>CM060199.1:1145845-2444790 GCA_030562195.1 Nipponacmea schrenckii
AAAAACAAATACTCAAGCCAAAGTTAATCAAAATCCATTAGGAATAGTTCTTTCTAGAGTGTTTACAAGCTAAAATTGAATGCGTTTTCAAGAACAAGGGCAGTAACTCATGCTAATTTTTTTTAGATTTCGCTGATTTTCAATAGGGTTCATCCTTGAGTTATAACACACTCTCACACAAAGTTTCATCGAAATCCATCAAGAATTGTGCCATGTAGAGTGTTTACGAGACAAAAATCGCGTTTAAAAGAACAAGGGCAATAATTCATATTAGATATATTTTGATATTTTTAATTTTCAATTAGGCTCATCCCTTGCGATATCCAACAATTTCATTGAGTTTTGTCAACATTGGTCATGAATTGTACCTTCTAGAGTGTTTATTAGCCAAAATGTTAAACCCGTTTTCAAACACAAGGGCAATAACTGACACTAAATATATTTCGATTTATTTGATTTTCAATAAGGTTCATTCTTGGGTAAAAACAAATACTCAAGCCAAGTTTTATCAAAATCCATTAAGAATTGTTTCTTTCTAGAGTGCTTACAAGCTAAAATTGAACGCGTTTTCAAACACAAGGGCAATAACTGATACTAAATATTTTTCGATTTAACTGAATTTCAATAGGGTTCATCCGTAGGTGATTACAAATACTCATGACAAGTTATGTCAAAATCGCTCAAGAATTGTGACTTGTAGAATGTTTACAAGGCAAAAATCCAACACATTTTATAGAACAAGGGCAATAATTCCTATTAAATATATTTCGATATGTGCTATTTTCAAAAGGGTTCATTCTTGGGTGATATTAAACAATTTCAGCAAGTTTCGTCAAAATCGGTCAATAACTATGCTTTGTAGAGTGTTTACAAGCTAAAAATTGAACGCGTTTTCAAAAACAAGGGCAATAACTGATATTAATTTTTTTTCGATTTGACTGGTTTTCAATAGGCTTCATCCTTGGGTGATAACAAATACTCAAGCCAAGTTTCATTAAAATCCATTAAGAATTGTTCTCTCAAGAGTATTTACAAGCTAAATTTGAACGCGTTTTCAAGAACAAGGGCAATAATTCGATTTCGCTGATTTTCGATAGAATTTATCCTTGAGTTATAACATACTCTCACACCAAGTTTCATCAAAATCGGTCAAGAACTGCACGTTGTAGAGTGTTTACGAGCCATTCAAGAACAAGGGCACGAACTCATACTAATTTTTTTCCGATTTCGCTGATTTTCAATAGGGTTCATCCTTGCGTGATCATAAACACTCATATTAAGTTTCATCTAAATCCGTCAAGAATTACGCCGTGTAGAGTGTTTACGAGCAATTGCGGACGGACGGACGGACGGATGGTAGGTAGGTAGGTAAATGTCGAGTTAACGTTCGCTTCCAGCAATTGCTGATATCGCAAACTAGGTAGTTGCACTTTGGTGGTCGTTGGTAGTGGATTTAGAGCGGACGGATGGATGTGGGTGACGACAATATACGCCCCCCATTTCATGTGGGCGTATAAAAAGCAAAATGTACTTTAATTTTAAAATTGCAAATATTAAATTTTAATCAAAAAAAAACTTTTGTTATATATCGTTGGAAAGAGGACAAAAAGCGCCTGAAGAATCTGGAAAAAATAACTCTCTTAATTAATTAGGTCACGCTCTAGAGCAGTCCAAAGTTGTGTATTTTGCTGTATTTGGGCAGCTATAAAACCGGAAGTGGACGTCGGAGGTCAAATGTCAAAGTATTAAATGATAGACAAGGTCAATGACCTTTGACCTACTAAAGTTCAAGGTCATCAAAGGTCAAGTTCACGAGAAATAAGCTTCCAAAATTAGAAAAAAAATCAACTGGTTTGCTATTGTCGAGAAATTGCAACAAACAGGCCGAATCATCTGATTTTATGGGATGAACCGGCCAAAGCAATTAGGTATCTGTGTTCAAAGTACTTTTTTTAAACAAACGCTTTTTCCTACAGACGTAATTCGCTGGCCTAGGAAAAGGGTAAATTCGAAATTTACCCGCATGTGCCACGCCAATCTCATTTTTTTAGCGTGAATCTTATCACATTCAAAATGTATATTCACGGTACAAATTTAAAGTTTGTACATCTAATAGATCACGAGATATACACACATACATTTCAAACAAACGTAAACACGGCAAAATGTACTTATATTTTCAAAAATCAAAAACATTAATTTTCATTTAACAAACTTTTTTTATACATCGTTGGAAAGAGGACAAAAAGCACATTAAGAATCTGGAAAAAATAACCTTCTAAATTAATTAGGTCACGCTCTAGAGCAGCCCAAAGTTGCGAATTTTGCTGTTTTCGGGCAGCTATAAAACCGGAAGTCAAAGGTCAAAGTATCAACTGAAAGCCAAGGTCAATTACCTTTGACCTATTGAAGGTCACAGTCACCAAAGGTCAAGGTCACGAGAAATAAGCCCCCAAACTTTGAAAAAATTCAACCGGATGTTGCAAAAATGCAAAAGCGAAATTCAAAAATCGGCTTCCCAGTTTTGGCTACAATTTTTGTGTTCTTTCATTTGACACCAAAATCATCTCAATCGGACTAGCCATAATGTCTGAATAAAAATCGCTCACTTTCAGGAAAAATGGCGGCGAAAGTTGCGCATGCGGTCTTGATTTTATTTTCTTCGTTTTTTGTATGGCTAATGGCTACCCGATGATTCAAGTTTGAATCTCATACATTAATAAAATCGGAAGTTATTCAACCGGACGTAAAACTCCATTTTTCGCAAAAACCGGAAGTGACGCAAAAATTTTTACCTACTTTTTGAAAATCATTTCCTAGGCTTTTTATGCTAACTTTTTTTAGATGAATCACACTAAAAACAACAAAGTTGCAAAAATTGCAAAATACGGCTACGAATTTTGGAACATTGAAATGTTTGAACTGCTATCTGATCAGAAGTTACTTGCAGATTACAAAAATGAAAACCTGAAGAAAATCGATCAAAAATTGCGACAGCTAGAGCCAATTTGCTACTTTTTAGACAAGTTGCAACGCATCACTTCCGGTTGTGCAAAAATGTTTCATTTTATATTTATGCAACACGTCGCCACTACAGAAGGTGTAGAGAAGTTGAGACAAAGTTGCAACTATTGCAGCCTAGGCTGTGTGCCCTGTGTAAATGTCAAAAAAAAAAAAAAAAACCGAAAACAAACCGAAAACAAACTGGGACATTGCGGTAGCAAAGTCCCTTAGTCCCACAATAAAGTTAATCAAGGACAACAACCAACTGGAAGTTGGGATAGTACAGGACATGAAAAATGGTCACATATCTCTTCAAATGGTTGATTATGGGTTTCACATCATATGAGTAAGAAATACAAACGTTTCTCTTTGTAACAACATTAGAAACTTTCTATATGAAAGTACATTTTTCTGCCAAAGCGAAGCTATTTTGTACATCACGTGAGCAATATATCACAGTGAAAGTAAGTCCTGAGTATTAGCCTTGATTATCCAGTCAACTAGCCCGTGATCAAAATAGACAATATACGAACACGATGGGCCGAGTGCGAGTGCTGTATTCATTACCTCTGGAATGAATGCTGTTTCCCACTAGGAATTGCTAAACACGAGGTACATCGCACTCTGGTATGGAACTGTATGGCTGTCATTGTGAAAATATTTGTATTTAGCTTCTGATGATGGTATTTACCGTATTTCGGTTCCTGTATAAATTAATATTTTTCCAATAAACTGAAATTATTGGCATAGACCCTTCATTATTAATTTACCTTATATAGAGGTTGAAGAATCATTACAATAATTACTAAAGAGTCCCGTGAATTTACCTTGATTATCCAGACGGCTAGCTCCCATTCAACCCGGTATAGCCCCCTATTTGCTATGGGCACGAGTCTCATACCGCTATTTATAAAGTTTTTTTCAACCTTCACGTATTAACGGTTGAACTATTAACTTTCAATATATCCATTCAAATAATAAAATAGGTCATCATGTTCTGTATGTAGACTCGAATATCATATGTCTAGTTTGTATAGTAAAGATAGCTAGAATGAATAATATAATTGTCACGATTGAATATTAAGAATATTTTCTTCAAATTCCACACCGGACACAGGTGTATCAAGAAATTACCGAAAAAAAATAGAAAAAGCGAATACACAAGGTAGGTATCCAGCCACGATGCAGAAAGGATTCCGAGTTGGATAGAATGCGCCCTGTCTCGAATTCTGGTGAGTACCGGATCACGGTTCGGTAGTTTGTTTTGCGTCTAGTCGCCGCTATATAAAATGTATATAATAATATTGTTAGAATATAAATGAATATATGTAATATAGAAGAAAGTTGAAGAACTCACTTGAAATATAGTCGCCAACTTCAAATTATCCTCCAAATATTTCTAATTCCTGTTAGCTTACATAGAAATGTAACTAAGGCGAGTTATTTTATGTTTGTAGTTTTACTTTCGATATCGATGAACTCTGACTTAACATATAAATAAATGAATTGAAATGTATTAAGGTGCATTAACAACAAAACGGGCGATTGAAAGCAAAACAGATTAAAACTGTGAAAGGTAATAACAAAATTTAAAATATCACAGAAGCCTAGAAGAGGCGACAAACAACGTTAAAAACAATATCACAGAAATAACCCAAAAAGGGCACTAAAACTAAAAGTAGCAAAAAAAAAAAACTATAACAAGAAATTAATTTTGAAACTTAAAATACAGATACTGGTTAAAAAATGCGACAACCTTCTCATAAACAGAAGGTTGCGCCAACAGCTGAAACAAAGATCTAGCACGGCGGTGCTGTGATCTTATAGGTTTGGGATGCGTGCACTCAATCAGTCAGGCGAACCTGGCAGTGCTCATAGACTGGTGAGGCTCTCGCTTGGGCAGACAATAATTGGCAAGTTGTGTATGACCAAGTCGAGAGCTACACGCAACATTCATTTCTCCTGCAGGATGGCCAGTTCCCAAAGGGAGGCTTGGTGGCATGAAGTTTGTTTGTATCTGCAGCATCTCATTTTTGCAAAATAAGTCCTTATCACCTTGTTAAAGTCAGTGTAAGGCAAGGAAAAGGGGAAACAGGCAATGCCAAAGCTGCCGAAATCTGCCTGGTCATTCGCCCGTATATCCATGTGACTGGGAAGCCAACAAAGGAAAATTTCCTTTTTCGGCCCAGAGAGCTTGTAAATATCTTCGATTATTTAGAGCACTAGTTGAGTGTTATGAATAGCTTGTAATGCGGACAAAGAATCAGAATAAAGTATACATTTTTTAAGGTTGTGGACTGAAAGAACTCGAGTGCCTGTAAAATGGCAGCAAGTTCTGCTGTAAAAATAGAGGCTGCTGGTGGAAGAGACACAGACAGGACTTCGGATGGCGTCACTGTTGTAGCTGCTACCTTATCACCGTCCTTGAACCCAGAAAGGAGCATAATCCCCATATTAAGACCTTGATTCTAGAAATTTAGACTTGAAGACGATAGAGCTTGTCGGTGATCTCTTATTGCTCGATAGACTAAAGTCTATCTTAAATGGAGCAATTGACCACGGTGGAGTTGTGGTCATTATGAAGTGCGCAATACTGTCGTGGCTGATACCAGCCGCTGACAAAAGTGGTTGAATGCGGACTCTAAAAGAAGAAATTGCAAGAGACTTGGCCTCGTACAAATGCTCAAAATGAAGACTAAATACGGGGCGGCGAGCCGGATGATATGGTAAAGATGCTATTTTAAAAGCAAACTGCAGTAAAAGTCTTTCACGTCTGTCGTACAATGAGGGTTCGTTAGCCTTGACGTACAGATTTTCAATTGGATTTATGCGAAAAGCGCTAAACTGATTCTAAGTCCTTGGTGGTGTATAGTATCAAGCCCTTTGAGATAGGATTGACGAGCCGAACCATACACCTGGCATCCATAATCGAGCTTAGATCAGACCAAAGCTCGATATAATCGGAGGAGGACCTTACGGTCAGCTCCCCAGTCAGTGTTGGATAAGACTCTCAGTATGTTGAGGGCTTTTAGATATTTAGTTTTAAGGATTTTAATGTCGACGGAAGAATAAATGTGATAAGAATATAATTAAGTGATGAAAGAAGATTGTACTGAATGTAAAGGCTGACATGTTCGCAGTTCAAATAGGTCCCAGCTGGCTATGAACAAACAGCAATATTGGGTTGGATCAAAATATCCATTGTCCTTTGGCTAAAGTATAGATAGTTATTGACTTATTTATTTTCTTGTTTATTTCTGACCCAGATCTGTCTAGCCCTGGGTTGGGACTGGCTAAACCTGACCAGATCTGTCTAGCCCTGGGTTGGGACTGGCTAAACCTGACCAGATCTGTCTAGCCCTGGGTTGGGACTGGCTAAACCTGACCAGATCTGTCTAGCCCTGGGTTGGGACTGGCTAAACCTGACCAGATCTGTCTAGCCCTGGGTTGGGACTGGCTGATGAACCTGACCAGATCTGTCTAGCCCTGGGTTGGGACTGGCGTGAACCTGACCAGATCTGTCTAGCCTGGGTTGGGACTGGCTAAACCTGACCAGATCTGTCTAGCCCTGGGTTGGGACTGGCTAAACCTGACCAGATCTGTCTAGCCCTGGGTTGGGACTGGCTGAACCTGACCAGATCTGTCTAGACCTGGGTTGGGACTGGCTGAACCTGACAAGATCTGTCTAGCCCTGGGTTGGACTGGCTGAACCTGACAAGATCTGTCTAGCCCTGGGTTGGGACTGGCTGAACCTGACAAGATCTGTCTAGCCCTGGGTTGGGACTGGCTGAACCTGACAAGATCTGTCTAGCCCTGGGTTAGGACAGGGTGAACCGGACCAGATCTGTCTAGCCCTGGTTGGGACTGGCTAAACCTGACCAGATCTGTCTAGCCCTGGGTTGGAACTGGCTAAACCTGACCAGATCTGTCTAGCCCTGGGTTGGGACTGGCTGAACCTGACCAGATCTGTCCACGTGTTTGCAATCTGAGCCCAGCATCTGATTGGCACTGGTACTATATGTCATGTAGATGTGCAGTCCAAAAAGATAGTTAGATAATAAGACCTATTTGATTGCCCTGTTAGATTAAAATGATAATTTTCAGGTTTTAATTGGAGAATGGCAAAGGAACCAGTTTTCTGTAATTGGGAAATAACGATCTCATCTTACTTTGGGTTGATTGAGAGTGTTTTACGTTTCATGGCAACCAATACAAGTTATATATCTAATGTTATGAGTATTAATATTGTAAGATTTTTTATATTTGTTTTTACCATAGATCTTTAAATGTGGAATGAAAACAGAATTTTCAATTTAAAATAAATTTTTGGTGACTCGGGTGACCATAACATAATTACAAACTTGGTTATGAATGTAATTATTTATGAACTATGATTTCTAATCATTTGGTTTGGACAAATATATTAAATTACAAAATTTTATAAGTTCTCGAAAAGTGACAGTTAGGAAGAGCTTATACAGATCTTATCATTTACGGGACAAGAGTAATGCAAAAATTTAAAAAAATTACCAAGGGGGCTTCATGTAAAATACGACATAACTCGATTTTAGCTGTTGATTCCAAATTACCAGACTCATATGATCAACAATATGATTTTCCGTCTCAGTAGATAATGAAAAACCTCTGTTGGTGCTGTTATTGCTGCGACAGAGACGAAGAAGAAAGATAGCAGCAAGTCGCAAAGATGGGAGAAACAGTGGATCAAGAGAAGGCATGGATCAGGGAGATTTTTTAAACCTTGTCAAAGAGCTCGACACCGAGGATCCAGAGAAATTCAGGCAGTATCATCGTCTAGATAGACAATCAATTAATGATGTTTCTTAATGACATATGAGCCATGGCTGCCTCCATCTTGAACAGTCATGTGACAGTGACGTCAGTAAGAGAAAGTCGTAAGCAAATAGCTTAGTGTTACGCGCACAATCTAAGTTATTTTCCACGCGTAAAGTAAGGCCTATTAGACAAACCAGAAGAGCAAATACATGTATTTAGATGGCCGTGCCCCTCAACAAACACGTGGCTATAATTCGTCTACATCTAGTCGGGGGTGTGTCTCGACAAGAAACAGTAGGGCTTTTGTTCCTAGACCGTAGGCTGCTAACAAAACGTAGATCATCCACATCTTAATTGAAACCCGCCAATCAGAGTCCTTGACAAGAAGTATTTGGTCGAGTACTATGATTAGATCATAACGGCCTAGTATTACACTGATATGTTGTGGTTTTTCTCATTCTTTTGCTCTCTTTAACTTGTATCACACCACATATCTCAGTTAATGTTAATATTTCAAGGGAGTTAACTGATGGACATATTTATATTTAATGTTAACAGTTCAAGGGAGTTAACTGATGGACATATTTATATTTAATGTTAACAGTTCAAGGGAGTTAACTGATAGACATATTTATATTTAATGTTACAGTTCAAGGGAGTTAACTGATGGACATATTTACGTATTACATGTATAAAGTTATTCAAGGGAGTTAACTTGATGGACATATTTATATTAATGTTTACAGTTCAAGGAGTTAACTGATGGACATATTTATATTTAATGTTACGTTCAAGGGAGTTAACTGATGACATATTTATATTTAATGTTAACAGTTCAAGGGAGTTAACTGATGATATTTTATATTTAAATTTAACAGTTCAAGGGAGTTAACTATGGATATATTTATATTTAATGTTACAGTCAAGGGAGTTAACTGATAGACATATTTATATTCAAATGTTAACAGTACAAGGGGTTAACTGATGGACATATTTATATTTAAAGTTGACAGTTCAAGGGAGTTAACTGATGGACATATTTATATAATGTTAACGTTCAAGGGGTTAACTGATGGACATATTTATATTTAATGTTGACAGTTCAAGGGAGTTAACTGATGGATATATTTATATTCAATGTTAACAGTCAAGGGAGTTAACTGATGGACATATTTATATTTAATGTTAACAGTTCAAGGGAGTTAACTGATAGACATATTTATATTTAATGTTGACAGTTCAAGGGAGTTAACTGATGGATATATTTATATTTAATGTTAACAGTTCAAGGGAGTTAACTGATGGATATATTTATATTTAATGTTAACAGTTCAAGGGAGTTAACTGATGGATATATTTATATTTAATGTTAACAGTTCAAGGGAGTTAACTGATGGAATATTTATATTTAATGTTAACAGTTCAAGGGAGTTAACTGATGGATATATTTATATTTAATGTTAACAGTTCAAGGGAGTTAACTGAATGGATATATTTATATTTAATGTTAACGTTCAAGGGAGTTAACTGATGGACATATTTATATTAATGTTAAAAGTTCAAGGGAGTTAACTGATGGACATATTTATATTTAAGTGTGACATTAGACCTGTTAAATTGAAAATTTGCTATTGTAACGTTTCTTATTTTGCTAACAAAATCAACATCCATTTAGCGACTATTACTATAAATATAGATGTAATTATAAAACAAAGGAGCTTTCTACGATTACAGATAAAGTTATTCGGCTCTCCTTCGTCCTCGGTGTCTACATAGTAATTGTTTCCTCTCCTTTCACTCGACCTTCTAGCTTGTTGTCTGCATCTCAGTTCATTTAAGGATCCAGTCCAAATCATTGTCGGTATTTCGGCATCATTGAAATTCTCCTCGCTGAAAGGAAAATTTTCACGGTACAAAACGAAAGTATCAATCGTGCTCATATCACTCATAACAGTGAGAATCCTGCTTGTGGTTTACATACAATCAAATAAACAAATAATCTGCGATATCGATGATATACGTTCAATGTAGGGTTAAAAAACGGTTCCAATTGTTATTACCTTCTCAGGAGACAATTATATATATATATCATCATTCCAACTTTTTTGCAGTGACGGCAAGAGTGCGGTACCTCTTGTAACAACCCACCCCACATCATTATTTTGTGTGTGAGGGGGTTTGGGAACTTTCTATAACACTCAACGAGACATACTTCTACTCATTTGCTGCTTTTTGAATTCAGCCTCGACATGTTGTCCCTCCGCCCACCAATGAGCTAGTCTGTATTCTATTTGTACCCTTAGTCCCGGGAGGTTGGCGCCGTCGCTCTAAAGACTCTTTCACGTGGCATTCAATATGCTCTAGTAACAATATATCTATAGCCATCTTCAATATCAACGTCGTCTAATACATTGACTTCAATAGACACGATTCCTTCATGAAACTACCTGATTGGATTGTTAATATAACAAATCAAACTAGTAAATGCAACCATTTAGAGCCGTCCACTGAAGTACTCGCAACCGTATGGCTTATAGTTTCTAGTTTTGGCTGTGTTTACTAACAAACAAGAATTCTAGGACATATTTAATGATATTAAAAAAATAACACAGAAGAAAATATGGAGTTATAAAATTATTATTAAATGCCTAACGAGACTAGGGTTACAAATAGAAAACAGACTTACTAATTTACAGATTATATATTGATAGACCAATAAAGACACTCAGCAATAATATATGATGAATAAAGGAAAGTTTTAAGTTAGAAAGTGAAAGCTGAGTAGGACCCAAAACTTGCATAGATAAAACATAATATAATAATAACAGCGAGTGAGAAATAGGACAAGGGAGATTAATCGTCTAACTGATCATACAAACAGTCGTCAGCAAATCGTAACATTTGTTGAAGTGAAAGTAGAGCGTATCTATCCACCATTTCGTTTAATTCGGTTTCCTTCTCGTAATTTTTAACCGGTAAAACATGGCCTCTTGGTAGCCCTATCAACTGTGAAACTTTATCAACCACCTCGGCAACTTCTCGGGAATAAAATAAATTGGACAAATTGTCTTCCACTTCTTGAGAAATCTCATCAACTTTTGTCAAAATTATGACTTGTGGTATTCCTACAATTAAATGAAGAAGTCACAAAACATCTAATTTTACTATTTCATTGAAACTTGAATGGGGCTGGAGCATCATACAATTGGTATGAAAAATGAAAATTCGTTACGAAAGCATCACGGATAAAACGTACAAGTGTTTACCTAGCGATATATACCCACTTATCCAAAAAAATGTCAATATATCAAGGAACGTAACTCTCTTAATCTTTGTTTTTCCGATTTGAATTCGTCTAACAGCTTGTCAATGTCAAGCTACACACCAAATTTCACACAACACGTTACAAATATCCGATCAAAACTGTAGCCTTTAAATTTGGACCGCGAACCGACATTGGCGATGAAACTTATACAACCACATTATAAACTGGGAGTATAAAACTAACATGAACTTACCTCTCTGATTGGCTAATTTCTGTATCATTTTAAACTGAGATAAAATAGATTCATTCATAACGTCGACTGAAGTACCATCAATAATAAACGCTAGGCAGTGTATTCTATCATTTATACCAGGTGTTTTTATATAACCGGGAGTTTCCGGTGTGATCGCAGCAAAAGGGTTAAACTGAAAGAAATGGGAGAGTTTCATTGTGTATGTTTGCGGAGGAATTTTGAAAATTAGGATTTGTGAGCATGGAAAAGTATAAACTGACAGCTGAAATGAGCTTTATCAACTGGTAAAGTAAATATTCAGACGACTATACAGATAGCTGTGAAAATTGAGATCTACTCAAGCTGGTAAAGTAAATATTCAGACTGACTATACAGATAGCTGAAATTGAGCTCTATCAGCTGGTAAAGTAAATATTTAGACACTATACAGCTAGCTGAAATTGAGTTCTTTTCAGCTGGTAAAGTAAATATTAGACGACTATACAGTATTAAAATTGAGTCTATCAGCTGGTAAAGTAAATATTAGACGACTATACAGTATGAAATTGAGTCTATCAGCTGGTAAAGTAAATATTTAGACACTATACAGATAGCTTAATTAAAGCTCTATCAGCTGGTAAAGTAAATATTTAGATGACTATACGATAGCTGAAATTGAGTCTATCAGCTGGTAAAGTAAATATTTAGACGACTATACTGTAGCTGTAATTGAGTTCTATCAGCTGGTAAAGTAAATATTTAGACGACTATACGTAGCTGTTATTTAGTTTTTCAGCTGGTAAAGTAATATAGCGACTATACGTATAAATATATGCTTTTTTAGCTGGTGTAAATATTAGACATAACTTACTTGAATTATTTCATGGTAAAGTAAATATTTAGCAACCCTTGTGATTCCTCCAGACCTCGTGTATCACATAATCTTACTTTTAAATTTTTTAGACACCATTTCGTATTTGTTAACTTCTGAACTGTAAACCCATACAATATATTAGATATATATCTTGACTTGTCCGTCACCATTGTCTTGTCTTTTTACATCTGTTCTGCTTTGTCTTGTCTGCCTTCTCCTACTCCGTCCTGTGTTACCTAGTCCTTACTGTTTTCTACCTTTTCCCCCTTAAACTATATCTGTCTACCTTTATTTCCTTTCTCCCTCTGTCTTATCTTACTGTCTTATTGCCCTTTCTTGTATTCTTACTCTGTCTTCTTACTCGCCTTCTTATCTGTCTGTCTTACTCTGTCTTGTCTTACTCTGTCTGTCTTACTCTGTCTGTATTACTCAGTCTGTCTTACTCTGTCTTGTCTTACTGACTGTCTTGTCTTGCTCTGTCTTGTCTTACTACCTTTGTCGTGTCTTACTCTGTCTTTGTCTCCTACTCTGTCTTGTCTACCTACCCTGTCTTTCTTACTCTGTCTTTTCTAATACCATTTCTGGCATTAACTTACAGCCTTTGTTCTTGTTTGCTTCGGTCGCCTGACTGTTCCTGACCCAATATTGATGGTATCTACAAATACTGGATTTGCATACTGTCTTGTTCCCTTACATTGATCAACCCTTACCTCCTTGTCATTGTTAATCTTCTTAATTTTCTCAACCTGATACTTCATGTTACAATGTCCCCATTTCCCTGGGACCAAAATTAACAATTTATGCCCATTATCTGGATTTACAATTGTACCTCAATGAACCCTCGATGCCTACTTCTACCCTGATACCTCTATTACAGGATTGTAAATGGTTTTCTAACTTGTATATTTTTTAACCCTGATTTACCAGGTCTATATCAATCTATCACTGTCTCCATACTTGTATGTCTAATGATAACCTTCTACAATCCTTGTAAATGTTTCAATTATTCTTCTACTACATTTTCTTCTTAATTTCTGTCGCCTGTTCCTCACAATATCTAATTTATCTACAGGTTATACCCTTAAAATGATAACCTCCATTTACCCTTGCATCCCAATGAAACCCTCATTTACCCTTGCACCCCAATGATACCCTCTCATTACCTTACTCAATGATATCATTTACCTTGCACACAATGATACCCTCTCATTTACCCTTGCACCCCAATGATACCTCTCATTTACCTTGTCACCTCAATGTTTATTTACCCTTGCTATCAATGTCTCCATTTACCCTTGTCACCCAATGATACCCTCTCATTTACCCTTGTACCCAATGATACCCTCTCATTTACCCTTGCCACCCCAATGATACCCTCTCATTTACCCTTGTCACTCCAATGAAACCCTCCAATTTACCCTTGTCACCCCAATGATACCCTCTCATTTACCCTTGTCACCTCAATGATACCCTCTCAATTTACCCTTCACCCAATGATACCCTCTCATTTACCCTTGTCACCCCAATGATACCCTCTCATTTACCCTTGTCACCTCAATGATACCCTCTCATTTACCCTTGTCACTCCAATGATACCCTCTCATTTACTCACTTGCCAACTCAATGATACCCTCTCATTTCACCCTTACACTCAATGATACCCTCTCATTCACCCTTGTCACCCAATGATACCCTCCCATTTACCCTTGTCACCCAATGATACCCTCCATTTACCTTGCCACCCCAATGATCCTCTCATTTACCCTTGCCACCCAATGATACCCTCTCATTTACCCTTGCCACCCCAATGATACCCTCTCATTTACCCTTGCCACCCCAATGATACCCTCTCATTTACCCTTGTCACTCCAATGATACCCTCTCATTTACCCTTGTCACCCAATGATACCCTCTCATTTACCCTTGTCACTCCAATGATACCCTCCCATTCACCCTTGTCACTCAATGATACCCTCCCATTTACCCTTGTCACCCCAATGATACCCTCTCATTTACCCTTGTCACTCCAATGATACCCTCCCATTTACCCTTGTCACCCCAATGATACCCTTCCATTAACATGCCATTCCAATGATAACCTCCCCCCCCCCCTCCAAACCTCCTTCACCCTTGCCACTCCAATAATCCCTTTCACCCTTACCACTCCAATTATACCCTTGCCACCCCAGTTTGATATTGTTGAGAACACGACAAGTCACACGGAATATCGTATTTAGGACGGTATTTATAATATAAAATCAGATTATCCAGTTTTCTGGTCAATTGCATGATCATTACAACCGACTTGACATTTTTTGTCTCCTCGTGTGCCCTTTCATATCTCTCACCACATCATCTGATACTCACCTACTAACTGATAAACTTCGACTTCTTTATAATTAAGATTATTATTACAAAATTTCTCTAAATTTGAAACTGATTAGTAATCAATGACTTTAAAAATAAAAGATTTTCACACTTGACTATTTAAAATCTTTATCATTGTTCATGTCTTCATTCATTAAACACTTGTAGAATTCCGTGAAGCCCTTTTCTTTTTATGATATTAAAAAATGCGACACCTACCGCGGATCGCATTAATTTGTACTCGCATTTTAGTCTCTATACCCCATGTCGCATTAATTTGTTGACGCATTAATTTCTAGCCTTACAGTACTCACCTACTAACTGATAAACTTCGACTTCTTGGTAATTAAAATTATTATTACAAAAAGTGGTTGAGTCAAGATAAGATGCATTCATAGAACCATTCGACTGAAATATTCCTTTGGTTTTAGCAGTAGGGTCCTTGAAGCATGTAAAAATACCAAACGATGGGCCCTGTGTTGGATACTGGACGATTTGTATCTCGGAACGTAAAGGATTTTGATTCCATGTATTAATATATGCAGTCGTATTTTTTCCATACAAGGTAAAAAGAAACGCTGAAACATCTTGGACAACAGTGTTGGTTCTCTTCCAATCTATTGAGGTATAACCACCAAATACACAACCATCTGTATTCCAACAAACTGTTACTGTAGCACCTTTACTGTCACATTTCTTATGAAATACATCTGCCGATAGACCATCTTTAGTGGCTTTATAGATCCTTTTTAGTTTTTTGGTAGTGTTGATCCAGGTAAGAAGCTGGGCCTTGTCCGTATCGCTGAGAGTCGCCATTTTCCTAGATAAAAAAATTAACATATGTTACATTTTCGCTTCTTTTCTGATTTATTTTTTTGTTTGTCTCTTTTGCAATCTTACACGTTTTCTCTCACAGTCCAGCTCTAATGAAACAAGGAGAATCAAACGTCGATATGGATGTCTCCTTTCGTTTGTGCTATTATTAGAAACATTTACTCGCTTATGCCATGTTGTAATGTTGGCTTTGGAGTTTCGTCGTCCGAATCATCAGTACATCCGGGTTTTGATATGGTCTTAATAGCACAGTGTTGCGACTAGAATTCTTTACATGTTCCTAATAACATCATATCTTTAATACGGTTTTTAACATGGTCTTACTAACATCGTATCTTTAATACATATTTTGACATGGTCTTATTAATATCGTATCTTTAATACAGGTTTACATTGACTTTATGGTCTTATAACATCGTATCTTTAATACAGGTTTTGACATGGTCTTATTAAATCTATCTTTAATACAGGTTTCAATGTCTTAATAACATCGTATCTTTAATACAGGTTTTGACATGGTCTTATTAACATCATATCTTTAATACAGGTTTTGATATGGTCTTATTAACATCGTATCTTTAATACAGGTTTTGATATGGTCTTATTAATATCGTATCTTTAATACGGGATTTGACATGGTCTTATTAACATCGTATCTTTAATACAGGTTTTGATATGGTCTTACTAACATCGTATCTTTAATACAGATTTTGACATGGTCTCATTAAACATCGTATCTTTAATACAGGTTTTGACATGGTCTTATTAACATCATATCTTTAATACAGGTTTTGATATGGTCTTATTAACATCGTATCTTTAATACAGGTTTTGATATGGTCTTATTAACATCGTATCTTTAATACGG
Organism: Nipponacmea schrenckii; assembly: GCA_030562195.1. NCBI lineage: Eukaryota > Metazoa > Mollusca > Gastropoda > Lottiidae > Nipponacmea > Nipponacmea schrenckii. Next base: position 1,162,083 of record CM060199.1, read on the forward strand.
GTTTTGACATGGTCTTATTAACATCGTATCTTAAATATATGTTTTGATATGTCTTATTAACATCGTATCTTTAATACAGGATTTTGACATGGTCTTATTAACATCGTATCTTTAATACGGGTTTTGACATGGTCTTATTAACATCGTATCTTTAATACAGGTTTTGACATGGTCTTATTAATATCGTATCTTTAATACAGGATTTGACATGGTCTTATTAACATCGTATCTTTAATACAGGTTTTGATATGGTCTTACTAACATCGTATCTTTAATACAGATTTTGACATGGTCTCATTAAACATCGTATCTTCAATACGGGTTTTGACATTGTCTTTTTAACATGGTATCTTTAATACAGGTTTTGATATGGTCTTATTAATCACTATTTAAAAGAGCTCAATTCGGTATCAACAAACGGCCCAAAAACCAAAATAAAGTGTGAAGACAATTTTAGAAAGCAAAAATGCCCTTTAGATAATAGACAAGTGGTTAAGTAGAAAAGCGCTATATGTACTGCCCCACCCCATACAAAGAATGTGGAAACACAGGTGGCTTTCAATTCTTGTGGATACAATTCAAGTAAAGATACATACCTTGATGCAATAAAAGACAAAATGATTTAACAGTTTATATAAACAGTTTTTTATTCGCAATAATCGAAATCGATACAGACTAAGAGAAAAATGAAAAACTCACTTGAAATTTTTTTACTTCCTTCTTACCTCTATAGCCTATTATATAGTCAAACCTCTTTCCTAGAAACTTGTTATTTCTTTATAGAAAAGTAGGGCGAGTTATTTAATATTTGTAGTTTTACTTTCGATATCGTTTGACTCTGACTAAACACGTAAATGTACACAGGTAGACAAAATGGAAAGTAATCGATGACTTTTTTACTGATATTGTTCGAAATAGATGAGACACGGAGTCAAGCGAGATAACTGATGGACATATTTATATTTAATGTTAACAGTTCAAGGGAGTTAACTGATGGACATATTTATATTTAATGTTAACAGTTCAAGGGAGTTAACTGATGGACATATTTATATTTAATGTTAACAGTTCAAGGGAGTTAACTGATGGACATATTTATATTTAATGTTAACAGTACAAGGGAGTTAACTGATGGACATATTTATATTTAATGTAGACAGTTCAAGGGAGTTAACTGGTGGAATATTTATATTTAATGTTAACAGTCAAGGGAGTTAACTGATGGAATATTTATATTTAATGTAACAGTTCAAGGAATTAACTGATGGATATATTTATATTTAATGTTAACAGTTCAAGGGAGTTAACTGATGGATATATTTATATTTAATGTTAACAGTTCAAGGGAGTTAACTGAGGACTATTTATATTTAATGCTAACAGTTCAAGGGGGTTTACTGGTGGATATTTATATTTAATGTTAACAGTTTAAGGGAGTTAACTGATGGATATATTTATATTTAATGTTAACAGTTCAAGGGAGTTAACTGATGGATATATTTATATTTAATGTTAACAGTTCAAGGGAGTTAACTGATGGACTATTTATATTTAATGTACAGTCAAGGGAGTTAACTATGGACATATTTATATTTAATGCTAACAGTTCAAGGGAATTAACTATGGATATATTATATTTAATGTTAACAGTTCAAGGGAGTTAACTGACGAATATTTATATTTAATGCTAACAGTACAAGGGAGTTAACTGGTGGACATATTTATATTTAATGTTAACAGTTAACAGGGAGTTAACGAAACGGAATATTTGTACGACTTAACCGTACTTCATCTTATTAGTTTAAGTCACATGACTATAGGTTATGACCTGCTCATTTTCCAAATAAACATAATTAGATTTTATTTAAATGTAAATTTTGAACAATATTCTGTGAGAGAACACTCTTGTCTAAACAAATACATGGTGTTCAAGAGTTATTTGGGAGTCGCGGTGGCTCAGTGAGTTAGAAACTTGCCCATTAACCATTAAATGTTCAGGGTTCAATACCTTCAAAGGTCGAAATAATCATTTGGATTTTTCAGCCCGGTTTCCCCTTGTCAGTGTTGCAGGTCGAAAGAGACTGACATGGAAAAGCGTCTAATCGTTTGGATGGGACAATAAACCGAGGCCCCGTGTGCTACAGGCTATGCACGTTAAAGATCCCTCGACAGTCGAAAATCGAAAAAAAGAGTAGGGTTATCCTACAAAATCCTTGCAAAATTTCCCTCATTACACACGGCAGTACGTTGCCCGTCTACATTAGTCTATAAGGTTTAGAAGAGTAGGACGTAAAACTCCTTTCATTTCATTTCATTTTGTTCAAGAGTTATCTCCCTTCGACCTGTACTTTGGCAGAAACTTTACCTCGGCTCTTGCTGTAATGGCTGAACTCCGAGAAGGTGGATTAAACTTAAGTGGAAGTTATGACTGATTTTTGATTGATCCCGACCCCCGGTGTATAGTTTGAGAACTTTTACGCCAAAATTTGATTGGCTGGCTGTGATAAAATAGTTTTAATATGACTGGAAAGTGGGGAGATATTCTTTTCAACACTATTAATTGGTCGACCGAAGGGTATCTTAGAAACAAATTTTCTTTTTTTTCTTTTGTATACATTTATTCACAAATAACTTCATTGGTATATTATTTCTACAGTTACAGTTCTTCCACGTAGCCCACGGTGATAGATTGTAGCTCACTGGGTGTTAGAGTTCCTCTATCCCACGGAATGTTAGAGTTCCCACCGAAGTGGTATGAGCGTACAGGGGGTATTAGTTAGTATTAGTTAAAGTGCAATCCGTGCCAATATTACCTATAATATAATTAAATCGCCGTTGAGATCTTCAAATAATTAAGAAGACATCGAAATATCTCCATAAACTATGAAGTACACAGAGCTTATAGATGTCCTGGATAGCGACTGCTGTAGAATTTGTCATTTTCAGGAAATTTTCTTCTCGCTTTTTTTTTCACGTTTGCCGGTGACCACGTAGAGTTTAGGTCCCCGTAAGGTCGCAAACGGGCGCGGTACGGCGAAACTGGGCTATTATAAAGAGGTGACCGATTTGAACTGCTTCGTCAAAATGAGTAACGGTACGTTATCAAGGGACAGTCGTGTTTAACTGACTCAAGAGCAGTTGATAAATCACATAGTGGAAGTTTTAATTACCTTAAAGAAGCCACTAGAACTGTCGTATGAGTGGACTTACGTTAATGTTTAATCCATTATTACGATAAGTGAAACATTATCACTCAAAACACAAATTTCACATATTAAATAATCATCACAAATTGTGTCCGAATTGAGGTAAATACAGAAATGTTTAAATTTTTTATATCTTTGTCTTTTTAGTTATTGACCTATCTGACCTCACAGTGTGTTCTTGTATTAAAGTTCTCGCAAGTTTTGTTTCGACATCAGACGAGATAAGACGAACGTTCGGAACGTCTTGCTGAGTGTTCATCGTTCCATCAACACGTTTACCGCGCCATGGAGCAAAGGGCATATCGACTAATTTAGATATTTTTGAATTTGCCGCGATCTCCTCTGTTATAATAGTACTCGGAATTGTCTCGATGTATGGTTCTCGTGATATCGGCTTCACTTTAAACTTCCTCGCCGAAATATCAAATAAATAGTCCGGAACTAGAAAGAATGAGTTTACACACAGAATTGATGCTAGTATCACAGTTATAATCGGTAGGGTCCAACTCGCCATTTTAAATCAAAATCTCCAAACTAACGACCCCAATCTGAAATATATTGAAAAGAGAATGTCTTTCTTGATATCAAAAATATCACCACAAGTCAATATATAGAGAATCTCTTACCAGTCTTTCTTGATATCAAAAATATCACCACAAGTCAATATATAGAGAATCTCTTACAAGTCTTTCTTGATATCAAAAATATCACCACAAGTCAATATATAGAGAATCTCTTACAAGTCTTTCTTGATATCAAAAATATCATCACAAGTCAATATATAGAGAATCTCTTACAGTCTTTCTTGATATCAAAAATATCACCACAAGTCAATATATAGAGAATCTCTTACCAGTCTTTCTTGATATCAAAAATATCACCACAAGTCAATATATAGAGAATCTCTTACAAGTCTTTCTTGATATCAAAAATATCACCACAAGTCAATAAAGAGAATCTCTTACAAGTCTTTCTTGATATCAAAAAATATCATCACAAGTCAATATATAGAGAATCTCTTACCAAGTCTTTCTTGACTATCAAAAATATCACACAAGTCAATATATAGAGAATCTCTTACAAGTCTTTCTTGACTATCAAAAATATCACCACAAGTCAATATATAGAGAATCTCTTACAAGTCTTTCTTGATATCAAAAATATCACCACAAGTCAATATATAGAGAATCTCTTACAAGTCTTTCTTATATCAAAAATATCACCACAAGTCAATATATAGAGAATTCTTACCAAGTCTTTCTTGATATAAAACAATATCAACAGAGTCTATAGAACCAACACTCTAACTGATGTACTATCTGATATCAACATTAACGACGTATATGAGTTTTACCATCACTCTAATCAACTTAACGATATAGAATCCAACAGCTTCATGATTGACTGTACCGATATTAGAAGCCAACACTCATGATACATGACTGTTATATAAAACCAATCCTCTACTGATTTACTATAGAACCAACACTCTAACTGACTGTACTATAGAACCAACACTCTAACACGACTGTACTATAGAACCAACACTCTAACAACTGTCTATAGAACCAAACTCTAACGACTGTACTATAGAACCAACACTCTAATGACTGTGTATAGAACCAACACTCTAACTGACTGTACTATAGAACCAACACTAACTGACTGTCTATAGAACCAACACTCTAACCGACTGTACTATAGAACCAACACTCTAACGACTGTGTACTATAGAACCAACACTCTAACTGACTGTACTATAGAACCAACACTCTAACGACTGTACTATAGAACCAACACTCTAACTGACTGTACTATAGAACCAACACTCTAACTGACTGTACTATAGAACCAACACTCTAACAGACTGTACTATAGAACCAACACTCTAACTGACTGTACTATAGAACCAACACTCTAACGACTGTACTATAGAACCAACACTCTAACTGACTGTACTATAGAACCAACACTCTAACTGACTGTACTATAGAACCAACACTCTAACTGACTGTACTATAGAACCAACACTCTAACGACTGTACTATAGAACCAACACTCTATACGACTGTACTATAGAACCAACACTCTAACTGACTGTACTATAGAACCAACACTCTAACAGACTGTACTATAGAACCAACACTCTAACTGACTGTACTATAGAACCAAGGCTCTAACCGACTGTACTATAGAACCAACACTCTAACTGACTGTACTATAGAACCAACACTCTAACAGACTGTACTATAGAACCAACGCTCTAACTGACTGTACTATAGAACCAACACTCTATATCGACTGTACTATAGAACCAACACTCTGACTGTACTATAGAACCAACACTCTAACTGACTGTACTATAGAACCAACGCTCTAACTGACTGTACTATAGAACCAACACTCTAACAGACTGTACTATAGAACCAACGCTCTAACAGACTGTGCTATCGACTGTTTGTAATGCGCGAGTGCAGAATACACAAGGTGTGGACTATTAACTTGAAGAACACACATGACAAAACCAAAACATGGGTCGAAGCGAAAATACATTAAAAAAATTAAATTATTTTATACGCACAATTCAAACCTATATATAACCACTACGCAAATGACAGAATGTCTCTAAAGAAAAGTGAAAATAGTTTCGCAAATTATTTTACCAAGGAAAGGTATGCTTACTCTTCTAGACACCACTTTTCATTATGATATACTTACTCATTAACCAGACATATACAAGAATATCATAAATCACAAGAGTTGCCTACTTTTCAATTCTTTGAACAGATAAAAATGCACGAAATTTCATGAGAAAATAAAATTCATACCTTTCAAGCCATTGAGCTAAAGTTCCTGCTAGTTACAGACAAGTCAACGGTAATTTGTTGGAGTTTGAAATAAGCTAACTTCGACTGTAAGATATATCAAGTTATTTTATACGATTGATAACAATAGTTTATATTGATCTGTATAGACAACAATATCAACTAACAGCCAATAACCGCCTAGCTAGCCTACTTCTTTCTCATCCTACACATTTCATATACCTTATTCTCCTATTTTTATGATACAAAAATTTTTTATAAAAAAAACCAATTAAAAAACGAACAAAAAAGAAATATATCAATTATAAATGAGTAAGTATATCAATTATAAATGAGTAAGTATATCAATTATAAATGAGTAAGTATATCAATTATAAATGAGTAAGTATATCAATTATAAATGAGTAAGTATATCAATTATAAATGAGTAAGTATATCAATTATAAATGAGTAAGTATATCAATTATAAATGAGTAAGTATATCAATTATAAATGAGTAAGTATATCAATTATAAATGAGTAAGTATATCAATTATAAATGAGTAAGTTTTTTTTTCAATTATAAATGAGTAAGTATATCAATTATAAATGAGTAAGTATATCAATTATAAATGAGTAAGTATATCAATTATAAATGAGTAAGAAATATCAATTATAAATGAGTAAGTATATCAATTATAAATGAGTAAGTATATCAATTATAAATGAGTAAGTATATCAATTATAAATAGTAAGTATATCAATTATAAATGAGTAAGTATATCAATTATAAATGAGTAAGTATATCAATTATAAATGAGTAAGTATATCAATTATAAATGGGTAAGTATATCAATTATAAATAGTAAGTATATCAATTATAAATGAGTAAGTATATCAATTATAAATGAGTAAGTATATCAATTATAAATGAGTAAGTATATCAATTATAAATGAGTAAGTATATCAATTATAAATGAGTAAGTAAAAATCAATTATAAATGAGTAAGTATATCAATTATAAATGAGTAAGTATATCATTTCTTTGGTAAAATAATTTGTACAAAGCAAAAGTTTTATTGAAGTTTTTTTTGTTTTTTTTTTGTTTTGTTTTGACGGTTATATTTTTCCAAAAATATATCATTCAAAACATACGCTAGAATTGGTCACCAGTAAAGGGATTCGATATTTTCGGGGGTTGATTTGTTAATGATCTTCAGTAGTATTAGAAAATTTTAAAAAATTCAAAATTTTGAAATTTGACTTTCAATTTCTCATTTCTCCTGTTTTGTATAAGGAACAGTTTAAAGTAATCGACATTGTAACTTCCAAACGCGGATAACTCTCGACACCCATGTATTTAAAATATAAAGGGGGGAAGTAAGACACTAGGCAGTAAGAGGGGGGGGGGGTTCTAGTGTGGGCAGGTGATAAGTAGGACACTAGGCATTAGGACAGTACTCTAGGCAGGGGAAATAGAGACTCAAGGCATTCCCGTGTGATGGGAAACGAAGAGAGAAGTGCCCCGTGTTTGGAAGAGGGGGCTAAATTATAACTAAGTTAAGTGTTTCTGATGATGAGAAATCTTTATGTAACAAGGGATATTACATATTCCCTCTTGGTTCCACAGATAGCTACTTGAAAACTAATTTCCTTTTCTTCCAGACAGAACAATGGCGTCAAACGTTCTAGGAGCTTCACTTGAGATGATAGATACACGTACACCCTTTATACAAGTACAGTGCACTCTTTGACTTAGAACAATCTCGTCGTATCACGATTACGGGTTATGTAGGAACCAGGTCCGTAACCAGCTCTAAGTGCCAAGGGGGCCGAGCGCATTTGTAAGGGGGGGGGGGGGGAGTTGTCAATAAAGGTGCAGTTATAACGATAATAATTACATGATACTCAAAATAACATTCAAAAAAGAAAATTAATTAAGGGGGTGTGGTGGGTGGTGATTAAAGATTAAGTAAACAACGGTTGTTAATATCAGACTGTTTTATTAATAGAGAATATATTGTTTAATAATAACTATTCATAGGGTAGTTGAAGTGTTTTAATAACCAAATATGAATAAATTCATGCACATTAATAATTAGTTTGATGAGTTTACTATATACAAGTGATAATCTAACACCTTCGTCTGACTGGTTACTTCTGATGTTGATAGTTTCATGAAATCTCCTCGTTTTATCAATATGCTTATTGATTGTCAGTGTATTGGTGTTTTCAAAGTTGACTTCAACTTCAACTACGTTGCATAAACTTTAACCAGTGATTGTTGTTGCATAAAGCTATGTCTATATATTGTACCCACAATTGCGAAATGCCATTTAAAGATCTTAAATATTCTCAATTGAAGACAAAATGTATCTGATTCAGCTCTAAATAGCAGATTGTAACTACTTTCAATTTTATTTTAATATTTTTTTTGTATTTTACTAGGGGGGGGGGGGTTGAATTTCCAGGGGTCACCGACCGCGTATTTAGAGGGTGTCCCATTGAGACGTGCCCCGAAAATTAAGCTCTCCTATTGACCGTCTGATATCCATTCTAATTATAACGAGTGTGTGGTGTTATGTGATAAGATCAGTATTTAGTCTGTATTTGTCTATCCAAATTACCTTGTCATAGAAATGATATAACCTGGATATCAAGAAAGACGAGTTGGAGATTTTATTTATCACCTGATATCGCTGTTAGTTAATAAAGGAATAAAGAATTTTTTTTAGCTTTATCTCCTAATATAATCTAATCGAGCATTATGACAGCATCTTCGTCAATAATGGTCTTACATAAGACGCTTTGATACGTTAAAATACATAATCTTTTAGATTAAAACACTCGTTTTCTACCTTTTCTATATTGCCCCTTCCATTCCATAATCCTTGATCAATTGCATACCAAACTAAAAACTCATAAGTCCCGTGTTTGTGCCTTTGTAACATTATCTCAACTTCTTTTTCCAATAAAAATGCGTTTGATACAATTTACAATATACTCTGAGTAATCCGAAATATATCGGGACCGCAAAATAATGTCGGATGAGCGAGATAGTCTGATTACTCAGATTTTCGAGAATGTTTTTTATTATGTTCCACGTGTTACTATTAATAACTCCGTCACCCACGTAACACACAACAATACTATCCAATAATAAAAAAAAATTCTGTTTTAGTAAAATCTTCAATATGTTGAGTAACTGTATTGTACCGTATTAACAGTATGTAGTGTTATTATGATGGCCCGTTCTTTCGTAACAATGTCTTAAAAACAATGTTACAACCATCAATTCCGATTAGAATGCGTTTGATATAAGTAACCATGGTAAAGAGTCAATGGCGGCGTTCCATACAGTAACCATGGTATAGAGTCAATGACGGCGTTCCATACAGTAACCATGGTAAAGAGTCAATGGCGGCGTTCCATACAGTAACCATGGTAAAGAGTCAATGGCGGGGTTCCATACAGTAACCATGGTAAAGAGTCAATGGCGGCGTTCCATACAGTAACCATGGTAAAGAGTCAATGGCGGCGTTCCATACAGTAACCATGGTAAAGAGTCAATGGCGGGGTTCCATACAGTAACCATGGTATAGAGTCAATGACGGGGTTCCATACAGTAACTATGGTATATAGTCAATGACGGCGTTCCATACAGTAACCATGGTATAGAGTCAATGACGGCGTTCCATACAGTAACCATGGTAAAGAGTCAATGGCGGCGTTCCATACAGTAACCATGGTAAAGAGTCAATGGCGGCGTTCCATACAGTAACCATGGTAAAGAGTCAATGGCGGGGTTCCATACAGTAACCATGGTATAGAGTCAATGACGGGGTTCCATACAGTAACTATGGTATATAGTCAATGACGGCGTTCCATACAGTAACCATGGTATAGAGTCAATGACGGCGTTCCATACAGTAACCATGGTATAGAGTCAATGACGGCGTTCCATACAGTAACCATGGTATAGAGTCAATGACGGCGTTCCATACAATAACCATGTTATGGAGTTAATGACGGTGTTCCATACAGTAACGATGGTATAGAGTCAATGATGGCGTTCCATACAGTAACCATGGTATAGAGTCAATGGCGGCGTTCCATACAGTAACCATGGTATAGAGTCAATGACGGCGTTCCATACAATAACCATGTTATGGAGTCAATGACGGTGTTCCATACAGTAACGATGGTATAGAGTCAATGACGGCGTTCCATACAGTAAATTTACTCGTATTTGCAGTATGTAGTATTATTATGATGGTTGATTAATGAATGTTGGAGGCTTTATTCATTTATTAACCAGTACAGTTGGCTACCAGCTACACTTTCTTAGATTCAAACAACAGTTTCTGGCAGTCTGGTCATCACCTTGACGTACAAAAACATTGCTTCCAGAAAACATGATTTATAAACAGAAAAACGACATTTTATTGGCGACCACAATAGCTCTGGGCTGAGCGGAATCTTTTCGATATATTGACAATGTTTTATGTTATATTTCCGACTCGTTTTAAATGCTAGGAAAATGAAATCGATAATATACGTCCTTCAAATATCATCTTTGACCTTTACGGACTTATTCCTGAACTTATATACAGACTCTCGGCAACTCACTGAAAGGTCTGTATTAGTCAAGTCGTAGACGAAAAGGGTTTCGCTTCGCTACACTAACCCTTCCTGTTTATGAGTCCATAAGTCGACTAGGTTTGTATAATTTCGGTACCGAACGACCGCAACTGTTACCCAGGCGGAAATAATATATGAGGAAAATGTATGGGTGTAATAATATTTAAATTGTGAAGGGCTCACGTAAAAAGGGCCGCCTTGTCGTTAGTTAAAGACAATCTCTTAAGGCCTGTGTCCACATTCGCGTTTTCAGGAGCGTTTTCACGCCACGTAATACGCGTCGGAAAAAGCATGAAATGACTCTGCGTAATACGCTGCGTTGTACTATGTCCACATTTAGCGTACTCGGAGGCGTAATTTGTGGCGTAATTGCTGCTAAATATGCTCAAGTGACATCTTGAGTGCAATTTTATTCACTTGCAACTATTGAAACACGCCAGGCGTGAAACGCTCAAAACCCCTTCGGTGGTTATGGGCGTTTTACGCCGCGTCGGCAAAGCGTGGCGTTTTTTCGATTAAGCCTATGTGTACAAGTCACTATTGAAATACTCTTTGGGGTTTCCGACGCGTATTACGCGGCGTGAAAACGCCCCTGAAAACGCGAATGTGGACACAGGTCTTTACAAGTCTTTCTTGATATCAAAAATATCACCACAAGTCAATATATATATATACCTGTTATATCTGTTCTTCGGTCTGTTAGTAAGCCTTTTGGCTTCTTGACCACCTTAAAAATTATTTAAAGGAATTCCAAATTGAAGTGTAATAAAAAAAAATAAAAATAAAATTATTTAAAGTTATTTTTCTTTTTCATTTTGCGCATGTAAATCTAGTTATTGATGATAATGATAAATTTGTAGATAGATTGGTCTGATCAAGTTTTGAAAAGATGTCAGGTTTCAATAAAACTAGGTTTGAATTTGGTATCAATGTTTTTCCAAGCTGTATTAAGGTTAGTCTTGAATTGGTTAAGTGAAGTTGAGTTTATGACATAGTTTGGGAGGGAGTTCCAATCGTTGATAACTCGAACAGAAAAATACTTTTTTCTCAAATCTAGTCTGCACTGTGGTTTAGCTATTTTCAAATGATGTCCTCTGGTTCTAATTTCTTGTGATGGTTGGAAGATTGTTTCGGCTGTTTTGTCCATTCCGTGGATAATTCTGTAAACTTGGATAATATCGTTTCTTTTTCTTCGGTATTCTAATGTTGGTAGGCCTAGGTGTTTTAGTCGTTCAGGGTATGGTAGTTGTTTTATTGTTGAGATGATCTTTGTTGCTCTTCTTTGAACGTTTTCTATAAGTTGGATATCTTTCTTTTGATGTGGATGCCAAACTGCAACTGCATATTCTAAGTGTCTTGTATAGTGGGAGGAAGGTATCTTTGTCCATAAATGTAAAGGTTCTTCTCAGCAGTCCTATCATTCGGTGTTGATTTTTTACATTTCTCTGCTATATGTTGGTCAAATTTGAGATTTTTCTGGAATGTAACTCCAAGGTCTTTTTCTGCATTTTCTTGTGTGATTTCTGTGACTGTACCATCTTGTTCTGAAAAAAAAGATAGAGAATCTCTTACAAGTCTTTCTTGATATCAAAAATATCACCACAAGTCAATATATAGAGAATCTCTTACAAGTCTTTCTTGATATCAAAAATATCACCACAAGTCAATATATAGAGAATCTCTTACCAGTCTTAGTTGATATAAAAAATATCATCACAAGTCAATATATAGAGAATCTCTTACCAGTCTTTCTTGATATCAAAAATATCACCACAAGTCAATATATAGAGAATCTCTTACATGTCTTTCTTTATATCAAAAATATCACCACAAGTCAATATATAGAGAATCTCTTACATGTCTTTCTTGATATCAAAAATATCACCACAAGTCAATATATAGAGAATCTCTTACAAGTCTTTCTTGATATCAATAATATCACCACAAGTCAATATATAGAGAATCTCTTACTCATCTTTCTTGATATCAAAAATATCACCACAAGTCAATATATAGAGAATCTCTTACAAGTCTTTCTTGATATCAAAAATATCATCACAAGTCAATATATAGAGAATCTCTTACAAGTCTTTCTTGATATCAAAAATATCACCACAAGTCAATATATAGAGAATCTCTTACATGTCTTTCTTTATATCAAAAATATCACCACAAGTCAATATATAGAGAATCTCTTACAAGTCTTTCTTGATATCAAAAATATCACAACAAGTCAATATATAGAGAATCTCTTACAAGTCTTTCTTTATATCAAAAATATCACCACAAGTCAATATAAAGAGAATCTCTTAACAGTCTTTCTTGATATCAAAAATATCATCACAAGTCAATATATAGAGAATCTCTTACAAGTCTTACTTGATATCAAAAATATCACCACAAGTCGATATATATAGAATCTCTTACCAGTCTTTCTTGATATCAAAAATATCACCACAAGTCAATATATAGAGAATCTCTTACAAGTCTTTCTTGATATCAAAAATATCACCACAAGTCAATATAAAGAGAATCTCTTACAAGTCTTTCTTGATATCAAAAATATAACCACAAGTCAATTAAAGTGCAAAATTCCGCGGCTCTGCATAAGGTCAATGAAAGTTCAACTTCAACTAAGACTTATAAGATATTCTCAATTTATCATAAAATCGATATCTACTGTAGAATACCTTATTGAGTGATAAATATATTTATAATACAAGCGATATCTACTGTAGAATACCTTATTGGGTGATAAATATATTTATCATACAAGCGATATCTACTGTAGAATACCTTATTGAGTGATAAATATATTTATCATACAAGCGATATCTACTGTAGAATACCTTATTGAGTGATAAATATATTTATCATACAAGCAATATCTACTGTAGAATAACTGATTGGGTGATACATATATTTATCATACAAGTGATATCTACTGTAGAATACCTTATTGAGTGATAAATATATTTATCATACAAGTGATATCTACTGTAGAATACCTTATTGAGTGATAAATATATTTATCATACACGTGATATCTATTGAAGAATACCTTATTGAGTGATAAATATATTTATCATACAAGCGATATCTACTGTAGAATACCTTATTGAGTGATAAATATATTTATCATACACGTGATATCTATTGAAGAATACCTTATTGAGTGATAAATATATTTATCATACACGTGATATCTATTGAAGAATACCTTATTGAGTGATAAATATATTTATCATACAAGCTATATCTACTGTAGAATACCTTATTGGGTGATACATATATTTATCATACAAGTGATATCTACTGTAGAATACCTTATTGAGTGATAAATATATTTATCATACAAGTGATATCTACTGTAGAATACCTTATTGAGTGATAAATATATTTATCATACAAGTGATATCTACTGTAGAATACCTTATTGAGTGATAAATATATTTATCATACAAGCGATATCTACTGTAGAATACCTTATTGAGTGATAAATATATTTATCATACACGTGATATCTATTGAAGAATACCTTATTGAGTGATAAATATATCTATCATACACGTGATATCTACTGTAGAATACCTTATTGAGTGATAAATATATTTATCATACAAGCGATATTTACTGTGGAATACCTCATTCCTTCTACCCTGGCCCGACCCCACCCAACCTCCTCAAGCCTATGAAAGGTTAATGGGCAATTAATGAATTTTTCCGAGGCCTCAATTCGTAGATACACATCCCATTTTGATTTAATGAGCAACAACAAACATCACTATTAAGATATTTCCTTCGTGGGCTACCATACTTTTTATTAACCAATGAACTGTTAGAATTTGATACAAACCGAGACTCCATGTAAACTTCCGGCCTGACTAGAAATATGTAAACAAAACTTCTGGAAACTGAAATTATTGACAAAATTGATATAGATCTAGTTCCTTTTATTAAAACATACAATTATGGCGGTTGTTGAAAAAAATAGTGGTGTGCTGACGGAGAAGCTTGTTTTGACGAGAACAAGAGCTCCGGATCTTGATAGTGTTAAAAAGTTGAATTGTTGGTAAGATAGCCTATTATTAAAATCTATATTTGTTCACTTCGTAATCAATGAACAGTCAGTGACTCAACTACAAAAGTTGTGCGAAACTTGTTGACTCTTTTTCCAGCCTCTGATAGCTATTTGGAAAGATATTGTTGGAAAAGACTTTAGCCTGGAAAAGACCTTAGCCTGGAAAAGACCTTAGCCTGGAAAAGATACAGAAAAGTAGGCCTATTAGGTCCAGGAAAAAAAAAAAATCTCCACAAACAGGCCTACATCACCCACTTATCTTGTTCAGCTACTGACAGAGCAAATCTAACTTGGCTTTCCATCTTAGGACAATATTCATTCTAAATAGTTGAAGGATCCCCTTCATCCCTATCTGCCCCCTCTCTCTGCCCCTTTAGTCTTTACTCAGACTTCTTACTCAGCCTCCCTCTACCCTCTTCCATCCGCCCCCTTACTCAACCTCCTTTCTTTACCTCCCCACTCTCCGCCTCTATTCTCTCCTTTCTGGCACCACCACTTTTAGTATTGCCTTAGAGAGACCCATTTTAGACACCCTCCTTAGGTACCTGTAGTGTCTAGTTATGCATCACATTTTGCTTTTGCAGGTGAATAGCTTATAATATGTTATAATATATTGTGTGATGTATAATTTTATGGTTATCATGGTTTCAGGGCGTCTGGAATAACTGATGTTAGTGTGATTAGAAAAATGAACAATTTAGAAGTTTGCAGTTTAAGGTACGGTATCTGGTAGCTAGAATTTTATATTACAGAGAACTTTGTTTGCCATTTTCGAGTTGATTCGGGTCAGATATCCCTTTAAAATGAGTTTTAATGTCTGCCAACCATGGAGCATATTTTTGTCACATTTCACATTTTGTAAGGACAATAATCATAAGATGATTAATTGTAGTCAAATTGAAACAAACTCGTCTATGCTATCAGTGTCCACGATACACATAAAAAATTAAAAGAAGTTCCTTGAAGGCATGGAGTACTTTCAATCTGAAAGATAAGGCTACTATCTTATATAGATTTCTGTTAAATCAAGGTCTACTGTCTAGTTCTACTGAGAACAGAGTTAAACAGCTAAACTCAGTGTTTTTACGACTATATTCTAATAATTAAGAGACAACAATTATTATTGATATAGACTTCTATTTATTATAGACTTCTATTTATTATAGACTTCTATTTATTATAGACTTCTATTTATTATAGACTTCTATTTATTATAGACTTCTATTATTCCTATAAACCGTCAATTGAATTTTAATTTCCAGTGGAAATAAAATCAGCTCATTAGAAGATTTCTCTCACTGTGCCAATCTACAGGAGCTGTATATCCGTAAAAATAAGATCGGTAATTTAACAGATGTACATTGGTTGAAGAAGTTAAAGAAGCTGCGGGTTTTATGGTTAGCGGATAATTCCTGTGCTACTGGAGACAATTACAGAATGACTGTTCTCAAAACTTTACCAACTTTACAAAAACTTGACAATGTGGGTAAGCTGAATTTCGTTACGTCTGCTTTGATCATTGAGTTGCTACCAACTCATTGTCAAACTTTTACTTTAAGGGATAATAGGTCTTAAAATAAACATAAAATTTGAAAATTTAAAACTTGGCCAATAAGAGTTCAATTCATCAGTAAATATACCTGCTGTTGTAAATAATATAAAAAAAAAATAAAATATCCAAAACACTAAGTAATTATGCATAAAAGTTCAGTCGATTATTGAAATACGCTTAATAAATTGATTAAGCGTTTTTCAAAAATGGCTTAGTTTTGCGAGTTTTCAAGATTTTAAGCAATTATGTTACTTTATGACACCAGGTAAGTTCACTGATGAATATAAAGTCACATTGACCTTTCTTGAGAACTAAAATTTTATGTTCATGCTAAGACACAGTATCACTTTCAGGTTCTGTTTTACAGTGAAAACAATCTCCATAGTTAAAACTTGCAATAGATTTTGCTGATGCCATGGACTGTTTCCTTCATCTGAACTGAAACTGAAAGGCTTGGTATATCTGTAATAACCCAAACATGAGCAAGCAAGAAAGAACCAAAACCCTATTTCTAATTTATTTTTACAGTTGTCACAGAAGAAGAAATTGATCGTGCCTTAGAAGAAGGGGATGAGTTACCCTTTCCTGAAAGTTTCGTCAGAAATGATAGTGTGTCTGGACAATGTTTATTGGAGCAAGTAGAAATGTGTGACGAACTTGAACTCACACGCGAGCCAGGTTTAGAATCGGAAATAAAAACACACAATACGGATGTCAAGGAGACAGTATTAAACGACTTCAAACAACGATTTCAAGATATTGAAGATTGTCTTGAAAAACAGAGTGAAATTGGTCCTGAACTGGACAATTCAGGCAGCAACGAAACATCAAGTAATATAATAAATGACTCCCAGCAGATACCTGCATCGTCCAATGAAACACCAGTATCTATTCACAAATTTCCCTCCACTGATATCCAAACAACTTCGCAATCTGCAGAAGATATTGGAAATCCTAATGTTGTAGGCTCATCAAGCGATCCTGTTATCAAGTCTCAAGTTTTAGAGTCTACAAGAGATCCTGTTATCCAGTCTCAAGTTTTAGAGTCTACAGGAGATCCTGTTATCCAGTCTCAAGTTTTAGAGTCTACAAGAGATCCTGTTATCCAGTCTCAAGTTGTAGAGTCTTCAAGTGATCCTGTTATTGACTCTGAAATAAGGAAACCTACTTGTTCTGTAGGACAGTTTATCCAGCCTCAAATTAAAGAGTCAACAAGAAATCCTGTCATCCAGTCTGAAACTAATGAGTCTACTTCTTCACATAGGCAGATCATCCAGACAGAAAGATCCAGTGCGCCAATATTGATTTTTGAAAAAGGTCACAAAATAGAATCGAGTAAAGAATCAATCAGAGTGAATCCAGACATACCTAAAGAGCCGCCAAACGACCTGACACAATCCGAAAACCAAACTGTAATAATCAAAACTCATATAAAAGAAGATATTTCGCAGTCAAATCATCGTAAAATCCCCCCAGTGGCTTTGTCATTTGAACAATCCAAGTAAGATTTTTTTTTCAATCATTTGAAACCAAATTTCCTTTTCTCAGCCTGTTTGCAATTGAAATTAGCCACCGCAAGTTTGTTGACCTTTCTTGATTAAATAAACCCAGCTGTAAATGGGTATAGGTAATCTAGAAATAGAAAGGATCCTTGTAAAATCAATACCAAGAGGTTTGACCAAGGACCAGCTGGTAGAAAGGATCCTTGTAAACTTAAGTTGTTATCCTTGTAAAATCAGTACCAAGAGGTTTGACTAAGGGTCAGTGGTAGAAAGATCCAGTAAGCTAAGTTGTTATCTTGTAAACAGAAATAGTTTCCTTAAATTTGTATTTTTTTTTATTTTTCATATTCCCATGTAAATAGTGACCTAATTCTGACGCCATGTAAAATAAAGAGTTATTGTTATTTGTTAAAAATTGTATTTCTAATTAGTGAAGAACTTGGTTTAAAACATTCCTGTGGATATACATGGTATCAACCATAAAATTTCCATAGGAATAGAAAGGCTAAGGTTGATTTAATATACAATATTTGTAAAATAAATTATAGTATTGTATAATCTACTGTGAAACTGAGTTTGTTTAAAACAATGATTCAAAGTGATCAAATTAATTCCAGTTATAACAAGGCCATTTATATACATTGAAATTTTAAACATATGAAATAAACATAATATCAATGTTTACATACTCTCTAAATGGGCTAATAACTATAATTAGAATGAAAAGTAAGATTTGCATAATTAATGAGTTTACAATGGTCCAATACTTTTTGATAAACTTGGTGAGAATAACATTGAGAACAGAATGGATTTTACGTTAAATTTTTCTCACCAAAAATAACAACATGAAACATGTTACATAATTTAGAATGACGATAATAAATGTTGAAAGTGATAAATAGTTTAACAAAGCCATACATCTGTCTTAAACATTAAATAAACAAATGAATGTACAGTAAATCATTAAATCTAGAGATAGGAATGTTGGTGTAAATTACTACAAAATAACATGAAATGGTGAAAATTGGTGCTATCAGTGTCCCTGATACACATAAAATGTTCAGAAAATCTTCTTAAAATTAAATCAAATAGAACTAAACAAATCTAAATATTAAATCAAATAGAACTAAACAAATCTAAATATTAAATCAAATAGAACTAAACAAATCTAAATATTAAATCAAATAGAACTAAACAAATCTAAATATTAAATCAAATAGAACTAAACAAATCTAAATATTAAATCAAATAGAACTAAACAAATCTAAATATTAAATCAAATAGAACTAAACAAATCTAAATATTAAATCAAATAGAACTAAACAAATCTAATATTAAATCAAATAGAACTAAACAAATCTAAATATTAAATCAAATAGAACTAAACAAATCTAAATATTAAATCAAATAGAACTAAACAAATCTAAATATTAAATCAAATAGAACTAAACAAATCTAAATATTAAATTAAATAGAACTAAACAAATCTAAATATTAAATCTGTATTTTATTTTTATTTAAACATGTCGTAATAATCTTCTAATATCTTCACATTAAAATTGTCTCATTTGACGCCACGATCTGTTTACTTATTACACGTTTGTTTAGAAATAAAGAGTAGGACGTAAAACTCCATTCATTTCATTTCATTTTGTTTAGAAATTATATAATCTGTGGCCTGATTGGACTAAAATTGAATAAAAACAGGGCTGAAAAGGGCTGGTTAAAGGGATATGTTTGCAATTGTCAGGGGTTGAATTTGGTCTGAAACAGAAATACATGAAGCATTTTAGACATACATAGATTAGAAGCTATTACTATACACAATACACGCTAAAAATTCCTGTTTCTGAAACTAAGGTATGATTGGTCAAACTAATGGTGAATCTGTCCCTTTAAAAAAATATACTGAACTGTGAACACTATTACTGATTAACTTAGCTAAATAATACCTGTTTCTGAAACTAAGGTATGATTGGTCAAACTAATGGTGAATCTGTCCCTTTAAAAAATATACTGAACTGTGAACACTATTACTGATTAACTTAGCTAAAAATTCCTGTTTCTGAAACTAAGGTAGAATGGTTCAAACTAATGGCAAAGCTGTCCCTTTAAAAAAATATACTGAACTGTGAACACTATTACTGATTAACTTAGCTAAATATTACCTGTTTCTGAGACTAAGGTATGATTGGTCAAACTAATGGTGAATCTGTCCCTTTAAAAATATACTAAACTGTGAACACTATTACTGATTAACTTAGCTAAATATTACCTGTTTCTGAGACTAAGGTATGATTGGTCAAACTAATGGTGAATCTGTCTCTTTAATGATATACTAAACTGTGAACACTATTACTGATTAACTTAGCTAAATATTACCTGTTTCTGAGACTAAGGTATGATTGGTCAAACTAATGGTGAATCTGTCTCTTTAATGATATACTAAACTGTGAACACTATTACTGATTAACTTAGCTAAATATTACCTGTTTCTGAGACTAAGGTATGATTGGTCAAACTAATGGTGAATCTGTCTCTTTAATGATATACTAAACTGTGAACACTATTACTGATTAACTTAGCTAAATATTACCTGTTTCTGAGACTAAGGTATGATTGGTCAAACTAATGGTGAATCTGTCTCTTTAATGATATACTAAACTGTGAACACTATTACTGATTAACTTAGCTAAATATTACCTGTTTCTGAGACTAAGGTATGATTGGTCAAACTAATGGTGAATCTGTCTCTTTAATGATATACTAAACTGTGAACACTATTACTGATTAACTTAGCTAAATATTACCTGTTTCTGAGACTAAGGTATGATTGGTCAAACTAATGGTGAATCTGTCTCTTTAATGATATACTAAACTGTGAACACTATTACTGATTAACTTAACTAAATATTACCTGTTTCTGAGACTAAGGTATGATTGGTCAAACTAATGATGAATCCGTCTCTTAATAATAATAATAATAATAATAATGAAAATACTTATATAGCGCTATTTATCACACAAAGGTGTAATGATATACTAAACTGTGAACACGGTTACTGATAAACTTAGCTAAAAAAACTTTTTCTGAGACTTAGGTATCAAACAAATGCAAAAATTGCCCCTTTAAATGAAAATCCTTGTCTACTTTTTAATTTCTCAGACATATTTATCTAGAGATAATAAACAAGAGAATTATCCATCGTGATTTTCACTATAAACATACAATACATGTTATTGGTATGATGTGTGTATTATAAACACGGCTCCAGATTGTCTCCTACATTTATTTATGTTTACTTGAATACTGTTTCACAACTCTTATTTCAATCTGTTTAATTGTGGATTAATTTGTTGAAAACGTGTACATGGCCATTATTTCTATTAAGTGTTAGAGTTGTCTAAATCGTGAAGTTGAAGTTAAAAAGGGATCAGGGGATCAGAAACATGTGCTCACCCCACAGCTGTTTATTCCAATTTTTATAATACCATACTCTCTTCTTTTACAACTAATATTTATGACTTTAAAAAGCAAACATCTGTAGAACAAACATCTGTAGAACAAACATCTGTAGAACAAACATCTGTAGAACAAACATCTGTAGAACAAACATCTGTAGAACAAACATCTGTTCATAAATTACTTTTTTATTTGTTTGTTTTATGGTAGGCTACTTCGTGCTCAATATTACTTCACCTTCAAAAAGTTTCATGAAACACTTAAAAAGTTAAATTTGGAATTCGTACATTTGCAGGACCAATATCTTTTTTAAAAGCAAAATTATTTTTTATACTTCTTGTTTTTTCCATTTACAGTCATCTGCTTAAAAGGTTCTTTTGTGATGTCTAAGAATAGCAAGAGCTGTTTTTTATTTTCAAACTACATGTAGTTAGATTTTTAGATGTCTTTGTCCAGACCCTGATAACTCTACATGTTTTAAAAACTCAAAGAAATTTATCTTATCCTGCAAATTTCTGAGAAAGGGTTAAATTTTAGAGTTGTCTTTCGAAGATGAGGCCCAGAGAGTAGAATTACCTTGAGGTCCTTGAGGGTTTCACAATGACCCCTCCCCCTTCCACGTTCCATTCCATTCCCAACCCCATTTTCAATTTCTTTTACAAGGGGCTTGACAATTCTGCAGCCCTTTCTCAACCCTTCCACTAGACAGTCCTGTGCCCCTACTGCCAAATCTGTGCCCCCTTTTCACCCCTACTGCCAAATCTGTGCCCCCTTTCTCACCCCCTTGACTAATCTTGGCCCCCTTTTCACTCCTTGACAAATCTGTGCCCCCTTTTCACTCCTTGACAAATCTGTGTCCCTTTTCACTCCTTTGACACTTATGTGGCCCCTTTCTCACCCCCTTGTAAAATCTGCGCTCTATTCAGCAACTACCCTTTCTCACCCCCTTAACAATTCTGTGCCCCTTTTCATCCCCTTGACAATTCTGTGCCACCTTCTCACCACCTTAAACCAGTGTAAATATATATTATATAATATAATTACAGTATATTTTGTTTGTTTATTTCAGAATGCCAATATCCTACAGGCCACGTTACTGCTCGTGAAAGATTTAGATAAAGATAGCTTGGAAATAATAAAAGATGTGATACAGACTCGTTTGGATTCCTTGTGAACCACAGAACTTTTATAATCTGATTAAAAACCAGGGACTGTTCACACAAATCTTCTGATAAATATTGGCTTAAAGGGGCCCAGGCTTTATTTGTTTCGGACAATCATCCGACAGCCTCAAACACATGAAATCTTGTGGTTAGGTAATGAGAAATAGTCTACAGAGCTTACCTTTGAAATTTGAGCCTTCAAATCCATGTGTATCCATAATTATCCGTGTTTGAAAAATCATAATGTCGTAAGTTATTACGAACGTCCCACCATATTGGAAAACGGTTCGTCTTGATAATCAAAGAGTTATCCTTCCCGTCGTGCAATAGCGGTCATCTATATAAATAGACTACAACGCATTTTCAATTGTAGACTTTGTCAACAGGACACACAATTTTCAGACTGACTGGGGACCAGCCGCGTACAGCACGGAAAAAAATGAAAAGTGAAATTTTTTGTTTGAGGTATATTTCAAGGTATTTTGCGATTTTCTTAGAGCTTGAGTATTTCTGAGGACTGTTTAAATGTAACAAAGGCCCAAAATGACCCCTAAAAATCAAGCCTGGGCCTCTTTAAGTGAAGGACTTGATAATGTCAATTTCTACACTTACCACAAATTCTTATCCTAGGATATTCTGAGGAATGGTTTGATGGATCAAGCTGAATATATTATAGCAAGAATATTGTTTGATTTGTTAAGTTATTGGTTATTACAAATCTGAACTTACTTAAAGGGACAGTTTTACCATTAGTTTGACCAATCATACCTTAGTCTCAGAAATGTGATTTTTTTTTATCCAAGTTAAACAGTAGTAGTGTTCACTGTTACTTCATCAAAATTTAATTGTCTTTAGAATTATTCTCCATCCAGAGTTATTCTTATGACTCTTCAGTTCTTGAGGTGCGATATATAGAAAATATATACAGAAATAGAAAGTAAATTCCTAGTTTGAGGTTTTTTTGAATGAATTGTTATCATGCATTCCTTAGTGTATTTAAACAGAAGACTATATACATATCTTCTAGATCTAAATCAACACCTAAAAATGGCAAAACTGTCCAATTACTATTCAGTATGATCAGAAATATTCTCCTATAGAGGCACTGGCCAAGGTTACAAGTATTAGTGTTATAAGAGATTCTCCTATAGAACACTGGCCTAGGTCACAAGTATTAGTGTTATAAGAGATTCTCCTATAGAACACTGGCCTAGGTCACAAGTATTAGGTGTTATAAGAGATATCTCCTATAGAAGCACTGCCGTGTCACAAGTATTAGGTGTTATAAGAGAATTCTCCTATAGAACACTGGCCAGGTCACAAGTATTAGGTGTTATAAGAGATACTTCCATAGAAGCACTGGCCTAGGTCACAAGTATTAGATGATAAGAAATATTCTCCTATAGAACACTGGCCAGGTTCACAAGTATTAGTGTTATAAGAGATATCTCTATAGAAGCACTGCCTAGGTCACAAGTATTAGATGTTATAAGAATATCTCCTATAGAAGCACTGGCCTGGTACAAGTATTGGTTTATAAGAATATCTCCTATAGAACACTGGCCAGTTTACCTAGATGATGCATGGCAGTCAATTACCTATAAATGGCATCTGTACCTAGGTTCACATTGGCAGTCTTACCTGGACATGGCAGCTTACCTGGACATGACAGTCTTACCTGGACATGGCAGTCTTACCTGGACATGGCAGTCTTACCTGGACAAGGCAGTCTTACCTGGATATGGCAGTCCTTACCTGGACATGGTAGCTTACCTGGACATGGCAGCCTTACCTGGATATGACAGTCTTACCTGGACATGGCAGTCTTACCTGGACATGGCAGTCTTACCTGGACATGGCAGTCTTACCTGGACATGGCAGTATTACCTGGACATGGCAGCCTTACCTGGACATGGCAGCCTTACCTGGATATGACAGTCTTACCTGGACATGGCAGTCTTACCTGGACATGGCAGTCTTACCTGGATTGGCAGTCTTACCTGGAATGGCAGCCTTACCTGGACTTGGGCCTTACCTGGATATGACAGTCTTACCTGGAATGCAGCTTACTGGACATGGCAGTCTTACCTGGATATGGCAGCTACCTGGATTGCAGTCTTACCTGGATTAGGCAGTCTTACCTGGAATGGCAGCCTTACCTGGATATGACAGTCTTACCTGGACAAGGCAGTCTTACCTGGACATGGCAGTCTTACCTGGACATGGCAGCCTTACCTGGATATGACAGTCTTACCTGGACATGGCAGCCTTACCTGGATATGCAGTCTTACCTGACAGGCAGCTTACCTGGACATGGCAGTCTTACCTGGACATGGCAGCCTTACCTGGATATGGCAGTCTTACCTGGATATGGCAGTCTTACCTGGACATGGCAGTCTTACCTGGATATGACAGTCTTACCTGGACAATGGCAGTCTTACCTGGACAAGGCAGTCTTACCTGGATATGGCAGCCTTACCTGGACATGGCAGTCTTACCTGGATATGACAGTCTTACCTGGACATGGCAGTCTTACCTGGACATGGCAGTCTTACCTGGACAAGGCAGTCTTACCTGGATATGTTAAAGTTACCCTTAAGGTGTGGTCACTATCAGCAAATGGTGATCATGTTTGATATTTTTTGATTGTTTTGAAATATATTTATATAAATTGTAGATCAGAATTAATGTTGTTGTTATTATCAATGCCGAGGAGGAAGTTTCAATTAGCATAACATTATCCTACCCTTTCAAATCTAGAATTTTACCAGTCACTTTCTCAGACTGTTCACTAAAGATCCCTTTACAGTGAGAAATCACAAAGAGACTAGGCTTATGCCGCTGTGCTTTTAAAATTTCCTTTTATACACTCTACATAGCATTGCTCGCTATGCTATAATCATTAGCCGGGCTAATACCAAATGGGCTAATTTAGCCCATTTGGTACAGAAGAAAAGGTCATTTCGCTTAAATTAACCAGAGAAAAAACAACAACCACAAAGCAATTAATATATTAATTATCACAAAATATCATATATTGATAATTCTCTTCTGATACACGGCACGGCAAACTGGACAATTATTCCTCAGGTCGCCTTGGGTCAATTTCTCCAAGGTACATAGACAGGTATCATGGAATACATGAGAACACGACAGTAATACAGTCGGTCTTCTCCTCTTTATAGATGTCTCTTTCACTTTCGTATCATATACTTCTGTCCTGTTCACTTTCGTATCATATACTTCTGTCCTTTTGTTAAAACTTTTCCGTTTTATCATAAGAGTTCAGTTGATTTTGAAATGTTAAGGTCTCTAATTTGGCACTCATTGAACCTTGATTGATCTGCTAAGACTACAACTGTGGTTGGTTCAGTTTCGCTCGTGTTGTCAGAAGGTAACGCTAAATCTTGTAAACAAATTGGACAATCTCTATCATCCCGTAAAACGGCCTGAAAAATTGAAAAAAAGACAGGTATGAAAGACTCTGGTGTAGTCTGACAATTCCGAGATTGAATTTGGCCTGTTAAGTCTGCTATCAATTCAGGCAACATTCGCCTAATTTGCTCTAACTAAGTATGCTGCCAATTCAGGCCTAAAAATTTGGATTCTCCCAATTTCACTCGCACCAAGACTTGTGTACTTGCAGTCACTGTAGTTTTGTTTATTTTTTACAATATATTAAAAAGATGAAAACAGAAACAATTGTTTTTTTTTCTTCATGAAGCGTGTTTTGATACCTGATCAAATTACACAAGTTTTGTTCAGTTGGATTGGCACAAAATATTTTAAAACTGAACCAATAGAAATATTTATTTTTAATTCTATATGACAAATCGCCATTTTAACTTTCCAACCTCAATAAGACGTGGACAATTGTTATAGCCCATACTTGCGTAATTTTCCTATTTTTACAAAAACACTCGGCATTGACGCAATTTACCTTTAATTGTACGTCTTCCCAGTCTTGATCGGATAAAATGTTAAACATAGCATCGAAATTCTTAAAAACATTCCGACTGGCCTCCAGTGATTGGTCCATTTCTTGTAAGAAACCATGAAGACTGAAGTCACATGATTTTACCATTCGATCCGTGATATCTTGAAGCTATAGAAAAAAATGAAAATTAACAGTTTTTATAATTATTGTAAGCTTTTTAAAATTCACATCTTTGTCCACAAAATTCTTGTTCATTTGTTTTTTTAGCATTTCGGAAGAAAATAATGATATTCAGCACTGTTGAATTAAAACATAATTACATTTACCCATGTATTAAAGAAGTGTGTATTTTGTGTTGAAACATTATGTACCCATGTATTAAAGAAGTGTGTAATATGTGTTGAAATGTTATGTACCCATGTATTAAAGAAGTGTGTATTGTGTTAATTATTTACCCATGTATTAAAGAAGTGTGTATTGTTATATAAGGTTATGTACCCAAGTATTAAAGAAGTGTGTAACTTGTGTTATATATAGGTTATGTACCCAAGTATTAAAGAAGTGTGTCCCATAATTATTATCTTGTGTTATATATAGGTTATGTACCCATGTATTAAAGAAGTGTGTAACTTGTGTTATATATAGGTTATGTACCCAAGTATTAAAGAAGTGTATAACTTGTGTTATATATAGGTTATGTACCCATGTATTAAAGAAGTGTGTAACTTGTGTTATATATAGGTTATGTACCCAAGTATTAAAGAAGTGTGTAACTTGTGTTATATATAGGTTATGTACCCATGTATTAAAGAAGTGTGTAATTGTGTTATATATAGGTTATGTACCCATGTATTAAAGAAGTGTGTAACTTGTGTTATATATAGGTTATGTACCCATGTATTAAAGAAGTGTGTATTTATCCCATAATTATTATCTTGTGTTATATATAGGTTATGTACCCATGTATTAAAGAAGTGTGTAACTTGTGTTATATATAGGTTATGTACCCAAGTATTAAAGAAGTGTGTAACTTGTGTTATATATATGTTATGTACCCAAGTATTAAAGAAGTGTGTAACTTGTGTTATATATAGGTTATGTACCCAAGTATTAAAGAAGTGTGTAACTTGTGTTATATATAGGTTATGTACCCATGTATTAAAGAAGTGTGTAACTTGTGTTATATATAGGTTATGTACCCAAGTATTAAAGAAGTGTGTAACTTGTGTTATATATAGGTTATGTACCCATGTATTAAAGAAGTGTGTAACTTGTGTTATATATAGGTTATGTACCCAAGTATTAAAGAAGTGTGTAACTTGTGTTATAGGTTATGTACCCATGTATTTAAGAAGTGTGTCCAATTTTTTGTGTTATATATAGGTTATTACCAAGTATTAAAGAAGTGTGTAACTTGTGTTATATATAGGTTATGTACCCATGTATTAAAGAAGTGTGTAACTTGTGTTATATATAGGTTATGTACCCAAGTATTAAAGAAGTGTGTAACTTGTGTTATATATAGGTTATGTACCCAAGTATTAAAGAAGTGTGTAACTTGTGTTATATATAGGTTATGTACCCAAGTATTAAAGAAGTGTGTAACTTGTGTTATATATAGGTTATGTACCCAAGTATTAAAGAAGTGTGTAACTTGTGTTATATATAGGTTATGTACCCATGTATTAAAGAAGTGTGTAACTTGTGTTATATATAGGTTATGTACCCAAGTATTAAAGAAGTGTGTAACTTGTGTTATATATAGGTTATGTACCCAAGTATTAAAGAAGTGTGTAACTTGTGTTATATATAGGTTATGTACCCAAGTATTAAAGAAGTGTGTAACTTGTGTTATATATAGGTTATGTACCCATGTATTAAAGAAGTGTGTAACTTGTGTTATATATAGGTTATGTACCCAATGTATTAAAGAAGTGTGTAACTTGTGTTATATATAGGTTATGACCCATGTATTAAAGAAGTGTTAACTTTTTATACTATAGGATTATGTATCTTCCATGTTTAGATATCTAAGTGTGTAACTTCGTAGTTTATACCTTAGGTCTTGACCCAAGTATTAATAAAGTCTTATTTTACCTTTTCTAGATTATCCTGGTGTTACTCTAACACTATTTCTAGTGATAACCCAAGTCAGCTTCAACATTAGCTGTACCCAAGGCTTAACTTAAATTATAATATCTAAGTCTTAACTTTAACACTTTTCTAGATATCTAAGGTCTTACCTCTAACACTGTTTCTAGGATATCCTAGTGGCTTAACTTCTAACACAGTTTCTAGGATACCTTAGTGTCTTAACTTCTAACACTGTTTCTAGGATATCCTAGGCTTGAATTCTATACACAGTTTCTAGGATACTTAGTGGTCTTAACTTCTAACACTGTTTCTAGGATATCCTAGTGTCTTAACTTCTAACACTGTTTCTAGGATATCCTAAGGTCTTAACTTCTAACACTGTTTCTAGGATATCCTAAGGTCTTAACTTCTAACACTGTTTCTAGGATATCCTAAGGTCTTAACTTCTAACACTGTTTCTAGGATATCCTAAGGTCTTAACCTCTAACACTGTTTCTAGGATATCCTAAGGTCTTAACTTCTAACACTGTTTCTAGGATATCCTAAGGTCTTAACCTCTAACACTGTTTCTAGGATATCCTAAGGTCTTAACTTCTAACACTGTTTCTAGGATATCTTATGGTCTTAACCTCTAACACTGTTTCTAGGATATCCTAGGTCTTAACCTCTAACATTGTTTCTTATCCTAAGGTCTTAACTCTAACATTGTTTCTAGGATATCCTAAGGTCTTAACCTCTAACACTGTTTCTAGGATATCCTAGGTCTTAACTTCTAACACTGTTTCTAGGATATCCTAAGGTCTTAACTTCTAACACTGTTTCTAGGATATCCTAAGGTCTTAACTTCTAACATTGTTTCTAGGATATCCTAAGGTCTTAACCTCTAACACTGTTTCTAGGATATCCTAAGGTCTTAACTTCTAACATTGTTTCTAGGATATCCTAAGGTCTTAACCTCTAACACTGTTTCTAGGATATCCTAAGGTCTTAACTTCTAACACTGTTTCTAGGATATCCTAAGGTCTTAACCTCTAACACTGTTTCTAGGATATCCTAAGGTCTTAACTTCTAACACTGTTTCTAGGATATCCTAGTGTCTTAACTTCTAACACTGTTTCTAGGATATCCTAGTGTCTTATCTTCTAACACTGTTTCTAGGATATCCTAAGGTCTTAACTTCTAACACTGTTTCTAGGATATCCTAGAGTCTTAACTTCTAACACTGTTTCTAGGATATCCTAAGGTCTTAACTTCTAACACTGTTTCTAGGATATCCTGGGGTCTTTACTCATAATGTCTTAGCACCTAGATTGTTTCAAGTGAGCAATAAAAATCAGTAAATTAGGTATCCTGTTGCGTGAGACAGCATGTAAAAGTGGTAATAACCCAACAACTTTGGTAGATTACACATGAATTCTGGGTATGCACAGTCATGGTAACAAGAGAATTATTGTAAAATTAAATGGACTTACTTTGTAGCACAAGTTAAACGATATTGTTTTGATCCTTCATGTATAACTCTAGATTGATATTGTTCGTGACGACACATGGGACAGGTTTTTTTACCCGTATACTTTTCAAAAGCTTGGAGACATGCCTGAAGATCAAGAATACAATGGAATTTAATTCAGCAATACATTTAGATTGTAACTCTTCGATGAAAAAGGTAGAGAATTTTTAAATCTGACTATGAAGTATTGTACAAAGTTAATGGTAGTTATTTATTTCTCATCATAGTCCTATTTCAGGTTTATTTTCACACTTTGGCTGCAGACTCTGATTCAGAAATCAAGATGCCAACTCAGATTCTGGTCGAAAGAAATGAGCAATGCCACTGACAATTTGTAGCCAATCTATTTATCAGCTCTTACCAAGTAATACACAAGAAATGTTGATGGACATCGTCTAGGCCCTTGACTTTATTCGGATTAATATTTGAATGGAGAGCACTTGTAGTTAAAAAAAAAAATAACAAATTTTTTTTGATCTGCCAATTTTTTGACTAAATTCAAGAAGATATTTTAATATAAAACTCCCCCTGTGTAAAATGGCTACAAGAAACAGAACCTGAAAAGTAATAGATATTTGATAGTTGTTATCCTTGTAAGATCAATACCAGGAGGTTTGACCAAGGACAGTGGTAGAAAGGATCCTTGTTTTGACTTTACAAGTTGTTATCCTTGTAAGATCAATACCAAGAGGTTTGACCAAGGATCAGCTGGCAGAAAGGATCCTTGTTACAATTTAAATCCATTAGACATACAAGCTGATTTGGAATTGAATAGATCATGGAACCTAAGTTGTTATCCTTGTAAGATCAATACCAAGAGGTTTACCAAGGCAGCTGGTAAAGGATCCTTGTCAAAATTAGGTATTTATGGGTACCAAAGGGTTGTTACCCACTTAATCTATACCAAGAGTTTGACCAAGGATATCAGGTAAAATTGGATCCTGTGATATTTTTTAATTTGGCTTATTAAAATTGTAAGATAATCCCTAAGATTTGCCAAGGATCAGTGGTAGATATTTTCGCCATCATTAACCTTGGAAGGTAGTTTATCCTTGAAATGATCAATACAAGAGGTCAATGAATTCAAATGGTAGAAAGGATCTTGCCAAATTTGTACAAAATATTTTAAGGCTCTCGAAATACGTTCATAATTGTAAGCAATTCTAGTTCTGATTTATGTTTGAATGGAGAGCACTTGTATTAAAAAAAAAAAAAAAAATTTATGAAATCTGCCAATTTTTAAAAAGTGACTAAATTCAAGAAGATTATTATTAATATTAAAACTCACCCTGTGAAACACATGGCTACAAGACAACAGAACCTGAAAATAATAGATATTTTGATAGTTGTTATCCTTGTAAGATTAATACCAAGAGGTTTGACCAAGGGCCAGCTGGTAGAAAGGATCCTTGTGAACCTAAGTTGTTATCCTTGTAAAATCAATACCAAGAGGTTTGACCAAGGACCAGCTGGTAGAAAGGATCCTTTGTGAACCTAAGTTGTTATCCTTGTAAGATCAATACCAAGAGGTTTGACCAAGGAACAGCTGGTAGAAAGGATCTTTGTCACGGTGGACTTGTGAACCTAAGTTGTTATCCTTGTAAGATCAATACCAAGAGGTTTGACCAAGGACCAGCTGGTAGAAAGGATCCTTGTGAACCTAAGTTGTTATCTTGTAAAATCAATACCAAGAGGTTTGACCAAGGACCAGCTGGTAGAAAGGATCCTTGTGAACCTAAGTTGTTATCCCTATCAGATTAATACCAAGAGGTTTGACCAAGGAACAGATGGTAGAAAGGATCTTTGTGAACCTAAGTTGTTATCCCTATTATATCAATACCAAGAGGTTTGACCTAGGACCAGCTGGTAGAAAGGATCCTTGTGAACCTAAGTTGTTATCCCTATTAGATTAATACCAAGAGGTTTGACCAAGGAACAGATGGTAGAAAGGATCTTTGTGAACCTAAGTTGTTATCCCTATTAGATCAATACCAAGAGGTTTGACCAAGGAACAGATGGTAGAAAGGATCCCTGTCACTGCGTTCTTGTGAATCTTAGTTGTTATCCTTGTAAGATCAATACCAAGAGGTTTGACTAACCAGAGAAAGCCCAATATTTATGTAGCAGTACCTATTTGCCCCAGCTTGGTGCTTAAAGTTGTCACAATTACATTCAAAAATAGTTGTTTACTTTCTTTCTATTGCATCAAGGGCAGATAACTAAGTTCTGAAAAATATCTAAAAAACAAACCTGTTGCTGTAAACCGAAATCTTCTTTACATATAACACAGGGTTGTTTAGAATCTTGTCTAATATTAGATTTTATTTTGACACCAGTCCACTCAGCTTCTGTTAGTAACTGTTTCGGTGCTTCGACTAATCCAAACTTTTGAGCTATAGTATGAAAGGGAAAACAAGATGTTGTTGTCAAGGCTTGAATATGGCTCCTGTCAAACGTAAAAGAATAGAATCTCTGGACAAGAAAAGCTAGCAGAATGAAAAACAGCATGGATAAGAATCACTGTGAAGATAAATTACCAACCTAGAGTTAATGGTGGAGGTTTTATATCCAAAACATACTCCTCTTCCTTCTTAACCTTTACAATGTCTTTTTTTACTGAAAAAAAATATTAAAATTAAGTTTTTAATTTATTGTGAAAGATGAATACTTAACGAGATTTTCTTTTCTACTTTCTGTATATGGTGGTAGAGGGGGAGGATGGGAAAGGATGGTGGAGGGTCGTGGAGTGTGGAGGTTGGGGGACATAGGCTGGTTCCCCCCTTAAAGCCATTTCTGCTGTGTGTTGCTTCATCAAAGGGAAATCAAAATGAAATGAATGGAGTTTTGCATCTTTGTCTTCTGCACCTTGTGGGCCAATGAAGACAAACAACACCATGCAGTGTTCAATGAGAGAAATTTTGCCAGAACAATCAAAACAAGGGAGACAATCGTATTTTACATGTGACATTTTCATACCTTTATTTCCAGTGTCAACCACTGATTTTATTTCTTTTTTCTGTTTTGATTTAGCAGCTGGTCCAATGCCTATTTTACGAGGTCCGAATGTTTTTCCTAAAGCCAAAGTCCTGACCCAATGGTCCTGTAGGGCTACTGCTGTTAATGCTACACTGCTGTTTGAGTTGCCAGGGACCTGAAGTAAAAAACTGATGTTAAGGAATATGTCTGTGTATGGAGTGGCAATATAGTCCCATGTGGCATAATTCCGCTAAAACATAAGTGTAAGACTTAAATGCAGGGGTCTGGAAAAGCCAAATCTAGGGAAAAAAAATTTTCCAGACCCTTGGCTTTAAATCAACGAGAATGTGGGTTTACAAAATGTAAAATATGCTTGCAAAAAATATTTTAAAATATATCTAAATTTTAAGTATAATCAAAACTATTGATGAAAACACTGAAAGTAAACAAAACGAAAGTAGAAGTTAGTTACCTTGACAATTACAACAACAAATACGTTTCTGATAAGATCTGTACAAAATACTTACTTTCTTTACAGTTTCTTTTGATCTCAAGCTTCTATTTGACATTTTGATTCTGAACTTTTCACCAAAGAAAAAAAAGGAACTGACTTAACTGAAAAATTTAAAAACTAAATAATCACAACTTCCGTGCAACGCGAGCGGACATGTTTTTTGCTCGATTGTCAATATTAAAAACTCAAGAAGATATTATTCAGTCTGGATAAACTTCTCTACCGGAAATCATTGTCACGCATGGGCACAGAATACATTCTTGTAAACAAAGTTCTGTCAAGAAGTCGATCAAGAGGAGTAGAAATAGAAACTTGTGATTCTGTGTAATGTTTAAGTGTTTTATTTAAGAAAAACAAGGAATCATTAAATCAAGAAAAATTATTCAAGATGGCAGAGTCAGATCCTATCACGATCGTAAGTAAACTTAGTAAATTTGATTGAACTAAAGTGTTTAACACTGCAAGCTTACACTTTGGTGTCTATGATTTACCAACTTTGTTTTCAAACCAATGGAGATCCAGTGAACTATGATTAAGATTATTTTAGTATAGATCAACCCTCTTCTTTGTTGTGACTGGGCTTAAAAACTTTGCATTAAAAGTATTGTAGGCCTATACTCAATCATGACTATACCCAGTTGTTGCAGTTGAGGCCTGGCCTAGGGCTTCTAGGCTATAAAAGTAAAAGTAACTTTATTTTAATTTACAACAAAAAAGAAATTCTACCGCCCATGTTACCATAGTTATAATTCAATTTCAGGCCAAAGTGAATTATTACTGCCGAGAGAAGTACTACAGTCATATGGAAAGCGTGGCGTCTGAGAGTTTACAGAAATATGGCAATGATCCTGTGTTGAAATTCTTTATAGCTTATTCCAAAATTCTACAAGGTAAGAGGGATGGTTGTTAAAGAAAATGCCCAAATATCCAAACACCCTAGATCTGACAAATCACACGTCTTTGAGGGCAAACCAAGCTAATAACCTAATTTTCCAGTCCACCCAGCTGTAAATAAAGATCATTGTCAATAGGTTTGGCCAAGGATTAGCTGGTAGAAAGTATACTTTTGAACCAGTGTTGTTACTCTAGTATAATATAGTTGTTTGTTCCTATCTTTCAGGAAGGTACCAAGAAGGTATAAGAGAACTGGATGTATTAAAAGACAAACGGGATGTTAATATCTGTTCTTTAATGGCTTTGATTTACGCCCACAAAGTTCAACAGGCTGTGGGTAAGTATCAGATGGGGTGAAAATATGATCCTATATCATCATGTGCTTTTATTTGTCGTTGAAAAGAATAATTTTCTTAGCATAAGTTTAATCAATTAGTGTCATTATGTAGTGAGGAGATAAAGCCAGCGTGGACTGAGAGTTAGACCTTAGGGTCAGAGGATTCAGGGAGATAATAATTCTAATTTATTAATACAAATATACAACTTCTGTTTGGACACTTAGTATAGGAAGGGGAGGGGCACAGAAAGATCAATTCGGGAGGGGAAAGGAAAGATCAATTTGGGAGGGGAAAGGAAAGATCAATTTGGGAGTGGCAAGGAGGAAAGATCAATTTTGGAAGGGCAAGGAAAGATTAGTTGGACATAAGGGGTTGGGCCATTAGGGTCAAATAGCTACTCTATCCACCCCTAGACCCTAGACAGCAATGTCAATATCAACTGTAATAATGTAGTATAATATGTTATAGATAAAGAAACAGTACAAGAGTTAGAAGCCAAGTTAAAGGAAGAACGAAAACAAGCAGGAGAATTAGTAAGTATTCTTTCTAATTGGCAGGTTTTATTTTTATTCTTTTAAATATGTTAATTTTCGTTAATGTTCGTTCTTGAATATATCCAACCATCCCTGATTTCGTTATGATCCAATAAACATTAACATATTTATCACACGCCCCCTTACTGGTCAACATTGGACGTATATTGTTAGGGATAGAGCAGGGCACTTGATTGACAGATACCAGTTGAATAGAAAAAACAATGGTTTTCAGGTATTTTTACAATTAAATAATAGATATTTGGGAGTATATCAACAAAAAAGACTGGGGTCATTTGTCTTGTCATCTGATAAACCAGTGTTTATTTCCCCTTGATGATAACAAGATCAACATTCATTCCTTAAATATGTGTGTTTGGTATATTTTAAATAAACAAGTTCTATAATAATGTATACTTGCTATTAGATTGGTTCTATTTGTCTCTTATTCATGGAATCAACTGTAAGTTCAAAAACACAAATTGGAAGGGTCGAGATTTTGTTCCACATGCACCAAAAAAAATAGATAAGAATAGAAGAGAAATTAGAGATTTGACATTCCGGTATTCAGAATGTTACCATACGACTGTAATTTATATCTCTAAAACTGAATTCAAATATTAGCCCAAATAATTTAGAGTAAATAGTTGAATTGTAAATATTGACCGTTTGAATATGGTATTTCCAGGGTTTGTATTTCGCTGGTTTGTTTATGTTTCACGCTGGGAAACCCGATAAAGCTAGAGAATATATCGACAGAACTTTAAAACATAATGCAGAATTTAAATTGGTAAGTTTTATTTATTTGTTTATGAGGTAAAGGGATTGAAAACGGATTTTCCATGTGAATCAAGAATACTGATATTGTTCCACACTTCAGTAGCACATTTCTTGTTTTTCTAATACCACTAAAAGTTACTATATTATGTTGAAATGAAGTGAAGGAAGTTTTACACCCTACTCTTCTATTCCTTCTGGACTAATGAAGACAACGTTTTCAGCTATCAAGATAAACTAACATCTGGTGGGGCTGATATAGACGTAGCCTGCTACCCACTTCAGTGATATAAATATTGTTTATATATAGAAGAAAATAAACTAACGGAAAATAATATTTTTATTAACTTTAATCTAAAAATTGTACTACTAGTAATTCGAGGCTGATGTTCCGTTTCTCTTAAAAAGTACAGACATTTTGTATTTGAAAAATTTAAAAACCCTGAGTCAAT
Source organism: Nipponacmea schrenckii (assembly GCA_030562195.1). Classification (NCBI taxonomy): domain Eukaryota; kingdom Metazoa; phylum Mollusca; class Gastropoda; family Lottiidae; genus Nipponacmea; species Nipponacmea schrenckii. The sequence goes on from CM060199.1 coordinate 1,198,520, forward strand.
ATTATTTTCTATTAATACAGGCTTTAGTTCTGAAGGGCTGGATTGAGTTGATGAGTGGACGTGAAGCCAAGAAATCAATCAAATACTTTGAAGATGCTATGAGGTAAGGTGAAATCTACAATTAACATACTAATAGCTAATATTACTGAATTTTTATATGCCTGCACAATAATGTGGGCGTATATAGTTGTCGCCCCTGTCTGTCTGTCTGTCTGTCCATAATTGTTAAAGACACGATAGAGAGCAGGTTTCTTGATAGATTTTGAACTCGGTGTGAGTTTTTGTAATAACCTGAGGGTGAGCCCTTGTGAAAAGACTCTATTGTATGTATTTTGATGGAACTTGGTGTGAGTGTTCCTAATCATCCAAGGATGAACTTCAATTAAAAATCAGAAAAATCTTTCATTTGCCGATAGTTCTGGTCAACCTCCCAGAAAAATTGGCTGCCCTTAAACGTTGGCATATTACGATGGCCGTCGCTATTTTTATTTCAGTTTGGATGGCTCTAAAGATATTGACGCTCTGTTTGGAAAATCTAAATTTATGGAGAACCGTAGAAATTACAGTGGAGCACTGGAAATAGTGAACCAGATTGTTGTCTCCTTTCCTAACTTTACTCCAGCCTTGGTGGAGAAGATGAGACTACAGTTGGCGTTACAAGATTGGGAACAGACCATCGAGACAGCTCAGAGGTAGGTTGATGCCTTGTATTCTAGAAACTATCATAGGTTTAGGATAACCTAGAAATATTGTTAGATGGCTAATACCCTAGGATAATCCAAGAAACAGTCTTAGTTGTTAAGACTCTAGGATATCCCAGAAACAGTGTTGGATGTTCAGACTCTAGGATATCCTAGAAACAGTGTTAGAAGTTAAGACCCTAGGATATCCTAGAAACAGTGTTGGATGTAAAGTCTCTAGGATATCCTAGAAATAGTGTTAGAAGTTAAGACCCTAGGATATCCTAGAAACAGTGTTGGATGTAAAGTCTCTAGGATATCCTAGAAACAGTGTTAGAAGTTAAGACTCTAGGATATCCTAGAAACAGTGTTAGAAGTTAAGACCCTAGGATATCCTAGAAACTGTGTTAGAAGTTAAGACCCTAGGATATCCTAGAAACAGTGTTGGATGTAAAGTCTCTAGGATATCCTAGAAACAGTGTTAGAAGTTAAGACTCTAGGATATCCTAGAAACAGTGTTAGAAGTTAAGACTCCAGGATATCCTAGAAACAGTGTTGGATGTAAAGACTCTAGGATATCCTAGAAACAGTGTTAGAAGTAAAGACCCTAGGATATCCTAGAAACAGTGTTAGAAGTAAAGACCCTAGGATATCCTAGAAACAGTGTTAGAAGTTAAGACCTAGGATATCCTAGAAACAGTGTTAGAAGTTAAGACCCTAGGATATCCTAGAAACAGTGTTAGAAGTTAAGACCCTAGGATATCCTAGAAACAGTGTTGGAGTAAAGTCTCTAGGATATCCTAGAAACAGTGTTAGAAGTTAAGACTCTAGGATATCCTAGAAACAGTGTTAGAAGTAAAGACTCTAGGATATCCTAGAAACAGTGTTGGAAGTAAAGACTCTAGGATATCCTAGAAACAGTGTTAGAAGTAAAGACCCTAGGATATCCTAGAAACAGTGTTAGAAGTTAAGACCCTAGGATATCCTAGAAACAGTGTTGGATGTAAAGACTCTAGGATATCCTAGAAACAGTGTTAGAAGTTAAGACTCTAGGATATCCTAGAAACAGTGTTAGAAGTAAAGACTCTAGGATATCCTAGAAACAGTGTTAGAAGTAAAGACCCTAGGATATCCTAGAAACAGTGTTAGAAGATATGAATCTAGGATATCCTAGAAACAATGTTAGAATTTAAGACCCTAGGATACAATGTTAGAAGTAAAGACCCTAGGATATTCTAAGAACAATGTCAAAAGACCCTAGCAAAGTTTGATCAAGGCCCTGCTAGTAGACAAGATACTCCTGAACCTAAGTTGTTATCTTTGTAAAAATATATCTGTTAACTTCTTAATGTTTCATATAAATTCACTGTGAATGTATTTTATTTTTAGAGCCGTAGATCAAGATTTTCACTGTATAGAAGCGATAAAATATCAAGCGTTATCCTACATGTGTCGGGAGGGACAGTTTGAAAAGGTAAATAACTCCGGGCCCAGTCTGATACATGCTGTGCATATTAAAGATTAAAGATTAATGCCGCTGTCCTGGCAAAATTTCCCTCATTGCACACTGCATGGCATTGCCCGTCTTCATTAGCCCATAAGGTGCAGAAAAGTTGGATGTATTTATGGGTATATCTTTATTACTGCCAATTAAGGAAGATTATTTTTTTTATCAGAGATTAGATTTATTTCACTTGAATAAGAAGGTTTAGACAAGCCTCTCTGCTGTATGATATCTGTGGTTATGAAAGACTATAAAGTGCTAATCAGAAATTCCTGATATTTTCTAATATTTGAGAAATTTGTTGATTTGAAAAAGTTCTATGATCTAAGACATTCATTTCATTCAACTAGATGTGTCATTGAAACTGTAAAATATCATTTTGATATGTTTTTCAATTGATTGGCACTTTTTGATCTTTACTTATTTCTAAGATTTGTAATAATTTTGAATAATTTCAGGCCAGTACTAAAATAGGTGATCTAATAACTTCGATTGATAGATTTGAATCTCATAATGCCCACCTATATTATCATATGGCTCAGTTATTCAGTCGTTTGGTAAGTAGAGTAGATTTATTCAATGATATTATTAGTTTGACAATACAGGTAGAAAAATGTTTGTCAGGATCATTTATGGCTTTTGTTTTTATACGCCCACAATATAATGTAGCCTTGAATAACAAAACTTCTTTCAAAATAAACCATTTATTCCTCCAAAGTTTCGTTTGTTTAAAAATACACTTCTTCAGGAAGTCCAAAATCAATACAATGTGGTTATCATCACCCCTATCCGTTGGTCCGTCAGTCCACAATTTGAAACCAATAGAGACTACAATTTTCATCGAATTTGAATGAAATTAGCTGTGATTATTTATATTAATGAGATCTCAGACAAGTTTGAAATTGATTTTTCAATGAACAGTTTTTGAGATTTGTGTATATCTTGGACAAGTTCGAGTTTTCGGTATGTTTTGACACAGATTGACAACTGCTCTTGATATACTTAAAATTTATCAGGCAAGTGGGCGTATGTTGCTAGGCAACCACTTGTTCTAATTTTCTGTTTTTGTATAACTAAAGTAATAAGAATATTGATGGTATAATTATATTATGTCAAATTTGCTTCTGATATCAATGGGGCTTTGCTTGAAAAAGTCTTAGTTTTGGTGGAATTGCAAGACTCACAGACATCTGATCTACGTTGATATTTTTTCAGTGTGGACGAAACAGTCTGATATTACAGCAGACGTATACTCTGATAGAAAGAGCTGTCAGTATCAATGGTGAAAACTCGCTGTTTGTTAACGAACTAGGCTATCAGTTATTACTACAAGGCAAAGTTAGAGATGCTTTACGTTGCTATAGAAACGCTATTAAAATGGATGAAAGCAGTGTTCCATCTCTCACAGGTAAACTAATAAAACTTATTTCGATTTTGATGGCCTAATAAACCAGGGCCCTTTATGCTACTTACTGTGTACATTAATGATCCCAGCAAAACGTGAAAAGTGAAAAAAAGAAAAGCTTAATGCTGCTGATGGATTTCTTTATTATATTTATGATTTACAGAAATGTAGGATGTAAAAATCCATTTTATTTTTTTATTTTAAAGAGGAGAGTAGGAGTTATCTTGAACATATTTAATTTATTCAGATGGGCAGGGTAAGGTCCAGCACTCAAACTGTCTATTAACCAGAGAATGGACAATGTGAGGGTTTAAAACACTCTCCATTTTCTAGCTTGATAGACAGTTTCCGTTCCTTCTCACTAACTTAATGGAGCCCAGTAGATATATTCTATTCTGTTTTGATTTATGATTGTCTTGTAATATTATGCTTATTTCTACTGTTTTTCGATGTCAACTGAATTTATTTCTTGTTGGGCCAATTGGTGCATCACAGACAGTAATCTATCAAACCTGAGGAAGCTACGCCACTCTGATACGGATAGTGTCATTATTATTATAGGAATAATTCAGTGTCAGCTGATAGAAAACCAACTAGATGACGCCTCACAACAACTGGAATTCCTGAATGAGATTCAACAAACTATTGGTCGCTCGGCTGTAAGTCATTTTATACTTGATCTGGTGTCATTCTTATACTTGATCTGGTGTCATTTTATACTTGATCTGGTGTCATTCTTATACTTGATCTGGTGTCATTCTTATACTTGATCTGGTGTCATTTTATACTTGATCTGGTGTCATTCTTATACTTGATCTGGTGTCATTCTTATACTTGATAACAATTGTTTGTTTTCTGTTTTATCTACAAGTTAATACACTTTCCATTAGTGAAATCTTCCGAGTTGAGTGTATAATGACAAGGCCACAAGGTGTCCCAACGCAATCTAGAGTGAAAGGACTTGTACCAAAGCCATGGTTTTGACCTTTCCAAGCTTGTTGTTTTACAATCAATATCAGCACAATGTAGAGTTCTTCATTTCCAGGTAGCCTTTATAATACCTGGTACTGAACATCCTGATCAGAGAGGCTTTGTAAATATGGTCATTGAGTATATAATTCACTGGTTATGTTGCCATGGTAACATTTTGAAGATTTCCATTTATATTTTTTTGTCATCATTACAGGAATTATCCTACTTAACAGCCCTGATGGCTCAGAAGAAAAATAAAACGCCCGAAAAAATCATAGAATATTTAAATGATTGTATTGAAGTCCATTTTGCTGGTTTAAAGGTAGGCCTTAATATTATCTCTAACTTTAGTATAATAGAAGACACACAAATTACTTCATAAAGTTGATTTATCACACAATAGTACTGTTTACGAGTTCAGAACACGAGTTGGAAAAAACGATATGACACAGCACAGGTTCATAACTATCCAAATTAGGTAAAATAAAAATAATGTATTTATGGGCCACTTTTCCATAGCAACAATGGCATCATTTCTTGTATATTATAGATTTATTTTAAATTTCAATCTTTCATCACATGACCGTGCTATAAAAGAAAAATTATTGTCTATTATCTATTTTTTATTTCTTACACGCAATGATATTTTAAGAAGGCACAAAGAGGCTGACGTAAAAATGAAAGCCATTCTTTCTTTGAAACGGAAAGTATTTTGTCTCTGTTACAGGGACTACCATTAGGATGTAAAACTCCATTCTATTTCTCTACTCTCTATTACAGGGACTACCATTAGGATGTAAAACTCCATTCTATTTCTCTACTCTCTATTACAGGGACTACCATTAGGATGTAAAACTCAATTCTATTTCTCTACTCTCTATTACAGGGACTACCATTAGGATGTAAAACTCCATTCTTTTTCTCTACTCTCTATTACAGGGACTACCATTAGGATGTAAAACTCCATTCTATTTCTCTACTCTCTATTACAGGGACTACCATTAGGATGTAAAACTCCATTCTATTTCTCTACTCTCTATTACAGGGACTACCATTAGGATGTAAAACTCCATTCTATTTCTCTTCTCTCTATTACAGGGACTACCATTAGGATGTAAAACTCCATTCTATTTCTCTACTCTCTATTACAGGGACTACCATTAGGATGTAAAACTCCATTCTATTTCTCTACTCTCTATTACAGGGACTACCATTAGGATGTAAAACCTCATTCTATTTCTCTACTCTCTATTACAGGGACTACCATTAGGATGTAAAACTCCATTCCATTTCTCTACTCTCTATTACAGGGACTACCATTAGGATGTAAAACTCCATTCTATTTCTCTACTCTCTATTACAGGGACTACCATTAGGATGTAAAACTCCATTCTATTTCTCTACTCTCTATTACAGGGACTACCATTAGGATGTAAAACTCCATTCTATTTCTCTACTCTCTATTACAGGGACTACCATTAGGATGTAAAACTCCATTCATTTCTCTTCTCTCTATTACAGGGACTACCATTAGGATGTAAAACTCCATTCTATTTCTCTACTCTCTATTACAGGGACTACCATTAGGATGTAAAACTGCATTCTATTTCTCTACTCTCTATTACAGGGACTACCATTAGGATGTAAAACTCCATTCATTTCTCTACTCTCTATTACAGGGACTACCATTAGGATGTAAAACTCCATTCTATTTCTCTACTCTCTATTACAGGGACTACCATTAGGATGTAAAACTTTCTTTTTCTCTACTCTCTATTACAGGGACTACCATTAGGATGTAAAACTCAATTCTATTTCTCTACTCTCTATTACAGGGACTACCATTAGGATGTAAAACTCCATTCTATTTCTCTACTCTCTATTACAGGGACTACCATTAGGATGTAAAACTCCATTCTATTTCTCTACTCTCTATTACAGGGACTACCATTAGGATGTAAAACTTCATTCTATTTCTCTACTCTCTATTACAGGGACTACCATTAGGATGTAAAACTCCATTCTATTTCTCTACTCTCTATTACAGGGACTACCATTAGGATGTAAAACTCCATTCTATTTCTCTACTCTCTATTACAGGGACTACCATTAGGATGTAAAACTCCATTCTATTTCTCTACTCTCTATTACAGGGACTACCATTAGGATGTAAAACTCCATTCTATTTCTCTACTCTCTATTACAGGGACTACCATTAGGATGTAAAACTCCATTCTATTTCTCCACTCTCTATTACAGGGACTACCATTAGGATGTAAAACTTCTTTCTTTTTCTCTACTCTCTATTACAGGGACTACCATTAGGATGTAAAACTCAATTCTATTTCTCTACTCTCTATTACAGGGACTACCATTAGGATGTAAAACTCCATTCTATTTCTCTACTCTCTATTACAGGGACTACCATTAGGATGTAAAACTCCATTCTATTTCTCTACTCTCTATTACAGGGACTACCATTAGGATGTAAAACTCCAGTCTATTTCTCTACTCTCTATTACAGGGACTACCATTAGGATGTAAAACTCCATTCTATTTCTCTACTCTCTATTACAGGGACTACCATTAGGTGTGCAGTATTTCTGCCTGATGAACCCGGATTTTCTACTACAAGTTATGAAGACGTATCTACAGTATTCACCTCAAGTGGTAAGTGTTTGTTTTAATACCTGACAAAAATATACAATAGAAATGTTTTGTAATTGAAGTTTTAGGTCCCCTGTCAAATATATTATAGTTCATTTGATACTGATGTTTTAATTCTTACCCTTAAAAACGTGGGGTAAGGAATAGAATAACAAAGATATAATGTTTGATTTCAGCCTGTCCCTGCTGGCCAGCCCCCTAACCCTGTATTAAAGCGATGTCAACAAGTACTAGATCCCCTTACACGAGCTGTACCTGGCTTAATGGAAGCTGTTTATCTTTTAGCTAAAATCAGGTTTTTATCTGGTAGGTAGTTTGGTTATTTCCCTTCCCTTGGAACGCTAGGAAATATGTTGTTACAAAAAACACACTTCACCTCTTTAATAACAAGATATATAAAGTTAAAACACACTTTACAAGGTCCTCATCATATGATATGATGAGATTGTTAACATGAAAATCACCATAGGGCAGTACCCTACCTATGCACCTTGCTACAGTTCAAAATCTAAATACATCTCATGAATCATATATTGAAATTACCCTAGACTGAGATATTCCACTGCCCCTGGTGATGGACTTGATGTTCTAAACACATTTTATAATTCAGGTGAAATCGAAAGTGCCCAGACGACATTGCAGCATTGTTTAGAACAAGATTCAACGTTTTCTGATGCCCACATCTTAATGGCTCAGGTCTGTACACAACTATTATTTGTGAAGGTATAATAGGTCCTAGAATACATAAAATTTGAAAATTTTAAACTTGACTAATAAGAGCTCTATTCATCAGTCAATATACCTGCTGTTATAAATAACATAAAAAAAAATAAAATCCAAATAAACTTAGTAATTATCCATAAAAGTTCAGTCGATTATTGAAAAACGCTTAATAAATTGATTAAGCGTTTTTCATATATGACTAAGTCTGAGTTTCTAGATTTTACAGGGATTCTGTTACTTTATGACACCAGGTAAGTTCACTGATGAATATATACTCATATTGACCATTCTTGAGAACTTATATTTTATATTCATTCTAAGACACAGTATCACTTTTATGTCTCAGAATCACAATAAACTCAAAATGATTTCTGAAAAAGTTCTATACTGAATCAATGTATTTATATTTCAGATTCATTTAAGTCAGAATAATTTTAAGCTTGCTAATCAATCTCTGGAAGTTGGTTTAAGTTATAATTTTGAGGTTCGGGACCATCCATTATATCACCTGATTAAAGCCAGAATATTGAAAAAACAGGGGTCCGTGCCAGAAGCGGTGCAAACTCTACAAATGGCTATGGCATTGCCAGGAATCAAAAAGACAGGTACCATTTTCTTATCACAATTGTTTATAAATACTGAAGAAAATACAATCTTGAAATTGTAACGCTATTAAATATAATTTTTTTGAAATATTGGATATGAGTTACTAGCATTTTGTTTTATCCATTTCAATGAAATTAGTACAGTGAAAAAAAAATACAGGACTTTTAAATTTGTTCGTTATTACCTGGTTTTCGGAGGAGCACTTTATAAGTTATTTAAAATTGTAAATATAGATGATATATCAATGGTTTTATTGGCAGGTCGAGGAAGCGCTACGATGAAGAAAGGGAGAGAAATCAGTGTCAATGATAGGGTATCTGTATTTCTAGAATTAGCCGAAGCTCATCGATTAGTAGGAGAACAGGCAAGTTTTATTTTACAGTTTGTATTTTAAAACAAACAAACCACTATAAACTACAAGGATAAAAACTTAGGTTCACAAGGATCCTTTCTACCAGCTGGTCCTTGGTGAAACCTCTTGGTATTGATTTTACAAGGATAACAATGTAGATTCACAAGGATCCTTTCAACCAACTGGTCCTTGGTGAAACCTCTTGGTATTGATTTTACAAGGATAACAACTTAGGTTCACAAGGATCCTTTCAACCAGCTGGTCCTTGGTGAAACCTCTTGGTATTGATTTTACAAGGATAACAACTTAGGTTCACAAGGATCCTTTCAACCAGCTGGTCCTTGGTGAAACCTCTTGGTATTGATTTTACAAGGATAACAACTTAGGTTCACAAGGATCCTTTCTACCACTGGTCCTTGGTGAAACCTCTTGGTATTGATTTTACAAGGATAACAACTTAGGTTCACAAGGATCCTTTCAACCAACTGGTCCTTGGTGAAACCTCTTGGTATTGATTTTACAAGGATAACAACTTAGGTTCACAAGGATCCTTTCTACCAACTGGTCCTTGGTCAAACCTCTTGGTATTGATTTTACAAGGATAACAACTTAGGTTCACAAGGATCCTTTAAACCCAAAGCTGGTCCTTGGTCAAACCTCTTGGTATTGATTTTACAAGGATAACAACTTAGGTTCACAAGGATCCTTTCTACCAACTGGTCCTTGGTCAAACCTCTTGGTATTGATTTTACAAGGATAAAAACTTAGATTTACAAGGATCCTTTCAACCAGCTGGTCCTTGGTCAAACCTCTTGGTATTGATTTTACAAGGATAACAACTTAGATTCACTAGGATCCTTTCTACCAGCTGGTCCTTGGTCAAACCTCTTGGTATTGATTTTACAAGGATAACAACTTAGGTTCACTAGGATCCTTTCTACCAGCTGGTCCTTGGTCAAACCTCTTGGTATTGATTTTACAAGGATAACAACTTAGGTTCACTAGGATCCTTTCTACCAGCTGGTCCTAGGTCAAACCTCTTGGTATTGATTTTACAAGGATAACAACTTAGTTTCACTAGGATCCTTTCTACCAGCTGGTCCTTGGTCAAACCTCTTGGTATTGATTTTACAAGATAACAACTTAGGTTCACAAGGATCCTTTCTACCAGCTGGTCCTTGGTCAAACCTCTTGGTATTGATTTTACAAGGATAACAACTTAGTTCACTAGGATCCTTTCTACCAGCTGGTCCTTGGCCAAACCTCTTGGTATTGATTTTACAAGATAACAACTAGGTTCACAGGATCCTTTCTACCAGCTGGTCCTTGGCCAAACCTCTTGGTATTGATTTTACAAGGATAACAACTTAGGTTCACTAGGATCCTTTCTACCAGCTGGTCCTTGGCCAAACCTCTTGGTATTGATTTTACAAGGATAACAACGTAGGTTCACTAGGATCCTTTCTACCAGCTGGTCCTAGGCCAAACCTCTTGGTATTGATTTTACAAGGATAACAACTTAGGTTCACTAGGATCCTTTCTACCAGCTGGTCCTTGGCCAAACCTCTTGGTATTGATTTTACAAGATAACAACTAGGTTCACAAGGATCCTTTCGACCAGCTGGTCCTAAGTCAAACCTCTTGGTATTGATTTTACAAGGATAACAACTTAGGTTCACTAGGATCCTTTCTACCAGCTGGTCCTTGGCCAAACCTCTTGGTATTGATTTTACAAGGATAACAACGTAGGTTCACAAGGATCCTTTCTACCAGCTGGTCCTAAGTCAAACCTCTTGGCGTTGATTTTACAAGGATCCTTTCTACCAGCTGGTCCTTGGCCAAACCTCTTTGCATTGATTTTACAAGGATCCTTTCTACCAGCTGGTCCTTGGCCAAACCTCTTTGCATTGATTTTACAAGGATCCTTTCTACCAGCTCTACAAGCCTCTTGGCATTGATTTTTCATGCATTACATATATTGAATTTATTGTAAGTTTTATTTTTGAGGGACATTCATAATGTGTTTATGTTTTATAGCATGAAGCAGCTAAGATCATGCAGGACGCCATCAATGAGTTTAACGGCACCCCCGAGGAAGTGAGAATATCGATAGCTAATTCTGATTTAGCATTAGCTAGAAATGATATTGAGATGGCGCTCGGAATGTTACGTAATATCACACCTGATCAGCCTTATTTCGTACAAGCTCGGGAAAAAATGGCAAATATTTATTTAAATCATCGTAAAGATAAACGTCTTTATGCCGGATGTTACAGGTAAGTTTTAACCCGTTAAATACTGAGGAGTTAATATCCCACTCACCAGAGAAAAGATTTCTTATAAAAACATGAAAATGTATTATGGTCAAACGTTTCAAACATCGAACACATGTCCTTAACTTACTAAAGTTCAGAACCATTTTAAATTTTGAATCTCTTCAACTTTTTTAAAATTTGTTAATCTAGTGTTCAAAGGGTTAAGGTTTTTTCATATTTTATTTTATATAAACTCAGTGTTCAAAGGAATAAAGCTTTATAATATTTTATTATTTTTTTAAAATTTATGCTGTTCTGAAAATTATAATTCCTTTTTATTATATAGAGTATGTTTGAAAAATAATTTTGATTTCTATTGTAGAGAGCTGGTAGATAAGTACCCAAGTCCTCATACTAGTTTGTTATTAGGGGACGCTTATATGAGTATTCAAGAGGTAGGTCCCCCAAACCTTTCTTTACGGTAAAAACTGTGCATTATATATGCAATAAAGGCTTTTATTTTAATTATTATTCTGTTACCCTTCGATTCACAAACTCAAAGAGTAAAATACCAACTTAGACTTTGTGATTTAGATCTTATGCAGTTGGAAATCACATAAAAGTGATTTGGAAAATTGATAACTATGAAAACTCCCTCATTGTACACTGCTTAGGGTTAAAGACACACTAACGTGAAGCATCTGTCCTGGCAATACACTTATACATGCTTACAAACTAGAAAATACCTGCAAGTCAGAGTTAGAAGGACTGACATGGAAAAAGTATCCAGGATCAAATGGGACAATAAACCAAGGCCTTTGGTCCTACAATCTGAACATGTTTAAAATACCTCTATAGTTGTAATCATAAAAGATAAAAATTTCCTTTACTGCACACTGCGTGGTGTTGCCATACATTATTAGACCCATTCGTTGCAGAAAAGTTTGACTTGTTTTTACCCTGATTGCACACTGCAAGATTCAGCAGTAGAGCAAGATTAGATGAGTAAGAAGTAAAACTCCATGTTATTTGTTTTTCCAGCCTGAAAAAGCTATAGAAGTATATGAAGCAGCTCTGAGGAAGAACCCCAAGGATGCTGGACTGGCCAGTAAGATTGGTCAAGCCTTGGTTAAAACTCACAATTATGGCAAGGTATTCACCTGAATTTTTCTCTTCTTTTTTTTAAGTTTGTAAAATATCAAGTGATTGAAGTGATTTTGATGGAAATTGAGACTTGCTCTAGTCAAGTAATTTATAAACAGATTGTAGAGAGAATTGCTGTTGTTATTTTCTTGATTCTATAGAACAAAATGATGGTCATGTGTTCTCATTTTGGTCAGTGTGTTGTAGACTGAATACTCTATTGTCATAATTTCAAACGACCAAGCTATAAGTTGGAACCGATGATCCAGGAAGCTCGATGTGAAATAGTTTGATCGAGGACTAGTTAATAGACAGAAATTCTTGTGATTAAAAAGAAATGATATTTTTCTCAGTTTTTATCTCTATGTATTTTTCTGATGTTGTTTTCTAGGCTATCAGTTATTATGAGGCTGCCCTGAAGGCGGGGGGACAAGCGTTTTTAAGATTTGATTTAGCAGAGTTACTGTTGAGACTGCGACAGTATGACAAGTCCGAGAAAGTATTAAAACAGGCCTTGGAGTCAGAAGGACAAGGTGAGGTTTGATATTGACCACTTATATCATCAAAAGATGAAGTAAATATTGTCTATACCGATATTTTACCTACTCATAGAAAGATAAATATGTTTAATTTCTAATTTGTGTCAAAGTCAGCTGACTCAGCTGTGTTGAGCCAGTAAAGTTCGGACAGTTATTAAATATTAGGTTATAAAAATACAAAATTTAAAATCGGCTAGGAAATTGTGAGTGGGTTTTTTTCAGCCCTATTGATGATATTTTTATGTTGATATTTTTAGATTTGGAAACTTTGATGGAAAATACGAAATATCTGACTTTATTGGCTAAAGTTTATCAAAAACAGGAGAAGATGGAGGAAGCTTTAGAATCTTTAAATAAATGCTAGAGATACTCAGGCTCGGTAAGAATCTTTTAGTTTTTTTATATATTATATTGTTGTTTACTCATCATATATTAATAAAAGGTGTGAAAATCAAGTATACTTTTTGAAGCACTGCTCATGCCTCCAGAATTCATTTATCCTTAAGGGGACTTCACACCATTTCACCATGTGGACAAGAATCTAGATCTGCTCAAGATCCTGGGTTCTATTGACTACAGTGTACTCTGAGTTATACAATCCAACATACATCGGAACCACAAAATAATGTTGGATTAGCAAGTGTGTATTAACAATGAAAATATTTTCTTGCCAGAGTTTTAAAAAGAGTTCAGATGGAACAACCAGACGCTTACAACAGTCAAAAACAACTTGCCTCAGAGTAAGTTTTTCATTTAATACGATTAAAGAGATCGTTTTAGATTTTAATTTGTTAACATTTCAATATATTTGCTTTAATTTGCATCATTCCGATTTTCTGTCAGACATCTGTCAATATGTTTGTTGATTATCCAGTCCCTCTAGTTTATGGCTGGATAATGAGATATTTTTATTTTAGTATATGTCGACAACTGGCCCAGTTCGCCACCAATCAAAGAGATTACGAGAAAGCTATACGATATTATAAAGATGCTCTAGTTTACAATGATAGCGATAGTAAAGGTAAACTAACACTTTCTTTTCTCTGGAGCTATTCCCCGCCAGGACTAAATTGGTACTGAGACCCTTATTCTTCAGAATATATTTCTCACGATTCCGCCTACCAAAACCTGATTCACAAATATTCATCTTTTTGGTTTTGTAAATTAATCAATCTCTGTTAACTGAAGAAGATTTTGAGAGAAGACAATTCTCACTAGCCTGGGCCTGGCCCACTTGGATCCCACCCTGAGGACAGGTTTATACCAATCTCTACTTCATTTGTAAGTCATTCTAGGTTCAACATACGTCATAATGAGGAGCTCTGCAAACTAACCATACCTAATCAATGTTTTTCCAAATGCCCAGTTTGTTCTCTGCTCTCTGCTACCTATATTTACATTTTTTGATTCGAAGATTCTTTACCCATTTACAGCTAAGTGGAGTGGAATTATGAGGAATAATAACGTGTTTCAGTTGACACATTGATCAAGTTTAGAACCAATGACCAAGCAAATGATGTATTATAAAGATTTCAACACTTTTAACAAACTATACTACAACCCTCACTCTTTAGCTATCTATTGTTTGTTTGATATAGGTTATGTTAGATTTAGCAGGACTGTATCTACTAACAGAAGATCTCGACGCCTGTCAACATCAGTGTATGACTGTATTAAAAACTGACAAGGACAATGACGCTGCTACAATTGTAAGTCCCTAAAACCCTATCACTGATTTCTTTCATGATTTTATGTGTACAATCTATTCTTTTATTTAAGAGAGTCCACACAGCAATAAGGCATTTAGAATTTTTGTTTTTGAACTCGGCATCACTTTCAGAGAGTCCACATTGCTGAAAATGTTTATTTAGTATGAAGTTTTGTAAACTATATTGATTTTAGAAATAGAAAGTAAATATTAAGTTTCTCACCTTTACATAGTTATTTTCGTAATTTTGGCATCCAGTTTCTATAACTCCGTGCATATTTGACAAAAAGTTTTGTTAGAATACCTTAAAGAAAGACTCTTATAACCAATGATTTATATATTTTTTGGCGCCTGGTGACCCTCAACGAAGCTGATATTATTGACATGGTATTTTCTATATTTATTTAATTGTATACTAACTAGATGCTAGCTGATGTGATGTTTAGAAAGAATGATTTAGATTCTGCTATGTATCATTTTCAACAATTATTACAGATCCGACCAGGTAGGTACAATTATTACAGATCCGACCAGGTAGGTTTTTTATTATACAGATCCGACCAGGTAGGTTTTTTATTATACAGATCCGACCGGGTAGGTTTTTTTATTATACAGATCCGACCAGGTAGGTTTTTTATTATACAGATCCGACCAGGTAGGTTTTTTTATTATACAGATCCGACCAGTAGGTTTTTTATTATACAGATCCAAACCCGGTAGGTTTTTTTTTTATACAGATCCGACCAGGTAGGTTTTTTATTATACAGATCCGACCAGGTAGGTTTTTTATTATACAGATCCGACCAGGTAGGTTTTTTATTATACAGATCCGACCAGGTAGGTTTTTTATTATACAGATCCAAACCAGGTAGGTTTTTTATTATACAGATCCGACCAGGTAGGTTTTTTATTATACAGATCCGACCAGGTAGGTACAATTATTACAGATCCGACCAGGTAGGTTTTTTATTATACAGATCCGACCAGGTAGGTTTTTTATTATACAGATCCGACCAGGTAGGTTTTTTTATTATACAGATCCGACCAGGTAGGTTTTTTATTATACAGATCCGACCAGGTAGGTTTTTTATTATACAGATCCGACCAGGTAGGTTTTTTATTATACAGATCCGACCAGGTAGGTACAATTATTACAGATCCGACCAGGTAGGTTTTTTATTATACAGATCCGACCAGGTAGGTTTTTTATTATACAGATCCGACCAGGTAGGTTTTTTATTATACAGATCCGACCAGGTAGGTTTTTTATTGTACAGATCCGACCAGGTAGGTTTTTTTATTATACAGATTCAACCAGGTAGGTTTTTTATTATACAGATCCGACCAGGTAGGTTTTTTATTATACAGATCCGACCAGGTAGGTTTTTTATTATACAGATCCGACCAGGTAGGTTTTTTATTGTACAGATCCGACCAGGTAGGTTTTTTATTGTACAGATCCGACCAGGTAGTTTTTTTATTGTACAGATCCGACCAGGTAGGTTTTTTATTATACAGATCCGACCAGGTAGGTTTTTTTATTGTGAAATTGTTTTGATGACGCAGAGATTTAAGGGTTTTTTTCAATTAGAGAGTTATTGCCCTTGTTTGTGAAGTAATCAATTTTTGACTGAATTAAGTTAGATATATATCACTAATCGGTCTCTCGCGAAGTTCTGGGGGTGAGACCAATTGAGAAACTCAGTATATCCAGTTCTTACCATTGACATAGTATCTTCATTTGAATAAACATAATTCTTATATAGTTGATAATAAGTTCTTGTTCTTCAATTTTGTTTTTTCAACAGCATGCTATAGTTTTCCCATCAAACTACAGTCAGCCTCATTTTTATTTTTAGATAATTACGAAGCCCTAGCTCGACTTGTGGATCTTTTAAGACGTGCTGGTAAATTAGAACAAGTGCCAGAATTCCTGGAGGCTGCCCAGAAAGCGTCATCCAGATCAACAATGAATGCTGGGTATAGTTATTGTAAGGGATTGTTCGAATGGTAGGTGTATAATGAGATGGGAGTATGACTAATGGGATGGGAGTATGACTAATGAGATGGGAGTATGACTAATGAGATGGGAGTATGACTAATGAGATGGGAGTATGACTAATGGGATGGGAGTATGACTAATGGGATGGGAGTATGATTTATTTGAGTATGACCAATGAAAGTATGACCAATGGGGGGGAGTATGACTAAAGGGGAGATGGGGGGGTATGACTAATGAGATGGGAGTATGACTAATGGGATGGGAGTATGATTTATTTGAGTATGACCAATGAAAGTATGACAAATGTGAGTATCACTAATGAGATGGGAGTATGTCTAATGGGATGGGAGTATATTTAATGTGATGGGAGTATGTCTAATGTTAGTATGACTAATGGGATGGGAGTATGTCTAATGTGATGGGAGTATGTTTAATGTGATGGGAGTATGTCTAATGAGATGGGAGTATGTCTAATGTGATGGGAGTATGACTAATGAGATGGGAGTATGTCTAATAGATGGGAGTATGACTAATGAGATGGGAGTATGACTAATGTAGTATGGCTAATGAGATGGGAGTATGACTAATGAGATGGGAGTATGTCTAATGAGATGGGAGTATGTCTAATGTGATGGATGTATGTCTAAGTAGATGGGAGTATGTTTAATGTGATGGGAGTATGACAAATGGGATGGGAGTATGACTTATGAGATGGGAGTATGAATAATGGGATGGGAGTATGACTAATGAGATGGGAGTATGTCTAATGAGATGGGAGTATGACTAATGAGATGGGATTATATTTAATGTAATGGGAGTATGTCTAATGTTAGTATGACTTATGTGATGGAAGTAATGTTTAATGTGATGGGAGTATGTCTAATGTTAGTATGAATAATGGGATGGGAGTATGAATAATGTTAGTATGACTAATGAGATGGGAGTATGACTAATGTGATGGGAGTATGAATAATGGGATGAGAGTATGTTAAATGTTAGTATGACTAATGAGATGGGAGTATGACTAATGAGATGGGAGTATGACTAATGTTAGTATGACTAATGGGATGGGAGTATGACTAATGTTAGTATGACTAATGGGATGGGAGTATGACTTATGAGATGGGAGTATGACTAATGAGATGGGAGTATGACTAATGAGATGGGAGTATGAATAATGGGATGGGAGTATGTTAAATGTTAGTATGACTAATGAGATGGGAGTATGACTAATGAGATGGGAGTATGACTAATGTTAGTATGACTAATGAGATGGGAGTATGACTAATGTTAGTATGACTAATGAGATGGGAGTATGACTAATGGGATGGGAGTATGACTATGAGTATGTATGACTAATGTTAGTATGATAATGAGATGGGAGTATGACTAATGTTAGTATGACTAATGGGATGGGAGTATGAATAATGTTAGTATGACTAATGAGATGGGAGTATGACTAATGTTAGTATGACTAATGAGATGGGAGTATGAATAATGTTAGTATGATAATGAGAGGGGTATGTATGAATATGTTAGTATGACTAATGAGATGGGAGTATGACTAATGTGTATGATTATGAGATGGGAGTATGAATAATGGGTATGACTTATGAGTATGGGAGTATGAAATGTTAGTATGACTAATGAGATGGGAGTATGACTAATGAGATGGGAGTATGACTAATGAGATGGGAGTATGACTAATGTTAGTATGACTAATGAGATGGGAGTATGACTAATGAGATGGGAGTATGACTAATGAGATGGGAGTATGACTAATGTTAGTATGACTAATGAGATGGGAGTATGACTAATGTTAGTATGACTAATGAGATGGGAGTATGACTAATGAGATGGGAGTATGACTTATGAGATGGGAGTATGACTAGTGTTAGTATGACTAATGGGATGGGAGTATATGACTTATGAGATGGGAGTATGAATAATGAGATGGGAGTATGTTAAATGTTAGTATGACTAATGAGATGGGAGTATGAATAATGGGATGAGAATATGTTAAATGTTAGTATGAATAATGGGATGAGAATATGTTAAATGTTAGTATGACTAATGAGATGAAAGTATGACTAATAAGATGAGAGTATGACTAATAAGATGGGAGTATGAATAATGGGATGAGAATATGTTAAATGTTAGTATGAATAATGGGATGAGAATATGTTAAATGTTAGTATGAATAATGGGATGAGAATATGTTAAATGTTAGTATGAATAATGGGATGAGAATATGTTAAATGTTAGTATGAATAATGGGATGAGAATATGTTAAATGTTAGTATGAATAATGGGATGAGAATATGTTAAATGTTAGTATGACTAATGAGATGGGAGTATGACTAATGAGATGGGAGTATGACTAATGAGATGGGAGTATGACTAATGAGATGGGAGTATGACTAATGAGATGGGAGTATGACTAACGAGATGGGAGTATGACTTATGAGATGGGAGTATGACTAATGAGATGGGAGTATGACTAATGGGATGGGAGTATGACTAATGGGATGGGAGTATGACTAATGAGATGGGAGTATGACTAATGAGATGGGAGTATGACTAATGGGATGGGAGTATGACTAATGGAATATGGAATGTGATCAAGTTCACTTCTTAACAATATCTTTTAATATACCGGTACCTGAAAACAAATTGATTGAGATCTATGAACCTCCATCCTTTCTATAATATATCTTACAGGTACACTGGTAACCCAACTGATGCCTTGAAATTATTTAATAAAGCTCGGCGTGATTCCGACTGGGGTAATCAAGCTGTATATAATATGATAGAAATCTGCTTGAATCCAGATAACAATACTATTGGTGGGGAGGTGTTTGAATCAGTCGACACTGAATATAGGTAAGATTTATCTTTATACTATTGGTGGGGAGGTGTTTGAATCAGTCGACACTGAATATAGGTAAGATTTATCTTTATACTATTGGTGGGGAGGTGTTTGAATCAGTCGACACTGAATATAAGTAAGATTTATCTTTATACTATTAGTGGGGAGGTGTTTGAATCAGTCGACACTGAATATAGGTAAGATTTATCTTTATACTATTGGTGGGGAGGTGTTTGAATCAGTCGACACTGAATATAGGTAAGATTTATCTTTATACTGTTGGTGGGGAGGTGTTTGAATCAGTCGACACTGAATATAGGTAAGATTTATCTTTATACTATTGGTAGGGAGGTGTTTGAATCAGTCGACACTGAATATAGGTAAGATTTATCTTTATACTATTGGTGGGGAGGTGTTTGAATCAGTCGACACTGAATATAGGTAAGATTTATCTTTATACTATTGGTGGGGAGGTGTTTGAATCAGTCGACACTGAATATAGGTAAGATTTATCTTTATACTATTGGTGGGGAGGTGTTTGAATCAGTCGACACTGAATATAAGTAAGATTTATCTTTATACTATTGGTGGGGAGGTGTTTGAATCAGTCGACACTGAATATAGGTAAGATTTATCTTTATACTATTGGTGGGGAGGTGTTTGAATCAGTCGACACTGAATATAGGTAAGATTTATCTTTATACTATTGGTGGGGAGGTGTTTGAATCAGTCGACACTGAATATAAGTAAGATTTATCTTTATACTATTGGTGGGGAGGTGTTTGAATCAGTCGACACTGAATATAGGTAAGATTTATCTTTATACTATTGGTGGGGAGGTTTTTGAATCAGTCGACACTGAATATAGGTAAGCTTTATCTTTATACTATTGGTGGGGAGGTGTTTGAATCAGTCGACACTGAATATAGGTAAGCTTTATCTTTATACTATTGGTGGGGAGGTGTTTGAATCAGTCGACACTGAATATAGGTAAGATTTATCTTTATACTATTGGTGGGGAGGTGTTTGAATCAGTCGACACTGAATATAGGTAAGATTTATCTTTATACTATTGGTGGGGAGGTGTTTGAATCAGTCGACACTGAATATAGGTAAGATTTATCTTTATACTATTGGTGGGGAGGTGTTTGAATCAGTCGACACTGAATATAAGTAAGATTTATCTTTATACTATTGGTGGGGAGGTGTTTGAATCAGTTGACACTGAATATAGGTAAGATTTATCTTTATACTATTGGTGGGGAGGTGTTTGAATCAGTCGACACTGAATATAGGTAAGATTTATCTTTATACTGTTGGTGGGGAGGTGTTTGAATCAGTCGACACTGAATATAGGTAAGATTTATCTTTATACTATTGGTGGGGAGGTGTTTGAATCAGTCGACACTGAATATAGGTAAGATTTATCTTTATACTATTAGTGGGGAGGTGTTTGAATCAGTCGACACTGAATATAGGTAAGATTTATCTTTATACTGTTGGTAGGGAGGTGTTTGAATCAGTCGACACTGAATATAGGTAAGCTTTATCTTTATACTATTAGTGGGGAGGTGTTTGAATCAGTCGACACTGAATATAGTTAAGATTTATCTTTATACTATTGGTGGGGAGGTGTTTGAATCAGTCGACACTGAATATAGGTAAGATTTATCTTTATACTGTTGGTGGGGAGGTGTTTGAATCAGTCGACACTGAATATAGGTAAGATTTATCTTTATACTATTGGTGGGGAGGTGTTTGAATCAGTCGACACTGAATATAGGTAAGATTTATCTTTATACTATTGGTGGGGAGGTGTTTGAATCAGTCGACACTGAATATAGGTAAGATTTATCTTTATACTGTTGGTGGGGAGGTGTTTGAATCAGTCGACACTGAATATAGGTAAGATTTATCTTTATACTATTGGTGGGGAGGTTTTTGAATCAGTCGACACTGAATATAGGTAAGATTTATCTTTATACTATTGGTGGGGAGGTGTTTGAATCAGTCGACACTGAATATAGGTAAGATTTATCTTTATACTATTGGTGGGGAGGTGTTTGAATCAGTCGACACTGAATATAGGTAAGATTTATCTTTATACTATTGGTAGGGAGGTGTTTGAATCAGTCGACACTGAATATAGGTAAGATTTATCTTTATACTATTGGTGGGGAGGTGTTTGAATCAGTCGACACTGAATATAGGTAAGATTTATCTTTATACTATTGGTGGAGAGGTGTTCGAATCAGTCGACACTGAATATAAGTAAGATTTATCTTTATACTATTGGTGGAGAGGTGTTCGAATCAGTCGACACTGAATATAGGTAAGATTTATCTTTATACTATTAGTGGGGAGGTGTTTGAATCAGTCGACACTGAATATAGGTAAGATTTATCTTTATACTATTGGTGGGGAGGTGTTTGAATCAGTCGACACTGAATATAGGTAAGATTTATCTTTATACTATTGGTGGGGAGGTGTTCGAATCAGTCGACACTGAATATAGGTAAGATTTATCTTTATGCTATTGGTGGGGAGGTGTTTGAATCAGTCGACACTGAATATAGGTAAGATTTATCTTTATACTATTGGTGGGGAGGTGTTTGAATCAGTCGACACTGAATATAGGTAAGATTTATCTTTATACTGTTGGTGGGGAGGTGTTTGAATCAGTCGACACTGAATATAGGTAAGATTTATCTTTATGCTATTGGTGGGGAGGTGTTTGAATCAGTCGACACTGAATATAGGTAAGATTTATCTTTATACTATTGGTGGGAAGGTGTTTGAATCAGTCGACACTGAATATAGGTAAGATTTATCTTTATACTGTTGGTGGGGAGGTGTTTGAATCAGTCGACACTGAATATAGGTAAGATTTATCTTTATACTGTTGGTGGGGAGGTGTTTGAATCAGTCGACACTGAATATAGGTAAGATTTATCTTTATACTGTTGGTGGGGAGGTGTTTGAATCAGTCGACACTGAATATAGGTAAGATTTATCTTTATACTATTGGTGGGGAGGTGTTTGAATCAGTCGACACTGAATATAAGTAAGATTTATCTTTATACTGTTGGTGGGGAGGTGTTTGAATCAGTCGACACTGAATATAGGTAAGATTTATCTTTATACTATTGGTGGGGAGGTGTTTGAATCAGTCGACACTGAATATAGGTAAGATTTATCTTTATACTATTAGTGGGGAGGTGTTTGAATCAGTCGACACTGAATATAGGTAAGCTTTATCTTTATACTATTGGTAGGGAGGTGTTTGAATCAGTCGACACTGAATATAGGTAAGATTTATCTTTATACTATTGGTAGGGAGGTGTTTGAATCAGTCGACACTGAATATAGGTAAGATTTATCTTTATACTATTGGTGAGGAGGTGTTTGAATCAGTCGACACTGAATATAGGTAAGATTTATCTTTATACTATTGGTGGGGAGGTGTTTGAATCAGTCGACACTGAATATAGGTAAGATTTATCTTTATACTATTGGTGAGGAGGTGTTTGAATCAGTCGACACTGAATATAGGTAAGATTTATCTTTATACTATTGGTGGGAAGGTGTTTGAATCAGTCGACACTGAATATAGGTAAGATTTATCTTTATACTGTTGGTGGGGAGGTGTTTGAATCAGTCGACACTGAATATAGGTAAGATTTATCTTTATACTATTGGTAGGGAGGTGTTTGAATCAGTCGACACTGAATATAGGTAAGATTTATCTTAATACTGTTGGTGGGGAGGTGTTTGAATCAGTCGACACTGAATATAGGTAAGATTTATCTTTATACTATTGGTAGGGAGGTGTTTGAATCAGTCGACACTGAATATAGGTAAGATTTATCTTAATACTGTTGGTGGGGAGGTGTTTGAATCAGTCGACACTGAATATAGGTAAGATTTATCTTTATACTGTTGGTGGGGAGGTGTTTGAATCAGTCGACACTGAATATAGGTAAGATTTATCTTTATACTATTGGTGAGGAGGTGTTTGAATCAGTCGACACTGAATATAGGTAAGATTTATCTTTATACTATTGGTGGGGAGGTGTTTGAATCAGTCGACACTGAATATAGGTAAGATTTATCTTTATACTATTGGTAGGGAGGTGTTTGAATCAGTCGACACTGAATATAGGTAAGATTTATCTTTATACTGTTGGTGGGGAGGTGTTTGAATCAGTCGACACTGAATATAGGTAAGATTTATCTTTATACTGTTGGTGGGGAGGTGTTTGAATCAGTCGACACTGAATATAGGTAATATTTATCTTTATACTGTTGGTGGGGAGGTGTTTGAATCAGTCGACACTGAATATAGGTAAGATTTATCTTTATACTATTGGTGGGGAGGTGTTTGAATCAGTCGACACTGAATATAGGTAAGATTTATCTTTATACTGTTGGTGGGGAGGTGTTTGAATCAGTCGACACTGAATATAGGTAAGATTTATCTTTATACTATTGGTGGGGAGGTGTTTGAATCAGTCGACACTGAATATAGGTAAGATTTATCTTTCATAGGCTCTTTAAATAATATGTTTATATTTGGGTTAAATAACCAGAAATTAGAATTTGGTTGATTTTGAAAGGTTTTTGAATGTTATTTATTTATAGTAACAGTGCTACAGAAAGAGAGAAGCTGGATAGTGAACAAATGGCTGTACGAACTGCCGAAAAACTCTTAAAGGTCAGACCAAACTGTTCCATTACCATACAGATCTATTATTATCTATTATTATCTATTATTATCTATTATTATCTATTATTATCTATTATTATCTATTATTATCTATTATTATCTATTATTATCTATTATTATCATTATTATTATTATTATCATTATTATTATCAGGAGTGTAAAGCTAAACCTGGAGATATAAGACATAAACTATTAGATAATATGGCCAAGATAGCTACTAAACAGAAACCTGCAGTTGAAAAAGCCCTGAATGCTTTCATGGAAATTGCAGCTGCTGAGGTAATGTTTTTTAAAATCTATGTCAGGTCCAAACGTACAGGGGGCGTGAAAAAAATTTCAAAAGTGGGAAGGGCATGATAAAGTATAGTTTAATATTTTCGTTCAATTTTTTAGAAAATAATAAATAGGTCAGTTATTGTCCT
Source organism: Nipponacmea schrenckii (assembly GCA_030562195.1). Lineage (NCBI taxonomy): Eukaryota > Metazoa > Mollusca > Gastropoda > Lottiidae > Nipponacmea > Nipponacmea schrenckii. The sequence continues at coordinate 1,223,093 of CM060199.1, forward strand.
CTAATATAACCTGTACTTTCATGTTCTGTAGGAGAGCAAATATTATCTAGAAGCTTTGATAACTTGTCACAACATCTATTTAACATCCTCCACAATTCTATTTGAATTTCAGAGAGACCATGTAGGAGCTTTATATGGAATGGCAGCTGCCTATATGGTTCTAAAACAGACCCCAAGAGCCAGGAATCAGTTAAAGAGAGTTGCCAAGAATAATTGGACTATGCAGGTATAAGTGTGTGAAATATGGAATGATATTTAGAATGAGGAGAATTTACCATTAACTCAAGACTAGAACTTACCATTAACTCAAGACTAGAACTTACCATTAACTCAAGACTAGAACTTACCATTAACTCAAGACTAGAACTTACCATTAACTCAAGACTAGAACTTATCATTAACCCAAGACTAGAACTTACCATTAACCCAAGACTAGAACTTACCATTTACTAAAGACTGGAAGTTACCATTAAATCAAGACTAGAACTTACCATTAACTCAAGACTAGAACTTACCATTAACTCAAGACTAGAACTTACCATTAACTCAAGACTAGAACTTATCATTAACTCAAGACTAGAACTTACCATTAACTCAAGACTAGAACTTACCATTAACTCAAGACTAGAACTTACCATTAACTCAAGACTAGAACTTACCATTAACCCAAGACTAGAACTTACCATTAACTCAAGACTAGAACTTACCATTAACTAAAGACTAGAACCTACCATTAACTAAGACTAGAACTTACCATTAACTCAAGACTAGAACTTACCATTAACTCAAGACTAGAACTTACCATTAACTCAAGACTAGAACTTACCATTAACTCAAGACTAGAACTTACCATTAACTCAAGACTAGAACTTACCATTAACCCAAGACTAGAACTTACCATTAACTCAAGACTAGAACTTACCATTAACTCAAGACTAGAACTTACCATTTACTAAAGACTAGAACACATTAACTAAAGACTAGAACTTACCATTAACTCAAGACTAGAACTTACCATTAACTCAAGACTAGAACTTTCCATTAACTCAAGACTAGAACTTACCATTAACTGATATTATGATATAGAGTACTTTAACATTAGTGGACACAAATTCATTTGATTACTTACCATTTAACTATCATAGCTAGAGACTGCCATACCATAGGTTCACCTTTCTGTTACTGACCAGCTAGTAACATAGGTTCACCTTTCTGACTAGCTGGTAACAAGGTTCACCTTTCTGTTACTGACCTAGCTAGTAACATAGGTTCACCTTTCTGTACCACCTAGCTAGTAACATAGGTTCACCTTTCTGTTACTACCTAGCCAGTAACATAGGTTCACCTTCTGTTACTGACCTAGCTGGTAACATAGGTTCACCTTTCTGTTACTGACCTAGCTAGTAACATAGGTTCACCTTTCTGTTACTCACCTAGCTGGTAACATAGGTTCACCTTTCTGTTACCTACCTAGCCAGTAACATAGGTTCACCTTTCTGTCATTGACCTAGCTGGTAACATAGGTTCACCTTTCTGTTACTGACCTAGCTGGTAACATAGGTTCACCTTTCTGTTACTCAGCTAGCTGGTAACATAAGTTCACCTTTCTGTTACTGACCAAGCTAGTAACATAGGTTCACCTTTCTGTTACTGATCAAGCTTGTAACATAGGTTCACCTTTCTGTTACTGACCTAGCTGGTAACATAGGTTCACCTTTCTGTTACTGACCTAGCTAGTAACATAGGTTCACCTTTCTGTTACTGACCTAGCTAGTAACATAGGTTCACCTTTCTGTTACTGACCTAGCTAGTAACATAGGTTCACCTTTCTGTTACTGACCTAGCTGGTAACATAGGTTCACCTTTCTGTTACTGACCTAGCTAGTAACATAGGTTCACCTTTCTGTTACTGACCTAGCTAGTAACATAGGTTCACCTTTCTGTTACTGACCTAGCTAGTAACATAGGTTCACCTGTCTGTTACTGACCTAGCTGGTAACATAGGTTCACCTTTCTGTTACTGACCTAGCTGTAACATAGGTTCACCTTCTGTTACTGACCTAGCTGAGTAACATAGGTTCACCTTTCTGTTACTACCTAGCTGGTAACATAGGTTCACCTGTCTGTTACTGACCTAGCTGGTAACATAGGTTCACCTGTCTGTTACTGACCTAGCTAGTAACATAGGTTTACCTTTCTGTTACTCACGTAGCTGGTAACATAGGTTCACTTTTCTGTTACTCACCTAGCTGGTAACATAGGTTCACCTTTCTGTTACTACCTAGCCATGGTAACAAGTTTATTTTTTTTAGGATGCCGAAATTGGAAATTGCTTTATGCATATTAACAGGTAGGTTAATTTATATATTCAGGTAAATAGGTTAATTTTATATTCAGGTAGGTTAATTTATATATTCAGGTAGGTTAATTTATATATTCAGGTAGGTTAATTTATATATTCAGGTAGGTTAATTTATATATTCAGGTAGGTTAATTTATATATTCAGGTAGGTTAATTTATATATTCAGGTAGGTTAATTTATATATTCAGGTAGGTTAATTTATATATTCAGGTAGGTTAATTTATATATTCAGGTAGGTTAATTTATATATTCAGGTAGGTTAATGGTCTGGGGATATCTAATGTTTTAAAGATTAGGTCAGACAAATGTAATTTCATGTTTTACTAATATTTTCTGGGACTAATCTGTCAAGACAGACAGATGGAAAAAAGAAAGAAAAATCTCCAACAAGAAATTCGACATTGCAGACAGATGAAAAATATTCTGAATCTCCCATTTTTGATAAAATGCTTGAACATAAAATGATTTGAGTGTTCCAGACATCTGATTGGATTGATTTAAAATTTAGTTTTCTTATCCAATCAGATTTTGAGAATACGGCCCCTGGACAGTAAGGTGTAAAACTCCGTTTAATTTAAATCTTATCTATTGTAGTCCGGTAAATTTGATATGTCTACAGAATTGCTAAAGAAATGTTTACACCACAACAAGGTAGGGAAATCAGGATAGAGATTCACCATTTCTTAAATACGTTACTTAAAAATATTAAAACAGAACATGTTGTTACTCAGGGTTTCACACTGTGTGATCTTCAGACAACTAAAACAGAACCTGAAACATGTTGTTACTCAGAGTTTCACACTGTGTGATCTTCAGACAACTAAAACAGAACCTGAAACATGTTGTTACCCAGGGTTTCACACTGTGTGATCTTCAGACAACTAAAACAGAACCTGAAACATGTTGTTACTCAGAGTTTCACACTGTGTGATCTTCAGACAACTAAAACAGAACCTGAAACATGTTGTTACTCAGAGTTTCACACTGTGTGATCTTCAGACAACTAAAACAGAACCTGAAACATGTTGTTACTCAGAGTTTCACACTGTGTGATCTTCAGACAACTAAAACAGAACCTGAAACATGTTGTTACTCAGAGTTTCACACTGTGTGATCTTCAGACAACTAAAACAGAACCTGAAACATGTTGTTACTCAGAGTTTCACACTGTGTGATCTTCAGACAACTAAAACAGAACCTGAAACATGTTGTTACTCAGAGTTTCACACTGTGTGATCTTCAGACAACTAAAACAGAACCTGAAACATGTTGTTACTCAGAGTTTCACACTGTGTGATCTTCAGACAACTAAAACAGAACCTGAAACATGTTGTTACTCAGAGTTTCACACTGTGTGATCTTCAGACAACTAAAACAGAACCTGAAACATGTTGTTACTCAGAGTTTCACACTGTGTGATCTTCAGACAACTAAAACAGAACCTGAAACATGTTGTTACTCAGAGTTTCACACTGTGTGATCTTCAGACAACTAAAACAGAACCTGAAACATGTTGTTACTCAGAGTTTACACGTGTGATCTTCGGACAGACTAAAACAGAACCTGAAACATGTTGTTACTCAGAGTTTCACACTTGTGTATTTCTAGACAACTAAAACAGAACCTAACATTTGTTCTCAGATTTCACACTGTGGATATTAGAAACTAATAAAGAACCTGAAATGTTGTTACGGAATTGATTATCGGAATAAAAAACCTGAATACAGTTACTCAGAGTTTACATTTGATTCAGCAATATCAGGACCTGAAACTGTTGTTAATTTCATATGTTAACCATCATGTCACTTTTAAGAATTAAAAGTTGTATCGATTTCACTGTGTGATCTTAGATTAACTAAAACAGAACTGAAACATGTTTTACTCAGGTTTCACACTGTTGATTTAGACAACTAAAACAGAACCTGAAACATGTTGTTACTCAGGGTTTCACACTGTGTGATCTTCAGACAACTAAAACAGAACCTGAAACATGTTGTTACTCAGAGTTTCACACTGTGTGATCTTCAGACAACTAAAACAGAACCTGAAACATGTTGTTACTCAGAGTTTCACACTGTGTGATCTTCAGACAACTAAAACAGAACCTGAAACATGTTGTTACTCAGAGCTTCACACTTTGTAATATTTTGTAGGCTTGTTGTAAAGCGTATGAATATCTAGGATTTATCATGGAGAAAGAACAGTCTTATAAAGACGCTGCCAATAGTTACGAGAATGCTTGGAAATACGGAAATAAAAATAATCCAGTTATTGGTAAGTATGTTATACCATGATGTGGAGTCAGAATATTTAGGACGTAAAACTCCTTTAATTTCATTTTGTTTTTTTGTCACAGAATAATTCTTAGCTTGGGGTGTATTAGAAAATAATAAAAGTCTGAGATGATCTGAATTACGGAATGATTATGGATAAATACCGAATAATATCACTCATACATTTATTCTCAATATCGGTGGTGGTTGATTAATCTTCATATTTAACCATCAGTGTCACTTTTAAAATTACAAATTGTCATTTTGTTCATCTATAATTAAATGAAATATAGAATAAAGTTTTACCAGGTTTGAGATGGAATACAAGGTAAAAATTGAATTTTGTAGGATATAAGTTAGCCTTTAACTATATGAAGGCCAAGAGACATGTGGACGCCATAGATATTTGTCATCATGTAAGTAATATATATATATATATAGATAGGTCTGTAGCTACCCTAAACCCGAATATATTACTTTCATTTCTATGGATATATTTCTTGGCACTCTGGATATATTACTAGCCATTTTAGATATATTACTAGCCCCTCTAGATATATTACTTGCCCCTCTGGATATATTACTTGTCCCTTCTAGATATATTACTTGCCTCTCTGGATATATTACTTGCCCCTCTGGAAATATTACTTGGCCTTCTGGATATATTACTTGCCCCTCTGGATATATTACTTGCCCTTCTGGATATATTACTTGCCCTTCTAGATATATTTCTCTCCCTCTGGATATATTTCTTAGCCCCTCTGGATATATTACTTGCCCCTCTGGATATATTACTTGGCCTTCTGGATATATTACTTGCCCTTCTAGATATATTTCTCGCCCCTCTGGATATATTTATTAGCCCCTCTGGATATATTATTGCCCTTCTAGATATATTTTTCGCCCCTCTGGATATATTTATTAGCCCCTCTGGATATATTACTTGGCCTTCTAGATATATTACTTGCCCCTCTGGATATATTATTGCCCTTCTAGATATATTTTCTTTTCACCCCTCTGCATATATTACTTGCCCCTCTGGATATATTACTTGGCCTTCTGGATATATTACTTGCCCTTCTAGATATATTTCTCGCCCCTCTGGATATATTTATTAGCCCCTCTGGATATATTACTTGCCCTTCTAGATATATTTTCGCCCCTCTGGATATATTTATTAGCCCCTCTGGATATATTACTTGGCCTTCTAGATATATTATTTGCCCTTCTGGATATATTACTTGCCCTCTGGATATATTCTTGCCTCTGGATATATTACTTGCCCTTCTGGATATATTACTTGGCCTTCTGGATATATTACTTGGCCTTCTAGATATATTACTTGCCCTTCTGTATATATTACTTGGCCTTCTGGATATATTACTTGCCCCTCTGGATATATTACTTGCCCCTCTGGATATATTTTTGCCCTCTGGATATATTTTTGCCCTCTGGATATATCACTTGCCCCTTCTGGATATATTTCTGAAGGTCCATGGCTTTACTCTAACCATCGGTCAAATTGATGCCTGGCTTTCCTGACATCAAGTCCTGTTTGAAACATTTCTGTGAATTTCATTTATGTTTATTTTCAGGTCCTTGAAAGTCATCCTAACTACCCCAAAATACGTAAAGATATCCTGGATAAGGCGAGATCTTGTATTCGAATATAAACAATCTTCAGAGGCTTGGTGTAGCAGTCATTTTATCTTATAGTGGAGAGCTGTGGGTATTTAGATGTTTATCCGTAGATCAACGCATCCCCTTGAAATATTGGATTGCCTCCTTGAAAAATTTACACAACCGACAAATTTCAGTACTAAAAATTGAAACCATTCCCCTTTGCCCCTCCAGATAAATTACTTGCCCCCTCTTAACAATGAAATCTGATTACGAACCTGGACCAAAAACATGAACCGTCCAGAGTATGTAGAGCAGTGAAGTAGAATGTTAAAGAAATACGACATCTTAGAATGAACATAAAATTTACAAAATTAAACTTGGCCAATAAGAGTATATATATATTCATCAGTAGATATACCTGCTGTCAGAAATAACATAGCAGAATCCTTATATAATCTGATAAACCCAATGAAGTAATCGCGAGCTTTCGCGGGATTCTGTTACTTTATAACACCAGGTAAGTTTACTGATGAATATATACTCATATTTTCCATTCGTGTGTCCATCGTAAGATGCAGTTTCACTTTAAACTCTTTGTTTCACCAGTTTGCTATATTAGCCTGATTAGCGGCCGTGAACTAGGTCTAATCTAAATTTGTCATATCATTCCATGTTGTTTTGTTGTATGTTATATTAATCCGTCCTATTTATTCGTTTTGTAATTAATAAATTACTTCTTAGAAAACAGCGCAAAAAAGCGTCTAATCATTCGGATGGGACAATAAACCGAGTTCCCGTGAACTGTGAAGCTGTGAACGTTACAGCTCTCAACAGTTGGAAAGGGGAGAAGAGCAGCCTATACCGCTGTCCTGACAAAATTTCTCCTCAATTGCACACTGCCTGGTGTTGCTTGTTTTCATTAGCCCATAAGGTTCAGAAACGAGGGGTGTAAAACTCCAATCGTCTATTTCATTTCAAAAGAGAAAAAGTTGGTTGATTATGATCTGATTGATAGACAGATAGTTGTATAGCCCTATGAGTTGTTCTTATCAAATGGATCAACAAGTCCTAGCCAAGTTAACAAGTGTCACTTTCACAAAAACTGATTTCGCCTCTATCAAACAGTCCCTCTTTGTTTACCTTGTCGTTCACCAGATTAGTCTGGGAGTCAGAGACTAAGAATTGGATAATTAGTTGCCGATCACAGCCGGAAAATTGGATCCGGTGATTAATATATAATTTATCATGATAAATAATCCGTTTGGGTTTTCCAGCTTACCCAGGTTCCACTGATTTGATGAATATTGAGTAAAAACCATGGTAACGTTGCAGTAATATTTATTATAATATAATGTTATTCAATTGCCAAGTGGCATAAAATATTAAATTTCAAATTAGTTATTTAGCAACCTCTGTCTAGGTTTAATCATCTTTATCAACACAATCACATCTTATAGCAGAATATACCTGGAAACATAACAATGTAGAGATTAGGGTGGTTGAAAAGTAGCAAGAAGACACTGATAACGGATTACAGCCGTGTTCACAAACAGTGTTAGGGCTAAATTATGTTAATTCATACTACATCAAACATAGGCGTAAAATATCATTATACAGCCTTGTAACTCTGAAATCACTGGCACTTAAACTAAACACAATGCTAAACGGTTTGAAATAACTGAGTAAGCCCCCTTTATCGATCAATATATCATAATGCATAAAGTTCTTGGTGATGGATTCTAGGGAAAGAGACCAGTCTTGATGTAGGTTGCGAAGAAAAAGGTCAATCTAAATAGTGTATATAGATATATGTTGCCAGGAAAAGGTCGTTGAGGGTTGCGGGGTGAAAATAAACCGTAAAAGATGATTATTAGGACAATGGCAGTCTCTTGAAAGAGACAATGCGACAATTGATCGGAAATCATCAATTTTAAGGATCAGTTGCTAGAGATTAGTCAGCCTTGAAGGTTGCTAGGGACAGGTTGAGCTTAAAGGGAAGTCTTATTAGCATTCGCCATTCCTAGCTAGCTCAACTTGAACGGTAGATCTTTGGTCCTTTTAGAACGCCTTACCCCTAGTCAGGCCAGTGAAAGTTTATGAAAAAAATGATTCTTGTGTAGGCCTACATACCTTTCTCTTGACCACCTCGACTTGCCGGGTGACCATATTGGTGCAGGTCACTGTAGAATCCAGTTCTTCAAATTCTACCGGTTTACAACAATCGTTAGTTCCCTCATCACAGGCTCCGCTTTGACAGGTACCAATTTCTACATTGTCTGCCGTACAGGTTGTGCCAGTGGCGGAGTCAAGAGAGTTGTAGGTATAGGTGATTCTAAATGGACCCTTCCTACATGGAAGAGAGAGGGGTCGAGCTGAAAAAAGAATTAACCAAGTTGAAAATGAAATGAACAGAGCTTTACATCCTAATTTATTTGTTCTTGGTTAGAAAGCAAGTGTCTAACCATGGTTCTACCGTCTTTGCATGGAGCTACCGTCTAACCCATGAAGCTACCATTTTTTGCCCAGAGCTACAGTCTAACGCACAAAGCTGCTACATCTTACTCCCAGGGCTACCGTCTAAGCCACAGAGCTGCTACATCTAATCCACAGAGCAACCGTCTTAACGTTTTCTTCTGATAAGGTGCATAGTTGTGCCCAAAATTGTTGAAATACAATAAATTATCGATATCTAAAATCTATAATCGACAAAAAGTCGGGTACTTACTTCCACCTGGGCTACAGATTCCAGGATAGTGATCATTCGGATTATGACTGATTTCTAATCCCTGACATTGAGCCGTTCTTTCCAAGTGACATCTAGATTGATATGTGGTTGGTTGGGTGTCAAGTCCATTAATTTTACCACAGAATTTGTCCGTATCCTGAGTGGGACAGTCTGCCATGTTACATGGGTTAGCGACCTCTATAAAATAAAACAGACAATGTTGAGCAAGGCAGGTACGGGGCTGATGTGTTAGTGAGAAATAGTCGTAATCCGACAATCCATATTTCTAACTTCAAAACTGACTCTTTAGAAAACTAATATTCTTAAGGATTATTATGAATTTAGAAATGAACTGAAATTCAACTTAGAATTATTACAAGGGTGTGTGTGCACCGTACCTGTGCGTGTGTTCTTTTATGTGTACCTTACCTGTGTGTGTGTACCGTACCTGGCCGTACCTTACCTGTGAGTGTACCGTACCTGTATGTGTAACGTACCTGTCTATACCGCACCTGTGTGTGTACCTTACCTGTCAGAGGGCGTATGTGTGTGTGTTTATTGTACCGAGGCGCACCGTACCTGTTTGTGTGTTTTTACCGTACCTGTGTGTTTGTGTGTAAGGGTGTACAGTACCTTGTAGTAGTATTAGCAATGCTCCGATATAATAATGAAATGTTTACCAGGTTGAGGAGTATCAGATGGACACTGGTGAAGATCGCAGGAATCTTGTTGTCGTAACATCTCGGATGTCAGTAAGGAGGAATCCTGGCCATTGTATTTTCTGTATCTATATTTTACACCATTTGCGGTACCGCAAGGTAATCCATTTGGTCTTGGTGCACATTCTGACCATGGTCCCCATGGATCAAATTCATCCTCTACACACAAAATAACAGATTACAGGTAACAGATTGAAAATTGATAAAACAAAAAAAGCCCCACTTCCCTTCACATTTCTATTCTAAGAAATTCTGAAATTCACCTCTATCTCTATTCTAAGATTCCTGTTGAAATTGAAGAGGGTTTAAGTCTAACCCTTCTTAAAAATGAAGAGGGACTACGCCATGCAGTGTGCAATGAGGTAAAGGGAGGCAGAAGAAGTTCAATATACATACCGCTTGGTGTGGGAACTGGGGTTGTAGTTGGAGGTTTTATAATTGGGAAACAGTTTCCACAAGCTGATGGTGGTAAATCGGGGTTGACATTATTCTTCAAACACATCGACATTCTCATTTCACAGAAAGACTTGTATCTATTTCCATTATTACAACATGGTACGTCTGGAAAAACGAGACATTATAATAAATACAGTGGTTTTGTCAATTTGGAAGAAATACAAATGAAAATAATTCAAATCGCAACTCTTATGACTCACTCTTGCAGATTTGCGATTAACGAAGCAAAGATCAACAAAGTATTTCAAAAATAGATTTCTCCAATTTACATTTATTCCTTTCTTGACACGTGTAGGGCAATAATAATAATAATTATAATGGACTTGTATAGCGCCTGGTAAACCAGGATAAATAATGCTCTACAGCGCTGTAAACAAATAACCATGGTCATTTAATCAACACAGACAGAAAAATATTACAATTTGCATTCTGTATTGGGGGGAAGTTTTGGTTCGCATCATGGAATGTCAGCATCAGGCGCATTTAATCAGTCTTTCGACACCACCATCTATTGGACCAGTGGCCCGACCGCCCAGACCGATCTTACTTTGGTCACAACAAAAGATCGCCATAGTTATGTATACCCACCAGTTGATCTTTCCGATACTGAACATATCTTGCTACTGTCACAGACTTGGACAGGTTTAGGTGTAGTGGTAGTGGTAGTGGTTGTAGTAGAAGTTGTAGAAGCTACAAGAAAAAACCAGATTAATATTAAACACGTGGTATTACAAAACGTCATAGGATTTTACAAGTCTCTCGATAACCAGGATAAATAACTTGGCATACAGAATATTCACGAGCAAAGTCATTTCATCGTAATAAGGTGGTAGATTATTAGAGACTACACATGGTGTCGGGCTCTAATGACGAAATAGTCCAAGACAACTTACATGTGATAACGTCCTTTTTACATGATCCATAGGAGGCAATACCGACACCAATGTTATCTTCTCCGTTCTTGGCACAGTTTAACTCATAAAGTTGTTTATAATTATCATATTCTACACCATCTGTACCACAAACCTAAATACAAAAAAACCTCTTATATGACATTTGGAAATACTTCTTTCAATTTCAAAAATACTAATAACTAATTCAAGTCTATAGGTCACTTTGGTCGAAACAAAACTTTCGATCGACTTTTCAAACATTGTTGGTGGTACGAAATGTCCAAACTATATGTCAAAAATTATTCGCTGTAGAATCAAAACAAAAAGCCAGGGGGTATCTTTAAATAAATACCATTCTAGATACCCCACGGTAGGCCCGTAGCCAAAAAGGGGGGGGGGGTGTGGGAATATGGCAATCCCCCCCCCCCCTGGAATACTTAATGCCCCCCCCCTCCTGGAAAGTGTTCTGTCAGAGTACGTCATTTGTTCTGACCCCCCCCCCCCCTCTCACAGTAATCGATGCCCCCCCCCCCCCCCCAGGTATGTTTGCTGGCTTTGAGTCTGCCCCATGAGAATAACATACATTCTAGTACCTTCCATGACTAGTTAAAAAGGTTAGGAGTATGCTCTAATGATCATGGACCATTGACGCACTGTGGTGGATTGAACGCTACGGTACGTGATATTGGTTTTCATTTATTTTTATGAAATTCCACCCAGTAATCAAAGTTGTGGTCGAAGGTAGAAAGAAAGACGTACCTGTGCAGGGTTTCCATCGGAAGGAGGTTTACAGTCTGCCGTATTACAAATACAACAATCGCTTCCAACATTAATGATAGCAGGATCACCTAAAATAAAAAATAACAGATTCTTAAACATTAGGTGTATGCCATCGATCTTACACTATTTCAGTTTTTAAAACTACAAACAATGATTTAAGTCCAGCTTAATTACGGTAACGTCCCCCTTTCTGTAGAAAAAAAAACTGGCCGAACCTTATTATAAATATCCAATAAAACAATGGGTAATAAAATAATTACATACGTTTGCTGGGAAATTAAAACAAATAAAAATGTATTTCAAAGAACAAGGGCTATAACTCACAAATTCATTCTAATATTCCAAGACCTTACAAATCACGATTCATACTCGTACATATATTTATAGATCAAATATCGAAGCCAATTATTTATTAAAAGTCTGAATTTTTACTTTTTTCCCCATTTGATACTAAAGAACTATAACACACTTCACTGTTTGTCGGTATTATAAATCAAATGAAATCCAGGTGAAAAGAATAATAATGATTATCAAATTGAAGGGCACTCAATTAACATGATTATCAAATTGAAGGGCACTCACGTTGACAGGTGAACCTGAATTCACTAATACTGTTTGGCACTGCCTTGTAACCATAGCAACAGGCACAGGAATATCTTCCAGGTAAATCAATACATTTAGAGTGTGGTTGACACATACCCATACCTTCTCTTTGACATTCATTGATATCTGGAAAGTTCCAACAAAAATAATCAACAAGTAGCCAGTATGATTTACATCATTTAAAATAACCTATTAAAAATTCGAAATCCAAAATAATAAATGTGATAATACAAACAGCAACAATAAATAAAGCAGGACATCAATCATAGGTAGATTTCGTAATGGGCGTGGTATCAGGTTACCTATTATTGACAGGTACAGTAGACACCACGCCCATAATTGACACGTACATTTGACAACACGCCCAACATTGGCACGTACATTAGACAACACGCCCAACATTGGCACGTACAGTAGATACCACGCCCATAATTAATACGTACAGTAGATACCACGCCCATAATTAATACGTACAGTAGATACCACGCCCATAATTAATACGTACAGTAGATACCACGCCCATAATTGACTGACATGAATGAATGATTAATAAACATAAAGAACTGAAATACTTACTAACACAGACTCCAAGATTACTTCGTTCGTAACCAGGAGAACATTCACACGTATAGTTTCCTCTTAAATTCACACATTTTTCATTGGCGCCACAATTTGCAAAACCTGTTTGGCATTCATCCAAGTCTAAAAACCAAAGATATACATCTTTTTAATATATTTTGTTATTGTCCTTGTGATTGGACAACCTGGTGACTGGAAGGCAACGTCTACCTTTCTGTGTTTAATTTTTCTGCCTGCACTGAAAACTTCATTGCCTGGACTGACATAGAGTAACAGGTCAACTTCATTGCCTGGACTGACATAGAGTATCAGGTCAACTTCATTGCCTGGACTGACATAGAGTATAGGTCAACTTCATGCCTGGACTGATATAGAGTAACAGGTCAACTTCATTGCCTGGACTGATATAGAGTAACAGGTCAACTTCATTGCCTGGACTGACATAGAGTAACAGGTCAACTTCATTGCCTGGACTGACATAGAGTATCAGGTCAACTTCATTGCCTGGACTGACATAGAGTAACAGGTCAACTTCAGTGCCTGGACTGATATAGAGTAACAGGTCAACTTCATTGCCTGGACTGATATAGAGTAACAGGTCAACTTCATTGCCTGGACTGACATAGAGTAACAGGTCAACTTCATTGCCTGGGCTGACATAGAGTAACAGGTTAACTTCATTGCCTGGACTGATATAGAGTAACAGGTCAACTTCATTGCCTGGGCTGACATAGAGTAACAGGTCAACTTCATTGATTGGACTGACATAGAGTAACTTACCAACACAGGATTCGCAATCTGACACGAAACCCTTTTTGCACAGACAGACACGTTTTGTTTCTTCACCGTCTGGAACATCAGCACAATAGCTATCCTCCTTCTCTTCAACTGTAAATTCAAATAAAAGGAGTTTAACGTCCTACTCTTCTACACCTAATGGGTTAATGAAGACGGTGAAATGAATGGAGTTTAACATCCTAATTCTTCTGCAATTAATTTGACTTTATAATGAAGACTAACAACGCCCTGCGTTTTGCTACGATAGCGACACAACCCTACACTTTTTACGATTTCTAACTGTCGACGGTTCTAAAGCGTAAAATAGCCTGTTATACACCGGCCTGGGTTGATTGTCTTATTCTTTAACTACACAAATATCACACTTCTAAACATGGGCCCCTTATCCATACAGTATGGTTTTTACATTTCTTTATCTAAAGCCTTCAAAACACATTTTAGAATTTAGAATTGGCTATAAATGTGATCTAAAGATTTTCCTGAATGTTTAATATCTTCTCAAATTCAATATATTAAGATTATAAATGGTCGTGAAGAACGTGCGTGTGCGTTATTGCCATGTAAAAACCAAAAGAAGTTTGGTATGTATTCAGACACAAACTGATTGGTTACTGACCCTTGTTACAAACTTCAGTGGCCACACCCATAAAGCCTTCACTGCATTCTGGGTAAGGTTTGTTGTCCACCTCGCCACATTTAGAATTTGGTATTAATGTATAGCTTAAGGTACTTATTGTACCGGATTTACAAGAAAACATTTTACTACAGCCATCTGAGAACCATACATCATCTACCTGAAGGATAAACAATATGATAATTAAATCAGGGACTTGTAGTTATTCTGAATTAATATCCAATCAAAGCAAATGAACCAGTGTCAAATGGTCACGCCCATCTGAGGAAATATCAACTGGTGTCAACACTGACTCAATGTCAACTCTGACTCAATGTCTGAACTGGTATCAACTCTGAACTGGTATCAACTCTGAACTGATGTCAACTCTGAACTGGTATCAACTCTGAACTGATGTCAACTCTGAACTGGTATCAACTCTGAACTGGTATCAACTCTGAACTGGTATCAACTCTGAACTGGTATCAACTCTGAACTGGTATCAACTCTGAACTGATGTCAACTCTGAACTGATGTCAACTCTGAACTGATGTCAACTCTGAGTCGTTATATTTTCATACTAAACATTCTTTTTTTAATCCTTCTTGGTGTTAACCCTGACTGGTGTCAACTCTGATGGATGTCAGCTCTGACTGGTGTCAGCTCAGACTGGTGTCAGCTCTAACTGGTGTCAACTCTGACTGGTGTCAGCTCTGACTGGTGTCAACTCTAACTGGTGTCAACTCTGACTGATGTCAACTCTGACTGATGTCAGCTCTGACTGGTGTCAACTCCGAAGCCTGAAGAATACATACCTCATGGTAGAGTTCATTTTGATCAACGCAACCACATTGAGAGCTTGGAATGCATTCGTTTTCTTCAAAATAGAAACCGGGTTTGCAGAAACAGCCCGGGGACGGACTAGTTCTGTCCTCTGGAACTACAGGGCTCCTGTCCTTACATGTGGCTGGTGGTGGGGGTGTAAAACTAAAGATCATGTTTTCTGGACAATCTTCCTCTGTAAAAATAAGAAAATAAGAAATAGGAAATTATTGCGCAACTCCAATGGGTTTAGTAAGGGTGGTGAAAGGACGTTAGTCGCAATTCGGTGACGAATGAAGTTCGTGTACAACAACAGAATTTTAAACTGATTAATGGAATTACTGATATTACTTATATCACTGGAATTACTGATATTACTTATATTACTGGAATTACTGATATAACTGATATTACTATAAATCGATAGACGACTAGTTTACAAGACACTAATATAAGGGCAGTCTTACCACATCCGGCTTCCATTTTATAAGCTACAATCATTTCCCGTGTAAATGATTGACCAACACAATTTCCCTGGGCCTTTACCAAAGCTTCACAGACCTCCATACTTTCCATACAAACGTCTCTCAAACATAAATCAAAGACATCCTTGGTGTTTCCACATCCAGAAAATGGCCCAGCAGAGTCTGTTATTATGCCACATTTATCATCAGCGGACATGTCAATATTGCATTGGTCTGGACCGGCTGGTGGTGGTACAGGTTGTGTCGGAAGCTCAGGATTGGGTACTTCAGCTGTTGGTTCTGGAGTATTTTCAGGTCCCTGGGGAGGCGGGGGGGCTTGGGTTGGGGGGGCAGCTGGTGTACTTCCTTGTGGCACAGTTGGTGGTGGTGGGTTTTCTGGTCCGGGGGTCGGTTGAGGTGGAGGTGGTGGGGGTGGGGGTGGCGGTGTTGGAGGGGGTGGCGGTGTTGGAGGGGGTGGTGGTGCTGAAGTTGGTGCGTCGGGCGCTGCCGCTGAACCACCCTCGTCTCCTGTAGAAGATGCTGATTCTGGATCTTCACAACTGAAATAAATGTCTGAAAATCACGCAGAGTTGACAAACCCAGTCTCCGAGTTTCTATGCTACAGTGTTAAAAGATCCACTTAAATCACGTGTTCAAAACCTTGGAAAGTTTGATATGTGTAGGAAAAAATACATTAGATATTCGAAATTAGGAAAATGGTATGAAAAGAGCACTATATACATATTCTATATTCTACAACCCCCTTTAAAAAAACATACATACACCACCAACACCACAATTGATGAATCAAAAGCTTACTTGGAAAATATTGTGTCTGCATCGTCCTCTTTACAAGCTCCAGAACATGATGATAATGTACTATCTCGCACTTTGAGTGCAATATTAAACGAATCATCAATTTCTATTTCAAATGATTTATCATTGGCTATGATGGTAATACTATCAGCAGATTTTTTAACTAAAGTACAGGCTCCACTGTCTACCGGATAAGATGTAACTAGCACGTTGTTTACCTAAAAAATAAATCATGCTTAGTAAGACAGACCGACCGACCGACTGATCTCTGGTCCGGGGGCCGGTTGAGATGGGGGAGGAGGACAGACAGACGAACAGAAATTATCAAGTATCCTACCTGAACGTTCTCAGTAATTGAGTTAGAAGCCATTTCATTTATGGCAACCGCATCACAAGGCCCAGTGATCGATAAACCTTTTAAGTTTTCATCTGTTTTTTCAACCTTTATATTCAGACCGGTTGTGCATTCCAATAAATCAATTTTACAACTTGATGTAGGTTTTGAAAATGGTGAAGAATCAAAAGTGGTCAATTTAAACGTGAAAGCGTCTTCAGGAAGACCCAAGGTACACGTCTTGATCTCTGAAAATTAAAACAAAATTATACATTAATTGAAGAATTGTATCCTCAAATACTAAAAGCATTAAATTTTACACCTAATTAACCTAGCCTTAAAATATATATTAAATTTTACACCTCATTAACCTAGCCTTTAAATATATATATTAAATTTTACACCTCATTAACCTAGCCTTTAAATATATATATCAATTCTACACCTCATTTACCTAGCCTTTAAATATATATATCAATTCTACACCTCATTTACCTAGCCTTTAAATATATATATCAATTCTACACCTCATTAACCTAGCCTTAAAATATATATTAAATTTACACCTAATTAACCTAGCCTTAAAATATATATTAAATTTTACACCTCATTAACCTAGCCTTAAAATATATATTATATTTTACACCTCATTAACCTAGCCTTTAAATATATATATCAATTCTACACCTCATTAACCTAGCCTTTAAATATATATATCAATTCTACACCTCATTAACCTAGCCTTAAAATATATATCAATTCTACACCTCATTTACCTAGCCTTAAATAGAGGTCTAGAAAATCTGCTAAAACGGAATCTCGGAATTTAAAAAAAACTTATTCTTTGAGCAAACTAAGCAGGTTTTTAAAAATATTTTAATTTTCTTAAATAGTATGCCTATTGTTAGTCTAAGTATGTCTATTGTAAGTCTAAGTATGCCTATTGTTAGTCTAAGTATGTCTATTGTTAGTCTAAGAATGTCTATTGTTAGTCTAAGTATGCCTTTTGTTAGTCTAAGTATGTCTATTGTTAGTCTAAGTATGCCTATTGTTAGTCTAAGTATGTCTATTGTTAGTCTAAGTATGTCTATTGTTAGTCTAAGTATGTCTATTGTTAGTCTAAGTATGTCTATTGTAAGTCTAAGTATGTCTATTGTTAGTCTAAGCTATGTAACAAATTGCCTATTTAGAATACAAATTTTAAGTATGCTATTGTTAGTCTAAGAAAAATGCCTTTTTGTTATCTAACGCTATGTTCTATCTTATAATATGTATAGCTCAAATTCTACACTCTGTAATCTAACGACATGCGGAATCGGGTTAATCTTTTGTTGTTAGCCTTTAGTCTATTATTATATTTTATTATATGTATTGTTAGTCTAAGTATGTCTATTGTTAGTCTAAGTATGTCTATTGTTAGTCTAAGTATGTCTATTGTAAGTCTAAGTATGCCTATTGTTAGTCTAAGTATGCCTATTGTTAGTCTAAGTATGCCTATTGTTAGTCTAAGTATGCTATTGTTAGTCTAAGTATGTCTATTGTTAGTCTAAGTATGTCTATTGTTAGTCTAAGTATGTCTATTGTTAGTCTAAGTATGTCTATTGTTAGTCTAAGTATGCCTATTGTTAGTCTAAGTATGTCTATTGTTAGTCTAAGTATGTCTATTGTTAGTCTAAGTATGTCTATTGTTAGTCTAAGTATGCCTATTGTTAGTCTAAGTATGCCTATTGTTAGTCTAAGTATGTCTATTGTTAGTCTAAGTATGTCTATTGTTAGTCTAAGTATGTCTATTGTAAGTCTAAGTATGTCTATTGTTAGTCTAAGTATGCCTATTGTTAGTCTAAGTATGTCTATTGTTAGTCTAAGTATGTCTATTGTTAGTCTAAGTATGTCTATTGTTAGTCTAAGTATGTCTATTGTTAGTCTAAGTATGTCTATTGTTAGTCTAAGTATGTCTATTGTTAGTCTAAGTATGTCTATTGTTAGTCTAAGTATGTCTATTGTTAGTCTAAGTATGCCTATTGTTAGTCTAAGTATGCCTATTGTTAGTCTAAGTATGCCTATTGTTAGTCTAAGTATGTCTATTGTTAGTCTAAGTATGTATATTGTAAGTCTAAGTATGTCTATTGTTAGTCTAAGTATGTCTATTGTAAGTCTAAGTATGTTCTATTGTTAGTGTAAGTATGCCTATTGTTAGTCTAAGTATGTCTATTGTTAGTCTAAGTATGCCTATAGTTAAATACTTTTGTGTGGTTACAGTCGTCTTTGTTGCTATTATTCTATTGTTAGTTAATATTCTATTGTTAGTCTAAGTATGTCTATTGTTAGTCTAAGTATGCCTATTGTTAGTCTAAGTATGCTATTGTTAGTCTAAGTATGTCTATTGTTAGTCTAAGTATGCCTATTGTTAGTCTAAGTATGCCTATTGTAAGTCTAAGTATGTCTATTGTTAGTCTAAGTATGTCTATTGTTAGTCTAAGTATGCCTATTGTTAGTCTATTAGTTATGCTATTAGTTGTATTGTTAGTCTAAGTATGTCTATTGTTAGTCTAAGTATGTCTATTGTTAGTCTAAGTATGTCTATTGTTAGTCTAAGTATGTCTATTGTTAGTCTAAGTATGTCTATTGTTAGTCTAAGTATGTCTATTGTTAGTCTAAGTATGTCTATTGTTAGTCTAAGTATGTCTATTGTTAGTCTAAGTATGCCTATTGTTAGTCTAAGTATGCCTATTGTAAGTCTAAGTATGTCTATTGTTAGTCTAAGTATGTCTATTTTTAGTCTAAGTATGTCTATTGTTAGTCTAAGTATGTCTATTGTTAGTCTAAGTATGTCTATTGTTAGTCTAAGTATGTCTATTGTTAGTCTAAGTATGCCTATTGTTAGTCTAAGTATGTCTTTGTGTTGATGAAAACGTGAACATAATTACTAAGGACGGTTTAAACCGAAATTAATTTGGTTCAAATTTCTAGAAGTAAAATGTATGTCTTTCGATTGTAAACTACCATTCGGTTATATTTTTATCAACACCAAGACTACCAGCTCTATTTTTTATGGCTGATATACTCCCATAATATGATTATTTTATGAAACTTTATGACCAAAACCTACTTGCCTCGCTGATAAAATCTCAATAAACAACAATCCTGAGGAAAAATCTTAGAATCTTGAATATTTAACTTAATTTCCTTTCGGTAGTAAGAGGTCGAATTGTAGGTTGGCAATAATACTGCCCACTATATTAATACATGTGGTCATAACATAATACTTTCTCCTCCACATCCCGTTAGCTTGTAAGGCTCGAGGTGAGAGTTTTTGCACGTCTAGTTGGTCGACACAACTGTAAATGAACACGGAAACAGGAAAAGACCATTCCTAGAGTGGTTGTGGAACAAAATCTACCTTACCTTCACACACTCCATTTACAAACACTTGATTATCACCACAGCCGCATCTAAATGCCCCGTATTCATCTGTGCATGTTCCGGATCCACAAACCTCATTACCGAATTCCGCACATTCATCAACATCTACAATGAAGTGACATGCGGTTTTAAATATTACTTATTTAGCTTAGAACAATGGGTGTAAACTATCCAGCACCGTATTATGACAGACAAAAAAGATGATTCAGAATAGCCTTACAGTAAAGCTGATTTTTACACTATAAATCACAACAATCTAAATGCCTAATGGTCGCTGTTACCGCAGAATGATATTTTTAAATCAATGATACATACTTGGTGGACAATTTCCCTGTACCGAGTGATCTGGACAATCTGTTGTAGTTCCTTCACATTCCAATAAAACACCATTCTCGCCTCCACAAGTCACAGTATCTGAAGAGACCACTTCATCGGAGCCATCAAAACACTTAACATCTTTAGGGCGGTAACACATACAAGTAGGCTACAAAATTATGGAAATAATTATCATACTCGAACATACAGAAACATACAGCTAAATGATCCATCATTACTCGAATATTACAGAAACATACAGCTAAATGATCCATCATACTCGAATATTACAGAAACATACAACTAAATAATCCATCCTACTCGAATATTACAGAAACATACAACTAAATGATCCATCATACTCGAATATTACAGAAACATACAGCTAAATGATCCATCATACTCGAATATTACAGAAACATACAGCTAAATAATCCATCATACTCGAATATTACAGAAACATACAACTAAATGATCCATCATACTCGAATATTACAGAAACATACAGCTAAATGATCCATCATACTCGAATATTACAGAAACATACAGCTAAATGATCCATCATACTCGAATATTACAGAAACATACAGCTAAATGATTCATCATACTCGAATATTACAGAAACATACAGCTAAATGATTCATCATACTCGAATATTACAGAAACATACAGCTAAATGATCCATCATACTCGAATATTACAGAAACATACAGCTAAATGATCCATCATACTCGAATATTACAGAAACATACAGCTAAATGATCCATCATACTCGAATATTACAGAAACATACAGCTAAATGATTCATCATACTCGAATATTACAGAAACATACAGCTAAATGATTCATCATACTCGAATATTACAGAAACATACAGCTAAATGATCCATCATACTCGAATATTACAGAAACATACAGCTAAATGATCCATCATACTCGAATATTACAGAAACATACAACTAATTGATTCGTCATACTCGAATATTACAGAAACATACAGCTAAATGATCCATCATACTCGAATATAACAGAAACATACAGCTAAATGATCCATCATCATACTCGAATATTACAGAAACATACAACTAAATGATCCATCATACTCGAATATAACAGAAACATACAGCTAAATGATCCATCATACTCGAATATTACAGAAACATACAACTAATTGATTCGTCATACTCGAATATAACAGGAATATACAACTAAATAATCCATCATACTCGAATATTACAGAAACATACAACTAATTGATTCGTCATACTCGAATATAACAGGAATATACAACTAAATGATCCATCATACTCGAATATAACAGAAACATACAGCTGAATGATCCATCATACTCGAATATTACAGAAACATACAACTAAATGATCCATCATCATACTCGAATATTACAGAAACGTACAGCTAAATGATCCATCATACTCAAATATTACATCATTATTGGTCATTATTCTGTAATTGTTGATTGCACCCACAAGTCTTTAATTACAATCGTACAAGCGTCTATTACTATTGGCTTTGCACTAAATTACACACAAAGTTATTTAAATTTTCTTACTTGCGTCATTTGTATTCCGAACTCTGTTTCTAATTCGTCACCAGCCTCGGGCATTGCACCGTTACATAATTCAGTTTGTTCAGTTTTCTCATCATTTGGATCTGTTAAACAATATAACTCATAAACATAAACAATGGAGCAATCGACTGAACACAAACAATTCAGTAAGGCTTCGTTTCTTTATTCAGATTATTCCATCTGTATTCAAAAACCCAAGTTTTCTTATTGAAAAAAAAACCAAGTATATCTAAATCATGACTCATTGGAGAACTTAAAGAATATTCACAGGAATAATTAGAACTGGATAAGTATTATCACCTTGGCAAATCGGACTGCTTCTTTGAGTTGAAGAAGTTGATGTCTGATAAAAGGGAGTTGATGTCTGTTAAAAGGGAGTTGGTGTCTGTTGAAAGGGAGTTGATGTCTGTTAAAAGGGAGTTGATGTCTGTTAAAAGGGAGTTGATGTCTGATAAAAGAGAGTTGATGTCTGTTAAAAGGGAGTTTATGTCTGTTAAAAGGGAGTTGATGTCTGTTAAAAGGGAGTTGATGTCTGGTAAAAGGGAGTTGATGTCTGTTAAAAGGGAGTTGGTGTCTGTTGAAAGGGAGTTGATGTCTGTTAAAAGGGAGTTGATGTCTGTTAAAAGGGAGTTGATGTCTGATAAAAGAGAGTTGATGTCTGTTAAAAGGGAGTTGATGTCTGTTAAAAGGAAGTTGATGTCTGATAAAAGAGAGTTGATGTCTGTTAAAAGGGAGTTGGTGTCTGTTGAAAGGGAGTTGATGTCTGATAAAAGGGAGTTGATGTCTGTTAAAAGGGAGTTGATGTCTGATAAAAGGGAGTTGATGTCTGATAAAAGAGAGTTGATGTCTGTTAAAAGGGAGTTGATGTCTGTTAAAAGGGAGTTGATGTCTGATAAAAGGGAGTTTATGTCTGATAAAAGGGAGTTGATGTCTGTTAAAAGGGAGTTGATGTCTGATAAAAGGGAGTTTATGTCTGATAAAAGGGAGTTGATGTCTGTTAAAAGAGAGTTAATGTCTTAAAAGGGAGTTGATGTCTGTTAAAAGGGAGTTGATGTCTGATAAAAGGGAGTTGATGTCTGTTAAAAGGGAGTTGATGTCTGTTAAAAGAGAGTTGATGTCTGTTAAAAGGGAGTTTATGTCTGTCAAAAGGGAGTTGATGTCTGTTAAAAGGGAGTTTACGTCTGATAAAAGGGAGTTTACGTCTGATAAAAGAAAGTTGATGTCTGTCAAAAGAGAGTTTACGTCTGATAAAAGGGAGTTGATGTCTGTCAAAAGGAAGTTGATGTCTGTTAAAAGAGAGTTTACGTCTGATAAAAGAAAGTTGATGTCTGTCAAAAGAGAGTTTACGTCTGATAAAAGGGAGTTGATGTCTGTTAAAAGAGAGTTTACGTCTGATAAAAGGGAGTTGATGTCTGTCAAAAGGGAGTTGATGTCTGATAAAAGAGAGTTGATGTCTGTTAAAAGGGAGTTGATGTCTGTTAAAAGGGAGTTGATGTCTGATAAAAGGGAGTTTATGTCTGATAAAAGGGAGTTGATGTCTGTTAAAAGGGAGTTGATGTCTGATAAAAGGGAGTTTATGTCTGATAAAAGGGAGTTGATGTCTGTTAAAAGAGAGTTAATGTCTTAAAAGGGAGTTGATGTCTGTTAAAAGGGAGTTGATGTCTGATAAAAGGGAGTTGATGTCTGTTAAAAGGGAGTTGATGTCTGTTAAAAGAGAGTTGATGTCTGTTAAAAGGGAGTTTATGTCTGTCAAAAGGGAGTTGATGTCTGTTAAAAGGGAGTTTACGTCTGATAAAAGGGAGTTTACGTCTGATAAAAGAAAGTTGATGTCTGTCAAAAGAGAGTTTACGTCTGATAAAAGGGAGTTGATGTCTGTCAAAAGGAAGTTGATGTCTGTTAAAAGAGAGTTTACGTCTGATAAAAGAAAGTTGATGTCTGTCAAAAGAGAGTTTACGTCTGATAAAAGGGAGTTGATGTCTGTTAAAAGAGAGTTTACGTCTGATAAAAGGGAGTTGATGTCTGTCAAAAGGAAGTTGATGTCTGTTAAAAGAGAGTTGATGTCTGATAAAAGGGAGTTGATGTCTGATAAAAGGGAGTTGATGTCTGTTAAAAGGGAGTTGATGTCTGTTAAAAGGGAGTTGATGTCTGTTAAAAGGGAGTTGATGTCTGATAAAAGAGAGTTGATGTCTGTTAAAAGGGAGTTGATGTCTGTTAAAAGGAAGTTGATGTCTGATAAAAGAGAGTTGATGTCTGGTAAAAGGGAGTTGATGTCTGTTAAAAGGGAGTTGGTGTCTGTTGAAAGGGAGTTGATGTCTGTTAAAAGGGAGTTGATGTCTGTTAAAAGGGAGTTGATGTCTGATAAAAGAGAGTTGATGTCTGTTAAAAGGGAGTTGATGTCTGTTAAAAGGAAGTTGATGTCTGATAAAAGAGAGTTGATGTCTGTTAAAAGGGAGTTGGTGTCTGTTGAAAGGGAGTTGATGTCTGATAAAAGGGAGTTGATGTCTGTTAAAAGGGAGTTGATGTCTGATAAAAGGGAGTTGATGTCTGATAAAAGAGAGTTGATGTCTGTTAAAAGGGAGTTGATGTCTGTTAAAAGGGAGTTGATGTCTGATAAAAGGGAGTTTATGTCTGATAAAAGGGAGTTGATGTCTGTTAAAAGGGAGTTGATGTCTGATAAAAGGGAGTTTATGTCTGATAAAAGGGAGTTGATGTCTGTTAAAAGAGAGTTAATGTCTTAAAAGGGAGTTGATGTCTGTTAAAAGGGAGTTGATGTCTGATAAAAGGGAGTTGATGTCTGTTAAAAGGGAGTTGATGTCTGTTAAAAGAGAGTTGATGTCTGTTAAAAGGGAGTTTATGTCTGTCAAAAGGGAGTTGATGTCTGTTAAAAGGGAGTTTACGTCTGATAAAAGGGAGTTTACGTCTGATAAAAGAAAGTTGATGTCTGTCAAAAGAGAGTTTACGTCTGATAAAAGGGAGTTGATGTCTGTCAAAAGGAAGTTGATGTCTGTTAAAAGAGAGTTTACGTCTGATAAAAGAAAGTTGATGTCTGTCAAAAGAGAGTTTACGTCTGATAAAAGGGAGTTGATGTCTGTTAAAAGAGAGTTTACGTCTGATAAAAGGGAGTTGATGTCTGTCAAAAGGAAGTTGATGTCTGTTAAAAGAGAGTTGATGTCTGATAAAAGGGAGTTGATGTCTGATAAAAGGGAGTTGATGTCTGTTAAAAGGGAGTTGATGTCTGTTAAAAGGGAGTTGGTGTCTGTTGAAAGGGAGTTGATGTCTGTTAAAAGGGAGTTGATGTCTGTTAAAAGGGAGTTGATGTCTGATAAAAGAGAGTTGATGTCTGTTAAAAGGGAGTTGATGTCTGTTAAAAGGAAGTTGATGTCTGATAAAAGAGAGTTGATGTCTGGTAAAAGGGAGTTGATGTCTGTTAAAAGGGAGTTGGTGTCTGTTGAAAGGGAGTTGATGTCTGTCAAAAGGGAGTTGATGTCTGTTAAAAGAGAGTTTACGTCTGATAAAAGGGAGTTGATGTCTGTCAAAAGGAAGTTGATGTCTGTTAAAAGAGAGTTGATGTCTGATAAAAGGGAGTTGATGTCTGATAAAAGGGAGTTTATGTCTGTTAAAAGGGAGTTTATGCCTGATAAAAGGGAGTTGATGTCTGTTAAAAGGGAGTTGATGTCTGATAAAAGGGAGTTGATGTCTGATAAAAGAGAGTTGATGTCTGTTAAAAGGGAGTTGATGTCTGTTAAAAGGGAGTTGATGTCTGATAAAAGGGAGTTTATGTCTGATAAAAGGGAGTTGATGTCTGTTAAAAGGGAGTTGATGTCTGATAAAAGGGAGTTTATGTCTGATAAAAGGGAGTTGATGTCTGTTAAAAGAGAGTTAATGTCTTAAAAGGGAGTTGATGTCTGTTAAAAGGGAGTTGATGTCTGATAAAAGGGGGTTGATGTCTGTTAAAAGGGAGTTGATGTCTGTTAAAAGAGAGTTGATGTCTGTTAAAAGGGAGTTTATGTCTGTCAAAAGGGAGTTGATGTCTGTTAAAAGGGAGTTTACGTCTGATAAAAGGGAGTTTACGTCTGATAAAAGAAAGTTGATGTCTGTCAAAAGAGAGTTTACGTCTGATAAAAGGGAGTTGATGTCTGTCAAAAGGAAGTTGATGTCTGTTAAAAGAGAGTTTACGTCTGATAAAAGAAAGTTGATGTCTGTTAAAAGGGAGTTGATGTCTGATAAAAGAGAGTTGATGTCTGTTAAAAGGGAGTTTATGTCTGGTAAAAGAGAGTTGATGTCTGTTAAAAGGGAGTTTACGTCTGATTAAAGGGAGTTGATGTCTGATAAAAGGGAGTTTATGTCTATAAAAAGGGGGTTGATGTCTGATAAAAGGGAGTTTATGTCTATAAAAAGAGAGTTGATGTCTGTTAAAAGAGAGTTTACGTCTGATAAAAGGGAGTTGATGTCTGATAAAAGGGAGTTGATGTCTGATAAAAGAGAGTTGATGTCTGATAAAAGGGAGTTGATGTCTGTTAAAAGGGAGTTGATGTCTGATAAAAGGGAGTTGATGTCTGATAAAAGGGAGTTGATGTCTGTTAAAAGGGAGTTGATGTCTGTCAAAAGAGAGTTTATGTCTGATAAAAGGGAGTTTATGTCTGATAAAAGAGAGTTTATGTCTGACAAAAGAGAGTTGATGTCTGTTAAAAGGGAGTTGATGTCTATCAAAAGAGAGTTTATGTCTGATAAAAGAGAGTTGATGTCTGTTAAAAGGGAGTTGATGTCTGATAAAAGGGAGTTGATGTCTGTTAAAAGGGAGTTGCTGTCTGTTAAAAGGGAGTTGATGTCTGATAAAAGGGAGTTGCTGTCTGTTAAAAGGGAGTTGATGTCTGATAAAAGGGAGTTTATGTCTGTCAAAAGGGAGTTGATGTCTGTCAAAAGGGAGTTGATGTCTGTTAAAAGGGAGTTGATGTCTGTTAAAAGGGAGTTGATGTCTGATAAAAGAGAGTTTATGTCTGATAAAAGGGAGTTTATGTCTGTCAAAAGGGAGTTGATGTCAGATAAAAGGGATGACTGTTTAACATATTAACCTAAACAATAGTGAACTCAACTTTAACCCTGTACCAGTGCTTTCTGTTGATTAGTAAATTTCAACCACCCCCATCTTAAATCAGATGAAACTAAATGAAAGGGAAATAGTAAATATATTTTACTTACAGGCTTCACAAATGAATTTTATTTTGTAGGTGTCGTCTAAACAATTGGTGTATTTGAATTCAAGCTCGTATCGTACACATCTGGTATCACTGGAGTCTGGAGGGTTTAAACCCGGAGGCAATTTATAATTTTCATACCCGACGTCAGTGTTAAATTTGTCTTTAACTGTGGAGCTTGATCCGAGACCGGAAACCCAAAATATTTCTGAAACTGTAAGCGAAAAGATTAATAGAAATGTGAATTCCTGAAAGAAATAGGCTCCAAAGATGCCGTCTACCAGACGAAGGTAAGTTATGGGGGCAAGCTGTTAAAAAAATAAACAAAACCGGATTTCTTGTATCAAATTTCGCGGAACTGTTTTACATTGCGTTAATAAATTAATCGTCTGAGTGTAACTTATTTTCTTTTGTTCAATTGAACTCGTAACCCAATTGTGATCTCGTATGATATTAAGTATAAATTAGAGCTGAGTACAGCACTTTGCTTGGCTTCGACATTTTCCACATAGATTTAGGGCCCTTTTGTTATTTAATACCTTTCACCCGGTGTTATCTCAACCACTTTAAGTCAAAAGGCAAACTGTGAATTTTTTTTTAATCTTTTGTTGTTTGCTTGACGTCTAAAGTATTTATCACATACAGCAACGAGATTGATTTTATTGTAATGCCCTTGAACTCAAATTGAAAAAATCCATTTTGATGGGGAATAAATACATAGTGAGTTAGAACTGCACTCGAAAATAAACCAAACTTTTTTTTTTTAAATATGATTATGAATTATTGTCATATATTTTTGAATAGAGAATCCAATGGGCATTGATTTGTAAAATTTAACTATTTGTATATGTAAGAGGTTGTGATACAGACGTCCAAAGTTGTCAAATATTGCCAATTTCCAGATGTCTATAAAGCCGGAAATTAAAATTTGTCGACCCCTATTAGCATACCTATGAATAGAGGAGGTCAAGGACATTCTACATTGAAGATTTCAAGGTCATTGATGATTAAGTCATGAGGAATAATTTTTAAAATTTTCTAAAAAATCAAACGGACATGAAAAAAGAAATAAAAAATAAATGATTAAAATTCGTGACTTTCAATTATTCTTTTTTTCTTAGGTGATTTAAACTATTTGGTATAGATAATCTGTTTTGTTTCTGTCTATATTTGTGAATTACACTGAAGGCAGGGTTGCCCTAGGTGATTTCGAGAAACCGTAAGTCCCCACGCAAAAACCGGAAACGATTAAAAATTTCTAATGACACATTTTTCTTTGTGTTGAGATTATGTTTATATCCTGTAAATTTCAAACGATCCGATAATTTGCGCCCGAGTTGAAATTTTTTTACATTTTTCATGAATATTTGTAAATTTTAAATTCCCACAGATAAATCTTGTCACAAAGTAAACGAAAAATAGCCATGGGCATCGTAATACGCCCACATTTATAATGGCCTTTAATTTGTCAGGTTGTTGATAACAGCTCTGTATCTCTATAATAAATAGTTTCCGATTGGTCTGATTTTCAATAAGGTTCATCCTTGAATTATTTCGAACACTAAGACCAAGTTTCATCAAAATCTATCAAGAAACCAGTTGTATCCAAAAAGAATTTAAGAACAAAGGCAATAACTTATAGTAAATATTTTGCTGATTTTCAAAACGGTTCATTCTTGGGCGAATCGATTTCTATTGCAAAGCAAAAAAAATTCTTACAATTACAATACTTGACAATCGATTTAATCCCAATGATTTTTTTTTTTCAGGCGACTAAATTTATATGACGGCGTTGCTTTCTCTTATGGTAACACGTCTATATGCATCTTGATGTTGCAGAAGATTTATGCCCCGAGGGTAGTTTTTAAAAAAAGTTGAGAAACAAGATAGCGTCTTATGCGGGCTGCCATGTTTGGTTACAGCTAGGTCGCAGTCAGTCAAGGTAATCTCGGAGTGAATATTCTGGAATTTTCGAAATAGTATCATTACTTTCTCCTAGACAGAAATGGATTTTCGTACCAAATAAAACACGTCCTAGGTTAATTTTTTGAAAAAACCGGGAGTTCCCATGCACAAACCGAAAGGGATTAACAATTTCTGATGATACATTTTTATTCATGTTGGAATTCTGTCTATATTCGGCCAATTTCAGATCGATCCGATGAATAGAGCCCGAATTGAAAAATGTGAAACAGATACTAGCATACCCTATCAATTTGAGTTTGAGCTAGCGAGCTTCATCCCCCCCCCCCCCCCGCGCCCCCTTCCCCAAAAAGAAATAAAATAAAAATAAAATAACATTGCAAAACTCACGATATTTTGCAAATATAGCTCCTGTGGTTTCTTCATCATCCAAATTTACAAGATGACCACCATAACTGTTACATTTTCGAAGGGCTGCTCTCCATGGGAGGGTCTCCGTGGAGAAATACAGGCATTTGTTCCCAAGCTTTTCGTATGGTGGTTTACATTCTCCAGGGACTGAAATAACATAAAGAGATACACAGCTTGATTAATATTAGAGATTATATTATAAGAAAAAAAAATAATAAAAAAACTGTTTTCAAGATAACCAAACCGTTGTCAAGCTAACCAAACCACTGTCAAGATAATCATGCCATTGTCAAGATAGCCATGCCATTGTCAATATAACCAAACATAGGCTTCAAGACAATTCTAAGTGATTTTAGTGCCACAGTTCAAGAATCAAGTCTTCTAAAACTTAACTATATAAAAATGGAAACGTTCGGAGGAGGATTGTATTGATACAAGATTTTAGCATTGGTAGAATAACAGAAATTCCTCTGTAATTTGAAATATTTTCTTGCTGGAACTTTTTTTTGGGTGCAAATTGGCATTATTCTACCTTCTTTCAGGCGACAGGGAAATTACACTTGTTCAAACAAGTAAAATCATAACAATCCTAAAACCCTAGCCTTTTTCATCCTAGAATCATTCTTGAATTTTTAAGAATAAGGGCCCACACGATATTAACTCACGATAACAGTCTGTAGGTTCGATATTCAGTCACGATGACAGTCTGTAGGTTCGATATTAAGTCACGATGACAGTCTGTAGGTTCGATATTAAGTCACGATGACAGTCTGTAGGTTCGTTATTAAGTCACGATGACAGTCTGTAGTTTCGATATTAAGTCACGATGACAGTCTGTAGGCTCGTTATTAAGTCACGATGACAGTCTGTAGGTATAATATTAAGTCACGGTGACAGTCTGTAGGTACAATATTAAGTCACGATGACAGTCTATAGGTATAATATTAAGTCACGATGACAATCTGTAGGTATAATATTAAGTCACGATGACAGTCTATAGGTACAATATTAAGTCACGATGACAATCTGTAGGTATAATATTAAGTCACGATGACAGTTTATAGGTACAATATTAAGTCACGATGACAGTCTATAGGTACAATATTAAGTCACGATGACAGTCTATAGGTATAATATTAAGTTACGATGACAGTCTGTAGGTATAATATTAAGTCACGATGACAGTTTATAGGTACAATATTAAGTCACGATGACAGTCTATAGGTACAATATTAAGTCACGATGACAGTCTGTAGTTATAATATTAAGTCTCGATGACAGTCTGTAGGTTCGATATTAAGTCACGATGACATTCTATAGGTATAATATTAAGTTACGATGACAGTCTGTAGGTATAATATTAAGTCACGGTGACAGTCTATAGGTACAATATTAAGTCACGATGACAGTCTGTAGGTACAATATTAAGTCACGGTGACAGTCTATAGGTATAATATTAAGTCACGATGACATTCTATAGGTATAATACTAAGTCACGATGACAGTCTATAGGTATAATATTAAGTTACGATGACAGTCTGTAGGTATAATACTAAGTCACGATGACAGTCTGTAGGTATAATATTAAGTCACGATGACAGTCTGTAGGTTCGATATTAAGTCACGATGACAGTCTGTAGGTTCGATATTAAGTCACGATGACAGTCTGTAGTTAATTATATTAAGTCACGATGACATTCTGTAGGTATAATATTAAGTCTCGATGACAGTCTGTAGTTATAATATTAAGTCACGATGACAGTCCGTAGTTATAATATTAAGTCACGATGACATTCTGTAGTTATAATATTAAGTCACGATGATAGTCTATAGGTATAATATTAAGTCACGATGACAGTCTGTAGTTATAATATTAAGTCTCGGTGACATTCTGTAGTTATAATATTAAGTCACGATGACAGTCTGTAGTTATAATATTAAGTCTCGATACAGTCTGTAGGTTCGATATTAAGTCACGATGACATTCTGTAGGTATAATACTAAGTCACGATGACAGTCTGTAGGTATAATATTAAGTCACGGTGACAGTCTATAGGTACAATATTGTCACGATGATAGTCTATAGGTACAATGTACAATATTAAGTCACGGTGACAGTCTATAGGTACAATATTAAGTCACGGTGACAGTCTATAGGTACAATATTAAGTCACGATGACAGTCTGTAGGTACAATATTAAGTCACGGTGACAGTCTATAGGTACAATATTAAGTCACGATGACAGTCTGTAGGTTCGATATTAAGTCACGGTGACAGTCTATAGGTACAATATTAAGTCACGGTGACAGTCTGTAGGTTCGATATTAAGTCACGATGACATTCTGTAGGTATAATACTAAGTCACGATGACAATCTGTAGGTATAATATTAAGTCACGGTGACAGTCTGTAGGTATAATACTAAGTCACGATGAAATTCTGTAGGTATAATATTAAGTCACGATGACAGTCTGTAGTTATAATATTAAGTCACGATGACAGTCTGTAGGTATAATATTAAGTCACGGTGACAGTCTGTAGGTTCGATATTAAGTCACGATGACATTCTGTAGGTATAATACTAAGCCACGATGACAATCTGTAGGTATAATATTAAGTCACGGTGACAGTCTGTAGGTATAATACTAAGTCACGATGACAGTCTATAGGTATAATATTAAGTCACGATGACAGTCTGTAGGTATAATATTAAGTCACGATGACATTCTGTAGGTATAATACTAAGTCACGATGACAGTCTGTAGTTATTATATTAAGTCGCGATGACTGTCTGTAGGTTCGATATCAAGTCACGATGACAGTCTGTAGGTATAATATTAAGTCACGATGGCAGTCTGTAGGTTCGATATTAATTCACGATGACAGTCTGTAGGTTCGATATTAAGTCACGATGACAGTCTGTAGGTTAATTCAATCTGAATATGATTTTCATCGTAGAAGATTTAGAAATTACCAGTTAACAAATGAAGAATTTTTCCTTCTATTGAAACGAATAAATTAGGCCTATTAAAAAACCAATTATATATATGACTATAAATATCTATGTTCAAAAGAAAATGTTTTCACAACAGAACTTTTTACTTACATACACAGAGTCCGTTTGGACCTACTTCATAATTTGTCTTGCAAACAAGCTGAGGTTGTCCATCTACTATATCACAGTCCGCATTGGAATCTGGTGTTACGTCATCGCCTTCCCGTATCACACCGGCATCACATGTTATTTTTTTAGTACAATCTGCATTCAAAGAAGAGCCACCGGCCTAAATCAAATGTTCAAAACATGTTATGTAAATATAATAGTAACATAACATAATAGTAACTTAAAATATTCCAATTTTATAAACCACATTTATTTTTCATTCCGTATATTTCTTAGTTTTTCATTTTATTTTTTACTCCAATTGGAATTGATCAGAGATCGATAATAAGATATGAGATAAAATCAAGTAAATATAGACACGTGACAAGTGATATTCGGGCCTGGTGCAAATACAGTTAAATATAGTATACAGTCTCGTGATCACGTGATGGTAGTTATACATCAGATGCTATTCGTTCACGATTACAACCATTTGTTAACAAATAAAAAACTTTGCAAAAAATATGGATCCACAAGATATCTTTGGTAAAGCAATATAGCATTATTAACAAAATAAGTACGAGAGTTATCGCTTACTGACTATAAACCTAGCGATATTACTAACACGTGACTATCACAAATGAAAAATGCCGGAAGTGAAGGGTCTCGACCAAGAAGATCCAACGGAATTCACCATTACCGAGATAGACTCATCCCTAAGAAACCTGTCGGGGATTGCAGATTGGACAAAAGAATATGCTACGTTTAAATTCTGAATATTTCTGTCTACTTACAGGAACCTTAAACACTGAATTGATTCCATCTCTGGTGAATGGCACATCACAGCTACATTCACTTTGTGGCACACATTTTGTTCCTTTTCTTCTGAATGTCCCAGAACAGACGCATCTATCTTCGGCTGAGCCATCACAAGTTTCCAAAACACTACGTTCTTGTCCACATTCCACATCACATTTGGCATACGACCTTAATTCCTCGTTTTCACCACATTTAATTGCTTTATGAAATAAAAATAGGAAAATGTCATAACAGAGATAAAACATTACAGACTACTGTATATTAAAAGATGAATGAAATAGGAGTAAAATACAACATCTGACCACCATATTAAATACTCACGTGAAAATTCAAAATGACTAACAACAAACTATAGATTATAATAAATATGACAGTTTTAAAATTCCTAATATGATTTCCAGGATAAATTTTCTGTTTTTTCACCATGCCTATAAAATATGGAGTATACACACAGACATGTTTTTCTGTGACCATTTTATTTTTTATCCGTGATAGGGGTGTAAGATAAATCACCATTCCATTTTTATCTTGGCACCGACGAAATGGGATGGAGCTGTAGTCATCTTGGCATAGAATAAACGTAACCCACATCAATACGTCACAACATAATCCAATAAGACCAAACTTTCTTTCCGTTCTTTTTTAATATTTTTGTCTCCGTTCGAGTTATTTTTAACCCTTTGACCTAACCTATTACTAAATCAACCAAATAATTAACCCTTTCTCAAAATCACATGACTGGTAACGGCTCAAACAGGTCATCTTAAAACATTCATTTGAAAAAAAGAACGGAACGAAAGATTGTTTCACAGTTGTCAAGACTACATCAGGCCCAAGGAGATTTAGACTGTATTTCTTGGAAGTTTAGAGATAAACTGTTTGTTTTAGACCAAGGATAAACTGCCCGGAAACTGGTTGAGCTTGTATATATTAAATATTTAATTTTTAGCATATTTAATATTTTTCATACTTACCCTCCGTAAAAAAAAAAATAAAATAAAAATAAAAAATGATAGCCTTTCTCTTGTAGATCAGAGTCTGCACGCATGTGTAAAATTATTGCTTTGTAATTAATATGAAAATAAGTATTTTTCAAGAGAAAAAAAATATTTATCAATAAGCGAATGCACATTAAGGTTTTAATTTATCTAGTGGTTTGATGAATCAATTGAATACTTACCACAGAAATCTTCAGTTCTCCAATCGGCTTGGTAGTCGGTACTGTCGAATACCTTCTTGGCATAACCAGCCACCGCATCACAAATTATTCGTTTTGATTCGTCCTCTTCTGCGCAAGAATCAAAGGTACACGATGACAAATCGGGTTTCAGTTCTACGAGCTGAGCTTCAGTCAAATCCGATTTGTCACTCTGGAGATCCTCGAAGATTTTGATCATTCTACCACACCTATCTGGGTGTGAAAAGAATATCTCTCGTTCTTCGGAGCAACCCTCGATTGGGTCAGTCGCTTTCTGACAACTGTAAAATAAGAAAGCAATATTCACAATTAATAGATGTAAAATGCCGGAAGTAAAGCCTAAGAAGGAAATATATCGAGACAGATTTAGCTTAACGGTAACTAACTAGCGAGGAATAATTAGTAAATATCAACAACAAAAAAAGATGGCGACCCTTACTTTTCATCATCGGGGTCATTAACCTGCCAACTGTTTCCAAAATCTCGGGCTGATTCCCCTTTGAACACTTTCTTCTTTGAACTCTTAAATACAGGCTCAAATTTCTCCTTGGTATCACCCAATTGGTAAGAGTAGCTTCCATCAGGACCTCGATCACCGCAAATACCACAAAGTTTACCTTGGTAACCATCTGGGGCGGTGACATAAATCCTGGAACGTCCATCAAAGGAAACTTTTAGGCCGAAGTTAGTCGTTAAGGTGGACTGTTTACCGGATACCGAAGCTGTGAACGTTCCCGCTTGAAGGTTTTCTTCAATTACCTCATCGTCTACCTGCAACCGATAAAAAATTACAGTAAGGCAAATTCAGAAATGCAGGAGGTTGCAGGAACGCAGGCTGCTAAATCGGAGATAGTTGTACGAACATAGATTGCAGATATACCGGTTGTAGTAGGAAAGAAGGATGCAGAATTGCAGATGTAACAAGAACGCAGGGACGTAGACTGCATGAACGAAGGTTGTTGTAGAACGCGGGTTGCAGGATCGCAGGTGGTAATAATTAGTGACGATAGAATACGTTCCATATTTCGTACGTACAATAAGACTAGTAAAGCAGAAATCTGCTTTCCAAATTTTGTAAAACTATGAAGATTTATTTGGCCAAATTTGGAAATACTCTCGATAGGAGAAGCGAATTGGAATTTTTAACCTGGGTTGTGTTAGTAGCTGAAACCCCAAGGGCAGTGACGCTTTCACCCTACTCCATGTATTGTACTTACTTTCAATACACCATTTCGTTCCATACGAATGACATTTTTGTCGGAGTTAACATCTCCTGGTGTTTTGTATATAGTCGTTTCACACCAGGTTGTGCATGTCACATCTTTATCTGGTTTACCACATTTGGTGTTCTTGCAATCCACTCTCCAGATCATCGCGTTTGCCATATCTCTGCATACACCACTGATGAGATATTTACATTTACCCATAAAATCGATCTTGTGGCCAAAATAGGTATAGCAATGAGGATCTCCGGAGCAAGAACATTCATTTGTTGCTGGAAATTTAAAAAAACAAAACTATAATTGCTCATATTTGTATAATGCTCTAAAATAATTAATTGTTAGTTTAGCAGTAAACTTAAGTTTTAAAACTTGACTGGTCTCTAATTATAGTTTGGTTGATTAGTTTTCATCTAACTGCTATAGTATGGAGTTATGATTGGTTGTCTAGTTATCCTTACCTGTGAAGTATGTCTGTTCACCTGATTAGTGTTTATAATAAGTTGTACCCCATTGAAACAACAGCTTTTGATTATTCACCCTCCCACCCACTCCTGATATTTATTGTCTAGGTGCATGTGTAAGGCGGTTTTTAGCAATTTATTTCCGTTTTGTACCTCGTTTTATTTTTTCATAAATTATGGATTATTGTAATTTTGGTATTATAAGTTAATATATATACAGAAATAATAAATTACAGTCCAACTTTAGATTAATGTGTTTGGTTTACTCTGAACTGATAATTTTTGAAAAATGAAATGAATGGAGTTTTACCTCCTACTCTTCTTCACCTTATGGGCTAATGGATTACATTGCGCAGTGAAGACAATTCTGCAAGGACAGCGGCTAGGCAAAATGGCTTTGTGATTTCCAACTGTCGAGGGATCTTGAACGTGCACAGCCTGTAGCACACGGATCCTCGGTTAATTGTCCTATCCAAACGGCTAGAAGCTTTTCCATGTCAGTCCCTGAGAGCTGCATCACCGACAAGGGGAACCGGGTGAAAAATTCGAAAGTTAATCTTAAACAATACCGGGATTGAACTCTGGACTCTCAGGTTAGTGAGCAAGCTTAGCTCATTGAGCTACCGCGGACGTTGGCCAAAGCTGATTGTTATAATTTTAAAAAGATGTTACTCACATTTACAAACTCCTCTCTTTTTGATCAATTCACTGCCAGGTGGACATTTACATACAAAATGACCAAATGTATTTTTGCACTGTTTACCTCCAGAGCAAGCATTGGTGCCAGTTTCAGCTTGAGAACATTCATCGACATCTGCCATAGGAATAAAATCATATTAGCCATTTACATTCCACATTGATACGAAATAAAATATTTTTTCTTCTTCTCATAATCGACATCAAATTTTAAATAAAAATCTTGCTCAAGAACAGACCCGTAGCAAACCTTGTGCATTCTGACGCATAATAAGGTGCAAAAACACCTGGCTGGTAGAAAGGATCCTTGTGAATCTAAGTTTTTTCGGTTCTTGTGTCAGACCTGACAAGTACTTACCTTTAGGACATGTGAAATATACTCGGTATGTTTGTGTACAGTCACCAATACACTTGAAACCTGTTTTAACATCGACAGTGATAGTATCACCATCTTCAGCTTCTGGTGTGTAAGTTATCTTGGAAGGTTTTCTGCATACAGTTGGCTAAATTGAAATAGTCATGTGGTATTATTTGGTCAATATCACCATGGTACATTTGGTTTTTTTTATTTAACATCAATATCGCAATGCAGTTGGGATAATATTATGGTTAATATATTGGAAAATAAAACTTCATCTTATACCTTGACTGCAATAATCATCTTTTTTTGTATAGTGAAAGTTTGGAAATGAAGCTCTTGGATTGTAATCGTAATATCAACAGATATTATGTAGAAAATGTATTTCTTGTAAAGGTACTAGAACAAGATGGCTAGTTTAGGATAAGGGATGCCCTCGGACTGGAAACCACTCTTCACTGTTTGTTCGTAGTTATCATACAGCATTCATTTCAATTGAAGACTGCCCTAACTGTATCTTGTGTCTAATTTAAAAGTTAAACACTCCACTTACTTCTTTGTTTCTCGCTTGGTCCACAGTAAGGAATGATTTGCCTCGTCTTTTAGTTGCTCTGACTCCCTTTGATTTGCCCGTGGGTCTTTTGGCGAATTTGATCGGATCTAAAAAAATTACAAGACAAAATCATAGGTCACAGGTCAAGACAACATTATAGGTCACAGGTTAAGACAAGATTATAGGTTACAAGCCAAGGCTTGATTATAGGTCAAAGGTCAAGACAAAATTATAGGTCACAAGCAAGACACGATTATAGGTCACAGGTCAAGACAAGATTATAGGTCAAAGGCCAAGAAAAGAATATAGGTCACAGGCCAAGACAAGATTATAGGTCAAAGGCCAAGACAAGATTATAGGTCACAGGTCAAGACAAGATTATAGGTCACAGGTCAAGACAAGATTATAGGTCACAGGTCAAGACAAGATTAAAGAATAAAAAGAAATTGATTACCGAATTCACAAACTGGGTTCTTCTTATGGTTACAGTTGGATGTGACTTTAATTTCCAAGTTAACCTTTTTCTGACTATTTTTACCTGAACGATTATCTGCAATGGTTTTTCAAAAAGATTAAAAATCATCGCTTGCATCAATTCGTAGAAAATCTGTGAAATTTATGGAGACATACGGTGCTGGGGAGAGGGTTGCCTTTAGTGTATTCTTTCAATTTGATTGTCTTTATACAGTGTTTCAACTCCCCTAGAGGCTGGCGGAACTAAGTCCCCTACCCTGTACCAAAGAATGAAATTTAGGCTATAATAAAACTTTACCAGTAATATGTCTAAAATAAATAAACATCTCACATGGTACAGAAGAGTATAAGTCGTGGATACGAGAACTCCTTGGCAATTGTTTTTATAGTTATTTACCGTTTGTTTAAGAAATAAGTAATAATGCTTACTTCTACGATTGTTTCGTCTTGAAGATGATTTACCAGATCTGCGAGATGACTTCCCTTTTCTTGATCCATTTCTTCTCTTGGTTGTTGATCCCTTTCTAGACCTGTTTTTCGATCCCTTTCTAGACCTGTTTTTCGATCCCTTTCTAGCCCTGTTTTTCGACCCCTTTCTGTTCTTGGTTGTCGATCCCTTTCTAGACCTGTTTTTCGATCCCTTTCTAGCCCTGTTTTTCGATCCCTTTCTAGCCCTGTTTTTCGATCCCTTTCTGTTCTTGGTTGTCGATCCCTTTCTGGATCTATTTTTCGATCCCTTTCTAGCACTGTTTTTCGATCCTTTTCCGCCTCTGCTTTCCGATCTCTTTCTGACCCTTTTTTTCGATCCCTTTCTGCTCTTGGTTGTTGATCCCTTTCTGGATCTGTTTTTCGATCCCTTTCTGGCCCTATTTTTCGATCCCTTTCTGCTCTTGGTTGTTGATCCCTTTCTAGACCTGTTTTTCGATCCCTTTCTAGCCCTATTTTTCGACCCCTTTCTGCTTTTGGTTGTTGATCCCTTTCTGGATCTGTTTTTCGATCCCTTTCTGGCCCTATTTTTCGATCCCTTTCTGCTCTTGGTTGTTGATCCCTTTCTGGACCTGTTTTTCGATCCCTTTCTAGCCCTATTTTTCGACCCCTTTCTGCTCCTTCGCCTGGATGTTCTGTTACGACTTCGTCTGGACCTTACACGATGCTTGTATTTTCGTTTCATATGTTTTCGTTTGCTCAAATAATTTGCATAGCGACCTCGATTAATTTTTCCATAAAAACAACCCTCTTGGGCAAAACCATTGTTGATGAGTTGTGGGGGATCCAGCTGGGATTGTGAATCATCTCGCTTTCCCCTGCGAGGGATATGTGTATTTCCTCCAATCCAAAAGTCTACAACAGAAATTGTGAATATAACAGTTAATAAAAACCAAAGGAAGTGTATAAAAGTTTTATAAACAGGTCTTATAAAATGTGTATGTGTATCAGGGACACTGATATCATCAATTAACGTCATTCTACTTTTCAAGAGGACGTCAGTGGTTCCTGTAATTATACTAAAACTATGTCTTTTATGACGGCACTAATCGCAGAATATGCTTAAATCAGATAAGGCTCTAAGAGATTATAATGAAACAGTTTTAGTACAGTTGCTGGAACTATACTTGTCTGAATGCCACTTGAGAGACCTGAAGCCCTTTGACGGTACCGAGAGTTGGGGTAGCTTAGGCAGAAAATTCATATTTTGTACTATCATAAGATTAGAAAAAGGTTTATTTTGACTCGCAAAATACGAGGCCATATCGCTACTATCACTGGGAAGCACCGTCCATAATAATTTGGATATTATCTTACGCTGATAAAAGAATCTTCTCCTTACCTAATTCTGTTGCATGCAATAAGATATTTTTAATACTCTTTTGCAAAAGAGCAATTATTAAAGGGATAATAGGTCTTAAAATGAACATAAAATTTGAAAATGTTAAATTTGGTCAGTAAGAGCTTTATTCATCGGTAAATATATCTGCTACCATAAATAATAGAAAAAATAAATGAATAAACATCCAAAAACTAAGTTATTATCCATAAAGATGCATTTTGGTTATTTAATAAATATAACTTAGTCTTGCGAGTTCTCAAGATTTAACAGGGATTCTGTTACTTTATGACACCAGGTAAGTTCCCTGATGAATATACACTCATATTGACCTTTCTTGAGAACTAAAATTTTATTTTCATGCTTAGACCTATTATCCCTTAAATAGTGCAGCTTTTAAATAGTGCAGTTTTTAAAAGAGCAAGTTTTAATAGTGCAGTTTTTAAAAGAGCAAGTTGTAATAGTGCAGTTTTTAAAAGAGCAAGTTGTAATAGTGCAGTGTTGAAGCGCTATTTGTTAAAGTGCAGTGTTAAAGTGCTATTTGTTATAGTGCTGTGTTAAAAGTGCTAAAGTGCAGTGTTTAGAGTGCTAATAGTGAAGTGTTAAAGTGCTATTTGTTATAGTGCTGTGTTAAAAGTGCTAAAGTGCAGTGTTTAGAGTGCTAATAATGAAGTGTTAAAGTGTTATTAATAATTAATCCAAATTTTCTCAAAGAAAATTTTCCTAATATATTCAGAAAATCGGTCTGTTTCACATCTTTCACGATTATTTTATTGGTCAATAACTCAATCGAGTTGACCTTTAATCCCAGACTCTGATAAATATTTTTACAGTTATCGGCTGATGTAAAGAGACAGCTAAATTGAGTCCTGTTTTGTGGACAATTTCCGCACCTACGAAGTTGCGAACTAGAGTTACGGATACACTTTGTGAAACAGACGTCAAGTTTCAAGATTTCAGTGAAAAGAGGTGACGTCAAAGTGCAATAAAAACCCGTGCAGTGATTTTCTCACCAAGGCCGCCCGATCTTTTGTTCTTCTTTTTCCCTTTTTTGTTTTTTTTGTTTCTTCTACGTTTGTCTCTTGACGCAGATTTTCTTAAAACACCTTGACAATAAATAACATATCTTTCATTATCTAGTGTTATCTTTGTGTTAGGAGCCATCAATCTTAACCAAGCTAGATTACAATATATTTTTTTTTTTCTGAAATTTCGTCCTTTTGGTAATCTTACCAGATTTCTACCACAATCATGTTCTAGTGACGTTATTTTTAACCATTCAACGCGTGTCTTGTAAGACTTGCCGTATAAAATTATGACAATGCCTTTGGATTTGACAACATATAAAGACAAGGGGCCTACATGATATGCATCTAAGAAAGACTACATTGGTGGTGAAGAATATCAGACAAAACTGTCTTGCGGTTTGTACACAGGATTGCATGGTGATAAAACGTCGACTCGATTTGGTCTATTATGTTCTTGTGTACACGTGTTTCACTTTGTCAGTCATAGATTTATAGCTTTCTTTTTTTTTGAACTTTTCCTTACATATATTTTGCAATCCAAATAACAAACTGTGAAGTATGTTTGAACAAAAATAACCCAAGTAATATATCTGTATACTTAGAATCCAATCCAAATACCTTCCGACCAAGGGGATCTCGCAGACTTTTACCTAATCACAAATATTTAAAACAAACGT
Source organism: Nipponacmea schrenckii (assembly GCA_030562195.1). NCBI lineage: Eukaryota > Metazoa > Mollusca > Gastropoda > Lottiidae > Nipponacmea > Nipponacmea schrenckii. The sequence continues at coordinate 1,265,224 of CM060199.1, forward strand.
GTCATCTGTCATGGTGTTTATCATGATCAAACGGTAATAGTTACTGTAAATAATCAAATTATTTAAAAACTTGACCTTTATTCCATATCCTGATAGCTATTTTAGCAATTGTCGGCTAGTGTAGATACCACCGGTACCATCAAATTATTTTAAAACTTTTTGTCAAAACATTGACCCAAACCAATATGCCTCAGTTTGATCGGATCTAGACAATATCCTTTACCAAGACGAGTTTATGATCCGGTCTTAATAATACGAAACATAAAATACAAAAAAATATCGAAAACAACAACACGACTCCCAAATAATATCTTGATAATAAATGGACCACAGCAAATGAAGTAATCACGTGAGTTATTGAGATACAGCCTGAAGGGAAAGGGATAAAAGAACAGAAAATACCTTGAATATAACCAGCTGCCTCGGTTAAAAATGTTTTATCTTCGTCAGTATCGTATCGAGCCAATTCAGAGCCATCTGTTAAACTAGCACATGCTAAAGCTGCATCCTGCCAGGTCAATTTGCTGGTCAGAGTTCTGTAGCACTTCTTTCCCTTCTTCTTGAAACCAGATGGACATTTTATTTTAGATGGGTTGATGACGCCTGTAATTCAACCGATCTCGTGAATATTAAATTAAAAATGAATGAAATAATGCACATTCAGGCTACTTATTATAATTACTCCATAGCATCGTAAACTTACTCAAATATTAAATACCCCCCCCCCCTCCTATCCCCATTTTTACACCTCTTATTGTATTCCGATTCAATCTTTTTCTTATTAAAAAATTAAAACTTATTATAATTGTAAACTTACTAAAAAATTAAATCTTCCTCCCCTCTATCCCCATTAAAAAACATTTTACCCCTTTCCTAATTGTGTTCCGTTTCCCAAAGCCTTTCATCATTATGAAAATAAAATTTATTTGTGAACAAAATGATTTTACGCTTTAACTTGTGTTTGTATTAAGACAAAGGGTTTAAAGTTCCCCAGTTAAATTTGGCCTGGAATGCATTCCTAAAGTTCAAACATGATACCGGGGGAAAAAGATAGACGGGATAATTTCCATTCCCGATTTTTGTTTACTTTAGGTTTTGTATTCACTCATAAATGCCTAAGTTCGCAAGGATTAAATTTAGTCCAGGAATAAATATTAACAGTATTTCAACATGGAAAACTCGGGAAACAGTCAGCATTACGATATAAAACCATTCCCGCCTTCGTTTATCTTGACGGTATTCACCTAGTCCCGTGCAAAATGAACATTTCGCAAGGTATGTGTATGAACAGTAGCATGGTACGTATATGAACAGTAGTCACATGGTACGTGTATGAACAGTCGCATGGTACGTATATGAACAGTAGTCGCATGGTACGTATATGGACAGTAGTCACATGGTACGTGTATGAACAGTAGTCGCATGGTACGTATATGAACAGTAGTCGCATAGTACGTATATGTACAGTAGTCCCATGGTACGTATATGAACAGTAGTCGCATGGTACGTATATGCACAGTAGTTACATGGTACGTGTATGAACAGTCTTATGGTACGTGTATGAACAGTCACATGGTACGTATATGAACAGTAGTCGCATGGTACATGTATGAACGGTAGTCGAATGGTACGTGTATGAACAATGAAATCGATCAACTCACATGAATTTACACCATCTCCCGAGTATCCGGATTTACATTTACATCTGCGACCAGTACATCTTGCGAATTCATGACATTCTAAAGTATTTTCCTGGATTTCCGCCAGACCCTCAGAATTGAGTCCACAGGTCACAGTTCTTGTACAATCACTGGACACTGAAGATTCTCCAACCTATGAAACAAACAGAGTCAATAGCTAGTGAGAACTGGGCCTATAGATTTGATAAGGAGTGGGGTGGGGGATATGTATAGGTTGATGACTGCAGACGGTGTTTTTCTCTACCAAACAGATTTGCTGCCATACATTGATATCAATAAATAACTTACTTGCATATATAATTGTTCATAAAGACAACCACAAGCCGATTTATCTATACAGGTATTATCAGCATCTGCTACTGTTCCCACTGGACATCGGCAAACCTCATCAGGTTCCATTTCGCCAGAGGTAGGTGTTGGGTCACTACAGGTAGGTTCGTTAACTGGGGCGTTCGTAACTGGGATTTTATCTCCATCACATTTCACATCTGAAAGAGACAATGAACTTCAAAATACCAGTATATGGAAACATATTCTAAGCTATTGAACTCTCTTAACCGTCGGAAAGTTTCAAGTATTAAAATGAAAACACAATTTAGTTAACAAAAGTAAAACATATATTTAGAATAAGTAATAAGAATCTAAGTGGTTTATAAAACTCAATCAATGTCGAACAATCAGAGTAATGAGCAATAAAATTAGAACGATGCCATGACGTAAGCTGACACTAACCCCCCCCCCCCCTTAGACCGCTAGTATTAGGCCCCTCAACTCATGATTCGTAGAAAGGCTACCGGGACGATATATTTGTTAGTCTAATTCGATTTAATAAAATATGACTTACGGCAGTTGGTCTTCTCTCGCCAATCTACAATGTTTCCTACACCATCGTCCATCAGCCCATTGTACACTTCGTTCATATGTTCACAACGAACTTTTGGAGGCTCATCATCCAAGCACACATCATAGACACAATTCACGACAAAAGCATCAAATTTACTCATATCGTATCCAGAATTCTTAGCAGCAATTATAAATGGGGAGTCATCACTTGTCAGCCATCCGCATCCTGTAACTTTATCATTTTTTATTTGTGCCTTCTTTGCGTCTGAGCAATCTTCACTGGTAATGGCGATTTTACATCTAAAATTAAAACAAGACTATCATAACCCACGCATCTACTCCTGAATATTCCCCAGGGACAGTCAGCTAGAGTTAGACCTACAGAAAATAATTATTTATTCTCACATATCTTTACAATCAAGCAGTAATCGATCAAATAGATATTGGGGTCAAATAGTAATGATCAAGTAGATATTGAGGTCAAACAGTAATGATCAAATGATATTGAGGTCAAACAGTAATGATCAAAGATATTGAGGTCAAACAGTAATGATCAAATGATATTGAGGTCAAACAGTAATGATCAAATAGATATTGAGGTCAAACAGTAATGATCAAAGAGATATTGAGGTCAAACAGTAATGATCAAATAGATATTGAGGTCAAATAGTAATGATCAAATAGATATTGGGAACAGTCAAGATAAGGTAGACCTTATCAAATGATATTGAGGTAAAAGTAATCGATCAAAGATATTGAGGTCAAACAGTAATGATCAATGGTAAGTAAGCGATATTGAGGTCAAATAGTAATGATCAAATAGATATTGAGGTCAAACAGTAATGATCAAAGAGATATTGAGGTCAAACAGTAATGATCAAAGAGATATTGAGGTCAAATAGTAATGATCAAATAGATATTGAGGTCAAACAGTAATGATCAAATAGATATTGAGGTCAAACAGTAATGATCAAAGAGATATTGATGTCAAACAGTAATGATCAAATAGATATTGGGGTCAAATAGTAATGATCAAATAGATATTGAGGTCAAACAGTAATGATCAAAGTGATATTGAGGTCAAACAGTAATGATCAAATAGATATTGAGGTCAAACAGTAATGATCAAATAGATATTGAGGTCAAACAGTAATGATCAAAGAGATATTGAGGTCAAACAGTAATGATCAAAGTAGATATTGATGTCAAACAGTAATGATCAAATAGATATTGAGGTCAAATAGTAATCGATCAAAGAGATGTTAAGCACGATTGGAGACGAATCAAAACATAAGCTGGGTAGGACAGTAAATAACAAATAATATTAAACATTTCAGACTATACTGTCCCTAATTCACCCAGATTATTAGTGAGCATCAGACCCAGTGTAAGCTCAGTTTTACTCGTTATATCAAAATATATATCCTTACTGTTCACTTTCTTCATCTTCGTTATTTGTCACCCAACTGTTACCAAAATTATCTGCTTGAGATACACCCGGAGTTCCAGGGAAGTTAGCTCTTAAATTCAGATCGTTGCTACTATCACCATCATAGTTACCACACATACCTTCCACTTTCTTCATAAGTTTGGTGCTAGCCAATACATAGGCGTTGTGCATACCATTGTACCTGATTTCTAAACCAAATATTGTTTTAATGATTAAATCATTGCCACATTGTTCGATTTTAACTTTTCCATCTTCATATGGTGCACATGTCTTTTTACCATCGACCTATTTAATATAAGGAATAATTTTTATAATAGGTTACATGGTCGATCTGGTAGGGTACATGGTCGCTATGGCGACAAGATTTGATATATGTCGCCGCTTGTTTTATCCTCTACAAGACAACATACGAGAACATGTATCAGCGAGTAACCAGACTATTAAAGGCGTGATCTCGCCGAACTACTTTTCTATACCAGAAAATATCATAACCCTTTACATCATTCGACTAATTTAGTCTGGTGTTGTAATTTAATGAACTCAAATTAGATTCGGGTTTGTTTTACGACGCCATAGCTTCGGAAGCTGTTGTTTTCCTTTGCAAGATCCACACATGATTATCGACACAAGGGAGAACAACGGACTGGAGATGTTCCAGGAGCAGCTGGTGTGTTAAACTCTTGACCAGACTCCAGTCAGCCAGTCTAGTTGCAATTTATTATATAAAATGAAAAGAATGGAGTTTTACGTCCTAGTCTTCTGCACCTCATGGACTAATAAAGACGAGCAACGCCATGCGATGTGCAACGAGGGAAATGTCGACAGCGGGATTAGCCTACTCTATTTGTGATTTCCAAATGTCGAGGGATTGTTAATGTGTACAGTTTATTGTCCCATCCGAACGACTAGACGCTTTTTTCCAGGGCAGTCCCTCAGACCCACAGGGGGGAACCCGGATGGTTGGAATTTTTATTACTTTATTAAAGTAAGATACTCACGAATAACTTCTTTTGGAAGTCGAGCTTGTACACGTGTCCATTATATGTTAAAGAAACCCATCTAGTGAGGGAAACTTTAGCACTTGGTTTCTTTTTGTAGTTGTTAGCTTTCACTGCGAAGGATTCCAAGCCACTATCATCAGTGGACTTAACCAGAGTATAGGTGCAGTCTCCTTGGAAATTGTATTTTTTGCCATCAAAGGTTTTGTAATGGGGATCACCCGTTGATTTACAGAGCTTAGCCTCTGTAAAAAAAAACAACAAAATTTAAATTTTTTTTAAAGACTGACATTTCATTCCTATGGCAGTTTTTAGTTATTGTCCCAACTGAACGACTTAACCCCTTCTCCATACCCACCCCCACGGTCTGCATCACTGATAAGGGTAAAGTGGGTGGGTTGAAAAATCCGAAGGTGTTATCCCCACCTATGCTGGTATTGAGCCCTGGACAATCAGGTTAGAGAGCATGCGTGTATATATTCCTGTGGCCATGACTGGATTACCACTGGAGCCGTTTTTTTTTTGTCCCTGTTTTCCCCTTCCCCTCGGAAATCTTATTTATAGCGATTACGAGGCACACAACACACAAATCTCAATCAAAATTTTCATCTTTTTGTTTTTTAGTTAATTATTCAATCTCTGATAACTGGAGGAGGTTTTGAGATAGCACAATTGGTGGGGCTAAATTCTTAGTAACCGGAGCCCAGCCCTCACGGACGGTGTTTCGTGTATATCGCTTGGGAAGTCCGGAAACTGTGGAGGTTTACCGAATGCCTTTTAATCAATAGAAATAGAAAGACGACGTGGCTTGTTACCTTGGCAATCGTCGAAGCAGACGGTATCATCAGATTTACAGGTCTGGGCCACACATCGATGACCTCCGGAAGCCACATCTTGACAGACCATATTCCTTCGTTTACAAGCTCGTTGGTTACTTTTTATACTGCATTTGTCGAAATCTAAATATAAAAAACCACACATTTGTATTTTTAGCAAATGTTTCACGAGTGATATCACGTAAACAAGACTAACGAACAAAGACCAATGTTAGATTTGTAATATGTTCATTTTTGTTTCCAAAGCGACAATAAAACTGTCAATTTTATTGGATTTGGAGATTAACTTACCGACTTTGCAGTTCAATTTGACCTCAACATCGGGGCATGGTTTACTATTTTGAGAATCTTTACATTTAAAAGCGCCATTTTCACAAGCTGATTTCAACTTGTAACCCTGTTTATTTGCAGCATTAATTAGTTCCTTGCCGCCTTTAATTCTACATCGCATACCGACGGGATTGGCGCAGGCCGGTCTAGGTCCATCCAAAGCGCCCTGAAGATATTTTAAAACATAACATTCACAGAAATAAATAAAAAATGCGGACAGGATTGGGTTGTTTCAAATACATCGATTTATACCGACTTATATATATATATATGAAATAAAAGTGATTTGAACGATGCTTAGCGGCATATATTTAAAAAACACTAAAGTATCACATAATAGAAAGTAAAGAAAGTTTAGCGCAATCATCCATCAAGGGTTACCTAAAACCTGTTTCTAGGCATTGTCACTTTCCTCTACTTTCAGGTTTGTTATACCAAAATCACTTTTTTCATACAAAATAAATATATTTTAAATTTAAACGCCGTGATTGGTTTAAATTATCATTTTTTGGACCTGACATCAACTATTAAACGCAGACTAAAGTATCAGTCTAATTTAAAAACAAAGCAGATATAAAATCGTAATCTAACATATTTAAATTGTATATATCCTGACGATTATTTATATCTAAAACACATATATCTCACCGGTAGATTTAGGATTTCAGTTACGGATTCATCTTCACCTTTCTTTGACTTGCCAGTGTCAAACCAATCAGTCCAGTATAACTCGGAGGAGTCAACGTTCTTGGCTGAAAAATTGAATTTATTTGAAATTTGAGAATTTTGCAATTTGAGAAATTGAGAATTTTGCAATTTGAGAAATTGAGAATTTTGCAATTTGAGAAATTGAGAATTTTGCAATTTGAGAAATTGAGAATTTATAAAATTTGAGAATTTAAATAAATCAAATTAGCTTGAATAACATAATTTCAAGATAATATGACACTGGTCACTCTACTTACTCTTTTGACAGATAAAATGATGTTTGTGATGGCATTTAGCAAAATGTAGACCGACGTGTTCTGCACCACTAATTGTTATAGCAAGACAACCGCCTAGTTTTTTATTCTTATTCTTTTTCTGTTTGTCTTTGCGTTCTTCCTCTTCGTCTTCCTCTTCCAATTCAAACTGAATCTGTTCAAATGTTCGAGCTCCACCACTGAGTCGTTTCATACATTTACGATAATTTTTGGAGTTAAGAGTTGAATATTTATTCCAGGCGTTCACCAAGAAAGAACCATAAACTTCGTCATTGTTGAATGTACGACGTTTTACGGTCTTTTCCTTGTTTTTCCTTTGTTTAAATAGAGTGAATAAAAAAGTTAAATATTTTTATTTAATCTTATGAAAGGAAAAGGGGGGGGGGCAAGGTAACCAATTTGGGAAAGGACGACGTGTAAAGTAATATAGATATAGAATGCCATTGTTAAAAATAATAGTGCTCAATACATAAATGGTAGAGCGATATAGAAATACCACTGTTATAATAGTGCTCAATACATCAATGGTAGAGCGATATAGAAATACCACTGTTACAATAGTGCTCAATACATCAATTGTAGAGCGATATAGAAATACCACTGTTACAATAGTCTCAATATATCAATTGTAGAGCGATATAGAAATACCACTGTTAAAATAGTGCTCAATACATCAATGGTAGAGCGATATAGATATACCACTGTTAAAATAGTGTTCAATACAGCGATATAGAAATATCACTTTAAATAAGTGCTCCATACATCAATTGTATAGCGATATAGAAATATCACTTTAAATAAGTGCTCAATACATCAATTGTAAGCGATATAGAAATATCACTTTAAATAGTGCTCAATACATCAATTGTAAGCGATATAGAAAAAAAATCTAAAATATGTTGTTACTCAGTTGTTCACGCTATGCGATCTTGGGAATACAACTAATAAAACAGTATCAGAAAAATAAAAAGACGCGAAATTGTAATTCATTGTAAACAAGATCAGCTTACCTAGAACTTGATTTACGTCTTTTCTGTTGTACTTTCAGTTTGTTGGTATTTCGTCGTCTGCTCTGTCTGGCAGAATTTCCTCGTTGTTTGTTTGAGACGTTTCGTCTCCTACTCTGTTTAGAAGATTTACCTCCTCGTTGTTTGTTTGAGACGTTTCGTCTCCTACTCTGTTTAGAAGATTTACCTCCTCGTTGTTTGTTTGAGACGTTTCGTCTCCTACTCTGTTTGGAAGATTTACCTCCTCGTTGTTTGTTTGAGACGTTTCGTCTCCTACTCTGTTTGGAAGATTTTCCTCGTTGTTTGTTTGAGACGTTTCGTCTCCTGCTCTGTCCTCTAGATTTTCTTACACGACTATCTCGTTTGGTGGCTGTAAATGATCGTTTACTTCTACGTACTTTACCAGATATCAGGTCTTTGAGTGGTCCATAATTCTTCACGATATTATCCAGAACATTATCATCAGCAAGTGATTTCAAGCCACCGATCCAATAAACTTTTCCTCGAGCTGAAATTAATAGAAAAAGCATGTGTGACATCCACAAGCCCATACAATCGGTGTGAAATGAATGAAACAAGGGGACGACACGTAATTTTCGAAATATAATGTTTTAGTTATAAAGGGTCAGTTAATCATGAATCCTAGAAAGTATACGTCGAGCCAAACGACATAGATGAATATTGCCTCGATGCACTTCGCTCGGGATTAGAATGCTGCTCACGGAATGAACATTGTCGAGGGTTGAACTGACTGGATCAAACAGACATGCATTAATGGCCAGACAGACAGCGACTAATGGTCAAACAGACAGCGACTAATGGTCAAACAGACAGCGACTAATGATCAAACAGACATGCATTAATGGCCAAACAGACAGCGACTAACGGTCAAAAACAGACAGCGACTAATGATCAAACAGACAGCGACTAATGGTCAAACAGACAGCGACTAATGATCAAACAGACAGCGACTAATGATCAAACAGACAGCGACTAATGATCAAACAGACAGCGACTAATGATCAAACAGACATGCATTAATGGCCAAACAGACAGCGACTAATGGTCAAACAGACAGCGACTAACGGTCAAACAGACAGCGACTAATGGTCAAACAGACAGCGACTAATGGTCAAACAGGCAGCGACTAATGATCAAACAGACATGCATTAATGGCCAAACAGACAGCGACTAATGATCAAACAGACAGCGACTAATGATCAAACAGACAGCGACTAATGATCAAACAGACAGCGACTAATGATCAAACAGACAGCGACTAATGATCAAACAGACAGCGACTAATGGTCAAACAGACAGCGACTAATGATCAAACAGACAGCGACTAATGATCAAACAGACAGCGACTAATGGTCAAACAGACAGCGACTAATGGTCAAACAGACAGCGACTAATGGTCAAACAGACAGCGACTAATGGTCAAACAGACAGAACAGGCAGCGACTAATGATCAAACAGACATCGACTAATGGTCAAACAGACAGCGACTAATGGTCAAACAGACAGCGACTAATGGTCAAACAGACAGCGACTAATGGTCAAACAGACAGCGACTAATGATCAAACAGACAGCGACTAATGGTCAAACAGACAGCGACTAATGGTCAAACAAACAGCGACTAATGGTCGAACAGGCAGCGACTAATGATCAAACAGACAGCGACTAATGGTCAAACAGACAGCGACTAATGGTCAAACAGACAGCGACTAATGATCAAACAGACAGCGACTAATGGTCAAACAGACAGCGACTAATGGTCAAACAGACAGCTACTAATGACTTTAAAGTGTTCTGTTCTCGATTACTATAACAACAGTCCAAAGCCTTTATTATTCTCCCTAGACTGTGATGTAGATTTTCGATATTTTCAATTATTTCGGGAAATACAATCGTTATACCAATCGTCAACTTTCAGTTTGACAAGCTTCAGATTTTTATGGTCATGATATATTGAAATTTTTTTAGAAAATATATATTACCAAGCTTTTCATGTGACATTCTGAAAAATTTCTGGAAAAAGTTATAGAAGGTTAAATTTCGTGATTGTTATGTTTATTAGTTGACAGAGTCATTTCAATACTTCTTGTTCAAATAGTAACTTACCTCCCCTTAGGCCTGTGCTTCCACCAATACTTTTACAAGCGTCGAGATCCTCTGGGGTAAAGATTTCCCCTCCTTGTTTGTTACAGTATCTTCTGGCATCCCTCATGGACAACTTACTGTTACTGCTCATTAAACACAAGTCGCCCGCCACCACACGGAACGGTCGACCGCACTCAGAGGCCTTAAGTTCTGAAAACAACAAAAAATACCTTTCAAAAACATTCTTATCTTTGTAACGGTAAAACAATGATTGACATTAGCCGTCCACTTGGTTACATATTTATTGAAACTTTGTTCTTAAACAAAAACAGCAAAAATCACAGAAAGACGCGTACAGAAGCCATAAAGCTCCGTTTTCAGGACTTGCGTTACCCCAAATTTACCGCCAGCGGACCAAATATACACCATACACTACAAAATACTACTTACTCTTGCAACCAGCAACACCGTCTTCTTCAGGATTACCAAAGAACTTCTTGTTACATTTGCAATTGCCCACGGAACCCTTATTAACGCAGCGAGCATTTTGTCCGCAAGAGGTATCACCTGTCTCTTTAGCGTTACCGTTTTCACAAACGTAAGCTTTCTTACAATTCTTATTAAGGAATCTTTCTCCGTGCTATAAAATAAACCATATTTGAGAATTATGATATTAATACTAAGCCTTGAATACATGAGACACTGTGTCATGCCGAGAGAGTGGTTTTTGGTCCACGCCTGGCGAAATTTTCATGGAGTTGAGTACCACATGACGTCTGACGTAACATTCATGGAGTTTGGGACCACGTGACGTCTGACGTAACCTTCCTGGAATAGGGGACTACGTGGCGTCTGACGAAACTTTTATGGAGTTTGGGACTACGTGCACATTGAAAAGCAGATTGATTCAAAATCTTTTGATTCAATAAGTTCGAAAAAATTGAACTCACCTCAAATGTTTTACCGAATTTTTTGCAGTTTTTGGTATCTAGAAAACAAAATGTGAACGTTAAAGGATTTAACGAGACCGTCCAGAATATACAAGGCATCTAAAACTATCGTATCGTTCTTAAGCCATCAACAATAGCAGACCCGAACCTAATTTGAGTCCATTCAATTACAACATCAAACTAAATCATCGAATAACTTAAAGGGTCATGATATTTTCTGGTATAGAAAAGTAGTTCAGTGAAGAAATATCTTTAAAATGTCTCCTAATTATCCTCGTGTCCTTGATTGTGGTAACTAGGTTAGACGCTTTCTTGTATGTTTCGCAAATCTGAAGAAATTCCTTCTTCCGTGAATGTGATTAATGTCCGATAGTATTTCAATCGAAATCAATTGGAGCCATTCAGAAAAGTTTCGAGATCAGCTTGATTTAAAACAATGCAAGGTGATGACTGTGATGAATCTGGTCCGTCGATGGATTAAACTTAAAGCACACAGAAAACATGACCTATTCCAATAACTGATTATCTTAGTCACAATTTAAGTCTGAACGTCAACCTGCGACGATTCAGTCCTATGAAAACGGAGAATGTCCTGATAGTGCGCTATGAGGAAATTCTAACAAGATAACAGAAAGGGTTTCTAGAGAGGATGGTCTGGAAATTATCATCATATTAACTTACTTGTAGGGTTGAAAACAATACCTTAAAAAAGAAGAATTAATCAGATTAATAACATAAATAATGTAGATACAAAACACACTATTACAGCATTCTTATCAAAAATATCAAAAAATATCAAAAATATTATAAGATATAAAAAAAATATCAAAAATATCAAAAATATTAATAATATTAAAATATAAAAATATTTATTTACTCTTGGAGTCAACAAACCTTTCTCAAAGTAAGCTTCGTCTACTGTGACGAATGTCGAATCGCCAGATTTGGTAAATAACTTATCCTGACCTTTGCTCTGAGGAACAATGACTACTTACCTCCTTTTTCCTTAGCCTTTATTGTCTACAATTAGATGTTTCTATAGCAACAGTAGTGGTGGCTCCAATGCCCAAACCCCCAAATTTATAATTTACAAAGTTGAAATATGTTCTTTTGAATTGTAAAGAGGTTATAATTTTGAAGGAATATTCTTTCTATTACATAAATTGCAAAATTTAAGTTCTCCTCCCTGACAAAATACTGCATTTGTTCAGAAGCCACCACTACTACTCACGTACCAAAATATTTCTGCAGGATTTTTATTGTACTGAATGTACGGGGCATAACTCTAGTCATCTTCACAATGTCAGGTTATTACCAACTCATACCTTGACTGCGATAACTGCGACTATTTATTTAACAAGGAACGGATGGCTGTGAACATCCTACCTTGTTTTATCGGACTTATACAATTCAATCGAATAATTTGTGGTTCAAGATAGGTATAAAAAACAAGTAGATAATAACGTGACCATTGTGAAGATGTTTTCTTACTACCTCAAAGTGCCCTGTTCCGTTAAAGATTCTAAACTGAGGTGCAATAACAAATGCAGAAACGAGGATTCTGCGTGCATCGTTGAGTTGATGAGTTGTTGAAAAGTGCAGTGGTTGTATGTGATAGATAGGTGCAGTGTGATGGAACAGATGTGCAGTGAAATATAGGTTGTGTGATATTTGCGGCTTGGCATAAAGTGCTGTAAAATATAGGCGGCTTGACCTAAAGTGCTATGAGAGATTTCTCTGAAAACTCTAAACGGAATAGGTTTTGTTTTCGTGCAGTGCATGTATTCACCAACGCTGAAACACAAAGTGCAGTTCAGTTTTAGGGGTTTAAATACTGAAATACGGGATGGCGTATTGGGCTGACAGGTCTATGTTGGAGGTACTGAAAAAAACTAGTGCTAAATGAATGGAATGATGGACGCTTGCATACAAAATGCAGTGCGGGTTAGTGGTTGGAATTTCTGAATGGTGTGCGGGTTTTGCAGCATTGACGGTCGCAGACTCTGTCGGCTTGACGATGCGTTGATGCAGCTGCAGTTTGTTGCTTGGAGGAGCTGAAACATAAAACCGCAGTACTGGATTGGCTAATTGGGTAAGTTTTAAAGTGCAGTGCTGGTAGAACTATTGGAGTCCCTGAAAAACAAAATGGAGTGGCACACTGGTCCGAGAGAGTGAACCTTGGGTGGTCGCTGACTGTGAAACGGTGTTTTGTGCAAGTATGGTGGAGATGCTGGGATATTTAATTTTGATGGCATTGAATTTCAAGTGACTGACTACGGAACGCTTGTATCATGCAGGATTCTTAGATTGGTAGTTTTTTAGGAGGGTACTTGGTGAAGTGCAGTCTTGTGATGGTCGGAGTCGTGGTCGCAGAGATGAAATGCTACGACTGAACAGTGAAGTAGGGAATTGAAAGGGTGAATGAAAGACTAACATAGCCAACTCTGGAGTATATTTCAGACAATCCCGAACAATGATAATAGACGACGTTAAAAAAGGAATAAAGCTACTCATATTGTGAAATGAAAAGTTTTTCTCGTGTTCATCATAGATTTACAATGATCTCTCAAACACTTAGAGTGCGGTCGTTAAAGAATTAACAAAATAATGCCCATCCAAAAGTAATGGTTACTCAGAAATGAATGGATCCAAACCAGATCCTAATGAAACAAGTGCTATAGATATCCGTAGGCTACACGCAAGACAATCACGTTCATCAATATCTCGTCCAAAGAATGTCAAAATGAGGAGTTCAATTTGTGTACTTGTGGACAGACAGAAGTACCATCAGGTGTTACGTTAAGAGTAAACAAGACTGCTCCTCACGCGAATCACGTGGGTTTGTAAAGATGGCGTCTGCTCGGTAATGATTTTGTAAGGAAATTGTGTAAAGATTTAATTAAACTACAGTTGGTGAAAAGAAGACTGTGAATTATAGGATGAATTAAAAGATGAAGGAATGAAGAAGTGGGTAAATCCAATGCATTTAAAATTGAGAAAGTAGAAAGTGAAAGTAAACGTGTGTAATTAAACGAAGGTGCGCACAGTTCTCAGAGTAACCGCTTGTGCAAAAACTTGAGGGAGAAAGTGAAGTGTACAATAGTGCCTTATTCGTAAAAGAAAATCACCTTGTCTTTGTCTTCGATTACGTCCATTTCTGCCCCTTCTCCTCTTCCAAGAACCTTTACCTCGTCGTCTGCCTTTTCTGCCCTTTTTACCACCACTGGTACTTGAACCATTTCGTCGTTTTCTGTTCTTTCTTCCTCCCCTGCCTTTTCTAACACCACCGGACTCGAACCTTTCGTCTTTTCTTGTTCTTTTCTTCCTCCCCTGCCTTTTCTAACACCACTGGAGCTCGAACCCTTTCGCCCTTTTTTGTTCTTTCTTCCTCCCCTGCCTTTTCTAACACCACTGGAGCTCGAACCCTTTCGCCCTTTTTTGTTCTTTCTTCCTCCCCTGCCTTTTCTAACACCACTGGTACTCGAACCCTTTCGCCCTTTTTTGTTCTTTCTTCCTCCCCTGCCTTTTCTAACACCACCGGTACTCGAACCCTTTCGCCCTTTTTTGTTCTTTCTTCCTCCCCTGCCTTTTCTAACACCACCGGTACTCGAACCCTTTCGCCCTTTTTTGTTCTTTCTTCCTCCCCTGCCTTTTCTAACACCACCGGTACTCGAACCCTTTCGCCCTTTTTTGTTCTTTCTTCCTCCCCTGCCTTTTCTAACACCACCGGACTCAAACCCCGTTTCGCCCTTTTTTGTTTTTTCTTCCTCCCCTGCCTTCTCTAACACCACCGGAACTCGAACCGTTTCGCCCTTTTTGTTTTTTCTTCCTCCCCTGCCTTTTCTGACACCACCGGAGCTCGAACCCTTTCGCCCTTTTTTGTTCTTTCTTCCTCCCCTGCCTTCTCCTACACCACCGGAGCTCGAACCGTTTCGCCCTTCTTTGTTTTTCTTCCTCCCCTGCCTTCTCTAACACCACCGGTACTCGAACCGTTTCGCCCTTTTTTGTTTTTCTTCCTCCCCTGCCTTCTCTAACACGACCGGAACCTGAACCGTTTCGCCCTTTTTGTTTTTCCTCCTCCCCTGCCTTCTCTAACACGACCGGAACCTGAACCGTTTCGCCCATTTCTGTTGTTTCCTCCTCCCCTGCCTTCTCTAACACCACGTGAACCTGAACCATTTCGCCCTTTCCTGTTTTTTCCTCCGGAACCTGATCTTGATTCTGTACGTACGGTACCTCCTTTGGTGATCCTTGTCACTGTCTTGCCCTTTCTGACACGACCGGAACCTGATCTTGATCCTTTACGTACGGTACGTCCTTTGGTGATCCTTGTCACTGTCTTGCCCTTTCTGACACCACCGGAACTTGATCTTGATCCTTTACGTACGGTACGTGTTCTGGTGATCCTTGTCACTCTCTTGCCCTTTCTGACACCACCGGAACCTGATCCCTTTTTTCTGTTTCCGTTTCCTAAATTCCAAATGTACTTATCATAAACGGATAATGTGACCAATTTAAAGACAAAGAACTCATTATATTTTGCTATGAAGTAAGATTTGTTTTCGGAAATTCTAATTTGTACTAAATCACATAACCATGCAGTCTGACTATGACTATGAAATTAAAAAGAAATGAAATGAGATCAAAATGTTCTTTTGGGACAAAATCAGGGGGCCAGTCGACAGAGAAATATATTGAGCTGTGTCCTGAACGGATTGAAACTTTAACAGCGAATCTGGAGAAACGTTTAAAATTTGAGTAGAAAGGTTTAGCTGGAGACTTACGTACCAATTGATTTAGATGTATCTTTCTTCTCTGAAATACAACATTAGGTCAACTCTGATTAAATATGTTACTATATTTAGCTAATGTTAAAGAACTACTGACGACTAAAGTGAAAGTAGCTTGTTACTATAAATAGAAAAGAGTGTGGTTTTCGTGTGAAAGTTTGTAATTTGTATGAGGTAACTGAGAAATGACAGACTAGGAAATGATTTTGTATAAGGACGTGTTCGCATGTGGTAATATTTTGATCTAAACCTGCTCTTTGCAAGATGTCGACTGATTCGTTCAGCTTCGGTAGATCTAATAAGATGTACAGTTTCTTACCAATTATGAAATACTATTTACCTGAATACTTACTTGAAAATTGGTTGCTATAAGTAACGTGGGTTTTATAAAAAGTGTTATTGCATATAATAGAGTTTATAGGTCTATATTGATACCCACAGAACATAAATACAAGCAGTACAAATTCAGACTGATAGTCTGTTAATTACTAATTAACTCATTAATTACCTGAAGTCGTTCTCAACAAAGCCATCACCAGCTGCGAGTGTGGTTGGAAATAAGAATGATGATAATACGTTCGGGCTTTTTGATTATTCTCAACCACACTTAGCTGGTGATAGAAATGGTGTCAGGAACCCTTAAATATCATAGCAGATAGTTTGTTTTGATAGTTTAATCCGATATGCCTTATTGCCCCTTGTATTTCTAAGCTCGTCCTTATGTTTGTAAACGCCTGCAAGCTTACACAAGTTTAGCAGCAAGTTTGTACATAATCACTCTATTAGAAAGGAAGGGGAACTGCGTAACTCAGTCATTGTTGCAATTTTACAAACCGCTACACTTATTGGGAATTCATTATGCACCAAGTATGCACACAATATTTTGAGAACGGGAAGAAAAATGGAACTGGTTATACTTACGAGCCTGGGAGTCTGAAATGAAAAAGAAAAATATGGTAATTAGTTAAAATTAATAATTAACAAAAATTAAAAACATGAAATATTTAAAAAAAAAAATAAGTTAAGTACAAACTTTCTACTACCAATCTTAAAAATCGAGTGTTATTTAAGTCCAATTTTTTATTTCTATTTTTTTTTTTTTTTTGAAACACGTCTAATGCGTAATTCCTACACAAAATGGTCGTATGCGCAATACCTATACAAAATGGATGTATACGCAATGCCTATACAAAATGGCCGTATGCGCAATAACTATACAAAATGGCCGTATGCGCAATACCTACACAAAATGGCCGTATGCGCAATACCTACACATAATGGCCGTATGCGCAATACTTACACATAATAGCCGTATGTATGCGCAATACTTACACATAATAGCCGTATGTATGCGCAATACTTACACAAAATGGCCGTATGTATGCGCAATACTTAAACATAATGGCCGTATGTATGCGCAATACCTACACAAAATGGCCGTATGTATGCCCAACAATGTAAATATAAGACTATACCCCACCGATGAAATGATTTGATTTTAATGACTCGATTCGTGCGTCATGAGAAATGAAATTTGGGAACGTTTTCTTTCTACGAGGGAGATGATGCTTACAGCAAGAAGCTGTATGTGTTTGACTGAACAGCCGAAAATATACTTCATTTGCTAATTTATTCAGAAATTAAAACGGCGGATATAATATGTAACATTATTATTATTTAAAATCAATTCTATTTTTTAAATGATCTTCACAACGTAAAGGTATTTACGCAGTACTTATATTGACTGCAAATGCCACCTTTGTGTATCCTGGATGGTCGATTGGATTGTAACCTAGCAACACGAACCAATCAAAGTCCTACGACAGAAAGCTTCAATGTTTACTGCTATTTATATCAAGGGCTCTGATTGGCTGTATTGTCTTGCGTACGACCCAATCAAATCAATCGTTGCATTCCGTGAGACAAGAACAGTGGATATTGAGTCTAGGTCTAGGAACTAGACGAAGTTCGTTAAACCGTGACTGTAGCTTGTGAAGATGGAGAATCATGTTATAATTTTGACAATTATTGAGTTTTATGTTTTTTGCAAAGTATAAGCAAAAGGCAAACAAAAATAAGTTTATACAATTTCCAAATCGATATGAAATGGTATATTCTTGTATGTAGAGTGCTTTAACTTATTATATTGACTATGTAAATTTTACACAATGAAATAAAAGAGATTTGGACTTTCGCCGATTAGAAAATTGATCACTAATGTAACCGATTTTCTGTCTATTCAGAAGTAGAACCATGTGCTGCAACTTAATAAAGTAACAATTCAAGTTTAATTCAGTCAATAACTACAATCTGTTTGAGTCGTTATAATTCTATTGTGAAAATAAATAGATATCAGGGGTATATTGATAGCATTGTTAGGCTGGAAGGGACGGGTAGGTGTAGGCTGGAAGGGACGGGTAGGTGTAGGCTGGGAGGGACGGGTTAGTGTAGGCTGGAAGGGACGGGTAGTTGTAGGCTGGAAGGGACGGGTAGTTGTAGGCTGGAAGGGACGGGTAGGTGTAGGCTGGAAGGGACGGGTAGGTGTAGGCTGGAAGGGACGGGTAAGTGTAGGCTGGAAGGGACGTGAAAGTGTAGACTGGAAGGGACGGGTAGGTGTAGCATGGGAGGGACGGGTAGGTGTAGGCTGGGAGGGACAGGTAGGTGTAGGCTGGAAGGGACGGGTAGGTGTAGGCTGGAAGGGACGGGTAAGTGTAGGCTGGAAGGGACGGGTAGGTGTAGGCTGGAAGGGACGGGAAGGTGTAGGCTGGAAGGGACGGGTAGGTGTAGGCTGGAAGGGACGGGTAGGTGTAGGCTGGAAGGGACGGGTAGGTGTAGGCTGGAGGTGGAGGGGGCATCCATTGATGGAATAAAGTTTATGATTTTAACCAAGTTATTATTTCGTGCAAGGTTAAATATATAAAAGAATACATCTTACTTTTCTACTTTACAAATTATAACGATTAATTTTTGTTATATCTGACCTATATTTTATTGCTCTGTATTTGAAACTGTATTTATTAAATCTGTTGAAACCGATATCAATGAGGAAGCCATTTAAATCTCGCTTATCTCTCAATTCTTTAACAACAGTTTGCGATAATAACTTTCGGTTGAGATTGATTTTGGAAGATGACCGTGAGTTAAATAGTTCAGGGTTAGGTTGTAGAATAAGTATATCTAGTACAACCATACTTCTAAAATTATTAAAATTCTTCATGATTAATTATTGAATTTCGAAAGCGGGAGCAAGTAAGAAAGGTCCCAGAATAAATATTTTTAATATTGTTTGGGTATCTCAGTCAGTTTTCATATACAAAGAATACATCTATTAGGTATATTTACATATTTTAAGAAAAATTGAAGATTTAAATGAATATAAAAACGATGTGAGAAGTTTCTGAACAGCTAATGCACTCATACAAATCATCTTAAGTCAAGAATAAGTCTAGTAATTGTAATGATATATTTCAAGAAAAATTAAAAATCTATATGAAATGTCGTTGAATTATAAAAACAGAGACAGAATTTTCTGAACAACTAAGGCACGCATACAAATCATCTGTTTTGCTCTTTACAATTTACAACTCAAATTTCTAATGGTTATTTCAGAGGTTTTATTTATGGCTATTTGATAAAAACATTATCAGATCAGGAACTTTATTCTCGAAAACTTCTCGAATTCCGAATTAAAAAAATGCAATAGTCTAATTGGATAATGCATCTAAATTTTAAATTGATTTTAGTGATTGACCAATCAGATGACTGGAACACTATAATCATCTTAAGTTAAGTTTTCAAGAATAAGGTCCCAGATGACTGGAACACCAAAATCATCTTAAGTTAAGTTTTCAAGAATAAGGTCCCAGATGACTGGAACACCAAAATCATCTTAAGTTAAGTTTTCAAGAATAAGGCCCCAGATGACTGGAACACCAAAATCATCTTAAGTTAAGTTTTCAAGAATAAGGCCCCAGATGACTGGAACACTAAAATCATCTTAAGTTATGTTTTAGGGAATAATGTCCTAGAACGTTTGAAATATTAGGGCCTTCTTCCAAATCTTGGTAATTTTAGGTAAGTCTAGTTTAATTATTTCAAATGAATGGCAGTGATGACTTAAATAAGAGTTATTGGTGTAGTTGATGATGTGGTGAGGTGGTTATGTTAATGATGAAGACGCTATTGCCGATGATGATGATGATGATGATGATTATGATGAAGATATCATCGGGGTGATTTAAAAAGTCACTTTACCTTCAATGAAGCACATAATTATCACAAGCCCCAGAAGGAGGGCCGCGATGGTAAACCAACGCATATTGGTAGTAATAGGCTAGAGTGCACCAAGCCTTGTGTGGTATCTCTGTGTGGAATATCTATGGAGGCAGCTGTCGAGATGTGCACGTTGCTTGCCGAGATACCCCTATGGATTTGAGAATGTGGAACGTTCAATTTATACTCAGTTTATTTGCCACATAGGTAGTGTTCGTGACGTACCAGAACTTTCGAGTTTAAAATTGTCACATTCGTTTGCGGATTGGTAGACTGAGATTTTTTTTTTACCAATTCTATCAGGAACAGCTGTTTCAGATTGGACAATGAGTGGTGTATTGAAAGGTAAGTATGTAAAGATATTTACAATCCAACTGGTCAATATATTATTCAGTAAAACTATCGACTTAATAACAGTTACCAATATCTTTATAAAATGGAAAGAAAAGAGTAATTTTTAAAATTGGGCTAAGCCTAATCTGATATTGATACACAGAACTAACATTTTTTTTCTTAAATACCGACTTAAATATGATTCAGAAATAACTTCGATTCTGGACAATGTCGTGTATTCCGACCGGTCAACTCTCTAAATGATTCATCTTATCTCAAACAGATGAAAGGCTGATGCCCTTCTATGACACTGATCTAAATGTCAAATCCACCATGTCCACCATGTCCACCAAGTCCACATGTCCACCATGTCCACCATGTCCACCATGTCCATCTTCTCTACGCTATGCTACCAGAAACCAGAGCAGACTGTGACTCTATCACAGAGGGTGTTTTGGTTATTAAAGAGTTATTTGTAATTATCATCTGCGTGTATTCCTAATTTGACCCTTTTGTGACTAGTACCGCAACCCCACCCTCTGAGATTCTGTGTTACAGATTTTTGGTTTGTTAAGGTTAGGATTTGTGTGTGTTGGGTTCGCGTGGGGTTTTGGTTAGGTTCGTGTTAGTGCTGTTAGGGACTAACCTTTGTTTGTGTTAGGATGATATTAGGCTCGTTTTGTTAGGTTTTTATGAACGAGATAAAAAAAATCACGGGTCAATCAAATACACGTATACAACTTCATTCAATTAGTTTAAAAACTATAGATTCCACAAATAGGAACGGACGAACTAGCTGAAAGCGGACTGAATGTACCAATACTTAAACTGCAAGAGATCATACTGACAATGAAAATCGTATTACCTCCCTTAGAAGTAAAAAAATCAGTAAATCATCTGCTATTGTACTGATATTTTGTATTTTGAATGACTCGTAAGAGATTCTCTTTGTTATCTTAGTAATAAAATACCAACAAGGAAGATAGAAAGGGGCTGGTATGAGTATTTTGATGTGGTTTTGCCTCTACAGCTGTAAATTTGTGAAAATATGTATAAGTTATTGAAGATAAGTTGAAAATATGAAGGTGAAGTCTCTGGTCTCAGCAATTAAAACTTTTATGAATAATCAATAAATGAAAAGTGTTACGTGTTCTAATATCTATATATCTCACAGCTAGCTCCGCTGGTACTTAATTAAATAGAAATAGGCACAATTCTTACAATAAAACTGACAAATTGATCCATATTGTTACATGTACATACGTTTCTTACCTAATCAATGAAAAAATGTAGATTTTGAAATAACATTATTAAGAATAACGATATTTCCATAGCGTAAGTTAATTTATTATTGATATTTACAGATTGTTTATTTCAAAATAAACTGAATTGTGTCAGCTGATGTAACCACAAACAGAAAAACAAATTTTACGTGTCAATAAATAAGTTGGAAATGAAAAAGATAGAAATAACATACGTTATACGTCTTACTCGTTGTTCTGTAACTGGTTTTGGGTTATTGGGGACAGGTTCAGCGCAGGTCTGCACCAAACTATGCCAGAACGAACAAGTTGTTGGATCTTTCTATGGCTTTTACCATTGTTCTTGAATATTGTTAGGCTGTGATATAAATTCATTTTAAGTTACGCTATGCTATGCTATGTGATTGTATATGTTATATCACGTCACGTAACGTCACGTTGTATACGTTACGTTACGTTACCTTATTTTATGTTATGTTATTTTATGTTATGTTATTTTATGTTACGTTACGTTAGTTATTTTATTTTATTTTATTTCATTTTATTTTATGTTATTTAATTTTATTTTATGTTATGTTATTTTATGTTACGTTACTTTGTTATTTTATGTTACGTTATGTTATGTTATTTTATGTTACGTTATGTTATGTTATGTTATGTTATGTTATGTTTAATATATGAACCAACATGTTATGATAATATATTTCCTAAAACAATTTGATTCTATAAGTTAGTTTCTATTTAATAGTAAGCAAATTATACTTACGAACAAATTTACTTTGTCCCGCCTATATCAAATAAATATAGGCTGTATAATTTAAATGTGAATAATATATGCCGAGACAAACATATTTTGTAATATTTCTACATTAAAATTTTCATAATTAACCATACAAATCGATGCTAATTAGCCTTTTTATGTGTCGCCTGAGAATTTGTAAGAGAATTGTGTCCATTATGCAGGTCTCTGACATTAATATAGGGCTTTGTCAATCGTTGTTGTCGTGGTCTAAAATTTGAAAAATAAAATGACTGAATGGAGTCTTACGGTGTTCTCTTCTGTACCTAATTGGCTAATGTAGCAGTGTGTAATGGGGGAAGTTTTGCCAGGACAGCGACATTAGCCTATAATTGTTTTTGCGATTTCCAACTGTCGAGGGCTCAACTTGAAGCACACGTGAGTCTCCGTTGATTTTGTCCCAACCGAACGACTTGACGGATATGGGAATACATGTACTTTCCGAATAGAAATGGGTGGTCACTTAAGCGAATTGAGATCCAATAGAATCAAAGGTTTATGCCTGTCCATGCCTGTGCTTTAGAAACGTTACTTTACGGCAATATTAGTTTTTAAAAAGTAATAATAATAATAAACTCTTTATTTTACATGGATCAGAATTAGGTCCAATACAGAAGGACATGGTCCTGTCTCACATTCACCCATAATAGACAAACAAGCTCTTTATTTTACATGGGTCAGAATTAGGTCCAATACACAAGGACATGGTCCTGTCTAACATTCAGCCCATAGGGCAATACATAATACTCTTTATTTTACATGGATCAGAATTAGGTCCAATACAGAAGGACATGGTCCTGTCTCACATTCAGCCCATGGGGCAATACACTGGAAAAGAAAATCGAAAATACATAATATCTAATATACAATTCGTCTAAAAATACTAAAAATACACAAGTACATGTGTATCAAATGGACATGATCTATGTTCCGGCGACAAGTACATGACCACAAAATAAATATACAATACTCCACGTACAATTTGTTTAAAAATACAAAGGTACATGTGCATTAAATGGACAGATTTTCAACGTACAATTTGTTTATAAAATGGATATAATATATAGTTCCCGCCGCCATGCACCAAGCAGCCGAAAAAAAATAAAATAAAAAATAGAATAAAAAAATGCACCCGCGCATATCTAACAAACCGCACACCGAAACGCCGCACGCTTTCCACAGCCTTACACTCGAACGCCAAAAAACAGATGTCATCTATTCTCCGGCGATCATGCACACTACCGCAAAAAAAAACAACAAAAAAAAAACAAAAAAAAACAAAACAAGACACCTTGCATAATTATACATTGTTCTCTAAGTAATCCGACATCTGTGTAATCCGACATCTGAGTTATCCGACATCTGAGTTATCCGACATCTGAGTAATCCGACATCCTTTTCTGGTCCTGATTGATTTCCATACTTTTCATGATTAAAAATCTCCGATATGAGCTGTAAGCCTATTTTGTAGTAAGCAAACATTTTATTAAACAGGGCATTTGATTGGACGGAACAATGAATGACGTAGAACATCAGAGGTATTGCAATACCGTCCGATCACGGATTGCAAATGAAGTGACCTACAGAAACAATGCGACACGAAGCGTCTGGTTCGTACTTTAATTACATGAAATTGTGGTTAGAGATAAACAACTTCACCACCCCCCCCCCCACACCCTCCTACAGCTACAGGTCAAACCGTTATTATTGTCCTAGAACTATTTCATGCCGAAATTAAACTAAAAATATGTCAATTACACGCGCCTAGGAAATCGAAAGTTATTTATTTCTAGAATAGCAACTAAAGAACAAGGATATAATCAGTAGGTTTAAAAAGATTTACACGTTCATATATTCTATACAATTATTGAAACATATGGCGCTTTCAGTACAATTTAGAAATAATTTGAAGGTACGTATATTTGACCTAAAACTTCAAAAGAACAATTCCAAAATATCAATATGTAATTATAAGGCTTTGTTAAAAAGGGAGATAATTCAGGTTAGTCGATTAGACTAGATTGGTTGATATTGAACAATATGGTCTGAGTTTATTTATAGGACATGGTCCAGTCGTTTTTATAAGTCACCTGACGGATTTGGTGTGGAGGGCAATGGAGTTTGGTGTTAAGGGCAATGGAGTTGGTGTTAAGGGCAATGGAGTTTGGTGTTAAGGACAATGGAGTTTGGTGTAAAGGACAATGGAGTTTGGTGTAAAGGGCAATGGAGTTTGGTGTTAAGGACAATGGAGTTTGGTGTAAAGGGCAATGGAGTTTGGTGTTAAGGGCAATGGAGTTTGGTGTTAAGGGCAATGGAGTTTGGTGTAAAGGGTAATGGAGTTTGGTGTAAAGGGCAATGGAGTTTGGTGTTAAGGGCAATGGAGTTTGGTGTTAAGGGCAATGGAGTTTGGTGTTAAGGGTAATGGAGTTTGGTGTAAAGGGCAATGGAGTTTGGTGTTAAGGGCAATGGAGTTTGGTGTTAAGGGCAATGGAGTTTGGTGTTAAGGGCAATGGAGTTTGGTGTTAAGGGCAATGGAGTTTGGTGTTAAGGGCAATGGAGTTTGGTGTTAAGGACAATGGAGTTGTGTGTTAAGGGCAATGGAGTTTGGTGTAAGGGCAATGGAGTTTTGTGTTAAGGCAATGGAGTTGTGTGTTAAAGGGCAATGGAGTTTGGTGTTAAGGGCAATGGAGTTTGGTGTTAAGGGCAATGGAGTTTGGTGTTAAGGGAATGGAGTTGGTGTAAAGGATAATGGAGTTTGGTGTAAAGGACAATGGAGTTTGGTGTTAAGGGCAATGGAGTTTGGTGTTAAGGGCAATGGAGTTTGGTGTTAAGGGCAATGGAGTTTGGTGTTAAGGGCAATGAGTTTGGTGTAAAGGGCTTAATGGAGTTTGGTGTTAAGGACAATGGAGTTTGGTGTTAAGGCAATGGAGTTTGGTGTAAAGGCAATGGAGTTTGGTGTTAAGGTCAATGGAGTTTGGTGTAAAGGGACAATGAGTTTGTTGTTAAGGGCAATGGAGTTTGGTGTTAAGGACAATGGAGTTTGGTGTAAAGGACAATGGAGTTTGGTGTTAAGGGCAATGGAGTTTGGTGTTAAGGGCAATGGAGTTTGGTGTTAAGGGCAATGGAGTTTGGGTGTAAGGGTAATGGAGTTTGGTGTAAAGGGCAATGGAGTTTGGTGTTAAGGACAATGAGTTTGGTGTTAAGGGCAATGGAGTTTGGTGTTAAGGGAATGGAGTTTGGTGTTAAGGCAATGGAGTTTGGTGTTAAGGGCAATGGAGTTTGGTGCTAAGGCAACGAGTATTGTAAGGCAATGGAGTTGTGGTGTAAGGGAATGGAGTTTGTGTTAAGGTCAATGGAGTTGTGTGTTAAGGGCAATGGAGTTTGGTGTTAAGGGTAATGGAGTTGGTGTAAAGGATCAATGGAGTTTGGTGTAAGGCAATGGAGTTGGTGTAAGGCAATGGAGTTTTGTAAGTAAAGGGTGTAAAAGGAGTTTGGTGTATAAGGGCAATGGAGTTTGGTGTTAAGGGCATGGAGTTTGGTGTAAAGGGTTAATGAGTCTGGTGTTAAGGTCAATGGAGTTTGGTGTAAGGGTTAATGGAGTTTGGTGTTAAGGACAATGGAGTTGGGTGTTAAGGGCAACCGAGTTTATTGTTAAGGACAATGGAGTTTGGTGTTAAGGACAATGGTGTTTGGTGTTAAGGACAATGGAGTTGTGTGTTTAGGACAATGGAGTTTGGTGTCCAATTATTTACAGAGGGTAATACCCCCTTTCTTCACTTTAGCTATGGGTCTGCCTAGCACCTAAAATATCGTTAGCAGAGGTGAAATAACACTGTCCACGGTGGTGGGGTGGGGAAGCTACTCCTATTACCAACACATATTGTAATGATATCCTGAATCCGACTAGTAAATACAGCATAGGTAGGGTGGGGACATTAAACTACAACACACGTTGTAGTTGTTTCTTTTGTCCGACTGTGAACTAGTATTTCCGAACACCGACTGACCAGTCGCTAGTAAAGATAGTTCTAGAGAGCGATGCAATCTTAAAACTTGACTTCAAAGAGCTATAAGAAGGAAGTTTTAAGTAAATGTTCAGTTAGTTATAAGTCAGAGTTAAGTAAGAGTTATAAGTCAGAGTTACGTAAGAGTTATAAGTCAGAGTTAAGTAACAGTTATACGTCAAAGTTAAGTAAGCGTTATAAGTCAGAGTTAAGTCAGAGAAAAAAGTCAGAGTTATAAGTCAGAGGAAGGTAAGAGTTATAAGAGGAAATTAGGGTGATTGAAAATCAGCAAGTTACTATTCAATATAAGGCACTGGCACAGGGTTAAAGTTATGTTTACAATAATTGTGTGGTTATGTGTAATGAACTAAATAAAACAAAATCATAACGTTATCATATAAAAAATCTTGGACCCAATAAAGAAATTTATAATACTTATAATTTTCATTTAGGGAAATATTTAAAGTACAGGATCAAACGGACAGCTTCAATTTTCTGGAATAATGAAGAAAAATTGATTAATGGCTACAACTATAGAAAAGTTAGAGTTTTAAATCAGAGTTAAATAAGAGTTATAAGTCAAAGTTAAGTAAGAGAAATAAGTCAGAGTTAAGTAAGAGAAATAAGTCAGAGTTATAAGTCAAAGTTAAGTAAGAGTATTAAGTCAGAGTTAAGTAAGAGTAATAAGAGGAAAGTAAGAGTTATAAGTCAAAGTTAAGTAAGAGTTTTAAGTCAGAGTTAAGTAAGAGAAAAAAGTCAGAGTTATAAGTCAGGGTTAAGTAAGATTTATAAGTCAGAGTTAAGTAAGAGTTTTAAGTCAGAGTTAAGTAAGAGAAAAAAGTCAGAGTTATAAGTCTGTTGAAAGTTAGAGTTATAAGAGGAAAGTGAGAGTTATAAGTCAGAGTTAAGTAAGGATTATAAGTCAGAGGAAAGAAAAAGTTATAAGTCAGAGTTAACTAAGAGTTATATGTCAGAGGAAAGTAAGAGTTATAAGAGGAAAGTAAGAGTTATAAGTCAGAGCTAAGTAAGAGTTATAAGTTAGAGTTAAGTAAGAGCATTAAGTCGGAGTTAAGTAAGAGAAAAAAGTCAGAGTTATAAGTCAGAGTTAACTAAGAGTTATAGGTCAGCGGAGTGTTAGAGTTATAAGAGGAAAGTAAGAGTTATAATTGAGAGTTAAGTGAGAGTTATAATTGAGAGTTAAGTAAGAGTTTTAAGTCAGAGTTAAGAAAGAGTTATAAGAGGACATTAAGAGTTATAAGTCAGAGTTAAGTAAGAGTTATAAGTCAGAGTTAAGTGAGAGTTATAAGTCAGAGTTAAGTAAGAGTTATAAGTCAGAGTTAAGTAAGAGTTATAAGTCAGAGTTAAGTAAGAGTTATAAGTCAGAGTTAAGTAAGAGTTATAAGTCAGAGTTAAGAAAGAGTTATAAGTCAGAAGGTTAAGTAAGAGTTATAAGTCAGAGTTAAGTAAGAGTTTAAGTCAGAGTTAAGTAAGAGTTATAAGTAGAGTTAAAAGAGTTATAAGTCAGAGTTAAGTAAGAGTTATAAGAGGAAAGTAAGAGTTATAAGTCAGAGTTAAGTAAGAGTTAAAGTCAGAGTTAAGTAAGAGTTATAAGTCAGAGTTAAGTAAGAGTTATAAGTCAGAGTTAAGTAAGAGTTATAAATCAGAGTTAAGAAAGAGTTATAAGTCAAGTTAAGTAAGAATTATAAATCAGAGTTAAGTGAGAGTTATAAGTCAGAGTTAAGTAAGAGTTATAAGTCAGAGTTTAGAAAGAGTTATAGATCAGAGTTAGTAGGATAAGTAAGTAAGAGTTAAATAAGTGAATTAAGATTTAAGTAAGGAGTAAGTAAGAGTTAAATAATAGTGAATTAAGATTCAAGCAAGGGATAAGTAAGAGTTAAATAATAGTGAATTAAGATTCAAGCAAGGATAAGTAAGAGTTAAATAATAGTGAATTAAGATTCAAGCAAGGATAAGTAGAGTTAAATAATGGTGAATTAAGATTCAAGCAAGGATAAGTAAGAGTTAAATAATGAGTGAATTAAGATTCAAGCAAGGATAAGTAAGAGTTAAATAATAGTGAATTAAGATTTAAGCAAGGATAAGTAAGAGTTAAATAATAGTGAATTAAGATTCAAGCAAGGATAAGTAAGAGTTAAATAATGGTGAATTAAGATTCAAGCAAGGATAAGTAAGAGTTAAATAATAGTGAATTAAGATTCAAGCAAGGATAAGTAAGTGTTAAATAATAGTGAATTAAGATTTAAGCAAGGGTAAGTAAGAGTTAAATAATAGTGAATTAAGATTCAAGCAAGGATAAGTAAGAGTTAAATAATAGTGAATTAAGATTTAAGCAAGGATAAGTAAGATGTTAAATAATAGTGAATTAAGATTCAAGAAGGATAAGTAAGAAAGTTAAATAATAGTGAATTAAGATTTAAGCAAGGATAAGTAAGAGTTAAATAATAGTGAATTAAGATTCAAGCAAGGATAAGTAAGTGTTAAATAATAGTGAATTAAGATTCAAGCAAGGATAAGTAAGTGTTAAATAATAGTGAATTAAGATTCAAGCAAGGATAAGTAAGTGTTAAATAATAGTGAATTAAGATTCAAGTAAGGATAAGTAAGAGTTAAATAACAGTGAATTAAGATTCAAGTAAGGATAAGTAAGGGTTAAATAACAGTGAATTAAGATTCAAGCAAGGATAAGTAAGTGTTAAATAATGGTGAATTAAGATTCAAGCAAGGATAAGTAAGAGTTAAATAATAGTGAATTAAGATTCAAGCAAGGATAAGTAAGAGTTAAATAATGGTGAATTAAGATTCAAGTAAGGATAAGTAAGCGTTAAATAATGGTGAATTAAGATTCAAGCAAGGATAAGTAAGAGTTAAATAATAGTGAATTAAGATTTAAGCAAGGATAAGTGAGAGTTAAATAACAGTGAATTAAGATTTAAGCAAGGGTAAGTAAGAGTTAAATAATAGTGAATTAAGATTCAAGCAAGGATAAGTAAGTGTTAAATAATGGTGAATTAAGATTCAAGTAAGGATAAGTAAGTGTTAAATAATAGTGAATTAAGATTCAAGTAAGGATAGGCTAAGTAAATGTTAAATAACAGTGAATTAAGATTCAAGCAAGGATGATAAGTAAGTGTTAAATAATAGTAAATTGAGATTTAAGCAAGGATAAGTAAATGTTAAATAATAGTGAATTAAGATTCAAGCAAGGATAAGTAAGTGTTAAATAATAGTGAATTAAGATTTAATCAAGGATAAGTAAGAGTTAAATAACAGTGAATTAAGATTCAAGTAAGGATAAGTAAGTGTTAAATAATGGTGAATTAAGATAATAGTGAAGTAAGAGTTAAGTAAAAAATAAATAAGTTAATAAAATGTTTCGAAGAAAGAAAAGTGTGGCAATAATTGAGCTTGACTACGTGAACAAAGTGAATATATAATATTATGAGTTATTAAATACCAATACATCAACTCCGTTTGTCATTTCTGTCAATATTTCTTACGTAAATCAATTCAATCGTCATTAGCCGTAACGACAATTGCCAAATGCTTTTGGCGTTAATCGGTTTATATTTGCTAGTTGTTTGTCAACTGGTTATTGAACCTTGCAGAGATCTTTTGCTCCAGTCGATCGTTGGCGTCATGTCAATCACTTTTTTTTAGAAATTTTGGATCTTGAAATGCAATTGTATTAAGTCATTATAAATATCAGTGAATTTGATTATTTTTTAAGTTAATTGAGGTTACTGCATACAAAGGGCGAATTGACAGGGCGAATAGACCTTATGGTCGAAATCGTACACCGTACTACTGAAGCGACTACTTATTAAAACTTTAGAGCAAGTTCAAATGCTGTCGATTTTATTTCAAAGGAATGTTAATTTCTCAAGTTGTAAATCACATCATAATTGATTTTACCCTATTTTTTTCAGTTGATATTTATGACTGAATATTTTTTAAATAAGTTATTTTCTCAAAAAATTGTTTTGCGTCAGTTTCAAGTAAGATGGCAGCCTACGTTTCAGCCAATAAACTACGCCAAATCAACTTCCGGTTTCAACTAAAAAGCAAAAACTAAACTAAATGCAGGTAACGTAATTTGGATGCAGTTTATCACTAGAAATATTCCACATGCACTTAAAACGATAATCTGGAAATGAATGGTTATGCATAAAAAAAAATTAGTGACTTTTGTGTTCTGTTTGATAAACTAATAATTACTGTTTCTGAACAAAGAGCTCAGCTCAGTGGCAGTAGCCTAATGTCACAGTTCTACTTCTCTAGGCAGTGCCTTTATTGAACAGTAACTTGTTACTTTCAATCACCCAAATCTCTAGCCTATCTATTGGCAATATGGCTATTATCCTCTTTGAGTGTGATAAAATGCAGTAGGCCTACGTAGGCCTATCGTATACGATGTTTCAGCAGATGAGAATGTTTAGGGTTATCACTATCAGTGACATTTAGGAATAGGGTAGGCCTAGAGATAGTCAAAATCTTAGACAAAAAGGCTACACTTATCTCTGTTTATAACATATTTTCCAGAAGATGAATCCAACTGTAGCTACCCTAATCTCACCACCTAATCCTCTACCAGGCATAAAACAATCAGCTATCGTTCAAAATGTTAATCCACACAACCTTGCCAACAGGTAAGATAGGCCTACCGGTATTCAAATATATTTATTTTCAAAATGTGCAGCTAGGCCCGTAGCCACCGTAGCAAATGTTCTATATTACCATAATATCAATGCAACCAATATCCCCTGCAGATATATTACTTATCCACCCTAGAAATTGGAGTGAGGTTTCGATTAAGATTCTTTATCAAGCCATCTTCAACTATTACCCTGTTATATTTCAAGCCCTGGTACTGCTAGGTTAAACTTGTCACCAGGGAGATTACCCACAGAACATACACAAGACTACTATTATAGAAAATGGAAAAAATTGAAAAAAATAGTGAAAGATACGGTTTTTGTAAGTATTTTACTCTCAAGTTTGAAAGATTGAAAATAAACATAAGAATAGAAAGTTTTTAGAATCTAGTAAAAAAATTATTTGACTTATTGGGGATGTTGAGTTTATGGAATGCGTCATTTTATACGAAGGTGGTAAAAAAATAACATGTTTACAAAAATGGAAGCAAGATGTGACGCAGAGCTAATCTTTTCTATAACGACTTTTTATTGGTGTGATTTGAAGCGTATAATGTAATGCACCTGGTAAACAGAAGCTTTTTGACTGAAAACCAATATAATTTAATATTATGAATATTACGAATTGATCACTCCGCTTTTTAGCATTGATGTCTTAAAATAAATTTTTATGTCAAGAATGTGCCAAGGTCAAGGCTGCGATAATTTCCATGCTTACCGAACCTTAGTCGAAACCTAAAGAGTAGGATGTAAAACTCCATGCAATTCATTTTCCTGGTCAACCTGGCAGTAAATTTGGCTCATTCACTTAAATCCATTTTGTTTGATAACGTACAGGTGTAGGGTTCATTCCTTCTTTTATGTTTTTATTGTGTTTTACTTTAGCAATTACTCAGTTTTATTCAAAACGGCATCAAATTTGATAACTTTGGTTCTTAGTAGCCTATAGTAAGATAATTGTAAAGAGAAGTTGTTCCTTTAAAAGAAAGTATATTACAGTGCAACAGACATTGTGCATGTGAATTACCTCTTGATAAAGATAACAGTTTTTAAGGTTGATTTATAGATTTTATTCCAAGAGATTTTCAAGGTTGCACCTTTTATTCCTCGCAACTGTTTATTTTCAGATATCAGAAATCTTAAGCTGAATTTTTTTTTATAAAATAACACAATTGGTACAAGTCACTTCTTTAATAACAAAGAACATGTGGCAGCTTAAGGAAAATCAGATTGTGTAACTAGAGGCTTGGTTATCTCCCTTGTAAACTCTGAGTAAATAATTTTAAACTGACAGCTGTTACTGTTTCAGAATAAAATTAACGAATTTAAAAAGCCGTTTTAAATGATTTTTATTTCAAAGTGCAAAATTTGAAGTTTGAATTATTAGATATTTAGACTCTATGTATTTTCTAAACCGCCCCACAGAAAGCTGTTTTTCTTTTCAGTCATAATCTAATCCAGGAGTAGTTTTTTAAAATTTATTACACTGTAAAGATTTATTGTGAATGAAATCTAAGAAAGCTTGCGTTTGATCTTCAATCTAATTTTGATTTCTGAAATAAATTTCACTGCTCTCATAAAAAATGTTGGCTATAATCCTCCCTGAATAGACAAGTTGTCTCCTTCCACTCATCAGTGTAGCTTTCGAGATTGAATTATATTACCAGTTTATAACAGTGATGGAGTTCAGAAGGGCTACCATGGAAGGTGTCTAGTTGTTCAGATTGGACAATAAACCGAGGTTCTGTTTGCTACGGGCTGTGCACATTAAAGATCCCTTAATAGTTTGACAACGCGAGTGATTTGGGAATATGATTATTGATTGTCGCCATCCTGGCTAAATTTCCCTAATTGCACACTGCATGGCGTTATCTGTCTTCATTTGTACATTAAGGGGCAGAAGAGTAGGACAGAAAACTCATTTGATTAAACTACATGTATGTTACCCTAACAAGATTCCCTAAGTTCCTAAACAGATTACGTTTACTTAACCAGGCTAGGCTGAGACCTCCATTTCTTCAAAACAACTTAACTAAGTATGAATTTATGGTGAATGTGGAAGGATCCCACCCACCACAAAACTGATGATAAGATTGGTTGTGAAATGTAACTGTGGTTCTCTTGGTAACATTCTAATAACGTGAAACCCATTATCTCAAAGTCCGCGGGACCATATGAATACTTCGAAACAAACGATCAAGGGATTTAGCCGCCATTTTGAAATCAGTAGCTAAACACACACTTCATCTCATCCCGTAATAATGTTATCATTGCCTGATTAATTAATCCCCCAATTAAGATGATAATTTGATCCATTTTCACCCGATAATATGTTTTTATGACCTGGTACACTCTACTTTCATTTTTCTATGATTAATTTTATGGTATCCTTTAATTTTGTATATTGTTGATGTTATTTATCTCCAACTATTTCTAGTTAAATGCTGCAGCGTGTGATGAGGTGGTAAGAATAGAGGAGAAATTGGCTAAAGCCAAGGAAGAGAGAAGGTTGGTATCATTCAGTTGTTTTTTTATTGGCATTTTAGCGTACACATCCATTTTTTGTTTCTTTTCCATGAATCATTAATAGAAACAACTATATTTTACAAGGATAACAACTTAGGTTCACAAGTCCGCCGTGACAGGGATCCTTTCTACCAGCTGTTCCTTGGCCAAACCTCTTGGCATTGATCTTGGCTGGATTATCCGTACCCATTTACAGCTGGGTTGACTGGAATTATGAGTGAAGATGACTTATTCAAGCTCATCAGACTTTAACTTGCGGAACGAGATTAGAATGTGTAGGGGCCACAGAATTGTCAAGAAGGACTTCCAGCAGCTGGGACAGTCACTCGCCCCTTCGAAGATACGCAATTGATTAGCTACTTTGTCATTTGAAATAGTTAGTAATCTCCCTTTGATTATTGCAGGTTTTTACTACGGAAGTTGTTACAGTATCAGTCTGCCTCGGATACCAACACACCAGTCATTAAAACTGAACCTAAATTACCTACCACCTCCCTCTTACCAGAATCAGTTGCGGAAATTAAAGTTAAACCGAAGAAGAAAGTTCAACCTTCTGCTGTGGAGAAGAAGAAATCTGTGCTTACAGCCTCTACATCCTCTAGTATGACTAGTAAAGATATACTGGGTAAGGAGTCTTTAGTAGATTTCGTTATTTTATTTGGGACAGAACTTTTCCTGATACACCAAGATGACATGGTCTTTGAGTTCAGAAGCTGTATCTAGAAGGAAAATCAATAATATATAAACATTAGTTTATATATAAGATATTGAAATTTCTATGGTATCAAGAAATTTATTGAATTAAATTTGAAATCTCCTGCTTTTTCAACTCTTTTTGTTGCACCCCAAGTCACAAAATGAAGAGTGGAGTGTGGAGTAGAAAAACTTTTTAAAACAGGAGGGGGGGGGGGGACTTATAGCCTTTGATTGGTACTATTTATTTTCTATATATATTTTTAGTATTTTTCATTTATCCATTCCTACACTGTTTTTATGAGCATGTAAAACATTGAGTTAATAAATTTCAGAACTGTATATGAATAATATTCAAAAGGGGTTAGTACTATAGATTGAATAATACTAAATTTAAAACCTTTGTAAGTGATCAAATGTTCAGATTTGACTTTTTTTTTTATTTCAGACACACTCCAACCTAAACCAAAGAAAAGTAAGGGTGGAAATGTCAAAAGAACAATTCCACCCATTCCGTTAGATAGTCTAGGACGTCCAGTCTTTCCTATGGTAATGGGAGATTTAACAGTCCACAGTATTGGAGAGGTAGGTCTCTTGCGTTAGATAGTCTAGGAAGTCCAGTCTTTCCTATAGTTACGTCATTTATCCAGTAAGTCATAAATCTTATGATAAGATATATTGCGTTTACACACCAATAATACTAATGAGACCAACGTTTAATTCATATATTTATATTTAAGATACTTTTATTTATACAATTTCACTGTTTTATATGATAGGTTATATGTAAGTTTGTCACATGATCTATTTTGTTTACATACCAATAATGCTAACGAGACCAACTATAATTGTTTAATAGTACTAAGTAATACTATTGTTGACTCTATTTGATAGATTATGGAGAAGGGAAGTTTTCACAGTATAGATAGTATCTATCCAGTAGGCTATGTTAGTACCAGACTTTATGCTAATATGCACAACCCCGATAATAAATGTTTGTATACTTGTAAAATATCAGACGTGGCTGGTAGACCAGTGGTAAGTACAGTACCAGTATATTTTGGGATATTATGTGCAATTTTTCCCCCAAAAGAGGGCTTGCTAAACCAGGGTTCAGACAGACAGTAGTAGTGTTTGATTTTCATAGCCATTGTTTTTATCTTCAATATATCCAACCATACCTTATATTGTTATGACCGAATAAACGCTGAAATATTTATCACACGCCCCCTTTATTGTCAACATTGGATGTATATTGTTAGGGGCGGAGCATTGCACTTGATTGACAGATATCAGTTGAATAGAAAAAACAATGGTTTCGGGTATTTTTACAATTAAAATTCAAAAATTTTGGCGTACTCCATCCAAAAAGTGATGCCAATGTAAATATGAAAAATGGATGTAGATCTTGTTATCTTTATGGGGAAATACATGCTGGCTTATCATGTGACAAGACAAATGACCAACTTTACCATTCATTCCTTAAAGTATAGAAAGACATTGAAAACTGTTGGATTTATCAGATTATATAAGGATTCTGTTATGTTATTTATAACAGAAGGTATATTTACTGATAAATTTATTCTCTTATTGCCCAAGTTTAAAATTTGTAAATTTATTTTCATTCTAAGACGCAGTATTCTTTCAAGTCTGCAACCAAAGAAATATGATCCATTTTTTTTTAAATTTTGTAGTTTGATATAGCACCAGATGAAAGTCCTGAGAAAATTATTCGAGCTCATAAACCTGATGATTGTATCGCTCAACTTATACAGATAATTAATAAAGCCAAGTTAGTTCCCTTGAATAGTATATCTTATTTCCTGGGAGGTTATTCCTGAAAACTTAACTCAAGATGATCTTAGAGTTCCAGTCATCTGATAGGTCAATGGCTAAAAATTTTTATAAATGACCTTTGTTATCCAATCAGATTACTGTACAGTGAAACCTGGCTATAACGAATCATACGGGATCGAACGAATTAGTTCGTTACAGCCGAAATTCGTTATATCTTTTTCTATGTCCGCCATCTTGGATAAAGTCAAATTTACCCATACCGTCCCAAAGAAAAGGAACGATCGCCGTTTTAAACAGTACTAAACTTCACATAAATTATAATCATGCATTTTCGTAGCGTGTTCAAAGCTCGAAAAGCGTCCGCAAATGATGACAACTTCATTGTCTATGATTTATTCTTCGTCATCAGATTCTGGGATGGTGTCATTTTTCACCGACATAACACTCTCTTCAATTTCATCGTCGCTCGGTCTGTCCTCTGTAATAATATCTTCGTCGACTTTTAAAAAATCGTCCAGTCTTACGGTATCTAGTGCATCGGTAAATTTATTCACCTCGTACCAAATTCTCTTCAATTCACCTACACGCATGTCGTTATTTTCGTCATCGGATTCGGAATTTTATGGGCTTTGAACGTAGCCATGTTGATGTTGAGAATCGAATGACACTTGAAGACGGTTATCGTTATTTACGATTTCGCCGTATATTTATTGTTTTGACCGGTAACCAAAATGAATATCTTGGGACTGTGGGTGAACAGAGGAGGACAAAAGGATTACACAAAATGTTAATTAAGTTTAATTGATAAATAACATTTGATAGTTGGGAGATGGGAGGTGTGAAATTCTGTGACAATTTATTGCCGTGATTGGGGCGATTGAGATTATCTGTTAATTATGACTAATCCATTCGTAATAACAATTAATTATGGTACACAGGGTGTCAATTTCTATTCGTTATTACCGAAATTTCTACTAGCATTTCGTTTTATCCATTTATTTTTCAATGAAATTAGTGCAGTGAAATACGGGACTTTTAAATGTGTTTTTCGGTATAAGAAAGTTCGTTATAAGTGAGGACCACTGTATATCTTAAAATCCTGGCTTAACCTGTGAAAGGCTATTTTGACGTGTTAATTTATGGTGCTAATGAAATTTTCAGGATTTAAGGCCTGCATAACTCTTGTTTATATATTTCAGGGGTACAGAATTAGCAGCCCTGCCAGGAAATGGTATTGATTTTTTTGGATTGTCTCACCCCCTCGTACGGAATCTAATTCAAAGTTGTCCAGGGGCTAAGAAATGTTCTGGGTATAAGTGGATTAAGTTTGAGATCAATAAAAACGAAACTGTAGAAGGTATTGAACACTGTTCCACAGATCCTGTTGTACATTTTGAGCCGTTGAAAAAATTGTTGTCTCAAATTGGTAAGTTGGTATCTTATCGTGGGGGTTATATTCATGGCATGTGATTGGTAAGTTGGTATCTTATCGTGGGGGTTATATTCATGGCATGTGATTGGTAAGTTGGTATCTTATCGTGGGGGTCTAATTCATGGCATGTGATTGGTAAGTTGGTATCTTATCGTGGGGGTTATATTCATGGCATGTGATTGGTAAGTTGGTATCTTATCGTGGGGGTTATATTCATGGCATGTGATTGGTAAGTTGGTATCTTATCGTGGGGGTTATATTCATGGCATGTGATTGGTAAGTTGGTATCTTATCGTGGGGGTTATATTCATGGCATGTGATTGGTAAGTTGGTATCTTATCGTGGGGGTCTAATTCATGGCATGTGATTGGTAAGTTGGTATCTTATCGTGGGGGTTATATTCATGGCATGTGATTGGTAAGTTGGTATCTTATCGTGGGGGTTATATTCATGGCATGTGATTGGTAGGTTGCTATCTTATTGTGGGGGTTATATTCATGGCATGTGATTGGTAGGTTGCTATCTTATCGTGGGGGTTATATTCATGGCATGTGATTGGTAAGTTGGTATCTTATCGTGGGGGTCTCATTCATGGCATGTGATTGGTGAGTTTAAGTGTTTGAGATGGATTGATTTTTTATTGTGATGTGATGTATATTACCACACATTCATGGCATATTGAAATACACTTTACAGTTGGATAGTAGTATAGCGTAGTCTTGTCATCAACAAAACAATCGGTTAAAAAATGTCCGATTGGGGAAAAATTTAATCAACAGCCCTGTCTATTATTAATATTTTACTATTATTTTACTTAAATGCCTTTTTTATTTCAGTAACCATGAAAAATCCACTACTGGAGCAATCTTCGAATTTACGATCACTGTTAACTAGTGGACCGAAATCTACCACAACTTCGTGAAACAACAGTTTACTGTCTGACAGAACTGTTTATAGAATCTTGTTATAAGGAATGAAATTTTGTTATTCTTAATGTAAAAATTTCAGTGACCCCCCCCCCCCCTCATTAACAATGATGTGTTAATTGTGGGTATGAAGACCCATACAAACATAACATATAACATTGGACTATACTCAACATTGGGTAACATCAAGCAATACCCTAATGTAAATACACACAGTTTCTCGAGAAGATTGAAATAGGATTATTTAACATGTAAATTTCTATGGACACTTAGTGAATATTAAAAACAATAATTTTCTACAAATTTTTATTTATTTTAGTTTTATAAACTAGAACAATAAACACAGACATGAAAAATGCACAGTAATTTTTTCAAGTTCTCTTTTCCAAAGGTCGAATGTCTTAAATTTCACTTGTTTATGAGATTTTAAGTCCTGTTTCAACATGTGACTGGATGTTCCACAGTTCTAAAGCAACAGACTTGACAACCCAGGCTATTTAAAGATGGGTTGCTCTCTTAGACAATCATTTCCAGCTCTCTAGCATACTCTATTGTTTGTTCAGCTAGTTCCTTGGCAGGAATCACCTCTTCCTCAGTCAAATCATCATTTACAAAATGAAACAATTTATCTCCTTTCACTTTCCATTTTCTCTGAAATAAAATGAATTTTTTGGGTTATTAATTATTCTCCTCTGAGACTGAATCAATTTCTTACTTAACACAGAAGAAGTCTTTATAGATTACAACTATTGTTACGTTTCAATAAGTATTCTCGTATCATTATCATTATGTAGTTTGCTCTGGTTTATAACGCTAAGAGAATACTTATTGAAACGTAGCAGTATTAATAAACAATAGTTGTAATCTATAAAGACTTCTACTGCTGTTATATATAATGATAAGAGAAACTTATTGAAACATAGCAGTATAATAAACAATAGTTGTAATCTATAAAGACTTCTGTGTTTATATATAATGATAAGAGAATACTTATTGAAACGTAGCAGTATAATAAACAATAGTTGTAATCCATAAAGACTTCTGTGTTATATATATAATGATAAGAGAATACTTATTGAAACGTAGCAGTATAAATAAACAATAGTTGTAATCTATAAAGACTTCTGTTATATATATAATGATAAGAGAATACTTATTGAAACGTAGCAGTATTAATAAACAATAGTTGTAATCTATAAAGACTTCTACTGTGTTATATATATAATGATAAGAGAATACTTATTGAAACTAGCAGTATTAATAAACAATAGTTGTAATCTATAAAGACTTCTTGTGTTATATATATAATGATAAGAGAATACTTATTGAAACGTAGCAGTATAAATAAACAATAGTTGTAATCTATAAAGACTTCTACTGTGTTATATATATAATGATAAGAGAATACTTATTGAAACGTAGCAGTATTAATAAACAATAGTTGTAATCTATAAAGACTTCTACTGTGTTATATATATAATGATAAGAGAATACTTATTGAAACGTAGCAGTATTAATAAACAATAGTTGTAATCTATAAAGACTTCTACTGTGTTATATATATAATGATAAGAGAATACTTATTGAAACGTAGCAGTATTAATAAACAATAGTTGTAATCTATAAAGACTTCTACTGTGTTATATATATAACGATAAGAGAATACTTATTGAAACGTAGCAGTATTAATAAACAATAGTTGTAATCTATAAAGAATTCTTCTAGTTATATATATAACGATAAGAGAATACTTATTGAATAGCAGTATTAATAAACAATAGTTGTAATCTATATAAGACTTCTTCTGTTATATATCAACTATTAAATACCATTGTAGAATCATCATTTCTATCATTCATTGCTTGATAAAGATCAGAGAACACTGGTTGAAACTTCGATCAAATAAAGTTAGTAATTGTAATCTATAAGAATTAGTTTATCTTTCAAATCCATTCAAAAAGGCCTACCTGCTCGGAATAATCTTTCATGAGTTTTTGGTTCTCGAAAAACAACATCCTGGCAGCTTCAGACGGTGCTATTCTCTCATACGCCTTCTCTATACAACCAGCAATCTCATCTCTACAATATCATAAAAATAAACAGTTAAAATAAATAAAATACAACAGGTTGAAAATACAAGAGAATTCTATCATCTTTCTGCTCGAACAGTAGCAATGGCAAACAGAATGTTATAGCTAGGATTGCACAGACTGAATATATACAGAACAATATATCATAGTAAAACCTTGTGCATTGAAGAGGGTGAATGGAATGGAGTTTTACATCCTTCTCTTCTACACCTCATGGGCTAATGAAATGAATGGAGTTTTACATCCTACTCTTCTACACCTCATGGGCTAATGAAATGAATGGAGTTTTACATCCTATTCTTCTACACCTCATGGGCCAATGAAATGAATGGAGTTTTACATCCTACTCTTCTACACCTCATGGGCTAATGAAATGAATGGAGTTTTACATCCTATTCTTCTACACCTCATGGGCTAATGAAATGAATGGAGTTTTACATCCCACTCTTCTACACCTCATGGGCTAATGAATGATGAGTTTACATCCTATCTTCTACACCTCATGGGCTAATGAAATGGAGTTTTTCATCCTACTCTTCTACACCTCTGGGGTAATGAAGTGAATGGAGTTTTACATCCTACTCTCCAACAAATAATGGGCTAATGAAGACAATCTTTTCCTACAGGGTTATAATATATATAATTTATGACACAAAGTGATACATTTAGAACTGTAGATAACAGGGTAAATATATAGAAGTTTTTACCTGATGGTATTTAATAAGATATCAATAAAGAAATTGTAGTTATTGGCTGGTACGTTGCCCCGAGCTAAAAATACCTGGAAATACAGTAAATATAATTCTTATATAGCACTGTTTAGTTAATATATTGATTGTTCATAATATACATATTGATACCTTCAGGCCTATTGATTAATGGTTGCCAAAGGTAAAAGGTCACATAACGAGGAACAAAACTGCAGGATACTAATTACAAGAGCTCTTTTATGATTTTGATATTTTTACTATACAAACAATGAATAAGAAAAGCATTTGCAAAGATACTTCTAGCTTTATAACTTATATTTTGGTAAAATTAGGGGTTTGTATCTCTAGAAATGTCGCATTGTATCAAATTCAACATCTACATATAAACTGATGCTTCTACAGTGTTCACAAGCTAATTATGAATGAAGGAACAGGCTGGGGATATGACAATTGTTATGAATGGAGGAACAGGCTGGGGATATGACAATTATTATGAATGGAGGAACAGGCTGGGGATATGACAATTATTATGAATGGAGGAACAGGCTGGGGATATGACAATTGTTATGAATGGAGGGACAGGCTGGGGATATGACAATTTTATGAATGGAGGAACAGGCTGGGGATATGACAATTATTATGAATGGAGGAGCAGGCTGGGGATATGACAATTGTTATGAATGGAGGAACAGGCTGGGGATATGACAATTGTTATGAATGGAGGAACAGGCTGGGGATATGACAATTGTTATGAATGGAGGAACAGGCTGGGGATATGACAATTGTTATGAATGGAGGAACAGGCTGGGGATATGACAATTGTTATGAATGGAGGAACAGGCTGGGGATATGACAATTATTATGAATGAACAGGCTGGGGATATGACAATTATTATGAATGGAGGAACAGGCTGGGGATATGACAATTATTATGGACGGAGGGACAGGCTTGGGATATGACAATTATTATGAATGGAGGAACATGCTGGGGATATGACAATTATTATGGATGGAGGGACAGGCTGGGGATATGACAATTATTATGAATGGAGGAACAGGCTGGGGATATGACAATTACATGTGTGAGACATATAAAATCATGAATGAGACATTATATGTACAAGTATTGAGCACTGTATGACCTTATTGATAAGAACAGCCTGATATAACATATTGTTACCAATTGATACACTGGGTGATTTGACAATAAATATTATTCTGAAACAACTGGTATGAAATTCTAGATTCCAAACACTAGGACATATAGAAGATTTAAACAGAACCTGAAACATATTGTTACTCAGAGTTTCACACTGATGTGATCTTATCAGAATGAAACATGTGGTATGACAATTTCAGAATGAAACAGGCTGAAACATGTTGTTACTAGAGTTTCACACTGTGTGATCTTCAGACAACTAAAACAGAACCTGAAACATGTTGTTACTCAGAGTTTCACGCTGTGTGATCTTCAGATAACTAAAACAGAACCTGAAACATGTTGTTACTCAGAGTTTCACACTGTGTGATCTTCAGACAACTAAAACAGAACCTGAAACATGTTGTTACTCAGAGTTTCACGCTGTGTGATCTTCAGATAACTAAAACAGAACCTGAAACATGTTGTTACTCAGAGTT
Organism: Nipponacmea schrenckii; assembly: GCA_030562195.1. Taxonomy (NCBI): domain Eukaryota; kingdom Metazoa; phylum Mollusca; class Gastropoda; family Lottiidae; genus Nipponacmea; species Nipponacmea schrenckii. Next base: position 1,308,370 of record CM060199.1, read on the forward strand.
TCACACTATGTGATCTTCAGACAACTAAAACAGAACCTGAAACATGTTGTTACTCAGAGTTTCACACTGTGTGATCTTCAGACAACTAAAACAGAACCTGAAACATGTTGTTACTCAGAGTTTCACACTATGTGATCTTCAGACAACTAAAACAGAACCTGAAACATGTTGTTACTCAGAGTTACACACTGTGTGATCTTCAGACAACTAAAACAGAACCTGAAACATGTTGTTACTCAGAGTTTCACACTGTGTGATCTTCAGACAACTAAAACAGAACCTGAAACATGTTGTTACTCAGAGTTACACACTGTGTGATCTTCAGACAACTAAAACAGAACCTGAAACATGTTGTTACTCAGAGTTACACTCTGTGTGATCTTCAGACAACTAAAACAGAACCTGAAACATGTTGTTACTCAGAGTTTCACACTGTGTGATCTTCAGACAACTAAAACAGAACCTGAAACATGTTGTTACTCAGAGTTTCACACTGTGTGATCTTCAGACAACTAAAACAGAACCTGAAACATGTTTTTCAGATTTACACACTGTGTGATCTTCAGACAACTAAAACAGAACCTGAAACATGTTGTTACTCAGAGTTTCACACTGTGTGATCTTCAGACAACTAAAACAGAACCTGAAACATGTTGTTACTCAGAGTTTCACACTGTGTGATCTTCAGACAACTAAAACAGAACCAGAAACATGTTGTTATTCAGAGTTTCACACTGTGTGATCTTCAGACAACTAAAACAGAACCAGAAACATGTTGTTACTCAGAGTTTCACACTGTGTGATCTTCAGACAACTAAAACAGAACCTGAAACATGTTGTTACTCAGAGTTTCACACTATGTGATCTTCAGACAACTAAAACAGAACCTGAAACATGTTGTTACTCAGAGTTTCACACTGTGTGATCTTCAGACAACTAAAACAGAACCAGAAACATGTTGTTATTCAGAGTTACACACTGTGTGATCTTCAGACAACTTAAACAGAACCTGAAACATGTTGTTACTCAGAGTTTCACACTGTGTGATCTTCAGACAACTAAAACAGAACCAGAAACATGTTGTTATTCAGAGTTTCACTCTGTGTGATCTTCAGACAACTTAAATGTGCCAAATACTAGCTAGTTCATTGACTACGTGGGAAAAGATTGGACAAGGTAACAAGTTAGTCGCCTCGAGTGACAAGGGAGATAACCAATAATTACTTACAGTATGAAACTCGGCTAATCTATTCTGTGATAATAAACGTAATAAGTTTAATCCTAATAATTGATATTTAAACGTAGATTCTGGTAGATCATCCCTGAAATTAAAAATTAAAACAAAATAAAAATATTGTAAACAAAACTTTAACCCTGTGCCAGTGCCTTTTATTGAACAGTAACTTGTTACTTTCAATCACCCTAATCTACAAGATACAGGTAAATCAATGACAAGAATGGACCAAAATCTAGAGCATTGAGTCTTAAAAGTTTTAAAAACAGTATAGTGCATCATAATTTTGGAAACTCTAAAACAATTTCTTATAATATGATGTATACTGAAATTCATAGCATAGTTTCTACTTGTGACCTAGGTCAGTGCTTCTATAGGAGAGTATCTCTTATATCACCTAATACTTGTGACCTAGGCAGTGCTTCTATAGGAGAGTATCTCTTATAATCACCTAATACTTTGACCTAGGCAAGTACTTCTATAGGAGAGTATCTCTTATAATACTAATACTTGTGACCTAGGCCAGTACTTCTATAGGAGAGTATCTCTTATAACACCTAATACTTGTGACCTAGGCAGTGCTTCTATAGGAGAGTATCTCTTATAACACCTAATACTTGTGACCTAGGCAGTGCTTCTATAGGAGAATATCTCTTATAACACCTAATACTTGTGACCTAGGCAAGTACTTCTATAGGAGAGTATCTCTTATAACACCTAATACTTGTGACCTAGGCAGTGCTTCTATAGGAGATTATCTCTTATAACACCTAATACTTGTAACCTAGGCCAGTGCTTCTATAGGAGATTATCTCTTATAACACCTAATACTTGTGACCTAGACCAGTGCTTCTATAGGAGAGTATCTCTTATAACACCTAATACTTGTGACCTAGGTCAGTGCTTCTATAGGAGAATATCTCTTATAACACCTAATACTTGTGACCTAGGTCAGTGCTTCTATAGAGAGTATCTCTAAAACACTAATACTTTGACCTAGGTCAGTGCTTCTATAGGAGAGTATCTCTTATAACATCTAATACTTGTGACCTAGGTCAGTGCTTCTATAGGAGAATATCACTTATAACACCTAATACTTGTGACCTAGGTCAGTGCTTCTATAGGAGAATATCTCTTATAGCATCCCAATACTTGTGACCTAGGTCAGTGCTTCTATAGGAGAATATCTCTTATAACACCTAATACTTGTGACCTAGGTCAGTGCTTCTATAGGAGAGTATCTCTTATAACATCTAATACTTGTGACCTAGGTCAGTGCTTCTATAGGAGAATATCTCTTATATCACCTAATACTTGTGACCTAGGTCAGTGCTTCTATAGGAGAATATCACTTATAATCACCTAATACTTGTGACCTAGGCCAGTGCTTCTATAGTAGAATATCTCTTATAGCATCTAATACTTGTGACCTAGGCAGTGCTTCTATAGGAGAATATCTCTTATAACACCTAATACTTGTGACCTAGGTCAGTGCTTCTATAGGAGAATATCACATATAATAATGAATATTATTGTGTTTCAACAGTAGATAGAGATCCATGTCTATCATTGTTCAAATTTAAAACAATTATTCAGCTTTCTTGAAATAAACGCTCATTACCAAGGGTTGAAAAATAATTAACTAAATATTTTACTCACTTATAATCCATATAATAACATTTTAACTGAGCCATATATCGTTCAAAACCAGGAATATCTCTTTTAGCTATCGCCCATTGGGCACCAATTTCCAGTATGTCTCCTGGAAAGAAAAAACAAACCAATTTTAATCTTTTCAAGTTTTATAATCCTACTAACTACACTTAATTTATGATATTCAAAATTTTACAGACGTTGAAAATATATTTAACTAATGGTTCTAGATTCATGACCAAAACGTTTTATAGGAATGTTATTCTAATACACCAGGTGCAGTATTGTAGGATGTAAAACTCCAGTCATTTCATATACTCATACCACCTTCATGTTATTTAACAAACCAGTTGTTTTGCTAATGGTACCAAGGAGTGATTAGTCACCAAGAAAAATTCTCTGTTAGTTGTTTGATAGATGACAAGTTAATGTGGATCCTGATATCACAAACTAATGATATCGCAATGATAGTTCACTTATTGACTCTGTTCAAAAACAGAGTCCATGATGACTTTCTCTTGTAAGACTATTGCAATTATTGAAATCAGCATAGGGCTTAAAAATACACATGAAATTAATGGTATATAAAGCACAAAAACAAAACTAGAATTTAATATAGACTTTAATGACTTCCCAATATCGTACCGCTGCAATTTTTCTGTTCTTAGCGATAAATTGTTGAATCAGCTGCCATTTTGAAATGTGTAAAATCATTCACGCAACCATTTCCCGAGAAGAGTTACTATTAGTGGAATAACTACATGCTTTTGATGCATAAATCATGTTGAAGATCGAATATATCATATAAAATTATTCTAATATTCAATTTAATTAATAAGTTTCAAGTTTTAAATCAACTATTTTTTATAACTAATATTTCGTGTTTTTGTGCGGTTATCGATATTTCCAAATTTGAATGCATGACCTGCTTTGACAGCCAATCAAATTGAAGTTGACCAAAAAATGGCAGATTTGATTATATATTTTCGACCTCCTTGCCTTTCGGCCTCAAGTTTTCAATAACTGAACGTAATTAGGTGTTGACCTTAATGGACTTAAGTGTTCTATATTTAACCATAACTCTTGTCTACACAGTGTAGACAAAATTGCGATTGTCTTCGCCTTAGACCAAAAGTAGACAGAAGGGTTAGTGTAGCGTAGTGAAACCCCTTTCGTTTACGATTTTGACTATCACAATGACAGATATGGATGTACATCGAAATCTATTTGACATAGAATCAGAATTTCCATGTCTGAAACAAGTTATTACTTACTGGCTATAAGAAGTTCCTGTTTTGATGGGTTTGATTCATCTGTAGGTAAAAACGTCACAGTTGTCAAAGCAATCTAAAATACAAAAAGAAAATTAGCCTATGACAAAGCAAAATTGATCCAGTTTTGGATATTTTGATCACGTTGAAACCTTGTATACACATACAATGGCTGGTATAAATGAAACAAATTATTTTAAAAAGAGCTAGAACCTTTAATTTGTCGAGCGTTTCTCCACATTTGTCTAAATTCTGTGGTTTCCGATCCCAATCTCTTTTGAGATTTTGGTACATCACAACTATGTCTTTTAAGGAAGCCATGTTTACTGAGGTTGTTGCAAATTGTAGAATATGTCAGTAATCTGAAACGAAAGAATTTATTTTTTCTTCAAAATCAGAAATTGTGTAACGTGATTTATTTTTTTAGTCTTAGTAAATTTTATTCAAAGCCAGAATATTTTTTTTATTAAGAAAAGTCCGCTTTGATAATTAGTTCGTTTAGGATTGTTTTGCGTCTATTAAGTAGACTTGGTTCATCGAGAGAATTTAATGAACTGTCTTAAAGGCCGCAATTCACCCTTTTCGGGGTTAAAATTCTTAAATGTGACCAGTCTTCAAGTGTACTAATGATACTGCAAGAAAATCGCAAAATCACTTCAAAAGTACTTCTAAACTAGATGTTTCGCTTTATATTTTATAAATGTATTTTTCTTTTAACGGACTATCAAGAAAAGACAACCGGTTTCTTTTGTGGTTTAAGGGCTCAAATTTTGGTTTCTGGTCAACTGGTCGACAAAGCAAATAACGACTCGACGACATACCATGGAGTTTTACGTTTTTCTTTGCATCCTTAGGCCTATGTGCTAAAATAACCGGCGTTAAAAACTAATAGTCGACTCGTCAACTTCCGCACCTTATTGGCTTATAAAAACCGCGTCGACAAACCAAAAAGTATAGAAATTATAATTATTAGGCCTATATAAATGCATATTTCATTTACTCTATGACTTCTATCAAAACAGATCATACGACGGGTTAATATGAGCCTATAACAATAGGCCTACATGGTTTCATAAGATTAGTGTTAAAAATAAATAAACATGGTGATTACAAATAATTAATTAATTAACAATCATCAGCGATCATTCAATCAACTAGTTTCGAAATTTGCTGAATCTATTCCCAGCCTCTGAAGGCTATTTGGGCAGTTGGGGGGACAGTCAAAAAGACTAGGCACCGAAAACTTAGGAATTGCCGCACCTCCGCGGGCGCGGGGGTTTTCAACGTAGCCTATTTACAAACCTCGGATCCATCTAACCTCGATTTATTTGGAAAGATGGATGTTTTTGTTGTTCAATCATACCATTATTTTCCCCTATACCACTCATGTCACGCCTGTGGTTTTTATTTATAAGTACGTATTGGCATGAGTTTAAAATCACCGCAACCGCTGAGGTGCGGGAAATCACAAGTTTTTGGTGCCTAGTTTTTCTGACTCTTCCCTTGCAAATCAGAGGCTAGGAAGAGATTCAAAAATATCTAGAACAAAAACCATTTTGTGTTAATTTAATCGGGACGCAGTTCGTCAAACAAGATACTATTTGTTTGGTTCACGTTAGCTTTAAGGTTTCTCAATGTAACTAATGGGAGATAACTCTAGTTTAATTTAAGACTTGATAATCGAAAGTAAAGATAAATCCGGGCGCGATGGTAAATAGCGCGAAATATCAACAAGATTTCATCACAATAAAAATAATCAAATTTAATCTAAAAACTTATTTTTGCAATGGTAGGAATTGAATTGGACAATGAGGTTAGTTTAATAATTTATTTGTGTTCCATTGAGCTATTAAAAGCATTCAGCAAAAGAACAATGTCGGTTTATACAGATTGATTGATGCTATACTGACTATACAGTTAATTTAGAAAGAGTCGAATCAAAGGCTTGTTTTATTCTAATAGGCTCAGTTCAAGAGGCCTGTAACACAGGCATCTGTTTTTATCCCCACAGACCTATATACGTATGTATATATGTTGAAAGTGATTCTTCCCATGGATAAAAACAGGTTCCTGTGGCCTGTAATCAGTGTAACCCAGTCCAGTGAATTATTTTTCCAAATATTTTTTTTTTCAGTCAGAAACCAGTAATTTAAAGGAAGAGAAATTTTTGGATGTGAATGAAAAATCTGATTCTGGAATGGATGACGATTCCGTTAAAACTGACAGCCCTGAAAAAGTGGACATGGGTGAGTCTGATTTCTGAGGGAGCTGCTGTGGCTGTGGCTCACTTGGCGGTTCAGGGTTCACTCATTGCAAAGGTCAAGAAGAATTCTCGAATCTGTCAGTAATGCAGGCCCAGTGTTTGCAGGCCCAGTGTGCTACAGGCTGTACAAGTTAAAGATCCCTCGACAGTTGGAAATCGCAAAAAGAGTAGGCTAATGCCGCTTTCCTGGCAAGTTGTTTCTTGTCTTCATTAGCCCATTAGGTGCAGAAGGATGGGATGTATAACTCCATTCATTTTATTTTATTTTTGAATAAATATTTTATAGATTCTGACAGTGAAGATGAAATTGTTTTGACTAAAAAACAGAAAAGGAAGGTATGGTGCTTTAATTTTATTTTGAATAATTTATGTGCAAAGATAATAAAAAAGGGCTTATTTTTGACCCCGAGAGAGCTCTTTCTGAAAATGTCAAAGGTCGCATTTATTAATTGAATAAATAAGTGGAGACAATTATATAGATAACAATTACTGTATTAAACTTGCAACTTTTTGAAGAGGATACTCCCATCTTTATTGAACAACGATACAGCTAGACTTTCATATTGAGTTGACGAGTGTCTGGAAGTTAAGACTTGATTGTCAAGACTAGATTATCAAGCCTAACATGAAATAAAAATGCAGACTGTTATTTATTTTAAGGTGATATTAGAAGATAGTGATGGAGATGAAGAAGAAAGTAAAAAAGAAGAAGTTCAAAAACCTGTTGAAGAAAAATTTATCAAGAATAAGGTAGAGAGATTATATGTTTTCTTCGGTCGATTTTAAATTTATATAATCTATCAAATGATTAATAAGAAAGCGCCAGAATACAAAGTAATGGTGTCTACAATGGCAGAGGTATGAACCATACGAGAACGCGTCTGACCTAGTTACCAGAATCAGGACACAAGGATAATTAGAAGACATTTTAAACGCGTGACCTCGGCAAACTACTTTTCTATACCAGAACATATCATGACAACTGATTTAGTCTGGCGTTATAATTTAATGGATTTCAATTAGGTTTAGGTCTGTTATTACTATGACGTAAGAATGACGCGATAATCACGGATGACGTATGAACGAGTAGTTTTACAAGAAACCATATTAGATACTTGAACTGTCAAAATCTCTGATAAACTGTATTCAGTAGTATAAAAAATCCATTGAATTCCTTCAATTAAAAATTTGATTCTATAAAAGTTCCTAATGGATGTCAAGGTATAAGTATAAAATTTGTAATAGCTTGACTTTGTGAAGATGAACGAAGACTTGAGTAAAACATTATAGATTTATTATTCATCCCTGTCTTCTAATTAACAGACTGCTGAGGATGTTCTAGATGAAGTTATGGATGATGAAAACAATTCACACCAAGAATCAGGTACATTACAAATAGCTCAAGTTCTTTTCACACTCTTAGTTTTTATGAAATTATAGAATTAGATTATATAAGGATTCTGTTATGTTATTTATGGCAGCAAGTATATCTACTGATGAATATATACTCCTATTGACCAAGTTTAATATTTTATGATTTTTCAGATTATATAAGGATTCTGTTATGTTATTTATGACAGCAAGTATATCTACTGATGAATATATACTCTTATTGACCAAGTTTAATATTTTAAAAGTTTATGTTTATTCTAAGATGCAGTATCACTTTAAGTGTAGCCTACTTATAAATAATCCATTTTCTTGTCGTTTAAATATTTAGATAATGTTGAAGAAGGCAGTAAAACAGAGAGTGAAGAAACCAAGAAATTAAAATTGAAGTTTATGTTATTTAAATGCAGTATATAGTGGTACTTATTATTCCATTTTCTTTTTTAAATATTTGGATAATTTGATTAAGACAGTAACGAGTTGAGCAAGATATTACACAACTGTATTCGTTTACAATTCTTATGGGATGTTGACAGTTTAGTGGTCTTTAAATTTCTATTTCAAATCTATTCTACTTATTATAATTAGACAAGAACACCCCAGAATTTCTATCAACTACATGTGGAGCCCTTGACATTATTTGGTTTGATTTACTCGAAACTAGTTTGTTTTTCAATTAATTTCTAGAACTTGTTGGATTATATTATATTCTAGAAACCCAGGTTTGTTATGTACTTATAATTTAGACTATTTTGGTTTGTATTATAATTCTAGAAACCATGTTTGGTTTGTATATTTCTAGAAACCTATGTTTGGTTTGTATTATTTCTAGAAACCTTGTTTGTTTGTATTATATTCTAGAAACCTATGTTTGGTTTGTATATTTCTAGAAACCTTGTTTGGTTTGTATTATTTCTAGAAACCTTGTTTGGTTTGTATTATATTCTAGAAACCTATGTTTGGTTTGTAATATTTCAGAAACCTTTGTTTGGTTTGTATTATATTCTAGAAACCTTATGTTTGGTTTGTATTATATTTCTAGAAACCATGTTTGGTTTGTATTATTTCTAGAAACCTTATGTTTGGTTTGTATATTTCTAGAAACCTTGTTTGGTTTGTATTATATTTCTAGAAACCTATGTTTGGTTTGTATATAATTTCTAGAAACCTATGTTTGGTTTGTATTATATTCTAGAAACCTATGTTTGGTTTGTATATAATTTCTAGAAACCATGTTTGGTTTGTATATAATTTCTAGAAACCTATGTTTGGTTTGTATTTTAATTTCTAGAAACTATGTTTGGTTTGTATTATTTCTAGAAACCTATGTTTGGTTTGTATTATTTTCTAGAAACCTATGTTTGGTTTGTATTATAATTTCTAGAAACCTATGTTTGGTTTGTATTATAATTTCTAGAAACCTAGTTTGGTTTGTAATATTATAGAAACCTATGTTTGGTTTGTATTATTTTCTAGAAACCTATGTTTGGTTTGTATATAACTTCTAGAAACCTAAGTTTGGTTTGTATATTATTTCTTAGAAACCTATGTTTGGTTTGTATTATATTCTAGAAACCTATGTTTGGTTTGTATTAAATTTCTAGAAACCTATGTTTGGTTTGTATTATTTCTAGAAACCTATGTTTGGTTTGTATTATAATTTCTAGAAACCTATGTTTGGTTTGTATTATAATTTCTAGAAACCTATGTTTGGTTTGTATTATAATTTCTAGAAACCTATGTTTGGTTTGTATTATTTCTAGAAACCTATGTTTGGTTTGTATTATAATTTCTAGAAACCTATGTTTGGTTTGTATTATTTCTAGAAACCTATGTTTGGTTTGTATTATAATTTCTAGAAACCTATGTTTGGAGACAGTGATATATATGATGCTGAAGAGAGCAGTGATGATGAAGAGGGAAAGAAGAAGAAGTCCAGTGGTAATAATACCATTGACAGTGATGGTAAATATCTACAATTACTTTCTTTATATGATTATACACCATTTACAAGAGAGGAGCAACACAAGCAAGATAATAATTATGGGATAGATACACACTTCTTTAATATATATGATGTAATATACCCACGAGTCAAAGAAGTGTGTAACTTGTGTTACATTATGTATCCAGGATTTCAATCCCAGCAAAGATCAAGATGAACTTTCAGATTCAGCAATTCAAGACTAGCTATAACTACAAAGTAAAAGAAAGCTCAGCTCCTGTGAAAAAAATAACAATGTTTGGATGAATCTTGGGTAGAAAACTATATAGATTACCATGCCGACTAAAAATATCAGAAAAAAATACGGAAATATAATCTTTTCTTTTTTTTTTTTTTTATATCAATATTTATTTCTTATTTATAGTGTAATATACAAACAATGATAAGGGGATCTGGAAACAAGCATGATGCTTATATAAATCCATTTAATCTATGTATGAAGGGAACTTACTAACTTTTTACGGTAATTTGTAATTATAGAGTCTGATAGTAATGATGAGGGACGAGAGGAGCCTGGGGAAGATGAAGGCTTTGATGAAAGTTCAATTGACCCCAAATTATTAGCTAAACTTAAAAAATTTAAGGTAAGCTGTACATTATAAGGCAAGAAAACGATGAAATTAATCTGGGATTAATGTAATATGGATTTATCTGGTGTTGAAATTGTAATTGTTAGAATATAGTGATTTTTATTCACCAGGGGGCAGGTAAAACAGCGACTAGAGAGAGTAAACAAAGAAAAGCTAAAGATGAAGCATTGAATATTCACAGTGAATCACAACGACTACTCAGAGGTCAGTTAATGCTTGATGTATTTCATTTTTCGTCATTATGCTTGACTCATTATGCTTGATGTATTTCATTTTTCGTCACTATGCTTGACTCATATGCTTGATGTTTTTCATTTTTCGTCACTATGCTTGACTCATTATGCTTGATGTTTTCATTTTTCGTCATTATGCTTGACTCATTATGCTTGATGTTTTTCATTTTTCGTCACTATGCTTGACTCATAATGCTTGATGTTTTTCATTTTTCGTCACTATGCTTGACTCATTATGCTTGATGTTTTCATTTTTCGTCACTATGCTTGACTCATAATGCTTGATGTTTTTCATTTTTCGTCACTATGCTTGACTCATTATGCTTGATGTTTTTCATTTTTCGTCACTATGCTACTAAAGAGCATCAGTTATGCTTGACTCATTATGCTTGATGTTTTCATTTTTATCATTATGTAAATATGTTATTGTAGTTTTATGTAGAAAGATCCCAGGGAAGATTGCCTCGTAAAACTGGGTGTCTAATAAAGTTATTATTATTATTATTATCTATCTACGAATTGAATCCAGTTTCTTGTTATTTACATGTTTTATAATTCTGTAGTAATTGACCAATTTAAATATTTTCATAAAAAATGGTGGCGTCGCAGAAACGCCTTCGGTTATTCATTAAAGATACCTTGACAATAAGATATTCAAAAGGAATCAATTCTTTGCCAAATTTCCCCTATTGCACACTGCATGTCTTCCTAAAGTAAGGGGCTGTACTCCATTTAATGTGATTTACTATTATATCTATATTTCAGAATCTCATATTAACCTGCCGTACCATCAACCAACACCAAAATCATTAAATGACTTTTTAGCCCGAGCCAGTAAAAAACAGGAGCAGTATAAATGTCTTCGTTCAGTTCGCGACACCAAGTATGTCCCGATTTTTATTAATTTAACAGAAAACTGCTACCTTATGTTGGTTAGGGTCGTATATCAGGACACTGGCTGGATATTAATTAAATATTTCACTAGTTTAATGGAAGAAAGTTTTAGTAAACGGAAGACAATAATTTATGTCACTCATTTCTTAAACACAAGGTTTAGGCATTAAAGACAGGTTCTCTATCTAATGGACATTACTTTATGTGACTCATTTGTTAAGCCTTGTTTAGTAAAAAATAAAAGACGGGTTCTCTCTTACAAGCGGGCTTAAAAATTAAAAAATTACTAAAATCTGTTTTACAAATGGAATAATTATATCTTTGATGGTTTTAGTTCATGGGCTGACTTAAAAAAAATTCAAGAATTATTCTTATGTTACTATGTCTTTTTACAGAAACGCTAAAGTTATCGAAGAAACTCTATCAGAAAAGAAAGAAAAATCACCTAAAAAAGTGACACCATCGCGAGACACAAAAACCACTTCAACATCTGAAACAGACGACTCAAAAACAGATTTGAATAATGAATCTAGTAAAAGTTATTTATTTGATACGTTGTGTAATTTGAAAAACACGGAAATTGAGAGTGGGGATGAATTACCAGACATAGCTCCTCGCGATTTAAATAAAGATTTCTCAAATTCCGAAAAAAACGATGGTGAAACTGATACTACAAATGTTGGACCTAAAAATTCGGAAGATTCCCAAATGGACACGATATCAAATTTAGAAACAGGTGCTTGTCGGGAAGGTGTACAAGGTGCTAAAGTACAAATTGATGAGGAATATTCATCCAAGTGTTTAAATGAAGATGAATCTGAAAAGTGCTCAAACAATGACAAAACGGAAATATCTGATTCCGACAAACTTCCTGATTTAAAATCTTCAGACACGTTCGATTCCACACAAACTCCAAAACAAAAGATATTTTCACGTTTGAACCTCAGTATTGAAGAAAAACCAAAACTCAGCGGAAGTTCAGACGATTTTATTAGTTTTGATAACGAGGCCAACACACCTCAAAATCCAGAACTGAATAAATTTATGGACAGATTTTTAAAACATTCAAAGAAAAAAACACATAAAAAACCGACAGATGTTGATATAAGGTTGGTAGTTTTATTTTTAAGGATTAAAACCAACTTCTGGAGATGCAGATTTTTATTATTACATTGTAGTTTACCTTATTGCATAGTGCTCACTGTATTTTCACTTCACCAGGTCTTGGCCTTGTATAAGTCATCTTTCCCCATTATCCCAGTAAATTTTTGAATCTGGGAAGATCAATTCCAACCCATAGACAAAATTTTAAGAAACTTAGTTGTAAGCTTTGTAAAAAATGGTTGTTCCTTTTCTTTCTTAAAAAAACCTTGGACCATATTCTCTGAAAGGAAAGAATAAAAGAAAGAAGCAACTATATTTTACAAGGATAACAACTTAGGTTCACAAGTCCGCCATGACAGGGTTCCTTTCTACCAGCTGGTCCTTGACCAACTTAGCTAAGATTAATTCCAGACTTTAAGAAATACAGTAATCTGATTGGATGATAAACTTGATTTAAAAAAAAAATTTTATTGATTGACCAATCAGATGTCTAAGACACTAAATCATTTAAGAGCTAAGTTTTCAAGAATAAAGTCCCTGTGTTAGCCTAGTAAAAGATATGGTGCTTGCTTCTTCTAGTTGAAATGTATAGCATCCATGGCAACCAATGAATGTAATGGTTTATTTTCTTCTCCGCTTTATAGTGTATTAATACATAAATAATAGGAATGACTTAAGATCTTATTATCGTTACGGAAAAATAAACCCTGATCATGTACATTTTGTCACATGTTCAACAAATGTTTATTTCCCCATACCGATGTCAAGATCCACATTTATGCAACTGGTTTATTGAAGGAAGTGATAGTAGAAATGTTAATGTACATCGAAATTAACTTTTTTTTTTCAGTATTATACAGAAAGAATCCACAGAAGGTGATAAACAAGAATTAAAGTTGAATTCCTTCACATATCATATTGATGATGATGATGACACAGTTACTAAGACTGGGGAAGATATACCAGGTAAACCATAACATTATAAACATTAACATAGAGATGAGTGGATGACAAGATGGCCGTCAAACCTGAGAGTCCAGGGTTCAATCCAGATGAAGGTCGAGATGAACTTTTGGATTTTCAACCAGCTTTCCCCTTGATGCTGATCTATGGGGGTAACATAGAAGCGTCTAGTTCTGTAGATAGGTCAATAAGTCTAGCCCCCTGGGTGCTACAGACTGTGCACGTTAAAGATCCCCTGACAATTGGAAATCACAAAAAGAGTGGGCTTATCCGCTGTCCTGGGGAATTTCTCTAATTGCACACTGTATGGTGTCGTCCATCTTCATTAGCCCGTAAGGTGCAGACGTAAAACTCCATTCAGTGACTGTATGCCCTATTATATAATTATTTTAGGTGCTAAATTACTGACATTAAAAGAGAAATTGGAAGCTGCTATGAAGGTAAAAAGAGAACTATTAAGACAGAAGAGAGAAGAGATGTATAACCTAGAGAATGAAGAGGGATTTGAAGAAGGGGCGGACGATTTGTTAGATAACGAAGACGAGCTAACAGACGGCTCCGATACTGATATCGAAGATGATGATTTCGATAAACAGTTTGGTAATGAAGAGTATGATGATGAAGAACAAGAAAAGGTCAGCCATTTTGCTTCTAATCAAGGATTGTTTGAACTCTCTGTGTCAACTTGAAACCTTTATGGCTTCTATTCACATCAGTCCTATTTTCCAGCAGATCCTTATGGTTCCAGTTGCTTAAGTATATTGGTGCAGAAGAGTTGGACGTAATTTCATTTCGTTTTGTTTGCTTATGGTATCTTGGTCCTTTTTTTGATAGTTAAGTCATAAAAGGCTTAGTTTCAGTAGAATTTATAAAAAATTTCGTTCACTATAATATTCTAGATAGATTTGACTTGTCTTCAAAGTACATAACATTTCTACTAGCCTTCAATAAACCAGCTACGCTAACTGGCGTTTAGTTTCCAATAGCTTTAGTTAATCACGTGATAAACCAGCGTTTATTTCACCACAATGATAACAATTTCCACTTTCATTTCTTAATTACATATGTTGACATCACATGACTTGTACAGGTTGACAACCCATTTGCTGACGAGGAAGCAGAAGAAGAGAATGAAGATGGAAATAATGCTGCTGATAATGATGATGATGATGATGAAGGAACTATGAAACTACAAATGGAAACTTCTGATGAGGAAGATGAAGGTAAGAAAATTATTGAATAAAATTGAGTCATTTTGAGGTTTTTTTGTGTGTATTGGGACAAAGTTTTGAGTGGCTCCTATAACCATAGAAATTCTTAGGTCTATATTATATAGGGTTTAATCCTAGCAAGTAAGGAGGAAAAAGTACCGAGGTCCTGTTGCTGCAGTCTCAGTCTGTGCATTAGAAATCTCTCCACAGTTGGAAATTGTAAAAAGAGTAGGCAAATTGAAATTCCTGGAGAAATTTCCCTCATTACACACTGTATGGGGTTGCCTGTCTTTATTAGAATAGGACGTAAAACTCCATTGATTTCATTCATAAGTTTACGTGACTGACTTCAATTCTAATTCGATAAATATTAATCGTATCTGACTGTTTGTTTGTAGAAATTAAGAAACCTAGTAAATCTCAGAGAGTGGTAATATCGGATGATGAAGAGAGTAGAGATACTGTTCAGAATAATAGTGGTAAGTTAAATCGTTAAGAAATAGTCTTACCAGAATCTTTATGTGAAGAAGTAGATAAAGTCTCCTGTATGGTGAGAACGATTGTGCAAATACTGGAAATTTATTCTAAGAATTTCTGCACGCATACTCAATTTAACACATGGCTATGAATTAAACTAATAAACAAAAAAAAAGAAAGAAACAACAATATTTGACAAGGATAACAACTTAGGTTCACATGTCCATCATGACAGGGATCCTTTCTACCGGTGGGTCTTTCGTCAAACCTCTTGGTATTGATTTTACAAGGATAACAACTTAGGTTCATAAGGATCCTTTTTACTAGCTGGTCCTTGGCTATTATAAACTATTTACATTTATTCGTATTCTAATACTTACCGTGATTCCTTATTTTGTATACCTTATACCTGCCAATTTGAGCATGCGCAATGTTTGTTTTTACTGCTATGGCGCCATGTACAAGAGTGAGTTTTACATGAATTTAACAGGCTAAACCACTTGACATTGATCTTTTCCGGATCATTTATACCCATTTACAGCTGGGTGGACTGGAATTATGAGAGAAAATGACTATTTCAAGGTCATTCAACTTTCACACGCCAACCAACAGCCGCCATTTACTTGATGTAATCAAGAAAATGAAATCATGTAAATACCGACATTCTAACCAACTGTGCTAAAGAAAAATTGTTAACTTTCAACCATAAGCTAATATAAAAAAAAGCGAAAAAACATTTAAAAACACAATTTTATGATATTTGAAGTGAAAGGTGGAGAAGAAGACATGGTTATTAATGATGTTAATGTTAATGAAGATGAACTTTCACCTTTATCTAAACATCTCCAATCAAACACTCCGGTAAGTATCTGTTGACAAGCATACAGACCTGAAACATGTACAGCCTGTAGCACACAGGGCCTAGACTCAGTGAGTTACACTCTTGTTCGTAAAGCTGAAGGTCCAATCCTGGCAAAGGTCGAGGTGAAGGATTTTTTAACCAGGTTTTTGTCCCCTGTCAGTGATGCGATCGGAGCATGCTACAGGATATAGTTATCTCTCTGTCAAGGGATCTTTATTATGCATAGCCACAGGGCCTTGGTTTATTCTCCCATCCAAACAACTAGACACATTTTGCATGTCAGTCCCAACTAAAACCCAGCATTATTGAAAAATTAAATCCAAAGAACTAAATAAATTCCTTCGTCAGTGTATTATTCTATTTTTGAATATTTGTAGAAAATAAGTCGAATGGGTAGTCTTACATTAGCTGTTGAGAATACACAAGATCTATATACTGATACCCAAGATGGGTTTAACAGTAATAACTACCCTGTTTCTGATACACAACCTTCACAAAGTTTAAATTATTTATTAGAAGATTCTCAATCACAGATGTTAGATGCTGATGGGTAGGTATAATAGTTAATATTTACATTTCTATCCGTCACTCAATAAACCAGTTACGCTAACTGGTGTTTATTTCTTGATAAACTGTAGTATGTCACATGACGCTAGGACGTAGTCAAAGCACAACAAGATGGAATCTAGATTTGTAGGAAATTCATATAACCAGTCATATAAAACAGTGAAATTGTATAATAAAAGTATCTTAAATATAAATATAAGAATTAAACGTTGGTCTCATTAGTATTATTGGTGTGTAAACACAATAGATCACGCTACAAACATATACTATAACCTATCATATAAAACAGTGAATTTGTATAATAAAGTATACTTAAATATAAATATAGGAATTAAACAATTGGTCTCTCTTAGTATTATGGTGTGTAAACGAAATATGATCATATATCAAACTTACGTGACTTAATGTCATGTATTCAGTTTGATATGACGTCTGTCGTCTAGGCAATATACTGTCTGAAAATCAACTTGTGTCATTAGCCATCATCAAATTCTGTCTTTCTTTGTTTTTTTACCAATGAAATATGATAAAATAAATATCAAAAAGATTTATAAACCTTAATATATCATTTTTCTTGTTGTTTAATTTTATCTCAGATTTAAGATTTTTAGAATAAAACTAAATCAATTGTGCCCCAGGTCTGTCTATATTTGACAAGTTTGTTATATTCTGAACTTGTATTAAATTTAGGTTTTTAAAAGTGAGATCAACGCAGCCTACTAGACGATCTCTAGGACTAGAAGATTTTCCCAATCAAACCCAGGACAATATGGAGGAGTTGCTAGGGCTGTGTTCGGGCAGATTTGTTGGTAAGTTAACCCTTGGTATCCACACCATGCAGTGTGCAATGAGGGAAATTTTGCCAGGACAGCAGCACTGACCTACTCTTTTGCAATTTCAAATTGTTGAAGGATCTTTAACATCTACAGCCTGTAGCACATGGGGCCTCGGTTTATTGTCCCATCCAAACGACTAGACGCTTTTTCCATGTCAGTCCCACTGACCTGCATCACTGACAAAGAGAATCCTACTAAATTTACTGATTTTATTATATAGAAAGTAGCGGTGTAGATAAAAAGAAGAAGTTATTTAATAATGATGTTTCTACACAAGGTAACGACATGGATGAACTAGTTGGACTGTGTTCCGGTGTTTTTGCTACGTAAGTACAGTATATACTGCTAACATACTTCAATAAGAACCCACCTTCATCCTCCCTTCATTCTTTCAGTATAACTAACAACTGATTAACAGCCACCTTTATAACCGACCAGTAACCATGTATTTCCACTCCCATAAAAGGTCACATTGTTCTTTATGCCACCAGGATTTTTGTGGCCTTGTGAAATTTTTGGTTGGCAATGGGGACTGGACAAGTGTTAATTTGAACCCCTGCTATGGTCTGGTGGCCCTTTCTACTGAATTAAAACAGTTCTATTTGATTATAGAGCCAAGAGTCAGGGAAGGAAAAGGAAATTAGAAGATGAAGATGAAGATGAAGATGATGGGGAATCCACTAATCTATTATTATCAGAAGATGAATCTACGCAAAAGGTAAAGTTAATATAAATACCATACACTTAATTCACTGAGATAGTATTTGACATATAGAAGTCAAGGAACACAAGGGAATAGATTATGGTATAACACACTTCTTTAAAGGGATAATAGGTCTTAGCATGAAAGTAAAATTTTGGTTCTCAAGAATGGTCAATATGAGTGTATATTCATCAGGGAACTTACCTGGTGTCATAAAGTAACAGAATCTCTTAAAATCTTGAAAACTCGCAAAACTACGTCATTTTTGAAAAATGCTTAATCAATTTATTTAGTGTTTTTCAATAATAAAATGCATCTTTATGGATAATTACTTAGTTTATATTTTCATGATATTTATGGTAGCAGGTATATTTACTGATGAATATATACTCTTACTAACCAAATTTTGGAATTCTTTGTTCATTCTAAGACACAGTATCCCTTTAATAACAAATATATAATGTTCAACACAATTTACATATTGTGTCACCATCAGATGAAATCAGTTTGTCAATCAGTCATGCAGGAAACTAGATCAGTGGATTAAGGTAGAAGTCAGGAGAACATATTACTGATGATTCTGAGGCTCCAAAATCCCAATCAAAATGTTCACCATAAATTAATCGGAACTGAAGAAGGTTTTGAGAGAGGACAATTCATGGGAATTAATTCTCACAAGCCTTGACCCAGCCCCTGTGGGCTGATATTGGATTAGATTATTAACCAAGGTGCTGTTCATGTTTTATTTTTCCAGTCGGAAGATAATGAAAGTTCTTCAGATGATGAAACCCCAAATATAATTATTAAAGCGAAGAAAAAGAAAGGTTTTAAAACGCGAGATGGGTGGGTATATCTATTAAAACATTGCTTGTTACTATTAGTAGTGAACTATTGAAAGATTTCTTGACAAGCTGTAGACACAGCAATAAAAAGATTAGTATAAAAAATGCCCCTAAAATTAAATCATATTTGCTTTGCTATTTTTGTGATTGATCAAACTACCTATTGTTACTGTGAAGCTGTGATCTAGCCAATTTTAGCATAAAGTATACTTGTTTCATGACTACCTCCCTCCAGGCTTGAAGCCTATTATTGTATTAAAACCATCTATTTTAAAAATTAGGAACAACACTGAAATAAAGATATTGTTACTTTACAATTTACAAATAAAAATATAGCGAAATATCAGCTGCGTGCCTTGTTCTGTATTTTATATTAATTTGTTTCTATTTACAGTAAAATCCGAGCTGATTTTGTTGATGAAGAAGCTGAACTTTCAGGTAAACACATCAAGAATTATTTCCAAGTTGTATTTAATCCCTGATAAATCTAAATATAGAAAATATATTTTGCAAAAAGTTAATCCTCGGAAAAAACGGAGTTACGGAAGCCATGTTATAAATAGTACTATGTTTGTAAGACTGGTTGTTATTTTACAGGAAGTGAATATAAAACCATGTTATAAATAGAACTATGTTTGTAAGACTGGTTGTTATTTTACAGGAAGTGAATATAAAACCATGTTATAAATAGAACTATGTTTGTAAGACTGGTTGTTATTTTACAGGAAGTGAATATAAAACCATGTTATAAATAGAACTATGTTTGTAAGACTGGTTGTTATTTTACAGGAAGTGAATATGAAACCATGTTATAAATAGTACTATGTTTGTAAGACTGGTTGTTATTTTACAGGAAGTGAATATGAAACCATGTTAGGCCGTGCAAAGTAAATTGTCTGTTTTACAGGCCTTTTTTTTAAAAAAATGGGGCGAGAGGGCGAATTTATTATTTATTATTTATAAGCGCTTTTTTAAATTTGGCACCAGAAGAAATCGGAGCGAGCGAAGCTATTTATTATTTATTTCCGCAAATTTAAAAAATAGATTTAAATCACCATTCAGATGCAACTATCAGATGTTTTTGGGGTTTGAATGATAATAGTTCATAGAAATAACAGAACTTTTTTACCTTTCAACTTCACATAAACATAATCATTCCAACATATTTACTACCTCTGACAATGATGCACTTAGGTGCATCAGGGCTGATAATATTATGTCAAGACAATGTTATTCTACTACAGTGCTAATCCATTTCTATCCATCTGTAAACTGTATTTTAAAATGCCATTGTATAGTAATAATTATTATTATTGGAAATTTTGGAACAAATTGTCATACATCACATCACATGACAAGAACAAAACAATCTGATTAGATCGAACTTCTATTTTAATAATTTTTATAGGCCTATGTTACAAATGCCGTACTAACGGAGTACTTCCGGTTTTAACTTGAGAAAAGCGGAATGTTTTGATTGATACCAATAATGAGAAAATCGATCGTATTCGAACGTATAAAATTCGTATTTTCTTGTATTCGTTCCCATTTTTCCATAAATATTAACTTTTTCAAATCAATAGCAGGAAAAAAACCCGGTGCATTCTTTTACTTGTACTTGTAACGGGTCTCGATTTGTTCCACATCCAGAAACGAAATCATCAAGATTAAAACTAATTTAATGTTTGGATTGTCCTCACGAAAGTGTGAATAATTTTCATAATTGTGCTTCCTTCAGCAAATAATTGTATTTTCGAACGTTAAATTGTATCAGAATCAATTTCAGTTTAAGTTGTAGAAGAAAATCTTTTTATCTTATGATAATAAACGCATTCTAAGCCACTTCCGGTTTTTCGTTAAACGTCAAGGGAGGTAATTATGGTAAAAAATATTTTCGGGAACGGGGAAATAACTCTATTTTACACACAATTTTGGAGACGCGCGCGCATTATTTATTAATTATTCCAAAATGTCAATAAATAGTTTTGGAGCGCGGGGTATTTTACCGGAGCGCGCGGGGCCTGTAAAACAGACAATTTACTTTGTATGGCCTTATAAATAGAACTATGTTTGTAAGACTGGTTGTTATTTTACAGGAAGTGAATATGAAACCATGTTATAAATAGTACTATGTTTGTAAGACTGGTTGTTATTTTACAGGAAGTGAATATGAAACCATGTTATAAATAGAACTATGTTTGTAAGACTGGTTGTTATTTTACAGGAAGTGAATATAAAACCATGTTATAAATAGAACTATGTTTGTAAGACTGATTGTTATTTTACAGGAAGTGAATATGAAACCATGTTATATATAGAACTATGTTTGTAAGACTGGTTGTTATTTTACAGGAAGTGAATATGAAACCATGTTATAAATAGAACTATGTTTGTAAGACTGGTTGTTATTTTACAGGAAGTGAATATGAAACCAATGTTATAAATTTTTAGTACATGTTTGTAACACTGGTTTGTTATTTTAACAAAGTGAATATGAAAGTGACGAGAATCTAGATATCGAAGATGAAGAAGATATTTTAATGGAAGAAGAAGGTGATAAAGACAACGCTGTCTCCGAAACGGAACTACCGAGATCAAGATTGGAATCAGGATTTTAAACGTTAATCTTTAGCACTATGGGTTTGAAGACTGGATACTATCTGTGACATAAATTTAAATGAATGAGAGTTTTCCACTGTCCTGGAAAAATCTTCCCTCACTACTAATGGCTAATGAAGACTGGATCTACCGTCTTAGCAATAACCCATAAGATGTGATGGAAATTAATGGAGTTTTACGTCCTACTCTTCTGCACGTAATGGGTTAATGAAGTATCTATCTTAAATGATAAATTGAAATTAATGGAGTTTTACGTCCTAACTTTCTGCACCTAATGGGTTAATGTAGACACTAATGAAAATAAATAAATGGAGTTTTACGTCCTACTCATCTGCACCTAATGGGTTAATGAAGACAGGCAATTAGATAACAGGGACATGAAAATATTGTATTTTATCAACTGATTTTTTTTCCAATAAGTACAATATTTAAACTGGTTAAGATTATTTTGTATATATCTGTAGAAAGCAAGTTATAGATGAAGACCATAGAGAAATAGTCCGTTTAAAAGAAATGTATTTACCTGACGGTGATCTCCATAGTGACGGCGCTGGTAGAATGAGAAGATTTCGCTGGAGTAGTATAGGTTAGTAGTAACCGTTGCCCCTGTCTGTTGGTGCATCTGTCATGATGCTATCGACATAGTGTCACGTGACAAACTGAAGTTTATCAAAAATGAAAGCTAATTTGCTTAACTGGTTTATTGAATGGAGTTATAATAGAAATGTAATTATTATTGGAATTCAAATGAAAGATTTCAGCAATGATCAACTGTTGAACGCAGCAAACAAATCTACTTTCAATCCTGCATTGAAATACAAGGACCAAACACTCTTGGAAGAAAATGCAATGATGCAAATAGAAGCTATCGTTGTTTCTAATAATCATTAAGAGTTAAATCTTTACTTTAATCTGTTTCAAACACAAACTGTTTATTATTGTAGATGAAGGCTCACAACAGGATATGTTCGGGAACGATTCTGACGGAGACGAAGGAGCAGATGAGAACGAGGCTGCCGAAGAATTGAAATGGAGGATGGAAAGACATCAACGTGAAAAATTCTTAGAAGAACAGAAGGTTTGTATTTGTTAATTATTAATGGTAGTTGTTAGGATGTAACCTAGCAACAATAAAGGCAAGTTCAAGGTCATTTGACAGTTGAAAATTAAAAACGGGTAGGCTGCTGCTGCTGTCCTTGCTTAATTTCCCTCATGGCATACTGCATGGCATTGCTCTTCTTTTTGAGTCTTATCAGCTGCAGATAAATAGCATGTAAAACTTCATTTCATTTCTATCCAAATGTCCCTGTCCCCTGTCTTCATTACCCCATAAGGTGAAGAAGAGTAGGATGTAAAACTCCATTCATTTCATTTCATGCCCCTGTCTATTTACCTCATTGCACATTGCATGTTGTTTGTATTTCATTGAACCAACCAAGTGCAGTAAAGCTTTATTTCATCTCTATTGAAAGAGTAGGCTAATGCCACTGTCTATTTACCTCACTGCACACTGCATGGTGTTTGTGTTCTGTTTCAGGAAAATGAAGAAAAAGAAGCCCAGGAAAGAGATGACAGTCAGATTTTGAAATTTGGGAAATGTTTTCTACAGAAGAAAGGTAAAATCCTCATTTCTGTTTTACTGTTTTTTAGAATTTAAAGGCTTGAAGTGAAGTTTATATAATTATTATAATGTTTTCAGGACACGATAATCAATTTACACCATTCTAATTTTCAATCAGAATCTGTAGTTCCTGTAATTCTACTAAAACAAGTGTTTGTTTATATCATGGGACACTATATCAATTTAACCATTCTATTTCAATCAGAGTCTGTAGTTCCTGTAATTCTACTAAAACTAAGTTTGAATATGTGAATCAGGAACACTGATGGCATCAATTTACACCATTCTAGTTTTCAATCAGACGTCTGTAGTTCCTGTAATTCTACTAAAACTAAGTTTTGTATGTGTATCAGGACAAGTACAAAACCTTAATCAAACGATCTGTAGTTCCTGTTAACTACTAAAACAAAAAAATTAAGCCATATCAATTTTCAATTTTCAGACGTCTGAGGTTCATGCTAATCTATTAATCTAGAATGACTGAACATGTCTTGATAATATGAAAACAAGATTTGTGTTAAGAAAGTTATTCTTTGGGTCCTTCATTATTTAGATTTATTGTTTTTGGTCTGGGTCTGTTATATCTAATTATTATATATTTTAATATTTGACGTTATTTTTGTAGATCCTAATAAAACTACCTTACAGCGATCTGTATCATTGCCTGTGACTAGCAACCAAACAGAGGGTGACTCAACTTTCATCAAACCTTCGTTAAAGGTACATTCAAACTTTAATCACCTTCACAATATCATATTATTTCCAACTGTCTTATACCTTGACATCATTAGATAAAGGGTCGTAGCGTATAGGAGGGTGTGAAGCTCCCTAACCCCCCACATTGCTGAACCTGTAGGTAAATATAAAATCAGGTGGTAGAAAACAGTAATAGATGGAGCTGTTGGTAAAATCGATTGGATAACGGAAAGAGTGAAAACGATGTGTCAGTTATGATGTAATCAGTAAATTGTTCGTCTGTAAAATTTAGACGTTTAAAAGTTATATTTTAAAATTTTATTATCCAATCAGGAATTTCTTAAAATCTTGATTTTATCTAAGTTAAGTTATCCAGAATAAGACCCCATATGATAATGGTTCTAGTAAGATCAAAATCTGATGTTAATGAATTATTTTTTCAGAGTTCCAAAAGAGGGTCATTTTTAAACCGAAGTAAAAAAGATCTAGCTAAAATAGCAGATAGAACGAAATCTAAAATAAACCCAAATCAAACTACACATTCTAGAAACTTTGTATTTCAAGTCATATCACCTGATAAAAATAAAACAGAGGTTAGTATATGTTACAATTAAATAAGTTCAGGTTTTAAAGTTGTATGGTCCGACTCTCGAGTTAGGCTAATAACGACATAGGATAAATTTCAAACATTTGAAGCTTCTGATAGGAGGCACTGTGGCTCAGTGACTTAGATACTCTTAAACTTGAGGGTCCAGGGTTCAATCAGATTTTCAGTGATGCAGGTCAGAGGGACTGACATGAAAAGCGTCTAGTTGTTCGGATGGGAAAATAAACTGAGGCCTGATGTGCTACAGACTATGAACGTCCTCTATGGTTTAAAATTGCACAAAGAGTAGGCTAGTTCCGCTGTCCTGGTAAAATTTCCCTCATGGAACACAGCATAGAGTTGTCCGTCTTCATTAGATGCAGAAGAGAAGGACATTATCTATCAATGCTATTATTGTTTATTTTAGCCTGCAGTTACGGTAACCAAGACAACACCAAGTTCAAAAGTCAAGAAACCGCCCAATAAAAAACAGAAATTGGACACGAAGAAAAACTCAAAAACCCAAAATTCTAGTTTATTTAAACTGTTAGAAAATTGACATTATGTTTATTATTTTGTGTCTGATATTTATTAAAAATAATTTTTATTTATAAAAGATAGATATACATCAGGGATACTGATAGCGAAGCCACATTTCAATTTGTAGTCAGACGTCTGATTCATAACATGCTTGAGGGTTGCCAGACACAGACGTCTAACTATAAAATGAAATGGTGAAACGCTACCATATCAGTGTTGGAAATTTGGAGTGATGCCAATAGAAGCCATAAATGGCCTTGATACAAATTTAAAAAACCTCTTTACAATCCTTTTAATGCAAAACTACATCAGTATGAAATTCAAACATCTAAACTTGGCCAATAAGAGTATATATTTATCATCATATTGACCATTCTTTAGAACTTAAAATTTTATGTCCATTCTAAGACCCAGTATCACTGTATAGAGTTTTAATGTATAAATATAATATAACCCATTATATCTGTTTGTCTGATTTGTGAATGTAAAATTTAAGAAATTGTAAAATAATTTACTACAACGTCTTTGTTTTTATTGTTATTTAACAAACAAATCTGAAACCCTACATTGAGAAGTCCTGAATAAATCGAGTCAGTAAACTTTTGTGGTCTGAGTCTAGTATTGTTCAAGGGAGGTAATTCAGTTCTATAAATAGTAACTATCTTATTGCATTGGGTTGTGAAATGTAAACAAAACGGAAGTAGAGCTGTTATAAGGATGTAGAAAGACGCAACTAAATAAATGTTTCCAAGATGAAAAACGAAGCAGACGCCGATTCCAGTGGGGAATTATCTTACGATGTTGGGCAACTGAAAGAAATTCATTTTGCGCCGGATCAGGATTTTCAGAAAGCAGACGTAAAAAGGCTCGACATCTTAGATTTCGGTGATGAAGGGTTTCTATTAGAAAAGTTGCTCAGTCAATCAGAATGTGAAAGGTTGATTAAAAATGGCGAAGAGGCAGGATTTGATGAGATTAGAGGCTTAAATGACAAATACAGAAGTTCTCAAAGGTAAAATCCCATCATTTTATTTTTGAGGGGGAGGGGGCTTCTTTTATGGGCAGTGGACATTTGATATATTCTATGGCTAAATAAAGGACAATGGTGTATTCAAAAACAGGATTTTGAGTTCACTGATGAATATATACCCATATTGACTATTCTTGAGAAGTTTTATGTTCCTAAGACTCAGTAATTCTTATAAAAGATATTTATAATAATTATAGACCAATGGATTTATTTCAGAATAATTTTAAAGAATGATAAACTGAGTGAAATATTATGGGATAGAATTAAGGATTTTTTAAAAGATATTGTAATCAGATGGTGATCCAACTTTACAACATATACATGGATTAACTCCCTTATTACAAGGCAGATGGCAACCAGTTGGGTTAAATAATGTAAGTTCTTAAAACAGACCTCATGATCCATTCTTTTTGGTCTAGGATGGATAGAAGAAAGAGATCCTCATAAGCACTAAGAAAAAGCCCGAAAAAATTCAGGTAACCACAACCATAATCCATTGCCCCTCCATGATACATGCCCCCTTATCTCCTCTGGATAAATTACTTGCCCTCTCAGAACAATCAAGTTTGGCTGAGGAATTAAATAGGGTAGAAGTGTTGAGCTAGTATTGTCTTATATGATGTGACTTTGAGGCAGCCCCACCAATTGTCCTGTCTCAAAACTTTCTTCAGTTATCAGAGATTGATTAATTTAATTTACAAAAAGAACGAAAAGATGGACAATTTGATTGGGATTATGGCACCTCATAATCCTCAGAAATATCTTCTCCAGGCTTCTGGCTTTCAAAATTTCCTGGGGAGGGGGAGCAACAGGACCAAAAATAAGGGCCCCAGTACTTATTCAGTCATGGCGACGGGGCAGCTAAGAGGTTACCGTAATGAATATAAATTACAATATTTATATTTTACATGTCAGATGTTCAGATTATGCCGGTATAGGGCAGGAGGCCATTTTGGCCCTCATTTTGATGGTCATTATGTAAGAAGTACCAATGAAAGGTCTCTACAGACCTTGATGTTGTATTTAAATGGTGATTTTGAAGGAGGTTCCACTAATTTTATTGATGAATCTCAAATGATTCACATGGTGAGTATTGACCCCTTTCGTACATTAAGACAAAAGTTATTGCCCCTGATGTCTAATGGACATGTTAAGACAAAAGTTATTGCCCCTGATGTCTAATTGACGTGTTAAGACAAAAGTTATTGCCCCTGATGTCTAATTGTCTTTTTAAGACAAAGGTTATTGCCCTGATGTCTAATTGTCTTTTTAAGACAAAAGTTATTGCCCCTGATGTCTAATTGTCTTGTTAAGACAAAAGTTATTGCCCTGATGTCTAATTGTCTTGTTAAGACAAAAGTTATTGGCCCTGATGTCTAATGGTCTTGTTAAGACAAAAGTTATTGCCCTTGATGTCTAATTGTCTTGTTAAGACAAAAGGTATTGCCCTTGTATTTTGGAAGGAATTAATTTGATTTTCTTACTTCTTAAGTACATGCATGACCCAAATCAACCCTCATAAAATGGTGAACCTTTACATGGTTTTACTTTTATAAATGAACTGTTGTAGGAAGAAGGTAAATATTGTGCCGAAGAAAAGAATATATTAGACCAGATCAAACCAGACACAGGCCTAGGCATAATCTTTAATCATCACAGATTACACGAGGGGCAGAAATTAGGGTAGGTCACCTTTAGTACTGGTACAATATATCGCGGAATCGGTCAGTAAGCAACTGTAATGAAGCCATCAGTAAAATCCAGTAAATTAACCGAGAGAATGAAAATCATGTATCAGTTATGATGTTATCAGTAAACTGTTCATCTATTTTAACTAAGTGACAGTTTTGTAATGTGTTTTTCTCTGAAGGGGCGTTCAGTGGTAAAGAAGAATATTACATGTTACTGTTGTAGTCAAGTTAGATATAAGGCATAAATCAGAAACAAGCAGTGTGCAATGAGGGAAATTTTGTCAGGACAGCATCTGAAAGATATTCCATTGACTAAACTTATACATGAGTGATTTATTGTCATTAAGAAAGTGGTGTTGAAATAATATTTTCGTTATTGGGATAGAGGGTTGACATGTATGCTGGCGATAAGGTGCTAACTCTGAGATCGCTGGTTCGAAACCTGTTCGGGTCTCAGCCACTTTCCAGCGCTAGAATCTGTGCTATACCAAGAAAGTGTTATCCCAATAATGAAAATATGGTTAAACTTGAGTAATATTTTATCCTGGTCATTATAAAATTTATTCTAGAAATGGTATGAAGTATATATTAAGGACTGATATTATGTATAAGAATAAAGATAAGAAGAATCTAGATAGTAACGATGAAAAGGCCATGTTACTTGTTCAGGAGGCAGAGAGAAAAGAGGTAAGATCATTATAAAGAGATTGTAGAAAGGTTTTATAAATGTTTTATGTGTA
Source organism: Nipponacmea schrenckii (assembly GCA_030562195.1). Lineage (NCBI taxonomy): Eukaryota > Metazoa > Mollusca > Gastropoda > Lottiidae > Nipponacmea > Nipponacmea schrenckii. Next base: position 1,336,990 of record CM060199.1, read on the forward strand.
TCTGGAACACTGCTAGTACAATACAACTATCATTGAAATAACAGACCCAAACCTAATTGGTTCGTTTAGTTTTATTGGAATTACAGGAACCACATTCTACTGTCCACCATCATTTTAATGTTTTTTCCATGTTGATAAATCCCTTGACTTCTAGGCTAGCGAGCAAGCTGATAAATCCCTTGACTTCTAGGCTAGCGAGCAAGCTGATAAATCCCTTGACTTCTAGGCTAGCGAGCAAGCTGATAAATCCCTTGACTTCTAGGCTAGCGAGCAAGCTGATATATCCCTTGACTTCTAGGCTAGCAAGCAAGCTGATAAATCCCTCGTTCATTTTGTGTCCAGTATATCTTGCTCACACAACCACTTTTATTTAAAGCCCAGCTTCAATATGCGACCACAACAAAGTCCCCCCCCCCCTTTATGAGTAGTGTTACCCCATGGGTAATTCTTGACTTTGTTTCTTTTCAATTATCATATTTTTCAGGCGTCAGGAGATTGTATGGAAGCAGCAGAATTATACAGGAAAGCGTTTAAATTATCCCCAACAGTAGCAGAATATTATGGTTCCTGATATTCAATGTAATATCATATTTTATTATCAAATCTCTACATTGTCTTCATTCAAATTATCATAAATTGGAAGGGGAGGGATATTACAAATATTTGGGAAAAAGTTTTTTTGAAAATCAGGCTGGGCTTTGTCGAAACGATCTTAGCGCTAAGGAGTCCTAGGGTTATTCTAAGTTGCCATATGTATTTATAAGTCATACTGTCATATTGTCACATGACCTACTACAGCTCACGTTTCTATAACTTGTTTATACAATAGAGTTACAGGCTAGTATAAATATAAATATTTTCTGTATATCTGTATATTTTATCTATGTTTTCAAGAATAAGGTCCCAGGCCATCCATAATCATGTGTTTATTTAACGATACCTGTGGATCTAATATACCATTGAAGGATTAATGTAAATATTTTCTGTATATTTTATCTATGTTTTCAAGAATATTTCTATATTTTACTGGGGAAGATAGACAAAAATGAAATGAAATGGAGTTTTACTTCCTACTTTTCCGCACCTTATAGGCTAATGAAGACAGGGAACATACAATGTCATGTGTATAATAAGTAGTTTAATAGCAAACATAAATATATTAGTAATAAATATAACAGAATTCTAAAATATTGTCTAATAATAATAACTACCTGTAGTAGAATAACATCATCTGATATATAACAGACTGTCAGGTATATACCTGTAGTAGAATAACATCATCTGATATATTACAGACTGTCAGGTATATACCTGTAGTAGAATAACATCATCTGATATATTACAGACTGTCAGGTATATACCTGTAGTAGAATAACATCATCTGATATATTACAGTCTGTCAGGTATATACCTGTAGTAGAATAACATCATCTGATATATTACACTGTCAGGTATATACCTGTAGTAGAATAACATCATCTGATATATAACAGTCTGTCAGGTATATACCTGTAGTAGAATAACATCATCTGATATATACAGCTGTCAGGTATATACCTGTAGTAGAATAACATCATCTGATATATTACAGACTGTCAGGTATATACCTGTAGTAGAATAACATCATCTGATATATTACAGTCTGTCAGGTATATACCTGTAGTAGAATAACATCATCTGATATATAACAGACTGTCAGGTATATACCTGTAGTAGAGTAACATCATCTGATATATTACACTCTGTCAGGTATATACCTGTAGTAGAATAACATCATCTGATATATACAGACTGTCAGGTATATACCTGTAGTAGAATAACATCATCTGATATATTACAATCTGTCAGGTATATACCTGTAATAGAATTAAATCAATTCACAGCTTATATTACTTTATACATATTACATTTAGCTAAATGTGGCTATAGACCTTAGTTTAGAATATCTGTACAGTATGTCAGATGTACTGTATACCTGCTCATCCATTTAACAGATGACAGAAACACACCATGTCAAGATAACATACGAAATTCAATTGTCATGTAATTCATAATAATCACGATTAACATAAATTAAGATAGCAATTTAATTAGGCTGTAGGTATAAAGAGATAAATCTTGATATATTACATCTGTCAGGTATATACCTGTAGTAGAATAACATCATCTGATATATTACACTCTGTCAGGTATATACCTGTAGTAGAATAACATCATCTGATATATTACAGACTGTCAGGTATATACCTGTAGTAGAATAACATCATCTGATATATTACAGCTGTCAGGTATATACCTGTAGTAGAATAACATCATCTGATATATTACAGACTGTCAGGTATATACCTGTAGTAGAATAACATCATCTGATATATTACAGTCTGTCAGGTATATACCTGTAGTAGAATAACATCATCTGATATATTACAGTCTGTCAGGTATATACCTGTAGTAGAATAACATCATCTGATATATTACAGACTGTCAGGTATATACCTGTAGTAGAATAACATCATCTGATATATTAAACCAACTTTCGCTTATATGAGTTTTTATTTTTCATTTAGCCACTTCAAATTGGGACTAAAGACATAACTCTTGAATATTTGTCAGTTTTATCATGCCTCTGGTCAATCCTGCTCTATCCATGGCTGGAAATTTGTGACACAAACAAAAGGCCTATTTCAAGAAACATGAACGAAAGGCATATTGTGTGTAATGTCATAAAATCCCAGCGTTAAAAAAAAAGATCAGAATTTAATTGGCTTGAGGTATGAAAAAACTGATAAATTTTCAGTGAAACATAAGACCCTAACTGTGGTAAAATTTAGAATTAAAAATAAAAACTGATAAAACAGTGTGTTTAGTTAAGTTTTGAAGAATAAGTCCCCTGATGACTGTAAAGTTCTACCAGGTTAGACAAATATCTTAATACGTTAAATATTTCTTCATTCTATATACGGAAAATCAATTAATCAATCACAGATAATTTACATATTACATAACTAAAGGGGTGTGGCTTAGATTAGTTTAGAAAATCGGTGCAATAATGCAAGTACTTCTACCCTGCGTTCCCATTTAACAGAATAAAAACACACCATGTGCAAGATACACCCATAGATTCAATTTCATTAATTCAATAATCACAGATTAACATAAATTTACATATTAGCAAAAAGGGGGTGTGGCTTAAATATTAAAGGTAGTTGAGATGGAGAATTGTTGAACACATTATGGATCTTGTCGTTCAAATATACTTAGATTTTTAGCTTTAATTGATATGTTTTGAGAAGATCTAAGTCAAGAAATTCAGAAGGAATAGGCAGTTAAAGACCATGGTTTGCCTTGCGAGAGTTGAAGTAGAAATTTGATTTAATATTTTCTATTTATCACAGATTCTTAAAATATGACTAGAATGTCAAGTTAACTTTAGACTTAAGATAATTCTGAACACACATAGATTTGAAGCTTTTAAATTTTGAAGATGAATTTTGAACACTATTAATGATTATTTAAATAATTCCAAATTCTGAGACTAAGATATGATTGGTTTAACAAATGGTCAACTTGTCTCTTTAACCAAGTTTAAAGAATTAATTGATGCCAAGGTAGATATGAATTACATGGCTTACTAATATTCATCCCAGCCTCACTGTGCACTTAAAACATACAACATCTACATATACCATAACATGGAACTCACCAAACAAAACCACAAAAACAGAAATAATATAGTAATTAAAAAATAAATCATTAATTCCTTTAATGTACAATAATTATTTGATAAAGAAAAACTAAATGGCTTCAGGTAAAGAACCAAACCCTTTTTATTCTTTACAAGTACCTGTTTATTGAGGTCATATATATCTTAAAAAACATAAATGTATCAATTTATGACACTTTGTTTTAATTTTTGCATATGGCTTTGATGTTCATATACATCATCATACAAATAAAATTGGACGGAAATAAAAATAATAAAATTTAGTAAAACTTGATTTTGCAGATTTTACAGCAGTTTTTCCTCATGTGAAACATATCTAAAAGATATTGTCAAGAGGTTTTGTAAACATTTTGTATATAAAAAATTTTTAGCTTTGATTTTCACAATTCCGATTTTCATTCAATTTCATACACATAACCTCTTTACTATCTTTGACAATAGATTTCAATAGATTTATATATTAAAATTGTATTAAATAGAGACCATAGCAATAATAAAACTTCAATGTTTGCAGTCATTTCTCAGTCTTTTTTATATTAAGGGCCGGTCAGACAGGCTTCCGCGAGTTGATCACGAGTGTATCGCGAGGAAAAACTGTCAAACGCGAAGTAAACGCGGTCACAAGTGAATGACACGCGAATGAAACGCGGATGACTCGCGAATAACAAGTGCGCACACGCGCGAAACATTTTACACGCGCTCGGAACCCGATTTTATTTTTGAGCTGCTCAAAAATTAGGCGCAATGGCCACCGCGTTTCGCACACGTGGTGTAAACGCGGTACAAACCCGGACCAAACGCGATAACACGCGGTACACTCGCGGATCACAAGTGGACGACAAGTGGTCACTCGCGGGCATACGCAAAATTTCTTCGTGTGATTGCGTGTGTAGCACTTGTCATCCACTTGTGTTCCGCGTGTCTACAGCATTCCTAGCACCTGTGATAGCGTGTGCTCCGCGTGTATAAGGCTTTCTCAGGGATTGTGTCACGAGTCATCCGCGGGCCATTCGCGTGTTTTCGCGTTGAATCGCGATTGAACCACGACTGATTCGCGTGTCGTCCACGACCCAATCTCGTTTGTACCACTAGTTATTTCTGCTATAAAAAGATCGCGTGTTGGCCATTTTCATCAGTTGTGATCAAGACGTTGAAGAGGCAACATGGATCCGGCACATCGTAATGCTTTGGTTATGCTGTTCCAGCAACATCAGAACCAGCTTCTTCAGGTTCAGCAAGCCCTAGATGGTAGAAGAAGAGTGAGGAGAAGACAAAGAAGAGTCAGAGCCATATGGATGCGCCAATGGATCAACCGCAGGCCACAGCTGGGGCTGTATGACAGACTGATGGTGGAGCTGAGGAACGAGGACCCCCGTGCCTTCAAGAACTTTATGAGAATGCCTCCGGTGATGTATGACGAACTGGTGGAAAGGCTGACAACAACACTGACGAAGGAGACAACCGAATATGGATCAGTACTGATCGAGAACACCGGACGCGGCGGCTTTTATACACGCGGGCGGCAAGCGGAGCACAAGTGATCGGCACGTGATTCACACGCGGAGCACAAGTGATACACACGCGCTGCGTGTGATCACTTGTGACCCCATTTTCTGATCACAAGCGCTCACACACGGATGACTCGTGGTAGACACGCGATGGACACACGGACACACGGACACACTTGTCATTCGCGTGTCCAGCACGTTTGAGACAAATTGGCTGATTTTCACCGCGTGTAGAAAAAAATTGCAAAATTAATAGCAAAATTACACGTGATCAACTCGCGGAAGCCTGTCTGACCGGGCCTTTATCTTGATATGGCATTAGAGTAAATAAAACAAAAGCTTAATATTGCTTAAAGAAATACTTCGCCTTCGAATGAACATAAAATCTTGAATTTTGTCAAAAAGAGTATATTCATCAGTAAATATACCTGCTGCCATAAATAACATAAAAATATATATATATATCCAACAAATTAATTATTCACAAAGATACATGTGATAACTGAAAAACACTTCATAAATTGATAAAGCGTCTTTCGACTTAGTTTTGTGAGTTTTCAGATTTTACAGAGATTCTGTTACTTTATGACATCAGGTAAGTTCACTGGTGAATATATACTCTTTGACCATTCTTGACAACTTACATTTTATGTCCATTCTAAGACACAGTATCATTTTAATACAAGATAAAACAGAGAGAAAGAGAGGACACAGAAATAAATAGAGGATAAATATGCCACACCAAAATTTAAAATAAAACTACAGTGCAGAAAAATACCATCTACATGTTAAAATTTCAAGTAAAAAAAAAAATGAAAATTTATTGCAAGCCTGCACCAATGGCCAATATTGCATTTGAAGTGGATTGTTTTTGTGACTGATTTGAGGGGGTGGGGCCAGATATCTATGCAAAAATATCTTGGGTTAACAATATCATTGAAGCTGAGGCGAAGTCTAGGTTCTATGCTCACTCACGATGGTTAAAGCCCTGATTAAATTAACAATATCGTTTGAAATGGACTAAATTTGCAGAAAAAATTCGAATTATGTCCAGCATAAAATTATTTCAATTCAATATTCCTGATTGGGGAACCAATCAAACTAGAGATAGTAATTAACTTCGTTCTAGTTTAATTAAACATATTGTAATAAATAATTCACACATTTTAAAATATAACAATAACTAAAATATGAAATATGTAATGGTCCCAGCCTCAATAGTTAGTGAGCAAATTACAACTAAAATAATTTAAAACCTTTGTTATTCAGTTAGTTTTCTACCTGTCTATTTTACAAATAGATCTAATTAGTTATAACAAATTACACAGAAAATTAATTAACTTTCTTAAACCCAGAATTCTTATTTTGTTAAAGATTTCAAGTGAACATGAAAATTTAAAAAAAAATGGCTACGCTTGAATTAAGTTTATTGTATCAAGTCTTATAGACAGTTTTTAAGTACAGAAGTCATTATATCGATTTTATAACTTCAGTTATCACAAATATATCCACAGCCATCAAATATCAAAGTCCAGAATAAATATTGTTCATTTTTTTGTAAGTTTCACAGATAACACTTTTGAATAGAAGTATAATTTGACAATCCATTTGAATATTTGATTCAATAATTTATATTTTTCACGTTCTATTTCTACACACAACAATCTTGAAAAACATAATCCTAATATGAACAATCGTTAAAATAATTTAGCTAAAACTTGTTAATTTTGTATTTGCTACACGTATTAGTGGAATTTCTAAGTAAAAATATTTAAGATTAATTTTTGAATTTTTTACTTCCAGTATAATTATAGATAAAATACCGGAATTTATTATAAAGATATTGTAACTCGGACGAGAATGATCTGCACACATGATCGTTTCTCATAACACAGAATAACCACGTACCTAATATTAACATAACTAAAAAACTAAATAGGAAAAATAATACTGTAAAACTTCTGGGAATATTATCCTCTGTAAAAAAAAAATGAATATATATTTTCAGATACAGTAATATTGGTAAATGCCATAAAAATGAAATGAAAGGAGTTTTACATCCTACTCTTCTACACCTAATGGGCTATTGAAGACCATGAAATGAAAGGAGTTTTACACCCTACTCTTCTACACCTAATGAGCTAATGAAGACCATGAAAGGAATGGAGTTTTACATCCTACTCGTACAAAATAAACCATGAAAATGGAGTTTTACATTATCTAATATGGTATAAGACCATGAAATGAATGGAGTTTTACATCCTACTCTTCTACACCTAATGGGCTATTGAAGACCATGAAATGAAAGGAGTTTTACACCCTACTCTTCTACACATTGTACGCTAATGAAGATGTGATCTGAAATTTGTCACTTTTTCAAAAATCTGACCCAACAATTTAAAAAAACAAAAAAAACTCACCATAAAGAAGTATTCTTGTTTCTATTGGTTCACCAAATCTTACCGTTTTCTTCCTTTCTTTCTCTATAAAATATTTAACTTTAATTTTATGTCCATTCTTAGACACAGTATCACCTTAGGCAGATATACATTAAAACTTTATTAGCTATGTGGAGTATCTAAAAGGGGCTGGTAAGAAACTGGTAAGTAGCTGGTGGTAACTGGAAAGTGACTGATGGTAACTGGTAAGTAACTGGTAAGTAGCTGGTGGTAACTGGTAGTAACTGGTGGTAACTGGTAAGAACTGGTGGAACTGGTAAGAACTGATGGTAACTGGTAAGTAGCTGGTGGTAACTGGTAAGTAACTGGTGGTAACTGGTAAGAAGCTGGTGGTAACTGGTAAGAAGCTGGTGGTAACTGGTAAGAAGCTGGTGGTAACTGGTAAGAAGCTGGTTAACTGGTAAGAAGCTGGTGGTAACTGGTAAGCAACTGATGGCAACTGATAAGTAACTGGTGGTAACTGGTAAGTTACTGGTGATACAGTGGTAAAGTTACTGGTGATACAGTGGTAAAGAATATAAAACTACATACCATCAGAAGTATCCAGAGATTTTCTTCTTCGTTGTCGTAAAATAGAAGTAGGTGATATATTTTGATAATTATCTTTATATTCCTGGTCTGATTCCGATGATAAATGATGCATGGAATCTAGAATATAAATAAAAATATTTCAATAACCAACATTTACATCATATTGTCATGAATCTGTTTCTATTCACAATGGTCAGAGCCACATAGAGACCTTGGGCTGTTCTCGGAAACTTAAGAAAAACTTCAGATTTAAAATAATTTATATCAACTGTGGTAATCTGTTTATTATTTCACAATATCTAGAGGACACTACAGCTGGTCCTTGTCCAAACCTCTAGGTATTGATCTTTCCCGGATTATCCGAACCCATTTACATAAAGGAATTATTAGAGTTAAAAACATTTAAATATCAGTAAGAAGGGAGGGAACTCTACCTGAATACTGTTTCCTTCCAACTTCAGCATAAAGAGTAGCAAAATAATCTAAACTATCTTTGGTGGTTTGATGATCGTTGCCGTAGATTTGTTGACGTATCTTTGTGGCCTAGAATTGAGAATTTATTTATATCATATACTGGACAAATTTTAAATACCTCTCCAAATATTCTGTCAACCAGCCTGCATCACTGACAAGGCAAAAACAGCATAAATCAAGAAGACCTTACTGAGTTGTCAGTGACACAGGTCAGATGAACTGACATGGAAAAAAGCGTCTAAGGCGTTCAGATTGGACAATAAACCGTGGCCCTGTGTGCTGCAGGCTGTGCTCAACAATTGGAAAACATAAAAGAGTAGGCTAATGCCACGGTCTTGGCAAAGTTCCCTACATTGCACAATCATGGCATTGCCCATTTTCATTAGCCATAAGGTGTAAAAGAGTAGGACTTAAACCTCCATTCCTATCATTTTGTTTGGTCACCTTGTCTGGATTGAAAATCAATAAGTTGGCAAAAGACAGGTTTAATGATATTTAACAGTAGTACAGGGTAGATAAAATAGGTCAGAAACTACTGTTCATCTTGGTTCATCTTTCAACCATAATCACTCATTCTGAATTTTGGGTTATATTAAAACAACAATGATATTTACCTTCCCAGCATACTCTAGAGCTAGATGAGGTCTGAAACACAAACAAGATGATTTATCAATATATTTATTATTACAATTATTTCTATATTTAGTGCGTGTTTTTTTTTGTTAAACATGGTAAAAAGTTCTTACTGTTTTTGATCCATACATAATTTAGCTAAATTTTCATATTCATCAGCTCGAACACTATCTTCATTAATAGGTTCGGTTGTCTCGGGCGTTGATTGGTCATTCCGTAATTTCTCTAAAAATAAAATATACAAATATCAGAATCTTTTATCTTTTCAAACATTCAGACAATAGATAAAAGGAATAAATAAATAAAGTCATCTAATTTATTTAAAGCAGTTTAATTCAAGCCATGAATATCACTTTTAAGAACAAAAATCCATCATATACTTCACCTACAACTAAGTTTTAAAGTATATCGTAAGAAAAAGGTAGTACGTCCCTTAGATGCATAACTTTTTACCAAGAGTTTATTAAATAGGATCCTATTCTTATCTCATTCCTCAACAGATGGAAAAGGGAAGGCTTATGCTGCTGTTCTGGCAAAATTTCCCTAATTGCACAATGCATGTTGCCTATCTTGATGGGCCCAGAAGAGAGGAAGTAAAACTCCATTCATTTCATTTATTGTCTGATATATTACAGAAACTAAAAAGTGGTTGATGATTTTAGAATTTCTTAGATCATATGAATTGTATACAGGTTAACTTCACAGGTTAAATTCAACCCACCACATGCTAGTGACAACCCACAACTGGTGGTCTTGCATTTACTCAGACACATTATGTCACTCATGCTAAAAAATGGTTACTGCCCATGGTTACAACCCATGGTTACTGCCCATGGTTACTGCCCATGGTTACAGCCCATGGTTACTGCCCATGGTTACTGTAATTAGCCAAGTAAACAGAAACAACTTACCTAAAGTATTCTGGATTTCTGTTGTATCTATTAAAGCATTTTCATAATACAGTTTTTCAGCTTGTATAAATAAAATGGCTTTATCATCTGATTATTAATCGTTAAGGTCAACTTTCTTCAATCTATATAGGCATACTTAATTTTACCCTAGATACTGTTAGATATAATAGGCCTTTTACAGAACATAGAAAATATTTCCTTTCAATAAACTTAAATTCTTGAAATTGTTTTCATTCACAAGGATACATTCTTCTTTTTTAAAATAAATATCAGCAATCTAAAAAATAATAAAAAATAAAGATTAAATAAAAATTTGAATATTCAAAGGTATCTTCAGTGCACATCTTCATCTAGCTAAAATAACTCTCAAATAAAACTGTTTACACATAGTTTAACATGCCCTATATAAGACTTACACGGGTATAAATAATTATAAAATCAAATCTGAGCTTTAATCAAATTTATTATCAATGATAATGAGAATAGAGTGATTGAAAGGTAACAAGTTTTCTACAGGTGGTACTGGCACAAAGTTTAAGCAGTTTTCATTAAAAAGAAAAGAAACAAAAGTTCTTTATTTTACAGGGGTAACAACTTTGGTTCACAAGGATCATTCTACCAGCGTGTCCTTGGTCAAAACTTCTTGGTATTGATCTTACAAGGATAACAACTTAGGTTCACAAGCGTAACAGATCCTTTCTACCAGCTGTTCCTTGGCCAACTTCTTGGTATTGATCTTACAAGGAAAACAATTTAGGCTCACTAGAATCCTTTCTACCAGCTGGTCCTTGACCAAACTTCTTGCTATTGATTTTCCCCGAATTATCCGTATGTTAGAACTAGTCTATTTTATCTCCAAAGAGAGAGAGTATTAACCATTACCTATTATCCAGTAACTTACATTTCTAAGGCATTGTGGTAATAAAACAAAACGACTATCAGCTCGGAGTCCTGTTAAACAACTGAGGTAACATTTTAAAGCACTGTCTGATCGTCCAGTCTTCTCATAGTCTAAACCTTGTTGAAACAACTTATTACGTCGTTCTGGGTCTAAATTAGATAAATCTAGAAGTTCTGCTTCTTCAACTGAAATTATAGAATGGTGAGAAATTTAAATATATTGAATCATAATTTAGAAACACAAACACCAAACTTAAAAAGTCGAATGATGTGAAGGGGTATGATATTTTCTGGTATAGAAAAGAAGTTCAGCGAAGTCACGCCTTTAAAATATCTCCTAATTATCCTTGTGTCTTGATTCTGATAACAAGGTCAGATACATTTTCATATGTGCTAATTCCATCATGATAATTTTTACAGGAAAATGCCCAATTGTCTGCATAGGAACGTTTAAAATTCAAAAGACAATTAATTGAATTTCAGTCCAAGACAACCTCCTGTAACTTAAAACAGCATAACAGAAACTTAAAAATAGGATAAGCTATTCTGTTTGGTCTGCAATATTCTAGAAGAAATTCAAAACTCTATTCAGCCTTCAATTTGAGAAGTTAGTCCTGTTAGTCCTCAATTCAAAAGATTATTCCGTTTTGCTTACAGTTTTTAGAAGCTATTCATTAAGAAAATTTTAAATCTGCAATTCTAAATAAACACGCAGGAATAACTTTTGAAATTAACAAATTTTAAATAAGGGAAGAAACATCAAAATACCAAAATTTAAAATGGGAAAGATAAAAAATCATACTTAAAAAAAATCATCTTCCTTTATTTGTGTTCCAATTCGGGCAGGAACTAACTCACTAAACCTTATCATAGTTTGGAAATTTTAATTCTAGCTTTAAATTCATTGTTTTAAATTTACTTCCCTCTAAAACTTTCCACGACTTTCTTTCATCCGTAGATTCACTTTTCTGAATCCTTTTTGATTTTGTTTTTAGTTCCGCTTTTCCATTGTCCTTGTCATTTTTTGGTCCTTGTAGAATCCGTCATGTTATTTTCTTGGGGTTATTGTTATTTAGAATTAAATTCTTCACCTTGATCTTGTTATTTCCTTTTAAAAAATTTAGCCAATTTAAAACTTTGATGAGATTTAACAACTCGGGACCATATTTTCAGATTGATAAGAAAACTCAAAAGAACAGAGAGGGAAAACTTATAGGGAGTTAAAATAGAAAATAAGTCAAACTCAATGTTCATCTTCATTACTTGACGTCTTATTGAATTTTTAACATAAGAGAACCTGCACTTCAGCAAAAACCTTCGTGTTTTAGTCTTTTAAGTGTTACTATATTTTTTATAATTACAGGTCATTTCAAAAACTGTTGGTACAAGGTTTCTATCGAAGATTCATTTAAAATATCAAATATGACTATATGTGCAAATCTTGTTTACCTAGTCCAAAGTCCAAATACTTTGTTTTAGGGCTTGTATGAAAATACAGTTTACGGGATCAAAGTGATATTCATTTGGTAAGATAACATTGAAATATCTTACTATCTTTTTGATATCTAAAATATCACCCAAGTCAATATATTTTTGAATCTCTTACAAGCTTCGGGACCATATTGTTCAGTTGATATCAAAACTGAAACAGAACGGAGAGAGGGATAACTTATGAGTAAGCTAAGGATTAGAAAAATAAGTCAAAGTTAAGAGTTCATCCTAATACAATACCATCTCTATTGAAAGTTTTAAATATAATTGAGAACACTGCACTGTCAGCTAAAAACCTTGTGTCTAGTCTGTAAGTGTTACTATATATTAGTATACAAAACAGGTTATTTCAACAAGTCTGTTGGTACAAAGGTTTCTATTGAATATATAATTAAAAATATCAAATATGACTATATGTAGGCAAAGTCTTGTTTACCTAGAGTCCAAAGTCCAAATATATTTGTAATTTAGTTTTTTATGTCACAATAAGTGTACAGTTTACATTATCAAAGTGATATTCATCAGGTAGAGATAGAAACATAGAAGATCTCTTACAAGTCTTTCTTGATATCAAAAATATCACCACAAGTCAATATATAGAGAATCTCTTACATGTCTTTCTTGATATCAAAAATATCACCACAAGTCAATATATAGAGAATCTCTTACAAGTCTTTCTTGATATCAAAAATATCACCACAAGTCAATATATAGAGAATCTCTTACAAGTCTTTCTTGATATCAAAAATATCACCACAAGTCAATATATAGAGAATCTCTTACCAGTCTTTCTTGATATCAAAAATATCACCACAAGTCAATATAGGAAGGGGAAGAAACAAATTACAAATGATGGAAGGAAGTTAAGATTAAATTCCAATATGACCTTATAAGGTATTGTATTTGATGTCAAGTTTTATATTAAATCATGAAGACAGACACGTATGGTACCATTTGAATACCATCAATAATAGCAACTTTTATCCTTAAGGGGGTTGACAACCCTAAAACCTATGTACAAAAAATAGACGATTTCAACCACTTCTTTTCCACCTATCTGAAATATTTAAATATCAATGGAAAGAGGGGACTTTCAGCTATTCAAAAATATAAAATGTATTTCTTTATGGCATTTCAACTTTGAGAAATAAGGTATGAAAGATGAATGAATAAAACGTCAATTATTCCCTTAAAATTAGCATATCTACTAGACTATTTAATATAGAAGGTTGAAATTTTGCACAGCGCAAGTCTACATGTATCTCTACAAAATTACGTTGGCTTTTTGGAAAATTTTGTTTTGTTTTGAAGATAAATTGTAAGCTAGATATGCTTTTGGAAAAATGGCAGTTTTTTTCAACATTTTGCAAACACATGTAAACCTTACGTAATTAACGATCATGTTGTTAAAAGATTGTCTTCATGCTGTAGAAATCTTTAAGCAGCTTTTAGGCATCGATATGCACCGATAACCACACAATTGGAGTGCTAAAACAATGGATTAGCACATGTCAAAACACCCCTACCCACCAATCATAAAATTTCTCTGTTTACATGTGACGTAAAGATTTATGGGAAATCATGTGACTTCTGGATTCCCCCAATGCAAATCTGATCGACAAAACGCAATGTCATTGGACGAACGTAGAAAAAGCGATTGAGCTAAAATTTTTACTAGATGAGTTTCTTTTAATGCCAAATAGAATGGATATAAACTTAATACGTTTCTTGATTGAAATACACTTCGAACGATAAGGTTGTCAACCCCCTTAAGCCACCTATAATATTATAACTGTGATATTTCACAATAATAAGTGTAAATTGATAGATTTCTCTACTTACATCATTGTATCACTTAATCATAATTTACATTACAACACTTCAACCTTTACTAGATATCATATCAAATAATAGGCTATTATATATTATAATACCAGTTGATTTCCCTATGGCGGTTAATATTTCTAGTATTTAACAGATGAAAGATTCTGATATCAAAGATAAAGGAAGGAAGTTATTCAGTAAGAAAGTCAAGTGGAAAAGTTAAAAAGCCATTGCAACAAGCAAAACTGGGCCTCAACTGATATAGTAGTTCCGGCTTGGTTGTGCATTGCCATTTGATTCATTGCGAAATCAGGCCATTTTCAAGTAGGACAGGCTTTAAAATATCACATCGTTTCAAACACTATGGGATTCAGGATTTTACAGTGGTAACCTTATACTAGACTAGAGTCTACTTGGTTGGGCATTGGCTATGCTATGTAAATGTTATTGCGAAATCAGACCTTTTACAAAGGGCAGGTTTTAAAATATTATTTCCTTTTAAACACCCTAATAGGATTTCACTAAACAATACGAGAACCTTTTGGGGGGGGGGGGGTGAAGCCATTTGAGATTTTGAAACGAAGGATCAAACAATGATTAAATCAATGAATATTCGAATGAATGACGAAATTATGTCAAGTGCTAGGCTAGTCGGGTTTGATCTCGTTAAACTATGACCGTGTTATTATGGCCCTCAATCTATTAAAATCTACCAAAAAATACTCATAATTCACTCACTTTTACAGCTTCAAAATTTTAAAATTTCACTAGCGTGTTGATTGACAGTTGTTTTGAAACTATAGACGCTTTTTCAATTCTTTTCACATCCGCCATTATTATTAATTTTAAGAAATCAGGTTACGGATTTTGGGATTGTAGCAGACAACGCAATATATTTAATATGATTTATTTTTTGCAGACGTAGTAGCCCTGTAATAATGAAATGATCAACTATAGATTTTTGATAACAAATTCACGTTCATTTAAAATAACTAAAAATAACTCTATGTTTTAAATACATTAAAATATGTACGTAACCATTGCCATAGTGTTGAGTCATCTCGCCATTTTGTAAGCAATATTTTATTTTTTTAATAATTACAATTACAATCAACTCACGACTAATTAAAACAAAATATTAATTAAAAACTGAAGCCGATACAAGATTATTTTTATTTACTGTAGTCAAATCGACCTTATGGACGATTGCGTAAAGGTCATGTGATAAGTCATGTGATTACGGAAGCAACCAATTTAGAATCTTTTTTTGTGTTTATGGGTTGAATTTAGGATGTAAAAAACATTTTTACACTTTAACAAAACAAGGTACGTAGATTTTTAAATTTCGCATTTAATGCATCAGCATGTGATTGGGGACTCTAGAAGGATATCTAAGTCAAAATAAAAAATTCAAAAATTGGTGGCAGTTGCACACTGCAAGTCTGCAACATGAGCAATAAATGTCAATGTCAAGGGTAAACTGAAACTAAGTTCAGTTGTGACTGCAAACGTTTTTTTTTTTTTTTGTCAAGTGCCTAATGATATGCTTGGCTGAATAACTCAATACTGTAGTGTTATATTTCTATTGAACAATTATAAAATCCTATTTTTCTAGATGAAAAAAATTAAAAGGCAATTAGATCTAAATCACAAAACAATTAATTAATTAACTAAATAATGTCATATTGGTATCCTATTATTGGTCATATTGTGGTTTTTAAGCCCAAGGTTATAAGAGTTCTCTCCCCTTTTAAGGCTAGGTTGTTATGGGAATTGTGGAAGGCAGGTTGTCGTTGTAAGAATGTTAAATAAAGCAAGGCTGAAACCTAAATAACTAGATCTAGTTTTTTTTTATCAGGAGAATCAGATATAATTTATAAATAAATCAAAGATTAAGAAAGAGTGAAATTCATTCACCATTTATCTTCTGTGTTATATTGAATTAGTTTAATAGTCATGGTGGCTTTACCATTTTAGGCTTTATTCAGGTCATTGAACAAAAGTTCACGAGGTTCATTAGTAGAATAGAAATACTTTATAAACTGTGGAATCATGAGTCTATTGGTAAAACTATTTTTTTTCTTATTTACAACATAGAAATATTTCTCACTTTATAAGTGATGCTACATTTTAGGATAATGGCCAAATTTTTTAAATTGTTATAGTTCATAATCTAAGATAATAGTATTTTCTTTATAATAGTACTGAATACATCAATTGTAGAGTGATATAGAAATAGCTACTGATTATTATAAAAGTGCTCAATACATCAATTGTAGAGTGATATAGAAATACCACTGTTATAATAGTCTCAATACATCAATTGTAGAGTGATATAGAAATACTACTTTAAAATAGTGCCCTAATACATTAATTGTAGAATGTTTGATATCATTAGAGGAATAGTACCTTTATAATAGTGCTGAATACATCAATTGTAGAATGGTATAGAAATAGGGCCTACTACTTTTATAATAGTGCTCAATACATTAATTGTAGAGTCATATAGAAATACCACTGTTAAAATAGTACTCAATACATCAATTGTAGAGCGATATAGAAATACCATGTTAAAATAGTGCTCAATACATCAATTGTAGAGCTATATAGAAATACCACTGTTAAAATAGTGCTCAATACATCAATTGTAGAGCGATATAGAAATACCACTGTTATAATAGTACTCAATACATCAATTGTAGAGCGATATAGAAATATTTACAAACAACTTTAGGTTCACAGTTAAGGATCCTTTTGGCATTGATCTTTCCCTGATTATCTGTACTGCCATTTACAGAGAGCTGGGTCAACTGGAATTATAAAGATGAAGAAAAGATCATCATTGGATTATAAACAGAAAAGGGGGAGGGGTTTAGTCATTTCTTATGATTCATTTGGTATGAAAGTGGTGATATGGTGATGGTCCAAACTTTGGACTTCCTATTACTCACCTTTTTCAAAATGTCTAAATAATAATTGATATCCTTGGTTTAAAGCCAATGAGACTGTTGTTATGATATATTTATATATTTAATGACTTTGTTTTGTATAAATTGTTGGCTCACTTCAGTTATTATTAATGGACTGTAACTGATATACGATAATTTCTGGAAGTACCGGTACCGTATCTAAATATAATGATTGTTTTATTTTGTCGACAATATTTTGTCATCAATTTCAAATAGTTACATTTCTACTATCATTCTCTTTAACGAACCAGTTACGCTAACTGGTGTTTATTTTTGATAAACTGTAGTTTGTTTGTATTCAAGGCACAACAATGACGCTTTCTAAGATTTGTGTCAGTTTCATATAAAACAGTGAAATTGTATAAATAAAAGTATATTAAATATAAATTTAAGAATTAAACCTTGGTCTCGTTAGAATTATTGGTATGTAAACACAATAGATCACACTACAAAACTTATATATAACCTATCATATAAAACAGTGAAATTGTATAAATAAAAGTATCTTAAATGTAGATATAAGAATTAAACCTTGGTCTCATTAGTATGTGTGTAAACACAATAGATAAGCCACAAAACTTATATAGTTTGTCACTTGATCTATTACCTTAAAACCAATTATATGTGAGACCAACGTTAAATTCTTATTAATACCAGTACCAAACAACACAAAGGGAGGCAATAAACTCGTTAAGATCAATAATTGAATGATTTATATTAAGTTGTATAAATTTATTATCATACTAAAATATTTCTATTGATGTATCTTTTTAACTTCTTTTATTTGAAAGATAAGATACCGGTAACTTTCTACAAGGAAATAAAAAGTGAAAATAGCCTTTATTCTACGAAATTGTATGACTCGATCATTTCAACAAAAACTTGAACAAATAAAACTTGATATAGCAATTGACTATTGGACCAGCCAATGTAACAATTTTAGAATATCATATTAAGGGAGATTAGTAACTTTGTATCTTTACAGGGAAATATTATTTAAAGTGAATCACTTTTTTCCAATTGGGTAAATAAAATGGCATACCACTGACTGGACTAACCATTGTGGGATGTTATAAACGTACTGAGGTAATATCGTGAAACTTGTGAAGATGTCAATTAATAAGACATCATATTTACTAAGAAATGTAGCATTTCTTTATTGCTAACGTTGCAAATCACATATACAGGAAAAATTATTATTCATGGATAAAATAATTTAGTCTCTTGTATACATGTGAATTGAAACAGAAATTAAAGAGAGGGAGTAGTATATCTATAATAGTTTATCTAAAGTTCTACCCACTTCTAAATGTTATATATTACATCAAATGACTTGGAGATAGATAATTGTTGAGGGAAATATAAAAACAGTGAATATTTTGATTATAAAATCTAAAAGTTGTAACATATACATTGATGAATAAAACATGATGAAGTAATTGACTTGTGGACGAGCAATGTTTAAAACAGTGAGCAATGTTTAAAGCAGTGAGCAATGTTTAAAACAGTGAGCAATGTTTAAAAAAGTGAGCAATGTTTAAAACAGTGAGCTATGTTTAAAGCAGTGAGCAATGTTTAAAACAGTGAGCCATGTTTAAAGCAGTGAGCTATGTTTAAAACAGTGAGCTATGTTTAAAACAGTGAGCAATGTTTAAAACTGAGCAATGTTTAAAGCAGTGAGCAATGTTTAAAACAGTGAGCAATGTTTAAAGCAGTGAGCAATGTTTAAAACAGTGAGCAATGTTTAAAGCAGTGAGCAATGTTTAAAACAATGAGCAATGTTTAAAACAGTGAGCAATGTTTAAAACAGTGAGCAATGTTTAAAGCAGTGAGCAATGTTTAAAGCAGTGAGCAATGTTTAAAACAGTGAGCAATGTTTAAAACAGTGAGCAATGTTTAAAACAGTGAGCAATGTTTAAAACAATGAGCAATGTTTAAAACAGTGAGCAATGTTTAAAGCAGTGAGCAATGTTTAAAACAGTGAGCAATGTTTAAAGCAGTGAGCAATGTTTAAAACAGTGAGCTATGTTTAAAAAAGTGAGCAATGTTTAAAACAGTGAGCTATGTTTAAAGCAGTGAGTAATGTTTAAAACAGTGAGCAATGTTTAAAGCAGTGAGCTATGTTTAAAACAGTGAGCAATGTTTAAAACAGTGAGCAATGTTTAAAGCAGTGAGCAATGTTTAAAACAGTGAGCAATGTTTAAAACAGTGAGCAATGTTTAAAGCAGTGAGCTATGTTTAAAGCAGTGAGTAATGTTTAAAACAGTGAGCTATGTTTAAAACAGTGAGCAATGTTTAAAGCAGTGAGCAATGTTTAAAACATTGAGCTATGTTTAAAGCAGTGAGCTATGTTTAAAACAGTGAGCTATGTTTAAAACAGTGAGCAATGTTTAAAGCAGTGAGCAATGTTTAAAGCAGTGAGCAATGTTTAAAACAGTGAGCAATGTTTAAAACAGTGAGTAATGTTTAAACCAGTGAGCAATGTTTAAACCAGTGAGCAATGTTTAAACCAGTGAGCAATGTTTAAAGCAGTGAGCAATGTTTAAACCAGTGAGCAATGTTTTAAGCAGTGAGCAATGTTTAAAGCAGTGAGCAATGTTTAAAGCAGTGAGCAATGTTTAAAACAGTGAGCAATGTTTAAACCAGTGAGCAATGTTTAAAACAGTGAGCAATGCTTAAAGCAGTGAGCAATGTTTAAAACAGTGAGCAATGTTTAAAACAGTGAGCAATATTTAAAACAGTGAGTAATGTTTAAAACAGTGAGCAATGCTTAAAGCAGTGAGCAATGTTTAAAACAGTGAGCAATGTTTAAAGCAGTGAGCAATGTTTAAAACAGTGAGTAATGTTTAAAGCAATGAGTAATGTTTAAAATGGTGAGTAATTTAGCAATGCTTAAAGCAGTGAGCAATGTTTAAAACAGTGAGCAATGTTTAAAACAGTGAGCAATGTTTAAACCAGTGAGCAATGTTTAAAACAATGAGCAATGTTTAAAACAGTGAGCAACGTTTAAAGCAGTGAGCAATGTTTAAAACAGTGAGCAATGTCTAAACCAGTGAGCAATGTTTAAAGCAGTGAGCAATGTTTAAAACAGTGAGCAATGTTTAAAACAGTGAGCAATGTTTAAAACAGTGAGCAATGTTTAAAACAGTGAGCAATGTTTAAAACAGTGAGCAATGTTTAAAGCAGTGAGCAATGTTTAAAACAATGAGCAATGTTTAAAGCAGTGAGCAATGTTTAAAACAATGAGCAATGTTTAAAACAGTGAGCAATGTTTAAAGCAGTGAGCAATGTTTAAAACAGTGAGCAATGTTTAAAACAGTGAGCAATGTTTAAAACAGTGAGCAATGTTTAAAACAGTGAGCAATGTTTAAAACAATGAGCAATGTTTAAAACAATGAGCAATGTTTAAAACAGTGAGCAATGTTTAAACCAGTGAGCAATGTTTAAAACAATGAGCAATGTTTAAAGCAGTGAGCAATGTTTAAACCAGTGAGCAATGTTTAAAACAGTGAGCAATGTTTAAAGCAGTGAGCAATGTTTAAAACAGTGAAGTGAAATTTGTGAATCAATAATACTAGAAGTACTATTAACATATAAACCTTAACAATAGTCCAGTGTCTTCTGTTGAATAGTAACTTGTTACCTTCAACCACTCTAATCTCTACAATTAGTGAACACTGCTTTAACACTGCTCCAGTACCTTCTGTTGTATAGTAACTTGTTACCTTTCAACTACACTTGTTACACTGCTTTAAACCTGTACCAGTGCCTTCTGTTGAATATTAACTTGTTACCTTTCAACCACCCTAATCTCTACAATTAGTAAACACTGCTTTAAACCTGTACCAGTGCCTTCTGTTAAATAGTAACTTGTTACCTTTCAACCACCCTAATCTCTACAATTAGTGAACACTGCTTTAACACTGTGTCAGTACCTTCTGTTAAATAGTAACTTGTTACCTTTCAACCACCCTAATCTCTATAAGTAGTGAACACTGCTTTAACACTGTGTCAGTGCCTCTGTTGAATAGTAACTTGTTACCTTTCAACTACCCTATTCTCTACAATTAGTAAACACTGCTTTAAACCTGTACCATTGCCTTCTGTTAAATAGTAACTTGTTACCTTTCAACCACCCTAATCTCTATAATTAGTGAACACTGCTTTAACACTGTGTCAGTGCCTTCTGTTAAATAGTAACTTGTTACCTTTCATCCACCCTAATCTCTATAATTAGTGAACACTGCTTTAACACTGTGTCAGTGCATCTGTTAAATAGTAACTTGTTACCTTTCAACCACCCTAATCTCTATAATTAGTGAACACTGCTTTAACACTGTGTCAGTGCCTCTGTTGAATAGTAACTTGTTACCTTTCAAACACCCTAATCTCTACAATTAGTGAACACTGCTTTAACACTGTGTCAGTGCCTCTGTTGAATAGTAACTTGTTACCTTTTAAACACCCTAATCTCTACAATTAGTGAACACTGCTTTAACACTGTGTCAGTGCCTCTGTTGAATAGTAACTTTCAACCACACTAATCTCTACCATTAGTGAACACTGCTTTAACACTGTACCAGTGATTCTGTTAAATAGTAACTTGTTATATTTCAACCACCCTAATCTCTACAATTAGTGAACACTGCTTTAACACTATACCAGTGATTCTGTTAAATAGTAACTTGTTACCTTTCAACCATCCTAATCTCTACCATTATTGAACTATGCTTTAACTTTGTACCAGTACCTTCTATTGTATAGTAACTTGTTACCTTTCAACCACCCTAATCTCTACAATTATTGAACACTGCTTTAACACTGTACCAGTACCTTCTGTTGTATAGTAACTTGTTACCTTTCAACCACCCTAATATCTACAATTAGTGAACAATGCTTTAACACTGTGCCATTACCTACTGTTAAATAGAAACTTGTTACCTTTTAACCACTCTAATCTCTACAACTCTACAGGACTACTAGTAAACTAAAACAGCTAAGTACCGTACACATATTAATGTTTTTTATCTATAATGATATTACCGTATTTATTATTTTAAACAAATCATGTGTAGAGAAATAAAATTTGATCGCGGTATTTATTGTGTCACGTTGTAAATCAATACTCCCCAAGGAAATAAGTTAGATTAGGTTCATGTCTATTTTTAGCCTGGAAATTCCGTATCTGTTATAAGGTTATTTTTAGCATATTATTGAATCATAGAGAATGTGTAAGAGACTACCCAGTATTATTGTATATACCGGTGGAGTTATAATCTAGTCACCAGCTTTGTTTACAGTATCAAGGTTTATTGAATATGGACTCAAATAATAAAGCTAGGTAAGAGTCACCACTATCTGCCTCATGAAGATATAAGGCTGATAAATTCTAGATTTACGCTTATAAATCTTATTTGTTTTTTCAGATTTCGAAAAAAGATGGCGGGGGTGACTAGGGACAGTGACCCTTTAATGCGTGTCAAGAACGACACTCGTGAAGTTCATGCGATTTTACCTGGAACTACCTGTCTCAGTAGACGGACATTGAAGAAGTGTTGTGGGCCGTTATTTTTACTGGGCACAGCTCTAACTGTAGGATTAGTTTTACAATATTTTATAAAGACAGAAATTATTCCAGCAGCCAATGTTTGCAATGATTCTTGTATGTAAGTACAATTATGTTCTTTTATTAATTATTTATGCCAAATCTTATCTACCGGTATGTCTTAATACATCTTCACAATGTCAAGTTATTACAAACTTCATCTTATACATCTTCACAATGTCAAGCTATTACAAACTTTATCTTATATATCTTTACAATGTCAAGTTATTACATACTTCATCTTATACATCTTCACAATGTCAAGCTGTAACAAACTTCATCTTATACATCTTCACAATGTCAAGTTATTACAAACTTCATCTTATACATCTTCACAATGTCAAGCTATAACAAACTTCATCTTATACATCTTCACAATGTCAAGTTATTACAAACTTCATCTTATACATCTTCACAATTTCAAGTTATTACAAACTTCATCTTATACATCTTCGCAATGTCAAGTTATTACAAACTTCACCTTATACATCTTCACAATGTCAAGCTATTACAAACTTCATCTAAAACATCTTCACAATGTCAAGCTATTACAAACTTCATCTTATACATCTTCACAATGTCAAGCTATTACAAACTTCATCTTATACATCTTTATAATGTCAAGCTATTACAAACATCATCTTATACATCTTTATAATGTCAAGCTATTACAAACTTCGTCTTATACATCTTTATAATGTCAAGCTATTACAAACATCATCTTATACATCTTTATAATGTCAAGCTATTACAAACTTCGTCTTATACATCTTTATAATGTCAAGCTATTACAAACTTCATCTTATACATCTTCACAATGTCAAGTTATTACAAACTTCATCTTATACATCTTCACAATGTCAAGCTATTACATACTCCGTCTTATAAATCTTTACAATGTCAAGCTATTACAAACTTCATCTTATACATCTTTACAATGTCAAGCTATTACAAACATCATCTTATACATCTTTATAATGTCAAGCTATTACAAACTTCATCTTATACATCTTCACAATGTCAAGTTATTACAAACTTCACCTTATACATCTTCACAATGTCAAGTTATTACAAACTTCATCTTATACATCTTCACAATGTCAAGCTATTACAAACTTCATCTTATACATCTTTACAATGTCAAGCTATTACAAACTTCATCTTATACATCTTTACAATGTCAAGCTACTACCAACTTCATCTTATACATCTTCACAATGTCAAGTTATTACAAACTTCATTTTATACATCTTCACAATGTCAAGCTATTACAAACTTCATCTTATCCATCTTTACAATGTCAAGCTATTACAAACTTCATCTTATACATCTTCACAATGTCAAGCTATTACAAACTTCATCTTATCCATCTTCACAATGTCAAGCTATTACAAACTTCATCGTATACATCTTTACAATGTCAAGTTATTACAAACTTTATCTTACACATCTTCACAATGTCAAGTTATTACAAACTTCATCTTATACATCTTCACAATGTCAAGCTATTATAAACTTCATCTTACACATCTTCACAATGTCAAGTTATTACAAACTTCATCTTACACATCTTCACTATGTCAAGTTATTACAAAATTCATCTTATACATCTTCACTATGTCAAGTTATTACAAACTTCATCTTACACATCTTCACAATGTCAAGCTATTACAAACTTCATCTTACACATCTTCACAATGTCAAGTTATTACAAAATTCATCTTACACATCTTCACAATGTCAAGCTATTACATACTTCATCTTATACATCTTTACAATGTCGAGCTATTACAAACTTCATCTTACACATCTTCACAATGTCAAGTTATTACAAAATTCATCTTATACATCTTCACTATGTCAAGTTATTACAAAATTCATCTTATACATCTTCACAATGTCAAGCTATTATAAACTTCATCTTATACATCTTCACAATGTCAAGCTATTACAAACTTCATCTTACACATCTTCACAATGTCAAGTTTTTATTATTATTTTTTCGTAAATGCACATGCAAAATTTTGATTTCTATCAATATCTTCAAAACAAAACGAAATTTTCAAAAAAGCCAACACGACGTTGTAGAGATACACGTAGACTTGCGATGTGCAAAATTTCAACCCTTTTTTGTTCATCTTTCATACACTATTTCTCAAAGTTGAAATGTCATAAAGAAATAAATTTTATATTTTTGGATAGCTGAAAGTCCTCTCTTTGCATTGATATTTAAATATTTCAGATAGGTGGAAAAGAAGTGGTTGAAATCGTCTATTTTTTATACATAGATTTAGGGAACTTGTCAACCCCCTTAAATGTTATTCTACAATGTAGTACATTGATTACAAGTTACTTTTTATTTTCTCTTGTAAAATAACATCCTTCATTTCTGTTAAACTCAAAACACCACATATTTCAACAATATATTTAGTTACATCTCTCAGTTTTAAACTTGTAAAGTGACATACAATCTGTTATCTGTTAATATTTATTACTAACTTTCTGTCTGTATCTATTTCTGTAATTCTGTTATCCAATCTATAATCTTACAGTAATTATTATAAATATTTTCTCACATTAAGACTCTTATGGTTGTTAATTGTTTTAATATTTCACTCTACAGACCGTATTATAGTTTCTTTTCCAGTCTTGAAAAAGTCAAAAGTTTTGAAAGTCATCTTTTAATAGAAGGGCACTTACCAATGTAGTGGTAACTCAAACCACAAATTACCACACTTGATAAACTGTTTACTTTTCTTGTGGCAGTTGTTCAAATGTAAGGAATACTACCTCTTAGAGCGAACATTAAGTTAAAGATTTTTAAACACAGAAAGATTGTGATAAATATTACCTGAAGATTTAAAATGGGGGAGAGATAGTCACTTTGTAATTTTTGAATAGAAAGATATATAATTACCTTAAATATCTAGTGTTTAATCAATTTTTTTATTAGTTTTATCATCCTATGATATTACTATATTTCTTAAAAATTGGATTTTACGATGATAAATATAAACTCATATTGACCAAGATTAAGATATTTACTTTCATGTTTATTCTTAGTCGTAGTATTCTGCACTGTTGTATCCAGTGTGGTTTATGAATTGTAAAATTTGGAAGGAATCAATTGAGTTACTTACCTATTCAGAATCCATTTAAATATAATCCATAATATTGAAATATTGGTTCTAGATTATTTTCGTATCTTCATGTTTTAAAATATATTAAATTAAATCACAGACGTATAGCTAAAATATTTCAGATATTCCTAATAGTTTTGTCTTCTATATCAGTTATTTTATTATTTTCAGTCCAACTTCAAACGTTTTTTATCTGTTTCCTTATCTTTATAGAGATATAGTTAAACATGATGTCCTGAAATAAAATTATATTAAAATGCCGTCAAGAATTATACAGCACGTACAGTCCCTGTGTTTCAGCTTTATTCATTTTTCCTCTAGAATATTTTCACATTAATATTCAATTACACAATCTTAAGTTTTTTCCAGAAATTCCGGTGGATTGTTTTCGTATTAGTGTTCCAAACACAGATCACATGATTAGAACTTGATATCGATTCCTGTTACTTTCCTTAAACTTTGATCAACCAATGCTTTCAAAAGTTGGCCAAATATTTAATTTAAGTCTGACAACACACAAACACTAGTTCTGTTTGTAGATAGTTGGATTGTCGTCTGCTAGGTGTTGAGATGCAAGTAGGAAAGTTTCTGATTTCTCAGCCGGTATATTTCGAAAAATGTCCAATGTTTGATCGCTACCTTTTGATTGCTATAAATAGTTAAATCAGTTGCTGCTAGTTTTATTGTCGTCTGCTAGGAGATTAGATGCTGTAACTTCGAAAATAAGAAAGATTCTGTCTCTGCTGGTGTTTTCGAAAAATCTGTCCAATTTTTAATATCAACCAATGATTGATAAATGTCTTTTCCGAAAACTGATAACACTAGATCTGACGGTATCGGTACTAACTTTGATAGTCGTCTGCTAGAGTCCGAAAGAAAACATTTGATGTCACACACAATCAGTTAAGCGTCTGTTAAAACCCATTTCACCAACGATAACGAAAAATTTCTTCTGCTATAGTCCTAAAGAAAGGAATTATTTGATGTCACAGCCAGTCAGCTAAGCGTCTGTTTAAACGCATTTCACCAACGATAACGAAAAATGTCTAAATTTTCCAAAAACATTGTAAGACTAAGTTACAAGCTATCACAATCTAACATGTTCTGTTAACGAAATTAATATTAAAATTACGAATCCAATTTGATAGACGAACGCACATCCTGTTAACTGGAGGGTAATTTGAAGTTAATTGCTCGTAAGAAGAAGAATTAACATGCAATTTGCATTAAGATACTCTAACGATGTTTAAGCTCATTAAAAAATCTCCTCCATTGCCTCAGATCTGCCGTTTTATTTGATAGTGAAGTGGTAAGAGTATAATTTCGTTGTTTCTCTAGCTCGTTATTGGCTATGTTCCAGTAATATATGATAGAGTTTCAGTAGAAGATGAATTGTATATATTTCTATTGTTATGGTGTAACCACACACCAGTAACATTGCATATTCTTTTATCTTTCTTATAGATAAGATCACTTCCAAATCAGGGTTAGTGATTCATAGAAATTACCAGTCATGTCTAGAAATAACATCTTAAATTTCTTTTATCTAATCAGGGGCCTTATTAAACAAATCCAGGCTTCCAGATTTTAATAATTACTTTGATTGGATAATACAACTTAATTATAAATCAAGTTTTACTGATTGGCCAATCAGATGTCTAGAACACTGAAATTATCTTCTGCTAAGATTTCAAGAATAAGATCTCAGACTTAAGACTAGCTCACACTTTTTATCTGTATCATCTAAACATTGGTCATTGACGACGCCAATACCAAACCCATGGACCCTAAACCTAGCAGACGGCAATCCAACTTGTTTCTTAACAACTGAGCAATTTTCTTTGACACAATTTCTTTAGATAGCTTTAGTTCCTAAACAGAATAAACAGATATATTTAGTTTCATCTATAAACTTTGTAATAAAGATTTTTTCTGACAATCTCTTGCTATTTATCATTACATTCGAAGATTACAGGCAGGTTTTTTAAAGCATTGGCCAAGCCATTAGAATTTCTTTCTCTCTCAGCATCTATTCGCCTGTAAGACGACATTCCAACTTGTTACCGACTGAGGTATTCTACTGTCCTAGTAGACAACAATCCAACTTGTTACCAACTGAGCTTTTCCTCCGCTACAATATGTTTAAGATTCAGCTGGCTACCGACTGAGTTAGTCGACTGCCACAGTTAGTTTTAGATTTCTTAGTTTATAAATATGAGATGTTGAAAGTAAATAAACTAAATGTTATTTGTTTTGAAAGATTATGACAGAATGTAAAGTATATCACAGTGACTTGCTAGCAATTGTTTTTAAAGGAAACATCCCACACAGAAATAAACAACTATATTTTACAAGGATAACAACTTGATATTATATACACATAACCTGTTTTAGAAACCTCCATGGAGCCCTGTCAATTTAGTAAACTGGATGCAGGGATAAGAAAAGATCCCTCAACAATTGGAAATCAAAAAATAGTAGGCTAATGCTGCCCTCCTGACAAAATTTCCCTTATTGCACACTACATGGCATTGCCCGTCTTCATTAGCCCAAAAGGGGGCAGAAGAGTAGGATGTAAAACTGTTTATTTAATTTTTTGGAACTAATGTGGGATGAGATGTTTAAAGTAAGAGTAGTTGAACCTGATATGTGGATAACATACTTTAATACCTGAGTTTTATCTATAAATAGATTAATAATGAGAATACCTGTGTTAATACCAACTTAATGATTGTACCACATTGACTGTTCAATCAGTATTAATCTAGAGTCAGGAGGGGGGGGGGGGAGAGAAATATCACACCATTTATTTCCTGATAGACATTAAACTTATTCAAAAATATTGGAAATGAAATGAATGGGAGATTTACGTCCTACTCTTCTACACCTAATGGGCTAATGAAAACTGGCAATGCAGGGTGCAATGAGGGAAATTTTGCCAGGACATCAGCATTACATTACCAACTGTCCAGGAATCTTTAACAAAACACAATTTTAAGGAGCTAAATTCAGTTTCTTTCTTATAATGAGGTAGGAAACATATCTTTTGAAACCATTTTACTATATTTACTGTTCAATCAATTTAAATCATTGAATTTGCAACATCAAATTTGATTTTTTCCTTCATGGGCCAAAACCATAGAGAACTTTCAATAAAGACACACAATCATCTGGAACTCCAGTCAGCTTCAAGTCTGTTCTCAGAAAATAAAATAGAATTTTTCTAAAACTGTTTTCTTTTTAAGATTGTCTTGTTGAAAGATATAAACATTTTCTCTTCCACAATTTATTTCTTTGTTTATCTGAAAAAAATATCTTGGCACAGACATTTTGTAAATCTTTCAATGATGTCTTTAACATAAACTGTTCTTAAACCAAAGTTTACTGAAATGAGAAATAGTCAAGGTGGGCTGTCTGAACCAGCTTATAGCTGAAATATTACAAAATATAGTACAGTTCTATAGTACAGTCAGTTAGAGTGTTGGTTCTATAGTACAGTCAGTTAGAGTGTTGGTTCTATAGTACAGTCAGTTAGAGTGTTGGTTCTATAGTACAGTCAGTTAGAGTGTTGGTTCTATAGTACAGTCAGTTAGAGTGTTGGTTCTATAGTACAGTCAGTTAGAGTGTTGGTTCTATAGTACAGTCAGTTAGAGTGTTGGTTCTATAGTACAGTCAGTTAGAGTGTTGGTTCTATAGTACAGTCTGTTAGAGTGTTGGTTCTATAGCACAGTCTGTTAGAGTGTTGGTTCTATAGCACAGTCTGTTAGAGTGTTGGTTCTATAGTACAGTCAGTTAGAGTGTTGGTTCTATAGTACAGTCTGTTAGAGTGTTGGTTCTATAGTACAGTCAGTTAGAGTGTTGGTTCTATAACACAGTCGTATAGAGTGTTGGTTCTATAGTACAGTCAGTTAGAGTGTTGGTTCTATAGTACAGTCTGTTAGAGTGTTGGTTCTATAGTACAGTCAGTTAGAGTGTTGGTTCTATAGTACAGTCTGTTAGAGTGTTGGTTCTATAGTACAGTCTGTTAGAGTGTTGGTTCTATAGTACAGTCAGTTAGAGGGTTGGTTCTATAGTACAGTCAGTTAGAGTGTTGGTTCTATAGTACAGTCAGTTAGAGTGTTGGTTCTATAGTACAGTCAGTTAGAGTGTTAATTCTATAACACAGTCGTATAGAGTGTTGGTTCTATAGCACAGTCTGTTAGAGTGTTGTTCTATAGTATCAGATTTTCTATTGTACAGTCAGTTAGAGTGTTGGTTCTATAACACAGTCAAGAGTGTTGGTTCTATAGTACAGTCAGTTAGAGTGTTGGTTCTATAGAACAGTCAGTTAGAGTGTTGGTTCTATAACCCAGTCGTATAGAGTGTTGGTTCTATAGCACAGTCAGTTAGAGTGTTGGTTCTATAGTACAGTCAGTTAGAGTGTTGGTTCTATAGTACAGTCTGTTAGAGTGTTGGTTCTATAGTACAGTTAGTTAGAGGGTTGGTTCTATAGTACATCGGTTTGGGGTTCGCACAGAGATGTTGGTTCTATAGTACAGTCAGTTAGAGGGTTGGTTCTATAGTACAGTCGTTAGAGTGTTGGTTCTATAGTACAGTCAGTTAGAGTGTTGGTTCTATAGAACAGTCAGTTAGAGTGTTGGTTCTATAACCCAGTCGTATAGAGTGCTGGTTCTATAGTACAGTCAGAGTGTTGGTTCTATAGTACAGTCAGTTAGAGGGTTGGTTCTATAGTACAGTCGGTTAGAGTGTTGGTTCTATAGTACAGTCAGTTAGAGTGTTGGTTCTATAGCACAGTCAGTTAGAGTGTTGGTTCTAAAAGTACAGTCTGTTAGAGTGTTGGTTCTATAGCACAGTCAGTTAGAGTGTTGGTTCTAAAACCCCAGTCGTTAGAGTGTTGGTTCTATAGTACAGTCAGAGTGTTGGTTCTATAGTACAGTCAGTTAGAGTGTTGGTTCTATAGCACAGTCGTTAGAGTGTTGGTTCTATAGTACAGTCAGTTAGAGTGTTGGTTCTATAGTACAGTCGTTAGAGTGTTGGTTCTATAATACAGTCAGTTAGAGTGTTGGTTCTATAGTACAGTCTGTTAGAGTGTTGGTTCTATAGTACAGTCAGTTAGAGTGTTGGTTCTATAGCACAGTCGTTAGAGTGTTGGTTCTATAATACAGTCAGTTAGAGTGTTGGTTCTATAGTACAGTCAGTTAGAGTGTTGGTTCTATAGGACAGTCAGTTAGAGTGTTGGTTCTATAGTACACATTTTTCAGAAAATTTAGAGTGTTGGTTCTATAGTACAGTCAGTTAGAGTGTTGGTTCTATAGTCCCAGTCGTTAGAGTGTTGGTTCTATAGTACAGTCAGTTAGAGGGTTGGTTCTATAGTACAGTCAGTTAGAGTGTTGGTTCTATAGTACAGTCAGTTAGAGGGTTGGTTCTATAGTACAGTCAGTTAGAGTGTTGGTTCTATAGTACAGTCAGTTAGAGTTTGGTTCTATAGTACAGTCAGTTAGAGTGTTGGTTCTATAGTACAGTCAGTTAGAGTGTTGGTTCTATATCACAGTGGTTAGAGTGTTGGTTCTATAGTACAGTCAGTTAGAGTGTTGGTTCTATAGCACAGTCGTATAGAGTGTTGGTTCTATAGCACAGTCAGTTAGAGTGTTGGTTCTATAGTACAGTCAGTTAGAGTGTTGGTTCTATAGTACAGTCAGTTAGAGTGTTGGTTCTATAACACAGTCGTTAGAGTGTTGGTTCTATAACACAGTCAGTTAGAGTGTTGGTTCTATAGTACAGTCAGTTAGAGTGTTGGTTCTATAGCACAGTCAGTTAGAGTGTTGGTTCTATAGTACAGTCAGTTAGAGTGTTGGTTCTATAACACAGTCGTATAGAGCCTTGGTTCTATATACCATTAGAGTCTAATGATTCAAGCATGGTTAAATATCGAATAAACCCCCTCTAAATCTAAAACAGAAAGTGTTTATCTTCTAATTCTACGGCTGATTTTGACGTTATGCTCAGGGGAGTCAGGGTATGATGACATTATAGCAGTGTTCAAAGGGTAAAGCCTGACACCAAACGCAGACGACAAACATTACAGACAAACAATCCTAAAAAACATGTTTCAATCATTTTGTTCGCTGTCTGCAGGTTCCAGAAATGTTTTTCAGAATTGTTCGTGATATTGATCATGTTTGCCTCCTGAACAATTTATTCATGATTTCGTTTTCTACTAGATGGTTCCATTTTGAGGTCATGTGACTTTCTGTGACGTTCAAGCTAAATGTCTTTGTTTATCAACAGAAATGTTCGTCATCAGGTTTAGGCTTTACATGACATCATTATCTTGGTAACCTTGAGTAAATGGTTGCTGTGGGTTCAGATCTCGATCAGCGTGTGAAAAATCATCTTCTTTCTAAGAGGCTTCTGATTTCTTTATATTTACCAGTCATGTCTGATTGAAATTTGAATCTCAAAATGTCCACCTGTTAAAGTTGAAGTAACATCCCTTCATTGTAATCATTATGTTTACTAAATCTGACTTCGTTATTTCCAATTGTTTATACATCTGACAAATATTTTAATTATATTTTAATTAGAACTAATTGATCTTCTTATTAGATGTAAACAATTAATAATGAAGTTGTTTTGATGTGACCAGTTTGTTGTTTTACAGTTTGGCAATATGATTCTGTTAATTTCCTTTACAGACTTAAACAGAAATATTTTTTTTTTTGCTTCAAGATTTGAACTATAGAGGTGACTTCAAGGTGATTTCTCTAGTTCTAGATCTTATTAATACCACGGAGTCTTTCCTTGGAACACATTTCAATTTCCCTGGATCACTTAAATTTAATAGTTTTTGTTTGATTTCTGTTCATATTTTCTAAATATTTTTTAATCTGAGAAAGATCAGTGCCAGACGTGTTGGCCATAGACTTTAAAAGAAATATTAGTTATTCATACACTTGAAAAAGGTGGTCTAATTGTTTTAATTGTAGATAATCCTTAAGCCATACCATCAGTCTAAGAAGGGATTTTACTGGGTAGTTTAGTTTCTTAGAAAGTAGAAATTTCTAACTGATCAATCCTTCAATATATATATTATATTTTAATTGTAAATGATCTTAGAAGTGATGTTAGTAAAGTATTATGTTTCCATGGAGATATTTCAAACTCAACATTATTTTTATTTTTTATTCTTCAGACTAACCCTGGTAGAGACGATACCAGAAGGTTTAACGTACGATAAAAACGCTAAACTTCATCCCTCCACTGTCACCCAGCTACAAGATCTGGTTGTAAATGCTGAATCTAGTATAAATATCGCCTCCTACTATTGGTCAATGAATGGCAGGGATTTATCTTACTATGACAAAACCTCGAAACCTGTGAGTATTAATTTCACCGGGAGGGGGGTGGGGGTTAGAATCATATAAATTTTTTCAAGGCCTTAGATCGAACTCCTGATTCATACAGCAACTGGTATATTGATTAATTTATATAACTAGATAGGGGGGAGGGGGGAGCGTTAGAATCTTGACAAGGCTTTAAAAAGCCTGAGGAGGCGTGTTAGAGTCTCTCAATTTTGTCAAGGCCTTAGATCAAACTCCTGCTTCATACAGAAATTAGTATATTGAAATTATATAAGAATATTGAATTTAAATCAATATTCCAAGTTTGAGGTACCATATTTTTGAATGAATAATGAAGTTTTTGTGCATATCTACACTATATACATATATTCAAGACCCAAATTAACCTCGGGGATATTGTGAACTATGACCTTTTCAGTGCTTCATCATGTCTATTTCACACATATATTATATTGTAGGGTGAGAAACTATTTGACACGTTGATACAAGCTGGTAAAAACAACGTCAAAATTCAAATTGTACAGAATCTACCATCCAAGACCTACCATGATGATGATACTAAAAAATTATCTAAAGAAGGTAAGAAGGTATCTTAAATGCACTAGGGTCACCATTGGAACCCTTACCCCCAAGAAGATTTTTATACGCCCACATGGAAATGTGGACGTATATTGCCGTCGCCCCTGTCCGTCCGTCCGTCCGTCCACATTTGTTGTATCCACGATAGAGACTACAGTTTTTATCCGATCTTAATGAAACTTGGTATACATGTATATATTGATGATATCTCGGTCAAGTTCAAAAATGGAAATTATCGAATGAACGGATTTTGAGTTATTGCACTTGACTTAGTAAAAATGCGTCAAATTTTGGTTGTATCCACGATAAAGGCTACAGTTTTTATCCGATATTAATAAAACTTGGTATACATGTATATATTAAGGATATCTCAGTCAAGTTCGAAAATGGAAATTATCGAATCAACAAATTTTGAGTTATTGCCCTTGACTTAGTAAAAACGCGTCAAATTTGGGTTGTATCCACGATAGAGGCTACAGTTTTTATCTGATCTTAATGAAACTTGGTATACATGTATGTATTGATCAGATCTCAGTCAAGTTCGAAAATGGAAATATGGAATGAACGGATTTTGAGTTATTGCCCTTGACTTAGTAAAAACGCGTCAAAAATTTGGGTTGTATCCACAATAGAGGCTACAGTTTTTATCCGATCTTAATGAAACTTGGTATGCATGTATGGAAATTATCGAAAGAACAGATTTTTATACGCCCACATGAATATCTGGATGTATATTGTCGTTGCCCCTGTCCGTCAGTCTCGGTCCGTCAACATTAGTTGTAGACGCTATAGAAGCTACAATTTTATATGGATTTTAATGAAACTTAGTATGAGCATTGGTATTGATAAGACGGCAGTTAAGTTCGATTTGGACAATTTTTAGATAAACAGTTTTTGAGTTATTGCCCCTGCCTCTATATTTGTTGTAGACACAATAGAAGCTACAATTTTCAATGGATTTTAATGAAACTTGGTGTGAGCATTGGAATTGATAAGACGGCGGTCAACTCCGAATTTGAAGATTTTTCAATGAACTGTTTTGAGTTAATTGCCATTGACTTCGTGAAATTGCGTCAAGATTCTATTGTGGTTTCAATCAGAAGCTTTAATTTTCAAAAGATTTTGATGGAACTTGGTGTAAGCATCAGAATAGATAAGACATTAGTCAAGTTTGAATTTCTGACTTTTTTAATGAATGGTTTTTGATTTATTGTCCTTGACTTAGTAATATTGCGTCAAAATTATTTGTGGGTGCAAATTAAGCAACAATTTTTTGATAGATTTGATGAAACTTGGTATGAGTATTGAAATAGATAAGATGGTGGTCAAGTTTCAATTTGAGGATTTTCCATAAACAGTTTTTGAGTTTTTGCCCTTGACTTCAATATCCATTTAGCTCAATTTATTTTTCAAATTCAATGCTACCAGTGGGCGTATGTTACCTTGCCTGGCAAGCTATCTTTTTTTTTTTTTCAACCCTACAAAATTATATCTTCTAGCTCTGATATGTGCATCAGAATTTTTTTTTTTGGGAAAGATCCCTTGCAGATCTTTATGCTCAATGTTTGCTCCTTATATTTATCAATCTCACCAACACCCTAACCCCAGCTCCCCTCCCCTCCTCTATTTGTGTTTTTTGCCATTTTTCAACCAATTTTGCAGGTCCAAGCGGCTGACGTGAAAAAGCGTCTAGTCATTCAGTTGGGACAATAAACAGAGACACTGTGTGCTACAGGCTGTGCATGTTAAAGATCCCTCGACAGTTGGAAATCGTAATAAAATATGCTTACGCAGCTGTTCTGGCTAAATTTCCCTCATTGCACACTCCATGGTGTTGCTGATCTTCATTTGCCCATTAGGTGCAGAAGTATCTGTGTTTAGTACCTGGTTGACATTTTAAAATTTGTATGAATTTGACGTGTTGTTTTGTAGCCAATGCTGAAGTAAGAACGTTGAATATGACCAAGTTAATAGGAAAAGGTATTTTACACACCAAACTGTGGATATTTGATGAGAAACATTTTTATGTTGGTAGTGCTAATTTAGACTGGAGATCTTATACCCAGGTAAGTTATATACTGTATACCCTCATATTGGTTTCATACTTGTTGTTACTTGAGTTATTGCCCTTGACTAAATGTCAGTAGTACATTATAGACTATATAGTAAAAGTATTATTGTCACAAATGATTTTATTAGGACATAAAATTTTATACCAGAATGAATTTGTTTTTAACAATGATTTGTGAGCATGTTTCTGAGTTATTGCCCTTTACTGGACAACTTAAAACAAACAAGTTTGTAGATTTGATTAGATTTTTTATTTTTTTTATTTGGATACTGGATATCTTCAGATTTTTCAGCCCAGTTTCCCCTTGTTAGTGATGCAGGTCGGAGAGACTGACATGGAAAAAGCGTCTGATATTCTGATTGGACAATAAACCGAGACCCAGTGTGCTACAGGCTGTGCACGTTAAAAGACCCGTTCAACAGTTGTGCTTAGCTTTTAATTGTGTTCAAATCAAATCTTAAATCAAAATATATGAAACTGTGTCTGTGACCACGATAGAGACCCCCTAGCTTTATTGAATTTAAACGACATTTTTCATCCTTTTTAGGTGAAAGAACTGGGAATTGTGGTTAGAGATTGTAGCTGTTTAGCAAAAGATATGTTGAAGATTTTTGAAATTTACTGGTTTTTAGCTAATGAAAATCAAATCCCGAGTTCGTATGATCCTAAATTTCTGACGAAGATTAACTTACAAAACCCAGACTTTATTGAATATAACAACAATCAGACGGGTCATATCTACCTCTCAGTAAGTTATATCTCATCGTTTTTATACGCCCACATGGAAATGTGGACGTATATTGCCGTCGCCCCTGTCTGTCCGACCAACGGTCTGTCCACATTTGTTGTATCCACGATAGAGGCTACAGTTTTTATCCGATCTTAATGAAACTTGGTATACATGTATATTGATGATATCTCGGTCAAGTTCGAAAATGGAAATTATAACATGAACGGTTTTTGAGTTATTGCACTTGACTTAGTAAAAACACGTCAAATTCTGGTTGTATCCACAATAGAAGCTACAGTTTTTATCCGATCTTAATGAAACTTGGTATACATGTATATTGATGATATCTCGGTCAAGTTCGAAAATGGAAATTATAACATGAACGGATTTGAGTTATTGCCCTTGACTTAGTAAAAATGCCACGATATAGGCTACAGTTTTTATCAGAGATTCAAATTTGACGATTTTTCGATGAATAGTTTATGAGTAATTGCCCTTGACTAAGTAAAATTTCGTAAAAATTCATTTTCTGTAGACACTATAGAAGCTACAATTATCTATGGATTTTAATGAAACTTGGTATGAGCATTGGAATTGATAAGAGGGCGGTCAAGTTCGATTTGAACGATTTTGCAATAAACAGTTTTGGAGTTATTGCCCCTGCTTCTATATTTGTTGTAGACAAAATAGAAGCTACAATTTTCAATGGATTTAAATGAAACTTGGTGTGAGCATTGGAATTGATAAGACACAGTCAAGTTCGAATTTGATGATTTTTCGATGAACAGTTTTTTAGTTATTGCCCTTGACTTAGTAAGATTGTGTCAAAATTTTATTGTGGGTTCAATAGAAGCTACAATTTTCAATGGATTTTGATGAAACTTGGTGTTTTTGAGTTTTTGCCCTTGACTTCAGTATCCATTTAGTGAATGTTTTTGAGTCATTGCTCTATTTATTTTTCAAATTCAATGCTGCCAGTGGGCGTATGTTACCTTGCCTGGCAAGCTATCTTTACATCATACAAAAAAGGGACCTGAACCTAATTAGAGTCCATTAAATTATAACGTTAGACTAAATCAGTTGAAGGGTCATGATATTTTCTGGTATAAAAGCAGTTCAGCGAAGTCATGCCTTTAAAATATCTCCTAATTATCCTCGTGTCTTGATTCTGGTAACTAGGTCAGACGCGATCTCGTATATTTAGCCATTATAAGATTCACTTAAAGGTTTTTAAAAAGGTTTACTTAAGTTTTTTGTACATAAAATACACTGTTAGCATTTAACCCCAAAACACAAGGGAATATATTGCGGTATAAAACACACTTCTTTAATAACAAGGTACATAACACACTTCTTTAATAACAAGGTATATAACACATTTCTTTAATAACCAGGTATATAACACTCTTCTTTAATAACAAGGTACATAACACACTTCTTTAATAACAAGGTATATAACACATTTCTTTAATAACCAGGTATATAACACACTTCTTTAATAACAAGGTACATAACACACTTCTTTAATAACAAGGTACATAACACACTTCTTTAATAACAAGGTATATAACACATTTCTTTAATAACAAGGTACATAACACACTTCTTTAATAACAAGGTATATAACACACTTCTTTAATAACAGGGTACATAAACACTTCTTTAATAACAAGGTATATAACACACTTCTTTAATAACAAGGTACATAATACACTTCTTTAATAACAAGGTAATAACACACTTCTTTAATAACCAGGTACATAACACACTTCTTTAATAACAAGGTCTATAACACAGTTTCTTTAATAACCAGGTATATAACACCTTCTTTAATAACAAGGTACATAACACACTTCTTTAATAACAATGGTATATAACACATTTCTTTAATAACCAGGTATATAACACAGCTTCTTTAATAACAAGGTACATACACACTTCTTTAATAACAAGGTACATAACACACTTCTTTAATAACAAGGTATATAACACATTCTTTAATAACAAGGTACATAACACACTTCTTTAATAACAAGGTATATAACACACTTCTTTAATAACAGGTACATAACACATTTCTTTAATAACAAGGTATATAACACACTTCTTTAATAACAAGGTACATAATACACTTCTTTAATAACAAGGTACATAACACACTTCTTTAATAACCAGGTACATAACACACTTCTTTAATAACCAGGTACATAACACACTTCTTTAATAACCAGGTACATAACACACTTCTTTAATAACAAGGTACATAACACACTTCTTTAATAACAAGGTACATAACACACTTCTTTAATAACCAGGTACATAACACACTTCTTTAATAACAAGGTACATAACACACTTCTTTAATAACAAGTACATAACACACTTCTTTAATAACAAGGTACATAACACACTTCTTTAATAACCAGGTACATAACACACTTCTTTAATAACAAGGTACATAACACACTTCTTTAATAACAAGATACATAACACACTTCTTTAATAACAAGGTACATAACACACTTCTTTAATAACAAGGTACATAACACACTTCTTTAATAACAAGGTACATAACACACTTCTTTAATAACAAGGTACATAACACACTTCTTTAATAACAAGTACATAACACACTTCTTTAATAACAAGGTACATAACACACTTCTTTAATAACAAGGTATATAACACACTTCTTTAATAACCAGGTATATAACACACTTCTTTAATAACAAGGTACATAACACACTTCTTTAATAACAAGGTATATAACACATTTCTTTAATAACAAGGTACATAACACACTTCTTTAATAACAAGGTATATAACACACTTCTTTAATAACAAGGTACATAACACACTTCTTTAATAACAAGGTATATAACACACTTCTTTAATAACAAGGTACATAACACACTTCTTTAATAACAAGGTATATAACACACTTCTTTAATAACAAGGTACATAACACACTTCTTTAATAACAAGGTATATAACACACTTCTTTAATAACAAGGTACATAACACATTCTTTAATAACAAGGTACATAACACACTTCTTTAATAACAAGGTATATAACACACTTCTTTAATAACAAGGTACATAACACACTTCTTTAATAACAAGGTATATAACACACTTCTTTAATAACAAGGTACATAACACACTTCTTTAATAACAAGGTATATAACACACTTCTTTAATAACAAGGTACATAACACACTTCTTTAATAACAAGGTATATAACACACTTCTTTAATAACAAGGTACATAACACACTTCTTTAATAACAAGGTATATAACACACTTCTTTAATAACCAGGTATATAACACACTTCTTTAATAACAAGGTACATAACACACTTCTTTAATAACAAGGTATATAACACACTTCTTTAATAACAAGGTACATAACACACTTCTTTAATAACAAGGTACATAACACACTTCTTTAATAACAAGGTATATAACACACTTCTTTAATAACAAGGTATATAACACACTTCTTTAATAACAAGGTACATAACACACTTCTTTAATAACAAGGTATATAACACACTTCTTTAATAACAAGGTATATAACACACTTCTTTAATAACAAGGTACATAACACACTTCTTTAATAACAAGGTATATAACACACTTCTTTAATAACAGGTATATAACACACTTCTTTAATAACAAGGTACATAACACACTTCTTAATAACAAGGTACATAACACACTTCTTTAATAACAGGTATATAACACACTTCTTTAATAACAAGGTACATAACACACTTCTTTAATAACAAGGTACATAACACACTTCTTTAATAACAAGGTATATAACACACTTCTTTAATAACAAGGTACATAACACACTTCTTTAATAACAAGGTATATAACACACTTCTTTAATAACAAGGTACATAACACACTTCTTTAATAACAAGGTATATAACACACTTCTTTAATAACAAGGTATATAACACACTTCTTTAATAACAAGGTACATAACACACTTCTTTAATAACAAGGTATATAACACACTTCTTTAATAACAGGGTACATAACACACTTCTTTAATAACAAGGTATATAACACACTTCTTTAATAACAAGGTATATAACACACTTCTTTAATAACAAGGTACATAACACACTTCTTTAATAACAAGGTATATAACACACTTCTTTAATAACAAGGTACATAACACACTTCTTTAATAACAAGGTACATAACACACTTCTTTAATAACAAGGTATATAACACACTTCTTTAATAACAAGGTATATAACACACTTCTTTAATAACAAGGTACATAACACACTTCTTTAATAACAAGGTACATAACACACTTCTTTAATAACAAGGTACATAACACACTTCTTTAATAACAAGGTACATAACACACTTCTTTAATAACTTGAAGTTATTTGAGTTAATAAATGTAAGAAATAGTATCTATATATCTTGTACTACCAGTACCTATAACCATATATCTTACTTACAGTTATTTTTATGTTTTTTCAGAGTTCCCCTCCACAGCTATGTCCAGGATTGAACACAAGAGAAGAAAGAACGCCAGATGAGACAGCTATATTATCAGTCATATCGGAAGCCAAACATTTTATCTATATATCCGTCATGGACTATTTCCCTACTACCCTTTATACAAACCAAATATGTAAGTCATTTCTATTACTTGTCCTATTAGAACAATGTTACCATTTCACCATGACAACGACCAAATTGGTTGATAGGAACTATTGGTTGCTAGTCAAAGCTGAAACATTAACGGTTCCCAATTTTCACATCCTTGGAGCAATCATTTGTAATGATGTGTTGAGGTGCTCTCTTAATTTCAGTTTGCCCCAAAACCATGACACAACCCTGACACCCCAAAAAGCCTGACATCCCTGTTTCACTGCTTCTGAGAAGATACCTAACAATCCAAACAGATTGCTGAATTTGTTCAATTCTTATTTAAGTTTTCCTCGGTCTGTGGATCTTTAAATATTTGAGTCAAAATAACCAGATGTATTTTATTTTTTCAGCTACTGGCCTAATATAGACGATGCTTTACGAAGGGCTGCGTTTGATCGAGGTATACATGTCCGACTACTAGCTAGTCACTGGAATCATACAAGATATGATATGTTCAACTATTTAAAGTCTTTATTATCAATCAGCAGTAAGACAGTTCACATTGAAGTTGTAAGTACACAATGACCACCACCCTGTCGTCAGGTGCTGAATGGGTGCTGGGGTCCACATATTTTGTTTTCTCCCCCTCCCCAGAGAAATTTTAAAAATTGGAAGCCAATAACTATAAAAGTGTTCATCTTTTTTTTTCTTTTTTTGTTAATGAAGGTTTTGAGGGAGGACAATTAGTGGGCTAAAATCTCACTTACCTGGTGTCATAAAGTAACAGAATTCCTTTAAATCTTGAAAACTCACAAAACTAAGTCATTTTTGAAAAATGCTTAATCAATCATTAAGTGTTTTTCAATAATTAATTGCATTTGTTATGAATAATTATCAAGTTTTTATGATTTATTATATTATATAAGGATTCTGTTATGTTATATATAACACCAGGTATATCTACTGATGAATATATATATACTCTATTGACCAAGTTTAATATTTTATGTTCAATCTAAGATTCAGTATCTATATAAGTTGATAAATAAATGGCTACCATTGCAAGATTTAACTGCATAATGTGAAACATCTATTTTCTTTTGTTTTAGAAAGTATTCAAGGTAAATTATACGTCAGAACAAGCTAAGATACCGTTTTCTCGAGTTAATCATAATAAATATATGGTAACAGATCAACATGCTTATATAGGTAGGTTTCGTTATTAACCTAATTAATTTTATACAGGTAGGTTTGGTTATTAACCTAATTAGTTTTTATACAGGTAGGTTTAGTTATTAACCTAATTAGTTTTTATACAGGTAGGTTTAGTTATTAACCTAATTAGGTTTTATACAGGTAGGTTTAGTTATTAACCTGATAAGTTTTTATACAGGTAGGTTTAGTTATTAACCTAATTAGTTTTTATACAGGTAGGTTTAGTTATTAACCTAATTAGTTTTTATACAGGTAGGTTTAGTTATTAACCTAATTAGTTTTTATACAGGTAGGTTTAGTTATTAACCTAATTAGTTTTTATACAGGTAGGTTTAGTTATTAACCTAATTAGTTTTTATACAGGTAGGTTTAGTTATTAACCTAATTAGTTTTTATATAGGTAGGTTTAGTTATTAACCTAATTAGTTTTTATACAGGTATGTTTAGTTATTAACCTTATTAGTTTTTATACAGGTAGGTTTAGTTATTAACCTAATTATTTTAGTTTAAACTTGAGATGAATTTGGTACCTGATTGATTTTTGTGGTCTGTGGTACGATTTGACACAATTCCTCTTGAGGTTCTGAAAATTTATCAGTCAAGTGGGCGTATCTTGCTACTAAACATGATTGTTTGGTAGTTTAATTTTTAATTATTTTTTTTTAACGTCACTGACCTATACTTGATGTCCGGCGGAGTCTATTTGCATTTTGGCATTTCAACAGCCCTACTTGCTAGACAACTACTCATTTTAATTTGAATTCGGTAATTTTTTAATAATAAAATCCAAACACTAAGTTATAAATTTGTATTTTAGGAACATCGAATTGGTCAGGAGACTATTTTCTGAATACATGTGGTGTTGGTTTCATATTAAAACCTAACAGTACCGGATCAGGTGATGACGTCAGGAAACAACTAGAGGACGTCTTCCTTAGAGACTGGTATTCACCCTACGCCTTTAATATCTATAGAAATCATTCTATCAAACCTTACCCTCATAGAAACACTTTACGCTTTCAGGAATTGTAGATAATTTCAATGAATCAGGGATTAGTCCACAATTTTGCGAGAATTTCAATAATTACAGTTGCAACGTTTGACTTTTATGGATAACAATTACTTTATTAAATAACTTGTGATGTTTCAATGATGATAACTGTTATCCATAAAATTGTATCCAGTTTATGTATCCACCGATTACTAAATCCCAGTTTGTCATGTGATCTATTGAGTTTAAATACCAATAATAATAA
Organism: Nipponacmea schrenckii; assembly: GCA_030562195.1. NCBI lineage: Eukaryota > Metazoa > Mollusca > Gastropoda > Lottiidae > Nipponacmea > Nipponacmea schrenckii. The sequence goes on from CM060199.1 coordinate 1,380,998, forward strand.
TAAAACCAACATTTAGTTATTCGATACTGGTATATAAAATATAACAATAGCCTGATATAATACTTGTATATTATTAGAATTATCAAGTTATTTTATTCAACAGTTCATAAGAATCTAGATTTAAACTTGATCATTGTCAAGTTGTAGTCTTTACTGAAATACACTGAGATCTGTAACTTTTGATAAGTTCGTGAAGCTTATCGATATTTCTCCAGAGTTTTTTTTGGTTTTACTTATTTTTGAAACTTGCAGGAATTACTGCAAAAGTTTATTGTTTTTTTTTACAATATCCATTTTTTTGTTGTGATCCTTTTAAATTTTTTTATTAAATTTTTCAATTTAAAATGGCTGAAATTGATCACTGTGTTGGTTGACATGATCCTGTCTAACATTCGGGCCATGGACATCAATACAATGGATGATATGAGAAAATTAACAAAAAAATGTTCCTGAACTAAGTAAGACTTCTCCTGTTAATGTTTAAATTATTTTTGGATCATTGGATGTTCAAATACTTGGTTCCCTCTACCTATAGTTTATTTTTATGATCGTTCAACTTACTTAGAATCTAACCCTACCTGTCAATCAAAATGTCACATGACATAAATTAATTTTTACTTACTAGAAACTTAAGTCAAGCTGATTGAATAGATGGGCGGGGTTTCGTTATTTTTATTTTGTATTTTTAAAAAATAATAGAAAAACTTAATCATTTTCATAGACAACGAAATTTATAGTTTGGACAATCCAATTGATCTTCTGTTAAATTATTATTTTGTTTTATACTTAAATTCATATTAAGCTCGTTAAAAACGTGTCATTTCTCTAAATTGAAATAAATTGTTATAAGACATATTTGTGCCAAAAAAAAACTTAAATATATTCACCATGTCAAGTAGTTACAAACTGTCTTTTTGTCCAGGGCTCTGATTGGCTGTATTCTCTAGCATTCAATCCAATCAAAATGCGATAATCCATGATACAAGAAAGGTGGCTCTTGCAGTCAAGGTATCGTACATTTCATATTGTGAAAATACTCTAATAGAATATACTTGTTAAATAGCAGGTTTTGTAGCTGATGTAATAACATTTCAGCTTTCCATTACACTTGTTTAAATAAAATTAATATTAACTTGTGTTAAAGGAATACTGTGTCTTAGAATGATCATATAAACTTAGCAAATAAGAGCATATATTCATCAGTAGATATACCCAAATAAACTTAGTAATTATCCAAACGCCATTCTAAGACACAGTATCACTTTTACATTCTGTAAATAATGTTCATAGTTCTATATCTCTAGTAGAGATTCATTCTTCATCATTTTCATTTTTAAAATTGATTCCACTATTAAAGTTAATCTCATATTTTGAATTTTAAATTTGTTTTGAAGGGTTTCATTTACGTAGAATGTTAGCCCAAGAAGAGGCATTGTTATTGGTCAGAGTTTGGCCATTTGAAATTTATTTACAATTAGTCCAAGTAAATCTATGTCATATTTGTTGGTTTTATATTTACAACATGTAAGTTGTTTAAATATTTATAACTTGTAAGTTCTTTATATATTTATAACTTGTAAGTTGTTTATATATTTATAACTTGTAAGTTGTTTATATATTTATAACTTGTAAGTTGTTTATATATTTATAACTTGTAAGTTGTTTATATATTTATAACTTGTAAGTTCTTTAGATATTAATAACTTGTAAGTTGTTTATATATTAATAACGTGTAAGTTGTTTATATATTAATAACTTGTAAGTTGTTTATATATTTATAACTTGTAAGTTCTTTATATATTTATAACGTGTAAGTTGTTTATATATTAATAACTTGTAAGTTGTTTATATATTAATAACTTGTAAGTTCTTTAGATATTAATAACTTGTAAGTTGTTTATATATTTATAACTTGTAAGTTGTTTATATATTAATAACTTGTAAGTTGTTTATATATTAATAACTTGTAAGTTGTTTATATATTTATAACTTGTAAGTTCTTTATATATTAATAACGTTGTAAGTTGTTTAAATATATTAATAACTTGTAAGTTGTTTATATATTTATAACTTGTAAGTTGTTTATATATTTATAACTTGTAAGTTGTTTATATATTTATAACTTGTAAGTTCTTTATATATTAATAACTTGTAAGTTGCTTTATATATTTATCTTGTAAGTTGTTTATTATCTTATAACTTGTAAGTTGTTTATATTGTTTATTAACTTTGAAAGTTGTTTACAATTAAATAACTTGTAAGGTTTTTACCATTTTTATAACTTTGGTATTGATCTTACAAGATTTAGGTTCAAGGATCCTTTCTAAGTTTGTCTTGTCAACCTCTTGGTATTGATTTAAAGATAAAACTTAGGTTCAAGGATCCTTTTACCATGTTTGCAAACCTCTTGGTATTATTTACAAGATAACAACTTAGGTTCACAAGGATCCTTTCTACCAGTTGGCCTTGGTAAACCTCTTGGTATTGATCTTACAAAGATAACAACTTAGGTTCACAAGGATCCTTTCTACCAGTTGGTCCTTGGCAAACCTTTTGGTATTGATTTTACAAGGATAACAACTTAGGTTCACAAGGATCCTTTCTACCAGTTGGTCCTTGGCCAAACCTCTTGGTATTGATTTTACAAGGATAACAACTTAGGTTCACAAGGATCCTTTCTACCAGTTGGTCCTTGGTTCAAACCTCTTGGTATTGATTTTACAAGGATAACAACTTAGGTTCACAAGGATCCTTTCTACCAGTTGGTCCTTGGCCAAACCTTTTGGTATTGAATTTTCCTTGATTATCGCACCCATTTACATCTATGATAGGAAAAGATGAATTATTCAAGTTTTTCAGACTTTCACATGCCGACTTAAGTTAGAACACACAACCACCATTGTGTAATCTAACCAAACAAATGGCTATGGTCAATCTAGTAATGTGCCTTTTGTGTCCGAGTTATCGTTTAATGCCAATTGCTTTCCGAAAACATTTTATGAAATTTTGGAAAATAACGTGGTTATCTCCCTTGGTTTTTAGTATTAGACTGATAGTGCCAGATTAAAGATTTTGCCAGAACAGCGACATTAGCCTATATATATTCTTTTTGCGATTTCCTGGAACCTTTGACGTGCACAGCCTGTAGTATACAGGGCCTCGGTTTACTGTCCCATCAGAACAAGCCAACCATCCCCTTATATCCATCCCCATATACCCGTCCCCCAAACACCCTCCAATATACCCGTCCCCGTATATCCATCCCCATATACCCATCCCCCAAACACCCTCCAATATACCCGTCCCCGTATATCCGTCCCAATATACCCGTCCCCCTTCCTTATATACCCTTTTGGATAGATTATAAGAAAAGGTTTCACTGTATAAATGAAAGACGAACAGAAAGCAGGATATTAGAGAATTGATAAGATTCTATTCTGTGTTAGAATATCAAATTGTTTGAAATGGTCTACAATACATCTCTAGTCAGCTAGCTCTATTGTATTCTAATTTGTTCCTTACAAATGATTCTTACCACCGTAGTCCTTATCTGTTCTAATATTAACAGACCAAAGTTTGAAAAAAGTTTTCTGAAATTGTTATATGTGTAGGGAACGCTGATATCAATTAATACCATTCCAATATTCAATCAGACGTCAGCGGTTCCTGCAAATCCACTAATAATAAGTGTTTGATGTAGTTGATAATTGCAAAATCACCTATCACATACTGTTCGTTTCGTTACGTCATCAAATAATTATTTTTTATGAAATTGCGGGAACCACAGACGTCGAATTGATGCTATCAGTGTCCCCGATACACAAACAGTTTTCAGAAAACCTCTTGACAATCCTTCATATATCTTCATTCCGAAAAAAGTTATTGGAAAGTAAAAAATAAATCTGAGCCAAATTATTCAAAAGAATGTGCTAAGTTTTTCAACAATTTTTAAAATAGCCATTCAAGTTGTCGCGTTTTTCGGAAGCAATATCTGCCAATTACTCTTAACTTAAACTTGGATAGAAAAATGAAAAAAGTGTCACTTGAGCACTATTAAGAAGCCTAGAAAAACTTTCAATATACTGGCTGCAATCGATTATTTCCCTGGGTCGACTAAGAATCTCTCGGATCAATTGGTTTCTTAGGGACCCAACCCTTACCCATACTGAATAATTCTGTAACCGGGGTCGTAAGCCCACAGTCTCCCCCTGACTCCTCGAGAAGCGTTGCTTTGCCTGACCCCCAATCAGTCTGTCTTGTACCATTCCTAACACAAGACACCACCCTTGTATCTAAAATTGAGCTATTTATAGGACTATAATTTATCACTGAATATGTCCTGCCTGAGATTGTCTCTCTAATATCATAGTCAGGTTGTAAAAGACCCTGATCAGATCGTTCTGTGATTCAATAAACATCCTCCACCATATACTTTTCTTCTAATTCACTGGCTAATTCCACTTTCCTCACTTTTCTTAAAGTTCTTATCAACTGCTGTAGGTTTCCATGGCGATTAAACGTCAGCCATTTTTCGAAAGCTTTCAACGCCTGTTCCTGGTGAGTCTGGTCGCATCTCATGGCCGTTATGTCCAATATTTCAATGTCCCTGGATTTTTTCCAGGAATCACGAGGTGGAATAAAAGGCAGCTTGGGGTAAATTTTTTTCCATTCGATTCCAACCATTTCTGAAACAGTCTGTAAGGCTTCGTTCAGGTTGTCTGAAATAAAAGGAGAAACATTTCAAATTGAGCGCCTGGCAAGAAATACCAAGAAATACCTAATATTGATTTTAAAAGGGATTGCAGATTAACAATCAGATAAAATATTCCTAAGACGTCTGTGGTTCCTGTGATTCCTCTAGAACCAGGCAGTTATGGAATCACTGTCTGCTAACAATTTATTCGATTGTAACATCTTTTTCGGTCAAGTTAATTTCAGGAACCGCAAACATCTGACTGGAATAATGAAAACAGAAATCGAAATTTCCTCATTTAAGCAATAAGTCAACTATAAAGATTTAGATCTGTGAGAAGTGAATCGAGTTGAGTGTGACACGACTCCTGTAAACTCCGTGAGCTAACCCAGTTTATGGCTCAAGGAGCTGTACCTCTGAAAGATAACACATTTGGAAAAGTTTGTGATAGAATCTTACCAGTTTCCGGTTGCTTCTTGTCCTCAATCTCTTCATCATTATGAAGTTTTCTAAGGGTGTCTGCTAAGGCAATATGGCTTCTGATCTTCTGCATGACAGCAAGCTTAGCTTCATTGGATTTAATTTCATCCTTGATGGCTCGTAGTTCAATATCAATGGGTGGTAGTTCTTTACGTAGATCGTGGATCTCGTTATCTCTGGTAGCAGCATCCACTTTATGTTCGTATGTGGTATCACGAGAGTTCTTCAGGTCCTGTTTTAGCTTCTGAAGATGCTTCTCTGTTGGATCGATCTGTCCGTCCAGGTTGTACACATCCCGCTGGAGGGTATCCAGTCTTTCATCATACGTGATCTGCATGCGAGGAGTCAAGGGATTCTCTAGTGACCTATGTTCTTGCGTTTTGTAGAAGGCGTCTCGTTTTCTCTCAATGTTACGATGTAGACGAGCAAGCTTGTCCTCCACAACTTCGATCCTACTCTGCAACTTTTGTCTCTCTCGTTTGTTCGTTTCGTATTTTTTAATCGCTTGTTTCTTTAATTTCTCGGTATGTTCGATCTTCTTGATTATCCCTGCCGTCTTTTTAAAAAGTTTTGACTCCTCGTCTTTTAGACTCAGTCTGTTGGATTGATACGTCTGCATCTCATGCCATATTTCGTCTGAATACCCTTTGTCCTGCTTTATCCAAGATTTGGCGATTTGACAGATTTCCAGAAGCATGTCACAGACGTCTTCAATCCTGGTCTCCTGATCTCTGCCGTTAGTTACAAGATCATAAAATGGCGACCCCAAATTCTCGATTTGATTGATGGTATCTGCAATAGCGTCAAATTTCGAGTCTATATTTTTCCTATACAAAGTGATATCAGTTTCATATTTCTGAACTGATTCGATTTCAATTCCTTTCGTTTCTAGTTCAAAACTCACACAATATCTGTACAGATGATCGTAGATGCACCTCATCAGTTTAGGGTTAATACTGTCCGGAATGGAGCCTTCGAAATGACTTGTTCGATCACAGATAAAATACAAATCTTTAAATTCACGACTGCCCTTGATCTTATGGTCCACCTGTTTGTATTTCACCAGATCGAGATAGTCTCCCCAGTTCTTCACCTCGCCTTTATCCATCTCCCAATCTTTTACCACACGATCTAAACATGTAACACAGCTCGGGTAGTCAATCCGGACACCTTGTAGAAAATCCTGCTTAAAATCCTTTATTTCCGAGGCTATTTTCTGGGTTCTTTTAAGAATATATTTGTGTTCGGCGTCACGAGAATATGGTGGCATGCTGATGAATCTCCTTGCTTTCTTGTTCCGGGGCATGTTTGATCATCTATTCAAGGGGAGCTATCTATAAAATAAAAATAAAAATTGAATTAGAACCTCTTTGATTGGAAATGGAATGGAGTTTTACGCCCTATATTTCTACACCTTATTGGGGTGGATGGGTGTGTTCCACTCTTCTGCACCTTATAGGCTAATGAAGACGGACAATGCCATGCAGTGTGCATTGAGGGAAATTTTGCAGGGCCAGAACTTGCATAAGCCTACCATTTTTGCGAATTACAACTGTCGATGTATATTAAACGTGCACAGTCTGTAGCACACGGGGCCTCAGTTAATTGACCCGTCAGAACGACTTGACGCTTTACCCATGTCAGTCCCTCAGACCAGTATCAATGACAAGGGGAAACCGGTCTGAAATATTCCAAAGTTCATCTCGAACTTTGCCGGGATTGAACCCAGGACCCCCAGGGTAGCGAGCAAGCGGCTAACTCACTGAACCACCACGGCTCCTACCACGTGGTTTGCAATGTTATATCAATGAAAGGACTTAAATCTTTGCCAACTCTTTAGGACATCTCTTCTATAAATACTTGTTTTCATTGTAAATATTGAAAAACCTTGACATAGTCAAATATATTTTGTTCGACTTCAGCTGTCCGAAAATGACAAAATTTCTAAATATAAATCGCTAGCAGAAGGCATCACGAGAAAAGACATTTGAGAATATTCTTTATTTATGGCATTTAGTAAATGGTTGTATAATAATAAGCTCTATAGAATAACAATTACTGAGTTTATTTCTTCTGCGACGTTTCAACAAGTGTTCTCTTGTCATCTGGGAACACTTGGTTGACGTGGGTTTTAATCTAAGTCGGAGTTTGCAAGCTTGCTCTGTTGTTGTTTTGTTATTATTTTGTTGTTTTGTCACCCCAGCTGTAAATATAGACTGAAATAATCTTGAAGTAATTGATCAGGCATCTGGAAACGAAACATGAGTCGTGTGCAATTTCTGATAATCTTTAAAATTTCTTTCTCATTGTTATTTAAATTAAGCCAGCTGTATGAAGGATTAACGATGAAGATTATCTGGAAGGATCAATGTCGAGGCTACTGATGAAAGAATCGTTCATCCTTACATCGTGTTGTTTTTATTTCAACTGCTAAGCAACTATAGTATAGTACATAAGATTTCAATCTATTACAAAGAGCTTAGGGCCACTGGCATTATTAAATATCAAGGCTTACACATCTCCGTATTACTTTTAGGATCAGAATCTGACACCTGGTTTACTAACAATTCATCTATGTAAATCGAACAGTGAAAGTTTTGACTACCGTCGCTTTTAACTTGGGCTTACGTTCAATAAATTCCGAATTCTACGAAATTCGATTGGATGATTAAGATTTTAAGATCGAACGATTCGCTGAATAATTTTTTTAGAATAAGACTGTGGTTCCACAATTTTTTATATCTTTATATGGTCACCACTGACTGAATCAATCCAGTGCACGTGGCTTTATGACATTCCATTCGATTGATTTCGGTAAAATTGAAATTACATTTGACTAATATAAACCCTTGTCCTGTGGATGAACAGTTCGGCTAAATGCCTTCTTCAGAAACACTTCTGTAGTCTATGATCACATTTTCTTCCTGTCCTTCTATTACTTTTCCCAAATTTGTTGAAAAATTTTCTTAATTCTAAATCTTAATAGAAGAACGAGAAAAGATGTGATCATAAACTACTGGAACGTTTCTGAAGAAAGCTTCTACACATGAAGAGTCCACACAAAGACGGACAGAGGCCGTGCAGTTTGTAAGGTGTGTGGGGGGAAAGGTTTTCCAGGACAGTTGCATGTGCGAGTTATATCGGAACACATGGTATAAAAACTGTAGGTTTAACATGGGAACGTGTTTAATCGACATCATTATTATTATAGACACCTACTTGTCCACATTTTAATTGTGTTTTTTTTAGCATCTTACACGTGCGGTGATAGAAAATGTTGCTATAAATGTTTTGCTTCCATTAATGTGAATAATCCTTAATCTTGAATAATCGACGTGTTTCTAGAATCCCCCGTATTTCGTTACAGTTATATATGTCCTTATTAAGACATCATTAATTTGTGTGGAGGTAGTCCGAAACTCGCTCTTATCTCTGATCTCAGTTAAATGCAATCGAAAAATAAAATGAATGGAGTTTTACGTCCTACTCTTCTGCACCTTATGGGCTAATGCAGTGTGCAAGGAGGGGAATTTTGCCTGGACAGCGGCATTGACCCACTCTATTTGCGATTTCTTACTGTCGAGGACTCTTTAACTTGCCCAGCTTGTAGCACACTGGGACTAGGTTTATTGTCCCATCCGAAGGCCTAATGCTTTTTCCATGTCAGTCCCATGGACCTACATCACTGACAAGGTGAAACCGGGAGAAATCTGAAAGTTTGATCTCTGATAGCTTTTATTGAAAAATTTCGACCAATCAGTTTTATGCTCTATTGTATGTACCTTTTAATCAACATCAAAACCTATTTTTATTAGGATGGCAAAATACTTTCTTTAATATTTAAAAGTGCCTAGAAAACTTTCGTCGTCTCCATTGATCCAATAAGGCTATATTAAAATATTTAGGGAAAGCAGAAATTGATTCTGCAAAACTTGTTTATATTAACTGTCTAAACGACTCTACCAATTTGAGAAAAAAATTTGATAGAGAACTTTTATTCTTGAATACATTGAAAACGTGCAACGATTCTGACCAGAGATAAAACAATATCAGAACAGATTAAAGTCGTATAGACGATCTCGGACTAGTATACCATTGGCCGAGTATTAAATAAACAACACGTTACTCATTGTTCGAGACTCAATCACTTTTCCAAACTATTCTTTTATCAAGTCATAATGTCAACTAAGTTCGTGATATTTCTCACAGATTACTGTTTATTTTAAGTCCATCAATAAATATTTTAAAGAACATTTAATCCGGAAATAAATATGCGTATTATTTAAAATCTGCTGGAAGGTGTGAAAATGACAAATAGATATTTAAAAAACATATGACCAATTTTTAAGCCTAAAAGAGATTGTAAACAGGCTCTCTAAGCTTTAACTTGTATCAGAGACGCTGGTGTCACCGAATTATATCATTTCAATTTTCAATCGGACGTCAATGACTCTTTCAGTGCCACCTAACTGTTTCACGGAAAGGTAAAAAAAAAACAGCTCATATGTTTATAAAATCAATCGAATAAGTATCCTTTAACAACCAAACCAACAACTAAACAGACAACTAAACCAACAATCAAACCAGCAACTAAACCAACAACTTAACAGACAACTAAACCAACAATCAAACCAGCAACTAAACCAACAACTAAACCACAACAAACAACAACTAAACACAACTAAACCAACAACTAACAGACACTAAACCCACAACAAACCACAACTAAACCAACAACCAAACAACAACTAAACCCGACAACTAAACCAACAACTAAACCAACAACCACAACCAACATAAACCAACAACTAAACAGAACAAACCAACAACCAAACCCAACAAATAAACCAGACAACTAAACCAACAACTAAACCCGACAACTAAACCAACAACCAAACCAAACTAACTAAACCAACAACCAACAACCAACAACTAAACCAGCAACTAAACCAACAACTAAACCAACGACCACACCAACAACCACACCACCAATAAACCAACAACCACACCCAACAACCAAACCCACACTAACAACCACCAACAACTAAACAAACAACCAACTAAAACCAGCAATAAACCAACAACAAACCAAACCTTAACCAACAACCAACTAACATACAACCAACAACCACACCGTCAACTAAACCAACAACTAAACCAACAACCACACCGTCAACAAAACCAACAACTAAACCAACAACCACACTAACAACCAAACCAACAACCACACCGTCAACTAAACCAACAACCACACTAACCACCAAACCAACCACCACACCAACAACCACATTGTCTACTTAACCAACAACCACACTTACAACCAAACCAACAACCACACCAACAACCTCACTAAGGACCACAACAACAACCAAATCGTCAACCAAACCTGCAACTAAACCAATAACTAAACCAACAACCAAACCAACAACTAAACCAGCAAACAAACCAACAACTAAACCAACAACTAAACCAGCGCCTAAACCAGCAACTAAACCAACAACTAAACCAACAACTAAACCAGCAACTAAACCAACATCTAAACCAGCAACCAAACCAACAACTAAACCAACAACTAAACCATCAACTAAACCAACAACTAAACCAACAATCAAACCATCAACTAAACCAACAACTAAACCAACAACTAAACCAACAACTAAACCAACAACTAAGCCAACAACTAAACCAACAACTAATCCAACAACTAAACCAACAATCAAACCATCAACTAAACCAACAACCAAACCAACCACCACACCGTCAACCAAACCAACAACCAAACCAATAGCATAGATTCATTCAAACCAAAGTTGCCTTTATACAGTTTTTTAGAAAATCGATTTACATTTGAAGACACCCATGAACTCTATTTTTAAACATTTGTCTAACACTTATAGATGACTGGGTTACTTTTTATCTTATATAATTCTATAGTTAAGCTTACTACTACACCAACAATACATTTTTGTACAAGAGGTGGTTCCATGCCTGTGCCTGTGATTTTGTAACAGCGCTTAACCGAAATTTTACAATCTACAATTCCTAGAAGTACAACCCTAGTACAAGTTCGTTTATAAAATTAAGAACTTAAAACCTATACCGCCCGTGTCTGTGCTTTTGTAGCAACGTTTAAGCGCTATGTTGCGATCTACAATTCCTAAGTTAAAATTATTGTCCAAATAAAGTTTGCACGTATTCATTAGCCTATAAGGTTCAGAAAAGTAGGACGTAAAACTCCATTATTTTTATTTTCATTTCCAAATAAAATTTGAGAGCTTTCGAGAACCATATCTTCTAAGACGTTTGTAACCACATTTAACTGAGATGTATTTCATCATATCTTTCCATATTTTCACTATGAATAATTACTTACTATTTCGAAATTAGCCTTTAAAACCCATTCCATTCCCAAACGCTTAAAATCCAGAGGAGAAAAGCTTTAAAGAGTTTGACAAAATGTCTACCCTACCAACTATTCTAATGAAACGTTTAGAGAGTCAATAGAACTCCTTGGTGACCCCCACAATAGACCCTTATCAATACCCTTTATAATAACAATGTTTCAGCATGTATAAACAATTTTATCGAAATACTTATAACAAACCTAGATATATAAGATCAAATATTGTCTTATCATTAAACTCACTTTTATGTCATGTAATAGGTAGATATTAATAATATTAGGATTTAAACGAGTCACAAGATATATAGATATACTATTTCTGATCTTATTAACTCAACGTTTCACATGCTCATACAGACAGGTTATCAAATATTATAAAGATCACTAGATATATAGATATACTATTTCTGATATATTAACTCAAGTTTCACATGCTCATACAGACAGTGTTATCAAATATTGTAAAGAATCACAAGATATATAGATATACTATTTCTGATATTTATTAACTCAATGTTTCACATGCTCATACAGACAGTGTTATCAAATATTATAAAGAACACAGATATATAGATATACTATTTCTGATATTTATTAACTCAATGTTTCACATGCTCATACAGACAGTGTTATCAAATATTATAAAGAATCACTAGATATATAGATATACTATTTCTGATATTTATTAACTCAACGTTTCACATGCTCATACAGACAGTGTTATCAAATATTATAAAGAATCACTAGATATATAGATATACTATTTCTGATATTTATTAACTCAATGTTTCACATGCTCATACAGACAGTGTTATTAAATATTAAAATAAAAATCACAGATATATAGATATACTATTTCTGACATTCATTAACCCAACGTTTGACATACTCATACAGATAGTGTTATTAAGAGAACATGTGGAACGTTGAGTTAATAAATATAAACAATATCCATATATCTAGTGCTTCTTTAACTACACCTATTTGTCTTATAAACAGATTGTAGGTTTTCTAAAAGATCCATATGTATCGAAAACTTTGCAAGGATCGATTTGCATCATAATGTACTAAGGTGATATTATAATTGGTGACGTCATCAAACATTTTGTTTGAATGGATTTGCAGGAACCACAGACGAAAGACAGAAAAATAGTGACCCAAATTACAATTTAGAAAACCTTTTTACAAGCTGACCGTTTTCATTAGCCCATAAGGTGCAGAAGAGTAGGACGTAAAACTCCCTTCATTTCATTTTTACAATCTCTTAAAAATATTTTCTAGATTTTGCATAAGTATCCGGTTCACTTAGTAGAGAAATGGAACTAGCCTATATCTGTGGCTGTCATCTACCAATAACTACCTAGTTTGTGATATCACCATTCACTGGAAGCGAACGTTAGATTGTCATCTACCAACAACTACTTAGTTTGTGATATCAGAATCCACTGGTAGCCAACATTAGCTTGTTATCTACCAACAACTATCTAGTCTGTGATATCAGCATCCACTGGAAGCGAACGTTAACTTGTCATCTACCAACAACTACCTAGTCTGTGATATCAGTATCTACTGGAGGCGAACGTTAGCTTTTCACCTACCAACAACTACCTAGTCTGTGATATCAGTATCTACTGGAAGCGAACGTTAGCTTGTCATCTACCAACAACTACCTAGTTTATGATATCAGCATCTACTGGAAGCGAACGTTAACTTGTCATCTACCAACAACTATCTAGTTTATGATATCAGCATCTACTGGAAGCGAACGTTAACTTGTCATCTACCAACAACTATCTAGTTTGTGATATCAGTATCCACTGGAAGCGAACGTTAACTTGTCATCTACCAACAACTACCTGGTCTGTGATATCAGTATCCACTGGAAGCGAACGTTTACCTGTCATCTACCAACAACTATCTAGTTTGTGATATCAGTATCTACTGGAAGCGAACGTTAACTTGTTATCTACCAACAACTACCTAGTTTGTGATATCAGTATCCACTGGAAGCGAACGTTTACCTGTCATCTACCAACAACTATCTAGTTTGTGATATCAGTATCTACTGGAAGCGAACGTTAACTTGTTATCTACCAACAACTACCTGGTCTGTGATATACGTTTACCTGTCATCTACCAACAACTATCTAGTTTGTGATATCAGTATCTACTGGAAGCGAACGTTAACTTGTCATCTACCAACAACTATCTAGTTTGTGATATCAGTATCTACTGGAAGCGAACGTTAACTTGTTATCTACCAACAACTACCTAGTCTGTGATATCACTATCCACTGGAAGCGAACGCTAACTTGTCATCTACTTGCTAGATGGTAATATTAACTTGATAATGTGATCTAGTAGGATGATTTGATATTTGAGTTTCATGACCTATATTATATTATCTTTAAAGTTAAAACTTATCAGTTTATATTCATGTCGTTTAAAGAGCACTATTATAACAGTGGTATTTCTATATCGCTCTACAGTTGAATCATATTCATGTCGTTTACAATGTCATTTGAATAATGTGTGCACAATTTGTTTAGATTAGGAAAATTGAATCTGCTTGTACATTAGTGGATGTCGGTCGTCAACAGTGTTGCGGAAGAACCTTGTTTGGAGATATACCATGACGTGATTCGAGTGCATATACACCTTTATATGGACACTGTGACCAAATAAAACCAAATTTCCACATTGTCCAACTTGGGGGTCGGCTGTTTGAAGTATTGTGGAGGATACATGGTCAGGCACTACCTTGTCGATAACACTTGAAAGATTTCGGTTAATACAATACCAATGTGAAACTATCGCGTCCTTCTCACGTTATAGAAATAACAGACCCTAACCTAATTTGAGTCAATTGAATTACAACGCCAGACTAAATCAGTTGAATGATGTAAAGGGTCATGATATTTTCCGGTATTGAAAAGTAGTTCGGCGATTTGTCTTCAATTATCCTCGCGTACTGATTCTGATAAGTAAATCAGACGCGTTCTCATATGATACAATGACGCGAAACAAAATTGGCAGAAGTCAACTGAAAGGGTCTTAACTTGTGTGTTTAAACTTTTAATATTAGACAACTTATAACTCGAAATCGTTGGGAATCAGAGAGACCTGGTTTGTTATTTACTGATTAATCAAAATGGCTGAAAGACGCACAGGTAAAAAGCTGATCAACGACCCTGAAACGTGCGTTGATGAAAATCTGGAAGGCTTTACTCTAGTGAACTCTGGTATCAAGAAGGTCGAAGGTCACCGCATACTAGTACGAGAGGACTATCAGGACCTAGTGAAGCAGGGGAAGGTTTGTATTTTGAGTGGTGGAGGTTCTGGACATGAACCTAATCAAGCAGGTAAGGTTATCCACAAATATAGGAATATTTTTCGCATAATTTTCGCCTCCATAGCAATCTTACAAGGTGTCTATTAAAATCCGATTCTAATGACGTTAATTTTTCAACTAATCAAAGCGTCTCGTGTAGAAGTTATTTCCTCATTGAACAATGAACACTGTGTTCTAAATATCCGCGGTATATGGAGTAGAACCTGTATTCAAAGACCACTCCGAGGAAACGGTCTCTATCATAATGAAGGTGGTCTGTAATGGGAGGAGTAGGTCAACTGCAAGACCAATTTGAAGGAATAAAGAAGCTAAGCTTAGCTAGTTCAACTTATTTATTTGATCCTTGAATGTGGGCTCTTAATAAAGGTGGTCGTGTGAGCAGGATATACTGTATATCAAAGACCTCTTTACAGAATGTAGGACTTTATGGTCGTATATTGAGGTGGGCTTTTAATAAAGGTAGTCGTGTGAGCAGGATATACTGTACAATGTTTGAAGTATATTCCAGGGTTTGTTGGACGCGGTATGTTAACATGTTGTGTAATGGGATCAATATTTGCCGCACCTCCATCCCAGGAAATGTTACTCGCCATTCGACTAGTCGCCAGGCACAATCCAGGTATTGTAATAGGAGTGTTGATCAGCTCCCAGCTATATTTCTGTCGCTGAATGACTGCAAACTTACATAACAAGTTTTATTGATATACTTCCCGTTTTCATTAGCCCATAAGGTGCAGAAGTGTAGGAAATGAAACTCCATTCATTCCATTCCGTTTTCATAAGCCCATAAGGTGCAGAAGAGGAGTGCGTAAGCGTAAAACTCCATTCATTTCATTTCATTCTATTGATATCGTAGAGTTAATTTTGGTTTTGTATTAATGCCAAATTCAATATTGGGTTTGCCAACCCCCTACCCATTACAATTTGTTCAAATATTTTCAGAGCTTGACCAAGCAGAAGACTGGAGCACTTAAATAATTTCATATTAAAAGGATACTATTTCTTAGAATGAACATAGAATTTAAGATTTTCAAACTTGGTCAATAAGAGTATATATTCATCAGTTAGACTTACCAGGTGTCATGACTAAAGAATAGAATCTCTATATAACATGATATATCTATTAAACTAAGTAATTATTGAAAAACACTTCTAACTTAAACTTGGTCAATAAGAGTATATATTCATCAGTTAGACTTACCAGGTGTCATGACTAAAGAATAGAATCTCTATATAACATGATATATCTATTAAACTAAGAAATTATTGAAAAACACTTCTAACTTAAACTTGGTCAATAAGAGTATATATTCATCAGTTAGATTTACCAGGTGTCATGACTAAAGAATAGAATCTCTATATAACATATATATCTATTAAACTAAGTAATTACTGAAAAACACTTCTAACTTAAACTTGGTCAATAAGAGTATATATTCATCAGTTAGACCTACCAGGTGTCATGACTAAAGAATAGAATCTCTATATAACATGATATATCTATTAAACTAAGTAATTATTGAAAAACACTTCTAACTTAAACTTGGTCAATAAGAGTATATATTCATCAGTTAGCCCTTACCAGGTGTCATGACTAAAGAATAGAATCTCTATATAACATGATATATCTATTAAACTAAGTAATTACTGAAAAACACTTCTAACTTAAACTTGGTCAATAAGAGTATATATTCATCAGTTAGACTTACCAGGTGTCATCACTTATGAATTTATTGCATTATAAAGGGATTCTGTAGTATAATTTTGACACCTGTTAAGTCCACTGATGAACAACAAGTTCTCAATTTCAATTCCCTGGTCATCCTTAGAGGTTGTATACTTCAAGTTTTCAAAAATCGGCCCTTGGGTAGCCCTGAGTGAATCTCTCGGTAAGAGACCTTGAAGGAATAGAAGATGTATGTGTTTATTTCAGCTGGATGTTTGGTTCTAATCGCCAACTATACCGGAGATAGATTGAATTTCGGAGTAGCTGTAGAGAAGGCTAAGGAAGAAGGTATAAGAGTATCTTGTGTTACGGTGGGGGAGGACTGCGCCATGGTGCCCAGCAGTAAATCAGCTGGTAGACGTGGGCTTACTGGATTTGTATTGGCATATAAAGTATGTCCCTTTCAATTTGTTTGTTGGGGTGGGAGCGGGAGAGGTGGGGGGGGGGGACATTTTTCGTCAATTGTTCCCAGGTTTATTTTTTTACATATTGTGGATATTGTGCTCATATTAATTTTGTATAGTATTCACCTTTCTATTTGCTTCTTAAAGACAATGACTGTATCTATCGTTGATGATCTACATGAACCATATTCTAAAAACTGTCTTAGAAAGTCGTACGTCATCGTTTTTAAATCAAGCATATTACCCTATATGTAACAAAATATATTGTTTGAGTATTTAACTGCCAGTACAAGTAAAGTCTTAGAAGAAGATCTGAAATCGTGTTGAATCCAGGATGTATTTATTATTTAAATCATCATGACGAATCGTGATGTCGTGAGATCATAAAGAACTGTAAGAACATCTAAAATGCAGAAAAAATATTCACAAAACTTAAAGATTCGCTTTGATCAGCAGAGTATTAGAAAGGAATCCTAGAATTAACTTCGCTATAATACTACTTTAATAGCGAGGTTACTTAATTCTTTAAAAATATAAATATATAGAGTAAGTTCCAATTAGAACTTATATTTTAACTTGAAGTAGGACGGCGGCGGGGCGAGGGGGGACGGAGGGGAGCCTGGAGGGAGTGGCCACTGCAATGCACCACTCACTTTACATTTCATGGTCGTTTCTAGGAATCAAGAGGGTCCTATTTGGGTCACAGAATTCAAGGGAGCACCCGGGGACAGACATGGGTGACAGACTTCCTTTTCTGGAAGGTCATTCTGAAGCAGAAACGTCACAATTTAAATACACTATAATATTTCTAGCTAGCAGGTGCTTTATCTGAAGAAGGGAAAAGTTTAGAAGAAATAGTGGACACGTTGACTAGAATAGTAAAAGAGATGGGATCACTTGGAGTATGTTTGACTCCCTGTACGGTTCCAGGCGCCGGTGCCACATTTCATATCGGTCAGGATGAAATTGAACTGGGTCTCGGGGTACATGGAGAGCCAGGGGTTAAAAACCTCAAGGTAAATAATTCATACATATTCCTATTAAATTTAAAAAGCCATACCAAATGTAATTTTGTGAGATTCTATAACACAGTTGGTTAGACGTCATTAACTTGGTTACGTCAAGTAAATGGCGGTTGTGGATTCTAATCTCGACCGGTGTCTGAAAGTCCGGTGACCTTGAATACGTCATCTTCACTCACAATTCCAGTCAACCCAGCTGTAAATGCGTACAGATAATCCGGGAAAGATCAATATCAAGATGTTTGGCCTAAGACCAGGTGGTAGAAAGGACCTTTAAAAACCTAAATTGTTATCCAAGGGACACCTGCTAGAAAGAATCCTAAACTTTAAGCCTAGTTGATGTCTTTGTAAAATCTTGTTGTTTCTTTCTTTCTTACGTCTAAAAAACTGTTTTCTCCACGTGATTTAATTATATTAATCTTAAATCAAGGTCAATATTAATTAATAATAATAACAAAGAATTAATTAGTGTGGGCCAATATCAGATTTATATTAACAATACAGACGACTCGTTATTTTAATCATCTTTAGATTATTAGATTCTATAAACAAACTTGATAACTTTTAAAAATAGAAATAACACATAACTTTATTTGTTTATTGATATGATGATATGTGTTTTATAGATGACCACTGCCAAGGAAACGATCCAGATGATGATTCATCACATGACTTCATCAGAAAACAAAAACAGACTTTCTCTTAATAAAGGTAAATATATACAACCTCGTCTTAAGAGTGGGGTCCCCGGCGCTGGGTCCTGGCTAATGAAAATTTAGCCCCAGCCAATTGTCCTCCCTCAAAACCTTCTTCAGTTAGAAGAGATTGATTAATTTACAAAAACCAGAAAGATAAACATTTTGATTGGGATTTTGGCGTCTCGGAATTGTCAGAAATATGTTCTCTGGGCTTTTAGTTTTCTAAATTTCTTCGGGCAGGGGGAGAATCAGGACAAAATATAAGGGCCCCAATATCAATCCCGTCCTGACGACAAAGGCTTATTTAATAAGAAATAAACATTTATATTTCATGTAAATCCATAAAAAAACTAAAACAAAAATATTCATAAACGTAGAAACTGGTGAAAACGATGGCGTTTTTCAGTTAATGGATAATGTTCTATATTTATCTTATTATATAGAGATTCTATTGAATAGTTATGGCACTGTAAGTTCTCTACCGTCTTTATTAGCCTATAAGGTGCAGAAGAGTAGGATTGTCTGGGCCCTGTAGTAAACCTCAGTGTATTTGTTGATTAGTACTGTTGACCTACAGCGTTCAGCTGATTTGATTAGATGCTATTCGTTTTCAATAACTGACATTACTCACTGTTATATTCACATAAGTTCACTTCTTTATCCCTGTGCCAAATATTCTCACTTTACATTTTTACATCAGCGAGTAAAGTCGGTTTGAAAAGTTAGTTTGTAAAGTCGATTTGAAAGTCAGTGATTGTGTTACTTCTAATGTTGTTCCAAAACTAAATAAAGTATCGTTACTTTAGTGTTTGTTTTCTTGGGTCAGATAATTATAAATGAGATTTTAATCTCGATTTAAGAGGTAGCCTTGTTTTCGTTTAAAAATGGAAGTTCTATCGTATTATTATGATAACGTTAGCGTCACCTGAGCAAAGTTGTTCCACGTGTTCGTGAGTATGTCATTCTCCTCTTGTGGTTTATAAAAATTCTAGATACGATATATTTACCCCGCCCCTATTTCAGGTGAAGAGGTTTTGTGTTTGATGAATAACCTAGGAGGTACGACCCATCTCGAGATGAACATATTAATCAGAGAATTAATTCTATATTTAAAAGGTGGGATTTCGTTTGATTTTCACATTTATTTATGTAACATTTAACGTAATCATATTTTACTAAAAGCGGGCCTATTTCTGACCTAAAAAGTACGGAGACTGCTAGTACTAAAATCAATGGCGGACAAGCAGACTTTTTTTAGTTTAATTAAAGCATGATGACTTTAATATGACTTTAATTTAATTTTTGAATAGAATATTTCTATCTATTCTTGCAATCTATTCCCATACCTATTCTTCCTATTCTTATCTATACCTATCTTTTCCTATCTATTCCTATTGACACCAATCTATTCCTATCTTTTTGTAGGTCTGGGTGTTTATGTAAAAAAGTCAATGTGTGGATATTTGATCACCTCCCAGGAAATGTCGGGAGTGGTTGTTACTATTTTAAAACTTGATGAAGTTACTACAAGATTACTCGGTAAGTGGAGCTCAGAGATTATATTCCTAAATTCCTAATATTTTTGTTTTGTGAATCAGTTATCAGAGGAAAAAGCATTCGAAACTACGTTCTAACTTGATATCAAGCCCATGCCGGATTGATTTTTTCAAGGGTTTAGTAATATATCTGGAGGGGCAATTTCGGGGAGGGGGGGTAAATGCTAATATGGTAATATGTACACTTGCCAGTATTTTTTGGAGACAATCAATTTTTTTTCGAAAAGAATCATACGAAGTTTTTTTTGAATAACTTATCGCTGATACTATGGCGTATATATAAGCCAGCTCTAATCTATCTCTTTCCTCTACAGCCTGTACATTCTTTCACTAAAATGACTTAAAAATGTGTAACACATTCTGCATTTGATCCGATAATCAACACCGAGCCCCTCCCGCTGTAGTTCAAGTAATGACTAAATTAGTTGTACTTGAAAACACAGCTTTCGTACCATCAGCATTGCTTTGTAATGTTAATTGTTTATATACAGAATTATACTATAAACCATGTATAGGTCAATCTCAGTGCTCGATAAATACTGATATCTGAACTACGATCGGGTCTTCAATAATAAATATCTAACGCACCTTGAATTTGTAGATGCTCCAACCGATGCTCCTTTTTGGCCACGCCCCTTGATATCGACCAATCAAAGCAGTACACCAATTGAGATAGAAACAGCTACTGACCTTCCTGTTGATTCTGATTGTGCTGTATTAGAAACAAAAGGTAGGTGAAAAGCATTCAAGAAACTACTGCACCTTCCACTTTCCATCGATAAAGTTTGTTATAGTCATCGAATAAAACATCGTTTTAGAATGGGCATTCTGTTCTTCAACATCATCGACAACAGGCGTATTAAAGCAGGTAGACCTACTTGACATACAAAGCAAGGTTAACATAGACACACGGTGGAGAGAACCTTAGGTCGTCCTTACCATCACATAAATCCATCAATATCAACTCATATTCCACTTATTTTAGAAACCTTGAAGATATTTAAAGTTAGAGACCAATATTTCACACTCCGGTTTTAAAAAAACAACTAAGTCTTTGCCCGAAATTTGGTCCATTGAGTCGCAATCGTGATGAATATCGTAAACACATAACTTATCAATCTATAAAGCTACGATGAGGACAAAATGGTAAATTTTACCTGTGTTTTGATCAACCAAACTGTACGGGTGATTGGCTTTCATCAACGGAAAATAAATAAATTAAAAAATATCACTAAATTTCAGAAGAATTAAATAAGATGTATGCTATTATTGTAAATATCGCTCGTGATTTGATGTCGGCCGAATCCCTTTTAAATAAACTGGACACAGAAGGCGGTGACGGTGATTGTGGGACTACATTGTCAAAAGGAGCTAAAGGTAAATTTTCTATTTCACTATTATAACACGATAGCTTTATAGGGATACTGCGTCTTAGAATGAACATAAAATTTGAAAATTTTAAACTTGGCCAATAAGAGCTCTATTCATCAGTAGATAGTGAGATTTCTAGATGTTACAGGGATTCTGTTACTTTATGACACCAGGTAAGTTCACTGATGAATATATACTCATATTGACCACTCTTGAGAACTTAAATTTATGTTCATTCTAAGACACAGTATCACATTAAAGTCGACGTTAACCTTTTAAACCAATATCGTTCTCAGTGAACTTGGAGACATAGCTCGAGCTAAAATACTTTCAGATTTGTCAACCTAGTTTCCTCGTGTCAGCGATACAGGTTTGGTGTAGGGGTTGAGACGTGATCGAAGGCTGTAAACGTTAAGACTAGGCTAATGTTTAATACCCGGTAATATTTTAAAATATCTATCATTACAACACATAGGTGTAAAATATAGGACAAATAATTTCATTTGCCAGATATGCGTACCCCAGGGGACAGGAGAGGGATGGGGTTGCAGTGCCTTCGCGCAAAAATGATGTTTACTATGAAGTTCTAATGGCAGAATAATTAAAAAAATTCACTTACCCTGTCTGGTTATCTTGAGATTAGCTTGTTCCTGTATTCAACTTACTCTCTTCAAACATTTCAAACATACCAACATCCAATAGAACAAGTTACCAACGTCTATCTGATCACCATCGATACAAATAGATAATTGATATTGACTAAATAATATGACAGAATTTAATATGATATAATATATCAAAATACAGAAGACGGCGTAATAGAATGATCGATGGCAAAACATTTAGAATTGCAGGCACGATTAATATAATCTATAGATGATTTATTATTTGTGATGTGGTTAGAGAAATATAACAGATGAGCGATGGAAGGGCTACTAATACAATTTAACAATATTGTAAGGTTTATTTGGGTTTATGCATGATAGCATTGAACTCATCTCGGGAAATTAATTGGAGCTGGGACTCAGATTATCTGTTGGGTTGGTGCGGGCAGGCTTATCGGTTATTTAGTAGGCCTTACCGGCCTTACACCCGGCGATTTCATGTATTCTTTGAGATATTGACTACGTCACCATTGTTTATTTTATACATTAAAATGTTGAATTATCAAAAGTAACGTAGGTTGGTAACTCCCTACCTTCCTCTCTCTCTGTCTGAGTCCCTAATTAATCTCTAATCTTTAATCAGTTAATCGTTAATTATAATATGTATTTATACATTTATTTAATTCATTTTTACCTTTGTAATTGTTTTCGCTTTTTTTGTTTTAAAATTTATTTGAATATATCGACTGGTATTTCCGTTTCGATATGATAATTCCCTCCTTCCCCCCTTCTCCCCTTGTCCCGTGTAATATTGTATTTGCGGTCTGAGTAAAGAGACACAGTAACCTCCCTTTATGGTCCTCGATCTTATTAATATAACGTTTCCGTAGATACATAAATCTGACCCTAACATTTCCTCAACTGATGTGTGGTAAAGTGGACCCTAGTTGATCCGGATATTTCAAAATCCGATAGAATCGTCTGTATTTATCGCTCTCGAGGAACCAAGCGGAGACCGGGTTGGTGGGCGAGAGCTTACCACGGAAATGATAGTTTTATACCACTGCGTTGTGAATTTCATTAAAGTGATTCTAAAAAGTATTTCTATATGTTTTATGTGAACCGGGGACACTGAAAGCATCAATTTCCACCATTCTAATTTTCAAGGTATTTTAGTTACGAGGCTGTTAGTCTCCCGCCATTGCCCCCCCCCCTTCCCCCTGTAGTTACGGGTCTGTTAGACGATGATATCCTATGAATTATGAACTATGGTTCTATATATAAGATAACTTTTATCATTCCTGGTGTTTGAACAGGTCTTAGATAGATTTATAACAATGACAAGTCGACGTCTGATCGATTCGTGTTGTAGGCCTACGACTTATTTCTATATTTTATTTGTCTTTATCTTCCCAACTCAGCTCTTTAATTACCGTCTTATATTTTCAGTTCTATTAGAAAGTATTGGAGAAACAGATAATCCCGGATTACCAATTGACTGTCCTTATAGATTAGCTTTAAAATTGGCCAGTATAGCTGAAAATTATATGGGAGGGTCAACTGGGGCAGTAAGTTAAGGACCTTTATTAACGAACAATATTCTGACCATTGAAAGTCGCCTTAGTGTCGACTCTAGTCAAAGTAAACCATAGTTTGGAATCATACTGGTCTGAGGAACCCTAATCTTTTTGTCTAACTTTAATCTGTTTAGACATGAAAATGAAACAAATGAAGTTTTACGTCCTACTCTTCTGCACCTAATGGGATAATGAGACGGGCATCGCCATGCAATGCGTAATAAAAGACATTTTGCCAGAAAAGCCTATTATTAGAGCCTATTATTAGGGCCTATTATTAGAACCTATTATTAGAGCCTATTATTAGAGCCTATTATTAGAGCCTATTAGTACGATAAGAGTCTCTCGATCAGTCCCAATACCAAACAATAGCAATCTCTACACAGAAAACCGTAAAGTTGCCACCCTTTTGCAGTTCATTTGCCCATGATTAGTCTACCTTTGTTTCAGCTTTATAGTCTGTTTCTTACATCTGGTGCCGTATGTTTGAAACAGGACATAAGTCGAGAGTCGTGGTGTCGAGCTCTACAACAAGGAATCAATGCCATCAAAAAGTAGGTATATGCGCTAAATAAAGTATTAGAGGTGTTAACTTGTATATGAATTCTCAAAGCTAATGTGCGTTTCGGTGAATTATTAAAACAACCCGGCTTTTTAACGCCTCTTTTTTAATTGGTGGTACTCTTCTTGACTGGGGCAATTGAAAATACAACACAAGATTTTTAGATATTTTGAAGAACCCGTATATATACAGACAACAGTACCTACCCGTAATATACCTGTTTCCATTTCAGATATGGTGGGGCAGAGGAAGGCGATAGAACTATGGTAAGAGGCTAAAATTTCCCACTAAATCCTTAACTATTTGTACAGTTTCAAGCTTTGCAAATCTCATCCCCCCGTTACTCAGGCGTGATATATGAATATCGGTACGGATGGGATATATTTGCACGGGTGGGATATTAGCACGGATTTGATATATTAGTACGGGTGGGGTATAGACATGGATGAGATGTAAAAGGTTGGTTTTGGACTAAATAAAAAATCGTTTGGACCTGACGAGCTCTAAAATATATTCCTCATGTTTATTTTAGTTAGACCCTCTCTGTGCTGTATGCGAAGTTTTAAAGAATGAAGTACACAACAATGATTTGGGAGATATTTTGAGTCTGGTTAACCAGGTAAGTAGGGTGATACGTTTTATTATAGAAAGTTCCAAAGTTTGGCAAAGAAATCGCGATCTACCAGTAGTTATCATCGAAAATTAATACAAATATATACCTTTAAGTTTACATTTTTGTTTTACAGACAGCTAGAGAGAAGGCAAAAGCGACAGCTTCTATGAAAGCACAGGCTGGAAGAGCGAGTTATGTCAGAACAGATAGACTTACTCAACCAGACCCAGGAGCCACGGCAGTGTCGATATGGATAAAAGCGCTTGTGGAAACCTTACAGAAATATAGTAGTTGACTGTAATTATTCTTAAGTTATTCCGAGAAATCTGTATTTTACGGTAATACCGTTATAGAAAATAATCACCAAAGGCAGAGAAGAGACGTCTGTAGCCGTCCGTGGTGGGAGTTAATATATCTTTTACGCGTACGATCTGCCGGAAGGTTGATATCCAACGCTAAAACGTGTGAAATATAGCCTATTTTAATATCCACAACGTTCTTACGTCTGTGATAAAGACGCTTTTGGAATGAATAATTTACGGGAGATGGTTTATTTGTAGAATAGGCGATCCAGATTGACATAAAGCCCGGGGGGTTATCTATAAGGAGATTACCTTAACTGAAACCATTTCATGAACTTAATGCAACCTTAACGTTCCTTTAGAAGGGAGTTTTACGTCCTACTCTGTTGCACCTAATCGACTATACATATAATATATATAAAAAATAGTAAATAACGGGAAAGGAAAAATACATTATCCTGCTAGCCCTTTAGCTCTTTAACAGAGTTCTTCAGGTAGTATATTAAGCACAATGGTAATAATTACCAATTAACAATACAGATGACATCATAACGTCATAGTTACAATAAAAGAATCATATAATATATAATATGTATATATAATAATGAATATTATTATATTTTCCATCCCCCGACCTGCACCAATTTGAGGGTATCGTATCCTAAATACCAGTTTTTACATGGTCGTATTAACAAGGGGTATGGTGAATGGGTGTGGTTTTGACACGGTGCTGTGAGGGTTGATTCACAGTCATCTAGGTTTCTACCAGTGTCTAACTTGATAAGACAGCGTTACGGTTTAATTAGTTGATAGAACAATATGCCCCCAAACGTTTACTGTGGAATATCAAACACTAATTAGATATATATATATATACAATTGTTTTGTCGTCTAACCTTTTTAATTAGATAATAAAAATGAAGTCTTACAATATTACTTGTAATCAAATGTTTACGGGCTATTTCTGCTGTTTTTGATCATTTTAATGAATACATTAATGTTATCAGTCGACAGTAAACTGATATTGGCATAATATCAAAAATATATAACTATATTACAGAAACTAACGAAAAGTATTGAAGGAAACATTATTACAAATTAAAGAGTCAATGTTTGTCTCTATGGGCTGAATGTTAGACAGGACCATGTCCTTGTGTATTAGATGTAATTCTGACCATGTAAAATAAAGAGTCTATGTTTGTCTCTATGGGCTGAATGTTAGACAGGACCATGTCCTTGTGTATTAGACCTAATTCTGACCATGTAAAATAAAGAGTCTATGTTTGTCTCTATGGACTGAATGTTAGACAGGACCATGTCCTTGTGTATTGGACCTAATTCTGACCCATGTAAAATAAAGAGTCTATGTTTGTCTCCATGACTGAATGTTAGACAGGACCATGTCCTTGTGTATTGACCTAATTCTGACCCATGTAAAATAAAGAGTCTATGTTTGTCTCCATGGGCTGAATGTTAGACAGGACCATGTCCTTGTGTATTGACCTAATTCTGACCCATGTAAAATAAAGAGTCTATGTTTGTCTCTATGGGCTGAATGTTAGACAGGACCATATCCTTGTGTATTAGACCTAATTCTGACCCATGTAAAATAAAGAGTCTATGTTTGTCTCTATGGACTGAATGTTAGACAGGACCATGATCCTTGTGTATTAGGGCCTAATTCTGACCCATGTAAAATAAAGAGTCTATGTTTGTCTCTATGGGCTGAATGTTAGACAGGACCATGTCCTTGTGTATTAGACCTAATTCTGACCCATGTAAAATAAAGAGTCTATGTTTGTCTCTATGGGCTGAATGTTAGACAGGACCATGTCCTTGTGTATTGGACCTAATTCTGACCCATGTAAAATAAAGAGTCTATGTTTGTCTCTATGACTGAATGTTAGACAGGACCATGTCCTTGTGTATTAGACCTAATTCTGACCCATGTAAAATAAAGAGTCTATGTTTGTCTCTATGGGCTGAATGTTAGACAGGACCATGTCCTTGTGTATTAGACCTAATTCTGACCTATGTAAAATAAAGAGTCTATGTTTGTCTCCATGGACTGAATGTTAGACAGGACCATGTCCTTGTGTATTGGACCTAATTCTGACCCATGTAAAATAAAGAGTCTATGTTTGTCTCTATGGGCTGAATGTTAGACAGGACCATGTCCTTGTGTATTGGACCTAATTCTGACCCATGTAAAATAAAGAGTCTATGTTTGTCTCCATGGGCTGAATGTTAGACAGGACCATGTCCTTGTGTATTGGACCTAATTCTGACCCATGTAAAATAAAGAGTTTATGTTTGTCTCCATGGACTGAATGTTAGACAGGACCATGTCCTTGTGTATTAGACCTAATTCTGACCCATGTAAAATAAAGAGTCTATGTTTGTCTCTATGGACTGAATGTTAGACAGGACCATGTCCTTGTGAATTGGACCTAATTCTGACCCATGTAAAATAAAGAGTATATTATTATTATACCACCCCCTCCCCTCGCCCCCGGGGAACAGGTGTGGAAGGCCAGATGTATCGGTTAATTTATATGAAGATATGAATTTTAATATTTCTCAGTGTATAAGAAACCCACGTGTTGTAATAATGATGTGGGAAGACTCAGTGAACGACTATATAATGACGAGAATATGTTCATCGATAGCTTATTATACGCTTCTATATACTCAGTACAACACGCTCAGATAGAATAAGAGACATTTTAATAACTTTTCAAGACGATGTCAACTTCTTTCATGGCTTAAAAGGTAAGACTATTTTCTATGTTTCTTTATTCTTAGTTCTTCAAATTTGTAAAATGATTTTTTTATATGATTTCTTTATAACTTTTAATTTTCAATTTCACACCAAGATTCTTTACTGAAAAATTTATCAATCGAATATTTTGAATGAAAATTCGAGATACATTGTACTTTGGTTTTCAATTGTTTGGGAAATGCACCCGACTTTGATATAAACGAAATCGAACGAGTTTTACGTCCTACTCTTCCTACCTTATGGGCTAATGAAGACGGGAATGAGGGAAATTTTGCCAGGACAGCGGAAAACTTCCAACTGTCGAGGGATCTGTGCACAGCCTGTAGCACACGGGGCCTCGGTTTTATTGTCCCATCCGAACGACTAGATGATCTTTCCAGTCTCTCCGACCTCCATAGCGGACAAGGGGAAATTGGGCTGAAAAATCTGAAAGTTCATCTCGATCTTTGCCTGGTTTGAACTCTGGACCCCGGTCTGCAAGCAAGCGTCTAACTTACTGCGTCACTGCAGCTTCCATCCGACTTGGTTGAATCAATCTTTAGACTGGGTCGTTGGCAAGTTTTTGATTATTCAGCAATGCTTCGAGACCTCGATCAGTAATTTGTCGTAGGGGATGCACCTTAAAATGGCAAACATTGATCTTTTCCCGATAATCCGTACCCAATTTACAGCTGGGTGGACTGGAATTGTGAGTGAAGATGACTAAATCAAGGTCATCGGACTTTCACACTCCGGTCGAGATTAGAACTCACCTCCGACATTTACAAGATATCGAAGCAAATGACGTCATGACTTAAAGAACCAAAGCTCTAACTGACTGTGTTATAGAACCAACACTCTAACTGACTGTACTATAGAACCAACACTCTAACTGACTGTACTATAGAACCAACACTCTAACTGACTGTACTATAGAACCAACACTCTAACTGACTGTACTATAGAACCAACACTCTAACTGACTGTGTTATAGAACCAACACCCCTAACTGACTGTGTCTATAGAACCAACACTCTAACATTACTGTGACTATAGAACCAACACTCTAACTGACTGTGCTATAGAACCAACACTCTAACTGACTGTACTATAGAACCAACACTCTAACTGACTGTACTATAGAACCAACACTCTAACTGACTGTGCTATAGAACCAACACTCTAACTGACTGTGTTATAGAACCAACACTCTAACTGACTGTACTATAGAACCAACACTCTAACTGACTGTACTATAGAACCAACACTCTAACTGACTGTACTATAGAACCAACACTCTAACTGACTGTACTATAGAACCAACACTCTAACTGACTGTATTATAGAACCAACACTCTAACTGACTGTGTTATAGAACCAACACTCTAACTGACTGTACTATAGAACCAACACTCTAACTGACTGTGTTATAGAACCAACACTCTAACTGACTGTACTATAGAACCAACACTCTAACTGACTGTACTATAGAACCAACACTCTAACTGACTGTGTTATAGAACCAACACTCTAACTGACTGTGTTATAGAACCAACACTCTAACTGACTGTACTATAGAACCAACACTCTAACTGACTGTGCTATAGAACCAACACTCTAACTGACTGTACTATAGAACCAACACTCTAACTGACTGTACTATAGAACCAACACTCTAACAGACTGTGTTATAGAACCAAAGCTCTAACTGACTGTACTATAGAACCAACACTCTAACTGACTGTACTATAGAACCAACACTCTAACTGACTGTACTATAGAATCAACACTCTAACTGACTGTGTTATAGAACGCATCTATTCATCTTATAATTTGTAAAGATTATTTTCATTAAATACACAATGAGTTCCGTAATTTGTGCTAATTAAGACACCTTATTAATTATATTTTGAAATCTTGTAACGGTTCGAGCGCTACTTCGAAAACTACGTCATGGAGTTGAAATGATTATGAGGGTAAACAGAATGTCGGTGGGAGAGGTCAGATGTTACCCCCAAAATATCCGTGTCACGTCAATAATGTGCTATCTTTATTTTTCAGATTGGATCATTAAAATAAAAATGGCGAATTGGACAGTATTGGTGATATTCCCGGTGCTAACGTCCTTTATTTGTGTAAATTCATTCTTCTTGGTACCAGACTATTTATTCGACATCTCCTCTAGAAAATATACCTTGAAACACATAACCCAAAAACCAAATATAAAAACTATTCCCGTCACCCTCTTATCCAATGGGATCTCCTCAAATTCAAAAATTTCTCGATTCGTTAATATGCCATTTGGTCCGTGGCGTGGGAAACGTGCTGGAGGTAGTACGGATAAACAGAACAATGTTGTACAACAGTCAATGACAACAGAACAGCGGTCGTTAAATAACCGGTCGGAAACAAATAACAGTGTGGTTTCGCATAAAGACAAATCTCAAATTTTAGTGAACAAACTTTCTCAAAGAGCTCTGCAAATTCAAAGACTGAAAAGATTCATTGCTTATAGTTTTCGCTCTCCGTTAAAACCTTAATAAGGATATAAGAGATTGTTCACGCTTATAGACTGTTTAGGTGGGAAGGTAATGACGTCATTATCTGTTCTATAACATGTGTGAAGGTGATTTGATAACGATGTTACCGTTATTGCAATCTTTGTAGAAAAGCGAATAATATACTAAGATTCAATGATGAGAGACAATATGGACCTTCTTTGCTTCTGAAAGGGGGGAAGCTCCAACGTGACCCAGAAAAAAATGGAGCAGTCCTCAAACTATTGTGAATTGAATATTTCTACTATATTAGTTTATATTGCAATAGAATAAGGTGCAGATTTGCCTTGTGAAAAGCGATGCCGATTGATTGAACTATGGTATATCAACTGGAACAACGAATAAATGAATTAAGTGAGTGATTAATGGTCGAATCTTACGGAGACATTGTCAGCTTCTTCAAGAAATACCATATACCTTATGTTATATATACCGGATTATATTTCAGGAAGGAAGAACTGTCGTTCTTGTTATCGTCAAGAAATATATACCTGACTGCATATTATCGATAGGATGTCCTAGATTCTGTTTTAAAGGTGTCCTAGCGTCTTTTAACACTGTTTCTAGGATATTCTAGGCTCTTAACCTTTACCACTGTTTGTGGGATATCCTAGAGTCATATTTTCCAACACTGTTTCCTAGATTCTTATCTTCTAACATTGTTTCTAGGATATCCTAGAATACTAACTTCTAACACTGTTTCTAGGATATCCTAGATTCTTATTTTCTAACACTGTTTCTAGGATATCCTAGCGTATTAACTTCTAACACTGTTTCTAGGTTATCCTAGATTACTAACTTCTAACTTCTAGGATATTCTGGGCTCTTAACTTCTAACACTGTTTCTAGGATATCCTAGAGTACAAACTTCTAACACTATTTCTAGGATATCCTAGAGTACAAACTTTTAACACTGTTTCTAGGATATCCTATATTCTTATCTTCTAACACTATTTCTAGGATATCCTATATTCTTAACTTTTAACACTGTTTCTAGGATATCCTAGAGTCTTATCTTCTAACACTGTTTCTAGGATATCCTAGGGTCTTAACTTCTAACACTGTTTCTAGGATATTCTAGAGGTTGGATCGTTTGGAGAATAAGAAGCTTGGCTTCGTCATGTGACTAACTCTACAAATTCCACTTTTCGTTTTTCGGAACTTGTATACCAGTGGGATATCTGCACTTTGAGGTCTTTATCCCATCCATCCAAGGAACATGTAGGTCCATTTTTGTGGCCCATCGTGTGTCAAGAGAATGACTGGTGGGTCACCTGAATTAGCAGCCTTTCATTTTCCCCGTAACGATAGCAATATCGAAATCCATTCCTTATATTTATATTGACCTATTTTTTGTAATAAATAAATAATTATAATAAAAATTACAAAATGTTCTTCTGTTTTTTTGGATAAACCGTAAAAATGCACAGATACCATCTGTAGATTCCCATGTGGTAAGGGACGTAACTCTATATTATATATGTTATGCCACATTTCAACAAAATAGAAATTTTTTCAAATTCAACATGTTGCAAATGGACGGTTTTTAGTCGCGGAGCTCTAATGTACAAATCAATCTAGCATTTTTGGGGGTTAAATTGGTCCTTGTATATACAGTAAAACCTGGATTATCCGGCATGCGTCGGGACCGCCCGAAAATGCCGGTTTAGACAGGTTCTGGTCTGGACTCGGTCCGCCAATTCATTTGCCATCTGTTTCAATGTTTAATCACGAAATTCAACCTTCCATAACTTTTTCCAGAAATCTCGTTGAAAGCTTTCCTGTATGTCACATGAAAGCCTGGCCAATACTTGGTTTCTGTACAATAATTCAATATAGCATGACCATGAACATTTTTAACGAAACAAAATGAAAGTAAACCACTACATTTTATCAACATCCGCTTGACTGTCACTGCACACAAAACCACTATTTTTAGAAATAACCTTCCGCCAATTAAATTTCTCATTATCTCAGAAATTCTGAAAGAAAATGCAATTTCAGACATCAAATTTCAAATCTAAACCAAAAATTAGTCAAAAATGGGCATGCAAACACCCCCAAAGGAAGAGAAAAAGAGGATTTCTAAAAATAGAACGAACTAAATTCGTCAATCATTAGCATAAAATGTTTTACTGGTCTGAGTCCGTCTGGCCAGGTTTTATGTAACAGAAGGGGAGATTATCATGATTTCCGGATGTGGAAATAAGAAGAGTTGAAGATAAAGGGATATAACTCTGTATGAGAAAGAAACAGTCTTCTTTAAAAATTAATAAAATATGTATTTCATTTATTGCATCATTCATCATAAATATTCAAATATTAAACAAAACCATATATTTACATAACATTTAACATAATTTATTCACATTTCCTTATTAAAGCTGAACCTTGGCCAAATTTCCCGGCTTATCCATACATACATGAAAATCGTAAGATTCGTTCAAAAATACTTCAAAATACAGAAAGATATATTTTAAAAGGAGAATCTACTCAAATAAACAAGATTAAAATAAAAAAAAAATTTAATTATTTTTTTGGCTAACAATTAAGAATAACTAACTTAACTCTTCATACCTTTCATCTGAACCTCGCAGTAATATCCATCCAGCTGATTACATCAACAAAATACAAAATAACGTTTTTCTCTTAACGTTGATCATGAAATTTTAGATTTATTTCCAGATCATTCGTTGGCTGGAAATTCAAGTATGAATACGACGAAGTGACGAAGGTATGTATGTGGCGTGACGAAGGTATATATGAGGCGTGACGAAGGTATTTGTGTGGAGTGACGAAGGTAAATATGTCGAGTGACGAAGGTATATAAGAGGTGTGACGAAGGTATATATGTGGCGTGACGAAGGTATATATGTGGCGTAACGAAGGTATTTAACAGGTGTGACGAAGGTATATGTGTGGCGTGACGAAGGTATATATATGTGGCGTGACAAAAGGATGCATGTGGCGTAATTGGCGCGACGAAGGTATATATGTGGCGTGACGAAAGTATTTATGTGGCATGACGAAGGTATATACGTGGCATGACGAAGGTATATATAAGGCGTGACGAAGGTATATATGTGGCGTGACGAAGGTATATATATGTGACGTGACGAAGGTATATATAAGACGTGACGAAGGTATATATGTGGTGTGACGAAGGTATATATGTGGTGTGACGAAGGTATATATGTGGCGTGACGAAGGTATATATGTGGTGTGACGAAGGTATATATGTGGTGTGACGAAGGTATATATGTGGTGTGACGAAGGTATATATGTGGCGTGACGAAGGTATATATGTGGCGTGACGAAGGTATATATGTGGCGTGACGAAGGTATATATGCGGCGTGACGAAGGTATGTATGTGGTGTGACGAAGGTATATATGTGGTGTGACGAAGGTATATATGTGGCGTGACGAAGGTATATATGTGGCGTGACGAAGGTATATATGTGGTGTGACGAAGGTATATATGTGGTGTGACGAAGGTATATATGTGGCGTGACGAAGGTATATATGAGGCGTGACGAAGGTATATATGTGATGTGACGAAGGTTTATATGTGGTGTGACGAAGGTATATATGTGGTGTGACGAAGGTATATATGTGGTGTGACGAAGGTATATATGTGGCGTGATGAAGGTATATATGTGGCGTGACGAAGGTATGTATGTGGCGTGACGAAGGTATATATGCGGCATGACGAAGGTATATATGTGGCGTGACGAAGGTATATATGTGGCGTGACGAAGGTATATATGTGGCGTGACGAAGGTAAGTATGTGGCGTGACGAAGGTATATATGCGGCATGACGAAGGTATATATGTGGTGTGACGAAGGTATATATGTGGTGTGACGAAGGTATATATGTGGCGTGACGAAGGTATGTATGTGGCGTGACGAAGGTATATATGCGGCATGACGAAGGTATATATGTGGCGTGACGAAGGTATGTATGTGGTGTGACGAAGGTAAAAATGTGGCGTGACGAAGGTATATATGTGGTATATTATGTGTATAATATAAAGATTATTACATACTTTAATCTCAGTTTTAATGCATTATATTTTTTAGAAAGGAAAGTTAGACATTAAACACTAATCTCGTAGTTTTGTTTTTTAATGTTTTTATTATCTTATGTGCGATCAAGCGCAATTTTGCATGGTTCTCACATGGAAATGTACTTTAGTCATTTTGCATATCTTTTCCTCGACTTAATTAGACGAATACTTTTAATTATGTTCTATAATTTGCTTGAGTATCCACCATATTATACAAATAATCACCAGCAAATCTTAACATTTGCTGAAGTGCAAGTAACGCATATCTATCGATCGTGTCGTTTAATTCGGTTTCCTTTTCGTAATTTTTAACTGGTAAAACATGGCTGCGAGGCAAACCTATCAACTGGGCCACAGTTTCGACAACCTCTTCTACTTCACTGGAGTAAAACAAATTATTCAAATCTTCGTCCACTTCTTTGGCTAACTGATCCACCTTAGTCAGCAGAATTACTTGTGGTACAGGGATACCTAAAAAGGTTTATAAAAAAAAACAAGTGGTTGCCTAACAAGATACGTCCCCTTTTCTCCATTAACACAGGTTGAAACTCAAGTTCATCGAAAAATCGTCAATATCGAACTCGTCGATTTTGGACCGACGGACCGAAGGACCACATTATAATACGGGAGTAAAAAATTCTGTCATAATTCAATCTAAATTTTGAATTAAAAACTGTAATTTTCACCTTAGTGATTATGAGTCCTGACAAGTCCAAAAATTGATGGGAACAATCCCATAAAAAGTGTGACTCTCAATGTGCCAATGTTTCATCCGGTGAACGGTTTGGGCCAGATTTGTCAGACAGTACCTACCTCTTTTGTTAATGAGATTGCGAATATCATTAATCTGAGACAGTACAGCATTGTTCATCACTACCAATGAGCTACCATCAATAACAAAGGCTACACAATGAACCTTATCCTTTAAACTCGGAGATTGTTTATACCCCGGAGTTACTGGGGTGATTGCACTGCTTGGATTATACTGAAAAATTAAATAAAATGTTTTTTTTTTATATAGAAATATCTATCTATCTATCTATCTATCTATCTATCTATCTATCTATCTATCTATCTATCTATCTATCTATCTATCTATCTATCTATCTATCTATCTATCTATCTTATCTATTCTATCTATCTATCTAATCTATCTATCTATCTATCTATCTATCTATCTATCTATCTACGTGTAGACGTATGCAATGACGTAAAGGTTTACGTCTTATTTTTTGTACTTGACTGAATCTGTGATGACGACATAACAACTGAAATACTTTGAGGTCCTGGTATAAACGAGCCTAATATAAGCAAAGTGAAAAAAGTTAGACTTTAACCAAATTCATTTATAGATTCACAAAGCGACGAGTGCTTTATACGAGCATCTTTAATTTAGACATACTCAATGGCACCCCTTGGTAATACAAACAAAACCCAAACCAAATATTCCACTACACGTACCGTATATAAGTCAGGCATGTGTCCATCTAACATAGCAATGATATCTGCGGGATCTAAACCCTGCGATTCCTCCAGACCTCGTGTATCACATAATCTGAATTTAAGAAATTCACCGTCTTCTCTTATTTGATAAGATCGAAACTGAAAAAAAATGGCATTAAATTGAGTATTTGAGGTTCAGAAAGAAAAATCTTCATGATGTGGAAAGGAGATCTGATATATTATTTGAAACATGCTTGTCTTGATTTTGACGAGTTCTGATAATCAACTCAGGGGAAATAACTTAGAAATTAGTGGGTGGTAACCTACCATTGTAGTAAGACTCCGTTCAGCACTTCCTGCAGCGGCTTGAGAAGTCACATGACCTCTGAATATAGAATTAATGGTATTAACATAGCTAGACTTTCCTGATCCAACGGGCCCAATGAATAGAATTCTGGATTCTTGCACGCCACTTTCTTCTACGGGACAGTAGTGTGAAATGTAATCCTTTATTTGAGACTGAAATAAATATACTCTTATAGCAACATAATCCTG
Source organism: Nipponacmea schrenckii (assembly GCA_030562195.1). Lineage (NCBI taxonomy): Eukaryota > Metazoa > Mollusca > Gastropoda > Lottiidae > Nipponacmea > Nipponacmea schrenckii. The sequence goes on from CM060199.1 coordinate 1,417,748, forward strand.
AAACTTTAAAGTTTACCATTCATGAACTTTGACTGTTGAACCTACATATACTTTGACAGTTGAACCTATATGAACTTTGACAGTTGAACCTTCATGACCTGTTGACAACTGAACCTTCATGAACTTTGACAGTTGAACCTACATGAACTTTGACAATTGAAACTTCATGAACTTTGACAGTTGAACCTACATGAACTTTGACAGTTGAACCTACATATACTTTGACAGTTGAACCTTGACGAACGTTGTCAACATTGAAACTACATGAACTTTGATAGTTGAATCTACATATACTTTGACCGTTGAACCTACATGAACTTTGACAGTTGAACCTTCATGAACTATGACAGTTGAATCGACATATTCTTTGACAGTTAAACCTTAATGGACATCGACATGAACTTTGACAGTTGAACCTTCATGAACTTCGACAGTTGAACCTACATATACTTTGACAGTTGAACCTACAAGAACTTTCACAGTTGAACCTTTATGATTTTCGACAATGGAACCTTTATGAACTTCGACAGTTCAACCAGCATGAACTTTGACAATTGAACCTTCATGAACTTTGACAGTTGAACCTGCATGTACTTAAACAGTTGAACCTTCATGAACTTCGACAATTGAACCTTTATGAACTTTGACAGTTGAACCTTCATGAACTTCGATAATTGGACCTTTCTGAACTAAGACAGTTCAACCTGCATGACCTTTGACAGTTCAACCTATGTGAACTTTGGACGTTGAACCTAAATATAATTTGACAGTTGAACCTTCATGAACTTCGACAAAGTGAACCTTTATGAACTTCGACAGTTCAACCTTTATGAACTTCGACAGTTGAACCTATGTGAACTTTGGACGTTGAACCTAAATATACTTTGACAGTTGAACCTACATGATCTTTGACAGTTGAACCTTCATGAACTTTGACAGTTGAACCTTCATTAACTTTGACAGTTGAACCTACATGAACTTTGACAGTTGAACCTACATGAACTTTGACAGTTGAACCAACATGAACTTTGACAGTTGAAGCCTACATGAACTTTGACAGTTGAACCAACATGAACTTTGACAGTTGAGCCTACATGAACTTTGACAGTGAAACCAGTAAATGTATGAAAAAATCACCGGAAGAATTGAAACCTTGCTTACTTTGCTCACTGTATCTTGTCTCCACGGCTTGCTTAATAAAACTGTATCTAAAAATCAAAATAGAAATGAAATAAACAATTAAAAGAATAGTTTTACATCCTACTCTTTCCCCCTTACTGATAATGAAAAAGTTTTACGAAAAAAGCATGTTCTATTTTTATCTAAACATAACGACATGAACATAGTTCCACAGGGATGGTAGATAATTTGGACAAAATTGAAATAATGTATAAAATTGGCCTATGTTAATGGGATATCAATTAGTACTATAACTCACCAACAACTTTGTAGATTTCAACTTCTGTATAATTGTAATTATCATTGGTTATGTCTTTGATTTTTTTGCCACCAGTTTGGTACGCGTTCCCAAGTTGTGGCTGAACATTATTCACAAATACTCCATTCTCATTCGCTGCAGTGACATTATCATCCAAGTACTGCACCAAACCAAATCGTGGAAATATCTTAGTGGAATAGTACAGAGCGTGTGCTGGTTGTTTAATTAAATACATGCCGGGTTCTTCATTGGTTATGGATTTCAATTGAAATAAAAAGGCATTACTATCGTAAAAAAAACGCCCTTCATCATTTCCGAACCAATTGACTGAAGCATAACCTCCAAATACACGCTGGTCTGTGTTCCATAAAACCATTACTGTTGGTCCCCTGTTGTCAATTTTCCTGTGAATGATTGGAGGAGACATGCCATCGTGTGTAGCTTTATAGAGCAAAACAAACTCTTTAGAACGCCCGATCCAGTTACTGATTTGATTCTTGTCTTTTGTCTCCAGTTTACCGGACTTTGCTGCAGTCGCCATTTTGGTGATTTAGAATAACTTATTCAGCCTAAAATTATAGGAGATCAAATTGCTTCAAACGATCTATAGTAGCCAATTTTTACTCTCTGTAGCGACACGGTTTATGCAGGAATGAAGGTAATTGAAGAGGTGTCTAAATGAAATTGTACAGCATATAAGGGTGCCTAAAACGTTAACCGAATGAGACTAATTATCAAATTACCTTGTGTCCAAATAACTTGCAATATAGAAATGCATATATTTGTTACATACCCTTTCATACACCTGTTCTCCTAGATCTACGGTTGAATTTATCTACAGTAGGACATTTGCAAAGCGTCTTTTAATGTCTCAAATGATTTTTTTGAGTAAAATATGTCGGGCAATTCGGTTTTTCCTACTTTCGTTTTCTTTCTTATCTATTTGATAGTAACCTTACGCAATGTTTAAAGAAGTGAATATAACCTACAAACTTACTGAACAGAGAAGGCTATATAAAAGCTATTACTATAGTAGACGTATTGATAGATAGATAGATAATTATTGTATTGTTCGCTCTATTTGGGCAGAATATAATAATAATATAGATTAATACATGTAAATACAAGTATGTCACACTGACACCACTGACACCACATGACAAACATAATGAAATAATGCTAGCTTTACGTCCTACTTTTCACCTTTTCAATTTTAAGCGGCAACTTCCGCTATAAAAGGCAAATTTTTTTTCCAGGAAGGGGTTTCTACTATCAGTTCCTTATTAGATTTTTGTACATGTCTAAGATTTCGGTAGGATATTTACATAAATTCCAAACTAAAATTTAAGTAGGTAGTAAGATGTCAATTTGTCATGAAATTTACACTCTCTATATTCAAATTTAAACATTATTTTGTAACTTTGGTTGTAATTAACATAGAGAGAAAATTCAAGCTATGTGATAATTTGCTAATTCACAGCTTTATAAAGAGATATTTTTTGAATTTGTATGCAAAAATTTTACAAAAAAATAAATAAATTTTATTAGCAATTTAAATTTTTTTTCTTCTCGAGGGATGCAAATTATTTTGTATAGCTAGTGTACTGTTTTTGCTTACATTCTTGAATTACACGGGATGTAGGGTCGCCTGAAATGAGATAAAAAAAAAAAAACGGAAGTCCCCACGCCCAAACCGGAAGTGATCAAAAAATTTTGATGATATATTTTTAATTGTGTTGCGTATCTATCTATATCCTGTAAATTTCAGATCGATCCGAACATTAGAGCCCCAAAGTATAACATAACCATACAAAATTGCAAAATAGTCAGATTTCGGTGGGCTATAAAACCGGAAGTTAATATTTGTCATGCAATATCAGCACATCTATAGACAGCTGAGGTCAATGACATTCTACATCTGAAATGTCAAGGTCATTTAAGGTCAAGGTCACGAGATATAGAGTTTTAAATTTTCGAAAAATTCGAACGGGCATAAAAAAAATTCAAATTCGAAAATCAAAATTCTGTTCCCAACATTTTTTAGATAAAGTATCAAGGTTTCGATAAAGACCAAAATCATAAAAATCGGTTAATAATTGGCGGACTTATTAAATTTTTAAGAAAATTTGCCATTTTGAAAACTGCGCATGCGCAACATTCAATTTAATTTTTCTTCATCTCAGGGGATTAAAATCATTTAGTATAGCTAAAATATACTGATTTTGTTTAGAATTTTGAATTACATCGGAAGCAGTGTCGCCCGACATGAGACGAAAAAAACGGAAGTCCCCACGCTCAAACCGGAAGTGATCAAAAATTTCGATGATGTAGTTTTAATTGCGCTGCCTATCTATCTATATCCTGTAAATTTCAGACCGATGCGACTATTAGGGACCGAGCTAGCTTGAAATCTTATTTGCATATTATGCAATTAGCCACTTTCGGATTAGCGAAAATTTCATGTTAGATATTCATTTTTGATTCCAGCCCATATAAAAACCATTGGTGAAAACAGAAATAGTCTATCTTTTTCCGTTTGGGCTAGCGAGCTTCCCAAAAAAAAAAAAAAAAAAAAAAAAAATAATCCGAACGAAAACAAAGCGTGACAAATTTTATTTGCCACGCAATTAATACATGTAAATACAAGTATGTCACACTGACACCACTGACAAGCAGTATGACAACAAAATAATGCAAAAGAATGGGGCCATACTCTTGATTTGAGGCTGGCACGGCACAGCCCCACCCTTTCAAATTTCTTATTCTCAATAAGGAAGGAAAACATCCGTAAATAAGCTACCTAGGCCTATATATCGCATCGACAAATCGGCAATATTTGGGGAATACGTCAACTTAAGGTGAGTGAATCTACAACCAGTGGTAGTAAGGCTAAAAGTTTTTCTAATTTAAATATTGTTAGTCTAGGCCTACCTTCAGATGTATCACAATCTTCTACGGACAGACTGGTGCCCCTGCTTCTTAGCACAGAATTTTATTTTTTCTCGATCAGCAATTCGTCTTTACCTCAGTAGACGACAAATTTCTGTGGTCAATGGATACACTAATATATAGGCATTATTGTAATTGTGGTAATAAATTTAAAATACGAAAAAACGATGCCCCTAAATGGCTAATTTTTTGATAATGACTTTTTTTACCAACTGTCTTCAGAATTCTGATTTGGATTTGGATTTCTAAGAAGCCGATCTAACAAAATTTTAAGCGGAAAATGTGGAGAATTACGTTTATTCCTAGAGTTTCTAAGACGAAGTACCAAACTGCCCAATTTCTTCACTGCTTCAGGATAGAAGAAATGTTTTAATGGAATTGGCAGAAACCCAACCACGTGGTGGTGGTATCTTCAGACTTTGAATATGGTTATTATTCCAATATGATTTATTTTTATGCCCAACTTTGTAACTGCCCAGTCAGAGACGAAGGTTCTACAAAGCCAAATTAAAAAAAACACATTGGCCAATTTTCTAACAGTCCACGGTGATGGTGGTGGGGCAGATATTTTTGATAGAATTAGCAGAATCTCAACCACATAGTGCCCTCGGACTCCAAACTTACAATATAATGGTATTTTCATTTCAACTTAGTTACTGGCCAGACACAGAAGACGGTTCTGCATGACTAATTTTTCAAAATGGCTAACAATTTAAAAAAAATATCCAAAGTCATGGTGGTGGGGAAATGCCTTGGTGGAATTGGCATGTGGTTGGGCTTCTACCAATTCTATCAAAAAATCTGCTCTTAGATCTTTATTGTGGACTGTGAAAATATTGTGCATTTTCTTTTTAGCAAATTGTCCATGTAGAATGAATACAGGCGTCATTTCCAACTGGCCAGTAACAACGGTTCCCTGATGAAAATAACCACTAAATTGGAATTTTTGGGTAATTAATTGAATATTTCGCTTTTTGTCATAATATTGAAATTCATAATTTAATTCTTTACTTTGTACACTGACACTAGACGGACATGAAAATATCGATTAACGGCAAATTTCCAAATGCTTCCTTTTTCACTTTCGATTCCCTACTAAGACGTCGCAATAGAACACGCCTTCTCAACTGGCGGCCCGCGCGTCACTTGTGGCGCATGGCCACACCCAAAGTGACGCACAGACATATATTTTGTGAGAAAAAAAAATATAAGTAAAAAATAAACTCAGAAAAACTGAACAATATACGATGTCACTTGAATAATTTTCCAAAGCAGTTATGCATTTTCTATGTTCTATGTTACCACGATGTAAATTGTTACTAATCGAAATGGTCTATATTGACAAGGGGAGAGAGCATTAATTGCTTATTGTAATCGCTGCATGTTAATGTAATAACTTGCTGTCCTCCCCCATAATTATCACCTGATAGACACCTATCGTGTAGCCTTGATTTTACTTACTCGACTGAAAAGTAGTGGGTCGTTTCATTACAATATTATTATATAATTATGTATAGATTTCTGCTTGTGTAAATGAAATAACATGACGTCTTTTACTGGTACCCCGCCTTGCAGGCCAGCCATCCGCCACCTAATACACCCTAGAAACGCTACTGCTTCCCCCTCCCCTTACATTCTACAAAATGAATCGATTGTGGCGCTTCTTGCTCACTATTTTGACCAAAGTGGTGCTTCAGGAGAATGCCTGGTAAAGAGCCTCACCCGTGAAGACACAAAGAATTCTACCATCCATCACTTACACCATCTTTGATTTAACTGGGAAGAAAAACTAACTTCATATTTACATGAGATTTATTAACAAAGAAAAATGATGATGACGTCATGACGAGTATACGTTAACAGTCGACCATGCCCTCGTGGTTACACACTTTCAGTTCGTTGTCATATTTTGTACCTGTCGGACATTTCATCCGGAGAGATTTAAATCCTCCCCACTTGTCGCTGACACACAGTTTAAAACTGGTACAAGAATCTTCATCTTGATAAATACCTAATTTATCACATTCTTCTATCAATATACCCTCCTCGTTACCTAGAATATAATAATAGTTTCTGTTACAAATAAATGGAGTTTTACGTCCTACTATTCCTTTCTTTTGGGCTACTGAAGACGGGCAACATCATGCAGTGTGTAATGAGAGAAATTTTGCCAGGACAGCGGCATTAGTCTACCCCCTTTTCCAACTGTCGAGGGATCTTTAACGTGCACATGTGGCCCCAGTTTATGGCCCCATCCGAACAACTGGACGCTTTTTCAATTTCAGTCTTACAACTCTTTGATCTCATGATTTGGTGCCAATCGCAACCTCTTGTGCAGCGTCTGATAAGTTTTCGAAAATTTGAATTTATTTGGCGCATTCTGATATATATATTATATATTTAAGCAGATAATTTAAAAAAAAGTTTTAAAATTGAATTGGGGGTACGGACCATTTTCTAAGGGGCCAAATGCAGATACTGGGTAAATGCATCAATATGATACTGGGTGAACTTAGCTCTATGATACTCGGTGAACCTAGCTCTTTGATACTGGGTGAACCTAGCTCTTTGATACTGGGTGAACCTAGCTCCATGATACTGGGTGGACCTAGCTCTTCGATACTGGGTGAACCTAGCTCTTCGATACTGGGTGAACCTAAAGCTCTATGATACTGGGTGAACCTAGCTCTTTGATACTGGGTTAACCTAGCTCTTTGATACTGGGTGAACCTAGATCCATGATACTGGGTGAACCTAGCTCTTCGATACTGGGTGAACCAAGCTCTTCGATACTGGGTGAACCTAGCTCTATGATACTGGGTGAACCTAGCTCTTTGATACTGGGTGAACCTAGCTCCATGATAATGGGTGAACCAAGCTCTATGATACTGGGCGAACCTAGCTCTATGATACTGGGGGAAGCTAAATCTGTGATACTGGGTGAACCAAGCTCTATGATACTGGGTGAACCTAGCTCTTTTGATACTGGGGGAACCTGACTCTTTGATACTGGGGGAACCTAGCTCTATGATACTGGGGGAACCTAGCTCTATGATACTGGGGGAACCTGACTCTATGATACTGGGTGAACCTAGCTCTAAGATCCTGGGTGAACCTATCTCTATGATACTGGGTGAACCTACCTCTATGATACTGGGTGAACCTGACACTATGATACTCGGTGAACCTGACACTATGATACTGGGTGGATAAATCTTTGATACTGGGTGAACCTGACTCTATGATACTGGGCGAACCTATCTCTCTGATACCGGGTAGATCTATCTCTATGATACTGGGTGAACCTAGCTCTAAGATCCTAGGTGAACCTATCTCTATGATACTGGGTGAACCTACCTCTATGATACTGAGTGAACCTAACACCATGATACTGGGTGAACCCTACACTATGATACTGGGTGGATAAATCTTTGATACTGGGTGAACCTGACTCTATGATATTGGGCGAACCTAGTTCTATGATGATACTGGGTGGACCTATCTCTATGATACCGGGTAGATCTATCTCTATGATACTGGGTGAACCTATCTTTATGATACTTGGCGAACCTAGCTCTATGGTAGTGAGTAAACCAATAATTTCGATACAGGAAGAACCGACCTCTTTGATACTTGGATGTGCTATCTTTATTGGGTGAATCTAGCTCAATGATACTGGGGAAACCTAGCGGGGTGAACCTGACCTATGGTACTGGGTGAACCTATCTCTATGATACTGGATGAATCTAGCTCTATGATACTGGGTGAACCTAGCTCTATGATACTGGGTGAACCTAGCTCTATGATACTGGGGAAACCTAGCTCTATGATACTGGGGGGAACCTGACGCTATGATAATGGGTGAACCTAGCTCTATAATACTGGGTGAACCTAGCTCTATGATACTGGGTGAACCTAGCTCTATGATACTGGGTGAACCTAGCTCTATGATACTGGGTGAATCTGACTCTATGATACCGGGTGGATATATCTTTGATAATGGGTGAACCTGATTCTATGATACTGTGGAACTTAGCTCTATGATACTGGGTGAACCTAGCTCTATGATACTGGGTGAACCTATCTATGATACTGGCTGAACCTACCTCTATGATACTGGGTGAACCTGACTCTATGATACTGGGTTGATATATCTTTGATAATGGGTGAACCTAGCTCTATGATACTGGGTTAGTAGAATAAAGAAGAAAGAATAAAGATAAGAGGACTAGTTGTGTCCGAACTGATAGAATATGTTTTATTTCATTTTATTGAAACAAATCCTGCTTTAATAGTATAATAATTTTACAGTAAAGCCCGTATATGTAGGCCAGCTTAACAGTAGGTATTACAATCTGCAAACATTGTTTCAACAATCACCATGGGAATTTCAAAATAGCAATTTGTATTCTAAGTAGATTAAGAAAATGGACCTTATTGCCATTACTAGTATTAAACGATTGTAGTTCGTTTGTTCTTCTTACGTCTAACGTCACATATTCGTACAAATTTAAACGGTTCAAAGGAAACGCGAAACGTTATTATATAAGTCCGTATTTTCAACAACAAAAAAACTTCACAAAAATCTATCAAGTTCCATTCCAATATTCTCAATAACAGTCGGTCTGGTCGTCATAGTTACAGACTTTCAGCCTATCATCAAATAATGTTCCATAGGGGCACACCATCCGTAATGCTCTCAATGTATTATGGGAGGCAGGAACACATAAGTTGAAATGGCTACACGAGTGCGGATCTCTGTAAATTCCAACACCCACTTCGTCACAGTCCAAAACATAATCTGTAAGAGAGAAAAAGAGTGTTCAACTTAATTATGTTATCGGACCGGAAGTTAAATTGAGTGTGTTGAGGTGAAATAGTTGTTGAAAACAGGACACCTCTTAAGTCTAATACGCTACGACCTGAGCAATCCGCGCCACTGGCAATTACATTCATTCAGCGACCGTTTTTTTTATTTCGCCTTGTGTGGTCTCTGGTTAATGAACTAGAAAGGAATGCTCGCGGGCGACAACTGAAATTCTAAGCAGAGATGGCAACAATAGCGCCGCATGACATCTTGCGCTGCACACGAAATAAACTTGCAGAAACAAGGACAAATTGGGGTCCTCCAGTTCTCAAAAAAAAATTCTCCTTTAAAAATGAGACACCAAATTCAAATTCTTTTACCCGGAAATAAAACTGTACAAACCTCATAATATTTATATTGCTGAAGGCGATCTGAGCAGATAATACGCCGTAATTTCGCCACAAAGCTGCTAACGGTGTTAGCTTAATATATACTGCTAGCTAAGTCAGGTCGCTTGAGAGTTGTGGCGCAGTAACCTGAAGTTTTTGGTCGCTGTCTCTATGTGCTGTTGGTTGACGCTTAGAATGGCTCAGGCGCTCTGACGTTGCTCGAAAAGGTACGTGTCTCCAGTTATGGCGTTCCTTTAGTCTTTGAAATTTCTGCACTGCCTGTCTACGCCTAAACTTGCTTCGATGCTGAACTAGAACTTGCGACTTTTTTTTCCCAGTATTCCAACGCGCGTGAAGCATTGAAGGCGCAGCGCGGAGATAATAATCTTAAATTAATAAACAATTACAGCCCTAACTGCTGACTTCAGTATATTCTGGATTTAGAAAGCAACCATAGACTTAATATAATATCCGATGTCGACTAGATATATCTGCTAACTGACCTCTCCAACTAAATGGGAAGTCCCCACAGAAAATAGGCTGAACAGTGTTGCGTACTTCCCCGCCCCCACCTTCAAATTTCGTATCATTGTATGAAGGGAATAAACTGCCTGTTTACCTCCCTTGACCCTACTCGACACCTCACATAATGATATCTAAAAACTAAAAGAGATTGTAGAGAGGTTAATATAAATTTTGTATGTGTATCAGGGACATTGATAACGTCAATTAACACCAATCAAATTTTCAATCAGACGTCTGTGGTTCTTGTAATTCCACTAAAACTAAGTGTTTGGTAACGGCACTAATCATCAAATCGGATTATATTATATAAAGCCTGTGCATTATTGATGTCATGAAACAGTTTTAGTGGAATTACAGGAACCACAGACGTCTGGATGAAAATAGGAATGGTGCAAATTGCTATTATAAGTATCTCCGAAACGCAGAACAAAAATCAGTTCACATATAGATATATCAAACCAACCTTCAGATTTCATATCGACACTGGCAGCTGCTCCTAACTTCCAGGCATCTGTACCCTTCTTAAGAATGTTGGAAACAGTTCTCAAAAGAGGGTATTTAGTACCGCCGCAATGGCCGCTAAAATCGTCCATTTCAACAGACCAAATAAAGGCCCCAGCTAACTCTCTCATTATAATGTTTTTAGCCTAAAATCATAAAAAGAAATGGTTAACGTAAACAAATTATAAATATAAAAATGAAATTAAATGAATGGAGTTTTACGTCATAATCTTCAGCTCAATATGAGCTAATGAAGACGGTGTACCTTTTCTAAATGGGATATGTCTCAAGGGATATGTAATATGCACAGCTCGGACCTCGGTTTAGTGTCCAATCCGAACTACTAGACACTTTCTAACTTAACCCCTCCGACCTGCATCACTGACAGGGGAAACCGGATTGAAAACTGAAAGTTCATCTCGACCATTGCCAGAATTAAACCTTGGACCCCCAGGTTAGCGAACAAGCATCTAATTCACAAAGCCACTGCAGCTCCTTATAGTCAATCTAAAAACGTACTTTAATTGCTATACTATCTGGTGATTCAAATCCAATCCATTCGCCATCACCGTGAGCATACGGTACTTTCTGTTCATCGACCCATTCTACCTTCCACTTCTCATCCTGAATCTTCTCGCAAATCTACAAGACAAGATGGTTCATTATCAATCAACGGTCTACCGTGAACGTTTGCTAGGACTGATTCGCCTTTCTGGAAACTGCCGAAATATAACGAATGGTTCATTATGTGGTCAAGGTACAAGAAATTCGTTTACCGCTCGGTTACTTCCGTTAGTTTCCGTAACCCCAGTTTAGCAATAGACAAAATACACGGTGAGCCGTGTTGATACAAGAATCGACAGCTATATCAAAAACCAAGCTCGAATGAAGATATAGCCCGGTAGAAGTAATCCTGCCTCAGGTTTATTTCGTCCTTCCCCGGGAAGGTTTTTTTTCTAGTTCTTCACCTAGCTTGTGGTGAAGGACATCCCCCGTTTGAGAATCCCTCCCTATTTCGTCCCAGGGTTTATCTTTGCCTGAATCGTGATTCGACATGGGGTATCCCGACAGAAAAAAAAATCCCTACCTCATATAAAGATAAGATTCCAGATTCCGCTGTGTATCGTCCTTTGGTGTTACCTCCATCAGCCGGTGCTCGAATACCGTGGTCGTTAGATGTCAGTTTATATCCTAATCCATACGTCGGTAATCCTACAATCATCTTCTCCTTGGGTACTCCTGATTTTAACCAGTAACTTATCGACCATTGCTGAAATAACATCATGAAAGACAGATTAGCGGCTGAACCTCAGAGAAAGACAGATCAGCGGCTGAACCACAGAGAAAGACAGATCAGCGGCTGAACCTTAGATTAAGATGTCTATAGTCACCTGATTGGTTAATCATCAAACGGGATTAAAATTTGGTTTTACCGTCTAACTTGTATCTGGAATATTCCCCTCGTATCAAGAGTATTCCGATAAAGAATATATTGAATAGACCACGCCAATGGATTTTGAACATACCTGGTGCAATTCTTTCTGTTCACCCTCGGGATCTTTAGGGTGTGGTAGTAAGGGACTATGGTGTCCAGTGTGCTTCTCCCAGCCCGAACCATGGTAATTATATGTCATCAACAACATATAGTCGATGTAGCTAAAATAGAGAATAGTTGAAACAAAATAACGGGAGAGAATTTAAACTGAGTAACATTCAAATACCACACAGCACCACAGCGAAACTATCGCATCGTTCTTACGTCATAGAAATAACAGACCCGAACCTAGTTGGAGTCCATTAAATTACAACACCAGACTAAATCAGTTGAATGATGTAAAGGGTCATGATATTTTCCCATCCGAAACTATCGCGTTGTTCTTACGACATAGAAATAACAGACGCGAATCTTATTGAAGTCCATTAAATTACAACACCAGAATAAATCAGGCAAATGATATAAAGGGTCATGATATTTTCCAGTATAGAAAAGTTCGGCGAGGTCACGACTCTAAAATGTCTCCTAATTATCCCCATGTACTGATTCTGGTAATTAGGTCAGACGCATTCTCGAGGGAACGATTGGTTTAAATTTCAAATGACATTGAAGCTGGTGAGGCAATACTTACAGATGGATCTTATCTGGCTCATATGATTTACTGATATAAAATTCACTAGAAGCAGTAGCTAACGTCAGTAACAACCGTTCTCTTCCAGTAGCCTCCGCTTCTTCAGCAAACGCCTCATACAGAGCCTGTAACGTGACAATATATTAAAGCTACCATGAAATCTCAAAAATGCAAATTAAAACAAAATTTGAAATTTCAATCTGTTGTTGTAAGAACCGATTGTTAAAATGAAATCAATGGAGTTTTACGTCCTACTCTTCTGCCCTTAATATGCTAATGAAGACGGGGCACGTAGGCCTAATGTGTTCATTTGATAAAATTTTGCCAGGACAGAGGCATTAGTCTACATTTTTTGCGATTTCAAACTGCCGAGGGATCTGTAACGTGTGCAGTCTGTAGCACACGGGGTCTCGGCATATAGTCCTATCCAAACGGCTAGAAGCTTTTCCATATCAGTCCCTCCGATCCGTATCAATGACAAGAAGAAACCGGGCTGAAAAATCCAATAGCTCATCTCGACTTATGCCAGGAGTGAACCTTAGACAACTGATTATTAAAGCAGATTGAGGTATTATGAATATAAATTTGGTTCAAAATCTGAATCACGAAAGTTTAGGCAGAATTGTTACAATAATTTATAGTCCAAAGCTGGCTATCTTATTAAAAACTTTCAAATATTGTGAATATTAAAGCTACCATCGTGTTATAAAATAAAGTTTAATTTTTTTTCTTTTAATATTAAACCTAAATGAAATTTTCCTTTAAATGTTTTGAAAAGGTGATAAAAACGAGTTTACTTTCTTTGATATAAATATATATGTACATACCTTCATATATTTCGTAAATTTATATTTATCATTTTCTCCACTTCCTCTCGTTCCAGGAAACTCCCAGTCCATATCCATGCCGTCAAACCCATACCTTAAAATTCAATGACATTATTTTGTTAAAGGGATTGTAAAGAGGAATCTTATAAATCTAAAAACTTAAAATGTCTGTGGTTCCTAAGTGTTTGTTGACGTCACTAATCTCACATTACTCTTGAAACACACAAAAATAACGCGTTAGGCGATTGTGGGAACTACAGACGTCTGATTGAAAATCGGAATTTTGTAAATTAGTGCCATATGTGTCCCGATACACATACATAATATAGAAAAATCTCTTTACAATCATATTTTATATCCAACTAGCGAATTGGAATTTGTGCCGAAATGTTACACGGGAAGAACAGAAGAAAAGTTACCATTTGGCAGGCAACTTGATAAAGCATATTGTCTCACGTTCTATTACATTGTCATATCGCAATAGGCCTATACCTACTTTCGTAAATATTTGACAGCATTTTTAACCCAAGCTGTCCACGTGGCCTCGTTCTTTATGATGGGTAAGAAAGGTTTAGACCCAATCTTCCAGCCACCAACTGCTAACAATACTTTTAATTCAGGATTCTTCTCTTTCAGTCTAATTGTTCGAGCATAAAGACCTAAAAAGGATATTAATTTCGTTTATTGAAAGGACTAATTAGGATAAATATTTTTCAACTTATAATGCGAGTTTTTAAATTAAATTAAAATCTTAACCGGCCCAAGTCAGCTATTCGGACATGATATGATATCGTCAAAGTGATATCACATCACTGTATCACATCAGAGAAGAATGGAGTTTTACTTCCCTTTCTGCACTTAATTGGCTTACGGCATTAGTCGGGTATATCCGAATATCGGGTATGTTGACCTCATGATTGATTTGATATCTGAAATATCTTTTCACAGATAATTTAATTCCGCTGTCAGTAGATATCAACCATAAGTTATGAGTTCAAACAGCAGCAGAAAAGTTGGATGTAAAACTCCATTTTAAGCTACTTGTACCGACACCATGGGATGAAGATGTGCCAATTAAGAAAGAAATAAAAAAAAAGTGTAGCCTAACCAATGTCATCGTTCCAAATCTAATATTGGTAAAAGCTATACGACTTATTGTGCGAGAGACAAATTGTCTATATATTTATTAGGGATTAATGGTTATCGTCTATTTATCAAGAGCGGTTTGTGTTTCTTTTATTTCTCATAGTCAATGCCAAAAACTTAATCTTTACTTAACAATTTGTGCCCGAGGGATAACAGAAAATCCTCATAGCAATGTTTGAGAATAGTTTCCAATTGTATGTAAGCAAAAAAGAACAAAACACCAAAATATAAAAAAAACAATTTTTATTTCAGCTATTCGTAGAATTGTTCAGATGAAAAGATCAGATCCGTCTACAATTAAATAAATTCAATTTAAACGACGGCATATATTGAGCTAAATACAATAGAGATCTTTTAACTTTACTATGTGTTTTAGGAACATCTGTAGCTGAAATTGTAGCTGACACTGTTGTTTCAGTGATTCTAGGAAAACTAACTAGATTATGACGTCACTATTGCTTTGACCATCTAACCAAAAGCAATATATTAAAGGACTCCATACTTACCTTCGGGTCCTAGATCATTCCAGTTGTTAGGTTTAAGATCTCTACCATCTTTAGATATATCCACGAAAGCGAAGATAACGTGGGTACATAGAAAGGGGTCGATATGCTCCGGCCAGAACTTCCCCACGCTGGGCCGACCATTGGCCGAGCTACTGTAATAACAGAACACTTTCTTGTCCGAACCTGAAAATAGGAGACAACATCAATCTCAATAGAAGCTTGGACATTTTTTTACAAGAAAAAAATTACAGACTGTTATTCTTTTGGGGTTAATACATATGTGTGGTTGGCAGAATTTCCCTCATTGCACCCTACATGGTGTTGCCCGTTATCATTAGTCCATTAGTTGCAGAAGAGGAGGACATAAAACTCCATTCATTTCATTTTTTTACTTTTCTGTGGATGGGCTGAAGGTAGTAGTAAATCTCTACACAATAGACGTTCAGATCCTGTATAGCCGAAGTGAAACATCTCTCAACAGTTGAAATGAAATGAATGGAGTTTTACGTCCTACTCTTCTGTACCTAATGGGCTAATGAAGACGGGTACTCAACAGTTAAAAATCGCGAAAAAAAAGGTAACGCAAACTGCCATGTCATGTCGTTGCACACGTAAATCTCTAATACATTTTACACAGACATATTTCGGAAAGAAATCAGTGTTTTTCTAAAATCTACAAGACATTAGGTTTGTCTATTTTCAGAGTTTATTATAGAAATAACAGAGACAAATGAAAAATAAAATCACATACCTTTAGCTTCGATAAAATCACAAAAACTTAAAATGGCTGCCAAAAATATCACAATTACATCCATGATGCTGGAAAAAGAAAAACCACAATACAGTGAAACTTGTAAGAACGGCCACTCGTATTCAACACGTTCCTTCGAACAACGGCCAGGCCAAAATAAAGATGTAACGTAATAGAATTTTTACAAGAGAAGCTAAGGGTTTTTAAGTCCAAGATGCAAATTTTACAACGTCCCCACAGCTCGATACAAAGCTACATAGAAATAATAATCTGATCACGTCATTAATAACGATTATAATACAAATCCATAATTGACGGAACCGAACTAAAACACAAAGTTATAACGCTACTGAATACTGTCCGACAGGTAAAAATATAGTGTACACCTTGGCATTACCCTTAAAACAGAGCCTTCATATATCACAGACAACTGATCTGGTACAGTTTCTTTATGTCATCCTGATGTCCTTTTGTCTAAAACTACAATGAGTTCGTTTCTTTCTTAGATTGTAAGCGAAATAGTCCGGATTTCTTTACGACGAGGTGTCAAATGTAATACCGTCTTATTACAGTGACCGTCTTGATAATTCCCAAGGTCGTTATCGCCCAGACGGACCAGCAACAGTATTTCTTACTTTTTTTGTTACAAGCACGGATTGTCAACAAATACGTACATACTACGTTACGTCAGTTTTTGTGAAAGTTACGTTTTTTTATGACCGAGGCACGATTTAATCCCGAAAACCCGACACTTAATTGTTGCTACTTATGAGACAAGCGAAGTAATCCCCAACCCTTCGTGCTTCTCTCCCATTTCTCATTCTTAACAATAAATACCCTGTTTTTCAATCGGCTATTAAGTTGAAACAATTTCAAATATTATAATGTTTGGTATAATACAATTTTAAGTATTAAGACCTTTTTTTTTACTGAACAATGATATCAGATCTTAAACCGGTAATGTATGAGAATTACAAAAGATGATCCCATCTATAATGCGATCTCAATGTATGAAAGAAACAGCATCAGATACGTTTAGAGTATATTTTTTGTTTCAAATCGACATACTGTAATGTAAAATTAAACAGATCCTTTTATTTTTTAAAATTACAATTGAATGAAAGCCATTTAACAATAAAATTTCATATTCACTTCGTTTTTAATTTACATCTTAATAAGGGATTATACGCCTCTATAGAATACTACCAGTTTTTGAAAAAAATTCGTTTACGTTTAGAAATTTTTTTACTACTTAATATTATTTTATAACTTGACAGCTTTAAGACAGTTTGCATCTTCTATTCTTCTACCTTATTTTTATAACTTGACGTTAGCTTTAAGAAACTATATTTATCTTCTATTCTTCTACCTTATTTTTGTAACTTGACGTTAGCTTTAAGAAACTATATTTATCTTCTATTCTTCTACCTTATTTTTATAACTTGACGTTAGCTTTAAGAAACTATATTTATCTTCTATTCTTCTACCTTATTTTTATAACTTGACGTTAGCTTTAAGAAACTATATTTGCCAATATTGATTTATTGATGTTGGACTGTCAAAATTTTGAGAAATCGTGTAAAATATGTTAAAAGCTAAACTTGATTGTTTAACACCAAATATTCAATGGATGTGATTCAATATTAAACTGATATTAACCCAGCTTTACACAGTCGTCTAAAATTCTTTCAATGGCTTGGATATTTGTATTGCCACAAAACTAGATTCTTAAAATATATTGACACATGAAGGCAGAATTAATTTAAATATTCATATAGGTGTACAAATAGAACTGAGAAACTATAAGTATAAATACAAATGTAGGAATTATAGATTTTATAGTTGCAGTTAAGCGTTCATTACGAAAACAGAGATGTAGGGTCGTTTACGATATTCAGCATCGAATGAAATTTAAAAAATAACTCCACTTGAAGTAAAAAATTTATGTTTCATAATCCATTAGATTTAACAGTATTGGGTTTTATTTTATTAAATAGCCCGCTTTCATTAGCCAACAAGGTGCAGAAGAGTAGGGCGTAAAACTCCACTCATTTCATTTCATTACATTTCTAACCCAAATAAGAAATTTAATATTATTATATAAAGCATGTGGTGTCAAAAGTTGTAACGCGCGTAATACCTGTAAATAGATTAAAATTGACAGAAGAAAGGTTTCCCACGAATGTCCCGTATTCATTATTTTCTCTGTCTCTTTATTTTAACGGTTTGAGATGATGAGCTAATTTTCATTGTCAACTTGTAGGCCTAGAGGTGTCAGAAAGTAGAAAAAGAGGTAAATGTTTGTGGTTGTGTGTTTGAGGAGCGTGCTGATCTTCGTTTAAAAGTGTTGTACCGGATATACAAACATCTTGTCAATTCTAGATGCATAAAAAGATGTGGTAAATCAGATTGATCTATTTCGGGCGACTTCGGTCATAGGGTTAGAATTTACAAGCATTTCTTAATGCCTCATATTCGCCTGCTTCTAATCTTAACGACTTTATAATCCATTCTGAGACACGCACCTGTACCCAGTGTATACATTCTTTTAATTCTTGGTGCACTTCGGCGAGGGCACGTTTAGATGGGGTTTGAAAAGCCCTTTAGTCGTTCGGAAGGCTCAATAAACTAAGGCTCTGTGTAGCCAGCTTCAGCCTTTGTACGCTAAAGACGGCTCGAATGTTTGACATAGATTATACCGCTGTAAAAATATAGGACGTAATACTCCTTCTATTCGTGTGCAATACTGTATAAAAACATTAATTCCTTTCATCAAAAAACCTCGTGAGTGCTGATAGTCACCTCCAATATTCAACGTCGTAAAGACGAGTTCGTTTACAATGAATCATAAAAGGTAACGTCACAGCATTGCGCCTTGTCTCGCTCCAATCGCTTTAATTAGAAAATTAAAAATTGAATTATTTTTTTAAAAACAGTATGAATTAGTGTTACGCATCAACTCAATAATCCTCCCTTCGCAACAGTATGTTAAGTTTCGAGTGAATATTTGTTTGCAGGATTTTTCAATCATTTTTTAGGTGAAAAAGTGAGAAATATTTTAAGAAAATGAAGTCATAACTATCAATAATAGTATTTGTACCAAATAATTTACAACTGTACCGTACACAGGGTCTTAAAATTTATAGACAGCATTATCTTTCCCGAGAAATCTATCATTAGACTAAAGTAATAAAATAGTGTTAATGGAGAGAAATCAGCAGCAAAGATGCCAATTCTGGGGTTCCTCCATTCGAAACTATCGCGTCGTTCTTATGTCATAGAAATCCCTGATTCTGGTCACTATGTCAGATGCGTTCCCATATGGGGGGTTCTTTATGAAATTTGGTAGCCTATTAGGAATTTGCAAACAATGTTAAGAAAATATCAGTAAAATATTTATGAAATAAAAACCGATATTTACTGCAGTATTCTAACAATCTTGTCGGTAAACAAGAAACAAATTAACTGTCCCGATGGCTTTGGAATTAAGTTTATAAGATGGTGGTTAAGCGATGCTACAAAAGCACAAGCTCAGACATGTTGGTACAGCCTCCAGTGAGAGACTTTTGTGCAGTTAGTTAAACAATTGAAAAAGTGGAGTAGTCTATAATTATGAGAATCTGATGTAGTATTCAATTATGCTTTACAAGAAAAAAACATAAGGCCTCAGGGTTGCTTTTAAGCAGTCTGAAATAACCGCAAAACTTTTGTCAGAAAAGATTGAATTCTGAGAAACGTCACTAAAGATTATGTTAAATGAATGTATTAGAAACCAATCCTATTCAGTAATAATTCAAGAATAATCTTACCTTATAAATGTTTTTCACGATCTGTAGTTTCTTTCCATGAATGAAAAAAAAAAATCAAAGCTGCTATGAACACAGTTTGTGTTTAAGTCTCAATTCAAAAAATAGAAATCATTCACATCTAAGTTTATTCAAATTACATGCTATTGTTGAAACCCCATCTGAGACAATAAACTCTAATTCTGAGGAGAAGCAAGTTTAACAATGTACGCCAGTCTACAATATCCACCAATCAAACAACAAGATGTTCTGTGCAAATTGGCCAGTAAACAACCTTTATGTTTAAACTGTTCTTTATTTTACCATTTACATCGCTTACATGCTGTAAACCTGTGACAAGGACAAAAAACAATCAGTCGTATTGGCAGTTATTTAAATTCTCACACCAGAAACGCGACAGAATCTCCGACTGCGATTTTGAATTTTGTTGTCTGGACTAATTAAATGAACTTAAATTTGTTCCATTAATAACTTTATCTCTGAAAATCTTATCGTATCGAACTGAATTATCGTCTGCTTGGGTTTACACCCGCCCTCGGAGTAAAACAAATCCCGTTTCCACGACCAATGTTTCTCTGAGTGGAGCCTTAAATACCTGATATACATACACATGCATTTATATTTTTATATTTTATACTGTTAGTGATAGTCCTCTGATGTGTCTTAGAATGGGCATAAAATATTAGTACTCAAGAATGGTCAATATGAGTATATATTCATCAGTGAACTTACCTGGTGTCATAAAGTAACAGAATCCCTGTAAAATCTGGAAAACTCATAAAACTAAGTCATTATTGAAAACGCCTAATCAATTTATTAATTTGGCAACGATTTTGTCCTGTTCAATACGGACTGTGTGATATCACTTAACATAATATGACAATGTGGTACAAAACAAAACACAATTGAAAATAAAATAATCTAGGGTTTGAGACAAGAGGCAAAGCTATGATGTTACCTCTTCACGTTTTACGTTGTCAATATCTTGTACCTTTAATTTAAAAAGTGTTATTAAGGTTAATTCATTTACATGTAAGGACCTAAATTTGCAGAAAACTTAACTCTGATAAATTATTATGTATTGTTCATAATTGATACTAACATGACAATCATAAGACATTTTAAACTAACTTAAGACACTATACTTTTCTCTTTCCTTATCAACCTAGATCAATGGAAGGCTTATTTTAAGGTAAGTAAGTAAACGCAGTTGGTCCAATCCGAAGTTTACATATTTATAACCAATATCTTATTCACATAGATTGGACGTATGGTTTTGACCTATACCCCCCCCCCCCCTCTCCCTCGCTTGGAGATGTACGGAAGAAAGGTAAGATGAAATTTTAGTAGAATACGTTAAAACCTTAACAGGTTGGTGTTCAGGTGAGAACTATGTCAGATCTGTCAATAAAAACAATGGTCAAGATTGCTGGGAATTCTTTAATCTTTGTGGTCCTTTATTGATCAACGGCTTCAAGTGGAGATTTAAAATTCGTGGCATTTTTTATATGGACACGCCTTCACTGTACAGCGACTATAAGTTACGAACGCAACTCACGACTCAGGTGAATGAGAGTTGCGTTCGATTTCAATGACTACTAATCCCCAGGTCGCAACCTGAAGCACTAGCTCTGACGCGAGTGGCGCAATACTTAAGAGGTTCTGAAATTAGTGAGCTCCCTTTTTTCTACTCCTTATGCGTGAGCAATTTCCGGACTGGACGATAGATCTGAGTTTTAACCGGAACGTAAAGAGGAAATATCAATGAACGTTTATCAGTGGTCAGGGCCATTCAGTCGTCTAATCAGGTCATAATGTCATTAAGCCTAATTTGTAACTACAGGTCACGCCATTATTTAACCTCAGTCTGACTAACAGTTGTTAGTCGAACTATAGACTTTCCCATTTCTGGATAAAAGAAGCGTCCCTGATAAGACGATTTTGTGCAGCTATTGCGAAAGTGGCGCTGAATATAATTAAGGCCCCCTCATACAGAGAGAATACGGCGCGTTACTTATCGCAGCGCAAATAGCGCGCCACAAGCTCACCCTACTTCTTCCCGCAGATGACTCTACTTTCGCTCAACGTTAGTCGTATAACATGAACAGTAAATACCGTGGATTACAAGGGTGACAGCTGAAGCGATGAAGGGGTACAGTTGTTATTACTATTCTAGCGATGGATATTTTACAGGCAGGGAAACCTTGCCACGATTCAACAAATATATCCTCTACGATGGCTTGCTTCACAACTTCATAGGATGGCACTATCAACGTGCGATAAACGTTTGTGAGAGGGTTGCGTACTGTTTACCGCATACGGTTTGCCACTGACCACGAGCGGTAAAAATATTAAACATTGTAAAAATATCAAACATGGTAGATATTTTCCACAGGACCACGAGCGTCTAAATTCTCAATCAAAAATCACCCACACATGGTGCGTTACTAGTCGAGCGTAATTAGCGCTGCGTCATTTTCTCCCCGTGTGCGGGTGACTTAAAGCCTTTCTATTATTCCAGTAACCTCAGATATTTGAAGTGTGCAATAAAAAGCAGATATGAAACAATTTTAATCAAAACCTTTATTAAAAATTTACAGTTGATTTCATAAAAATTAAAATAACCAGATCACTGTAAGATTCGTTAATATTAAGGTTGAAGAATTTTATATGATAATATCGTATAATATGAAAACAGGATGTTACCAATCCAGTCGGGATAAAACACAACCGATAATATATAATTATGCTATGTATTGTATTCAGGAGGCTACAAATAAATAAACAGCCAACGTAAAAGTGTATTAGACCCATTTCTCCTTATCCCCACCCTCTAAAAACACCCCCACAAACACACACACCCTAACAGCCCTTACATAGACACGACCATTCCATCTTATTTTCAGGTAGAATAAATAGATAAATAGAAATAGAAACTATACAAGACCGCGCTCTTAACTACTTAACCTACCTAAAAATATAGTGGACCCTTCCATGGATGTGCATTATTATCTCTAACCCACAATACGCCAACAACACGCGGAGCGAGATAGATCAACTATTTTGATTGGTCTGTAATCCTGCTAGATTCTAATTGGTTTATTTACCAACTAAATTTTGATTAACCAATGAAATGTAAGGATTGAAACATGGTATTCCAGTATTTTAAATTAAGTTTTCTTGACCAATCAGATTAGGTTATTTCGTCAAATCTTGATTAAGTTTTTTGAGAATAAGGCTCATGTACCGTTATATAAAATATTTATTAAGTAATTTATTGCTAGAAGTGTTATTATTATAAACTGAGTAGTGAAAACACGATGTTATAAACTATTTACAACCAAAACGATAATATATATTATAATAGATTATTCAATTAACTTCCGTAAATTTCCGTAACACCATTAAAAGAATAATAATATGTTTAAGTTGGAATTGAATTAAAGGGGAACCACTCTCGTCAGGATTAAATATTAAGAGACTACAACTATTAAGGTAGCTGTCTTTATGTGCCGTGATACTTCTAAATGTCTTACAAGGATGACTATAAATATATTTTGTATTTTTGTATAGTTTATGTATTGTATGCAACATTTGTATCTCATTGTATAACAATAAAACCAATGGTGAATTAAAGAGATACAGATGGTTAAGTTATTAAAAGTGAAAGTAAAATTTAAGATTCTGTGACACGTTAAAACATGAGATAATCTCTTTTTTACTAAAAAAATATAAATAATTCCTAAAAATAAATATTAAAGTGATACTACGTCTTGGAATGAACATAAATTTTCAGTTCACAAGAATGGTCAATATGAGTATATATTCATCAGTGAACTTACCTGGTGTCATAAAGTAACAGAATCCCTGTAAAATCTGAAAACTCACAAAACTAAGTCATTACTGAAAAATGCTTGATCAATTTATTAAGCGTCTTTCAATAATCAAATGCATCTTTATGAATAATTACTTAGTTTTATGGATATTTATTTATTTTTTATGTTATTAATGGCAGCAGATTTATCTACAGATGAATAGAGTTCTTATTGACCAAGTTTAAAATTTTGAAATTTCATGTTCATTCTAAGACACAGTATCCCTTTAAAATATTCCCTAAATAAATAATTAATATCAATTTGTTAAAATGCAGGAAATTCATAAAACATAAAGAGAATGGATACAACGGTTTATCAGACCAATAAAATTTAATTTTGTAAAGTTGCCCTAAAACCTGGGTTTCTCATGGTCGATATCCAACTCAGCTAGAGCAGGACATTAAAACGTTTTTACTTTAAATATCAGTGCAAGTTCATGAACTGGTGAAAATTAAAAATGTAAATATCGATTTCAGTAAAATATTCAGAGCAATCTTAATAACCACCCACGCTGAGATACTCTGAGATTCAACCATTTTTAGTCAGGAGAAGCACAATTTCTCACTAAATCTGCTAAATGCATGGTCCACAATTACACCACTCCTGTACATTTTATATAGATGGTGGTTGAAGACCATCAAAGGTTTTTAGTCAGTTTTACTCTGGAACCTTATTCTTGAAAACTTAACTTAGTTTTCAGATCATCTGATTGGTCAATCACTTAAATTGATTTTAAATTTAGGTTGATTATCCAATCAGATTACAGTATTTCTTAACATCTAGATTTAAGTCAAGTTTTGGAGAATAAGCTCCCTTGTCACCTAAAACTACACTTATAACAACTATATCTCTGTTTCAGTGGAATCTAACCTCGCTCGATGGACTCCGCTTGGACGTCGACTTCGTGAACTCTCCAGATCTTTATAGTTCATCATATTCACTTGTATTTCTTTATCATTTCTCACAACATCATGTTTACACTTCCAACAAATATAGGTCCGTTGAGATTTACATTTTGGTTCAGGTTGAGTCAAAACTTTTGCAATTAATGTCATGGGAACGGTCTCGCCATAGACTGGTTTGTCAAGTCCATTTTCAACGTCATTTTTATTCTGATGGTTATTTACAGAATACACCATTGCTGTAGGAGGAAAGGTTGCTATAGGAACACGTATTAATTTGGACTCCTTTTCCTTGGCTGAAGAGTTCTCCATATTAATTTTTTGTTCACTTGATAAATGTTTTTTGACACGATCTTGTAGGTCAACTGGAAGCTGAAAACATTCAAATTAATTAAATCTGAAATTTACTTACATTCACAAAACAATTAAAACATATTGACAGTGTAAGCCAAGGGAAGTAACTCAACATACTTTTGATGAAAAATCATGAATGTTATTGAGACTGGCCCATATTCTTGTGTTTGAGTATTCTGACCCTAGTAAAATAAAGTCCCCATGGACTGAATGTTAGTATTACCGACAAATTGGAAAGAATGTAACAACGGAATTGAAGTGAAATGGAGTTTAACATCCTACTCTTCTGCACCTAATGAGCTAGGGAAGACGGGAAGAATGTAACAAAAAGGAATGCATAAAAATATGAAACACGATACTGTGAGCAGGAGAGAACTCTGTGGATTATTTTGGAGGAACCACATACCTTATAACCATATAAATATTACTTACGTAGTCTAGTTTATGAGCTATGAAATTCGAGGGTTTACACTGTAACAGTTGGACTGCCATATTACAATCTGTTCTATAACGATCCTACAAACATAATATTATATTATTAAAAATATTTATCCTTACTAAGCTGAGGTGAACAATTTTTTTGGAGGTAAATGTGAAGATAAGGTCACATTTTTAAATATATTTTCAGCAAGGCTAGATGCAATGTCGGTGAAATTTTCTACTCTACAGAAAGGTCCAAAGGATGTTCAATTTCTATTAAATGATTCGATTATTTTTATTACACCAAAGTTTCATCCGAAACTATCGCATCAATCTTACGTCATAGAAATAACAGACCTGAACCTAATTAGAATCCATTAAATTATAACGCCAAACTAAATCAGTCGAATGATGATTTTTTCGGTTATAGAAAAGTAGTTTGGTGAGGTCACACCTTTAAAATGTCTCCTAATTATCCTTGTGTCCTGATTCTGGTAACAAGATCAGACGAGTTCTTGTACGATAAAATTTTCTAGCAATTCAAAGCGTTCTTGTTCTAAAGCTAAGAGATCTAACCATAGGATAAAACAAATAATAAAAGAAAGTCCTAACGACACATAAAATGTGATACAATTCTGATTAAATGAATCCCTGCTGGCAAGGTCACTGACTAGACCAACTTTTTCTCAGGAATTCAGAGTAACAATGGTTTATAAAAATATCTTACATTTTCTTCTTCCAGATCACAGATAGTGAGTTTAGCATCAACTAATTTGGACGTGGAGGAGGCTAGTTCACGCTGTAATTCAGTTTTCTCTCCTTCAAATTTATTCACCTGTAAAAATACAAACATGGGCAAAATTCAGGTCAAGGTCACTTACTGTACAAGGTCAAATAAATCATCTCACTATCTTAATAAGTCCATATACAGGTCAACTCACTTGCTATACAAGGTCAAATACAGGCCATGAAAAAGGTGAATTTGACCAGTGAAAAAGGTTTAATTTGGCCAGTGAAAAAGATTTAATTTGACCAATGAAAAGGTTTAATTTGACCAGTGAAAAAGGTTTAATTTGGTCAGTGAAAAAGGTTTAATTTGACCAGTGAAAAAGGTTGAATTTGACCACTGAAAAAGGTTTAATTTGACCAGTGAAAAAGGTTGAATTTGACCAGTTAAAAAGGTTGAATTTGACCAGTGAAAAAAGGTTGAATTTGACCAGTGAAAAAGGTTGAATTTGACCAGTTAAAAAGGTTGAATTTGACCAGTGAAAAGGTTAAATTTTTGACCAGTGAAAAAGGTTGAATTTGGCCGGAAAAAAGGTTTAATTTGACCGGTGAAAAAGGTTTAATTTGACCAGTGCAAAGGGTTTAATTTGACCAGTAAAAAAATGTTTAATTTGACCAGTAAAAAAAGGGTTTAATTTGACCAGTAAAAAAGGTTTAATTTGACCAGTGAAAAGGTTTAATTTGACCAGTGAAAAAGGTTTAATTTGATCAGTGAAAAAAGTTTAATTTGACCAGTAAAAAAAATTGAAGAAGGTGAATTTAACAGGGTTAAAGGTCAATGGTCATTCCATGTACATTAAAAGGACAAATATGTCTGTAAGCCAACCTAGAGGGTATAAAATATACAAATATAGAACTTACAACTTTTAGAAGTTTATCCTCTAATTCATGGTTGACTTTCTGCATTCTTTTATGACTATCTAATAACCTGGAAAATCAATAAAACAGCATTAACCCTTTCAATTACAAAATAACTAGGTACATGTATTATCAACCCTTTCATCCTCACAATAACAAGGTATTATTAACCCTTTTAACTAAAAACCCTGTCAGAAAGAAGAAGGGAACAGAGAGTTCATCGAATACACAATTAAACATACTACTTGGGAGTATATTTTATATTTACTTGGACTATATTTACTTGGACTATATTTTATATTTACTTGGAGTATATTTTATATTTACTTGGAGTATATTTTATATTTACTTGGACTATATTTACTTGGAGTATATTTTATATTTACTTGGACTATATTTTATATTTACTTGGACTATATTTTATATTTACTTGGAGTATATTTTATATTTACTTGGACTATATTTTATATTTACTTGGACTATATTTTATATTTACTTGGACTATATTTTATATTAACTTGGACTATCTTTATATTTACTTGTAGTATATTTTATATTTACTTGGACTATATTTTATATTTACTTTGACTATATTTTATATTTACTTGGACTATATTTTATATTAACTTGGACTATATTTTATATTTACTTGGAGTATATTTTATATTTACTTGGACTATATTTTATATTTACTTGGACTATATTTTATATTTACTTGGACTATATTTTATATTTACTTGGAGTATATTTTATATTTACTTGGACTATATTTTATATTTACTTGGACTATATTTACTTAGACTATATTTTATATTTACTTGGACTATATTTTATATTTACTTGTAGTATATTCTATATTTACTTGAACTATCTTTATATTTACTTGAATTATATTTTATATTTACTTGAACTATATTTTATATTTACTTGTAGTATATTCTATATTTACTTGAACTATATTTTATATTTACTTGAATTATATTTTATATTTACTTGAACTATATTTTATATTAACTTAGACTATATTTTATATTTACTTGGACTATATTTTATATTAACTTGGAGTATATTTTATATTTACTTGGACTATATTTTATATTTACTTGAATTATATTTTATATTAACTTGAACTAATTTTATATTAACTTGTAGTATATTTTATATTTACTTGGACTATATTTTATATTTACTTGTAGTATATTCTATATTTACTTGAACTATATTTTATATTTACTTGAATTATATTTTATATTTACTTGAACTATATTTTATATTAACTTGGAGTATATTTTATATTTACTTGGACTATATTTTATATTTACTTGGACTTATTTTATATTTTCTTGGACTATATTTTATATTAACTTGGACTATATTTTATATTTACTTGGACTATATTTTATATTAACTTGGACTATATTTTATATTTACTTGAACTATATTTTATATTAACTTGGAGTATATTTTATATTTACTTGAACTATATTTTTTATTAACTTGGAGATATTTTATATTTACTTGGACTATATTTTATATTTACTTGGACTAATTTTATATTTACTTGGACTATATTTTATATTAACTTGGACTATATTTTATATTTACTTGGACTATATTTTATATTAACTTGGACTATATTTTATATTAACTTGGACTATATTTTTTATTTACTTGAACTATATTTTATATTAACTTGGACTATATTTTATATTAACTTGGACTATATTTTTTATTAACTTGGAGTATATTTTATATTTACTTGGGGCTATATTTTTTATTTAAATTGGACTATATTTTATATTAACTTGGACTATATTTTATATTTACTTGGAGTATATTTTATATTTACTTGGACTATATTTTTTATTAACTTGGACTATATTTTATATTAACTTGGAGTATATTTTATATTTACTTGGACTATATTTTATATTAACTTGGACTATATTTTATATTAACTTGGACTATATTTTATATTTACTTGGAGTATATTTTATATTTACTTGGGGCTATATTTTATATTTACTTGGGGCTATTTTTATATTTACTTGGGCTATATTTTATATTTACTTGGACTATATTTTATATTAACTTGGGGCTATATTTTATATTTACTTGGACTATATTTTATATTAACTTGGACTATATTTTATATTAACTTGGACTATATTTTATAATTACTTGGACTATATTTTTTTATTAACTTGGACTATATTTTATATTAACTTGGGGCTATATTTTAATTTACTTGGATTATATTTTATATTTACTTGGACTATATTTTATATTTACTTGGGACTATATTTTATATTTACTTGGACTATATTTTATATTAACTTGGACTATATTTTATATTTACTTGGAGTATATTTTATATTTACTTGGACTATATTTTATATTTACTTGGAGTATATTTTATATTTACTTGGACTATATTTTATATTTACTTGGACTATATTTTATATTTACTTGGACTATATTTTATATTAACTTGGACTATATTTTATATTTACTTGGAGTATATTTTATATTTACTTGGAGTATATTTTATATTTACTTGGAATATATTTTTATACGCCCACACGAAATGGGGGGCGTATATTGTCGTCACCCACATCCGTCGGTCCGTCTGTCTGTCCGTCCGTCGGTCCGTCCACAATTGCTCGTAAACACTCTACACAGTGTAATTCTTGACAGATTTAGATGAAACTTAATATGAGTGTTTATGATCACGCAAGGATGAACCCTATTGATAATCAGCGAAATTGGAAAAAAATTAGTATGAGTTCGTGCCCTTGTTCTTGAATGGCTCGTAAACACTCTACAACGTGCAATTCTCGACCGATTTTGATGAAACTTGGTGTGAGAGTATGTTATAACTCAAGGATAAACCCTATCGAAAATCAGCGAAATCGAAAAACATTTAGTATGAGTTATTGCCCTTGTTCTTGAAAACGCGTTCAATTTTAGATTGTAAACATTCTTGAGAGTACAATTTTTAATGGATTTTAATGAAACTTGGCCTGAGTATTTTGTTATCACCCAAGGATGAAGCCTATTGAAAACCAGTCAAATCGAAAAAAATTAATATCAGTTGTTGCCCTTGTTTTTGAAAACGCGTTCAATTTTTAGCTTGTAAACACTCTACAAAGCACAGTTATTGACCAATTTTGACGAAACTTGCTGAAATTGTTTAATATCACCCAAGAATGAACCCTTTTGAAAATAGCACATATCGAAATATATTTAATAGGAATTATTGCCTTTGTTCAATAAAATGTGTTGGATTTTTGCCTTGTAAACACTTTACAAGTCACAATTCTTGAGCGATTTTGACATAACTTGGCATGAGTATTTGTAATCACCTAAGGATGAATCCTATTGAAATTCAGTTAAATCGAAAAATATTTAGTATCAGTTATTGCCCTTGTGTTTGAAAACGCGTTCAATTTTAGCTTGTAAGCACTCTAAAAAGAAAAATTCTTAATGGATTTTGATAAAACTTGGCTTGAGTATTTGTTTTTACCCAAGGATGAACCTTATTGAAAATCAAATAAATCGAAATATATTTAGTGTCAGTTATTGCCCTCGTGTTTGAAAACAGGTTTAACTTTTTAATAAACACTCTAGAAGGTACAATTCATGACCAATGTTGACAAAACTCACTGAAATTGTTGGATATCGCAAGGGATGAGCCTAATTGAAAATTAAAAATATCAAAATATATCTAATATGAATTATTGCCCTTGTTCTTTTAAACGCGTTCGATTTTTGTCTCGTAAACACTCTACATGGCACAATTCTTGATGGATTTCGATGAAACTTGGTGTGAGAGTGTGTTATAACTCAAGGATGAACCCTATCGAAATTTTTTTTAGTATGAGTTACTGCCCTTGTTCTTGAAAACGCATTTAATTTTAGCATGTAAACACTCTAGAAAGAACTATTCTTAATGGATTTTGATTAACTTTGGCTTGAGTATTTGTTTTTACCCAAGGATGAACCCTATTATAAATAAAATAAATAGAAATATATTTAGTGTCAGTTATAGCCCTTGTGTTTGAAAACGGGTTTAACTTTTTGGCTAATAAACACTCTAGAAGGTACAATTCATGACCAATGTTGACAAAACTCACTGAAATTGTTGGATATTGCAAGGGATGAGCCTAATTGAAATTTAAAAATATCAAAATATATCTAATATGAATTATTGCCCTTGTTCTTTTAAACGCGTTCGATTTTTGTCTCGTAAACACTCTACATGGCACAATTCTTGATGGATTTCGATGAAACTTGGTGTGAGAGTGTGTTATAACTCAAGGATGAACCCTATTGAAAATCAGCAACATCGAAAAAAATTTTAGTATGAGTTACTGCCCTTGTTCTTGAAAACGCATTCAATTTTAGCTTGTAAACACTCTAGAAAGAACTATTCTTAATGGATTTTGATTAACTTTGGCTTGAGTATTTGTTTTTACCCATGGATGAACCCTATTATAAATCAAATAAATAGAAATATATTTAGTGTCAGTTATAGCCCTTGTTCTTGAAAACGCGTTCAATTTTAGCTTGTAAACACTCTAGAAAGAACAATTTTTAATGGATTTTGATGTAACTTGGCTGGAGTATTTGTTGTCTCCCAAGGATGAACTCTGTTGAATATCGAAAAATATTTAGTACAAGTTATTGCCATTGTTTTTGAAAACGCGTTCAATTTAACTCGTAAACACTCTAGAGAGAACAATTTTGAATGGATTTTGATGAAGCTTGGCTTTAGTATTTGTTTTCTCACAAGGATAAACCCTATTGAAAATCAGATAAATCGAAAAATATTTAGTGTCAGTTATTGGGCCTGTTTTCAAAATCGCTTTCAACTTTTGGCTTGTGAACACTCTAAACATTCTTTTTTGACAAAACTCGCTGAAATTGTTTAATATCAACCAAGAATGAGCCTTATTAAGAATTAAAAATATCAAAATATTATTAAGGGTGAACTCTATTGCAAATCATAAAAATACCGAAAAATATTTAATGAGTTGAGTTAGGTACAATTCTTGACAGTTTTTAATGAAACTAGAGACCCTAGAAAAAAATATATGGTGGAAGGTTGAATATTTCATTCCACTTTTGTAACCTTACTGAAAAGTTTTTATTCGAAATAAATGCTGCCAGTGGGCGTATATTACCTTGCCTGGCAAGCTATCTTATATTTACTTGGACTATATTTTATATTTACTTGGACTATATTTTATATTTACTTGGACTATATTTTATATTTACTTGGACTATCTTTATATTTACTTGGACTATATTTTATATTTACTTGGACTATATTTTATATTTACTTGGACTATATTTTATATTTACTTGGACTATATTTTATATTTACTTGGACTATATTTTATATTTACTTGGACTATCTTTATATTTACTTGGACTATATTTTATATTTACTTGGACTATATTTTATATTTACTTGGACTATATTTTATATTTACTTGGACTATATTTTATATTTACTTGGACTATATTTTATATTTACTTGGACTATATTTTATATTTACTTGGACTATATTTTATATTTACTTGGACTATATTTTATATTTACTTGGACTATCTTTATATTTACTTGGACTATATTTTATATTTACTTGGACTATATTTTATATTTACTTGGACTATATTTTATATTTACTTGGACTATATTTTATATTTACTTGGACTATATTTTATATTTACTTGGACTATATTTTATATTTACTTGGACTATATTTTATATTAACTTGGACTATATTTTATATTTACTTAGATTATATTTACTTGGACTATATTTACTTGGACTATATTTTATATTTACTTGGACTATATTTTATATTTACTTGGAATATATTTTATATTTACTTGGACTATCTTTTATATTTATTTGGACTATATTTTATATTTACTTGGATTATGTTTTATATCTACTTGGACTATATTTTATAATTACTTGGAGTATATTTATATTTACTTTGACTATATTTCATATTTACTTTGACTATATTTTATATTAACTTGGACTATATTTTATATTAACTTGGACTATATTTTATATTTACTTGGACTATATTTTATATTTACTTGGACTATATTTTATATTTACTTGGACTATATTTACTTGGACTATATTTTATATTAACTTGAACTAAAATTTTATATTTACTTGGACTATATTTTATATTTACTTGGACTATATTTTATATTTACTTGAACTATATTTTATATTTACTTGAACTATATTTTATATCTACTTGGACCATATTTTATATTTACTTGGACTATATTTTATATTAACTTGGACTATCTTTATATTTACTTGGAGTATATTTTATATTTACTTGGACTATATTTAATATTTACTTGAACTATATTTTATATCTACTTGGACTATATTTTATATTTACTTGGACTATCTTTTATATTTATTTGGACTATATTTTATATTTACTTGGATTATGCTTTATATCTACTTGGACTATATTTTATAATTACTTGGAGTATATTTATATTTACTTGGAATATATTTCAAAATTTACTTGGACTATATTTTATATTAACTTGGACTATATTTTATATTAACTTGGACTATATTTTATATTTACTTGGACTATATTTTATATTTACTTGGACTATATTTTATATTTACTTGGACTATATTTACTTGGACTATATTTTATATTTACTTGGACTATATTTTATATTACTTGGACTATATTTTATATTTACTTGGACTATATTTTATATTAACTTGGACTATATTTACTTGGACTATATTTTATATTTACTTGGACTATCTTTTATATTTATTTGGACTATATTTTATATTTACTTGGATTATGTTTTATATCTACTTGGACTATATTTTATAATTACTTGGAGTATATTTATATTTACTTGGAATATATTTCATATTTACTTGGACTATATTTTATATTAACTTGGACTATATTTTATATTAACTTGGACTATATTTTATATTAACTTGGACTATTTTTTTATATTTACTTGGACTATATTTTATATTTACTTGGACTATATTTACTTGGACTATATTTTATATTTACTTGGACTATATTTTATATTTACTTGGA
The DNA here is from genome assembly GCA_030562195.1 of Nipponacmea schrenckii. Lineage (NCBI taxonomy): Eukaryota > Metazoa > Mollusca > Gastropoda > Lottiidae > Nipponacmea > Nipponacmea schrenckii. The sequence continues at coordinate 1,451,844 of CM060199.1, forward strand.
CTATATTTTATATTTACTTGGACTATATTTTATATTTACTTGGACTATATTTACTTGGACTATATTTTATATTTACTTGGACTATATTTTATATTTACTTGGACTATATTTTATATTTACTTGGACTATATTTTATATTTACTTGGACTATATTTACTTGGACTATATTTTATATTTACTTGGACTATATTTTATATTTACTTGGACTATATTTTATATTTACTTGGACTATATTTTATATTAACTTGGACTATATTTACTTGGACTATATTTTATATTTACTTGGACTATATTTTATATTTACTTGGACTATATTTTATATTTACTTGGACTATATTTACTTGGACTATATTTTATATTTACTTGGACTATATTTTATATTTACTTGGACTATATTTACTTGGACTATATTTTATATTTACTTGGACTATATTTACTTGGACTATATTTTATATTTACTTGGACTATATTTTATATTTACTTGGACTATTTTTTTATATTTACTTGTACTATATTTTATATTTACTTGGACTATATTTTATATCTACTTGGACTATATTTTATATTTACTTGGACTATATTTTATATTTACTTGGACTATATTTTATATTTACTTAGATTATATTTACTTTGACTATATTTACTTGAACTATATATTATATTTTATATTTACTTGAATTATATTTTATATCTACTTGGACTATATTTTATATTTACTTGGAGTATATTTTATATTTAATTGGACTATATTTTATATTTACTTGAACTATATTTTATATCTACTTGGACTATATTTTGTATTTACTTGGACTATATTTTATATTTACTTGGAGTATATTTTATATTTACTTGGACTATATTTTATATTTACTTGGATTATATTTTATATTTACTTGGACTTATTTACTTGGACTATATTTTATATTTACTTGGACTATATTTTATATTTACCTGTCATATCTGTCCCGTAATTTATTAAATTCATCAGTGACTTTCAGTAGCTCCCAATCAGCGACCTGTTTACTGTCTAACAATTCATGTTCTATCTGCGATATATGACCATTACTTCTCACTAGGTGGCTCTGAAGTTCCTCAATCTGTTGATGAAGATCCAAACTGAAAAATATCATAACATAACGCTAATTACGAAATGATGAGGAGCTACGGTGGTCCAGTGAGTTAGACACTTTCTTGCTTACCTAAGTCAAGGGTTCAATCCTAGTATAGGTCGAGAGTAGAAAGCTGTGGTGACTCAGTGAGTTAGATGCTTTGTCCGCTAACCTGAATGTCTAGGGTTCAATCCTAGTATAGGTCGAGAGTAGAAAGCTGTGGTGACTCAGTGAGTTAGATGCTTTTTCCGCTAACCTGAAGGTCCAGGGTTCAATCCTAGTATAGGTCGAGAGTAGAAAGCTGTGGTGACTCAGTGAGTTAGATGCTTTGTCCGCTAACCTGAAGGTCCAGGGTTCAATCCTAGTATAGGTTGAGATAATACTTCAGCCCTGTCAGTAGAGAGCTGCAGTGACTCAGTGAGTTAGATGCTTGCTCACTAACCTGAAGGTCCAGGGTTCAATCCTAGTATAGGTTGAGATAATACTTCAACCCTGTCAGTAGAGAGCTGCAGTGACTCAGTGAGTTAGATGCTTGCTCACTAACCTGAAGGTCCAGGGTTCAATCCTAGTATAGGTTGAGATAATACTTCAACCCTGTCAGTAGAGAGCTGTGGTGTCTCAGTGAGTTTTCTCCTGGTATAAGTCAAAATAATACGTTTTTTAACCTATTCATCTTATCTTGACTTATCAGTATAACAGTCGTAAAAAGCTTCAAAAAGAATCGGCTAAAAAACCCAAAAGAATCGCCAAAAAACCCCAAAAGAATCGCCAAAAAAAAAACAAAAGAATCGCCAAAAAAACAGAAAAAAGAAAAGAGCAACATCTTTCAATTCTTATTAATAATCATAATTTAAAAAAAAGAAATTCTCACACAAACAAAATTACTGAATCAACCTTCAATTATCGAATAAAAAATAATGAAATTATAATCAAGTCAAATACCTGTTGGCCATGTTTTTAGAAAACTTAATTAAGAAATGGAACAAGAGTAGAGAAAGATAAAAGATCCGTGAGAAACTCAACACTAGCAATCTGCTGCACTTAAAACAATAGAAATCTATAAACCCAATCAATCATTCTGAGTGAAAATCTATTATGTTAGTTTCTTCCTATTGACAACCTGTCGTATGGCAGGTTTTATACACTTAAAGGGATAATAGGTCTTAGAATGAACATAAACTTTGAAAATTTTTAACTTGGCCAATAAGAGCATATATTCATCAGTAGATATACCTGCTGCCATAAATAACATAAAAAAATAAATGAATATCCAAAAAAACTTAGTAATTATCCATAAAGATTCATTTTGATTATTGAAAAATGCTTAATAAATTGAGTTTTATGTGTTTTTCAGATTTTACAGGGATTCTGTTACTTTATGACACCAGGTAAGTCCACTGATAAATATATACTCATATTGACCAATCTTGAGAACTAAATTTTATGTGATGCAGTACCCCTTTAAAACTGAAATGAATGGAGTTTTACGTGCTACTCTTCTGCACCTAGTGGGCTAAAACTACACAAAACTACTTTTTGTATACCAGAAAATATCATGACTCTTTACATCATTTGACGGATTTAGTCTTGCGTTATAATTTAATGGACTCTAATTAAGTTCGTGTCTGTTATTTCTATGACATAAGAACGACACGACAGTCACTTAGTTTAATGTATTTATCTGAATACACTGGAATTCTGTTACATATTATCAAGTTTATTGGACAAGTTAGAGAATTTAAATTTGATGGTCATTCTAAGAAGTATGCTTTCTGTCAATCAAAACCAGAAATGTAAAGGTGCAATTCAAGCTGAAGGTACCCACCCATCAGAAGTTGCTTTGTTCCAAATTTCAATCGTCTAGCTTGTAATCTCTGCCTGTACCAGCACTTTTAGTTTCAGGCTTTACCCCCAGCCGCAATACAATAGAAAAGAGATTCTTAAAGCCTTCAGAATCAAAGCTTCTTTAGTTCTCTCTGTCCAATGAGATGACCACTTAGTTTTAGTCAAATTGCAAAAAAAATGTATTATCTTATGTTTTCGAGTAAACACATAACAAATAATCCTTTGTTATAAACTTCATATAGCTTACATCAAATTATAAGAATGTTGTAAATGCATATATAGTAAATATTTCCGTTTACATTGAAGAAATCTTTTAAACTTAAATAACAGTGAAACTAAATATATTCAAATACACCCTGAAAAAATTGTTATTCCCCCCCCCCCTTCATTCCTGTTGGTATTATCCTCTGGACAAAACAAAATTTCACCTATGTTTGGCAACCACGCAAGCAACACAAGTCATACTAGATACTGATACTATGACAACAAACGAATGAAGTTCTATGTCTTACTTTGACTTTCTGCACCTGATTAGGTTAATGACTACAGTCTAATTAATCTCTAGCCTCTTAACGTATCTCCACAACTTCCACATCAGTGCTATTTAGTCAAATCCAAAACACAGTTCCACAATTGCAGTAACAATGCCAAAATGCACACAGCATCCTAAATGTTTAACCGTATCCTTCAAACTTAGAAATCAACAAAATGAACCAAAATCTTACCAAAAGCTAGAACAATTTGATGCCATCCTTCATTTGCCTTTCAACAGATAATCCCAAAATAATAAGGCAGGAGACTAGAAAAATCAATACTAGTCTCTTTACTAACTGCAGGATTCAATGAGAGTTATGTCCCTTAGTTCTGCCAGTTCATGTCGTCTGCTTGAATCACTGAATGACGTATAATCAATAATTACATACAATGGTTGGCATAATGCCTCATCTATTCAGTTGTTATTTTCTTTTTAAGATTGAAAGATATGTTCACCTCTGACCTTAAGTCAATTTCTGCCAGAGACAGATTCAAACTAGATATTAGATATGGAGTCATGGTTTGGACATTGTTTTGATTACTCTAATATGGTTATCAGATTTGGGGACAACATAAAGATACACTTCATTCATTCATTCATTCATTCACCTATTCATTTATTCATTCATTCCCCAATCATTTATTCATTCATTCACCTATTCATTTATTCATTCATTCACCTATTCATTTATTCATTCACCTATCCATTCATTCATCTATTCATTTATTCATTCATTCATTCATTCATTCATTCAGCTTGTCCAATGAAGTATGTAATTTGTTTGTTCATCCATCCGTCCAATTTGTTTATTCAATTAAAATGTTCATTCATTCACAGAGAGGATCAGTTTGAAGAGTACAGAATTGAAGCCTACAGGAAATGAACTAAAAATTAACACTTGATCTCAAAAATTACGATACAAGTGTCTCCAAGTAAATTATGTATTCATTCATTGATCATTGACCCAGCTGTAAATTTACGTTCTCTCATTCTTCTCACCGACTGTTGTAGATACAAGAATGAATTCCGTCTGATATAGCTGAGCTCTGGTATCAGCCACATCAATAATTTACCAACTGAGATAACAAATTGACTCATTTACCAGTAGAGCTTATCAAAATAAATATTATACAGTGGTTGTAGACTATATAACCAACAACACACGGGAATATATTATTATATAACACACTTCACTTATAACATAATTGTAACACTTTGTAGTGCTTTGTTCTTTGTTATTAGAGAATTGGAATTAAAGCGTCTGGGAAATCAGGGCTAATGTATCCTGCGGGAAATCTATGTTACTTCCCTATATAATTACAATTTGAAAATGGCTTAATGGATGTCTTAAGCGTTTTATTATTAACTACTTGATTTTGTGGATTTATCGAATTCTAGAGGGATTTTGATGTATAGTTATGACGCCAGGTAAGTCCACTGATGGATATATACTGTTATTTGTCTAGTTGTAATATTAAATGAAACTAAACTTTTATGTTTCTTCTTACGGCTATTATCCCTTTAAAAGTAGGTTAAGGGGTGTCAAATTTGTCTAACAGAGTATCACGAACAGAATATAGTGTACAACTCTATCAATAAAGACATATTAATTAGATATCTCAATTATAAGCCAAACCAGCTGACAAAAAATCTGCTAATAAGAGAATGAATGATCATCCTAATAAGTTTGGCCAACGACCAGCTGGTAGAAAGGATCCTAGTGAACCTAAGTTGTTATCCTTGTAAAATCAATACCAAGAGGTTTGGCCAAGGACCAGCTGGTAGAAAGGATCCTAGTGAACCTAAGTTGTTATCCTTGTAAAATCAATACCAAGAGGTTTGGCCAAGGACCAGCTGGTAGAAAGGATCCTAGTGAACCTAAGTTGTTATCCTTGTAAAATCAATACCAAGAGGTTTGACCAAGGACCACCTGGTAGAAAGGATCATTGTGAACCTAAGTTGTTATCCTTGTAAAATCAATACCAAGAGGTTTGGCCAAGGACCAGCTGGTAGAAAGGATCATTGTGAACCTAAGTTTTTATCCTTTTTAAATATCAATACCAAGAGGTTTGGCCAAGGACCAGCTGGTAGAAAGGATCATTGTGAACCTAAGTTGTTATCCTTGTAAAATCAATACCAAGAGGTTTGACCAAGGACCAGCTGGTAGAAAGGATCATTGTGAACCTTAGTTGCTATCTTTGTTTATTTCTTGGTAAGTTTCAAATCTAAGTAATTACCTATGGCCTTTAAGAAAGTATAAATTGACAGAATAAAGGAAGATAACTAATCACTTCAGACGAGTTACCTTAATTAGCTAAATGTTATTTATATTAGACAAATGTCAGTTGTCTGGACAGAACATGGCTTTGACCTCATATTTCAGATTGGTATTTCATTATTATTTTTATTATTTATATTTTCTTGCAACTAGAAGGGTAATTGTCTGTAATTGTACCACAAATAACAAAAATCCTGAGTTCTGATTGGTCGAAATACATGGGGTTTAATAGCAATTTGACATCATGTCTTTGCAATTTGGCGTATTAATTTCAGCGAACTAGTTACAAATCTTGGTAATGTTAATGGTAAAAAGGATGTCTTCTTTTTCATTCGATAGCGCACGTGCAGTTTGTTGTTATGTGCGTCATACTGCACCTAACGTCATAAAACCAAATAACCCATGTCTAAATTATCCATAAGCGGTCTCGGGATCTTATGATTCAAGCATGGTTAAATATCGAATAAACCCCCTCTAAATCTAAAACAGAAAGTGTTTATCTTCTAATTATATGATATTAAATTATAATTGTGAGAATTTCTGTGATATAGACAGCCGAAACTTTTATTCAATAACAGTGTTTATCAACTTGGCTTCAATTTCAGGAGAATCTACATGGTTGGCTTAATATGTTTATTTTAATCACAAAACAGCCTCAATCGATAGATAACAACAAAATAAATCATCTTACCTGGATGAACTGCAGGTATTACAGGTACATCCACATTCCTACAAAATAAATGAATGAACGGATCAATGAATGAATTGATTAATGAATGAATGAATAAATGAAGAATGAATGAATGTGTGAATGTATTAGTGAAGGATTAAAAGAATGAATAATAATAATTTCTAAATTTATATATGCGCAACAATGCTATTTAAAGTTTCTATTGCACTGGAAAAAGTCTTCAACAGTAGAAAGCGTTGTTATAGAGATGGGATTTGAGTTGGGATTTTAAAAACACTGATTAATTTAATGTCACGAATGTGTTGCGGGAAAGAGTTCCAGAGATGAGGAGCAGAATATGAAAAAGAACGTTTTGATATTTCTAAATTAACGGATTGAATGGTCAATAGTTTCTTGTCAGAGGAGAGGAAAGTCTTGACAGGTTGGTATGGAGTTAGTAGAGCTGTGATGTATACAGGTGCCAAACCATTTAAAGCTTTTAAGAACTTGAAAGAATGCAAGAAACGATTCATTATCATAAGTTAATTAACTATTTGCTGTAGGAAATGAATGATGTTGAAAATACCTTTTCATCGTTTAAGCATGAAACCATGGAAAATAGCATTATAATAAACTTGCAGTACTGGTAAATTAACATTTTCTTGCTTAATTATAAAGTGTTAGAATGAGACAATTCCATGTCCAAGTCCCATCAAAAGAAAAAAGCATAGCTACCTTGCAAGAATATACACCAGACCTGTGAATATCAGAAGCAACTCTCCGATGATTACTTTTATTCCTCTCCATTTTCAGATAAATTTTGAATCAAAAAAAATTTCTAAAATAAAAAAAAGACAGTTAATATTTTATATTTTCTATACTGTCAACTTAACACAGGGATGGTTAAAGATGTATTGGGGAAACTGAAAGAACCAGCTTGTTGAAAGTTTCGTAAAGTCCTTATTTTACAAGGACAACAACTTAGGTTCACAAGGATCCTTTCTACCAGCTGGTCCTTGGTTAAAACTCTTGGTATTGATTTTACAAGGATAACAACTTAGGTTCACAAAGATCCCTTTCCTTTAACCAGGTTTGGTTCCTTGGTTCAAATTTTTCTTCCCTTTGGTTTTTCTTGATTTTACAAGGATAACAACTTAGGTTCACAAGGATCCTTTCTACCAGCTGGTCCTTGGTCAAATCTCTTGGTATTGATTTTACAAGGATAACAACTTAGGTTCACAAAGATCCTTTCTGGCTGGTCCTTGGTCAAATCTCTTGGTACTGATTTTACAAGGATAACAACTTAGGTTCACAAGGATCCTTTCTACCAGCTGGTCCTTGGTCAAACCTCTTGGCATTGATTTTACAAGATTAACAACTTAGGTTCACTAGGATCCTTTCTACCATCTGTTACTTGGTTAAAACTCTTGTTATTGTTTTTACGTGGATAACAACTTACTACTGAGCACCTCTGAGAGTGGCCTACCATACAGGATTTCTTTACCCTTGACTTTTTGACATACACTTATAGTTATAGATAAATAAAGAAACAGGATGTTTTTGACTGTGGACATGTTTTCAATATTATATGACACTGACAGACGTGCTCCTGTGTTTTGAGAGCACTTAACTATCCTAACCTAGGGGGGCCTTTAATATTAACATCAGCATTTTAATCAATTATTCCTTTTATTAGCAGGATGTTTTTGATTCCGGATAAATCTAATTTTGAAGAATTTTGTGACTATAACTGTAAAAGATTGATTCCTTTGTTTTGAGTTAAGTTTTTTGTGGCAATGAAGAACATTTGATGTAATCGATCTGTCTTTGTCAGAATTCTTTGATTCTGAAGACAACAGAATAGGGTCTAGACAATATCCTGACATCTTAAAACAAAAGAAAATCGAAAGTCAATCATCTTACACGTAAACATTCCATCAAAACAAAATATGACAGCATCACTTCCGCAACACTGAAATTACATCGTCAGTTAAATACCGTCATTAACAAGTTGTTTAGGATACCGTACGAAATATAATTGAGTCCAACTAAAACGAAACATTGTTGAATCTGTAAATATTGAATAGAGATTAGGCAAATAGAAACATTTGAAAACATTTACAAATTTCATGTGAACTGAATTCAGTTATTTCAAATTTATAATTATTTAAACAATTATTGGTCTTTTTCTACAGTCACAATGTACGGAACCCAACTATTAAAAAAACAACCCTGATCTAATTGAAAGGCTACGACTGAATAGATCATTAACAAAAAACGGCAGGATTTTTCACGAAACGAAAAGTTATACCTACAATTAATCCACAAAAAATTCAAGCATATTGTTTTTGAGGAATTGGGTTACTGAGTTTTTCATTTTCCATGACATTTTCAAATTCTAAAGTTTTTATGTTTTTAGTTCGGTACATTGTGAAATGGTGACATCTGTTGTAAATCATTTAGTGCACAGAGAAGGTGGATGCCTAAGCTATAACCTATGAACCAAAATGCAAAATGTCTTCATATCCCTACAGGTCCCAACCATTGACAACAAAACCTATTGACCAGGGTGAGGATGAGGGGTAAGAAAATAGTGGAAAAATATAAAACTCAAGACCTAGCTGTAGGAAGAGGACAAGGAACAAGCTGAAAGTGAGGAATGATTGGGGCTCTACCCCTAAAAAACCAATTAGTCTGAGGACTCAGACTGACTCAGTCTACCACTGAATCATGGACATTTGGCTGATAGGGCTTCCTGAGCGAAAAAGTCAACAGATTTGCTCAAATAAAACAAACACCATAAAAGGAACCAGTCTTTGGTACAAAACTGAATCACTGATCAGTACTGAATAAATTTTAGCCATCCAAAAAAAGGCGAAAATAAAATAAACACCATAAGAATTGGATATATTTTATCAAAAACCAAATAAAAGCTTTACATAATAGCAATAACACATACTTCAACTTAAAATTCTACTGTCAGAATTTACAGTTTTAAGTCTAAAAATTGTGCAATGAGAATAAAAATAGACCACAGATCGGACTAAAACATACACAAGTTGTGTTTTCTGTTTTAATCTTCATAAATTCTATATTTATTACCAATTTCTTCAATTTCTAGACTTCTTAAAGGCTTTGGTAAAGAGATTTTCTAATTTTATTATGTGTATCAGGGACACTGATAGCTTTGGTATGCATCATTAAATTTTTAAATTAGATATCTGTGTGTCTCACAATTTCACTTACTGGTGATAGAAAATTGAAATGGTCAAACCAAGGTTATAATACAAATTACAAACCTCTTTACAATTCCTTTAAATTTGTTGTAAATTTTCACAGATGAATAAAGTTGAAAGTAAACTGATAAAAGCTTCGTTAGGCCGTACAAAGTAAATTGTCTGTTTTACAGGCCCCGCGCGCTCCGGTAAAATACCCCGCGCTCCAAAACTATTTATTGACATTTTGGAATAATTAATAAATAATGCGCGCGCGTCTCCAAAATTGTGTGTAAAATAGAGTTATTTCCCCGTTCCCGAAAATATTTTTTACCATAATTATCTCCCTTGACGTTTAACGAAAAACCGGAAGTGGCTTAGAATGCGTTTTTCATCACCGATAAAAAGATTTTCTTCTACAACTTTAAACTGAAATTGATTCTGATACAATTTAACGTTCGAAAATACAATTATTTGCTGAAGGAAGCACAATTATGAAAATTATTCACACTTTCGTGAGGACAATCCAAACATTAAATTAATCTTAATCTTGATGATTTCGTTTCTGGATAATAATGGTGGAACAAATCGAGACCCGTTACATTTTCAAGTACAAGAATGCACCGGGTTTTTTTCTGCCATTGATTTGAAAAAGTTAATATTTTTGGAAAAATGGAAACGAATACAAGAAAATACGAATTTTATACGTTCGAATACGATCGATTTTCTCATTATTGGTATCACTCAACACATACCGCTTTTCTCAAGTTAAACCGGAAGTACTCCGTTAGTACGAGTTATCGAAATGAAATGAAATGAATGGAGTTTTATGTCCTACTTTTCTGCACGAGTTATCGAAAAATCGGCATTTGTAACATAGGCCTAGATAAAAATTATTAAAATAAAGTTCGATCTAATCAGATTGTTTTGTTCTTGCCATGTGATGTATGACAATTTGTTCCAAAATTTCCAATAATAATAATTATTACCACACAATGGCATTTTAATATATGTCTAGTTTACAGATGGATAGAAATGGATTAGTACTGTAGTAGAATAACATTGTCTTGACATAATATTATCAGCCCTGATGCACCCTAAGTGCATCATTGTCAGAGGTAGTAAATATGTTGGAATGATTATGTTTATGTGAAGTTAAAGGTAAAAAGGTTCTGTTATTTCTATCAACTAATATCATTCAAACTCTAAAAACATCTGATAGTTGCATCTGAATGGGGATTTAAATCTATTTTTTAAATTTGTAGAAATAAATAATAAATAGCTTCGCTCGCTCCGATTTTTTCTGGTGCCAAATTTTAAAAAGCGCTTATAAATAATAAATAATAAATTCGCCCTCTCGCCCCGTTTTTAAAAAAAAAAGGCCTGTAAAACAGACAATTTACTTTGCACGGCCTTACATTTCATTTAATTTCATCCATATCCTAAAGTAAAATAGTCTGCTCATTGTACACTTCCTGGTGTAGCCATTTTGAAAAGCCAACCATCAATAACATAAAAAAATCAGTTAATACTATGGGACCAACATTATATATACATGTCTATAAGATTCTTTAGAAAACTTGATAAAAAAAATTATGATTTGGTTTTAATTAGGAATGTATATACTTCAAGAAAATACTAAAAATTTTCAAAACTTTTTTTGGCTGAGCGAACCAAAGGAAATCAACCCAAGATTTCACAAGTTAAAACAGATTTTATATTTCTAATACTCAAAAATTATGTAAGAGGCATAGCAAAGAGGCATATAAAATACCAAGATATAACTAAAAGGTTATACATAGTGACATTTCATGTGTACAAAGTTATATCTAATACTTTTATATATAGTAAGATGCAAATTTCCTAGAGTATAATCAAGGCCTTATTTCAAAAAACTTAACTTAAGATGATTTTAGTGTTCCAGTCATATGGGGCCTTATTCTAAAAAACTTTTAGTTTTCTAGTCATCTGATTGGTCAATGACTAAAATTAATTTTAAACTTAGCTTTATTATCCAATCAGATTACTGTATTTATTAAAATCTTGATTTTATCGTAGTCAAGTTTTCAAGCTGAAAAAAAGATAGCCTGTTTATAGAAACATAGTAGATTTAAAATATTTCTACGTTATTTTACAACAAAAGAAAGAAACCGGAGAATTTTGAAGCAACAAATAAAATATCACAGTTTTGCTATGAAATGTACAAGAAATTGTAATGACACAGAATTCTTCAAAACTTTAAAGTTAAACCCTCTTTAAACTTTAAAGTTAAACCCTCTTTAAAACTTTAAAGTTAAACCCTCTTTAAAACTTTAAAGTTAAACCCTCTTTAAAACTTTAAAGTTAAACCCTCTTTAAAACTTTAAAGTTAAACACTCTTTAAACTTTAAAGTTAAACCCTCTTTAAACTTTAAAGTTAAACCCTCTTTCAAACTTTAAAGTTAAACCCTCTTTGAAACTTTAAAGTTAAACCCTCTTTATAACTTTAAAGTTAAACCCTCTTTAAACTTTAAAGTTAAACCCTCTTTCAAACTTTAAAGTTAAACCCTCTTTCAAACTTTAAAGTTAAACCCTCTTTCAAACTTTAAAGTTAAACCCTCTTTAAAAATTTAAAGTTAAACCCTCTTTAAAACTTTAAAGTTAAACCCTCTTTCAAACTTTAAAGTTAAACCCTCTTTCAAACTTTAAAGTTAAACCCTCTTTCAAACTTTAAAGTTAAACCCTCTTTATAACTTTAAAGTTAAACCCTCTTTCAAAATTTAAAGTTAAACCCTCTTTATAACTTTAAAGTTAAACCCTCTTTATAACTTTAAAGTTAAACCCTCTTTCAAACTTTAAAGTTAAACCCTCTTTATAACTTTAAAGTTAAACTTTTCAAACAAATTAACTATATTTAAGTTAAACCTCTTTCAAATTAAATTTAAACCTCTTTATAACTTTAAAGTTAAACTTGCACCTTAATACAACATTATCAGTTCTAATATTTAGCAGTAAAGAATATCCATAACTATATTCACACTATGTGAAGCTGGATCCAGTTTATAATGAAAGTTAATATATATATTATGCAGTTGAGTGAAACTATAATTATACCAACATTGTGTAACATTGTAATAATCTACAATAAATAACAGTTTCTCGTAATAAATCAACAATATTTTTATATGATAAACTATTTTATAAATATGATATGTAGCCACAAGTATATGTTTGTTTAAAAAGAATACCCCATCTTCACTATGTCACGCTATTACAAACTTCATCTTATACATTTTGACAATGTCAATAGTTTGATGATGAAGTAGAGCATGTTTAAGAAGTTCTCCCTATTTTATATAATCCTTCTTTTAGAAATTTAACGTACTCAACAGCAGAGGGATCATCAAAACTGAAACATAAACAAACAAACAAATTATTATTTCTGAGATATTTCTTGAATAAAAATTTCGCTGTGACTGGAACGGTATGAAAGCTAAAGTATTTGGCAGCGTACTAGAGAGAAAATACCACTACTGCACAGTCTGTAGCACCCAGGGGCTCAGTTTATTGTCCCATCTGAACGACTAGACACTCTTTTCATGTCAATCCATCCAACCTGCATCACTGAAGACGGGAAATACGGGCTGAAATATTTGAAAGTTTATCTCTCCCATTGTAGGAATTGATCCCTGGACCTTCTCGTTAGCGAACAAGCCTCTAACTCACTGAGCTACAGCAGCTCCTCAAAATTAGAGAACTCGACAAATCTTTTTAAGCTAATAATAAATGATACTTACCCAATTTCTAATATTGATACATCTATATCTAGGAAGGAATTAGCATTAACTTTTTTTAAAATGGTGCCATTAGGATGTATTACCATCATCATTACTGGAAACTCATAGTTAGCTAATAGTTCTTTAGCTATCACTGAATACACTGGTTCACTTTCATCTTTCTCAAATTCCTGATTTAATAATAAATAAAATATTAAAATAACATTATATATTTTAGATAGCTTGTCAGGTAAGGTAATATACACCCACTGGCAGAATTGAATTGGAATAAAAACTTGACAGTACAGTAACAATCATTGGAATGAAATATTCAACCTTCAGTCATATACTTCTTTTCTGGTGTGATAAATGTAACATATTAATAAGTTTCCTTAAAATCAGTCAAGAATTATACCTAATAACAAGGCAATAACTCATTTAATAATTTAGAGTATTTTTCATATTCTATAAAGTCATACTTGGATGATAAAATTAAAAATTTCAGTAAGGTTTGTTATATTCTGTAAGGTTTGTTATATTCTGTAAGGTTTGTTATATTCTGTAAGGTTTGTTATATTCTGTAAAGTTTGTTATATTCTGTAAACCCACGTGCCTTCCAGAGTCTTCACGAGCTAAAAACTGAACATGTTTAAAAAAAAAAAGGGCAATAGTTCACATTCAATATTTTTTTGTTTTCTCTGATTTTCAATAGGGTTCCTCCTTGGATTATAACACACTCTCCCACCAAGTTTCAAGCTATCTTCCTGTACAGATTTATTTTTCGATGATAAAAAGGATACATGTATTAGCCTCTGATAGCCTAACCTGTTATGATATCTAAGTAGACAGAATTAAATAGACTGCTGTCTTACAGGCACAGGCCAAGAATAAATGATAATATACTCCTTAAATAGTCTCATAGAAAACTTCTATTCAATTCCAATTTAATTAATCAATGCTGCCAGTAGGCTTATATCACTTTGCCTGGCAAGCTATCTAATATTTGTGTACATCTACTTATGATGTCATAACCTAGGTAACATCGACACACGAGTGGAATGTTCAAACTTTCATCCAATAAAATTTGAGCGTACCTTGAGATCAGCGACCAATGACCAGGAGCTAATAAACTCTTCAGACAACAACGAGGTGACGGGCGAACTCTGTAAGGTGGTGTCCCTTAAAGTTCGCCCCGAACCTCAGCAACTCTGATCGTCCAGGGCACCCCATAATAAAATGGAATGCACTAATTTTTTTTCTTCTTCTGCTTTTTTGAAAGCTTCAGTAAAATTATAATAAGGGACCTGAAATGAGAAATGTATCAAATTACTGATGGAATACTGTGTCTTAGAATGAACATAAAATATAAGTTCTCAAAAAACATGTGTATGTATATATTCATCAGTAGATATACCTGCTGCCATAAATAACATAACAGAATCATTATATAATCTGATAAATCCAGAAAAATTAAGTAATTATCTATAAAATGCAATTGATTATTGAAAAAAGATAAATTAAAACATTTTTCATCAACCCCAAACAATCAAAAGACATACTAAAAAACAATTTCTTGATTCCCTCAAAATTTTTGATAAAAAATTCCAAAGAAAGAGCGAAAGAAGTTACCTTTTTAAAAGGATATAAAGCTTTTTCTAAACTATTTTTAGCATCCCCGAGGTCGATCGTGGCCATCCACTCGATCTTATCAACCTCTGTTTTATGTTGAGGCCGTTCCGGTAAGGGCTCCAGTAAATCATATTCTTCGAGATTTTTGACAGGGACGGAGGATTGAGTACTGTTTAATTGCATCAAGGGCATGAACCCAATATCCACTTCCATATTCTCACTTTCGTTTGGTCCATTCAGCCATTCCATATCTAGAAACAATTTAATATATTTATTTAGCAAGTAACAATATCTTAGCTTTCTTAGCAACATCTCATAAACAACATCCTATACTACTGGAGTCCATTAAATTACAACGCCAGACTAAATCAGTTGAATGATCCCATCTGAAAATATTGCTTTGTTCTTACATCATAGAAATCACAGACCTGAACCATTAAATTACAACACCAGACTAAATCAGTGAAATGATGTAAAGGGATATTTTCCGGTATAGAAAAGTATTTGGGTAAGGTCACACTTTTAAAAAGTCTCTTAATTTTCCCCATGTTCTGATTCTGGTAACTAGGTTAGATGCGTTTTTTGCATGACTGGCGGGGTGGTCATCTTAACCTTGACCTTCAGCCACAGGTTTGAAATAGTCCCTTATCCCATCATTTCAAAACCACACGCTAATTCGTCATACTTCCTCTGAGGCTGTAGATTAGTGAAGGATTTTGCGTAATTTCACGGCTCGATATCAACATGACTGGTACTGTAATTCAAAGATGTCTTCCTTACTTACCTATATTGAGGCGTTTATCATTAGGTACATATAAATTAAAATATTGGATATGTTTTCCATCTTTTGATATTACAAGATTCCCAGCAAACTGAGCAGGCGTGAACCAGAATGGATGATATGGGGGTTCATTTAATTGGAATTCTGCATGTATTCTAAAAAAGATAAAAATGTCCATTTTAGTTTTGCATTCCTATTTCATATTATTTGTTAAGTTGAAGATCTGATTTTACTTATTCCGGTTGGACAGGTTCTGGTGTGCTTCGCAGGGTGATCATTGCGACCTTGACCTTGGGGTCAGTGAGACACCCTAACTCTCCCAGATTGAGAAGAGATTGTTATAGACGCGGTTTCGTATGGCACGCTGGGTGATACCACGACATATCGTGGCTCCTTCAGATTAAGAAGAGATCCTTAAAGCATATAATTAAAAGCCTCACCTGAACACAATGTCGATATATTCATCATTATAGGCACGAACACAGGCGACACTTCCCTGAGCTGGGAATCGAGAAATAACGAATGGTCTGGGATGAAACAGAGTAAGTAATCTATGGATTATTATACTTTCATTGGTTGTGACTTTAGGTGGATAGTATCGATTACTTGATAAGGCAGCGTTAAATAATCCCTTTTCATGATTTATAATAAAATACGGACTTCCTAACACGATATTGTCTACATCTTTAGGCATGAACCCGGAGAAATGGGACGTCCCAAAATTCATCCATTGTAGATTGACATTCTGCCATTTCTCCAGGCCATGGAGAGAATTCATGGTTCCTGGTAACTGAAAAAAAACAAACCAACAGAAATAAGGAATACGTCATTTGGTACAGAACAAGAATATGAGGGTTCTTAATATTCCAATTTCAATGATTGAATTGCCACAAAATCTCGAATAACAGCCTGGTCTATACTGGGAATGACTATAACAGGAAATTTATTTTAATTATAAATACATCAGAAATTTTATGTCAATTTATCAAAAACATAATCTACAATCATAAATCTTATATGGAAATAAAATTTGATGCACAAACTCTTCATGGTTGATAACAATTATTGGGTTGTATATACCGGGACTATATTGCCTTTATTTGCTAGGTAATAATCTGGTATGGTTTATTTGTATAGTTGTCTTTATAACCAATATTTGTTTATATACTATAACAATAATCTCAGTATTCTCTTTCTAATCTTTAACTTAAAGGGGAAGTAGGCAAAATTTTTATTATTAAAAACTTTGTAAATTATACTTGAAGATATGTCTAAAATATATTATTGACATCCATGAATCTACTTGATCAAACAGAATATGTTTTGAAAAGGGTAAAAACTGGCTAGTGCTGGGGCCCTTAATTTTGGTCCTGGATCTCCACCTCCCCCAAGAAATTTTGAAAGATTGGAGAACACATTTCTATGATTCTGAGGCACTCAAACCCCAATAAAATGGTCATATGGTTTTCTTTTGTAAATTAATCCATCTCTACATAATTGAAGAATGTTTTAAGAGAGGACAGTTTGTTGGCCTTAATTCTTACAACCCCTGTAGGCCCCACCCTCATGTCTGGGTCGTGTGTGTTTCGTTAAATATACTTACTGAATCATTAAGATCTTTGGACATGGATTCTTTTAGTATTGGTATAAAATAAGATTTCAAAGTGATCATCTCGTCATCAGGTAATATAGGTACGTCGTACACGGGCCCGGATACCTACAAAACAAAACACTGTTATTACAACAAAGTGAAATTCACTGAAATAAAGTTGTTTGGCGTCATTATCTACAATTTAGTGATAATAATGACATAAAACATTTTTTTTTTAATATCAGTGTTCAATTCTTCTAGAAAATAATTGCATAACAACTAAATGTAACTTACATTATTTTCAAGCAGTCTGTAAACCAATGGCTCAAATTCTTGAATGGATAAATAGCCATCATTATCCCTGTCATGTTGCTGGAACAACAGAACTCCGTCCTCTCCTATATTGAACGCTAAATCTTCTGGAATCTGAGTAGGGTCATGTCGCCCGATAATAAATAAAACACACAGCAGGGAAAAGAGCACCATGAACAAAAATATCAGTAGATAAAACCATTTTTGAGGAATTTCAAATATGATGAGTTTCTCTTCTTTGTAACCAGGTGGTATGACACTTTGAATTGTCTGCCCTTGTGGCAGAGCTTGTGGTAGAGCTTGCGTTACATTTTGTGTTTCCGGAGACTCTTCCTTAGCATCTGCTGTTACATCTTCTTTATCTCTGTTGGAAGTTGATGCTCCACCTTCATCATGAGCCTTCTTCTTCTTCCTGTTCCTAACCTCGGCAGACATTTTGAAATGTTACTATATCATTTCACAATATCCTGTTTGATCTGCCACCTCAACACATTTCAACACACTGATTGAGTTGTCAAACACAACTTAAAAAAGCATGTAGAGTAGAGCCACAGCCTACAGGACAGGTCTCTGTATGGGACTGGAAGGTAAAATAAATTAAATTATTGATATACCAGCTAAGGTAAGACAATATGCCCACTCAATCTTGCTGGTGGGTTTAAGCTAACAGACGTCGACGTAAAACTATGCACAGCTTAGTTTTCATAGACCCCAGTAATAAGATCCGGCTTGATCAACAATGTCAAGGCCACATAACGACGTGCGACCAAGCAGGTACTTGTTTGTTTTAAATCAATTTTTTATATTTATTTTGTCTATGAAAGGTTTAAATTGTGAAATAAAACTAATAAGGAAATGTCAGTTTTTAGTATCCCGAAAAGATTTTGTTGAGATGCAAATCATTGCCTTATGAAAGATATTAAATCAATATTAAAATTTTTTAAGGAAAAAAGTTTCTACTTCTGGGTTTGTTTACTTCCGCTTTATTGCCGGATACACTAAAATATATAAACCATTTATTTATTTGTGGAATTTGAAAAGAGAAACGAAAGGTTGTTGAGATGTAAAAGGCGAGAAAATAATTGAATAGACAGAAAACTTCTTGGGAGTCAAGATGTTTTGATTACAGTAATGTTAATATGTTTCTACCTTGGCTAAAGATAAACTTTATAGATTTATGAGCTAATTTTTAAGACCTGTTTAATGCAATGTGTTTCTGAAACAGTAGAAGCTTAGTTTGAAATAGGCCTACCATATCTATGGAAATACCAACAAGTCTAACATGCCACTATCTCTCAAACAACATTGATGTAATCCACGTTGCAGTTTAACAGTTCACCGTTGAGGGAGGTCAAGATATAGAAAAAAACAAGAAAATTTGTCCAATGTTGCCTCACAATGTATAATCCAATAGTCGATTCAGGATACATTCCACAAACCAGAGCTAGGGATGAAACAGGAAGAGGGGCATGTAGTTAATCGGTCCCTATCTCCAGGACAAGATTGGTGGTTGGGCCTTTTTTGTCCTTGTTCTCCCCTTCCCCCCAGGAAATTTTGAAAACTAGAATCCCAGATAAAATATTTTTGACGATTCTCAGGCGCCAAAATCCCAGTAAAATGTTAATATTTTAGTTTTTGTAAATTTATCAATCCCTGCCAACCGAAGAAGGTTTTGATAGATTAATACGTTTGTTTCTCGCTAACTGGGGTCCAGCCCCAGTGGACCCCGACCTGACGACTTCTTCATTGTTTTTGAGTGTATTGGAGCTCTTTGTTTCTACATGCATGTTTTCATGTGGTTACAGGTGACAAAAGTTTTGAAAATAAATAACCATGACTACAGGAGGTAAATATTTTATTTCAGTATCTAAATACAGTGGTGAAATGATCATAGCTTCAACTTGTACAACAAGCTTTTAATTTGTGTTAATCATTATCTATTTTACAAGATGTCGGGCTCTAAAACCCTAACAACAGTAGGCTACTTAGGAATTAGAGAGTTCGTGGCTGATGACTTGGTGCGATTCCTGGCAGCACCTGTATAGCTCAATCTGTTGCAAAATCTGATAATCTCTGATCTCTCAGTATCAACCTTGCATGTATATATGCAATTTCGCGAATTTACCCGGACCTGTTTCCAGGACCTGTACACATGTATAATGGATCTCTCAGAATGCGTTGTCAAGGCTTCTTAGAAAGGATGAGCAGATGTAATAACTAGGCCACCATTTTGAATTTTAACCAACCCTTATTTTCCAAAGTATCCATGTTATAAAGCTTAGCAGAATCAGCAAGAATTTCGCGGTATTAAAAATGAAATGATGTTACGTACAGAATATGCTATATTTTGATTGACAGATAGTTACGTCTGGTTAAAGATTATAAATTTGATAATTTTTCTTTAATATACAGTCTACAAAATATCAAAAAAAATCTTCATAAAGTCATACTACATACAATTATTATATAATAGTGGTTAAACTACAAAAAAGGAGAAAAAATATTGAGAGAAAAAAAAACAGGATTCTAAAATTTAAATCGTACATCAGAACACAAAATAATTTGATCTCATCCCACAATTTTTTTTTGCACAATGGTTTTCATTATGGCTTGAAAGTGAATATGAAGCATAATTTTGCAAATTTGCAAGGATTATTAGCAATAAATAGAAGCAAAATATCTACCTATGTTAACAAATGGAATAGCTCATCAAAGAGCAACGACCTTGACCTCTGTTCAAATTGCGGCAATGACAATCAAGCAAAGCTGATAAATATGTTACATGTTGATTGAAAGATGGATATTTTTAAGCCAAAACTAGATGTTTTCGACTCCTCAACTTGAGTCACTCGTAAATAAAAGATAGATAAGTCCCCCGAGCATCCAACTTGTACCAGATTGTAAAGCCATTCCGTATCTGCAGCAAATGATATTTTTGGCGGGAAAATAAACTGAGCAGAAGTCAAGGAGCAATACTTAAACAAACATAATTGGAAGGAATATGTCCACTAAAAATTACTAATTACCGTTTAGAAACCAAACGATACATCAACGCCCAAACGGTCAAAATTCCGGGGTTTCTTATTGGGCTCATTATTTTAAGAAAAACGTCTACATTTCAGTTTCTCCCCGTCCATCTTTGGCAGTGCGTTTATGGTTTTTCAAGCAATAAATCAATTAGTAAACTGAACACAAAGTCAAATACTGAACAATGTTTTGAAACAATTTGATATGAATATTCAGAATGATTATTGGAAAAAAAAGATTCACGCCAAAGTTTCTCTTACAAAATCTGAAAGCTAAAATATTGAATTTCAAATAACTACTTAAAATAAGATACTTTTTAATCTCATTGGATGCTAATGCCTAGTCTTAAGATTTAAAAATGCAATTTTTACGTTGACTGTTTCTAAGTTTACCTCCCTGTAAAAACTAGCATTGATATGCTTTTTTAAAAATTCTCCATCTTTAGTTTCGAATTTCATGTACATCAAAAAGTGTATAGTGATTATAAATATAAAAACTGTACTTTTGTTTTGATCAATAAAATTCCACATTGATAGCACATGAAATTTCTCAATTCATTGGAAGACAAAATGTCTCTCAAAGTAATAAATTAAGTTTACAAAAATAATTTTCTGTAAGCCACATTTCAAAATGGTGGCAAGAAGTGATAACCTACCTTAAGAAATCACTCAAAAACTAAAGAATCACTGTAACTTTTTACATCTGACCAAAATGGCCGACTAAAAGTAATATATCAAAACGACACACAAAACATCAACAAGAAAATATTGCTGTAATAAATCTATTCCGCTTCCATTTTAAAACTTACGGAACATGCATGTTTTAACAAATGAAAAATTGAAAAACGCCAACATTGTCAACGTTTTCAACAGAATGATTGAGAAAAACGTACCGAGGCATGGTGCACCCATTTTAACGGACAAACGTTTTGTTAAACGAAACATTTTTAAACACTTCAAATCACTTTCATTTCACAACCAAATACACCAAAATTTAATGTTGACAGTGTCCATTGAATTACACATACACTAAATTTTGGCAGTGATTGTTAATCAAAGCGATTATCAGTATGTATATGATCTACGGCAAAATTATGAAAATTTGAAAACAAAAGGGAAAGAGGATGTGGATTAAGTTTTTTTAATCTAGGTTCACAAGAAAATACCACTCTAGTTATCAATAATTCAACTTTTTTTTTTAGCGTTTCATGATTTACGTGGATTATTATGACTCTCTTCACTAGATGATCTCCCTTGAAAAACACACTCTTCACCACTAGAAACCAAAAATAACACTGGTACACAGTTTTTTTCTTTTTTTGAGAAATGACTTGGGAATGAGGCAGGACTCTGGTAGCAATTTAAAAACAAGAACCACTATGATGGGAACATCTTCTAGAAATAACCACTGTCGTAAACGGTGAGGCGTAATGGATCTAACAATGCCAACTATTTTATCTGCTGCACCAGAATACATCCTTCCCTTAATGTTTCAGTTTACAAATCACTCTCCCCATATAGTGCCGTAGAGAAAGACATGTAGTCAAGGGCACCAGGTACAGCATCCCGACCAGAGTATGGCGCCATTCTTTGAATACAATACTCAGCCTGGTCTGGAGGAAGTTCCTGACGAAGAATTTGTGCTGTGATGAAGGGCTGAAAAAAGTCAATAGAAATATTTTATATATACCTAAAGAAAGCTTTATACAAAATATTAAATATGAACAATATTATAGATACACTACTCCTTCCTTTAATTTTTGCAATTCACATACGGGAATCTATCTTTATCAAGTATCCAGCATAATACAGTCTTTAAATGGCATTTAGCAATTGTGAATACGATATATAAAGTTGTGCCTATATAAAGCACAAATAAATTTGAATAAAACTATGTTTTTGACAACGAAAAAATTAAAATACCCAAGAAAAATTCATTTTAATATCTGAATTACGAGAAATTAATTCTCCAAAAAAAGAGTTTCCTTTATCAAGAAAGAAAACTGAACTGTCCCAACTAATTTAGGTTAATAAAGACGTAAAAATAACAAAGAAAGAGAAGAATAAAAGACTATACACCCACCTTGTCACCTGCCAATATTTTGAAGGACTGCATGACCTGTTCAGCAGTATCTGTATCGGCCGTTTCACGCGTCATAAAGTCAATAAAGGCCTCGAAGGTGATGTAGCCAGTTCTGTTGGGGTCAACGATGGCCATGATTCTCTGGAAATCTGCCTCACCCTGAAAATTATGCAAGAGATTTTAGTCCAATGCAGTTTCCTGACAGAAAGTGTTATTCCAATTGACAGGTTCTCAAGCCCAGAGTCATCTGAAACTATAGCAACTTTCTTACGGCATAAATTACAGACCAGAACCTAATTGGAGTCCATTAAGTTACAACGCCAGACTAAATCAGTTGAATGATGTAAAGGGTCATGATATTTTTCGGTATAGAAAAGTAGTTCAGTGAGGTCACACCTTTAAAATGTCTCCTAATTATCCTTGTGTCCTGATTCTGGTAACTAGATCCTCTCATAAGGCCCAGAGTGTAAGAGAGTTGGAATTTTTACATCATTTGATTGGTTGCGTTAACCATAATAATTTCAGCAGACCCAGCTCTAAATGGTTACAACTAATCCAAGAAGACATGGTTTCATGCACCAGCTGATGGACCTGACTCTCATAAACCTAAATTCCTAGCCTTGTACAAAATGCTTGTTTCATTTCTAATGGTGGATGTGGACAGAATTCAAAATGAAAGAGCAAGAAATTTTAATGCGACACATCCTGTCATTTCATTTTCCAAAATTGCAGCAGACAGAATCTGTTTAGAACTCACTAATAAGGTAAAGGTACCACCAAATTTTTCGTTGTTTTAAAAAAGGAGCACTCTGTCCCTCTTTCTTACCTGTTTGTCGTCCCTGATGTTATAGCCCAGACTAACCAGACACGCCTTGAATTCTTTAGGCTCCAACCGACTAGTCTTATTCTTATCAAAATGGCTGAAGGAGAGTTTGAATTCGTTCATCTGCTGGGCGGAGATTCCCTTCGAGTCTCTTGTTAATATCTGGTTCTCTAATTCGTTAATATTTCTAGCTAGAGCCGTCAGAAGTTGCTCCCATCCAACTCGTAATGTCTACAACAAACAATTTATATATTTAAATGGGATGGAAATGAATTGAAATTGTGATAGCCTACTCTTTTTGTAATTTCCAACTGTCGATTGATCTTAAACGTGCACAGTCTGTAGCCCACAGGGCCTCGGTTTATTGTTTCAACCGTACGACTGGACGCTTTTTCATGTCAGACCCTCCAACCTACTGACAAGAGGAAACCGGGTTGATAAATGCGAAAGTTTTTTAATCTCTGTGGGTATAAACCCTGGCCACTCAGGTTAGTGAACAAGCATCTAATTCACTGAGCCACCGTGGCTATCAGTCCAATTTAAAGATACCATGACACAAATATAAATAATGATAAAATAAATAAAAATATTATATTCTGCCTTACCTCCATAGTGTATTGTGTATATCTGTTTTCAAATATCATAGATTCTTGTACTTCCTATAATTCATTAATTAACAAAATTAATTAACAAATGACCACAACATTGTTTCAGTTGATGGATGTATCAACAGAAAAAACCTGTATACACTAAAAAACATGTGGCCAAGATCGTCTCTAACGAGCATGTTAAGACAATATTTAATTAATTTCCACTCGTTACCATTGTCTTGAAATACCAACATTTCTTTCCCTAAGCTTACAAATTAAAAATCTTAATTGTCTAAAAATTCATAACAAATTCTGGGGCTTTAAGAATAAGGCCCCGAAGTGAAACTTTTTGAAAAACAAAGCTCGTAAAAATTTTCCCGGACGCCAGCAGACTTGACCCTTACCTGATTGATTCTTTCAAGTTCATCCATATGAGGTCTGAATCCTTGACAATCCTTTTCGACGCGTTGTATTTCATTGAGATGATCTTCCAGAGAGCCTTTCATATGAACACCGATCGCGGCCACGAAGTCCAGACGTTTTTCAATCCATTCACCAACACTATTAGCTTTATTTGCAAACTGTCTTCGTAACGTCTCGTTCTTCTGTTGTCTCATCATTTCTTGCTGTAGCGTCTGGTCTCGTTTAGGTACCAACTGTTTCACTTCTCCCCATTTATTGGCTATATCCTGTAACCAATTCAAAATCAGTTTTAGATTTGTATCTTAATGTTGTAAAATGGAACGCTTAAGTTAATTCACGCACATTTCAGCTGAAATTACTTCTGAAAACAGGATGTTTTTGAGTGAAATATCCTAAAACAGAATTTCTTTCCTAGAATGAAACTACCTATTGACAAATTCATTGTAAAATGGGTCTTTAATAAATATGAGGTTGGACAATAGTTTTTGGCTCCAGTTTGGTCTAATAAAGACGGGCAACACAATGCAGTGTGCAACAGGGAAATTTTGTCAAGATAGCAGCAAAATCCTTGATTAATCTGGAACTTTAATTCTGACATTGAAATGAAAAGAAGCTGGAAGAAATCTTCCTTTTGAACCTCTGTTTTGCTAAAAATATTGAGAGGCATGGTTGGTTTCTATAGCAACCAGACTTTAAGCCAATTCCAAAAGTAAGCTATAAACAAATATACTCCTGTTTACAACAAAAAACATAAAAAACCAAATAATTAACAATTATAAAAATATACTATAAAAAATGTCAATTTATGAAACAAAATTTAAGGATGAAAGAAATAAAATGTAAATGAGAAAGCATCATTGAAAAATAATCAAGAATTGGACAAAAAATATGTAAATGAGGCCATGAAAACAGGAAATTTGACAAAAATGAAATAATGAAGGCATTATCTTACATGTACATCGTTTAATTTCAAACTTGCACATCCACATGCATGGCAAATACACATAATATATTCATAATCCGCCATGTTTAATTAAGTTAGTTAATATTAAAACATGCAAATATATAATATATCTTTATACCAGTCAAATTTCAATCTTCATTTCTTTATTAGCTCATACATTACTCATGGTTAAAGAGACCGAGTCTTCTTCTCGAAAAATAAACCAATACTACCCCTTAGAATATATCCATAAAACTAAGTATTTTTTGAAAGCCACTTAGCATGTTCCAAAATTACTTAGTTTTATGAATTTTTGGGATTATAGAAGGATCCTGTTGTATAGTTTTTGACACCAAGGAAGTCCACTAATGAACAAAAGCTTATGTTAGACAAATTTAAAAATTTAAATTTTTTGGTCATCCTAAGAGGAAGCATACTTTTAACTAAAATAAAATTGAGTTTTGAAATATAAAAAAAAAAAAGAAATTAAATAAATTTGGTATTTTGACGTCATTCTTGCGATATTTGATGTAATTGAATGGTGAATGTGTCTCTTTAAAACCTCCAGTAATAACTACACCTGAAGGTACGTGAATAATTAGGGATGATTGATGAACCTATGATTAACATCAAAAGATTTTCAAAACTTTATTTTTAGACCTGATGAAAAAAAAAAACGACACCAAAATTCACATATAGATGTAATTGGAATGTCATAACTATTGACAACATGAAATTAATATTGACGACATAATGACATGAATATTAATAACAAGTTGTCATGACGTCATGTCGACAATATGTCAAGGACAGATTGACTTGACAATATGAATATTAATGATATGTTGACATGAGGACAGGTTGACTTGACAATATGAATATTAATGATATGTTGACATGAGGATATGAATATTGATGACTAGGCTACTCGTATATTATTATTACTATTATTTCTAGATACCATATTAGTAAAAGTATAAATATAAAAACAGAACCATGCAAAACAGAAATAAAAATCAGTTATTTATCATTCCTAAATTCTGTAGAAACCAGACTTGAATATAATCAGTGTGGGGATAAAACCTTGGAATAAAATATGTTTAAAAAAAAATCTGAACTGGATAGCCATTTAGACCCTCTAAATTTCGGCAAAGAAATAGAAGGACAAGAAAAATGTGATCATAGACTACTCAAGTATTTCTGAAGAAGGCATTTAGCCGAAATGTTAGACAACAGGAATAAAGTACATGTTTTTTCTCCTTTTATGGGAATTTTTAATATAATTTAATTTAAGTTGCAATTTAAAAAAATATTTTCATAAATTGATAATCAGGGGAAATTTTTCATTCGAAGTAAAATGTTATTCATGAAATAATTTTTTTAAATATTTTTCTAAATTCAAGTCTGCTAATTACATACTAAAATTAATAAGTTAGGTTTTAATAATCTAGAATATCATAAATTAACACATTGTGAAACATAGTTCTACACCTACTATTGACTTTCTGAAAGTGATATGAAGGAAAACTGGTTGAATAAATGACCTTAGCCCAAATTAAACCTCGAGCCCTTCACTTCATGTGGGCGAATAAAATTGAATGCTGTCTAAGGAACATGCCCCTTAAAGAAGGCACTTATATTGAATAATCTACCAACTATGTTCTACAAAGTGTTATATGAAATTACTATTAGTACTAATTTTACCGTAGATACAGCTAGCAACAGATCTTAGATAGAAACATACGTTACAGCTGTTGTTTTAACATTGTATCGCCAGAACGTCACAGGATTTATAACTTGCCAAGAATATGCACCAAACAAACGACAAGGCATTCTTAGAGAATCAGTCAACTCTGTGACAACTTCATAGCACCTTATTTTGCAGTCTAATTTTAATTTTGAAGGAACTGCAGAATTATATAATTTCAATTTTTCTTGTTAGGGTGGGTTCCCTTATCATTTTTTCATAATTGAACGGCTAATACTTATATCAATCAAAAGTAAAGATATTCTAATGATTGAGAAAAATATGTGAATGCATCTTTCAATAAATGATGCCCAAGGCAATGGCTGAACATTTTTCTAGTATAAATCAGACATGACTGGCAAATACAGTTAAAACAACAGCTCTGATAAAGAAATAGAATAAAAGGTGAAAGGTTAGAAATATTGGCTAGAATTCTACCATACTAACCTCCTAAAACACAGCAAACCATGGAAATCATAATCAAAATAATATATTAGTTTGAAATCACACTCCAAAATATAAACAAACACTCTAATAAACTAGCTTAGTTTGATTGTTTACATCACACTCCAAAATATATACAAACACTCTAATAAACTAGCTTAGTTTGATTGTTTACATCACACTCCAAAATATAAACAAACACTCTAATAAACTAGCTTAGTTTGATTGTTTTTACATCACACTCCAACATATAAACAAACACTCAAATAAACTAGCTTAGTTTGATTGTTTACATCACACTCCAAAATATATACAAACAC
Source organism: Nipponacmea schrenckii (assembly GCA_030562195.1). Lineage (NCBI taxonomy): Eukaryota > Metazoa > Mollusca > Gastropoda > Lottiidae > Nipponacmea > Nipponacmea schrenckii. The sequence continues at coordinate 1,479,963 of CM060199.1, forward strand.
TCTAATAAACTAGCTTAGTTTGATTGTTTACATCACACTCCAAAATATAAACAAACACTCTAATAAACTAGCTTAGTTTGATTGTTTACATCACACTCCAACATATAAACAAACACTCTAATAAACTAGCTTAGTTTGATTGTTTACATCACACTCCAACATATAAACAAACACTCTAATAAACTAGCTTAGATTGATTGTTTACATCACACTCCAAAATATAAACAAACACTCTTATAAACTAGTTTAGTTTACAAAAACAGGAAATCAAAAGTAGTAAAAATGGAATGAAATGGAATGATTTAAGCTTATTTTCACCAAAGCATTTGATTTTTTTTTTGTCCTATGTTTGTTTAAAGTCATTCAACTTTCCATCAACTTGTTGTTTTGAATTATTTTTAGATCCCCACCACCATGAGGTGATGGTTGTGGGGTGAAGCAAGGCAGGGTAAGCCCACACCCTTGAGAGATCTTATCCTACTTCCAATAATTCAATACAATCATACTAAGCTACAGTAAATCTCAATCACACTCCAAATGTAATGGGGATATGGAGTCAAAATGATTTATGATTTAAAAATTGCATAAATATTGTTAATGGCCAATGAAACATGACAACGAGATAAGCATGCGATGTCTTGTTACTAGCGCCATCTTTTGCTAAGAGCACTATAAATATAATGCTTTACCCATCCCCAAAATAAATTTAAAAGCCCAGTACAAAATTTAAAATAGAAATTGTAAAAAACGTACACCAAAAACAATTGTGGGCCGAAGATTGTATCAAAATTTGAATTCTGTTTTAATACATGGTTATGGTTCTTTCAGAATTTTTTTTAGAATTTGTAATATTTAGGTAAAAACTCATTTATTTTATTTTAAGTATTTCAAATTGTATATAAAATATTGTTCATAATTTGTCAAAAATCCCAATAATATAATCATGTGCTCAAAAAGAATATTGGAGTATTGGTGAGATGGGTCTCGTAAAAACACTGGCCAAGGAGACAAGTATATAATTGGTGTACGTTCTATTACATTATATACGGTAACAAGCAAATTCAAACCCCTTCTCCCTCAAAATATATTCTGATAAAAAATTTTAAGTGAAAATAGACATGAAAATAAAATGAAAGTAGAAGAGGTACATACCTGGGCGTGTAAAGTGGTATATGGATTATCGGGTGGGGTCATATTATATTGTTGTGCTAAACGTTGGACATCTTGTACTAGGGTAATGATAGTAGTATATTCCTTATCAGCCTCACCCAGGGTAGATTTAAACGTGTCATGGGCCGAGATTAGACCCTGAAATTACAAATAATAACAGACTTGAAATTAAAGAGTTGAATGTTTTTCTTCGCAGTGTGCAATGAAGGAAAATTTGACAGAACAGCAGCCTACGCGTCGTAATTTCCAACTTTAACGTGCACAGGACATCGATTTTTCTTTTTAGCCACTCCAACTTCTATCACAACAACAAAATGATATGAATGGAGTTTTACATCCTACTCATCTGCACCTAGGTTAATGAAGACTGAATCTGTATCACAGAGTGAGAATCTATGTTCACATCACTTTGAGGTTAGCAAGGAGCGCCTGACTGATTCAGTTATGTGCCTTCCGGTGCCTTGTTTCCATGGAAACATACAATGAAAAAAAAACGAACCTGGACTTCCTCCGTAGTATGGACAATAAACATATCTAACAAATCTTCTTTAGCTCCATCCATCCAGTTATTAAATGGCTGAAAATATTCATCATAATTCACAGAAATTGGTCACAAAAAAAATGATTATTGCCAGAATTAACAAAAATTGCTTCCCCCAAAAATTCTTATTGCCAGAAGTCACAGAAATCGCTCCCCAAAAAAATGCTTATAGTGGAATTGAAGATCTTTCTTCGCCTCAATTTACTTCAGTGTACAATGAGGTAGGTTAAATAGTTCTGTTGACAACATCCTATAATTTACAGTGCCAGATATTTTTACAGATTACCCGAGGGTAAAAAATAGAGTTCAGTATATCGTTGAGGTCTGTAACAAGTTCTATTGAATCATGGTGTATGATAAAATACTAGAAGATATAAATAATAGAAAGACTTACTGCAGCTCTCTTAGCGAATTCAAGATGTAGGTGATCGATTCTTTCTAAGATTTTCTCAGCTTCCTGTAAACAAATAAAAGAATAAAAGTGTGCAATGAGGTAAAATTTGCCAGGACAGCAGCATTAGCCTACTCTTTTGTCAATTTCCAACTGTCAAAGGATCTTTTACACGCAGAAACTGTAGCACATGGAGTCTAGGTTTATTGTTCCATCCGAACTAGATGCTTCCGTTTCGGTCCCGCCGACCTGCATCACTGACAAGGGGAAACCAGGGTTGAAAAATTCATTTCAACATTTGCCGTGATTAAACCACCGAGGGTATCCTTAATAAGGATGTCAACAGATATTACAGAATCAATAATAAATATAAACTTACTTCAAGTCCCTCTCGTCTTTTCTGGGTTGACTGACCTAACCTATCCCATTGGTCACATATTGCCTACAAACACAATCAATTTTATCCCAAAATGTTTAAAATACTAATGACAAAATGCGATGGAGTATTACGTCCTACTCTTAAGGGCGAATGAAGACGGACAAAACAAGCAGAATAGAAGGAGGGCATTACTATCAGGACAGCAGCATTAGCCTACTCTTTTTACGATTTCCAACTGTCAATGGACGTTAACAGGCACAGCCTGCAGCACACAGGGCCTTGGTTTATTTCTTATCGGAACGACAGAAATATCTATATAGCTGAGTTTTGCCAACGAGACACGTGAAAGACAATAACAGGGATTTATGGGTAAGCGTCGTTCTTATCTCAGATCATTACTGTTCACTTCTAAAGATGGTTTCAAAATCTAAAACTGAAACTTGATTGAATCGTAGACATACCTGACACCTAGCATTAACACTATTAACATCATGGTAGTCTAGAGCACTGAAATTAAAAAAGGTTATAATCAATAAATATTACTCTGTTATAGATTAACGACACAATTTCAATTTACAAATCTCTAATTTTAATTTCTGATAGTATCAATTTACACCATTCAAATTTTTAGTCAAATGTTTGTGTTTTTTTTTTTTTCCAATTCTTTCTTTCGAAAGTGTTTTATGACATCACTATCACTATGGTGTTGGGATATCATTGGTAGCTATGGTGACAGTGACATCATATACCACGTAACATTTCTATATATACAGAAACCACAGACATCGGCATGTCAAACTAAAATCATGCAAAAAGAAACAAAAATGGCTCTTATACACATAAAAATGCTCCAACAAGTCCAAACAACCCTTTAAAAGTCCTTGAGTAAAAACTTACTTTAATTCTTGGGCAATGGCCGCTATCTGTTCAACACGGTCTTGATGGGCAGCTAAATCACTTTCAAATGCTTCGTGTTTCTTCTTCATAGCTTTTAATTCATTTAATCTACATTTCTTATAATCTCTACTTTCCAACATCTCTTCCTTTCCAACGGCCCATTCCTCATGGATTTCACATTTATGACGGAATTTCTGGGCCAAATGGTCGAGTCTTTCAAGTCTGCATGGAAAATAAAAATCGTACTCATTTTACAAAATGGCTGCTGCAGTATTTTAGCATCTTGGAAACTTTCGAATACAATGGAGAATTTTCACTGCAGTGAAAAATAAGTTTATCAGGGGGACTTATTCTCGAATACTTCACTGAGATAAAATCCAGATAAAATCAAGATCCCGCGACATTTGGAAATCGCAAAGAGTAGGCTAATGCGGCCGTCCTGGAAATTACCTTCAGCACATTGCATGGGGTCAATATTGATGATCAGCCATTTTGTAATTGACGGCTGATGACCCAATTAAAGATTTGGAATTTAAAAGTGAAACCTTACCTTTGAAGTTCTGATAGAAGCCATTCTTCAAAACCTTTTTCAGCTGATTCCAATCCTTTCCATGCATCAGCAATATCCTACAGTAACATACATAATAATTTTAATTAACTTTGATAGACAGAAAGAAGCAACTATAGTTTACAAGGATAACAACTTAGTTTCACAAGTCCGCCGTGACAGAGATCCTTTCTACCAGCTGGTCCTTGTCCAAACCTCTTGGCATTGATCTTTCCCGGATTATCCGTACCCATTTACAGCTGGGTGGACTGGAATTATATGTGAAGATGGCTTATTTAAGGTCATCCGACTTTCACACACTGATTAAGATTTGAACCCAAAGCTACTATTTGCTCGACATCCGCTAGAAGCGAATGTAAACTTGTCTTCTACCAACAACCTCTTAGTTTACAATATATGTATCCACTGGAAGCAAACTCAACAAGTCATCTTCCAACCAACCATGGCCCTTTTGAATAAGAATATTTCCTGTCAAACTTACCGAAACCAATTTCCCTTCTGTTGGTATGTAAGCAGGTCTGTTACTAAGACGAAGTCTAGTTTGTAAAGTATTAAAACTATTTTCTAATTTAGCTTTATCTTCTAACTTAGGTGGTTTGTGTTTTCTTCTATAATCGCGAAATTCTTCGAGTTTATGTTGCGTCCCAGGGAGAGTATTGTCTGTTACACGATTTTCTAACCATGGTTTAGTTTTCTTGATCCAGGCTAAAAGCTGAATTTAATAAACATAGAAACATTTTCAGTAACAGATATAATAGATGGGTAAAATATCAGGTTTTAAATACTTACAATTTACAATACTTAATGAAACACAAGTAAAATTTATATATTCAACAACAGAATTATCAAATCCTAAATGATATGTTGATATTTCAAAAAAATAATCATTGTAATTGCAAAAAACCATTCAGAGGCTCATGAAATTCTATATTTTCATGAAATGAAATGCATGGAGTACTACAGCCTACTCTTCTGCATCTAATGGACCAATGAAAACAGATCTAAATTTCACGCCTCACTATCAACATACTTACATCACTAGCGAGTCTTTCATATTCTTCCATTAATCTCTCATTTTCTTGGTTAATTTTCAGAACTTTACAGATACGATTAGCTGCTGTCTCAGCCTGGAATTAAAATAAGAGATGAATGGAGTTTTACTTCCTACTCTTCTTATAGGCTTATGATAACGGGCTGGAACCAGATTCAGGGAAAGTAAAAATAAAGAAAGTAACGATAAGATAATTTACAGAAGTCCATTGGAATTCACCACCAAAAAATTTAAATTTATTGCCTACATTCTGAACTGTTTGGACTAATGACACGATACCAAGGAAATAAAAGATTTACCTGCTGAGCTCCTGAGAAGGCGTGGTAATAGGATGATACGTAGGCCATGACTGATCTCTCATCAGGTTTAGCCGAGTTCACCATATCTGTAACAGAGAGAAATATTGGTCTCAGATTTAATTTCAATACATTTTTGAAAAGAATCTGATCTTGAAAATTCAGATACAGAAAGAATCTGAGGCGTGACATAGACGAATTCAAAAAATGTCAGGACCCTTTACATCATTTGACTAAATTAGTTGGCATTGTTATTTAATGGAATCCAATTAGGTTTGGGTCTGTTATTTCTATGACGTAAGAACAGTGTCGATAGTTTCAGATGGGACAGAAAATTGAGTTAGTTGGTTGTTTTTAAGGAACTCAATCAGGTTTGGGTCGTTATTTCTATGACGTAAGAAAAACGCAATAACGACTCGATAGTTTCAGATTAGACAGAGGTTGGGTGTTTATAAATAAAGACAAACCTTCAGGATCCAACATTCTCGGGATATCAAGATATTTCTCAGCAATATCAAAGGCTGTGTTCAAATTCTCTAATGGGTTCTCCTACAATCAAATAGTTGAACGTTCATTAGAAGCTGTGGATTCTGGATTTGGTTGGATTTATGAGACATACGACTGACAGTCTTAACAATGTCTAATTAATTACAATGCCTAATCAATTCAATAATTTGAAACAAGTAAAGGATACTCCAATATATCTGTTTTTGTATATCAATGATATATTACAGTGATATTTAGAAGGAACATTTAGAATTAAAAATACTAATTTGACTTATTTTAACTACTTAAAAATAAGATTTCTGATTCTATTGGAGTTTTAGTATATCATTGATTTTTGAATTGCTACATTTTACAGCACCAGCAAGGCTAGAAACATAAGGAGTTGATTTTTTCGAATTTTAATTGAACGAGGAGATATTGAGCAAAGCTTCGACAAGTTGAGCTCGGTATTTTCTTTAAAAATATTTCATTGTATATTTATAGACATTATAAAGATTATACAAATACTAAATTCTATAAACAATACTGGACCTAACAGCCAAACATTGGTACCTAACAGGAATTCCTGATTCTCACTGGAATGTGGAACCAGACACACCTAGGAAACACAGTATGGGTTCACGGCTATTATAGAACACTGTTTATGAACTATTTGGGTTTACTATTCAGCAAAACTTGAAGGGGCACAAATCTACATAAGTACTTTATGTATTTGAGAGAATGTACTAAACAAAAGCAATATCTTTTGCTTCAAATGGAATTTGGAAATTCTACATTGCTTCTATTGCAATCTAAAGCCTGGGAGATTTTCTCTATCATAAAATAAATTAGCCATTCAACTAAAATATTGGTGATAAAATTGATTTTCTAAAACTAAAAACTTGTTTACTCCGTTTATCAGTCAACAATATTTATGCAAATTACAGGGTTCAAAGGTTAATCTGATTTGGCAATGCCACACCCAAAGTCACTGGGTTTTTGAAGTCCAACCTTGGAACTTCATCAATAACAGCTTTGAACATAAATATTGTTGACTGATATATCTTGTTGGTTCTAATCTTCAGACTAGGAAAAATATTTACACTCATCAGGGGAGATAAAAACATAATACGATTCTTCCATTTAATTTTTAGGTTGAGTATGTAGTAAAATATAATAATAGACAATAGAAGTCTAGTCTGTATAGTTACTATTACTAGTTATTCTACCTATAAATAAAGTGGACCGTTTGTATTTATGTTTTGAAGGTATCTGATGAACCGAAAAATCTTTGCTAGACTGGAATAAAGGTTATGTTACATGCTAAGAAGCTATTTCTAATTCTACGTCATTATCGAAGTGCTAAACATGCTGGTATCAAAGGCCATGCCAAAATATTACTACGGAGAAAATACTAATTCCAAGAAATATGATTGGTCAATCTTTCTTAAAAATCTGTTAATCATATTTTTTGAAATTTTTTTATAGAAAATGTGCATTCTATTATGTTAGTTACTGTTATCAGAAGAAAATTATAAAAATGATGATGAAATTCTCATAATTTTACCACGAAATGAACAATGAAATAAAACAAAAAAAAATTTGCTCCATTTATCATACATTTTGTATAAACCCATGACAAAATAAAAGAGCTTGTCAAACCCCCAAAATTTCAAATTAAAAAACAATAAACCAAAAATAATTAAGAAAATGTGGATGGATCTATGAAAATTAAATATCCTACTTATTATTCTATTATTAAACCTATCACCAATCTAATTATTATTTTTAGAACAAAATAAAAAAATAAAAAATAAATAAAATAAGTAAGGGTCAGAAGAGAACCATGCTTTAAAAGAAAATTATCATCAACCAGTTTCAAAATGGACATAATCTTTTTTTTATACTCCCAAAACTGTTCAACAGGAGTTGCTTTTAAAGAGTTGCATTTCGATTTTTGCTTATTAAACTTAATATTTTAGGAAATTCGGATCTATGGAACTTCCACCAAGAATCAAATAATTTTACAAGAGACGTGAATTAAAAAGAGGCCATATTATACCATACAATTGCTACTATTGTACTCCATACAATTTCTGAATATACAGTATGGGTACACACACTTGTATAATGTTACCCCCTTGGTCATTCATTTCAAAATTATGGCAAATATCAAGTCTCAAAATTTACAAATTCTGACAAAATTCTGAAAGCAATGTTTAACTGGCTGACGATATTTGTTAAAGTTTGTTATAATTTTAGCATCATGCCTATAAATAGATTTTATACCGTTATAACTGTGATCTTGGTTTGTTAAATCAACGTTCTGCTAATTACTGATACCTCGTTATAAACAGTTACATTATAAACCGGTACAGTTACATTATAAACCGGTACAGTTACATTATAAACCGGTCCAGTTACATTATAAACTGGTACAGTTACATTATAAACCGGTCCAGTTACAGTTAGTTTGGTTACTTTGTGTTTAAAGTCATGTGTAATAAAGAATTGAGATTGAAAACAAAATTTGGTCGACCAAATGTAAGCAAGATGTCACGCTCCTTGAAGAATCGTCAGATGAAAACATAATATTAGGTATATATTTACTCGCTGGCAGAGAGAAGAAACCAATCGTGTATATATCTTAATATTTTCACAAACAATTAAGTTAACTCAACACAACTATATGGATAACAATTACTTTGATAAATAACTTGCGACGTTTCGATAAAGGTACTTCCATCTTTATCAAGCAATAATAATCATTGATTGATAAAGACGGAATACCTTCGTCGAAACGTCCTAAGTTATTTATTAAAGTAATTGTTATCCATATAATTGTGTTGAGTTAATTATTACCCAGTTACTAAATGCCATTGAAAGAAGTAAACAATTAAGTTATGTCCAAATATTATTCTTCATTTATGTTTTTATCCAATAACTAACAATTATCCACGAGGATAGTCAAACATTACACATGGGCAGTCAAATTAAAATTATACCAAACTTTCATTCTGTTTTTTTTTTATCTAAGCTTTTTTTTTATAGTCACTTCAGTTGGGTCTTAACAATTTCACTTTTTAAAACTCAGATTGACCTTTTGACCTTACCGAAAGTTTTTGGAATTGTTAAAGCTAACCTTCAATGGTCCAAGATTTCTTAGTTTATGAAAGATCGTCAAATTTGTTTGATAACGGTAGCATAACTTAACATTATTCACGAGTTCGTTCCCTTTATTGTCTATGAAAGATTATCATGTGATGAAATTGTGACGTTTGTTATCTCACCTTGGATAGTTTATGGTAATCGATAAGATCTGGGCGGTGCCTATGAATCAGGGCACAGAAAGCTAACCCATCTTTAAAGCTGTAGAGAGAGATAGACTATCAGCACATGCTATAGAATAGATTAATCATCTACAGAACAAAATGGCGTCTGGATTTCTTTGCTTTTTGGATCAGGAACATTTCTGATTCTCTTTATCTCTTACAAGAGACAATTTTTTTTTAATTGAAAAGAAGGTTTTTTACCACTTTCTGCATATATTTGTGTTGTTTATTCCTTTTTTTAAACACAGAATTAGTTTTTCTGATGTATTTTAGAAGTATTGTCAAGAATAAAATGATCAGAAATTTGTATTTCGAACATGCCTTTGAAAGACAAAACTCGAAAATTCAAAAGAATTTTTTGACAAAACCAGAAAGTTTCAGATGGTAAAGAAACAAAGAAATCCAAAAAAAATAAACGAAACAAAAAATAGAAATAGTAGTTATGTTAAATAAGGCGGGAATCTTGTGCACCAGAAACACAAGATGGCAGTAAAGATGGTTACCCTTGACAACTTGTAATAGTCTAATAATTCTGGACGATGCCTGTGGATCAAGGCACAGAATGCTAAACCATCCTTCCAGCTGAAAAACGTCATTTTTGGTTAATATTTCAAAAAAAAAAAAAAAATTTATCATATGGCAAAAGCCCAACATTGGATATAGAGGCTAAAATGGTAGAACAGCCTAGGCTATAAATTATTGTTATTATATATCATAACCAGTTGCCTAGGTAACTTGTTAACTGGTGTCTTGATATCTCTACCAAGAACAGATTGTGGTTCGTATACAAGATTTCTGTTTCTTGTGTCTCCTAATGATGTCTCATGCAAGTTAACTCTCTTCAGTTCCAACACTGACTGCGAAGGGCACCTGTTATAACGTCATAAGAATGAATAGAAATCTATTGATACAGAAAAAATGAAAGAATTTTTATCAATTTCAAAATTTAAAATATCCGCATGGGTCGAAACCCCGAAAGAGATTTCTCTACCCTACCTGAGATGGAAATTTTGTACGTTAACATTTTTATAAGGAGCTGTCTTTCTTTGACACCATAGTAACAAACCCTCTTTGGCTGTTAATTCTGAAAAAACAATTATATCAAATTATTAGACCGTGGTCAGTTCTTACATGGAAATTTTTTCTGGATTTTCTCAATCTCAATAATTATCATGTAAAGTACATATATCATCAGATGAAGGAGTGTGTAATTATTGTATAATTATTATCTTGTGTGATATACCACATATACTTGGTCAAACCGTTTGGCATTGATCTTTCCCGGATTATCCGTACCCCAAAAAATTTACAATTACGCCCACTTCATCAAACAGAATATTACATGTTTTTTCATTTAATCAAGGGCATAACTCATAAACCGACATCTGGAATCGACCATTTTTGAACTTGCCGAGATGTTATCAAGATGAATACACATACCAAGTTTCATTCAAATCGGATAAAAACTACAGCTTCTATTACGTACACAAGTAAATTTTAACGTTTATTCATTTAATCAAGGGCCATAACTCATAAACCGACATCTGGAATCGTGCCATTTTCGAACTTGTCCGAGATATTATCAAGATGAATACACATACCAAGTTTCATTCAAATCGGATGAAAACTACAGCTTCTATTGCGTACACAAGTAAATTTCAACGTTTTTTCATTTAACAAGGGCCATAACTCATAAACCAACATCTGGAATCGTGCCATTTTGAACTTGTCCGAGATATTATCAAGATGAATACACATACCAAGTTTCATTCAAATCGGATGAAAACTACAGCTTCTATTGCGTATACAAGTAAATTTCAACGTTTTTTCATTTAATCAAGGGCCATAACTCATAAACCGACATCTGGAATCGTGCCATTTTCGAACTTGTCCGAGATATTATCAAGATGAATACACATACCCAAGTTTCATTCAAATCGGATGAAAACTACAGCTTCTATTGCGTACACAAGTAAATTTCAACGTTTTTTCATTTAATCAAGGGCCATAAATCATAAACCGACATCTGGAATCGTGCCATTTTCGAACTTGTCCGAGATATTATCAAGATGAATACACATATCAAGTTTCATTCAAATCGGATGAAAACTACAGCTTCTATTGCGTACACAAGTAAATTTTATCAAGATATCACATAAGTTTCATTAAACGATAAACTCTGCGCACACTACACAAGTTTGATTGACCGGATGCAGATGAATACTACCAAGTTTCTAAACGTGTATACACATATACGTCACATTTTACGTAGGCTTAACAAGGATATCTAAAGGTAATGGAATATCGCCATCTTCATTCAATTAATATCAGAATACAAATCTTAAAGGAATAAAGTCAGATATACAATAATCAGTTTCATTTAAGCTTACCTCTACAATTCTGTAATATCATTATGAATTTAGGATAATAAATTGTACAATATTACATGATCCTCATATTGATAAGATTACATTACATTATACAATAATATTAACCTTATATTATATAGATTAATATAATTATACAATAAATTACTGATCCTGCTATATTATATAGATAATATAATTATACAATAATTACTATCCTGCTATATTATATAGATTAATATAATTATACAATAATTACTAATCCTGCTATATTATATAGATTAATATAATTATACAATAATTACTAATCCTGCTATATTAATAGATTAATAAATTATACAATAATTACTGATCCTGCTATATTACATAGATTAATATAATTATACAATAATTACTATCCTGCTATATTATATAGATTAATATAATTATACAATAATTACTGATCCTGCTATATTATATAGATTAATATAATTATACAATAATTACTGATCCTGCTATATTACATAGATTAATATAATTATACAATAATTACTGATCCTGCTATATTATATAGATTAATATAATTATACAATAATTACTATCCTGCTATATTAATAGATAATATAATTAATACAATAATTACTGATCCTGCATATTAATAGATTAATATAATTATAAATAATTACTAATCCTGCTATATTATATAGATTAATATAATTATCAAAATTATATCTCTATATTAATAATTAATATAATTATACAATAATTACTAATCCTGCTATATTATATAGATTAATATAATTATACAATAATTACTGATCCTGCTATATTATATAGATTAATATAATTATACAATAATTACTGATCCTGCTATATTATATAGATTAATATAATTATACAATAATTACTGATCCTGCTATATTAATAGTTTAATATAATTATACAATAATTACTATCCTGCTATATTACATAGTTTAATATAATTATACAATAATTACTGATCCTGCTATATTATCATAGATTAATATAATTATACAATAATTACTGAATCCTGCTATATTACATAGATTAATATAATTATACAATAATTACTAATCCTGCTATATTATATAGATTAATATAATTATACAATAATTACTATCCTGCTATATTACATAGATTAATATAATTATACAATAATTACTGATCCTGCTATATTACATAGATTAATATAATTATACAATAATTACTGAATCCTGCTATATTACATAGATTAATATAATTATACAATAATTACTAATCCTGCTATATTATATAGATTAATATAATTATACAATAATTACTGATCCTGCTATATTACATAGATTAATATAATTATACAATAATTACTGATCCTGCTATATTAAAACATAAATATAATTATACAATAATTACTGATCCTGCTATATTATATAGATTAATATAATTATACAATAATTACTGATCCTGCTATATTACATAGATTAATATAATTATACAATAATTACTATCCTGCTATATTATATAGATTAATATAATTATACAATAATTACTGATCCTGCTATATTACTATAGATTAATATAATTATACAATAATTACTGAATCCTGCTATATTATATAGATTAATATAATTATACAATAATTACTAATCCTGCTATATTATATAGATTAATATAATTATACAATAATTACTATCCTGCTATATTATATAGATTAATATAATTATACAATAATTACTGATCCTGCTATATTATATAGATTAATATAATTATACAATAATTACTGATCCTGCTATATTAAAACATAGATTAATATAATTATACAATAATTACTGATCCTGCTATATTAATAGATTAATATAATTATACAATAATTACTAATCCTGCTATATTAAAACATAAATATAATTATACAATAATTACTGATCCTGCTATATTAAAACATAAATATAATTATACAATAATTACTGATCCTGCTATATTATATAGATTAATATAATTATACAATAATTACTAATCCTGCTATATTATATAGATTAATATAATTATACAATAATTACTGATCCTGCTATATTATATAGATTAATATAATTATACAATAATTACTGATCCTGCTATATTAAAACATAAATATAATTATACAATAATTACTAATCCTGCTATATTATATAGATTAATATAATTATACAATAATTACTGATCCTGCTATATTACATAGATTAATATAATTATACAATAATTACTGATCCTGCTATATTATATAGATTAATATAATTATACAATAATTACTAATCCTGCTATATTACATAGATTAATATAATTATACAATAATTACTGATCCTGCTATATTAAAACATAAATTGTAAAGAGGATTTCTTAATTTTTGTTTGTGTAACAAGTCGCTTTAGCATAATTAAAATACAGATTTTGAGAAATACAGTAATCTGATTGGATAATAAAAGTATACTAAAATCAATTTTAGTGATTGACCAATCAGATGACTAGAATGCTAAAGGCATTTTAACTTAATTTTTCCAGAATAAGGCCCCAGTAATCTTATAGCATCCATCTTTTTCATTTAAAATCTAAAACAAGACTGAAGTGCTGCCATAAAAAGTTTTGTTACGAGATAAAAACCTAAGTTCTTATTTTTATCAATTAGCCCATGGACTGACCCTCAAGTAATGTTCTTCCTAGGGTCATGAGTTATCTACCCATGTACGAATTATTAAAAAAAAAAGGATTAAAAAACTAATGTCAGTGTTGTCACAATGGTTGGAATAAGAAACCCAGAAACTCAGAGGAACGTAGTCATGACCCGAGTGTACTTGACGCTAAAATTACCAGCTGAGAAAGTACAATAGCTGGCTTTTTTGCTGCCTGCTGGTTTATGATGACATCAATAATTAATATTAAAGGTACAATAATCAAACTTTTGGAATTTTTATGCTTGATAAATGCTGAGTCATCTGATTGTATGATATTGACATATTGCCTGTTTGTTGACTGATATATGACCAGTGATATTGAGTTCAATAATGTTTTAGATGTTTAGATTTGTAGTAAGTTTGTATAAGACCAACTTGCTGTTAATATACCAGTACCACTATTAGGTGGTAGGTTGAAATCTAATCTATTTATTGTATACAGGCAAAAGAAGTTTTAACATGAATACATTATCAAGAACAAACTGTACAGGTTGTCTTCCAATTATTACAGATTACAGACTAGATTCTATTACATTGTATAACATATTAACTTTCTCTCTACTTCATGGAACTAGGCCAAATCACTCATTATTCTCACAAAACAAATCATTATTTACTTCATTATTCTTCCAGAATCAACTCTCTAAATTTCAGTACCGCATTCTGCATTTCAGCGCTATTTTGTCAAATGAATTAAATGGAGTTTTACATCCTATTCTAATTGTAGTCTAAAAGGTATAAGGAATAAGTTGATATTGTAAAGATGGTACCAGTAGAAACTGTAATAATGAGTAAGAATGCAGCTAGAATCTAGTTATAATAAAAACCTAGTTATTTGTAGTTAGCGAAACAGTATCTGATTTTATCTTAGAAAGGTTATCAAGACAAGGGAGATAATTTGTAATGCCAAGGGCAAACCGTCTGTAACCATTCTAGATAGAATAAAAACATTATTGTAATATTATAAGTGGTTGATATCCCACTGAGACGGTTAAAATATTTCTCTTCCTCATTCTTGTACACAATATAATGAAATGCATGGAGTTTTACATCCTATTGATCTGCATCTATGTCCAGGTAGTGTGCAATGAGGGAATTTTGCCAGGACAGTAGTAAATGCCTACTCTTTTGGCCATTTTTAACTGTCAAGGGATATTTTATGTGCACACCCTGTAGCACACGGGTCTCTGTTTATTGTCCCATCCGTATTACTAGATGCTTTTAATATGTCAGTCCCTCAATCATGTACAGTTAGAACACAAACTGTTTCTATTCAGTAATTTCTTTTATATCAAATAAAATCCGTGTTTTATTCGAAGGATTAGGAGCCGCAGTGGCTCAGTGAATTAAAGTAATTGTCAGTATGGTCCGACTCAAACCCTTCCAATCAACAATCCTGATCAATTATTCCCCACTTGCAATTACATTTCCGGTCAAATTTATAAATTAAAGTTAGATTGGAATAATTTCATGTGCCTTCAATCTGTGACCGTTATTACGACTATAAAACTTTACAATTTAACACAAACATTAGGAAGTATCTGTCAAGTGATATTATAAGTAGATGGGTCTATTAACTTTAACTTAGTAACACTTATTATTCATGTTCTATATTTATTACCATCTATAAAATAGATTGAATATTGATATAATATCATAAATAGTTACCATAGATTTTTAAAATTCATGTTTTATTTTCACTATCTACTAAACTATTTTATCTACATTTTACAATATTTCTATAATTGCGACCTCGGCCAGCGCTTTAGATAGGATCGTTTCGGCTTAACGATATAAATTAGCGACAGCTTGCTCTCATATCAGGACGTGTCAGACCTAGTTACCTGAATCAGGACACGAGGATAATTAGCAGACATTATAATGGCATGACCTCATCGAACTACTTTTTTATACCAGAAAATATCACAACCAATGAGGTTTTGTTCTGTTATTTCTATGATGTAAGAAAAAGCAATGACAAGTTTCTTTCTATGCCAATTTACTGCTTATGAACCAAATTTTCATCGTTAATTCCGCATTTTTTATGTCCGTGAAGTGCTATAAATACCTAAATCTGACTAATACAGGTCTAAGAATAAAAACAGCAAAGATCCTGTCAATCAGCTGGTCCATGGTCCAACAACTTGGCATTGCTCTTTCCCAATAGTGCCCATTTATAGTTGGGTTGATTGCAGGATGATACAAGAAGATCATTTAACTTTCACACACTGATCGAGAATAGAACCCACGATGACCATTGTTCCACAGAATCAAGCAAATAACATCATGTCAAGAGCCAACACTCTACCCAACTTTGCTACAACCCCTCAAAAGTACTACAAAGTACAACAAAGTTCTACAAAGTGATAATTCCCACTCACCTTCAGCACCTATGGATACAAGTTTCACACCTTTACTGGCTATATAATCTAAGGCTTTATTTACATTGGCTATCTTATGGAACCTCATTTTACCACGGTCAGGTTTGGGCAGCTGTTCTCCGGAAATTACTTCTAATAACAGCATGAGTTTCAGGCCGTTTCGAAAGTCTTCTTCTATATTCTCTATATTGGTACCAGCTTTTCTTAAATGTGAGTTGCACCATGCTGTAAATGTCTGGAAAATGAAGAAATTACAAAATTAATATTTTGTGAGAAGAAAAAGAAATAAACAACTATATTTTACAAGGATAACAACTTAGGTTCACAAGTCCGCCATGATAGGGATCCTTTCTACCAACTGGTCCTTGGCCACACCTCTTGGCATTGATCTTTCCCAGATTATCCGTACCCATTTACAGCTGGGTGGACTGGAAAGATGAATATGGAGGTTATCAATTAAGCAACTTGACAAAAAACCAGTAGTAGTCAAAGATTGCTGGTGCTAGCTAGTGATGTTCCGATCATTGCTAAATCAATTTGTTCATTATAAAAGGAAGATTTATATGATAAAGACACATGGGTTGAATATGTAAATATCAAAATAACTTTAGAACATCTAAAAACGTATTTGAATTTTTTTTCAAATTTTGTTCTAGACTTTACATCTATAAAGTCACGGTATAGAAAAACCTTTTATATGACTTTTTCTTTCAGTCTATTCAGCATGTGCAGTGAAGGATGCATGTGCATATTGTAATTGTCAATCATAAAAGCATGTGTATAATGGCAGTGTTATCACTTGACCTAATTTATATTGTTAAATAATAACAGTGTAAGATTTTACTACTAGGGTACACTCTGGTTTTATTGTAGGTAATATTATCATCAAAACTTCGTTTCAAAAATGTCCTATTGGGGGAAAAAAGAACTCAAAAGCTCTGGGTAATATTTAATGCAATCTCTACCCCTAAATATCACATTAAAACATATTTTAAGGAAATGCTTTTATGTTATTTGGAACATTTGCAAAATTCTAAGTTTCAGTCAGAGTTAAATGTCATATTCTTCTGCACCTATGGGCTAATGAAGACAGGCAACACCATGTAAGGTGCACTGAGGGAAATTTTGCCAGGACAGCAGCATTAACCTACTCTTTTTATAACAATTTCCAACTGTTAAGGGAACTTTAACATTTAGCAAATAAAAGAGAATTTGAAAGAATAATTTTTTAATTCTTGTCAAAAAATCGTCAAATAAGGTAAATATCGTATAGAGATAATAAATATCGTATAGATATAATAAATATCGTATAGATATAATAAATATCGTATAGATATAATAAATGTATTATCATTGGTTATTTTATTATTGAAATGTTTTTACGTTTATCTTTCCTCAAAAACTGTAAGATTAAAAAAATGTATACAAATTATGAATGTAACTTGTTTTTTTTGACACCAAATTCAAATTAAAATGGGTCAGTATATGAGATATAATAAATAATTTATAGGGCAGTTTATCAAGCGTGAAATATTACTCCCTCCACTAGTCTAGGATAGTACTCTAGTTGACACGAATAATTTTAAATAAAAACAATTATTATAGATACTACTAGAATATATATTATTTTGGACGTTTCAATGTCTTTCGCTCGCTGCCATTATATTCCTGGTGACAGTATAAGAACCACATTAAAAGGGTTGAAAGAAATAAATATTCTAGAAGTATTATTATATTCCTGATATGTTGAAAGTAGTAAACAAAGCCTTGATGTTTGATTGGTTTTTACATTTGTTACAATTTTGTAATCAAAATTTGCTGTTGATATTTATGAAACCTATTTCACCAAAGAATTAAAAATTGTGGCCTAAAGGTGACAGGATATAACCTATTTTGGGTCTAGTCTAACCTTTTGTCATCCACCTGCTATAGAATTATAGTATTATAGACCAATAGACTCAGTACTCAGTTACTATGCCCAGTAAATCAACCACACACAGTAAATGTAGCATAATGTAACACTATTGTGGTATGAATGAATAAAAGAGTGGGGTTTAATGTCTATATAAAGACAAACTAGGTAACTAGATCAACTTAGTACAACAACTTTATCAGAGGAATGAATGAATGAATGAATTAATGACTAGATTGAAAAGTGAATGAATGGATCAATAAATGATTTCAATTGATTAATTAGTGAATGGTTGAATGAATGAACGAATGGTTGAATGATTGAATGAATGAATGAATGAATGAATGAATGAATGAATGGCCCCTCACTTTCAGACTAAGTAGGTCCAGTTAGTCTCCTTGCTCTAAGTGAATAAAGGTTAAAGTGTGTAAAACAAATTGGTCGATTCAAACCCAGTTTCTCTTTTGTATAATGTTAGTCATACTTCAACATAGAATTAGAACTTTTAATTCTGCATCAAACATTGTACTAAAATCAGATGAATTCTGACAGTTTTTGGTTTTTAAATGATATATAATTTTTAATCATTGAAAGGTGCTGTAACTGATATGATTTGACTAAGATGTAATATGTGACACACTATTTATAATGTTACACAAGATTTTAAAATATATCAAATCAATATGGCCCTATTAAATACTAGACACACTGATTATTAATTACTTATATTGATAATAAGATATATACTGTAGTCCGAAACTACCAGTACTTCATGCTTCTGTACACTTTCAAGAATCCAGACCATAGTCGGTCAAGTCACAAATTTGGGTCTTATTTTTAAAAATTAAGTAAGATAATTTTGTGTGTTGATTGGCTAGTTTAAAAAAATCAAATGACATCCTGAATATCTATCATAATACAAGGTTTCTATGCTAAAGTGAAACACGGTAGAAATAAAAGATAATGATAAATCAAGGTAAGAGGTGGCAGGTTTCCGACTATACATACAGGTGTTACACATTGTATTACTATAGATTGAATGTAATCATTCTCTAGGTACATAATACAATATATATAATATTACTATTCTACTTTTACTTTCCTTAGAGTTTAATTTACTCTAGACAACACTACACTTGGCATATTGATGTCTACTTGTCTTTGAAAAAAAATTTTAAACTTGGCCAATAAAGAGTATATATTCATCAGTAGATAAACCTGCTGTCATAAATAACATAACACAATTCTATATTATCTGATAAATACACAAAATTTGTAAATATCCCTAAAAAAGCAATATATAATGTAAAACGCTTCATAAAGCGTCTATTTGACTGAACCACCATGGCTCCTCTGTCTGTTTATAAGAGAGAAGATATGTTGTAAGATAAGTAGAATGTTTAATATATGTAACTATGTTAATTGGTCTAGTGTAGCCTCTCTCTATAATATATATATACTGACATCTTGTTAACATCTGCTTCTACAGACCTAGCTGCATAGCTTCCCTAACCTGTGCCAGTGCTTTCTGTTGAATAACAACTTGTCAACATCTTATCTGACTAGTCTTTCCTAAATGTGGTCCATAACTCTAAACCAGTGCCAGTGCTTTCTGTTGAATAACAACTTGTCAACATCTTATCTGACTGTCTTTCCTAAATGTGGTCCATAACTCTAAACCAGTGCCAGTGCTTTCTGTTGAATAACAACTTGTCAACATCTTTCCTAACTAGAATTCTGAACTCTGAACCAGTGCCAGTGCTTTCTGTTGAATAAAACTCTGCTACTTTCATAACTATCTTCACAATGTCAATCTAAGACAGAGATACAGTTGATTGTGAGTTTAATAAAAAAACAGGTCAGAATTCTAAGAAACAGAAATCTATTCCAATTCTGACCGATCTCTACGATGTAGCTTTAGTGGCAACCTGTTGTAAAAGGGCTGAACATTTTCAAGACTAAAATAATCTTTCTAGGAAAGTGAATTAGTTAATATAAACAAGTCAGTATCTGATGAAAACTACCATTCTGGCCCATCTCTAGATCAGCCTTAGTGTGGCTGAGTGAAAGGGATAATAGACCAAAGATGAAGCATTTAGGTTTATTCCCTTAACTGAGTGTTGAGATACCAGGCTAATTCCAACTGCTTTAAAAATATTAGTTCAATCATTCTCACTAGAGTTGTTCTATAAGTATGAGATACCAGCTACCAAGACAATTCTTATCAATGGCTTTTAAATAGTTGTAGCATAGACAAATTTCTAATAGATAAATCAGGTATATACCTATATATAATAGCATACTCTAGTCCAAGATATCAGTGGGCTGCATGATCAGCAAAACAACTTGGAATGTATGCTTTACGGTAAAATCATCTTCACAATGTCAAGCTATTACAAACTTCATCTTATACATCTTCACAATGTCAAGTTATTACAAACTTCATCTTATACATCTTCACAATGTCAAGTTATTACAAACTTCATCTTATACATCTTCACAATGTCAAGTTATTACAAACTTCATCTTATACATCTTCACAATGTCAAGTTATTACAAACTTCATCTTATACATCTTCACAATGTCAAGCTATTACAAACTTCATCTTATACATCTTCACAATGTCAAGTTATTACCAACTTCATCTTATACATCTTTACAATGTCAAGTTATTACAAACTTCATCTTATACATCTCACAATGTCAAGTATTACAAACTTCATCTTATACATCTTTACAATGTCAAGTATTACAAACTTCATCTTATACATCTTCACAATGTCAAGCCATTACAAACTTCATCTTATACATCTTCACAATATCAAGCTATTACAAACTTCATCTTATACATCTTCACAATATCAAATTATTACAAACTTCATCTTATACATCTTCACAATGTCAAGCTATTACAAACTTCACCTTATACATCTTCACAATGTCAAATTATTACAAACTTCATCTTATACATCTTTACAATGTCAAGTTATTACAAACTTCATCTTATACATCTTCACAATGTCAAGCTATTACAAACTTCATCTTATACATATTTACAATGTCAAGCTATTACAAACTTCATCTTATACATCTTCACAATATCAAGCTATTAAAAACTTCATCTTATACATCTTCACAATGTCAAGCTATTACAAACTTCATCTTATACATCTTCACAATGTCAAGCTATTACAAACTTCATCTTATACATCTTCACAATGTCAAGCTATTATAAACTTCATCTTCACAATATCAAGTTATTACAAACTTCATCTTATACATCTTCACAATGTCAAGCAATTACAAACTTCATCTTATACATCTAGACAATGTCAAGCTATTACAAACTTCATCTGATACATCTTCGCAATGTCAATCTATTACAAACTTCATCTTATACATCTTCACAATGTCAAGCTATAACAAACTTCATCTTATACATCTTCACAATGTCAAGCTATAACAAACTTCATCTTATACATCTTCACAATATCAAGCTATAACAAACTTCATCTTATACATCTTCACAATGTCAAGCTATTACAAACTTCATCTTATACATCTTCACAATGTCAAGCTATTACAAACTTCATCTTATACATCTTCACAATGTCAAGCTATTACAAACTTCATCTTATACATCTTCACAATGTCAAGCTATTACAAACTTCATCTTATACATCTTCACAATGTCAAGCTATTACAAACTTCATCTTATACATCTTCACAATGTCAAGCTATTACAAACTTCATCTTATACATCTTCACAATGTCAAGCTATTACAAACTTCATCTTATACATCTTCACAATGTCAAGCTGAAGTTGATCACACCTTGACATTGTGAAGATGAGATAGAATAGGTATATAGACTGACTGCCAATTCTGGCTCATGTTTGATTTTGTAAAGTTTTCTAATAATTGATAAAGCAAGAATACATATGGTGTATCACTTGTATCTGCTATTCAACATTCACAATGCACATAAATAGTTGATTGGTTGTAAGGGGCAATGTGACCTCAATAGTTATCTAATACCCACAGGACCAGTTGAGGGGGTCACGGTATAAAATTGAAAATTTGGACTAGCTCTTAAATCATAGATGCTTTACTAATACAACAGGGGAAATCTTACTTAGACACTGGCATTAGCCTATTCTTTCTGATTTCGAACTGTTAAGGGATCTTTAAGGTGCATAGCATGGACACACAGGGTCTTGGAATATTGTCTCCTCTAACACTAGATATTTCAGGTTAGCAAGTAAGCATCTAACTCACTCAGACACTGTGGCTTTAAAGTGATAATGAAATATGAAATAAATGAAGTTTTACATCCTACTCTTCTGCACTTAATCTGCTAATGGTGACCGGCAACGTTATACAGTGTGCAATAACAGAAAATATGTAAAGACAGCATTATTAGCCTACTCTTTTTACGATTTCCAACCGTAAAGGGATCTTTAACGTGTACAGCCTGTAGCACATAGGGCCTTGGTTTATTTTCCATCCAAACTATTAGACGCTTTTTGCATAAAAAACAAAAGCTGAAAACCAAACATATTAAATAAAGAAGTTAGTGTTTATTATTACTATACTCTAGAATAGAATAATGACAGACTGACTGTATTATAGGTATAATGATTACCTAAATAACACCAGGTAAATACAGTCTGATACTAGTAGTACTCCAGTCTTTACTGTTATAGTATATATCATCCAGACTTTACTGTTAAAGTATATATCATCCAGACTTTACTGTTATAGTATATATCATCCAGACTTTACTGTTATAGTATATATCATCCAGACTTTACTGTTATAGTATATATCATCCAGACTTTACTGTTATAGTATATATCATCCAGACTTTACTGTTAAAGTATATATCATCCAGACTTTACTGTTATAGTATATATCATCCAGACTTTACTGTTAAAGTATATATCATCCAGACTTTACTGTTATAGTATATATCATCCAGACTTTACTGTTAAAGTATATATCATCCAGACTTTACTGTTATAGTATATATCATCCAGACTTTACTGTTATAGTATATATCATCCAGACTTTACTGTTATAGTATATATCATCCAGACTTTACTGTTATAGTATATATCATCCAGACTTTACTGTTAAAGTATATATCATCCAGACTTTACTGTTAAAGTATATATCATCCAGACTTTACTGTTAAAGTATATATCATCCAGACTTTACTGTTAAAGTATATATCATCCAGACTTTACTGTTAAAGTATATATCATCCAGACTTTACTGTTAAAGTATATATCATCCAGACTTTACTGTTAAAGTATATATCATCCAGACTTTACTGTTAAAGTATATATCATCCAGACTTTACTGTTAAAGTATATATCATCCAGACTTTACTGTTAAAGTATATATCATCCAGACTTTACTGTTAAAGTATATATCATCCAGACTTTACTGTTATAGTATATATCATCCAGACTTTACTGTTATAGTATATATCATCCAGTCTTTACTGTTATAGTATATATCATCCAGACTTTACTGTTATAGTATATATCATCCAGACTTTACTGTTATAGTATATATCATCCAGACTTTACTGTTAAAGTATATATCATCACAATACACAGTCAGCTAACCCACAGAAAATACACAAAACTAAAAAACCAGAGGCATTAATTTCTGATAATAGTATTCCAGTGATTATTGTATGCATGAGGGTTGTTGATTTAACTATATATCATGTCATGTCTGATTGGAGTTCCAAAATGACTGACAATTATTTTGATATTTAGGACATTTTCTATGCATTCTTGTCTTAATAATATCTGCATGGTTGAATATCTGAAAGACGATTCTAGACAACAGTTAGTCGTGTATTCAGTTCAACAAAGGATTGTGTGATCTGACCTTGTGTCAGTTTTTGGAATAAAAATATCAAGGAAAAACAATATTTCAACACAACCAAATTGTTTGCGCAAATATTAAGATATATACAAGGTTGGTTTCATGTCTCAGTGCAGGCTGAACTGACAGACTGGATGTTCCAATTTACTAGTGAAATGAAATAAATTTTACATCCTATTCTTCTGCACTCCAGTCTACTAGCGAGGCCGAAAATAATTTCCAATTCATAAACACTTAAAACCACTTTCGGTTTTTTGTCGAAGATGTAATAATAATTGTAGATAGAAATAAACAGTACCAGGTGGTAATCAGATTGGATATACCACATTCTATATACCGTTACTATAAATAGACTATCATAAATACAGAAATATCATCGTCTAGCAACCATGACTACAATACATCTTCATTGAATGACATTAAACAACTTTCCTATAGACCTGTAGGCATTATCACTTCAATATACTGATTTAACCAAGGACTTGAGAGTTTTCAGCATGTGACCCTTGCATCGATAAAACTTTACTGAAGCACTCAATTCAAATCAACAAGCGATTGTGAGTTATCCAGAAGTAAAACCTGTTGACTCAGCAGATACTGAAGTAGCAGACTAAAATTTAACCATTGTCAGCTTACACCTGTTAGTCGAGAAAGGCCACAGAAGGTTTAACAAATTTCCATAAATGACCAAATTGCAGACTAACATGTTACCCTTACTCTTAATAATATTAATCTAGAAAGGCCATTAACGTTTTATTAAGTTTTAACAAATAAATGGCCATGTTGGTTGGTAGATCTATGACAAGTCAACGTCCTCTTCTAGCATATACTGATATTACAGACTAACCAAGTCTTTGTAGGTTAATATTGCTGAATAGACTGTTGGTGGTTTGTTGTAACCAATAATCTTGTAACCACTTATAAACCTACATTATACTATAAACAATATCTCAGTAGATATGGACAATAAGATATAAGTTATAATTTAAAACGACTGGCCTGGGGGAAGAACAACTTAGTTTATCATATCAAACCACCTGTAGATATTATTTATCACCCACCACCAATATACCATAATAAACATTATAAACAACAACAAATATTCATCAACAACACTGGGTGAGAAACAAACATAGCTTCAGAGTAACATCAGTTCTGTACAGTTACCATAAAGAGGAGCTATGAAAGCTTCAAGCTAAAGATTAAATTCATTGAGCCTACCAAAAGCACCGGCATAGAATTGGACTTGGCTCAAATGTACTAAGGAGTTATAATCTTTACTACATTATATATGTTAGCCACATGCACTCACTAAACTCTACCAGAATTATCAGAGTGAGAATTCTAATGAGTTTTCAAAGTGAAGTGACATTCTCCCTATTGGCCTAATGAATTGGAGCTGGAGGTGCCGGGCTGGGGGGTGGGGATTCAGCCTATCCCCTAAATTACAACTAATGTGTTTAAATTTACTGACTTCATTCCAACATTAAACCAGATTATTGAAATATTTCAACAAGTTACCAACTTTATTAAATATCTCGGTTATTTTTCTGACCTACATCTATCTTAACTTGTCTCTCTCTATAGTGATATATATATATATATACCTTTTACATGTTTGTTAATTTATAGAAACAGGTTTGTAAACTGATGATGTAATAACAGTTACTATAATAGAGAATAGGGCGTTATCTTTAGGTATGATATGGGTTTAAACAGTTACAAGTCATGGTTTTTTAAAAGTCTTTATATTAGAAGTGAAATAAATGGAATTTTACATCCTACTCATCTGCACCCTTAATCCAACTGTAGAAATGAATTGGAAAAGAAAATGAATGGAGTTTTACATCCCACTCTTCTCCATCTTCATCGGCAGGGCAAAATGTAGACAGGCGACGCCATGCAGGGTGCAGTGAGGGAAATTTTGCCAGGATCACAGCCTTAACCTACTCATTATGTCAATTCCAACTGTCAAGGGATCTTTAACCTGCACAGCCTGTAGCACACAGGATCTCCGTCCTCTATATTAGAAGGCCTGATATGGGTGATTGGCAGTTTAAGTCAAGGCTTTTAAAGTGATTAGCTTATTATAACAGGTGATTATTTTGCTGAAAAAAACAGATTTCAGATGTAATATCATTTAAGTTTGATATAATCAGTTACATAACTGTTAACACTATAAGTTTTATTTCATGTATTTATGGGTATCTTGACCTTAGTGTTGAGTTACACACTCATTGTAGAGATTTTTAACATAAAGAATTAGTGTAGTTACATTAACAGCATGCCTGTGTCTGCGGTTTCATTAGTCCATTAGATGCAGAATAGTAGGGTGTAAAACTCTGGGATTTCATTTGTAATATCAATCGAACATAGCATGGCATTGTCTGTTCTTCACTAGCCCATTAGGTGCAGAAGAGTAGGATGTAAAACTCCATTCATTTCATTTTTATTTGTGCTTTCATAACATAACTTAACTGCAATGTTACAACTCAATATTCTCTAATCCAACACACAGGAAGCAATAGGATTAACTTAAGATAAAAAATTCGGCTCACAAAGTTTTTAAATTTGAAGAAGGGAAAGTAAATAGGAGGAAGAGCTAGTAAATGACGAGAACATGAAAAGTTAAAAGTGATTAAAAATGTAAATGTTGTAAACCCTATTGACATTACGAGTCGTTACAAGTCGTTAGGAGTCGTTAGGAGTTGTTAACACTGTAATAATATGTTGATAAACCTGAATATACCCCAAGGTTTCATTGATAATAACTCACAAGATAAACCATTTACTGATAACCCCTCGGTCAAAGGTCAAATTTATCGTTTTTTAAATTTATTTAATGACATTAAAACCCATTTTACATGCATTACAAAAATAAAATCCATTCTCACAATGTAACAGAAATAACAGATTTTGTGGAATGTAAACATAGCATTTTAAAGAACATTTCTAATTATAATCCACAAGAAGCAGAACATCAGATCACTCTCAAGTAAATTGAGCTACAGAGCTCTTACTGAATAATTTCAAATGTATCAAAATCTTTAGCAAGGTCTCTGGCATTTGGAATTTGTTTGTAGTGTTAGCGCCAGAGGGAAATGTCTGCCAGATTCCAAGAATGTGTTTATAAATTTCTTAAAGAGAGGTTAAAAAATTTTAAACAATGTAATATCATACTTCCCTCTTACGCAGAGAGTTGTAGTGAGTAGGATTGGATTGTCGTCTGCTAAGACAGTGGATTAGCTCAGTCAGTAGCGAGTTGAATTGTCCAGAAAGAAGTGAGTAGTGAGTTGTGGTCTGCTAGGACAGTAGAATAGCTCAGTCAGTAGTGAGTGGATTGTCGTCTGCTAGGACAGTGGAATAGCTCAGTCAGTAGTGAGTTGGATTGTCGTCTGCTAGGACAGTGGAATAGCTCAGTCAGTAGTGAGTTGGATTGTTGTCTGCTAGGACAGTGGAATAGCTCAGTCAGTAGTGAGTTGGATTGTCGTCTGCTAGGACAGTAGAATAGCTCAGTCAGTAGTGAGTTGGATTGCTGTCTGCTAGGACAGTAGAATAGCTCAGTCAGTAGTGAGTTGGATTGTGTCTGCTAGGACAGTAGAATAGCTCAGTCAGTAGTGAGTTGGATTGTCGTCTGCTAGGACAGTAGAATAGCTCAGTCAGTAGTGAGTTGGATTGTCGTCTGCTAGGACAGTAGAATAGCTCAGTCAGTAGTGAGTTGGATTGTCGTCTGCTAGGACAGTAGAATAGCTCAGTCAGTAGTGAGTTGGATTGTCGTCTGCTAGGACAGTAGAATAGCTCAGTCAGTAGTGAGTTGGATTGTCGTCTGCTAGGACAGTAGAATAGCTCAGTCAGTAGTGAGTTGGATTGTCGTCTGCTAGGACAGTGGAATAGCTCAGTCAGTAGTGAGTTGGATTGTCGTCTGCTAGGACAGTAGAATAGCTCAGTCAGTAGTGAGTTGGATTGTTGTCTGCTAGGACAGTGGAATAGCTCAGTCAGTAGTGAGTTGGATTGCCGTTTGCGAGGACAGTGAAGTAGCTCAGTCAGTAGTGAGTTGGATTGTCGTCTGCTAGGACAGTAGAATAGCTCAGTCAGTAGTGAGTTGGATTGTCGTCTGCGAGGACAGTGAAGTAGCTCAGTCAGTAGTGAGTTGAATTGGCGTCTGCTAGGACAGTGAAATTTCTAAATAAGAATTGAGTTGGATTGTCGTTGGCTAGACGATTGGGTAAATTTGGTTAATTACAATATCAATCAGGTGTGATAATTAAATCAATTAAAGTTATCACATTCACTGGGTTTAAAACCAGAAAGTGTGAAACAGTGTTATATCTGTACAAGATTATCTCTTGCTGATTCATACAACTTGGCATTCACCTTCTAATATACTATATACTTTACTCACAGCAGACGGCAAGCTAAGGTCAAGGTCATTCTATTTACAGATAACAAGATGCTTCTATCAACACTGATTTTATCAAGTAGGTAAATTGGTTTTATATTGGGGGAGAAGATTACAGATACTAGTCAAAAAATACATTCCTTTTGAATTGCTCCAAGGGGAATGCTGAAATCATCTGCTAGGATGCACAATGGTCTCAGGTGTTCAGACACATAAATGACCCCAAGGGGCTTCTCATATGAAAAGAGATGTGTACAAAATAAACATATTAAACACAAGTTGGTAACTAGAAGATTTGAACAGATGTAGAGTTGAAAACCACAATCGCAGAGGAGAAGTAGCATCAGGTGTTCTAGAGGTGTGGGTATTTCCTGCAATAAATAGTGTCATTAAACTAAGAAGAACTTCAGATCTGGGCCCATTTTCTCAAAAACCTTGTAACTTTAAAACTTGATTTAATATTCCAGTCATCTGGAGCCTGTTTCACAGAAACTTAACTTAGGATAATTTTAGTGTTCCTATGGTCAGATTGGTCAATCACTAAAATTAAGTTTTTATTAACCAATCAGGTACTGTATATCTTAAAATCTTGATTGTATCTTTGTTAAAATTTTGTGAAACAGGTCCCTGATTGGTCAATCACTAAAATTGATTTTAATATCCAATCTAATTACTGTATTTCTTAAAATCTGAATTTTATCTTCTTTAATATTCGAGAAGAAGGCTTTGGATAAATTTCTTAAGATTCATACAGCGATAGAGAAATAAATGTACCAAATTCCACAATTCTAACTATACAGGCTGCGATTATATTGAAGATACTGAAATAGCAACGAAGCAGGATGGAGTTGAGGAAGATCATTATGGTGAAGTGGTCGACAATTTAAAATAGAGTTAAAATTGAAATTATTTCCGTTGAAACAAATAAATACTTGACTCCAACTCTAGAATAATACAGTGTTGTCAGAATACTGTAGTACTATTGTTTCTTATTCAAGATAGAGGTTAATTGTTGCCAGATTGACTTTTTGTTTTGGAAAAAATAGACATGACCCACTTCTGTATGGTTGGTTTGAAACACCTGAGGGGATTAACTTGAATAGAGAGGGCGAGCAAAGACAATGGGAGATTTTATATCAATTGAGTGACTTTTTTCAAAAATGTAGTTTTATGTGCGGGATGTTTGAAACTATCCATTCTTCACCCTAAACACCCTGTTTCACACCAATACTTCATAAGTTGGTTCTGTACAAATTTAGACTTCAAATAAACCTTTATTTTTTTGCCAAAAAGAAAGTTTAAAGTTAATGTGCACAAATATCAACAGTGACAAAATACACCTGAATAAAAGTTCAAGTACACAATGTTACAGACATCAATATGATGATGTCAAACTTAAGTACATTAGCAGTATTTAAAAAACGTTTAAGATGAAGATTGTAACAGAAATAACACATCTTTAAATAAAGGCTTCTATTAGGGATGTTGATTTTACTCTCTTTGCCATACATGCTTGTCTCAGTGATATTGTTAAAAGACCGCGGTTGGCAATAACAGTAGGTTATTGTACTTTCCCTGCCGCCTATTTTAGGGTCAAGTATACTCATTTCATAACAACTTCTAAATACATCTTACAATAACATTTACGCTTGGATTTGCAATTTAATATTCAACACTTACAAAGCTTAAGAAGACGGTCAGCACTATGCAGTGTGTAATGAGGAAAATTCTGCGAGGACAGCGGCATTAGCCTACTCTTTTGCAATTTAAGAATATTTGAGAAACCAGGGCTGTATTTTAATCAGGTTTTTCACAAGTAGAGGTGTTTAAATAAGACCAGCAGTTTGGTTGTTAAGTGACACTTTACCTGGTCATCTTCAAACATCACTAATCCCCACATTAACCCTCTTCCAACTAACATTAACCCTCTTCCAACTAACAGAGATCTTCAGTCAACAACTACACTTACATTTTCTATTAACACCAACCTTGTTTGTCATTCAACTTAAAAAATAACACAAGACTGTTACAGACTGCTAGACAGGTCCCTTTCTATAATACCAACTTAATAAACAATACAAGACTGTTACAGACTGCTAGACAGGTCCCTTTCTATCATACCAACTTAATAAACAATACAAGACTGTTACAGACTGATAGACAGGTCCCTATCTATCATACCAACTTAATAAACAATACAAGACTGTTACAGACTGATAGACAGGTCCCTTTCTATCATACCAACTTAATAAACAATACAAGACTGTTACAGACTGCTAGACAGGTCCCTTTCTATCATACCAACTTAATAAACAAACACAAGACTGTTACAGACTGATAGACAGGTCCCTTTCTATCATACCAACTTAAAAAACAAAACAAGACTGTTACAGACTGATAGACAGGTCCCTTTCTATCATACCAACTTAAAAAACAAACACAAGACTGTTACAGACTGCTAGACAGGTCCCTTTCTATCATACCAACTTAATAAACAATACAAGACTGTTACAGACTGATAGACAGGTCCCTTTTTGCATTCCAACTTAAAAAAACACAAGGCTGTTACAGACTGATAGACAGGTCCCTATCTATCATACCAACTTAAAAAACAAACACAAGACTGTTACAGACTGCTAGACAGGTCCCTTTCTATCATACCAACTTAATAAACAATACAAGACTGTTACAGACTGATAGACAGGTCCCTTTCTATCATACCAACTTAATAAACAATACAAGACTGTTACAGACTGATAGACAGGTCCCTATCTATCATACCAACTTAATAAACAACTACAAGACTGTTACAGACTGCTAGACAGGTCCCTTTCTATCATACCAACTTAATAAACAATACAAGACTGTTACAGACTGATAGACAGGTCCCTTTCTATCATACCAACTTAATAAACAATACAAGACTGTTACAGACTGATAGACAGGTCCCTATCTATCATACCAACTTAATAAACAATACAAGACTGTTACAGACTGATAGACAGGTCCCTTTCTATCATACCAACTTAATAAACAATACAAGACTGTTACAGACTGATAGACAGGTCCCTTTCTATCATACCAACTTAATAAACAATACAAGACTGTTACAGACTGCTAGACAGGTCCCTTTCTATAAAACTAACTTAATAAACAAAACAAGACTGTTACAGACTGATAGACAGGTCCCTATCTATCATACCAACTTAATAAACAAAGACGAGACTGTGAAAGACAATAGACAGGTCCCTTTCTTTTTTTAAATTGACTCTAGTCAGTGAGGTGGGTTTGGGTCTGAT
Source organism: Nipponacmea schrenckii (assembly GCA_030562195.1). Classification (NCBI taxonomy): domain Eukaryota; kingdom Metazoa; phylum Mollusca; class Gastropoda; family Lottiidae; genus Nipponacmea; species Nipponacmea schrenckii. The sequence goes on from CM060199.1 coordinate 1,512,019, forward strand.
AAGGGGTTGATATGATATGATGTTGTTGGAACAGGACAATAAACCTAGGCCCTCTACTGACCCAAACAAACACAGATCTACCAAGTCAACAACTTGATGTTATTAGATAAATAACTCTAAATTATAAACTAGGAGAACACTGGGTGCTTTTCAATAATCATCAGCATAAATAACCCCTTTACTCTATATAAAAAAAATACGAGATAAAAAAAATGTGAATTACTGTTTTTTACAAAACTCGGAAGTCATTTCACACATTAATGCTATGTTTTATTTTAACACTTGACCTGCCAAAATGTCAGATAAGTGACCTTTGTGGTATTTACTATTATTTGATTTTGGCTGGTTTGTCTTCCTGTCCAGGGTATAGAATGTTTTTGAGGTATATAATTGGGGTGGTATTTATAACTGATTGTTACAGCCTCGTTAATTTTTACATCTTAATTTCTTCCGGTTTTTTTTCGTCATGTTTATCAACCCTTAACTTTACATTATTATTTTATTTTTTCAACTTTGGTAGATTTATAAATTTTTGCTGTTAAAAAAAATCAATTCAATCAACATTCAGACTTTCTCAAAGAAAGCTCCACTGCTTTCAACACAATGCGTTCTGTGGAACCACTTGAAGACTTAACGCCAATTCCAGCCCCGTTGCTAGGACTGAAATAGTGTTATTTTGTATCTTTTGTATTGGTTCAAGTCAACCCCAAAGCCTGGAGGACATATTTTGGGCATTTCTGAGGACCAAACTCAGTTGGGATTTGAGGTAACAGAAACTTGTTACAAGGGGGCAAGTTGACAGAATATCAGAATAAATGTTTGGAGTGTCCCTCACAACATTAACAAATCCTGTTTACAATCTCTTTAATATGCTTAGTGACCACAGATTGGTAAGGTTTGATAATGACCACTTGACCACTGGCTACAAGTTACCACCAGTCAACCTGTCAGCTTATCATACAGTAAGTACATCATGTTGACAGATCATTGCTTACTGTCATTAGTCCGAAACTTGGTTACTTCCTGGGACATTAATAGTCAAAATTGACAGATGTCAAACCAGTTGTTGGTCAGAAAAAACAAAGTCAAGTTTAGTGCATAACTTCCCTCGTATTACTATATGACCTGGAGGAAGTATGACGAATGGGGGTTTTAGTTTCAACATAACGTAGAATAATTCATGAAATATAAAGAACATGTAGTTTCATATGAAATACTAGCTACTTCCAGAATAGGTCAATCATTTCAGAATAACCAGTGGTAGGAGTGTGGGGTGGGGGCTATAGTTGTACAGTAGCTGGGGTGGGGCTATAACCAGTAGTAGAAGATTCGTATGAAATGCTAACTACTCATACCAGAAAAGGTCAATCATTTCGGACTGCTCCCTGACCTGAGAAGATCAAAGAGATATTTAAATGAGATCAATCAGATAAAAACAGGTTTATCTTCAATGTCAACATTCCTCTATAACTTGTTATATTATTGATGGTGTTTATTATTCTATTTTACACTCAGCCCAATTTTACACTTACAATCAAAACAACCTTTTACACTTCAATAGTTATTATTCTACAGTTATTGAACAATATGTATAAGCTTATATTTGCCATTGTTTTTTTAACGATTGGAATCATATTTAAATGATGTTAACAAAGTGTGAGATAAGGTTACTAATTATGATAAAATATGTTTGAGTGGAAATTAAGGTATATTAAATGGCTGATTGAAAAATTGAAAAAGTTTTATTGTGGCACAGAAACAATATTAGTAATAGTATATATCGATTTACAGCACCCCTTCCAAAGATAACTTCTTTACAGTCCCTTTAAAACCAGGCCCCAGCCCCAGCCCCCCCCCCCTCTCTCACATTTACAAACATTTGAATCAGAGACCATCTATAGAATTAATGAAAATCCAATTTCCAAATATCTTTGTGGAGACAATTGTTTTGAAATCATAACCAGGCTAACTTTAAATATTTTCAGATTGCCGTTGGAATGAACGTATTTGAAGTAGTCAGAATTTCCCAGATTATAAAGATTTAAAACAATATTAAATCTAATTCACTGTTTATATTGATTAGAAATGTGTTTGTCATCAAATCTTCCAGCCTAAATAAACATCTACACACACTGGCTTCATTTTAAACTTCATTAAAATTCAGGTCAAGTCTTGGCCTACATCTTACTTTGAATTTTACTGACATATATAGACACATTTAAAATCTATCTTTGGTACAGTTTTATAGGTGTGTTTATCAGGTTTTTTTTTAGTTTTATTTGCCAGCCAAGTCTGATTGAAGCGCTAAATGTCTGAGTGATTATAGTGTTTAAATACAGGTATAGTGATAATTTCCATTTTGTCATTTAGGACAAAAATTTGAACAAGAAAAACTTATCTAGGCATCATTAAAGCTGTTTGGCGCCTTGCTGGAATAATGGACAAAGCAACCTAAAGCTGAACAGTTGCAGGGGGTGGGGCTATAACCAGTAGTAGGGGTGGGCGGGTGGGTTAAATCAAGTGGGGTAGGCTGTATAGACAGTTGCAGGGGTGGGGCTATAACCAGTAGTAAGGGGGTGGGCTATAACCAGTAGTAAGGGGGTGGGGCTATAACCAGTAGTAAGGGGGTGGTGCTATAACCAGTAGTAAGGGGAGTGGGGCTATAACCAGTAGTAAGGGAAGGTGGGGCTATAACCAGTAGTAAGGGGGTGGGGCTTATAACCAGTAGTAAGGGGGTGGGGCTATAACCAGTAGTAAGGGGGTGGGGCTATAACCAGTAGTAAGGGGGTGGGGCTATAACCAGTAGTAAGGGGGTGGGGCTATAACCAGTGAAGGTGGGGCTATAACCAGTAGTAAGTGGGGTGGGGCTATAACCAGTAGTAAGGGGGTGGGGCTATAACCAGTAGTAAGTGGGGTGGGGCTATAACCAGTAGTAAGGGGGTGGGGCTATAACCAGTAGTAAGGGAAGTGGGGCTATAACCAGTAGTAAGGGGGGGGGGCCCTATAACCAGTAGTAAGGGGGTGGGGCTATAACCAGTAGTAAGGGGGTGGGGCTATAACCAGTAGTAAGGGGGTGGGGCTATAACCAGTAGTAAGGGGGTGGGGCTATAACCAGTAGTAAGGGGGTGGGGCTATAACCAGTAGTAAGGGGGTGGGGCTATAACCAGTAGTAAGGGGGTGGGTTATAACCAGTAGTAAGGGGGTGGGGCTATAACCAGTAGTAAGGGAGTGGGGCTATAACCAGTAGTAAGGGAGTGGGGCTATAGCCAGTAGTAAGGGGGTGGAGCTATAACTGAGTTAAGTATGTGAGAAAAGCTATCTACAGTATAAATTACTAGATTTTAATAGCCTGTTCATGAGGTGTTGATTATCTTTATCACATTGTATAATTTACAGTCAAGTATCATTTCACTAAACTTTATAACTCTAGATCCTATACAGTACTACAAACACATTGTATTCTGTTAGTATCACTTCTCATACTGCAAGAACGAACCATCTAACCCTTGAAAACTATTTTCTGATTGGATCATAGTTTCATGGGATCTTACAATGTAAACCAATCATAATTCTGAAAGCACTGGCCACATCTGAATATTTTTGTCAAACCATAAACAATCTGAATAGACAGATACAGATAGGCCTACTGACATCAGAAAATCTACAAACATCCAAAATAGGACGGAATTGACATCTCAAATTATAATATTATTGGTATAAGGAATGACTCAACAAAAACCACAGACGTCACATCACATTTCTTCAAAACTTTCGGTTTAAATTGCTCTTCGTTTGTCAACAATGAAATAACTTGTTAAGTCTGAATGGTATGAATATCTTCAGGTATTTTAACCAGGTAATAACCATTCATTGTTTATTTACCTGTATTTACACAAACCTCAACCATGTCAACAATTTAACTATTTTCATCCCAATTTTAATTCCTAAATTAGACCATATCAACAACTTGGGCCGTAAAACACGTACTGGAATTTATTTAATATCAACTCGAAAACCAATTTCTTTCCTAAGATCAGATCTTTAAACGTCATTTAGAAACAGAAATAAAAATGAAATGAATGGAGTTTTACTTCCTATTTGATACACCTTACTGTTTAACTGCTAATAAAGACAGATTTAGAAAGAGTAAGGACAATACAAGACAGTCACTATATCTGACTGTGCATTATCATATTTTTTATAAACCAGTTTCCCAGTAACAGGATTTCGTCATTATTAATATATTTTGGGTGAGACATATAAAATGTCTGCTCATGTGAAAATTGTAACCTGAAAACAGACCTCTTTATCTTACTTTCTTTCTTCTGATTAGGCTAGTATTAAAAACCTATTTTTACAACGCCACTGCACTATTATAATACTTTATGTCCAACTTAGCCTATTTTCTACCGGTCAATTTAGATGTACAATCCGTCACGACTGGCATATATGACCAAGACAACAACCCTGATTAAGAGCAAAAAGTTCCTAAGTAAGGCACTGGCCAAGGTTACTAATAGAGAATGTATTGATGAAAGCTTGCTAAGAAATCCTTTTGAGAAATCTTTCTGGGTCAATGCACTGGCAGAAATGACTTCAACAAAATGAAATGAGTTGAGTTTTACATCCTACTCTTCTGTACCTAATCGGCTAATGAAAACGGTCATAGACTTCAGTGATTATTGGCTGATAAAATGATATCAGGAGTGTTGGCAGAGCAGGCCTTTAAATAGATTCCATCTACACTCTCTTTAAATACTTCTTGTACAGAGGTAAAGGGTTGATATTAGGTTATTATTATCTAACCAGGTATATATCATTATGTACTGTTATATAACCATGGTGACCCAATTACATATGATGTACATTAACTTTTCTTATCAAAGTTCAAGCTACCTATTCACTTAAATACCATATTTAATGTAACCTGCCAATTCAATTCATATTTACAAGGGATGTTGCTTACAATTACCAGTCATGGATGTTTCATGTTAACAATAACCTCTATCTGAAGATCTTAATGTGTACAATTTACACAAAACTAAAATTGGTTGGACTGATTTATCATGAAACCACCTCATTTTACTTGAAAATATCATGGAATTTCTAACATAAATTTTTGCAACATTTATGAAGAAAATTTTGGAATATATAGATCTTAATCTCATGGCAAAACTTATTTTTATTTCTTGCACATCTTTATCAATTCAAAGAAACAAACTGAAACTAGAGCACATTTTAACCCCAAAAAGTTTTCTTCCCTTCCCTGAACAGGCAGGTACAATTCAAATAATAATTATGTTTCACTGATAACACTAATATAATTATCATCAGTAATAATTATTGATATCTACAATGTATAACTATATTGTATTACAATCAGTTACAATGTTATCAATGATTACATTTATGGGGGGGGGGGGTATGCCATTTTCAAAATATCTGTTACCATTTTAACCAAATTAACGATTTGGTAGAGTTGAGACTGTTTTGACATGTTATCGTTTTAACTCGATACGATTCCTCTTTCAACGGATATTATTTTCACCTGACATTATTACCGTTAACTTTACACAATCTCTCATCCTGCCTTCCTAGGTAATTAATTCTTAATCGAAATCAAAAGATGCATTGTTTGAAAGTGACGAGAACGTAAGCACTGGCCAAGGTCATGAAATAAAGGTTCAAGTTTTTACAAGGTGTTCGAGATATATAGTTAATATTAAAGCAGTATGATTTCTCTTAGTAAAATTTCTGAAGAGATAAGAGTCTGTTTCTACAATGCAGTCTCAGAAAAGATTCGAAATGAATTAAATTGTTAACTTTTAAGCACATCACCTGCACAAAATTTTACATAGAAATGACTTTGAAATTTGCACTAGCAGACCTTTTGGCAATGAAATTCTAACAATTTCAGGTTCCTACAAATCAGCAGATTTCCTTAAATCTCTGAAAATACTTTTCAGACAGGAATATGAAAGTGACTAAGCCAGTAAAATACTAAATAATTTAGAAAAAGGCTATAGTCAATAAAGGATATTATTTTAATTAGGAAATGTCGAACCTGAAAACCACAAATATTCCCAACCAGACACAATCAGAACAACTAAATAAAGAGAGGCTTGATAAGTTTAATATATTAAATTGCCCACAAGAGAATAGGCCTACTGGTATATAGAAAGACATGACTAACCCCCTAGACAGTAAGTAGGATGTTACAGTAGTTATTTCACACTAGAACCTGTCTATACACTGTGCTATTATTATACCTCAATGCCTACTGAGTGAGTGATGGAGATAATTTGTGTAGGACATTTTCTGTGACTTTATCTTAAACATTTGTCTTTAATTTCCTCCATTAATTATCAAATCATTCGAACATCTGATAATTTGTTTTTCATGGATTTTTAGACTCTGAGAAAATCCAGTTTTGGGTCAAAAATGATAAATTTCTTAGAAAATACCCTTTCAATGTCACATAGTCTCTAATAATACCGGTATTACAGGCCCCGCCCCTTCCATGCCTCAGCCTTATTTGGAGTGCAATCAAAACCTATAATGGCGGACACCGGTATTTCTAAACATGTTTCAGCGACTTAAATTTAACTCTAAACAAAATTAAAGTGAATGTCAATACTGAAAATGTCTTGTGGTATGACTTGTGTATGTTTTATGGGGTGACAGATATGTAAATGAACCAATATAGTGACTCGACTTTCAATAACGACCGCCAAATACACTGACCTTTTTTTGCTGTTTCTCCCAGGCAGGGTCTAATAATCCCTCTCTATCCCATTCCTCTTCTTCCTCCATATAGCCATCGTAGTATTCGTCCGACATTTTAGTGGCTTCACTCCACTTGATCCCCTAAGTGCTGAAATTGATTGAAAGTCTAATTTTGAAGTTCTGAAAGTTAACAAGATAGGAAAAGATCAACACCCAGCCGGAGATCTCGTCACGTGACCTAGTTTCTCACCGGAACTGAATCAGTTGTGCTTTCGTCAGGGGTTAAAGTTGAAAGGTCAGGATATCAAGGAATGCCCTGTATATTATACCATATAACATTTGGCATTTACCTTGTATATGATTGAAATTTGGTAATATTATATTCGGCATGCCACGATTAGTGACGTAATATATAATGAGCTGCGGGTATTTAGAAATTATTCTGCTGGATCTAAGAAATATTATTTTCTCAGGAAACTCGGAATACTTAAATTATATAATGATAATGCGGTGTGTATTTTGAAAAAATTCAAAATCCTGATTTAAAAATTTTACACATCTTGATATCATTAAAATATAAAAAGGAAACGTGTACCAAATGGACAAATATACACGCGAGTGTCAAAATTATGAATTGTAGGTCTATTTTATTTTAAAACTGTCGGTAATGAAAATTTAAAATAACGGCTACCGAATAAATAAATATTTAGAATAAGTGAAATATTTGTCTATGTAGGCTGGTCTATTATATTCAAAATAAAAAGACGGGAAAATGACTATTTTTGGTATGAAATCAGTCGATCGTGAGCCAATCAATATGGCAGTATTTATGATAAAATTAGCTTTCTGACTCATCTATAAATAAAGTTAATCTTATTGTATTATACGAGATATAGAAGCAGGAAATTTACATTATTTAATAACATACTACGTTTCGAAACATATACAGGTGAATATTTAACTTGATAACGCTACCTGTTTGTGTTTCGAAACGTAGTATGTAATAAAGTATGTAGTACATCCATATATCTTTTGGTGTTTAAATATTTGTCTTACTACCTGTTAAAGCGAAATTTCAGATACCCGTAACACTTACCAGATTTGATATCCGATGTCTGGATTCCCTGTCATTCAAATAGAAGCGCAGTGTGGAAATAAAACGAAATAAAATATCAATGAAATGTCCAGAAAATTGTAAACAGCTACAATTCTTTAAGATTAACAATCACAAGATTATCTCATTACGACCGAAAATCGCAGATGGTTCGCCCGAATCTTGCGTGTCCATATAAGAGCAATCAAATATAAGAAGAGGTTGCTGAAAATGAGCCTAATGCCATGTCGCTTATTCATTTTGACGTCATAACAGGTGCCCGTTACAACGATCACGTTATATTGTTATTAATGCTAATTGTTATGAATAGTGATTTCTGTTTGTATATTAAATAATAACAGACATTGTTATCATCAACATGTGGCTACAGACGTGTTATTCATTTCGTATAATAGCACATATTGGTGGTCGGAATTAAGTAAATGCAAATCGTAGGCTTCTAAATTTTGAATAGAGAACCTTCCCAAAATCCATGGGAAGCTCTAAGATCCGATTGGCTAATAGCAGGATTAAATCTGCTTAGATACTTAATCTGCCGGCCTTAATCCTTTAATAAGATGGTGGTTCTTGACCAACAGTGCAGCATGACTACATTAAAACAATCTACTGATCAAAGGTTGTTTGTCTGTTCATTATCTCAAGGCAGCCTAGTATCACCTTCATTGCATGTATTGTTGATACAGTTTGAATGTATTTATTTTAAATATTTCAACAAATAAATGGTCTGTTTCATAACTCTATGTGTTGGTCAAACTGATGACCAACCGTCCCTTTAAGTTATCCCGATATGATAGCCTTTAAAGAGTTACCTCCCATGCAATACTTTCTATTCCGAACCTGGGTTTATTTCTGGATTTAAGAAATAAACCTGATGGCACTAAAGATCTATCGATGCAGTATTAGAGCATGGAAATCTGATCTCTTTCTAGTTTATGTAAGGATTTGAAACAATTTTCGGTTGGTGTTAGGGTGAGATGAGAATAGTATTCTCAAGAAAGCACTGGCCTAGGTCATGAAGTAAGAAACAACATTATAGGATGAGATAGTGTAAACAATATTTAAAAATTTCTTGATCTTTCAACGGTTCCGAAATCCAAATCTAAAAAAACAAAATAACTTTTTAATTTTGGTCCTCATTATCCTGTTCAAATACTGGAGCCCATTGACCTATAATAAACTAAAGTGTATGCTTGATGACATTTGACTAATAATTATTTAAGGTAATATGTGATATATATATATATATATAAAATAGTTATGGATTTGAAGGGAGCCGTGGTGGCTCAGTGGGTTAGACGCTTGCTCGCTAACCTGAAGGTCCAGGGTTCAATCCCGGCAAAGGTCGAGATGAACTTTCGGATTTTTCAGCCCGGTTTCCCCTTGTCAGTGATGCAGGTCGAAGGGACATGGAAAAAGCTTCTAGTCGTTCGGATGGGACAATAAACCGAAGTCCCGTGTGCTACAGGCTGTGCACGTTAAAGATCCCTCGATAGTTGGAAATCGCAAAAAGAGTAGGCTAATACTGCTGTCCTGGCAAAATGTCCCTCATTGCACACTGCGTTGCCCGTCTTCATTAGCCCATAAGGTGCAGAAGAGTAGGACGTAAAACTCCATTCATTTCATTTATGGATTTGAAAAAACATTTTGCAGTGGTTCAAGTCTGCCATGGACTAAATGGTTACTAAGATTTTTATTCCTCTTGAACGCGGTAACAATTCTTTTAGTATAAACCTGTGGATATTTCTGTTGTAGAGTTTTATAGTAATTTTTTACAATTACCGATGCGTTGGTAGCAGTATGATTATAGGTAGTATTGGGTGTTATAGAAGATACTCTCCTATGGAAGCACTGGCCAAGGTCACAAGAAGAGAACATACATTTTCCTTCACATTTCTGTTATTACATAAAGTAATGATTCCGAAGATTAGATTAAAAATACAATTAAAGATAACAATGAAATCTTAAATGACTAAAATATAATAATACTTGCAAATAATATATACATATAACTAACATGATTCAATTGTTAGAGGGAGTTAATGGAATAGGGTCCAATTTGCCATGGACTATTTTTATTTCTCTTAAAAGCAGTAACCAAACGTTTAGTGTAAATATTAGGAAATTGATGTTGGAGTTCTTTATAATATCGTTTGACAATCAAAGAGGCATTTTTGGCTGTAGTATTATAGGTTGCAACAAAGGGTATGATTTGGTTGTCATGTTGGATGTTAAGTCCATTAGGTATAACAGTTTGTAACTGATCAATCCAGAAACTCTCTCTCTGCAATCGTGTGGTTTTAGGTTTAACTGCAGGTAAAAAGGGAACTTGTTCGATAGGCATAACCAGAAGATCTTCAATGGAATGATTGGGTTGGTTGAAATGATTCGTAATTGGTCTATCTTTCATATGAAGTATATCAAAACGGTGGCCGATAAATCGAGTACGCAACGCATTTTGGGTTTCACCAACATTTGAACATCGCATTTTTTTGCAAGAAATTAGGTAGATTATATTTTTATCTTTACATGAAAGTATGTCATTCATCTGATATTTTTTTCGTTTTTATTATTCTTGAAATAATGTGAACTATGTACATATTCGCAGGTACGACACCTAGAACCTCTACACGGTATGGAGCCAAACCATTGGGCGGGGGAGGGGGTCATTTTTCTTTTGAATCTCCAAAATAGTGTCTTTTTTAATTTTGTGCAAAAACGTTTTGAATAACCCCTTTCTCGCAATTTGCTAAAAACTAGTTCTCACGAATTTCGATTTAATTACGCCAGAAAACGTGTGCTTCGGATGAAACGAAGTTTTGAACAAAAGTTGGTGTGTGTCGGTTTCTTTGAAATACACTTTGATATCTAATTTTTTAGTTTGATTGAAATTAGGTCCTTTGAATACTGTCGTATCCAAAAAATTCATACTGTTTTCGGAAATGTTTGCAGTTAACTTCACAGAAGGATGGTGATTATTTAAAATTTCAAAATATTCCCAAAAGTTTGCCAAATTATGAAAATATCGTCTAAAAACCTTCCATAGAAGAAAGGTTGAAACGGGGATATTAATGATATTTCGCGTTCCCATTCGGCCATAAAAATGTTCGCATAACTCGGCACGAAGCGTTTCCCCATTGCAGTGCCGGAAGTTTGAAGATAATTTTTCCATTAAAAGTAAAGTCATTGCGCGTAAGACATAATTCTAGGAGATCTAATATTTCTTTGTCTGGACGGTCAGAACATGGATTTCTAAGAAAGGCTTTTTGTACAGCGTCTAATCCCGATTTGTTGTCAATATTCGTATACATACTTGTTACATCTAACGAGATAAATAGCGCATTGTCTGGAATATCTAATTTTCGAATTTTTGCTATAAAATCGGTGGTATCTTTAAGATAAGAAGGATGTTTACAAGCCAATGGCAGTAAGAAATGATCAATATATTTGGAAACTTGGTATGATTCGCTTGTACAGTCAGAAATGATGAAGGGGATTATTTGGTTGTCATGCTGAAGGTTTAAGCCATTCGCATATACTGTGTCCAACTGGTCCATCCAATAGCTCTCGCGCTGCAATCTTCTATATTTTGGCTTAATATTAGGCATCGACATAACCACCTCAATAGGCATATTTACCAAGTCTTCAATGGAGTGGTCGGGGAGGTTAAAGTGGTTCGCAATAGGTCTGTTTTTGCCATGTACGATATCGTAACGATGGCCATTAAAACGGGTTCTTAACATATTTTATTGTTTCGCCAACATATTGGACTTTGCATTTTTTACAAGAAATTAGGTATATTAAATTAGAAACTAAAGAGAAAATAGTTGTAGTCTGTATCCAATTTAGGGAGGGTAACTCTTGATGACGTTTTACTGAGGTCTGGTTGATCAAGACTTGTTATGTTTTGAAATGGAGAAACAGTTGGCAGAATATCGAGCTAAAAAGGAAAGAGAGAGAAGATCTCAGCAATCCTGGACCGAATACTTATTTAGAGGACGAAAGGTGTTCGGTTTTATCATATTTCTTAGAGTAACTTTGGTCCTTTCTTGCCAATAGTTGAGATATAGACAGTTTAGTTCAGACCTGTCAGCTGTCATATAATTCAATTGTTAGCATTTCATTTGACCATTGATGTGTCGACGTCAGTTTTAAGACAAGTCATAAACATAATAGACCGTATTTGGTTTTTATGGTTCGAAAGAGATAAACATGGTCATCCTTGCTTTTCTCCAGAAGAATAAATGAAGGGTCACTGTAGGTTGAGGATAAACAATCAAAATTGTTTCATATCAAATCTTTTCAAGGTTTACCTCATTGCACACTGCTTATTGTTACCTCATCAGCCAACACTGAACTGAGGGTTACTTAAAAAAATCCACACAAGCCAACTGAAGTTTGAAGCTGGTAAAGAAAAAACTTGACGTCTGTCAAATGAGTGTGTTCTACATCTAGTCCACTTATGGACTAGGCTTAGTGTAGCAAAACCCCTTTCGCCTACAATTTTGACTATTCCACATCGTACCGGTATTCTGAATTTTGATTTTATTTCTTTGCAGGAACCTTCTCCAAGAGATTCTGACTCACCAGATACTAGACAAAATATTAAACAGACCAAAAATGTCTCCCACATTCAAAATGGTGAAGTGATTTATCATGAAACTGAAGAAGAGGTCAATGAAAGTTCTAATCGCAAATATTTCACTCTCCAAAATATTCTGATCCTTATATTATGGATATTGTGTTGGAAGATATTTATAGAACTTCAATTCGGTGCAGTTTTTTTCTTGATTTCTGGATTTTTATTTATTTATTTTAACACAAGAACTGGACCTAAAAGTTCCAAATTAAGTGCCTATTCCGTTTTTAATCCAAATTTTGAAAGACTTGAAGGAACATTAACAGCAGAACAATTTGAAAGCGAACTTTTACGACGTCCGATTGGTAAAGATGACAGTTAATATTTTGTAAAACTATCAGTGATCTCGAAACAGGAAAAGTTGGTTAAAAGTCAACTTCATAAACTGAAACATTCCTCAAATACTTCTAAAAAGATCGTACAACAAATAGTTCTTTTACCAAATCTAATTCTTTGAGGATTTTATTTATAATATTTATTTGGTGATAGGTGTTTAGTTGAAGACAGTCCTTCTTCTCAATGTAATAAGAAAGCAAACTTTTATTTACTTAACCCTATTTAAATTAGAAACCTAATAATTTTATATCAGGGCCCTAATTTTTGAAAAACTTAAGAAATAATTATGTTTAAAACTAAATGGCATCAATATTCTATGGTACAGGGTTGTCTCATAAATACATGAAATGAAATGAACAGATTTTTACGTTATAGTCTTCTGCACCTTGTGGGTTAATAAAGACAGGCAATGCCATGCTGTGAATAATGAGTGTAATTTTGACATTTTGCAAGCATCTTACTCACTGACTCACCGCGGCTTCCTGTAAATACATTTAGATATATCAGATGATTTAATGTCGTTTAGAAAGTGGTGTTGCAATAATATTTTAGTTATTAGGCACCTAATTGCCATCAATACAGGTCAACATTTAAATATATTGTAACATTTTAACTACCATATATTGAAGATCTGTGTGAACTACCGTATTGTTATAAATTATTCTGTTATTGAGTTTTAACTGACTCCTGATTTTAAAGTGTTGTTTTTTTTACAATATCAGGATAATCTAGTGCTAGATGTCTGCTGATGTCGTAATTCCACTTAAAAAGGTTTTTTAAAGAGTTATCGGTAAATGAAAGATTTTTCTGATTTTTAATAGGGTTCATCCTTGGGTGATTAGGAACACTCAAAATCCATCAAGAACCAGCACTCTATCATGTCCACAATAAATTGATGATGTTTTCAAAAGCAAGGGCAATAACTTATATTAATTATTTTGTGATTTGTCTGATTTTCAATTGGGTTTATCGTTGACTAATCGCAGACTTTCACACCAAGTTTTGTTAAAGTCAATCAAGACGGACAGACAGACGGTGCCTTAGTCCATATTAATGTGTGGCCATACAAAAAGAAAGAAAGATGGTTTTAGTCTATTTTATTATAGTTGAAAATAAACAAACAAAAGGTTGACCAAGTTTTTATCTTTCTGCATAGGTACCTCTATTTTTACACTTAAAATATATATTTATACACAAAACATCTCTTTAGGTTCCCTATATCATTAGACCCAGTATGTACAAGTTTGAAAAGGACTGGAGAAAAATTTCTGATAAACAGTCCATTTTCATCGAGAAAACTGTCATCTCTATCATAGCATCAGTAAAGCGAAAATTTCTAAAAAAATGTTAGCACTAACAGTATTAGAAGACAGGACCCAAGGGTATCCTACAAACCCGAACAGTAAGATCTTTTCAAGAAAACAAGGCCATGACCCTCAGGTTAAATAGAAAGCATTGAATACATTGAGCCATTGCAGAACCCCATACAACAACTATGTCATACCTCACAGAATGGTGAATACTCCTTTATAATTCTGAAACAAATTTTCCCAATATTTACATCATATTCACAAATTACATTTTTATCAAAAAATATTCACCTGATTTGAACATAATTAAATCATAATTAATTCCATGGAATTTCCCCCAAAATCTTTGAACAATTATTAGATGAAAAATGGTAAAAATTCTTTCATTAAATATTATGAGATATTTACAGATTATAAAAAAGATAATTAACAATCAAGAAGTCATGGCTGATTTCGCTTCTCTGGCCAGTTCCAATATTTTATCAAATCCATTAACAGTTGATTTATCAATACCATGTCCAGTTATCTGAAAAAAATAAAAGAGTTATTATCAGCTATCTTAAGTTTTACTATCAAAAATTGATTGGTCAATTGGAATTGGAATTTTGTTTTATTATCCAATCAGATTTCTGGATTTCTTAAAAGCTGGAATTGATTTAAGATAAGTTTTGGAGAATAAGGCCCCTGATTGGTCAATCAGAAAATTGATTTTAAATTTTCTTAAATTATCCAATCAGATTACTGTATTTCTTTAAAGCTAGATTTTATTTTTTTGGAGAATAAGGCCCCAGGGGAGGGGAATTTACAATAAGATATTTTCAGTACCTACCTGGTTACCATAGCAATCTATATCTAGTATAATTTGTTGTCTAACTTTATCATCATCGCTCATCCCGTGGCTGTTGTTATCAGAAGATTTGTCAGTTCCGCGAGCTTTCTTTAATCTTTTTAAACTTTCTTCCATTTTCTTGACGGAGGTCAGAACGTCGGATGTTACTGTTATATATCTAAAAATACCAAATCAATGACTTTAAATCCAAACACAAAAAAATACTGCTTCAAGGCTTAGTAAAGATGATTTCGTATCTGTTGATGTGTATTTGAGACAATGATAGCATCAATTTGTACATTTCGAATTTTCAGACGCCTATGGTTCCTGCAAATATCACTAATGTTGCATCCTTAGATCTCCATGTGTATTGTATTAGGGACCATTTTAAGTTAAAATTAATTATAGTTGGTCTGAATATTACTATTGATCCTAAACATGGATTTACCTCCCTTTAGTTGATTGATTTTTAACTTATGAATATGTAACATTTGATGTCAGTTCTTTTATAATAAATCATAGCGGAAATTAAGAATATTGTTTTCAATTTCAGGAACTAAGGACAGATAATCCTGGACCCAAATAGTCAAACGTAACAAAAATAACTAAAGGATTTCTGACACAAACTGAAAGCACAATGCCTGTAAAGCATTGCTATGACACAAGACTTGATGAAAGTGATCTAATAATAACAGTATTAATCCTCTTAGATTGACCCAAAAACTAAATACATACTGTTCCGTTAAACTGGAGAAAACTTGAGTCAAAAAATCTACTTTCTGTTTAGATTCTAACTCATGTTCTTGTAGAAATATTTTTAATGGTTTTTCTAAACTAATGATATAGTTGGATGGTTTGCTGGGTACCTGTAAGATAATTGAGTTTATTACAAGTCAATCAAGCACATCCTACCAGTCTGAAACATAATATATGACTAGCATGAGATATATTGAGATACAGGATATATAGAAGCAATATATATCAATACTGATCTGAGTGTATCGATATTGACGATATGTGTACTCTACTTTAATTTTTCACATGCCAGACCCTGATTGAGGCTGTCATAAATTTCATGAAGATAAAAACTTTTTAAAATCATGTACAGCGTAACCGGTGCAAAATAATTACTCTCACTATTTGTTTTGCCACACTCATTAAGTTTGAATATGATAGTATGTATCACAGAACCTAAGTTACTCACAAATATTTAAAACAAGGTGAACTATCAACTCCACCATATTTCACAATTTATCACAATGTGTATTGCAATACAGGTAGCTGTATCGCAATTCGTAATACGATTCCCTGCCGCAATACGCATCCCTAATCAAATGAACCTTAGTCAATCACCAGGTAACCAATATTAAAACAGTATTAAACCTACCTCTCTGTTGGTCTTACGATATAAGCGTGGTATATCACTGACTTGTTTTAAATATACAGAACATTGTTTGATGATATCACTGGTTATAAATAACTGAAACTTGGGCTGACGTCCTTCAATATTCACAATACACTCTTTTATACAGTCTATAAATACAATAGTGATATTTGTTAATAGCAATAGGTCTGTTTAAAAGTTTATTATCACTTCTAGCACATATATAAAGTCTTATCTAGACCCCATGTTTTATCCAAGGCATCAAAATCTCCCGGACATCCAAACTCAAGGGACATAACTCTATATATTAACTTAACTGTGTTCTGTATTTTGTACAGTATAACCTTATATAGTAAGATCAATAATATCCTTATAACAATATAACCTGGATTACTGACAGGATGAAACAGGGGTGAAAAACCCAAAGATAAGTAACGCGAACCATGCCTGTGCCTATGAGACAATCGGTGAGGTCAAATCTCGTGTTAGTGTTCCATGTTGACCTTATTTGTTTTTTTTTACTGTGGTTTATTTCTCGTTAAAACACTAAATAATATATATTAACATGAAGAATGAGTTCAAATGTGGTGTTATATGATGGTGTTAACACTAACACGAGATTCGACCTCACACAATGTCTCAGAAGGTTTACAAAAAATGCATAGAAAAGATGGTGAAAGTTTTACCTCTTAACACTGAAATATTTCCAACAGATTCTCTTTCTAACAACGGCGCTATTTCAGTATCAAATAATTTCTCAACCTGGAATAGAAGAAGATCAAAACGATGAGAAAATGATTTATTCAAGGTCATCGGACATTCACACACAGATCGACTTCAGGACCAACACCTACTCAACATAATAATGTCATCTAAAGGAACATTGTTCTAACTGACTGTACAATAGAACCAACCCTCTAACTGACTGTACTATAGAACCAAAGCTCTAACGGACTGTACAATAGAATCAACACTCTAACGGACTGTACTACAGAATCAACACTCTAACGGACTGTACAATAGAACCAACACTCTAACTGACTGTACTATAGAACCAACACTCTAACAGACTGTACTATAGAACCAACACTCTAACAGACTGTACTATAGAACCAACACTCTAACTGACTGTACTATAGAACCAACACTCTAACTGACTGTGTTATAGAACCAACACTCTAACTGACTGTGTTATAGAACCAACACTCTAACTGACTGTGCTATAGAACCAACACTCTAACTGACTGTGCTATAGAACCAACACTCTAACTGACTGTACTATAGAACCAACACTCTAACTGACTGTACTATAGAACCAACACTCTAACTGACTGTACTATAGAACCAACACTCTAACTGACTGTGTTATAGAACCAACACCCTAACTGACTGTGTTATAGAACCAACACTCTAACTGACTGTGTTATAGAACCAACACTCTAACTGACTGTACTATAGAACCAACACTCTAACTGACTGTACTATAGAACCAACACTCTAACTGACTATACTATAGAACCAACACTCTAACTGACTGTACTATAGAACCAACACTCTAACTGACTGTACTATAGAACCAACACTCTAACTGACTGTTCTATAGAACCAACGCTCTAACTGACTGTACTATAGAACCAACGCTCTAACTGACTGTACTATAGAACCAACACTCTGACTGTACTATAGAACCAAGGCTCTAACAGACTGTACTATAGAACCAAGGCTCTAACTGACTGTACTATAGAACCAACACTCTAACAGACTGTACTATAGAACCAACACTCTAACTGACTGTACTATAGAACCAACACTCTAACTGACTGTACTATAGAACCAACACTCTAACTGACTGTGCTATAGAACCAACACTCTAACTGACTGTGCTATAGAACCAACACTCTAACAGACTGTGCTATAGAACCAACACTCTAACAGACTGTGCTATAGAACCAACACTCTAACTGACTGTGCTATAGACCAACACTCTAACTGACTGTACTAAGGAACCAACACTCTAACTGACTGTACTATAGAACCAACACTCTAACTGACTGTGCTATAGAACCAACACTCTAACTGACTGTACTATAGAATCAACACTAACTGACTGTGCTATAGAACCAACACTCTAACTGACTGTACTATAGAACCAACACTCTAACTGACTGTGCTATAGAACCAACACTCTAACTGACTGTACTATAGAACCAACACTCTAACAGACTGTGCTATAGAACCAACACTCTAACTGACTGTGCTATAGAACCAACACTCTAACAGACTGTGCTATAGAACCAACACTCTAACTGACTGTGCTATAGAACCAACACTCTAACTGACTGTACTATAGAACCAACACTCTAACTGACTGTACTATAGAACCAACACTCTAACTGACTGTACTATAGAACCAACACTCTAACTGACTGTACTATAGAACCAACACTCTAACTGACTGTGCTATAGACCAACCTCTTAACTGTGATGGAGCCCAATTTAAACCCTGTATTATCACAGCACAAGAAGATAGACAATGTCAAACCGTGAACAATGAAGGAAACCTGCCCTTGACAACCAGACTATATAACCATAAGTATATAACCATAACTATATAACCGTAAGTATATAACCGTAACTATATTACCATAACTATATAAGGTCCCACTAGCTGCACCTATAATGAAGATAGCTTGCCAGGCAAGGTAATATACGCCCACTGGCAACATTGTATTTGAATAAAATCACCAGAATGAGATATTCAACCGTCAGCCATGCATATATAACCTTGCCTGGCAAGCTATCTTTTTGAAGATAAGACTGGTACAACCCAAGAACTCTTGCCAATTTTTATAACTGTTCTCAATAGTGGTTTTAAAGAGCCTCTGTATTGAAGCAATGGACAACAATGTCAAGAACTGTGTAATGAGCCATGCTCTTATATTGTGGAATTAATGCAACTTAAAGAGCCTAACAGGAGTTTATATTTTAGGTGACATTGTAATCAAAACTTACACTTAATGTAAAATATCTAACTATTAATGGATGTGATTGGAAATATTTTTTATTTTATGGATTTCCTAGGTTATGATGAGAAGATACATTTGGTACCCAAGGAATCTGTAAGTATATTGTATGTATGTAATATATTATTTCAATAGGATTTCCTGCTGATATTTGAGATTTCTTTATATAGACAGCAGAAATTTCAATTATTGTTGAATGAAAACAACCCATTTTATATCTTTTTAATTCTAAAATATATACAATAATAATATATTTATTCACAATACTAAATAGAAGATTCTTCCTTCCTTTTATGTTTTTATGATTTCATCTCAAACTTTCTTCTGGTCTCATATCTACAAACAGAAAACAAAGAAAGTGTTAATCAATTATAAAATATACCATCAAAACCCTACTGCTGTATTGGAGATCTACTGTTTTCACAATTATCAATCTGGCATTTTTGAGGGAATATTTGATCTATATATACCACATTTGTAATGGAATCAATCAATTGGCCTACAGTAGGATTTATTTTGCCTAACAATTTGCCTAAACTAATCTTTTTAAATGAAAAAGTTTAAAATCAATCGAATCATATACCAATACAAAACTTAAATATATTTTTTGTTTCTACTATTCTATAACATTGCCTAAATGACATGAAGATATATATTTAGAAACATGGGTGGTTACACATACATATTAAACCTATTATTTCACCTCATCGCTGATTCTATTCCAGGTAACGGAATTAAAAAGTTAAAAATTTTAAATTGGAATGAAAAATAAACTTTAAACAATCTAAATTGGTTATTAATTCAAAATATCGTTTAGCATAAATCGCAAAATTTGAAAGTTTTTGATATTTCTGTGGTTTATAGAATTTAGGAATCTATGTGTAAGTGTGTTAAGGTTAGGTGTAGAGTTAGGATTAATGTTAATGTATGGAGAGGAATTGAAAAAATCATTCCAAAATAAATTCCTAAATTTTACAGACCACAGAAGTATAAAATTGAAATATATTCCAATGAAATATTTGAAATGTAACCATTCTAGATTGTACCAAAATTCTTCTACAAAATTTTCACATCAGAAGCAAAAATTTGAATAAAATTGTCTCTGAAGGGTTATTTAACCTTTTTCAATAATTTATTTTGATGATATCCAAATGTTAAATCTCTGGACATATAGTTTTATGTAACCAATTACATTTCTAAATAATAATCTATATATCATTTGATGGCTCCGTTTAAAATAGTAGGCCCTATTTCTCACCTAAGTCACGAGAAATGCGTAAAAATGGTTCAATTTAACCGCAGAATCAATAATTGCAGTCTATTGAAACCATCAAATTGAAATTTAGAAGATATCAAGTAATTTTGATCAATTTAAAAAAAAAATAAATAAATAGTGGTTCTAATATCGATCATCAAAAAAATGTCTGGTAAATATTCATAGATAAAATAGATATTCTAACCAAAACAGGGTTTCAAAACAATTCAAATCATTAAAAACTAAAATAGATTTACCACAGAATCAATATTTCTGGTAAAAAAAAAATCACGAATTTATGAAATTTGAAAGATATCAAAGTGAATTGAACAGAAAATTTGGTCAAATCAAAAAAATTCTTTGGTTATTTCTAACCATTACAAGTTCATAACCTGTAGAACACAAGCTACATTGAAAAACTAAACGAACAGGGATAAATATGATTTTCTTACTGCCATAAGATTGAAACAGAATACAAATAGGGTATATATTAAATAATTATATTTATTTGAAAGAGAAAAGCTCATCTCATTCTGTTAACAACTGTTTCTGATATACAGTAGAACAAGTGAACTCACTGAACAGTAGTGGGAAGCAGTAATGGTATTGATGGTATCCATATAAATATCAAATAGTTAAATTCATCTAATACATATACATACATATTTAAAAAACACATAAAGCATTATAAAATTGACGAAAGTCAAAATAAATTCCTGTAAGCCATGCATGTCAAAATAAATTCCTGTAAGCCATGCATTGTTCAAGCATAATATAGTACTCAATTCCTGACTATCATATTTTTAAGGTTCTATAGCAGACTCAGGGTTCCAGTTGACCCAGCTGTAAATGGGTACCAACAATCCAGGAAAGAACAATGCTTGGAGGTTTGAAACAAAATAAAGAGATTGAAATTCAAATGGTTATTTCATGATGCTATCACATAATGGTCTTAATCCCACAGCTAGTCCCAGATTTTAGTATGCCACCCGATAAACGCAGGACCTGCCCAAGTTTGACTGCCTTTATCCATTGAACACATGAAAACTGAGAATAATTTAGAAAAATATCTGGCACTAGTCTAGTTTTGATCCCCCTGAAGCAAGGTATAAAATATAGAATGTCATTTGATTTTTTGTTGATCTAATTTGCAACCGTAGGACTTCATGACCACACCTACTCAGTACCGCCCTGCAGTAATAGTGGCCCCCACACCTACCACATGCTTGCCTTCAGCTGTCATGCAGGTTGCCGTCCCCTATCCAGTTTAGTAAAAAACAACGTTCTCAATCTTTTAGCCATTCCTACAGAGGGAGAATTCCTCATATATAAGACTGAAATCTGTCCAGTTAAAGCCAAAGTTGAGATTTACACAACTACCCTTATCCTAAAGAAGTTGTATTTATAAACAAAGCCCCTGTTGAACTTGGAAATACACTCATACTTGAAGTTGATTTCATGTTGAGTGACTAAAATATTGTCCACATAAAATCAACCTTTATAAATCTGAGAGCTTTAAACATTCATTCTTTACGTCTTATATGATACACAGCTCATCAGATTATAGCCACAGTGGGGGTAAGAATTGAATTGGGAAGAGAAAATTAGGCCAGACTTCCCTTATAACCTAAAGAAGTCATCTTTTCTCTTCAAACAAAATAGGATTTTAAGTTTGACTTGTATAAAACACATTCACACATTTACTGAAAAGTTCAACAGGCGGCATAAATAAACCCAATAGATTCTCAGATTCAAGTATTCCGTTCTCTAGGAAGTTTTACAAGGAGCCCTGTTACGCTTCGGAGAGATTATGCTTTTTATCCTTCTAGTGGATAGGATCTTATATCGTAACCATGGGAAGATCCCGTTAAGAATGGGAAGAAGATTTGTAATTAACAGAATGTAACAACCAATCTGATTACTCTCTTACTATTGATTCTGATGTCCTTTTATCTTGTAAACAAATATCATTTACCACCTCTTTCAATTCCTTCAGTTCTATTATCATATATTATAACATTATCATTCCTTCAGTTTTATTATCATATATTATAACATTATCATTCCTACAGTTTTATCATCATATATTATAACATCATTATTCCTTCAGTTTTATCATCATATATTATAACATTATCATTCCTACAGTTTTATCATCATATATTATAACATTATCATTCCTACAGTTTTATCATCATATATTATAACATTATCATTCCTTCAGTTTTATTATCATATATTATAACATTATCATTCCTACAGTTTTATTATCATATATTATAACATTATCATTCCTTCAGTTTTATTATCATATATTATAATATTATCATTCCTACAGATTTATTATCATATATTATAACATTATCATTCCTTCAGTTTTATTATCATATATTATAACATTATCATGCCTTCAGTTTTATTATCATATATTATAACATTATCATTCCTTCAGTTTTATTATCATATATTATAACATTATCATTCCTTCAGTTTTATTATCATATATCATAACATTATCATTCCTTCAGTTTTATTATCATATATTATAACATTATCATTCCTTCAGTTTTATTATCATATATTATAACATTATCATTCCTACAGTTTTATTTCTATCATATATTATAACATTATCATTCCTACAGTTTTATTATCATATATTATAACATTATCATTCCTTCAGTTTTATTATCATATAACATTATCATTCCTTCAGTTTTATTATCATATATTATAACATTATCATTCCTTCAGTTTTATTATCATATATTATAACATTATCATTCCTTCAGTTTTATTATCATATATTATAACATTATCATTCCTTCAGTTTTATTATCATATATTATAATATTATCATTCCTACAGATTTATTATCATATATTATAACATTATCATTCCTTCAGTTTTATTATCATATATTATAACATTATCATTCCTTCAGTTTTATTATCATACATTATAACATTATCATTCCTTCAGTTTTATTATCATATATCATAACATTATCATTCCTTCAGTTTTATTATCATATATTATAACATTATCATTCCTTCAGTTTTATTATCATATATTATAACATTATCATTCCTACAGTTTTATCATCATATATTATAACATTATCATTCCTTCAGTTTTATCATCATATATTATAACATTATCATTCCTACAGTTTTATTATCATATATTATAACATTATCATTCCTTCAGTTTTATTATCATATATTATAAAATTATCAAACCAAAAAGATTTCTAGTTTTGATTATAAAGTTTTTGGAAATATTAAATAGAAATAATAATAATATTGGGGATAAAAAATAAAATATAAAATGAAAAAAGAAATAGTGAATAGTATCTCTAGTAGAATATAACACTTTGTCCTTGACATTGGTATATCTACCGTCTGATAAAATCCACAGGGACAAACTGAACTCAAAGTTAGAAGTTTTAACTGTTTATTTTGCATTAATAATATTAGGAATAATAATAACAGAGATAAAAATAATAAAAACAGGGACAAAAATAATAAAGAAAATAAAACAGTGAATAGTATCTCAGGTAGAATATAGCAACTGTCCTCAACCATTGATCATGGCACGATTTTAAAGCCGCACTTAAGGTTAGACATGTGAATAACTACCGTCTGATAAAATCCACAGGGACAAACCTAACCATGGCACTCCAGTCTAGATTTGAACCCTCTCAAGGAATTGATCAAATGAATAATGTCAGATTTATTAGGCTTCTAATCTGTGCCATGGGTCACATGACACTACCTTCGAGGATCATGCAGCAATGTGGCCCCTCACCTACTACATGACCACTTCCATAGTGACTCTGACCGACCATCCAATTTAGCAAATGGCAATAACTAATTCATCCAAACTGTGAGAGGGGATTTTCTAAAATAAGACTTTACAATAAGTACCATTTACCTTCAATTTAGACAACAAGCCCCTGTTGAACTTGGAAATAAACTCATACTTGAAGTTGATTTCATGTTGAGTGACTAAAATATTGTCCACATAAAATCAACCTTTATAAATCTGAGAGCTTTAAACATTCATTCTTTACATCTTATATGATACACAGCTCATCAGATTATAGCCACAGTGGAGGGTAAGAATTGAATTGGGAAGAGAAAATTTGGCCAGACTTCCCTTATAACCTAAAGAAGTCATCTTTTCTCTTCAAACAAAATAGGATTTTAAGTTTGACTTGTATAAAACACATTCACACATTTACTGAAAAGTTCAACAGGCAGCATAAATAAACCCAATAGATTCTCAGATTCAAGTGTTCCGTTCCCTAGGAAGTTTTACAAGGAGCCCTGTTACGCTTCGGAGAGATTATGCTTTTTATCCTTCTAGTGGACAGGATCTTATATCGTAACCATGGGAAGATCCCGTTAAGAATGGGAAGAAGATTTGTAATTAACAGAATGTAACAACCAATCTGATTACTCTCTTACTATTGATTCTGATGTCATTTTGTCTTGTAAACAAATATCATTTACCACCTCTTTCAATTCCTTCAGTTCTATTATCATATATTATAACATTATCAGTCCTTCAGTTATATTATCATATATTATAATATTATCATTCCTTCAGTTTTATTATCATATATTATAACATTATCATTCCTTCAGATTTATTATCATATATCATAACATTATCATTATCAGTCCTTCAGTTATATTATCATATATTATAATATTATCATTCCTTCAGTTTTATTATCATATATTATAACATTATCATTCCTTCAGTTTTTTCATCATATATTATAACATTATCAATCCTTCAGTTTTATTATCATATATTATAACATTATCATTCCTTCAGTTTTATTATCATATATTATAACATTATCATTCCTTCAGTTTTATTATCATATATTATAACATTATCATTCCTTCAGTTTATTATCATATATTATAACATTATCATTCCTTCAGTTTATTATCATATATTATAACATTATCATTCCTACGGTTTGATTATCATATATTATAACATTATCATTCCTTCAGTTTTATTATCATATATTATAACATTATCATTCCTTCAGTTTTATTTCTATCATATATTATAACATTATCATTCCTTCAGTTTTATTATAATATATTATAACATTATCATTCCTTCAGTTTATTATCATATATTATAACATTATCATTCCTTCAGTTTATTATCATATATTATAACATTATCATTCCTTCAGTTTTATTATCATACATTATAACATTATCATTCCTTCAGTTTTATTATCATATATTATAACATTATCATTCCTACAGTTTTATTATCATATATTATAACATTATCATTCCTTCAGTTTTATTATCATATATTATAACATTATTATTCCTTCAGTTTTATTATCATATATTATAACATTATCATTCCTTCAGTTTATTATCATATATTATAACATTATCATTCCTTCAGTTTTATTATCATATATTATAACATTATCATTCCTTCAGTTTTATTATCATATATTATAACATTATCATTCCTTCAGTTTTATTATCATATATTATAACATTATCAAACCAAAAATATTTCTAGTTTTGATTATTAAGTTTTTTAAAATATTATAAAGAAATAATAATAATATTGGGGATAAAAAAAATATAAAAAATGAAAAAAGAAATAGTGAATAGTATCTCTGGTAGAATATAACACTTTGTCCTTGACATTGGTATATCTACCGTCTGATAAAATACACAGGGACAAACTGAACTCAAAAGTTAAAGTTTTACCTGTTTATTTTGTATTAATAATATTAGGAATAATAATAACAGGGACAAAAATAATAAAGAAAATAAAACAGTGAATAGTATCTCAGGTAGAATATAGCAACTGTCCTCAACCATTGATCATGGCACGATTTTAAAGCCGCACTTAAGGTTAGACATGTGAATAACTACCGTCTGATAAAATCCACAGGGACAAACCTAACCATGGCACTCCAGTCTTGATTTGAACCCTCTCAAGGAATTGATCAAATGAATAATGTCAGATTTATAAGGTTTCTAATCTTTGCCGTCACATGACACTACCTTGGAGGATCATGTAGCAAAATGGCCCCTTACCTACTACATGACCACTTCCAGAGTGACTCTGACCGACCATCCAATTTAGCAAATGGCAATAACCAATTAATCCAAACTGTGAGAGGAGATTTTCTAAAATAAGACTTTACAATAAGTACCATTTACCTTCAATTTAGACAACTCCCCTTATCCTAAAGAAGTTGTATTTATAAACAAAGCCCCTGTTGAACTTGGAAATATACTCATACTTGAGGTTGATTTCATGTTGAGTGACTAAAATATTGCCCACATAAAATCAACCTTTATAAATCTGAGAACTTTAAACATTCATTCTTTACATCTTATATGATACACAGCTCATCAGATTATAGCCACAGTGGGGGTAAGGCTTGAATTGGGAAGAGAAAATTTGGCCAGGCTTCCCTTATAACCTAAAGAAGTCATCTTTTCTCTTCAAACAAAATAGAATTTTAAGTTTGACTTGTATAAAACACATTCACACATTTACTGAAAAGTTCAACAGGCAGCATAAATAAACCCAATAGATTCTCAGATTCAAGTGTTCCGTTCTCTAGGAAGTTTTACAAGGAGCCCTGTTACGCTTCGGAGAGATTATGCTTTTTATCCTTCTAGTGGATAGGATCTTATATCGTAACCATGGGAAGATCCTGTTAAGAATGGGAAGAAGATTTGTAATTAACAGAATGTAACAACCAATCTGATTACTCTCTTACTATTGATTCTGATGTCATTTTATCTTGTAAATAAATATAATTTACCACCTCTTTCAATTCCTTCAGTTTTATTATCATATATTATAACATTATCATTCCTTCAGTTTTATTATCATATATTATAACATTATCATTCCTTCAGTTTTATTATCATATATTATAACATTATCATTCCTACAGTTTTATTATCATAAATTATAACATTATCATTCCTTCAGTTTTATTATCATAAATTATAACATTATCATTCCTTCAGTTCTATTATCATATATTATAACATTATCATTCCTTCAGTTTTATTATCATATATTATAACATTATCATTCCTACAGTTTTATTATCATATATTATAACATTATCATTCCTTCAGTTTTATTATCATATATTATAACATTATCATTCCTACAGATTTATTATCATATATTATAACATTATCATTCCTTCAGTTTTATCATCATATATTATAACATTATCATTCCTTCAGTTTTATTATCATATATTATAACATTATCATTCCTACAGATTTATTATCATATATTATAACATTATCATTCCTTCAGTTTTATCATCATATATTATAACATTATCATTCCTTCAGTTTTATTATCATATATTATAACATTATCATTCCTTCAGTTTTATTATCATATATTATAACATTATCATTCCTACAGATTTATTATCATATATTATAACATTATCATTCCTTCAGTTTTATCATCATATATTATAACATTATCATTCCTTCAGTTTTATTATCATATATCATAACATTATCATTCCTACAGTTTTATTATCATATATTATAACATTATCATTCCTTCAGTTTTATCATCATATATTATAACATTATCATTCCTACAGATTTATTATCATATATTATAACATTATCATTCCTTCAGTTTTATCATCATATATTATAACATTATCAATCCTTCAGTTTTATTATCATATATTATAACATTATCATTCCTACAGATTTCTTATCATATATTATAACATTATCATTCCTTCAGTTTTATCATCATATATTATAACATTATCAATCCTTCAGTTTTATCATCATATATTACATTATCATTCCTTCAGTTTTATTATCATATATTATAACATTATCATTCCTTCAGTTTTATTATCATATATTATAACATTATCATTCCTTCAGTTTTATTATCATATATTATAACATTATCATTCCTTCAGTTTTATCATCATATATTATAACATTATCAATCCTTCAGTTTTATCATCATATATTACATTATCATTCCTTCAGTTTTATTATCATATATTATAACATTATCATTCCTTCAGTTTTATTATCATATATTATAACATTATCAATCCTTCAGTTTTATTATCATATATTACATTATCATTCCTTCAGTTTTATTATCATATATTATAACATTATCATTCCTTCAGTTTTATTATCATATATTATAACATTATCAATCCTTCAGTTTTATCATCATATATTACATTATCATTCCTTCAGTTTTATTATCATATATTATAACATTATCATTCCTTCAGTTTTATTATCATATATTATAACATTATCATTCCTTCAGTTTTATTATCATATATTATAACATTATCATTCCTTCAGTTTTATTATCATATATTATAACATTATCAATCCTTCAGTTTTATTATCATATATTATAACATTATCATTCCTACAGATTTCTTATCATATATTATAACATTATCATTCCTTCAGTTTTATTATCATATATTATAACATTATCATTCCTTCAGTTTTATTATCATATATTATAACATTATCATTGAAGTTGTATATACCTAGTTTCTAATTAGCAACATACATTGTATATATATAACAATCATAGCAATTTATTTAAGGAATCTAAAATTTGACCTACCTCAGAATACAACCGAATTTCTTTTGGTTTTTAGATGAATCCTCCCTTATGATGTATAGCTGTAAGATAAAAGAATTATTTTTCTTTTAGAAAAGTCTCAGATGCCAAAACACAGGTTACAAGTATTTTCAATGTGCAAAAAACAAAATTCATAGATAAAATTGGGATCTTAGCTCTATTTGGCATTCTTATCATTCTTGTAGGTGACTGTATTCACTAAGTTTACTTTCAGATTCTTGATTTTTCTTATTGAGATATTCAGATGGACATATTATCATGCTATCAATATTAAATTATATTTACCTTAATAATAAATGGTGTTTACTCTAAGCCTTAAATCTTTGATTATAATTACATGCTAGGATATCACTCATATTAAAAACATCACACTGAAACACATAAATATATAAAATAGAAGGCCCTCACACCTATGTCCTGATTTCAAACACATTTTTTTCAATAAACACAAAATATTACAATCAAGAAATCAGGCAAGGTTAAAAGGAAAATTTCTTATTTATGAAATATATTATTAAATTTAAAACTCAAAAATAGAATGAAACAAATGAAAGCTTACCTAAGAAAAGGCTTGAAGTCCAAAAATGTTCAAATCTGCATCCAAGAAATTTTCTGTTATGTTGCTGACATGACAACAAGAAGTGAACCCTGGGATGTCTGCAGTCTCAATGAACATACAATACAGGTGTAGAGGACTGTACCCTATACTGATTTCAGCTCACCCCATTAACAATACAGGTGTAGAAAGGTCTCTACCCTATACTGATTTCAGCTCACCCCCAAGCTATGAATTCACCCTTTTGTTTAAATTTCTAGAAAATCTCTAATCCCTGAACAAAATTCATCCTTAAACATTTTATAATCTTGAATCTTGAACATATTTCATTTTGAATCAGACATTTTAACCCAACACAATAGCTGAAGATTAATCAACTCTGATAGTGGATCAATGTTATACTTTGGGAAAAACATTACCTTTAACTTAACTTTCTTTACAATATAAGATAGCTTTGGCAGCATTGAAAGTGAATAAAAAATGAAATATTCAACCTTCAATCATATACTATCTTTTCTATGGTGATAATGGTACAATATTCCTTAGTTTCATTTAAATCTGTCAAGAATTATACCTAACAACAAGGCAATAACTCATTAAATATTTTTTTTTTATGTGGGCGTATAAAAGGTAGAATCGACAAATAGTTCAAAATACTTACCATTTTAACAAGTAGAACCGAGTCGGATATCAAACTAACAATTTGACCAACTGTGATTGGAGGATTGGAGGATGATGTCATTGATGATGTCATTGCATCTTGTGGTGAGGGTGATGCTGATCGTGACGTATCTGGGGTGATGTTCATTCTATCTAAGTTACTGGCTGACTGTGATGTTTTCATGGGTTTTTCTAATTCCAATCGTCTATTGTTCTAGGATATAAATAGAGATTAGGGTAAAGTTTTGATAACACAAAATTTAACCCAAATACCTTTCAAACTCAAAATTTTCAATATTCTTGCATTAGCTAAAATATGATGATAAACAGGGTTTTTCAATGTTTTGGTCATCTTTCTTTGATAATCCTTGAGAGTTACATTACACATTGCAGGGGAGCATATTCCTTAGCATATAGCAGAGTTTGACAGGTATCTATTCCAGAATTCATTCCCCTAAATTCCCCAATACTGGGTCTTAGAGTGACCATTAAATTTAAAGTTTAACGATGGCCAATAAGAGTATATATTCATCAGTAGATATACCTGCTGCCATAAATAACATCTATATATAATCTGATAAATATAAAAAACTTAGTAATTATCCCTAAAAATTCAATTGATTATTGAACATTGCTTCCCTTATTTTCATATATATATATATATATTC
The DNA here is from genome assembly GCA_030562195.1 of Nipponacmea schrenckii. Lineage (NCBI taxonomy): Eukaryota > Metazoa > Mollusca > Gastropoda > Lottiidae > Nipponacmea > Nipponacmea schrenckii. Next base: position 1,543,222 of record CM060199.1, read on the forward strand.
CATTATTGTACCGGTAATATTTATATCAATAGAAAGGAGAGGTGTTCTAATGACTGGGAAAAATACCAGATGGTCCCACAAGTCCTTAGTTAACTCGTAAATAGGCTAATTATGACAGGATTTCCCACGGTAGGGTACTGCCATAAGTATATACGTCAAGCCTCAAATGTCGTTGATCTTTTTTTTGATCATCAAGTCTGTGAATTCGTTATATAATTCATAACGTAACCGGACGCTGTAGTTAGGTATGCAAGCATGCGTACGTGCCCACATTCCTTAATATTTTCCACAAAAAGGCAATAATAGGTTAAATATCATTTTGTAAAAACATTATGAATAAATTTAAATAAGTTTTAAATCACCATATCTCTTTTTGAATATGTTTAGATAATGATAATGAAATATAAATCTATTCTTATACACCTTTATTCATGTGACGTCATTTGGTCACGTGATCAAACATGGAGTCTAAATTTAGTGTTTTAAGGCAGATCAGAGCCAAATGGATTACCCAAGCATTTCTACGTACACATGGGTCTTTTGAACTTAAGAATACATGGATTATTCATTAGAAACCCCAATTAATCAATTAGTAAGCTTACTTTGGCTCTAATTAATGAGGGAACCCATCTTTAATAAATTGATGAAGCGTTTTTCAATAATAACTTAGTTTTATGAGTTTCACAGGAATTCTGTTACTTTATGACACCAGGTAAGTTGACTGATGAATATATACTCATATTGACCACTCTTGAGGAGATGTTAAATTATTTGTCCATTCTAAGACGCAGTATCACTTTAATATCAAACTCGGAATCGTTTCGATATTTTAGTTATACCTCTTCTTCATAAACTTCGTCCAACCAACTGGTATATCTGGACAATAATTGTACGGTCAGTTTCCAGAATCTGTGGGACAGAGCCGGTAGATAGATCTCTCTCTTCCAACATTTATTAATACATTGCCACAGTACCGAAGTAGACATTAGTTGAAATGTAGCCTCTGAAATAAAAGTGTAGAAATGGATAACGAGGGATCTCTGGTTCTCAATACTTTGTTGATAGTCAAACATAAACTCCGAACGCAAATAGTCCTTAGAAACTTTCTTGTGATGCGGACATGGAAAAAGCGTATAGCCCTTCGAATGGGACAATAAACCTAGGCATGGCGTTGCCCGTCTTCATTCGCCTATAAGGTGGAGAAAAATAGGACGTTAAACTCCATTCGATTTATTTTCTTGTATATCACCTACCTGGTGAATTATTAAAACCTGTTAATAAAGCTGTTTCAAATGATCCAGCTATATCTTGGAATCTGAAAAAACAAAATAACTATATGAATATATTGTGGTCGCATATTGAAGGTTGGCTCAAAAAAAAGTGTGAGCAGAAAATACTGTATAACGTATAATTTGGAATACACTGCATCCCTTCAAATCCTGCAGTTTTCATGCATGCTGTATTTGTTGAGGTTGACATTATTGCGTTGATGATTTAGATGGAGGTAAGATACCAGTGGATTATATATTTATTTTACTACAAAAACATGGTGAAACAATTTTCTTCACCGGAAACAGAAGACTGCTACAGAGCATGCCCAATAACGTTTAACAATGTATGGTGGTCAATAAGCAAAATAATTAAAGTAGCATTTACTCTCAAAAGTATTCAGTATAATTGGCAATAAAGAACGCATCTTTTTAAACGTAAATGTGGAAAAATCTACTCAAATTCAATTTTTAATCTTTGGTCAACAAATTATTTTTAAGGGGTCGTATATCGTTCATACCTTATTTGGAAATAAACTGGCAGACTCCATTTGGTAAGAAATGTATGGTAACTAGGGTGTTCTCGTAATCGTTTTATACTTCCTTGGTTACCAATCAACTTCTCAAATTTACATAGAAACACCATACACAGGAGGTATTTCTACCCGAGAAAATAGAAAAAGATGACAATAAAATTGAAAAGGAATGTGTAAAAAAAAATACAATGTGATAAGGATTGATTTATGAAAATGATGATCGTGAGTTGAAATCTTCATTTATTGCACACTACCCATCTGAAACTATCGCATCGTTGTTACGTCATAGAAATAACAGACCTGAACCTAATTGGAGTCCATTAAATTACAACACCAGACTAAATCAGTCCAATGATGTTAAAAAGTTAGTCTGAATGTTTGAAATGTTTTAACTAATCAAGAAACGTGCAAATCAAAGTTCAAGTTTTTTAAGAATTATTTAGGTCTTACCTCATGAAAGATGTCAGGGTTGCCGGGAGCGAAGATTGATGGGGTCCTCGCCTCTAAATTACCAACTATCTCCGGCCACACGGAGTTCACTAAAAAATCATAACCACGAACAATCTCACCAGTTCTGAAACAGAAATATAACTGAAATAACAACACTATTATAGAGATACTACACGTTTCTTTAAAAATAACTTTTAACAATAAAACTATTAAAATTAATACTGCAAATCAACAATACATCCAAATTCAAAATCAATTTTACTGATTGATTAATCAGATAGATGACTGGCAGGTTAAAATTCCAAGATCTACAATTTGTAATTCCACAAGTAAATAAAATTTTTATTCAAAAAAACAAGAAATGACATTTTAACCTTCCAGCTTGTAGGTTTTTTGGGGTCAGTGGGAAGGAGATGTTTTTTTAAAAAAACAAGAATTTTCATTTTTATTTTTTATTTGTTTAAGTAATATAAAAAAAACAAAGCCCTGGTCTGTAACCAGACAAAGAAATTTGTAAATGGTCGGCAATAAATAGAAATAATAATCAACAGCCCTAATCTGTGAGCATATTGACCAGTAACCATGACAACGAAAAACCAGACAAAGACGTTCGCAAGTGGGCAGTACTTGACTTGAAAATAAAATAAAAATAATTCAACAGCCCTGGTCTGAGAGCATATTGACCAGTAACCATGACAAGGAAAAACCAGACAAAGACGTTTGTAAGTTGGCAGTACTAAAATTGAAATAAAATAAAAATGAATATAGAACCTTACCCTGATACACCACTCGTGACATCTTTTAATATTTTACAATGTTTGGGTATAAATTCTAGTATTTTATTGATCATTCCTTCTAAACCATGGAGCTTAATATAATCTTCTGTTACAACCTACAATAAAATATTCCCATCAGATCTATCTTCTAAAATTCTGGTTTCTTACAGAATCAGAGAAATAAATTCATTCATAATCACACATTTAACAATAAACGGAAAATAGTTGTACGAGACATAGAAATAGTTGTAGGTAAAGAAACACAAGATATATAGATTAAAGATATACTATTTCTGATATTTTTTTATATCTTTCAGGGGGGCAGAACAAATGACATTCTCTGATTTAACACTATAAAAAATTTTCCAGGGTTGGGGCAAGAAGTATTCTAGAGAGGTCATTACCCCCTAGTGGACATTACCCCCAAGCCCCCCTCTGACTATAGGCCTGTACTCCTACCTCTTCCATATAAGGTTTGACGATATGTTGTCTAAATAGATTCTCAGCATCCCGTGTTTTATCAATCAAGGCATACGTTCTCAAACACTGGCGTAATATTTCTACGTTATTTGTGGCTAAACCATCTAAAAAACCTCCTTCTAAACTATATTGGAGAGTTGTTGTGATGTTGGCTATTCTCTACAAATAGATAGAAAATTTTTAGACATAGTACATACATTTATTCCTATTCTTATACTTACCGGGATTCCTTATTTTATATATCTTTACATGCCAAATGAAAATGAAATGAATGGAGTTTTACATCCTACTCTCCTGCACCTTATACCTGCCAAATTGAGCATGCAGATTGTTATGTTTTTACTGTAATGGTGCCATGTATAAGCCAAAATCAATGTGTGTATAACAAATAAACTCACAGATTAAATAATCTGTTATAAAACCCTATAAGGTTATGTTCAGTTCGTTAGAAAATGACCATAAACTGGTCATCAGGTTTGATAATTTTCGAAAATAGCTTCAAAGCGCCATATTTAAGGCATAGTATACATATATATATAGGATTTAAATTTTAAATACTTACTGGTTTAATCTTCTCTACTAAAGGTAGTCCTCGACTTTTAGTCACATAAAACTGTAACTTGTTGAATTCTGTGGCCACGCGTTCTATCAACTGTCCACTAAGTTGACTGGAATTAAGAAAACCAGTCACAGCTTAATTTAGATTCAACAAAAAACACAATCAATGATTCTAAACTAAAACCTTAAATGCTACAAACAAAGATGAAATGAACTGTTTTATGTCCTATTTTTTGCACCATCACCTTTTGGCTAATTGAAACAAACATCAGAATGAAGTGTGCAATAAGAGAAATTTTGTCATGACAGCGTCATTAACCTGCTCTTTTTCATTTCCAACAGTCAAGGAAACATACACAGTCTGTAGCACTCGCCTCAAGTTGTTATAGTAGTACAACGAATGATTGATTTAACCTGGGGGCGGATATGACATTCTCCCCACTCCTCAAACTTACCCAGTGGTAGGAGTAGCCCCACCCTCACTGTGATCAGACAATCCACTGTGTATACCCAGTAATTTCTCTATCTTCTCCACTGACTCTGTTATATTCATCAATCTTTGGAGACAAGCCTGGAAAAAAAAAATCTAGGTTTTTGATGTGACTCTTTTATCCAGTCATATTTGGTAGTCCAGCTCAAATGTCCGAGAAACACAAGCCTTTGTCAGATATCAAGAATAAGTTGAAGAGTGTATTACAATGATGGTTCAAATACAATTTGTGAACAAAAAAATTCCGGATTTTGGACCATAGGAGAACAAGTCTGACCTAGTTACCAAAATCAGGACACAAGGATAATTAGGAGACATTTTAAAAGCGTAACCTCGATGAACTACTTTTCTATACCAGAAAATATCATGTCTCTTTACATCATTCAACTGATTTAGTCTGGCGTTATAATTTAATGGACTCCAATTAGATTCTGGTCTGTTAGTTCTATGACTTGAACACTTAAATCATCTAATGTTAAGGTTTTAGAAAATAAGGCTCCAGATTGTAGAACAAACCAGACTATTTTTTATGCCATAAAGTTTATGGCATTGATTTTTCAAACAATAAATATACTTAAAGCGTTGCCTTAGAAACAAACTATATAATACAGTGTCCAGTCATTAATTACCTTTTTATGTTGAATATCTTTTTGTTGTTTTAATTTCTCTTCAACTATATCAATGGCTTCATCCATGGCAGATCTTACACTCTATCAAAATTAAAATATATTATCAATAATATAAATATGTTAATATAATATATAAACCCTTGCTTTTTAGTTACTGGTATTTTTGAAGATTGCATGAACCTAAAAATAACTCTTGCTGAGTTATTTGAATTTTTTCTTTATTTTTAGGAAGAAAAGTTTAAATAACTGGACCCAATTATATGGATAACAATTACTCCAATTGCGACGTTTTGACAAGGTTACTTGCATCTTTATCAAGCAATGATGATGAATTTGATCAGAATTTCAAGACCACAGTCAGTTTTCCAGTTACACAGTAAAATATTAGAAAATCTCCGTACAAAGTGCCAACTCTTAAGTTTTCTCCAAGACAATCAAAATTGTTAGTTTTTATTCTTACCATAACTTCTTCTTTTAGTTGACCCAATGGAACGGTTAAGTGACCAATAGCCTTGTCCATTCCAACCTGAAATTATAAATTTTAAAAGTTTAAGTTCCAATTATGATAATTATTACCATGCATTCAATTCATTCATAGCATTTAAATACAGTTTACAGTTGGGACTGACCATTTAGTCCGAAATTCAAAAATAGGATGCAGTCTTTTTCAGAGAAAGATTATGATTTAAATTCACAAGGATCTTTTCTACCAGCTGGTCCTTAGTCAAACCTCTTGGCACTAATCCTTCCGGATTGTCTATACCCATTTACATTTTTCAATGTCATCAGAATTTCAAATAACCAACCCAAATGACCATATATAAGATTCTAACACTATAACTGAATGTGCTACAGTCGGACCTGCCCTGTCGTAAGAAGTTATTACATAGGTAAAGAGAAGAATATTAAATATTTTTACAAACCAAATTAGTTGACAGATTGACGAAGTCAGCATAATCTTTATTAATCAGTTCAATCATGGCACTTTTTAAAATCTTAAGATAAATATTGAGGTCATCTCGTAACGTTTCTAACTGGACTCTTCTTCTACATTCCAATACAAACTGATCTACATTAAAACCAGGCTAGAAAATAAAATACAGGATATCTGTAAAAACAAGCTACTAGATTTAAACTGTTTCCACTTAGCCAAAAAGCTGGCTTTACACTAGCTTTTCTGTGTTTTTGGAACTGAAAACCTTTTTCTACGCAATTTATCAGGGGGCAAATTTTCAAGTTAAATTGCAAGCCATTGAACTATTTAACTGCAAACTTGGACACTCAACTTTTTCACAATTACCCAGATGCCTTACCCTGGCCTTAGTCTTAGATAGGGTTGCAAGAGATGACAAGGCAATGTAAAACTAATAATAGGCTAACATTTGAGACCATGTTCATTGATAAGAGAAAAGAGCTATATATATATTTGGGGTCTATAATATAGGATAATGGCGAAGGTAATGAGCTCATCATAGGCTATTAATTTCAATTGACTTCTAGTCACAGTTGATTCGAAATTCCGATCATTGATGATTGAGAAACAAGCCACTGTCAGTATCGTATCTAGGCGATCACTTACCTTCATAAATTCCTCCTTATCAAAGCATAAAGAGGCTGGGCCCGAGGGCAAGCTGAACCCCTTCCCAGCATCTACCGTCATCCTGAAAGATACTGCCCTTCAATTTACTAAATTAAATCCATTTGAACTTTAGGCTGCATAGACAACTTTCATTTTATTTTGATGATGTGTCTTCTAAACAGAAAGAGTAATTAAAGGGGAATAACTCCTGAATAATATTCAAAAACTTAGACTACAACAAATTACTGTAGGACATTACCTAAATAAAGGAATATATTATGGTATTTGGATATTGAAAAAGTGTCTATAGATAGTTCAAGAAAGAATTTACAAATTTGGTTCCTGAACTTTTTTGTTTGGATGTAATGGAGGTTCACTTTTAGGCTCTAAGATAAGGTTGTTAATAATAATTTTGGTCACGTGATATGAGTCACATGACACTCAGGTAACAAGATGGTGGAATTCTTAAAGTCGGAAATGAATAAATGTAATTTTTATCATTCTGTGTCCGCAATGATGAAGGAAATTCTGGATCATAGGGAAAAACAAGTGTGAAAAATGTTGAATGAGAGGTTAACGAAGGTGTCAAATTCAACAATGGATCTGATGAACTTGTCTAAGTATACTTCTGTTCAGAAGATATTATTCGGGGGTGGGGCGATGTTGATGTTGGGGTTTATATCAGGGTATTGGATAGCTTTAGTGGTATTTAGTGTCTCGGTGGTGCTTGGAAATTATTTAATCGCCTATGTTTTAAACAGAACCATTCCTATGAAGTCTGATTATTTGTTATCGGTCGCACATTCCATATCTAATATCGTAGACCTTCTCAACTCGAATTCAACGTTGAATTTTCCTCATGTGAATAATACTCAAGAACGCAGCATCAGTAAAGTTGATGAAGAACTGAAAAAATTAATTGATCTCATTAATCGTGATTTTATCAAGTCCTGGTTCGTAATTTTTAGCAACGAAGAAACGTTTTTAAATGAGAGCCAGGGGCTGTTTATTGAAGCTAGTCACAATCTGAAGTTGAGAATTTCTCGCCTCAGTTTGCTCAAATGTGCCAAGTTATTTATAGATTTATATCGGAAACATCTTGCCTCGTATCAGGTAGCGAAATTAACGTATATGAGTCTGAAGGAACCAAAGAAACGTAGAGGGAGCCAGTCTAGCTCAGAATCTATTTTACGCACTTCTTCTATTGAAGAAGCTTTTCAACTGAAATTCGGGTTTCATTTTGCTTTAAAAAATACAGAATCTGAAAGTGAATTTCTTCAAAATGTGATAAAAACCATTATATGTAATCTTTTACCCGAAAATTTTATTTTTTGTCAAGGTGCTCAGATACTTATTAATGAAATTCTTTTTACGAAAGTTGTTTTAGTTTTAATAAAAAAACTTAGCACTCCCGACTTTTTATATTTGTGTCTTATTAAACTCATGTCAAATAATACAGAACTGACCAATAAAAACAACTCGGAAGATGAGCAGAAGGGAGACAACTCTATTGTTGACCTCAAGGAAGATAACTCTAACGCAGCCGGGACAGAAGAAAGGGATTACGATATATTTCAAGACGTTCACGATGAGGAGACTGAGAATATCATTATTAACCAATCAGATACCTCGAAACTCAACTCTGCTGATGTGAGTACGGAATGCGGAACATCACATGACTTTGAAATCCCGTTAACTGTGATTAAAAACAGCTCTCCGTCAATCAAGGTAGAGGATGTTGACCTCGAGAAAGAAGGAGATAACTCTCTTAAGGCAAAAAGCCTGCCCAATGAAATTTCAGAAAGCACTAATCACGAAGATAAGAATATTGACAAAAATTTTAATTCCAGTAACGAGGTTTATCATGACGTCAATGACAGTGACGAGATGTCTTCGGAGCATGACGATAATGACGTCAACGAACGCCTCGAAAATCTGATCCGAAAAAGTCAAGAAATTGAAGACAAAGGAACTTTTTATCTGGAAGAAGATTCGAAATCTGATAATTCTAGTCTGGAGGGGCTAATGGGGCCGGACAGCCCAGGGGTGGAGTTTAACCCCTTGGTTGAAATCTCGGATGGTGTGGAAGTGATTGACAGTAGTCTGATATTTCAAAGTGTTTCTATAACTGACACAGAAACTGTGACAGAATACCGCAGCCAGAATCACTATACCCTTTATATTGTACAGGTATAACACCTTCATCAAGTTGTTGTTTTTGTCCAAATATAATCAAAGCCGCAGTTATAAACATATCTATGCTTTTACTTCTCAGACGACCAGGCTTGACAAAACGGATCTCAAGATTAGAATTTGGTGCTTGAGAAAACCTAGGACCTTATTCTCAAACACTTAACTTAAAAAAAATCCAAATTTAAGCACTACAGAGAGGAAAACTTGTCACAGTAAATAATGACAATCTAAATCCCTGATTCTGTTTATTTTTTCAGTTTGAGGGGATGTATTTCTCTGATACAGGACCTGTAGTTAAAACAGGTAGAGTAAAAAGACGTTTTCGAGAATTTGTTAACTTAAATTCGAGGCTTGAAAGCAGTGCAACTTATAAAAATCTTCTTAAAGGTTAGACAACTCTGTTACAACAATGATTATTGATTATTATATACTGTACCTTATTTATAGATCAAAATTATTAAGGCTTATTGCAGAAGAGCAATGTCCCTGGGTCGACTGGAATAGGTCACCTGACTTTTACACCCTGACTCAAATCAGAACCCACAACCACCATGATTAATTAAAAGTAACTAAATAACGATTTCACTAATCTTACCGTCTCCGCAGCATTAAACTGTATTTAATATCCTTGAAGCAAGGATGAAATATTTACACAGCCAGACATTGTTGGTTAGGTCAGCGATATGGAGACACGATCTACCCTCGTGATTAACAACATTGGCATTCTGACCGTCTGGATTAATAGATAATGTAAAAATTGTTTGCAGTATTTTGATAAATTTCAAAAATTATTTCAGATGTAAAAGGACCTAAAAGATGGCAGAATCTACCGTTTAAAAATATGGACAAAGAGAATGTAGAATATCGCCGAGTTTTCTTGGAACAATTTCTCCAGGTTTGGATTTAACCTTACTTTACATTTAATATCTCACAGATATTCAGACACAAGTCAAGGGCACCTTGTGAAATTCCAGGAATATTTTACCGTATAGAGCAACTGTAAGAGTTAACAATTATAATTCACATAGAAGGATTACTTAGAATATTTATATATATATGTATATTTTATTTGAACTATTTATAAAGTTTTGTGGCATCTCCAGTTTGACAAGGGTTAAGGGTTAAATCTGTCCAAGAGTAAATATTTATTGGTTTATTTATAATTTCAGAGTTTGATTGAAATAGAGGCTATCTGTAATGGTCCCGAGTTACGAGAGTTTTTAGCCTATGAAGGAGATTCTCATATTGCCTTTGTTAAAAAACCAGCTGAAATCACAGTCCCTAGAATCGATAAGGTGAGTAGAGGATAAGTTTAATTTCTTTCTATCTCTCATTACAGGTGTTAGCAAAAGGGAACCATGGTTGCTCAGTGAGGTAGACGCTTGCTCGTTAACCTGAGGGCCCAGGGTTCAATCCCAGTATAGGTCAAGATAATACTTGGCAGAGACACGGAGGCCCTGTGTGCTAGAAGCTGTGCTTGTTAAAGATCTCTCAACAGTTGGAAGTTGCAAAAAGAGTAGACTTATGCTGCTGTTTTGATAAAATTTCCCACATAGAACACTGCATGGCTTGGCTCTTCTTCATTAGCCAATAAGGTGCCTAAGTGTAGGAAGTAAAACTCCATTCATTAATTTCCCATTTCAGATGTTAGCTAGAACAGTATCTGGTATGTTTGATAAAATAAAATTATTACCCGGTCTGTCTCAAGATATGATTTCGGGGATCGTGAGGAGAGAAAATTCGGTTGATAAACGATTAAATGAAAATACACAAGAACTTGATAAAATCGAAGTCGATGTTGATATTCAGGTGAGAATGTGTTTGTGAAATTTTCTGTGTAATATTTGAGGCCACGTGTGCTACAGGCTGTGCATCCTTGACAGATGGAAATCACAAACAGAGTAGGCTAATGCAGCTGTCTTGGTAAATTTTCCCTTGTTGCACACTGCATGGCATTGCCCGTCTTCATTAGCTCATAAGGTGCAGAAGAAAAAAATAAAAATCCATTCATTTCTTTTCATTTCTGTTTAATATTTGCATATATGAGGTCGAGCTAAGGCATAATTGGTCAGACAAAAAAATGGCTGTTGTGGATTATAATTTCAGTTGGTGTGTGAAAGTCTGGTGACATTGGATAAGACATCAATCCTCAATTTTTCGAGTACCAGATGTATTTTTTTATACCCAGCAAAAGGGGGCTTTAAAGATGTGAAGGTGGCGATTTTACTGCAGTGACAAAACATGAACGTTTATTTGTTTGTGTTATGAGCCTCGTTCTGGCCAAGGGGTGACTAAGATACATACCCCCAAAAAATAATTCTTATTTGATAAAGAAATAATTTTCATTCTAGGATTCACCTTACCCAAACCAATTAGACAAGTTTATTTATCAACAAGGTTGTGGTACCATAGTAACCAGACTTCAGACACCAGAAGGAGAGAAGAAAACAGCAGAACTACGTCTGGACATGTTATCTAAGTTACCACGGTTACCATGTGATGGGTCAGAATCACCAGACTCACCCCCAGAAAAAGGTGATACATTATTTTATTTCTTAACATTTTTTTTGCAGTTGGTAAAATATGTAAATAAAAATCTTCTACTTATTTTCATCTAGAATGCATGCAAAATATATTTAGATAATATATTTAGATTTGCATAGAAAATGTCCTAAATATCAAAATAACAGTCAGCCATTTTGAAACTCCAATTAGACATGACTGGCAAATATAGATAAATCAACATTCCTGAATAAGACCCATAAAAAGAATAAGAAAAGTCTGTAGAATCTCATCAAGTCCTGATTGGTAGCAGAATCGAGTGACTTCACTGTAGGAAGTATTTATCTAAAACTATGTTTTTTTGTTTTTAAGAATTATCAATTGAAAGTGAAATCGTATCGAACTCACCGTTATGTGAAAGTGTATTGAACCTGATGTCACAGTTAGGTGAAGGTCATGACCTGTGGTTCTGTCGACAGAGAGTAGTAAATGTTGTTAAAATCTCGCTAGGCCGTGCCATTGACAAGTAAATATTTAAAATTTATTATTACTGAAACAAAGTTAAGACAAATGACTTTCCTTTTAGACATTTGAAAGTCAAAGTTAGACATGACTTTTGAAAAGAACAAGCAAACGTTAAGTTTGTCTAACTTTAGTCATGGTTTACATTAAGTACAAGCACTGCTACATAAGTTCGTCTTAAGTGTAACTTAAGTCAAGATTTAGGTTAAGTCAAGATTTAACTTTAGTCAAGATTTAACTTAAGTCAAGATTTAGGTTAAGTCAAGATTTAGGTTAAGTCAAGATTTAGGTTAAGTCAAGATTTAGGTTAAGTCAAGATTTAGGTTAAGTCAAGATTTAGGTTAAGTACGGCCTGAAGTGTTGATTCAAGATACATGTAATGTGAATTTTTGTAATATTTATCAAGCACATATCAACAGATATTTCATAAACTTTTGTTTATTTTAATGTAGATTTTTACAAGATGAGCTTGGCCGAGTAACTACAGAAGACAATTGGGAATATTACTTGTCCTTGATACGAGAAATAATATGGCCGAACGGAGAGCTAGCAGACGACTTTCCACCAATTAAAACGGAGCTTGAAAAAGAGGCTACGAAACGAAAAGCTAGGGATTGTCTGCTGGAGTTTTTCCCAGGTAACTGATTCTTTGTTTGTAATAATAGGCCTTTTATTTTACATGGGACAAACATAGACCTTTTATTTTACATGGGACAAACATGGACCTTTTATTTTACATGGGACAACCATAGACCTTTTATTTTATATGGGACAAACATAGACCTTTTATTTTACATGGGACAAACATAGGCCTTTTATTTTACATGGGACAAACATAGACCTTTTATTTTACATGGGACAAACATAGACCTTTTATTTTACATGGGACAAACATAGACCTTTTATTTTACATGGGACAAACATAGACCTTTTATTTTACATGGGACAAACATAGACCTTTTATTTTACATGGGACAAACATAGACCTTTTATTTTACATGGGACAAACATAGACCTTTTATTTTACATGGGACAAACATAGACCTTTTATTTTACATGGGACAAACATAGACCTTTTATTTTACATGGGACAAACATAGACTCTTTTATTTTACATGGGTCAGAATGAAAGTCAATCCATATTTAGACATTTGATTTGTACTAACATCCATTGCGTTTCTATTTACAGGATGGTTTAAACAGATTGTAGGACTGGATGAAATGGAGCATGGAATAGACCAGATTATTCAGTCCCTACAGCATGAAAAACTCAATAAACAGTTCTTATTTCTCCTCATAGAAATTATCATGGAAGAAATTTTCCCAGAAATCAATAGTGCTCAACTACAATCCAGTATTTTATCCTCGTGATTATCGATTAAAGCAACATTTCTCGCTACTTAAACACCTGTTTCTTTTGTCTTCAATAACTCAATCCATTGTTAGTATTTAAACTTGTTGCATTGCCATCAACCTTTGACCCTGTTGCCACATATTTAATTTTGTTGCATTGCCAGACATTTAATTTCGTTGCATTGCCATGAACATAAGAAGTTGTTGCATTGCCAGACATTTAATTTTGTTGCATTGCCACATATTTAATTTTGTTGCATTGCCAGAAATTTAATTTTTTTGCATTGCCACATATTTAATTTTGTTGCATTGCCACATATTTAATTTTGTTGCATTGCCACATATTTAATTTTGTTGCATTGCCACAATTTTTATTTTGTTGCATTGCCACAAACATTAGAACTTGTTGCTACATATTTGCTTGTGTTGACTTGCCACAAATATTTGGCCTTGTTGCATTCTAAACATCAAAATTATCAAATTACTGCAGACCACAATAAATTTGAAGATGTATATAGAGGGTATAAAGTTAACAAGAAAACTATGTACACATTTATTACTGAATATCAAAATAATAACATCAAAAACATTTAACCAAATAACACAACATAAACCTTAACCTCGTATATCACACCTCTAAATATTACACCCCTGGGGCCTATATCTAGTCTCAGAAACTAGGGCGGGGCTATCGACTAATCGCACGACGAGTGTTTGATACTGTGCTATCTCTATATACTCCAACTTATCTATAAAGTCTTCATCGTTATAAAACCTATAGCGTTCACATGGTGTTTTTATAAATAAAACAGGCCCTTTTCCATAACAAATATAACACCTTAGTTATTAACAGTGTTTACAAGAAATACTAATTAATCATGGACAGTTAATCAAGCAGTAATTAGTGAGGTCATAATCCCGATTATTAATAGAACTATAATTAATATAACCATTCGTTTAAAAAGGCCACACGGCTGAAAAATTTCGAATCACAGTGCTTTTTATTTTGTTTAAATCCCTGAAATCGAAAAACTGCACAAAAATTATCAAAAAAAATCGAAAAAAATTTCATTAAAAATTTTGTATAAAAGCTATTGAAAAAATTTGCATAATATAATATTTACATTGCAAAGAGGAGGTATCACAATACAAGCCATAAACAAACAGATGATTTAAGTTGTTAAATATAGCTACAATATTTTCTAATGATTACTGGTTAAAGTTGAAATGAAATATTTCACAATGAGGTATCTAAGCTGATAAATTTTTAAAAATATATAAAAATGCACAGATAAATAATTTAATGGTTAAATGTGTCTAAAACATTTTTTCCTGATTAAAAATTTAAATGAAATAATTTCACGTGTACATGAGGTATTTTGAACTCGTTTAAAAAATAAAAAAAAAAACACACGCATAATTTTAAAAAAATAATGACCTGTATAAATATCAACATTGCAATGTTTTTTTTTTGTTTAGTATCAAAATAAATTTTTGGCGAATTTCCGTTTTTATAAAAATAAATGAGCTGATGAGCATCCAAAAACAGGCTGCCATTGTTTTTAAGTTTAGAAAAGAATAAGTTATTTCCGTAATTCACGGCGGAGAATTTTTCCACTTGGAGATTTTGGTATCACATCAATAAACTCGACCCCACCTCGTAATCTTTTATGTTGAGAGACTTTTTCTGAAAGAGAGAATACAACTTCATCAGAACTTCAAATGAATGGAGTTTTACGTCCTACTCTCCTGCACCAATGGGTTAATGAAAGTGTATTCCTCAAGATACGTACCTATATACAACACCCAAATAAACCCCTGAAAATAACAGTTGCCTATAGACGGCTACTTTATCGCTTAAATATTGATAACGATCTTACCTTCTATGAATTTCACGATGGCATCTTCCCGAACATCTGTATCTGGTTTCCTGACGATGAAAGCTTTGGGGAGTTCACCAACACCAGCGTCTTTGATACCAATCACAGCTGCATCTTGTACACATGGGTGAGTCAATAATATAGCTTCTAGTTCGGCTGGGGGAACTTGAAATCCTTTATATTTGATCAGTTCCTTCAGCCTGTCTTCGATCACCAGGTTCCCTTTCTCACAGAAGTAACCAATATCACCTACAACAAGATAAAACACATCGGTTAGACTACAGGCATACAGGCATTCCAAACTATGTATGGTTAATAACACACGGACATAGTTCACAGGCATCAATCTATTTCTCGACTTAGTACAGGCTGTGACATTTCATCATAGCCATTTCTAAGCATTAGTTCTTGCTTGAAATATTCGGTTCGGTTCTGATGGTCGGTGCTGATTGATTGAGGTCGATGTTTCGGTTGTTATGGTTCAGTACTGGTGGTTTGGTACTGGTGGTTCGGTGCTGGTGGTTCAATACTAATGGTTCGGTGCTGAAGGTTCGGTGCTGCTTGATTGAGGCTTATGGTTAGGTGCTGATTTATTGAACTGATGGTTCGGTTCTGATGGTTCGGTGCTGATTGATTGAAGCTGATCGTTAGGTGCTGAATGATTGAGACTGATGGTTCGGTGCTGATTGATTGAAGCTGATCGTTAGGTTCTGAATGATTGAGACTGATGGTTCGGTGCTGAATGATTGAGACTGATGGTTCGGTTGCTGATGGTTCGGTGCTGATTGATTGAGACTGATGGTTAGGTGCTGATTGATTGAGACTGATGGTTCGGTTCTGATGGTTCGGTGCTGATTGATTGAAGCTGATCGTTAGGTGCTGATTTATTGAACTGATGGTTCGGTGCTGACGGTTCGGTGCTGATTGATTGAAGCTGATCGTTAGGTGCTGATTGATTGAGACTGATGGTTCGGTGCTGATTGATTGAGACTGATGGTTCGGTGCTGATTGATTGAGACTGATGGTTCGGTGCTGATTGATTGAGACTGATGGTTCGGTGCTGATTGATTGAGGCTGATGGTTCAGTACTGGTGGTTTGGTACTGATGGTTCGGTGCTGGAGGTTCAATACTAATGGTTCGGTGCTGAAGGTTCGATGCTGCTTGATTGAGGCTTATGGTTAGGTGGTGCTTGATTGAAGCTAATCGTTAGGTGCTGATGGTCGGTGCTGAAGGTTCGGTGCTGATTGATTGAAGCTGATCGTTCGGTGCAGCTTGAATGAGGCTGATGGTTCGGTATTGGTGGTTCGGTGCTGATGGTCGGTGCTGATCGTTAGCTGCTGATTGATTGAGACTGATGGTTCGGTATTGGCGGTTCGGTGCTGGTGGTTTGGACGTTGAGAAATGATAAAGTATTAAATAAGACTAAATATCTTACCGGTATGAAGCCAGCCATCACTATCAATCATTTCATCTGTAGCTTGTTGATTATCAAGATAACCTTTCATAGCTTGGGGACCCTTGATACATATCTCTCCCTCTTCACCTGGCCCTAGACTTCTTCCTGTCTCAACATCTATCACCTAGATAATAACAAATAACAGTAACGTGATGGATTACAGTGTTAGCGCAGGGTGATTTCCATACCCTACCCCTACACGATCTGGTTTTAAATATTTAATTCCCGTGACTTTTTAAAAAAGAAAAGAAATATTCTTTACGACAGGAATCCGACCCGCGGGCCAGATCCACCCCACGAGAAGATTGCACCCGGTTCACTTATTTAATTGATATATAACCATAGTTACACACAGATCGGCCAGTGTGAACCCCTGATTTACGGAGTAGGAGAAGGTGCAGGAGCAAAGTTTAAAAAAGAAAAAACTGTGATATATTTACCTTGGCTGTGGTATTACAAACTAGGGGACCATTGGATCCTAGTTTAGCCGGTGGGTTATCTATAGCTATAACTGGTGATGTTTCTGTCAAACCATAGCCTGTTAGTGGTAAACAATACCGTTAATATTTAATAACTAAGAAGTTTGAAGACAATGGGCTGATGCCACACTTAAGGCCTTATTCTTGAAAACTTTACTTAATATGATTAATATGATTTTAGTGTTCCAGTCATCATAAGCGTCCGACTACGGTCGATATTAGTGTCCACTCAGGGATAAGAAATTTGTAACTGGCACAAGCCCGTAGCTAGCCTGCATACCTTGGGGGGGGGGGCATCGACTACTAAAAGGGGGGGGGGGGGCAGGACAAATGACATTCTCTGATTTAATACTATCAAAAAAATTTCAAGAGGGGGGGGGGGTAAGAAAGATTCTAGGGGAGCATTGCCTCTTGCTCCCTCCCCTGAACTGGGAAAGGTCAAAACAATGAGAAATTGAGCCAGGATTGCCACTAAAGATGCGCCTTTCTCTAATTTCAAAGATTTGGGATTTAGACATACCACCATTAACTCCTTAATATCAGTATGATTGACAAGTAAAGTTCTTTACCTTGAAAAACTGGAACGCCATGTTTATCTGTGAATTCTTTTGACAGGCCAACACCTAAAGGAGCAGCACCACATACAACATACTTTAAACTTTGTAAACATTCTCTAGTTACTGAAGGGTGTTTAGCCATAAACAACAGAATTGGTGGTACAGCGTGTAGAATAGATACCTAGAAAGGGAGTATTACGTTATAGTTTTCCCACGTGTTGGGTTGTAAACGGAAAAGAATGAATCAGGCGGATACGACCGTTTGATATTCAAAGCAAGAGCTAAAGGCATGTTGGTCATCTAATCACGTTCGAATATAGCAGATCTAGATTGCAATTCAGAAAATATGTCCGTATAATCAAGGCCATATGAAAGGTTAGCTAGTAAAGAAAGATACTTAGAGACTTGCCCTTTGTTCCTGTATAGCTCTAAGAAAAACTTGTGGATCAAATCTAGGCAGTGTTATAAGAGGGCAGCCAATATCTATGGCACCAAACTGTACTGGAATCATTCCATAGATATGATAGAAAGGTAAAATTCCTAAAAATCTGTCAACGCCTGGTTTAACGTCTACTGCTAATCTGAAGTAAAAGAACGCCATAGAAATAGAAATCACTTGACGTCATTGATGTCTTATCACTCCCCCCCCACCTCCTCCATAGAATTTCGAAAACAAAAAGCCCAGAGAACACATACTGACGATTCAGAGGTGCCAAATTCCATTCAAATGTTAATCTTTTTGTTTTTTTTGTAAATAAATCAATCTCTGCTAAGTGAAGAAGGTTATAAGAGAGGATAATTGGTGGCGCTTAATTCTCATAGCACAGTTCAAAAGGAACCCACTCTGACGACGGGGCTGTCACAAGCATAGATCATGTCTGAGGAACTATAAGGACTTGGCTTTATCAAGCTAACAGGATCCTGGTAAACCCGCGTTGCTACCCTTGTTAAAATGTTGTTCCTACCTGATTTGATATAGATTTGCTATACAATTATGATGTGTTAACATGACTCCTTTTGGCAGCCCGGTGGTACCACTGGAATATGGTAAAACTAAAACATCCTTTTTGGGATCTATAGCAACATCAGGAAACATGGTACCATCATCTTGTAGAAGTTCCGATACTGGTCGACAACCTTCCGCTTCTCCCAGTATAAAGATTTCCTGGAAACAAAACGAGAAAGAAATTTTAGGCTGCCAGAAATGTCCGCAAGAAATTTAACCAAGAGAAATGACATTACGTTAGTCCTACTTATCTAACTGTCTAATTTTATAAACTGTTGTATTGAGGCGAATCTTTCCTGTATGACCTAGGCCAGAGCTTTAATGAGACTATGTTTTCATCATTAATTAACTGTAGTAAAATTAACAACGATTCTTAACTGCTTTGTCCTGCTCCTTGGTCAAACCTCTTGGCATTTGATACTCAAGTCTTAAACTACGTACGGAATATCCATTCCCACGTACGGATGGGTTGACTGAATTTAGCCTACCCTAAGTCATTGTTGAACAGATCATGTCAATTTATGCCATTATTAAATGAATATTTATCAAAACATGTGTAAGTTACCGATATAAATTACATATAGCCCCGTACCTTGATACTGGATGTTAATGAAGGCTTACTTTTAATCGCTTCTTTTAAATTTGGTAATAGAGGAAGAATGGTGAAGGCTGCCTTGGCTTTGGAATGTTCTAACTGTATAGCTAGTTCTCCTAGACAATGTGAAAATTAAAAAAAAAAGTCAAATACATGTTATAAAATGACAAAGTTGGTTGCATCCTGGACTGTCCTGGACTGACTGACCTTTCAACAAGTTATTGTTGTGGGGCACAAATTGGTTAACATTTTCAGTTGGAAGGGCTATGGCTCCTAAACTAAGGGGTCAACCCAAGGAGCTTTAATAGCTAAAGATGTGGGATCGGCTGCGTGGACCTGCATGGCCTGCCAAGATGACGCCAATGCAAATAAGTTACATCAGTATACCTATGACGTTATACGCCCGTGCTTTCTCCGGTCTGTTGAGGCTCCTTAGGTCAACTGATGCACACGTAAAATCACCATGGGACAACGTTACAACGCTCTTTGGGCTTTATTGACTAACAACCCTCTATGAATAAACTTTAATGTTATTCGGAACCCGCCTTCACTCGACCCAAACGTGTAGTTTCTTATCATTACATATGTACATACAGTGACTGGCGACCTGCACATTTCTAGGCATAATGAGGTTCATTACGACTCTCTTGTTGCTGATAATTTAAAATTAATGATAAGAGGATCTTTACATCGTGGAAAAGATATTTGCCGAAAAGTCTGTAGTCAATACGACTGTACAGACAGAACAGAATCAAACTGTGAAAGCGAACGTTTGACAAATAACAATATTTAAATTTAAATCCAATATGGCTAAAGGATATTTAAATTTAAATCCAATATGGCTAACGGATATTTAAATTCAAATCCAATATGGCTAACGGATATTTAAATTCAAATCTAATATGGCTGACGCTGGTGGCCATCTTGAATATTTAGATTTAAATCCAATATGGCTGACACTTAGCAGAAAAACATTACCTGGCGTGTAAGCTGGGTTAGCTGGGGTGACAATAACACCTATAGAAGAGGCTGCTAACATAATAATGGAATATTCCGGTAGATTGGCACTGTATACCGCTATAACATCACCTTTCTTATATCCCAGCCTGGTTAGAGCACTGGCTACCTTTATAGCTGCTGCTTTGACTACTGTATAACTATAGTTTCTTCCCGATTCAAAATCCATCTGTAATTTAAAGCAACAGTTCTCACCCAGAAAATAAATCAGCCCGTTTATTCATAGTGTCAATCAATAATCAAATTATTAAGCGTTTTTCAATAATCAAATGAATCTTTATGTAAAATCACTTAGTATTTTTTATATTTATTTATTTTTTTATGTTATTTATGCCAGAGGTATATTTACTAATGAATAGAGCTTTTATTGGCTAACTTTAAAATTTTCAAATTTTATGTTCATTCTAAGACCTATTATCCCTTTAATTCCAGCTAACCGTGGGATATTTCAGAATACAAATTTGACGTCTGGTCGACTAATGTTTGCTAAGCGATACAAGGTTTCGATGAGGACCCTCTTCTATTAACCACAGGTGCCTGTAAATCTTGAAATTCTACTTGTAAAGCCATAAACCCTTTTGGACACCGAAACCCTTATCAACGTTCAAATTAAAAACTGTGTTCCTGATAACCCAATATGAATGATAAACACCAAGACGTAAAGATTAAGACGAGAAGCACCGTCTACCTACCACAGCCGTATTGTCTTTAAATTGATCACATTTAGAGAAAATATATTCCGAGAAAGAGACGTCTGGTATCTCGGCAGCAGAAACGGGACTCCGCACGATGTTATCTTTCGACCAAACGCTCTGGTGTCGAACTTGGTTATTGATATGTCGAAATCGACATGTTGGATGGTGATTGATCTGATTCGAGGATGTTCTACACCAGGTGAGTAGTCGTTCAGCTGATGATCTCTTCATTCTGTATCGTTCTGCAATAAAGTCATCACTTACGTTTAGAAACGATGGAGTATTACGTCCTCATGGAGGGCTACCTTATTGATCTATAGTGAATTGTTTTAGGGCTTAACGTCTTTTTTTTATAAACCATTGAAAGGTTGAAAAGAATGTCAGCGGGAATAAAGTCCCTGTTCTGAACTGTTGAAAAATAATATAATAGACGTACAAAACGTGTGTGGGCCAATATTGCTTTTTTATGAAAACACTGGCCTAGGTTACAGAGATAGTTACAGTAGGAAAGTTTATTAATAAAATGAAAATAAGAAGTTGTCAACCCACAGTGTAATATATAAGATACCTGAAGACCACTTGTATGTTCAACTATCGTCTACCATATATATTATATCTAACTGTCTAGTATATACTATATCATACCTGTTTTATAACGGTCGGTAACAATAGGACCTAATGTTATTATGACACATCGCTTATACACCGATTAGTAGAGGCGATAATCAACTAATCCAGCCAAAAGTTACCTTTTGATAAGGATAATTAAGCTTATACCTCTTAGCTTTTAACGTGATTAGCGGCTAATTAAGGAACTTCGCGGAAGCTTAAACCCCTAGATCTATTTAATTTACGGTCCATAGCCTGCCTTTTTTTTTCTAATCCTTGAAGAAAGTAATATGACATGTTCAATTTTTACCAGTGTCCATTTTTCTCTTCAGATAAATCAGACAAATAAGCAACCCTAGTATAATAGTAAGCATTGACCCCCTTTTAAAGGGCCTCCCCCTTCCAATAAAAAAAAAATAACAAAGATTTTGAAACTTCACTTATGACACTTGTAAAGAAACATGGGCAGGGCGCCTCTTTCCCTTTCTACGTACAATACATACAGCTAGTTGGTTGGTTTACTTACATATAATCTCTTTATCGTGGTGGTGTGGGTTCGAATCTACCTGACGGTTAGAAAAATTCTTCAGAGGATCTGCTTAGAGTCGACTTTCACTTATCTTTAAAAAAATAGCCTAGAATGAATGAGAGAATCCGTCGCTACACAAAGAACTATGACATCATAATGACAATACCCCAGTAACCCTTTTTCTGTTGTTCGTTCTTGCATTGTTTTGTCTCTGAAGAATAATAATATGGAATTGGGCCATATATCTCTATGGATGGGGCCTAGTTCATTGACTATTCGCCCAGCTAGTACCGAATTACTCTATCACTTCACAAAATAGAAATATGACTTGAGGTACGTCTGTAATACGCTAGGCCTATGTAACATTATAAAATAAAGTGACGTCATTGAATGAATTTGAAACAAATATTTTTTACGCGACTAGGCCTGTATGTATAGTATAGGCTACGATTTTATAAACACGTACTCTAGGGTCCTCAATACTGCCCCTCCCCCTCATAGTTAATCGACAATTTGTCACAAGTTGGTAAATGTACTATATTTATTGTAAGGAAAGTAAATAACAGTGCAAATAATCCAGTAGTTGGCTGAAAATCACGATATCAATATATTGACCTATAGTCAGAAATTACATAGTAGATATTTATCACTCTAATACTGCAGGACAGTAAACTTTGTTGTCAAACGTTTAAAAAATCTTTTGGTTAACAATATTTCCGACTGAGATTCAAATGATTAAATTAACATAATTAGTTATTGAATATTAAATATTACAAGATAAATATAGATTAAATATTACCTTCTCTAAACAACAACAAATCCAATTCAAATCGTTTCCTTGATTTTTTTTTAAATTGAAGAACGCCAGAACGTATACCTTGACCCAGTTTTTAAAACAAACTGTTCTTTACTGGCCTAGTGAAGTCATAGGTGGATCAAAGTCCATATAATTCGGTATATTTCGACTTGAACTATGAACATTCCAATACAAACTGACGATAAGAAAGATAATTGATCTGAAAGATGTAGGTTTAAAATGAAACTCGGGGGCAGAGTAACCAATCAACGAGGTTACCTAGAACAATACAGGTAATTTAAATCAATACCTCCTATTGGATTATAGACGTGATAAGTAAAAACGCTATTATGAAGTTCATTAGACCATTCAGAGAATAACAATCTCGGGTTTTAGTTAAAGAGACGTGTTTGGTTTAGCTCAAGGGTAATTTATCAAACTATTTACGTGAATTAGTTATTTTGCCCTAATTGTTCTAAATGGGTCTGTAGGTCGTTTGGCTCTTAATCCGTCCTCGTCTGAATCATACGACAACGCGTCTGTTATTTCCAAGTCGTAAGAATGACGCGATAGTTTCGGATGCGTTTGAAAATGACTGTACATGTATATTAATGAAATGTGTGTTACCTTGCTATACGTTTTCCCAGACATTATGGTTAGGTCCGCGGGGCTAGGCCCCAGCTAGTAAGATATAAGCCCCATCAATTTTTCGAAAATTCCCGGGAGAGGGGCAGAACGAGGACAAAAAATAAGGGCCTAGCACCAATTCAGTCCTGGCGACGGGGCTGTATACGTCCACTGGTATCTTTTTCTAGTGTGACAAATCTGACCCTACCCATTCCCCATACGTGATATTCCCATTTCTTTGGTAAACAACTGTCCAGTTAGTTTGTGTCTGGTAAGCATATGTCCAGTGACCAACTGTCCGGTGATAATGTCCCTACCCCGATATACAATAAAGATGATCGTATATCACCCTCGAGGAACGGACACAGGGTCAGGTTATCTTTTGCATGAGAAAAAAGTGATAGAGTAACAAATATATCAAGTCTTGATCTACGTAAATATACAGTGAAATAAGATAATATATTTAAATCGTCACTGATGACTTCATGTTACATAAAATTTTTACTATAGTTAAACTTCTCTACTTTGTTATTATGTTTATTCTGAAATTAAATGTATGCAAATTTAAAGGGATTTGATGTCGATGTCGTGTGTGAATCGCGGACACTTATAAATTCTACATTTCGATGTCTCTTCCAACGCCTGTGGTTTCTGTAATGTCAAAAAAACTTCACTAGATTATTTCTATGACGCCACTATCGTAAATACCTCTCTAGCCAATTTTCACCAGTTAGATGCTGGCGTAAAAAACTGTTCTACATTGCGCACTGTTGACAGTTATCTTCTTGATAAGTCGAGCAGATTTGTAGGACGCACTGGTCCATTGCCCTAAATAAAAAAGGACCCTGAAAAAGTTGAGATGACGCCACTTTAAAGGCAGTTGATATGCTTTCTTAACCTTCTAAATAAATTTCTATTCAGCATGTCTGAATATTATTATTTTGTATATGATACGCTCTAATAACTTTATAAAGACTATCTATATCGAAATTATAAACTGGAAATAATATACTATTACCTTGAACGACAGTTCAGATACATGTTGTACAAGTGTACGGCAGGCGAAACGACGTCTGATTGTATAAAGGCAGGGTTGAGGGTGTGTGTGTGTGTGTGTGTGTGTGTGGGGGGGGGGGGGTTGAGAAAGGGGGCAGTGATGCTTGTGTAATGAAGTAAACTTTAGAGAATTGAAGGAACTGTTCTGTTGAAGTCACGTCTGACTATTGATGAGGGTTTACGTTCTGTTGAAGTCACGTCTAATTATTGGTGAGGGTTTACAACATAACAAATTAGAGAATTAAAGGATACGTTCTGTTGAAGTCACGTCTGACTATTGGTAAGGGTTTACTAGATAACAAATTAGAGAATTAAAGGAATCGTTCTGTTGAAGTCACGTCTAACTATTGGTGAGGGTTTACTAGATAACAAATGAGAGATTTAAAGGATACGTTTTGTTGAAGTCACGTCTGACTGTTGGTAAGGGTTTACTAGATAACAAATTAGAGAATTAAAGGAATCGTTCTGTTGAAGTCACGTCTAACTATTGGTGAGGGTTTACTAGATAACAAATGAGAGAATTGAAGAATACGTTCTGTTGAAGTCACGTCTAACTATTGGTGAGGGTTTACTAGATAACAAATGAGAGAATTAAAGGAACCATTCTGTTGAAGTCACGTCTAACTATTGGTGAGGGTTTACAAGATAACAAATTAGAGAATTGTAGGAACCGTTCTGTTGAAGTCACGTCTGACTATTGGTGAGGGTTTACAAGATAACAAATTAGAGAATTGTAGGAACCGTTCTGTTGAAGTCACGTCTGACTATTGGTGAGGGTTTACAAGATAACAAATTAGAGAATTGTAGGAACCGTTCTGTTGAAGTCACGTCTGACTATTGGTGAGGGTTTACAAGATAACAAATTAGGGAATTAAAGGATACGTTCTGTTGAAGTCACGTCTAACTATTGGTGAGGGTTTACTAGATAACAAATGAGAGAATTAAAGGATACGTTTTGTTGAAGTCACGTCTAACAATTGGCGAGGGTTTACAAGATAACAAATGAGAGAATTAAAGGATACGTTCTGTTGAAGTCACGTCTAACTATTGGTGAGGGTTTACAAGATAACAAATAAGAGAATTGAAGGAACCGTTCTGTTGAAGTCACGTCTGACTATTGGTGAGGGTTTACAAGATAACAAATTAGAGAATTGAAGGAACCGTTCTGTTGAAGTCACGTCTAACTATTGGTGAGGGTTTACAAGATAACTAATTAGAGAATTAAAGGATACGTTCTGATGAAATCTCGCCTGACTATTGGTGAGGGTTTACAAGATAACAAATTAGAGAATTAAAGGATACGTTCTGTTGAAGTCACGTCTAACTATTGGTGAGGGTTTACTAGATAACAAATTAGAGAATTAAAGGATACGTTCTGTTGAAGTCACGTCTAACTATTGGTGAGGGTTTACAAGATAACAAATTAGAGAATTGAAGGAACCGTTCTGTTGAAGTCACGTCTAACTATTGGTGAGGGTTTACAAGATAACTAATTAGAGAATTAAAGGATACGTTCTGATGAAATCTCGCCTGACTATTGGTGAGGGTTTACAAGATAACAAATTAGAGAATTAAAGGATACGTTCTGTTGAAGTCACGTCTAACTATTGGTGAGGGTTTACTAGATAACAAATTAGAGAATTAAAGGAACTGTTCTGTTGAAGTCACGTCTAACTATTGGTGAGGGTTTACAAGATAACTAATTAGAGAATTAAAGGATACGTTCTGTTGAAGTCACGTCTAACTATTGGTGTGGGTTTACAAGATAACAAATTAGAGAAAAATGACGGACCGTTCTGTTGAAGTCTTGTCTGACTATTGGTGAGGGTTTACCAGATAACAACTTAGAGAATTGAAGGATACGTTGTTTTGAAGTCACGTCTAACTATTGGTGAGGGTTAATTAGATAACAAATTAGAGAATTGAAGGATACATTCTGTTGAAGTCACGTCTAACTATTGGTGGGGTTTTCTAGATAACAAATTAGAGAATTGAAGGATACGTTCTGTTGAAGTCACGTCTGACTGTTGGTGAGGGTTTACTAGATAACAAATTAGAGTATTGAAGGAACCGTTCTGTTGAAGTCTTGTCTGACTGTTGGTGAGGGTTTACTAGATAACAAATTAGAGTATTGAAGGAACCGTTCTGTTGAAGTCACGTCTGACTATTGGTGAGGGTTTACAAGATAAAAAATTAGAGAATTAAAGGATACGTTCTGTTGAAGTCTTGTCTAACTATTGGTGAGGGTTTACAAGATAACAAATTAGAGAATTGTAGGAACTGTTCTGTTGAAGTCACGTCTAACTATTGGTGAGGGTTTACAAGATAACAAATGAGAGAATTAAAGGATACGTTCTGTTGAAGTCATGTCTAATTATTGGTGAGGGTTTACTAGATAACAAATGAGAGAATTAAAGGATACGTTCTGTTGAAGTCACGTCTAACTATTGGTGAGGGTTTACAAGATAACTAATTAGAGAATTAAAGGATACGTTCTGTTGAAGTCACGTCTAACTATTGGTGAGGGTTTACAAGATAACAAATTAGAGAAAAATGACGGACCGTTCTGTTGAAGTCTTGTCTGACTATTGGTGAGGGTTTACCAGATAACAACTTAGAGAATTAAAGGATACGTTCTGTTCAAGTCACGTCTAACTATTGGTGAGGGTTTACAAGATAACAAATGAGAGAATTAAAGGATACGTTCTGTTGAAGTCACGTCTAACTATTGGTGAGGGTTTACTAGATAACAAATGAGAGAATTAAAGGATACGTTCTGTTGAAGTCACGTCTAACAATTGGCGAGGGTTTACAAGATAACAAATGAGAGAATTAAAGGATACGTTCTGTTGAAGTCACGTCTAACTATTGGTGAGGGTTTACTAGATAACAAATGAGAGAATTAAAGGAACCATTCTTTTGAAGTCACGTCTAACTATTGGTGAGGGTTTACAAGATAACAAATAAGAGAATTGAAGGAATCGTTCTGTTGAAGTCACGTCTGACTATTGGTGAGGGTTTACAAGATAACAAATTAGAGAATTGAAGGAATCGTTCTGTTGAAGTCACGTCTAACTATTGGTGAGGGTTTACTAGATAACAAATTAGAGAATTAAAGGATACGTTCTGTTGAAGTCACGTCTAACTATTGGTGAGGGTTTACAAGATAACAAATTAGAGAATTGAAGGAACCGTTCTGTTGAAGTCACGTCTAACTATTGGTGAGGGTTTATAAGATAACAAATTAGAGAATTAAAGGAACCGTTCTGTTGAAGTCACGTCTAACTATTGGTGAGGGTTTACAAGATAACAAATTAGAGAATTGAAGGAACCGTTCTGTTGAAGTCACGTCTAACTATTGGTGAGGGTTTACTAGATAACAAATGAGAGAATTAAAGGATACGTTCTGTTGAAGTCACGTCTAACTATTGGTGAGGGTTTACAAGATAACAAATTAGAGAATTGAAGGAATCGTTCTGTTGAAGTCACGTCTAACTATTGGTGAGGGTTTACAAGATAACAAATTAGAGAATTGAAGGAATCGTTCTGTTGAAGTCACGTCTAACTATTGGTGAGGGTTTACAAGATAAAAATTAGAGAATTGAAGGAATCGTTCTGTTGAAGTCACGTCTAATTATTTTAGGGTTTACAAATAAAAAATTTATGAAATTAGTAATAACAAAACTAAATTTACAATCAGTTCTAATGATGGACCAATCCAATGAACACTAAAATCTTCTGGAGTTAAGTTTTCGAGAATAAATCTCCCTCCCCCTCTGGTTTCTTTCAATATTTACAAAACACCACCTCATTAATATTGGGTTATCAATATATAGAAGTACACTTCACTACAAACCAAACATTGTATTATGACCCTTGTGGTGTACTTTCAGATAAGATAACTGCCAATAAAAAGTGCATCAAGTGCAAAGTGCAGACCAGACCAGATTGCATCATCTTAGCCTTAGAGAAAATAGCAAAAACACGACAGAGTGCTATTCTGATATCCTGGAATGGGTGTGTGTGTGAATGGGGGTGTAGTGGGTTGGTTGGGGTCTGTTTAAACACGATGTATTCTATTGCATATAAATTTTAAAAATATTTGGAGATATCAAGTATTTGTGAGTCACTTATAATATCACTAACATGAAATAAAATATTTCACGTCTCTGTCTGTAATTCAGGTCTATTGTGCCTCGTCTCTATGATAACATTCCTGATACTCTTTACCACTTTATAGTAGGCTACTCAATCTTAGGATTGCATTTTGATAAGTGACATACATGGCTGATATAGAACTTTTGTTGAGGTTTTATAATAGAATAACCAGCTGACTCTATGAATTTTACTTACTTTACACCCAAAGGACACCTCCTCTGCTTGCACTTTCGTAACATTGTCATTAGTACAAAGCTACACCTTTACCCAAAGATACGTTTCTAAACAAATGAAATAGATGGGGTTATACATCCTACTCTTCTGCACCCTTTTGGGCTAAACGTTTCTAAACAAGAAACTAGAATAAATTGTTCATGTAAAAAACGAGATGGTATATTTTTAATAAAAATATAATCTGAAGAATTCTCATAAAACATAATATAACTTATATTAAATATATTTATAACATTTTTATAATAACATATTATACAGAGTAAAACTTTAAAATATAACTTTTTCTTTTTCTAGTCACCCATTCATTCCAATTGCACTCTAAAACTATTATGCATATCCTTAATCAGGTAGATATTAAATCCAAACCAGCCTAACTTTTGAAAAAATTAATTTAGGCTGTATTTAAAGATCGGGTAGGTATTAAATCCAAACCACCCTAACTTCTGATAAAAATTAGTTTAGGGTATTTTATAGAGATACTCTCCTATAGAAGAACTGGCCAAGGTCAATTTGTGTTAAAATTGTGGTAGGGGGGTGGGATTTAAAACCTACCCATATCATAAATTTAAATAATTTTATATCATTAAAAGTAACTGCACAAACAATACTCTCTCTCTCTCTGGAGGCTAAGCCTGCAATCCTCAGCCTGTGCTTTCGAAGCATTATTTAACAACAATGTTCAACCTTACATACTAGAACATGTACCTAATCTCAGAGGCTGTTAAACTCGGTTTTATAAATAATAGCCTTATATTCAAAATATGTATAATTATATTATTATCAGAACAGGTAAATTAATTGTTTCGTTTTGTCCTACATCTTCGTTATTATCATTTACAAATACTGAATAAAAGATGCCCATTAGTAAATGCCCCTTCCTGACCCAACTCCCTCTTAATTTCACGACCCAACCCCCTTCCAATTTTAGGACCTAACCCCCTTGCCGAGCCCAAGGGCTCTCTAACCTAAGCCATTCCTGAACTAAACCCTTTCTGACCTAACCCTTTCGCTTTTCAACCCCTTCCCAACCCAAGCCCCTTTTCAACCCATCTCTCTTCTTAACCCAACGCCCTTTTCAACCCTACCCCCTTTTTAACCCAACCCTCTTCTTGACTCAACCCTTCTCCCCACCACCCTACGCCCCTTTCATTTACATAAACAAGCTCTAGATATAATACTAATCTCTACTAATCTAATCATCTACTGAACCTAAAACACGTTTAATGATAAGGGATACAGGCCGAATACTAAATACTGGTACAGATTTCTATGGAAGCACTGGCATTGGAAGCAAATGAAAAAATATATTAAAGTGTTGGAAGTTGAAGCCAGGTTTAAATACGGAAACAAATTAAACAAACAACAAACTTTGGAGACAACATGCTAATAAAGTTTAGTAACGGAAGAAATAATACGAATTATAACAAATACTGAACTTCATATGATACTGTTGACTGGGAAACATTCTCCCTTTAATACAATCTACAGACTAGTTAGCCATTAGGTTTATCTTTTATAATTTAATAATCAGAGACAATTCTGTTTGAAAACATTTGATTTGAAAAAAAAAACCCAAACAACTATATTGTTGGATACATGGATAACAACTTAGGCTCACAGTTAAGAATTCTTTCTACCAACTGGTCCTTGCCCAAACCTCTTGTTATTGATTTTACAAGGTTAACAACTTAGGTTCACTTTTAAGGATCCTTTCTACCAGACTGGTCCACGGTCAAACCTCTTGGTATTGATTTTACAAGAATAACAACTTAGGTTCACAAGGATCCTTTCTACCAGCTGGTCCTTGGTCAAACCTCTTGGTATTGATTTTACAAGGTTAACAACTTAGGTTCACAAGGATCCTTTCTACCAGCTGGTCCTTGGTCAAACCTCTTGGTATTGATTTTACAAGATAACAACTTAGGTTCACAAGGATCCTTTCTACCAGCTGGTCCTTGGTCAAACCTCTTGGTATTGATTTTACAAGGTTAACAACTTAGGTTCACAAGGATCCTTTCTACCAGCTGGTCCATCAAACCTCTTGGTATTGATTTTACAAGAAATAACAACTTAGGTTCACAAGGATCCTTTCTACCAGCTGGACCTTGGTCAAACCTCTTGGTATTGATTTTACAAGGATAACAACTTAGGTTCACAAGGATCCTTTCTACCAGCTGGTCCTTGATCAAACCTCTTGGTATTGATTTTACAAGGATAACAACTTAGGTTCTCAAGGATCCTTTCTACCAGCTGGTCTTTGGCCAAACCTCTTGGTATTGATTTTACAAGGATAACAACTTAGGTTCACAAGGATCCTTTCTACCAGCTGGTCCTTGGTCAAACCTCTTGGTATTGATTTTGCAAAGATAACTACTTAGGCTCTCAAGGATCCTTTCTATCAGCTGATCCTTTAAAAAATATTGTATGATAATTTTACAATAAAAATTACTGTATGTGCTCTACTGTTGTACAATTGTTACACAAAGAAAAGAAAACATCACTTATATACACAATGGTGATCCACTGTTGTACTTTTGTACTTTTGTCACATCAGGCATCACATAAATACAACATGCATCACTCAAACATTCTCATCCCAAAACACTTCATTCTTTGGTATTTTTTCAAAACAACAGACATCACAATTAGAAAGATGTATATAACTGACATCACCTAACTCTGGGTTATATTCTAGAGAGTGGTCCACTATTGTACTATTGTCTGTTTATAGAAACACCAGACATCACCTAACTCTGAGTTATATTTTGGAGGGTGGTCCACTGTTGTATAATTGTCAACGCCAGACATCACTGTTGTACTATTGTAAGCTTATATAAAACCAGACATCACTGTTGTAAGCTTATATACACCAGACATCACCCAACTCTGGATTATATTTTGGAGAGTGGTCCACTGTTGTACCAGTGTAATCTGGGTGTATTATTACTGTCGGGCCAGTCTCTGGGGTCCTAGTAACGGTATAAAAGTGTCCTTTTTACTTTTATTGGACTGTTTTTCCCACATTGTAACACTACAATCAGCAGCAGAAACATACAATCGTTGAGAATCCAAACTAAAGGTTATACTGAAATGATAAAAAGTTAGCCTGTAAAATAACTAGCAAGAATATACTGTATGATTAAGATTTGATCGGCATTGAGGGGTAAATATAACAAGAAACACAAGGGAATATATCATGGTATAACACGGGTCATTTATAACAAGTGACATAATGTTTAAACAAATTTTACGTTGATGGTGACATGTGCAAATTACCGGTATATTAAAACATTATGTACTTTGTTAATAAATAACTAGACACAATTCTATGGATAATTATAACTTTATTAGATAAATTGAGATGTTTAAACAAGGATATTGTTGATAAAGACAAGAGTATCATCATTGAAATGTATTTAATAAAGTATCCCATATAATTGTGTCCAGTTATTTCATCCTATAGTTAAAATCCAAACAACGTCACCAAACTCCATCTTTTATTCTCTTCAACCTAGCAATATGGCTGAGGTTTATAAGATATAATTTATATGATATAACGATTATTATTTATATACCTGATAATAGGAGTAGCGATTGTCTTCTCGTATCGTAAATCTCGAATATTCGTCAGATCCCAGCTATTCCATAATCTACAAATAACATAATCTACAAATAACATAATCTACAAATAACATAATCTACAAAAACAATCTACAAATAACATAATCTACAAATCACATAATTTAAAAATAATCTACAAATAACATAATTTAAAAATAATCTACAAATTACATAATTTAAAAATAATCTACAAATAACATAATTTAAAAATAATCTACAAATAACATAACATAATCTAAATAATCTACAAATAATAGAACTGAATCTACAAATAACATAATCTACAAAAAATCTGATCTTTCTGTAAATTTTACATATTGTATTGTGAGGAGAATAAACCACAAAATTTTTACTTCATTTGCTTCCACTTACTAAGAACCTAACTAAATTTCTGATCTACTCTCGACCCAAACTATTCCATTCGTTGTTACATCATGGACACATTCTTGTACGATTAAATGTGTGAAAATATGAGACTGGACTTACCTGACTACGCCAGAATTGAGACCACCAGCGATAACGTTAACAGATCTACCTTCAGTAGCGTAGGAATAAGCTAAACAATTAATAGCCTCTTCACACACTTGATGAGATATCACTGCACCATTGATAGAATGTAGATATAGTACACTTTCAGTTCCTATAGAAACATAATGATATCAAAAACATCAGAAATTCCTTCTAAAAGATCTATATTAACATCAAAATCCTGGCCGAGTAAACGTTCAAATGTTTAATATCCAACAGGGACTAAATCTCTATCTAGTCTTATACCTTGACTGCAATAGCCACCCTTCTCACATTATAGATATTGGCTTGAATATTAGAGCCAAGAGCTGAGCTGTTAACATTTCAAACAACGAAATAGATTTAACAGATTTCATTAAACTGCTGACAGCTATAGCCATAAAACATGACTTACCCAGTGGGGGAGGGGGGAGGGGCCAGTGTAAAATTTGAACCCCTTACTGCACCCCTGCTTCATTTATGATGAATTTCAAAATATGAATTTTATACCTTTATGCTCCAAATATGTAGAAAACAGCACCGAAGCACTTTGATTTTAAATGTTTTGTGGGGAGAGCCTCATAAGACCTACAATACCATCTTAATCTTGACAGTTGTGCCCCCTATAGAGTAAGTCTGCTCACTTTTTGTACCCCTGAGTTCTACAAGACTGCTGGTGCCAGTAGTAGACCTACCTAAATGACTGACACTGACAATGTCACCCAGTGTGTCACTGACAGCTATAGCTTGTATACTAGATTGATGATCAGTAATACTTCTCACATAGCATAACCTATAAACAAAATAAAAAAAGGGGTTTTTAGGATTCTAAGGATAACTTTAGTTTTTAGAGTAACAAATTAAAGAGAGTTTTAATATTTTCCACAATTTATTTTTAGAGAAAATTCTTTTATGGGAACCCTTTTGGAGTCCCCAAAGTAAATGATTTTTTTTGTTCCCTCAAAACTGATTGGTCCCCTTAATAAGCTTGATAAATCTTTGGGTTTTGAGGGTTTTTCCCGGTTTATATTAATACATAACATGTTTATATATTTCCTGGGGAGTACATAGATAATTAGCATTATTTCGAACCCAAATTTTAGGTGTCCCCCTAGCTTACAGTGAAACCCATCTAAACACAGTTCAGAGTGATAAATGTTTACGAGTTGGTAGTGATATAATAATACTCTTAGACCCAGATTATTTCACTAGCCTGATAATAAATAGTAAATCATCAACTTTAACCTTTAACATATAAACCTACTATTAACCTTAATTACTACTGAATCATCAACTTTAACCTTTAACATTAACTTTAACCTTTAACACTGAACTCAGACTTTACCCTAATAGATTAACAGTAACTTTGACCTTAACACTGAAACACACTTTGACCTTAAAACTGATTTACTTTGATACACTGAACGACTTTAACCTTGGTAACTGACCATACTTAACCTCTTAACTACTTGAACCTCACACTTGAACCTTTAACACTAACCTGTAATTAACCTAGACACTATCATATCATCAACTTTGACCTTTAACACATGCTAACTTTAACCTTAACACTGACATCTAACTTTGACCTTAACACTGACTAACTTTACCTTAATACATCTAACTTTAACCTTTAACACTGAACATAACTTTAACCTTAACAATAACTTTGACCTTAAACAGTTAACTTTGACCTTTAACACTGAACATCAACTTTACCTAATACACTGATACATAACTTTGACCTTAAACACTGAACATCAACTTTACCTTAAACATATAACTTTGACCTTTAACACTGATCAACTTTGACCTTTAACATGAACATCAACTTTGACCTTAAACACTGATCATCAACTTTGACCTTAAACATTAACTTTAACCTTTAACACTGAACCTCAACTTTAACCTTAAACACTGAACATCAACTTTGACCTTTAACACTGAACTCAACTTTGACCTTAACATGAACATCAACTTTGACCTTTAACACTGAACATCAACTTTGACCTTTAACACTGATCATCAACTTTAACCTTTAACACTGAACATCAACTTTAACCTTAAACACTGATCATCAACTTTAACCTTTAACACTGAACATCAACTTTAACCTTTAACACTGAACATCAACTTTAACCTTTAACACTGAACATCAACTTTGACCTTTAACACTGAACATCAACTTTGACCTTAACACTGAACATCAACTTTGACCTTTAACACTGAACATCAACTTTGACCTTTAACACTGATTATTAAAATCTGACTATGTAAGAAACAGCGGTGGCTCAGTGCGTTAGATACTTGCTTGCTAGCCTGAGGGTCCAGGGTTAAATGAATCAGAAGGTGTACTTTCAGATTTTTTAACCTGGTTTTCCATGTCAGTGATTCAGGTCGGAGGAACTGACATGATAAACACATCTACAATGTTCTACAGATACCATGTCAGTTGGATTGCAAACAGGATACACTTATACCTATGTCCTGGCGAAAGGTCTCACATTGCACACTGCATGGCATTGCTTGTCTTCACCAGCCAATAAGGTGCAGAAGAGTAGGACATACAACTCCATTCATTTCCTTTCTAAAGTAAGAAACTTTCCTACAAGAACCATAAATTGACAGTGAGATCTTACCTTGGCACTATTATGAGTTGTGTCATAGACATTGATGGTTCCATTGACTCCCGCTGTAAACAGGAGCTGACAGTCTGGTACAGAGGCACAGCAAGTTATCTACATAAATATCAAAATAAAAACAGAACACACACAACATTTTAAATTGTGCTAAACATATATTCCAACACAAAACCTGAGTATCAAATATCAAATTCGCTAAATGAATATTGAATTTGAAAATAACAATTTGGCAATATATTTGAATTTTGAAAGTTTTTCCGATTCATTAGTGAACTATCTATCTATATTGCATTTTTATAAAATCATTCAATGTTAGAATTTCAAATAAGCAAGTCAAATACAATATAATCTTGTTAATATATTTATTGAAGTGGAACGATGTCCATACATTATGGTGGCCACACATGACATGAAGGAACGCTACAACATTTCCACACGTCAAGCAAGCACGTACAGGCTAACAAATATTCAGGACATGATGAATATTCATATAAAATCACATTTTTTTACAAGCAGGTGGATTGTCTGATAATATGAATATCAATAGTATGTTATAAGACATATATTTAACTCCTTATTAGAGAGTTATAAAAGGGAGAGAATTGTATTTACTATTAAAGTTAAAGACCTTACCTTATCATAGGGACTCTGCATTAAGAAATTAACAGAAGGTTTGACTCGGTTACTAATCCTAGTAACACCATCTTGGTCCTTCCAGCTAAAAATAGCAGCCCACATAGCATTGGACGTATTTAATAAATCTAAAATATAACATAAACAATAGTATTTCTATATTACTTTTAATAATGTCCTTGACAGGGGCATTAACCCAGTCTATTTCCACTTCAAACTGTCTAGGGAGTGAACAATATGTGCTGTGTCTTGACTAAAAGTTATTCATAATGCATGAAAAGAACCCAATGAAGTCACGGTATTAGACACAGCATGCAATAGATTGACAATGTGAAGAGGGTGGCACTGGGCCTCAGATTATTGTCCCATCTGAACATCTAGACGCTTCTTCCAAGATGAAAAATCAGATTATTATGTCAACCAACGGTCGGATTGATCTCTGGGCCTTCAGAACAGTGAGGAGGTGTAAACCCACTGAACAAAAACAGTCTTGTTTTGACCTTATAGCATCAGTTACATAATAAAACAACATTGTATCTATCAATTAAACACCCACCTTTAGTTTTTGAGTTAAGGACTAGAACACAGGATTTTTCTGGGACACCAAACACCACTCCAGCAGAAATGGGCACCATGCTGGTTATTTTAGAGGGGTATCGTTCCATCCATGTGGGTATAGGGGGTAAATATTCTGGTGAACCCACATAATTACCCCATTTTAAACCAGAGACTGTTTTAATAGGTCGCGGCTAAAAATAAAAGTATGGATATCATTTTTTAACAGACTAGACAGAGCAAATGACGAGTCTTAGTCCCACTTAAGTCTGATTGATTCAGAGACTGGATGTTTTCCAGGGCAACAGACTAGTCTTTCACTATAAAGTATCTTCAGATGTGTCGTCTGCAAGACAATTAGGTACCATGAGTTTGAATTCTCCTATAGATAAGAACAAGTGGTTGCCTAGCAAGATACGCCAACTTTAAAGTATATTTTCTGTTTTAACACAGGTAGAAACTCCAACATTATTTGTCGAAATGAACCAATTATTGGTCCCAAGATGTTGTCTATATGCATAATCACAACAAATTTTATTCAAGACAGATGAAAACTGTAGTCTCTCAGCCAACTGGCAGACGGACAGGGGTGACGAAAATATAAAACCACATTATAATATGGGCGTATAAAAGTCTAATAACAGTGTTTCTAATAAGTGACACAGTTGAATCAATTTCAAATAAATTCTCACCACATAAGTTCTACTCCTCTCCTCCAAATCAGAAGAGCTCGGATTGAGAAATATTTGAGACAAGAGACTGTCGCCAGATTTCTGTATGCTGGGGTGGGGCGAGCGGAATAGTTGTTTTGGTGTCTGACCGTATGTTTTGATCATCGTTAACAACGCCTGCCGTCTGAGTGGATCTTTAATTTTACTCACGTCAAAACCAAAATATGTCTGAAAATAGCAAGAAAAATGCCTGAAAAATACATAAGGATGAATAATTAAAGCTAACATGGCCCCATGAAACTTTAAGAAAAGTTGCTCCTGAAAAAAGACAAATCAAATGACCCAGTTGTGGTACAAACAGGTGTTTCTTCTAGGAACAGAAGTGTTTTTCTGAACGACAAGTTCCTCAGACTTGCATCACTAACAAGGGGAACTTTGCCTGAAAATTCTGATAGTTCATCTCGACCTTGACCAGGATTGAATCCTGGACCTTCAGGTTACAATGCAAGCATCTAACTCACTGAGCCACAGCTTCTCCCTCCTTAGGTCTCAACCTACAATGACTCCTAAATATCAAAGACAGAACAAAATCCACAGACGGCTTACCGAAGGATGAAAAACATTGTAGGACTTTTTGGCCAATTCTCCTTGCTGTTTACATCCAAATACAAGATCTATCCATTGATGAAGGTGTTGACTGACATAGGATGATTCTAGAGCTTGTCTATTGATTAACACGAATAATCTGGCGTCGTTCTTACACCATGGTGGTAACGATACATCATTCACAACTTGACCATTCTGACGACGTCCAAAATCAAATCCTGAAATTCGTGATTTAAATAAGATATTTTACCTTGAATACTTGAGTTAAATTGAATGCTTGAATGAGTCCAAGATTTATTATTCCAGAATTAATTTTATGAGTAATAGCACATTATTCTTGAATACAAACAGCTTGTATCCCTCAAAAAAACAATTCTTTCAAGCACTCTTTTGCTTTTATTGATATTGGATGAGTTTGTGGCTGTCCTACAAGCGTCTTTTAATATAGATGTATGTGAAATTAATGATCCAAACTTTTAAACTTTTTGATCATGTCTAACAGTCCTATCCAACTGCTATACAAAACTTTGATGACATGTAGTGAAGTCTTACTCTTCTACAATTTCTACTACTGGAAAAATAAACATTAGCAACACCATGAAGTGTGCAGTGAGGAGAATTTGCCAGAACAGCAACATTGGCCTAAATTTAAGTAAGCAACACCAAAATTCCTAAAACAAGGGAAACAACTTGAATAGGATAAACAGAACCTACCTTCATTATTTTGTAGAAAATCTGGTAAAAAGAAGAATTCAGGAATCAGTTCTTTAACATCAGTCTGAGATTCGAAACTTGACAGTCTCCAGGAAGTCTGTATAGAATGGAATGTTCTGTCTGGTATATCAAAACTACCATCTACAAAATATCATATAAGTATTAAAGCTACCATGCTTGTATAAAAGTAGTATTGAAACTGCTGTTTTTTTGTTCTAAAAAAACGTACCATTAAAGCTACCATCTTAATCTTGTAATTGTATTAATAAGACCCAGGCCAGTGCTTTTATGAGCCTTTGTTCTATGTAAGGAAAAAGCTATCAAAATCATCACAAATATTTTTATAGAGTAACGCTACCATAATGTTAAATATTTGGAATGGTATTTTAAAACTTACCTTGATAAGAAAGAAACATCTGAGTAAAGGGAGGTAAGCGAACTAGATAATGTAGAACTGTTCCACTATTAGAGTAATGGCTGCCATAATGATACGGAGGAACTCGGACTAAATGTTCTACTTCTAAATTCTTATCATACTCTTGTTGTAGAAACTAAAAAAAAACCCCATAAATTACGAACTTTATTTCAAATTTTACTCATTGAATTAATAACAAATTGAAGATTTTTCTAAATCCTTTCAAGCTAGGAAAATAAAACTATTTGAAAGATTCAATTTATTATCTCAATCATAAGGATTGAAAACAATTAAAAATATATACCACTGAACTGTCGTCTAATGTTTCAGCTAAATTCCTTCCTCAGAATCACTTCAGTAGACTATGATTACATTTATCTCGTCCTTCTAGCACTTATTCAAAATTTGGAATTAACATTTCAACTTGTCAATGTCAGTAACTATACTTACCTCATAATTATCGCCATATTTTTTCTCTCGTGATTTATCTTGTACTGCTATAGGCTTACTTAAATCTCTGTTAATATAAATTAACAAATGAAATGAATGAATGGAGTTTTACATCCTACTCTTCTACCCTTAGGGCTAATGATACCAATGCAGGGTGCAATGAGAGAAATTTTGCCAGGAAAGCGACATAAGCCTTCTGCTCCTTATTGACTAATGTAGACAGGACCCCACAATACACTACCAGTATATAACTAGTGTATTTAAACTAAACTAAACTTAAGGAGCACCCAGCAATCCGAGTGAATGATGAGTTTATTGAAAGGTGTATGACGAGTTGTCAAGGTTACTTTGGAAAAGCCTGAGTGTTACTTTTCTAGTAACAAATTCTTTTCATGCTTTGCCTTAAAACTTTTGTGTTGCCCCATCATATCAGTGTCCTCAATAAAGGTAAAATCCCAATTTCTTACCTATAAACAGCTGGATCTTCTAAATCCAAGATGTCACTCTCGTACTCCCTCAAGATAAACGGAAAGACTGGATATTGCATTAGATCACTGAAAGAACGTCCAGCCATCTTGTTGAGATAAATCAAATAATCGTAGTTAGATAATACTCCATCAATCCACATTTTTCTTACGTCCTCCAGATTCTCGGTATCTTTCAAGTTAGGTAACTCTAATGAAAGTAAGAAATCATACAGCCTGTCTCGTTCCTGGGAAAAAAAAAATAATATAGGATTTTGATTTTTAAAATTGTATTTATAGCTAAATGAAAGAAAGAACTATATTTTACAAGGATAACAACTTTTTTCACAGTTAAAGATCCTATCTACCAGCAGGTCCTTGACCAAACCTCTAAATATTGGCAGGACAGATGAATTAGTCTGTCAAGGGATCTTCAAATTGCGCAGTCTGTAGAAGAGGGTCTTGGTTTAATGTCCTCAGTCCCACTAGACGCTCCTTCCTAGTCTTTGACCTTGGTAGAAAAATAAAGGTTAAGAAAAAGATTCAAGGTCTGAACAAAAGTAAAGTGTCTTCTATGGACTAAAGTGAAGTGAATTAATTATTATTTTGATACTTACTGCTGGGTTTACGAACGCCAAAAGACAAGTTTTACCATTGGTTAAAAAGATTTCTAACCCTACGTCTTGTAGCTGATACCAACGTTTGTGTAACTCTCGAATATTAACGTGAGGCCACGTCATAGACAGTTCATCTTTGTTCCCCAGCAACACCTACAAAATACTGTCTTGTATTGATCTTGATTCTAAAGTGATATCATCAAATTGACCTTGACCTTAAGGTGAATATTTTAATTGCCGATAACAATATAGATATTAAATATCAAATGATGAAGAAATATAACAATTGTTTTATTTTAAGATATACATTACTAATTGGTAATAATTAATAAACGACAATTACTCACCTGAGTATAATTAGCGTCACCTATTGCTTCATCACTGACAAAAAATATACACACCTCTCCTGTAAAATACAGAATGGAATCAATTAATAAACCTTACTCTATCTCCCCGGTTCTTTATTTATTTACTTCAGATTCTCTAGATGAAACATGACTACGTTACTTTTTATTTTTATATTTTAATTGTTTAACTAACTGCACAAACATTACTCTTTCACTGGAGGTTGTACCAGCATACCTGTGCCAGTGCTTTTGTAGCAACGCGAAGACAGCAATGTTTCAACCTTTCATTCCTAACTCGAATATCTAATATCTTTTCTGATGCCAAACAACCATGTTGTCAATGGATACAGAAAGGTTCGGAAAGTCAATACATGAGTTTGGTCACAGACTGGCAAGTTGATTGTTGGTTAACTGAAAGTATGCTATATATAATACAGTTCTTAATTTCCTTTTTAAGATTATAAAATCTACTTACCGACTAATAAATCACCTTTACTTTCTGTAGCAGGTGAGACGGCAGTACATCTACATGTATGTCTATAATATATTAACATAACATTTATTATAGATAAACACACAATAAAATTAAATACCAACTTGATAAATAACTACAGAAATATAAAAATTGTGGGGCTAGCTAGATGAGGAGTGAGGGGTGGGGCTAGCTAGATGAGGAGGGAGGGGTGGGGCTGCTTGTCTCAACATCTTAACCTTTCAGCTTCCTTTCATCATAAGTAAACCATCTTCAAGGTCATGTGACGAAGTCTTCATAAGTCCATTAGGTGCAGAAGAGTAAGATGTAAAACTCCATTTATTTCATTTCC
Organism: Nipponacmea schrenckii; assembly: GCA_030562195.1. Lineage (NCBI taxonomy): Eukaryota > Metazoa > Mollusca > Gastropoda > Lottiidae > Nipponacmea > Nipponacmea schrenckii. Next base: position 1,585,319 of record CM060199.1, read on the forward strand.
AGGTCATGTGATATCAAACTTTTGGATTCTGATCAACTTACGTGATTTTTTCGTTGGTGTAAAGTCGATAAATCAGAGCAGCAGAGTCAGATGAGGAATGGTCGTCTTCAAATAAAAACTTCAATGGTGGATCATGTTCTTCTTTTTCTAGAAATAAAAAACAAAAGTAGGCATCCCATACAGCAACACTTCTCAGTACACAGTGGGGTAATAAGGGGTGGGATCACCAGATACAGTCTGATGGGCAAGGGGCGTCTTCAAGTGAATCTGATAACCACATTTCTTTCTTTGAATTTATTGCCGATAACGAAACCAAAATTGATTTATATAGCTATAGGGGGAGGGCAGAGAACAAACTGGGAAAGCCTAGAAGTGTATAAAGGAAGAGGCCAAAGGAAAGTCATTAGTCTGAGGGCCCATTGAAAAATATAACAGCCTCAGTTTGATAAAAAATTAAGTATAGATTGGGTAGGGACCCTAGGGAACCTGTGGGTCAGAGAATAAAAATATGCTTAGTCACCCCATGTTACTTATAATATCTAAAATAAGGTGAGTTACCTGAGGTTATTCTATGTTCAGGAGTGAGGAATTTATCCGGTATACCAAGATGGTTTCTCTGGACCCGTTTTCTCATTCTACCAGGTCCCTCGGTGTGATCTAACTGCCAGGATATAGGGTATGACTCTTCATGGTACCACACAGCTCTAAAAAATATACCAATTTCAAAATTTATACACAGACATTAAAAAGTAGAGATTAAAGTAATTTTATAGTCAAAATATAAAGAGTGAAATTTCAAACGAGCAGATATTTTAATCAGCCTCTGATCTCCCAGGGAATTTTAAAACGAGAAACCGAGGACATATTTCAACACCAGAATCAATCAAAATTGGATATGATTATAGATGATTCAAAGCATTCAAACACGTCTGACCTGTTACCAGAATCGCAAGATAAAGGATACATTAGGCGTGCCTCACTGAACTACTTATCTATACCGAAAATATCATTGACTTTATATCATTATTTATTTAGTCTGGCATGTATGGACTCCCATTAGGTTCGGTTTTGTTATTTCTGACGAAAGAACAGCACGATAATTTCAGATGGACACTAAACCTACCTTTCATGCGTGAGATTCTGAACGAGTTCTTGCCAAGCTTTCTTGATCTGGATTCCTTCAGTCATACTTTTTTTAATATGATTGACGAGTTTTTTACGCTGTAGATTCTGTAGTTGAGTCACAGTCTGAGTAACTGTCATGGCCTGATCTGATATCTGACTTTCTAATTTATCAAATCTTGACAACATTCTACAAAATTACAAAATAATTTATCACATACAGTCATAAACTCTCATTTTTCTCAGCCTGGTTTTTACTTGTCAGTGATGCAGGTCCAAATGACTAGTCAAACAGATGGGACAATAAAAGGCCCTTGTGCTATAGGCTGTGTATGGGAGATCCCTCAACAGTTGGTAATGACCTTGCAAAATTTCTCTACTTGCACACTGCATGGCATTATCTGTCTCCATTAGTCCATAAGGTACAGAAGAGTAGGATGTAAAACTCCATTCATTTCATTTTATTTTAGTCATCAATTTGGATTTATATAATTTGTAAAGAAGTGTCAAACCTCTTCTATTTACTGTAAAACTGGGATTATAATGCGCACACGTCATACACTCAAATATGTTTGATAAACTGTTCAGTATTCTGACATATTAACCTTCTATATCGACCTACCTAGCAGCACCAGAATCACGTTTCTGTGTCCAAATTTTCTTTTCTTTTTCATACTGGTTATCAATAGATTTCTTATCCTGAAAATATTTCAGAAATCCATGAATATATTTGCATAATTAATGTGCATTATATATATACAAATATACACAAATAATTGTATGAATATTCATAACTTATTAATCAGTAGACTGTATCGTGGAACGAGTGTTAGTCCCATAAGACATCGATTTCATCCTATAGAGTAACGTTGTAATGAGAAAATAGTAAAATATATTCAAGCCATTCGATGTTTATTGTTTAAATAGAATAGACTTAGAAGTAGCCATCTTGACATTATCATCACCCCTCATCTATATGTTTATGTTTGTAATGTACCCCCCCAGGTTTTTATGTATTGTCTTCATCATAATAAATATCATCAAACATGTTTAATTTTTTACAGGTGATGTACCACTAACAATACATACTTATACATCTTTCTATTGTCAAATTTTCATACCTCATAGAGAGCATCAGCCATCTCCTGACTAAGTTTCGCTTCCGGCGAATAGATAGCACATCCGAACATCCGTAAAACATTGACAGCTAAATAACCATGTTCTCGTTGTGACTTGGTTAACCAGTCATGCCAGGTTGAGAGCAAATCATAAAGAGAATAACACACTTCTGTTGACTGAAATAGAGAATCAAGTCCTAGTCTGTGACATGATCTTTAAAGGGATACTGCGTCTTAGAATGAACTTTATTGAAATATAAATTTTCGTTGAATTTTATTAAATTGTTTCGAATTTTTATTTGCTATTTACTTTGATAAATCACAAATTTAAACGAATTTTGAACACCTTTGAAACAACTCAGTTTTAACCAATTACCTTCCATTCCCCCGACATGGAATATGATGAACAATTGGCGCATTCTGAACTATGACTAGCTCAAATAGAAATAGAACAATTCTGTTTCGTCAAAGAAAATTTTTTCTTATTATGGTTAATTATAGACACTAAGAAGGTTTATACTAAGAAATGTGTGTTTACTTGGATGGCCTTTTACCAGGGTTTTTCCATTGAACTGTTTGTGTTCAAATTAAGTGGTAGAAAACAGAGTATTAGGTAAAATGAGAGGTCAAGGGTCGTTCAAACAGTTGTATTGACATTTAACCTAACTTGTTTACGTCCAAGCCAATAGCTAATTTAAAAACATTTTCGAAACGAAATTAATAAGATACAACAAAGTTAGTTCTATAATTTTAATTAGACTTTTGGGGAAACTTCTTCTACATAATCAAGTGGTCAATATGAGACTTCGCGAATAATCGGGAGATGAATATGCCGTTCAATCACAGGAAGTGACATTCAACCAAAGAAAAAACAGACATTTACTGTCCAATTATAATAAATTATTACAACATACCACTTGAGGATTTGAAACGAGAAGTTTTAAGATTTCTCTCCCTTTCGGTTCTCCCATCACATACGACATAACATACACTCTCTGGTCAAACTCCATTTTAGGTGACAGCAGACAAGTTAACAGACGTCCCAGCTGGAATATCAATTAAATCAATGGTGTCATCTCCACCCATGGTTCGAGGGCCTTTTTCCCATTGAAGAAAATTTTGCCAGGACAGCGGCATTAGTCTACTCTTTTTGTGATTTCCAACTGTCGAGGGACCGTTAACATGCACAGCCTGGAGCAGACAGGGCCTTGGTTTAATGTCCCATCGAAACAACAAGATACTTTTTTCATGTCAGTCACTCCCACCTTCATCACTGACAAGAGAAACCTTCTGGATAATGCCATAAAGTTAACTCACTGAGTCACCACAGCTCTCTACTGACAGGGTTGAAGTATTATCTCAACCTATACTAGGATTGAACCCTGGACCTTCAGGTTAGAGAGCAAGTATCTAACTCACTGAGCCACCACAGCTCTCTACTGACAGGGTTGAAGTATTATCTCAACCTATACTAGGATTGAACCCTGGACCTTCAGGTTAGTGAGCAAGCATCTAACTCACTGAGCCACCACAGCTCTCTACTGACAGGGTTGAAGTATTATCTCAACCTATACTAGGATTGAACCCTGGACCTTCAGGTTAGTGAGCAAACATCTAACTCACTGAGCCACCACAACTCTCTACTGACAGGGTTGAAGTATTATCTCAACCTATACTAGGATTGAACCCTGGACCTTCAGGTTAGTGAGCTCTCCACCATCCGATAGAAACCATCCTTGCTAACCTAAGATGTTATCCTTGTTAAATATTGTTGGTTGTAATATATTTACCTGAATTCTGATGACATCTTTAGCTCCCCACATGATTACATTCTTACTTCTTCTACCAAATACAGACTTCTCCTGTAAAAATATAATCAGATATATCAACCAATGAATTTATTTTAACCACTGACATTTATAGACTAATGTGAACTTAAAACTCATTGTTGAAATAAATGAATATGAAAATAAACAGTATACTGCTTAAGTATTCTACTACAATATTTTGCCTAAGATGAAATTTTTAATATCTTAGACTCTGTAGTAGTAAAATCAGGTCTTTACGTACCAGCGTCATCTCCAAGGCTTTAAACGCAAAATTAAAAATCAGGAGTAGAAACTGATCTTCAGGTGATTTAACTTGTCGACCACTGGTAAACGAAAACATCACTGATCTTTCAGCCTCCGGTTTGACAACATCCGAACGATCTAACCAAAAAATATAAAAACATTTTGGAATTATAATGCATCGGAAAAAAAAATCAATTTGTTTATTCGATACTATTCTGATTTTCACCGGTGACAATAAGTGTAAATTGTGTTGAAATGTTATGTGTTTTGTAACTTTATTAACGAAAGACTCTGGTCATTAGTTCGGGAATATAAAATATACTTATTCCAAAATATTGTCTTGTGTTTGTGATTTGTCCCCGTCACTTCTAAATATAGATATTCCATCTAATGATGACATGTATATATTGTGTAAAAACATTATGTGGTTTGAAATATCGTCTTGTGATAAACTTATTCTATACATCTCAGCGTGCTGTAGTGCATGCAAGAGGTGCTTGACTGTTGTAGTGTGCGGCCAACATGATGTGTTGGTGGACGTGTACCACTTCAGTAGATGTATTAACAAGATTTTCTTGTATATGACCAATAACTTACCACAGAACACGATCAAGTCAGTAGCCAGCACAAAAATTTTCTTGAATCTTTCCAACAGTTCAGTTTGACTGATCGACGTAAACACCAACTTCTTACGTCTTCCACTAAAGAATGTCAACTTGCTTGACGACGACATTTTCCCGCCTCCATCATTTGACAGCCATCTTGAAAGTTTACGATTATCACTAGAACTGTCACTGTCCCCCGAAACGTATCCGGACGCTAAAATTGTTTTATCCTCGTATGGATTATCTGTAAGATTACATGAGAATGTAGGTGGCGTTAGGGAGCGTGCTTGAGATGATTCGAGAAGCGAGGTTTCGGAGAGTTGCGGAAGAAACAAGTTGGTGTTTAAGGAGGAATCGGAATATGAGTTGCCGGGACGATGATGAATGTAAGCAGGACATCGCAGGGTAGTTTTGCCTGGAAAATATACGATGGAAGTTATAATAACGAATTGTTTTCACTGTTAAAATAGTTCTCAATACATCAATTGTAGATGAATCCTTAAATGCTCAATAGCAAGAAGTATAGAAATTGCACTTTAAAAAATTTTTATATAATTATATTGACTATTGCTCTGAATAATGGACTTTGAATAGGATTCAATAATAGAAATTGTACGTGATTAAAGGGAAAGCAAGGCTTATACAATAAAAGAGATAATTGTTCTAATCAATTGTTTTCCATGATAACAAATATTTATGCATTATTGACGGGTTATATGGAAACTACACGTTTACATTTGAAAATTGGAAAATATCCAAACAGAAATCATTGTTTTGAAATATAAAATATTTTCATGCATATAAACTTTTATAAATACACATATTTTCAAAATCAACAAACAAGGAATATCGATACAGAAAATTCCTAAAATCAAACATTGGTTAATTAAAACAACAATAACAATTAATTTGAGACAATAAAACTTTCAAATAAAAGATATAAGTATAATAAATTCCTATCAAACTTGGTTAGCAGTTTTAAAACAACAACCAACCATTTGATTGGTTGCATTTTATCTTCCAGGGCCCACAATACTCCAGTATATGGGTTAATATAACTACCATATCCAGCTTGGTTAGCCGAGCTCGTGTTAGTTCTAGAGAACCAGCCCACTGATTGGTTGCTTATATCTTCACTAGCGCCCTCACAATACTCCAGTATATTGGTTAACATGGCAACCTGTATACCTTGTACGATATCAGGTCCTTTTAAACGTTTACCTGCAAAATAATATATATGATAGTAGGACCTACTAAGTAGGTCTAGAATTTTCAAACTGAAAATTGTTTTTGATTGGTTTTAAGGTAAAATAGTTTGAACACAATTTCACAAAGAATATCTTCAGATTATCGAAGACAGGTAAAATAACCTACTGAATAAAACGAGTTGAACCTGCTTGATAAAATGTGAAACCTCCTGTCTCAGAACTTTAGGGGTCGACAAGTAAATCGTAGAGCTGTAGGCAAAATTCCCCTCACTGCACGTTTCGTGTCCTACTCTTCAGCACCTAATGGTCTAGGCATTAGCTTACTCTTATTGCTTTTTAACATGCATGCTGATACGAACAACTCCATGCTTTTTCAATGTCAACCGAACAATATAAAAAAAGTGGACCCATTAAAGAAAATGGTGAAAATAATAACTCACTGCTGGATATTTCAGTTTTCTCTAAAGTATGTAAAATATTAAAAATATCTTCCAGTTGTTGATAGTGTACCACTGAACTCCAACTGAAATTATAAAATATATCTAAAAATGATACTGCGACTTAGAATGGGCATAAAATACAAGTTCTCAACAATGGTCAATATGAGTATATATTCATCAGTGAACTTACCTGGTGTTATAAAGTAACAGAATCTCTTAAAATCTGGAAAACTCATAAAACTAAGTAATTAGTAACTTACGCTTAATCAATTTAGCTCAGAGACGAGGAACGAAAACCAAGAGAGGGAGTTAACTCTGATCTTATTGACCACAAACATTCTATCACCATGGAAATGGGTTAAAGTTCCGGACAACAAAGGGAGTTAACTTTGAAATCTATATACCTGAATTCTCGGACGGCTATAGCACAGAAGATGTTTTGGACGTCACTGTACAGAATCTGGTTTTCCTCAATACCATCTATATCTATATGACTATAATAAACCAAGTGAAATATTATAATGGACCTCACTTTAGCCTCACATGTTAGACAAGCATTAATTTATTAATATAACCAATAACAAATGATCAACAAGGGAGGTAATTAGGCTTCAATCAAGGGAATATCAATCTACCATCTGGGCGGAGGTTATATATATGTGTAAGTGTATAAAAAATGAGAATATTCAAGATTAAATGACGTACCCTGTATCCAGTCTGTTAAGAACTGATAATAGATTACATAATACTTCCACTATACCATATTCTAATAACACTGAGGATATTATAGGTACACACTGTATTAACTAACAACAGAAATAAAACTCTAGGTAAACAATTGCAGCATGGTTACCATGGTTATCATGGAACTCAACTTAACTCTAATTGTGTCTCAAAATGTCAAGCTTCAACAAACCAGAAATTCAATATTGTCAAAATAGAATTTTTCAAAATATCTAAGAACCTTTGAGATAGCATTAGACACAAAATGAAATGAATGGAGTTTTATATCCTACTCTTCAGTACTAATTGGCTAAAGAAGCCGGGCAATGCCATGCAGTGTGCAATGAGGGAAATTTTTCCAGGCCAGTATAACTATAAGCCTACTATTTTTGCGATTTCCAACTGAGGCATTCTAAGATTTGTGTCAATTTCATATAAAACAGTGAAATTGTATAAATAAAAGTATCTTAAATATAAATATAAGAATTAAACGTTGGTCTCATTAGAATTATTGGTGTGTAAACACAATATATCACGTGACAAACTGAATAAATATCTAATAATTGTTATATCCTTACCTGTATAATAAAAGTAAGTGTATTATGACACAGGGCCATATCTTCTGCTGTTTTCTCTATCAATGATAATAATAACACAACAGACGACTGCTGAACTGTCGTCAAATCTTTATATTCTTCTAAATTTACTCTGAAATATATATAGAATCTTTAACTCATCTTTCTTGATATATAATATTCACCACAAGTCCATAAGAGAAAAAAACTAAGTTATTATCCATAAAAACACTGAATGACAATAAATTGATTAATTGTTTAAAATACATTGTGAGTTTTCCAGATTTACAGAGATTCTGTTACTTTATGACACCAGGTAAGTTCACTGATAAATATACCATATTGACCATTCTTGAAACTTAAAAGACGCAGTATCCTTGTCACCCAATATCAAAACTTACTCTTGTTCGAACTGAAATGGTCTGCCGATAAATATAGTAATAGCAGCCTCGACATGTTCGCTCACTACAGGACTGAGGTGGAGCTGATTGGCCAGTAAATGAAAGCCGTCCATCTTTAAAAAGGCTTCTTGATAATTTGGTGGTGCTCGCATTAAATAAGCTCCTAACAGCTGGAATGAAATAGAATGGTTGGTTAAACCTTGTGAGGTATTTTCTCTGTTGGTCTGGGCTTTAATCATTTCAATTATATATTGTTTTACAAGGCATTTTCAACTTTGGGGTCGCATCCCCAAGCTGGGGACGTCGGAAAACTCTTGTGGATGCAAACATCATAAAATCGCCCATGTGAACATGTTATGGTTTACGGTTTAATACAAGGCCGTGTCGGGTGTAATTTATTTATACAATATGATTATATGAAGATAGTTTAATGAATTTTTATATATTCTACTCGACAGTTATGGTAAGTCAATATTTGAAATGAAATAGGGGACGCAAACTTTTCATTAACCAAAAAATGGGGAATTGCTTGAAAAGGTTGAATAGGTACCCCTGTTTTACAACCTCTTTCACCTTTTCATGGTGTTGGCCGTCTTCATTTACCCAACGAAACAAGATGCACAAATCAATTCATTTAATTTAATTTCAAATCTTGTATGAGCATGATATTAACAAATATTTTTACCCGAGTAAACTTACGTTGATGACAGCAGTTTTAATGTAGGGTGACTGATTCTGGGCTAGAACTATCAAACATCCAGTATTTAATATTTTACTGTAGGTTTCATTCACGGAACTATCGGGAAGATCTTTTAATATATCACTCAAATAGTTCAATAGATCTGAAACAGACACGATAAATCACTCACATAGTTCCACGATAAATCACAAATATTAGTAACAAAATTTCTTATGACTTTAAACCAGACATACGAAACAAGAATGATAAAAAAATTTGGGAAACAAAACTCATACAAACACATCCATATATGTTCAACCTGGTGCAGCATATTTGCCCGTATTTTAAACAATGTCTTGAGTATAAGAACAGCTTGAGAATATCTCATAGAAAGATATTAAAAACTAAAAGACTGACATGAAAAATGCTTCTAGTTGTTCGGATCAAACAATAAGTCTAGCCCCACGTGTGCTACAGGCTGTGCATGCTAAAAATCCCTCTACAGTTGGAAATCCCAAAAAGAGTAGGCTGTACTGCATGGTGTTGCCTGTCTTCATTAGCCCATTAGGTGAGTAGGGGTAGGATGTAAAACTCCATTCATTTCAAACTCTTTAAATATTAAACTTACTAGCACAAAGAGTTGCCAGTCCTCGTTCGTTCTTGTCATCAAAATCAGTCGGATTTTCTTCGTCGAATTGAAATATACTGTCATCTAATATACTGCCGTTACGGTCTCTTAGCAACCGTTCTAGTATTTCTGATTGTTCTTCATTATAATTTACCTCCCCTGTCGGTTGAACAGACGGCAAGGAGTCAAGATTATCCAGTGATTCCGTTGATTTGTTATGGTCGTCTGTAGATTCTTGGGAATTCTTTGATACTAAAAGATACCCGTCATCTGATTCAAAACTTTTAGGTGTCCCAGAATACTCTGTGACTTTTTGAACTTTTGGATAATCGCTCGATTGTTCGCTCTCCGTGTCTGTCTTGTTTAAATCTGTATCTCCACCATGACTGGAGATTGAAACATCACTGATTCTTTTCCCTACATTTGAAATTAAAATCAGTAAATTTTGGCTCATTCATTCATTCATTCATTCACTCTTTTATCATATCAGCAAACTGTAATCAATGCTTTTGTCAAAAATTAAATAAAACAAACAGAATATGGTTATAGCCTTTTCTCTAATGAAATAACTAATTTTGTTACTATGTCAACATACAAAACAATTATTTTTATCAAAATAAACAGAAGTCAAGTTGACACAACTAAGCCTATGTTTACTGCGTTAACAAAAAATAGGCCAAATGCTTTGAAATTAAATTTTGCATGTATACTACCGTCTTAAAGGGTGCACAAACTCATGCTCAAGGCAAACCACTTCCTGTGTAAAGGGAGACTACTCTATTTAGCTGTAAAAAAAAAAGTAGAATCATAAATGAACTAACCTCTAGACGGAACTCTGTTAGGAATAATCTCACCATCTGTAGAGTTACTACTCATTCTCTCACTTCTAAATGGCTTCCGTTCTTTATGCAGTGGAGTTGAGGTGAAACTAGGATGAGCTGAAAGTATATGAGTTTGTGTTTTGAAAGTTGAGAAATGCCAAAGGCAATGAAAAAAAACAACCTTACGTCATAGAAATAACAGATCCTAACCTAATTGGAGTCCATTAAATTACAACGCCAGACTAAATCAGTTGAATGATGTAAAGGGTCATGATAGTTTTGGGTATAGAAAAGTAGTTCAGCGCAGTCACACCTTTTTAAACGTATTCTTATTATCCTAATGTATTTATTCTGGAAACTAGGTCAGACGCATTCTCATACGTACTTACCCCACCATGTTTTAAAATACAGACATTCACGGCTGTAGTTGATAAAACTATTGGCTGCGGGATGAACTAACAACAGGAAGTCTGTAACAGACCGCAGCATGTGAAGGTCTGGAGGATTGCCTAATATGGCCTTGACGATCTGTGACACAGATTTACTGATTGTAACCGATAGAGACGGCAGGTTTTCTTGGATTCTTTCCTAAAATAAATTATAATAAATACCATGAAATAAATACAGCCCCTTTGTCAGGGTGGGTCCACAGGGGCTGGGCCCTGGGCAGTGAAAATTAAGCCCCACCTATTGTCCTTCTTCAGTTTTTAAAAATAAGACCCCAAGTGAAAATGTCAACAAGTTGGTAAAACGCAGACACCAAAATATTGCGTGATTAAGCACTTACCAAATAAATAGAGAATATTTTAAACAAAACATTTCCAGCTTGAAATTGTTTGATGTTAAAATCTCGATACGGATGATCTTCACGGACCAGAAGTTGTAACGCCAAGAACAGTAACTCTGACACTCCGTCTGCTGCTGTCTCCCAGATTCGCCAATGTAGCAACAGTTGGTCAACCACAGCTATATCCTTGACGATAGCCTCCGTTCCACGCCTTAATACAGGGTTTATACTGGATGCATCGGGACGAAATACTGATTCAGAAGTACAAGCGTCTAACAGGGTCTAGATAACAAAGAAATATTCTTTTTTTTTAAATTATGACATCAAGATGATTCTGATTAGATTTATTAATTTATCTGGGGCATTATTCTCGAATAATTTGATAAGATAAAACTCCAGATTTTAAGAAATTCAATAATCTATGATCTATAAAAAATATATTTGCTTACAGTTTTATCTACCTTAATATCAAGTTTTGTATCAACCCTTTCATGACAGTTAGGCATGTGCAGTTTTATGTAAAATGGCGCCACATATTTGAATCAATTTCTGTCACAATATGTATGTTTTAGTAAACTTTAACAGATTTACCTTGTGACAGTTTCTTGTTTCTATTTCAAAGCACATAACAATAATAAAAATAAAAGGCTTAAAAGAATTTCTCATAATTTCTCGTACCTTCAAAACATCATATCCCACGATACTTTTAGAACTCGTTAGTAGTCTTCGTAACATGACGTATCCCGATATTTCTATAAACTGCGTCAGGAGTCGTGGAAATCTATTTATAACCACAAACAACTGACGTACTGCTTTACTCTGTAGCTTCTCTGTTTTTATTTTATCGAAACCACTCACGTCTGTATCGCTGTTTTCATAGATCTAAAAATACACAAATTAAGTTGATATACTAGTATGCTGGTATCTTCCTGTTCTGGAACTGGTCTCATTTCACAACTAAGATGTAAAATTGAATGAAAAAAATTTTGTTATAAAAACTCAATAAACATTAGCGGGAGGGGTACACCGGGACTTCTGTTTAATGTCCCATTTCAACATGCAACTAGCATCACTTCAAGTTATATTATCATGACCTTAGGATTAAAACACTGGATCTTTGTAACGGTCTTCTCACTAGGACATCCTTGACTAATGTATGCACCACTTGATCTTTTCAAAATCATGTCTATCTTTCAAATGTTAAAACTATTGAAAACTTTGTTAAGTTAACCTTTAGCCAAAGTTTATCTTTATTCAAGGTAAGAGCACTGTATATGGCTCAATATATAAAATATTTACCTTAGCAATTAGAAATAAGAATGATCCAATGCCACCTGATTGTTCAACAGCCTTTTCAAAACCATCGTTAACGCCACCTCGACACGACCTAACAAAACACACGTCTGACTAGTAGGTTGTTGATATAGCAACGAATCTTGAGCTGTACCTGACTGGAGTGAACTCTGACTAGACGATGATCTCGTACCGAAATAACAAACAGTATCATGGTATCGTGGTAAATAACTCAACAGTAGGTTACTCTGAAACACAGACAGAAACAATATCTCAAATTACCATCTCAACTTCACGGCAGTGCTGTTGATTTATCTGGTTTGCCAGTCATGTCTGATTTGAGCCCCAGAATTTATGATCAGAAACAATAACTTGGAATAACTATCTCAACTTCACGGCAGTGCTGTTGATTTATCTGGTTTGCCAGTCATGTCTGATTTGAGCCCCAAATTTATGATCAGAAACAATAACTTGGAATAACCATCTCAACTTCACGGCAGTGCTGTTGATTTATCTGGTTTGCCAGTCATGTCTATTTACAAGTTATGCAAAAAATGCAGATCTTGTCACCAATTTATATCAGGTTGGAAAATTCTGAAATTAATCAAGTGCTACAAGGACAAACTCCTCACCCTTAACCAGCCCAACCCCCCTGAATATGCCAATGTCACTAAACAACTAGGGTTATTTCATAGCAAGTGCTCAAAAATAACATACAAACTACAAAGGGACTTACCCTGGCTTTATCAATATCTATAATACTCATACTGCCCACTAATACATCATACGACAGACTTCCATCACTGATCACTTCTTTAGATAAATACGCTGAGAAAGTAGTTCCTGTGTTGGTACAGTCACATTTACTAATAGAGGTACAGTTGATACCTTGGGTATATAAATAGTACCACCATTCTCTACTGTATTCACTTCCTGTAATGGCAGGTAAATATCTTTTTTAACTCAGCTTCTTGTAACACGGAACTGTCTTCATAAGCTCATTAGACATAGAAGAGTAGGATGTAAAACTCCATAAAGACATAGAAGAGTAGGATGTAAAACTCCATAAAGACATAGAAGAGTAGGATGTAAAACTCCATTCATTTTATTTTGTAATATGGAAGTTTGTAAATGTAGTGATAAAGATTAGAGAGCATTCTTACATACAGCAAATCAGAAAATGTAAACACGTAAAATTGTGATTTCTGGAAAGGCATTAGATTGGCTAAATTTTCAATACTTAAGAAGGGAGATAAATCCATTTATGTATATTAGAAGTACAAATACTATTATCGATAAACTACTCCTTCTTTAATTTTTTAGCAAGTTTCAATTCACATACAGGAATCTTTATCAAGTTATACAATAATAGATATAGTAACTTTAGATAAATAAGACCACTATTATAGATATACTACTTCTCTTTAATTTAAGCAACGTTTCAATTCACATACAGGAATCTTTATCAAGTTATACAATAATAGATATAGTAACTTTAGATAAATAAGACCACTATTATAGATATACTACTTCTCTTTAATTTTTTAGCAATGTTTCAATTCACATACAGGAATCTTTATCAAGTAATACAATAATAGATATAGTAACTTTAGATAAATAAGACCACTATTATAGATATACTACTTCTCTTTAATTTAAACAACGTTTCAATTCACATACAGGAATCTTTATCAAGTATTACAATAATAGATATAGTAACTTTAGATAAATAAGACCACTATTATAGATATACTACTTCTCTTTAATTTAAGCAACGTTTCAATTCACATACAGGAATCTTTATCAAGTTATACAATAATAGATATAGTAACTTTAGATAAATAACACCACTATTATAGATATACTACTTCTCTTTAATTTAAGCAACGTTTCAATTCACATACAGGAATCTTTATCAAGCAATACAATAATAGATATAGTAACTTTAGATAAATAAGACCACTATTATAGATATACTACTTCTCTTTAATTTAAGCAACGTTTCAATTCACATACAGGAATCTTTATCAAGATACAATAATAGATATAGTAACTTTAGATAAATAAGACCACTATTATAGATATACTACTTCTCTTTAATTTATAGCAAGTTTCAATTCACATACAGGAATCTTTATCAAGCATATACAATAATAGATATAGTAACTTTAGATAAATAAGACCACTATTATAGATATACTACTTCTCTTTAATTTAAACAACGTTTCAATTCACATACAGGAATCTTTATCAAGCTATACAATAATAGATATAGTAACTTTAGATAAATAAGACCACTATTATAGATATACTACTTCTCTTTAATTTAAGCAACGTTTCAATTCACATACAGGAATCTTTATCAAGCATACAATATGATTAGTAACTTTGATAAACCCAAGAATCTACTCTCTTTAATATTACAACTTAATCACTACAGGAACTTATCAAGTAATTACAAAATAAATATCTTTGATAAATGATCATTATTATAGAAACATACCCTCTGTAATTAAAGCAACGTTATCTAATTCACAACAGGTTTTATCCATTGTTGTACTGATATACTTCTAAATATCTACTTTCATTATTGTATACTGCAAGTTTATCGAAGTTCTAAAAATAGAAGTATTTAAGCAAATAAGTACCTCTTATTACAACCTCCTTTAATTACATGACGTCACCTATACTGTATCGACACAAAAATCTTTACTTCAGCCCCTTTACTCTATAACAACCCTATACTTATGCACAGGTCTTACCTCTATGTCTTTACCTCTATGATATACTTGATGGCCTATGATCTAGATGAACTCATACTCTGACATCCGCCATCATTGATTAATATTAACTGAAATACCCCCCAGAACATAAAATATACCAGAACATTTTTATCTTTTTTATTTATTCATTCATTTGTCTTTCAAACATCCCCTTTGTGGCCCTCTTACCTCTATTGCCCTCATTACCTCTATTGACCCCCTTTACCTTGAGGCCCCCTTACCTCTATGACCACCCTTACCTCTATGGCCCCCCTTACCTCTATGACCCCCTTTACCTCTATGCCCTCTTTACCTAAGCTATTGCCCCCCTTACCTCTATGACCCCCCTACCTCTGCAGCCCCCCTTACCTCTATGGCTAACTATACCTCTAAAATTTACCCCCCTTACCTCTATGACCTTTCTTTATTTACCTCTATTGCCCCCCTACCTCTGTGGCCCCCCTTACCTCTATGACCCCCCTACCTCTATGACCCCCTTACCTCTATTGCCCCCCTTACCTCTATGCCCCCCTTACCTCTATGACCCCCCTTACCTCTATGACCCCCCTACCTCTATGACCCCCTTACCTCTATGCCCCCCTACCTCTATGGCCCCCCTTACCTCTTTGGCCCCCCTACCTCTATGGTCCCCCTATTTTATGATACCTAGAAATAACAGGGTACCTACCTTTCCCAGTTGAGTGCTACCATCTAAAGATTCCTTATAACTCACTACAACATGCTGCCATTTTGAAAAACTCAAAAAATTTTCTACAAAACTTTCAGCTAATAATCCATGTTCAGAATAGGCTGTTGATATCCTGTTAACAGAAATAATAGGTTTTTATTTTTATTTTACTGGGGAGGACTGTTAAATGAAACCATTTGTCACCCAATTTCCTGATTTTCCCCCAATTCCCAATTTTTCACCAGATTTATTAAGCTACTTCTCAGTTGTTAGATTTTTCACCCAATTTCTAGATTTTTTTCATGACTGGTAGAAATTTATGACTACTGGTAATCTGGAAAAGATCAAGGTTCCTTACGAATGCCAGAAAATAATTAAAAAAACTCAGCACCTGAATACCAATGAGTTGGTTTTAACATCCAGCCACATTTCGAACCGTTTCTGTGGGTTACCAACAGACAATATATGAGTATAGTTTGGTGGCGTCTGACCAGTAAATGACGAGGTTCTCGGACGTATTTCTGGAGTTGGCGTTGTGTCAAGGTCAGGTGTCACATGACCTAAAAGGGGAGATAATAAACAATACTCAATTAGGTTAATCTCTTGTTTTAGCAGCAATCTTTAACTTTCATTGGAGCTAATTAACACAAGTACTGCACTAGAACTGACGGTTATGAAAAGAATATTCTTTGATTGACACTTAGCTAGAAAGTTTAAACTTTGACCTGATCCAATGAGAATCACTGAATAATTACGACACCATTATCATCAAAATAAAATTGTGAAAACAGGAAGTTCAATTTTCTAGACCAGTAGAAACAAACATAAGGAAATATATTGTCCCAATCGGATCGACAAGACGCTTTTTCCCTGTCAGTCCCTCCGACTTGTATCACTGACAAGGGGAAACCAGACTGAAAAATCCGAAAGTTTATCTCAACATTTGCCGGAATCAAATTTTCTGGACCAGTTAAAAAAACATAAGGAAACATAATATACTCACTAGAAGTTTTGGCGGGAGACTTTTTCACGTCTGGTGATTTATGATCAGGTTTTTTCTCTAGTAGACTTTCAGGATGAATCCATAGCGATACAGAGAAGCCATGTTGTAATGGAGGCCATGTTAGTCCATCCTTTAACAAACATTGTACAGCACCATGGGTTACCATGGTAATACTGGGTTGTTTGCTACCATCATTTGTATAGTAAGGGTCTGAAATTGATTATGTAAATATTATTTCAAAAATACTGATTTGCCTTAGAGATTTAAACAGCCCCGTCGCCAGGACTGAATTGGTACTGTGGCCCTAATTTTTTGTCCTCTATTTCCCCTCCCCCAGGAAATTTTCTAAACTAGAATCCCAGAGAACATATTTCTGACGATTTCAAGCCGACAAAATCCCAATCAAAATGTACATCTTTCTTTTGGAAATTAATCAATCTCTGCTAACTGAAGAAGATTTTGAGAGAGGATAATTGGTAAGGCTTAATTTTCACTAGCCAGGGGTCCAGCAACTGTGGGCCCCACCCAGTTTATATCTGCACAATGTCGCGTTATTATTAATACCTCTGTTGAAGCGTTTTGATGGTTACCAATAAGCTGTTGTCATGGATTTGATATTCCATGATTTGTGAAGTGCAGTTTTACGATTCTAAATTGCAAAACAATCAAAATATACATCTGTTTGCTGATTGAAAGGAATCAATCTTTAGCTCGTGAGAGAGAGCGAAAATAACAGACATGCAAACCTGCTGATATGTTGATATCATCTTCTGATACTCTTCTCTCATTGGTACTAGATACAGGGAACTGCAGGCTATGTGATGGATTTAAAACTGAATTCTCTACTATACCAAGAAACATTGATAACAGACCATCCTGAAATTAGAGGATTACACCTCAGTTGTGAATTGATAATACCATATGTCAGTCCTCAACCATAGCTGGCGTAATGAAATGTTAGGGAAATGAAATGAATGGAGTTTTATGTTCTTCTAATGTAGAGGGAATGAAATGCAAGTGAGTACAGGTTGTAACTTCAGACTAGTGATGAAGTTATGCAAGCATAGGCACAGGAAGTATAGGAGGTTGTGATGGGGATTGATCCAAAACTTCGTAAGTAGGATGTAATACATAAAAAACTTAATGAACAATGTCCCTCCATTTAAACATAGAAATGATTAAAATACTTACGATATTATTCTCCTTATACTTAAAGAGATGGAAGAACTGCATCAATTCCTGGGAAGACATTTGTTGTTGTGCTAGTAGCTGAATTAGAGACAGCAATACCTCTCTCACCAGGATTTCTGCAAAAAACAACAAGTTTAAAAGTTGTCATGTTGTTGATATCTTTAAATCATTTTCTTATAAAAATTGCTCCCTCCCCCCTCCCACCTACCGGTACCACAAAAAATAAAGTAAGCTATCTTTGGATATTGAGGTAACCATGGAAACAGGAAATATTGTTCCTCCGATAATCCAACACTTTTACCTTTTATTGTGTAAATAACACCACCCTACCACCCTACCACCCTACACCCTACCACCCTACCACCCTACCACCCTACACCCTACCACCCTACCACCCTACCACCCTACCACCCTACACCCAAGTCACACACCACCCACAACAGTATCTTACATGCTTTCATAACTTTGTCATTAGCACAAACTTTAAGCCTTTACTCCAAAACCAGGGGGACTTGCAGGAGTATAAGAATTTCAAGTTTTTCAGTTTAATAAAAAAAATAAGGGTTGAAGCATGTTACCTTGATGTGTGCCAGTTTTACAAACCAACTTGTCTTTATACCCATCTAAAATAATCTCCAACAAACCCTGAAAAAATGTATCAAAATGTTAAGAAAGCTTGATAACAAAGGTAATATATGCAGGTTTGATTTTAGACAACAAAAATAAGATGTAAAACTCCATTCATTTCATTTCATTTTGTTCTAAAAATAAATATTTGACAGCGCAGTAATTATCACCAGTCTGAAATATTCAACCTTCAATCAAACTTTTTGGAACTCTTTTGAGGTGATAAAGAACAATGTAATTTTATAAAAACCATAGTTTTAACTGGCAAAAAATTGAATGCGTTTTGAAGGACTTGGGTAATGATATGACCATAACAATATGCACTCCATATTTCATTTAAAATGATACAGATGAAAAATACCAGGACAGCTGCAAACGCCATTTTTTTTACGATTTCCAACTGTCAAGGCATCTTTAACATGCACAGCCTGTAGCACACAAGGCCTCTGTTTATGGTCCCATCCAAACGCCTAGACTTTTTTTTTCATGTCAGACCCTCCGACCTGCAGAAAGAGTGAATGACCAATTACCTCCTTACAAACTGCCTCGACGGCTATTTTACTGGATTTTAAAACATGTAGTAATCTCATCAGACCCGGTATTAAAATATCACACGTTTTACCGCTAGGTTCTACTTTCACTTTCAACATCTCGATAATCAATCTAAATACAGCCGGGAAACACAGAATATTGTTACTATATATAGACAACCTTGGTCCACGGTTCCAGGCTGAAAGATATGGAAATAAATAAATTTAGTCTAAAATTCGAGAACAGCCTTTTGTACTCAATTCTGGCATGTTTTAGGAATGGAAAAAGAGTTCTGCACCCCTTGAATTTGACGTAATTAACAGAAACCAGACACAGGGGGACAACTCTATTCTTTTTTCCAGAAAGTCAAAAGTCACAGCAGTTACCAGCAATCGTCAAATTTAAGCACCTGCACTGAACACAGTTCCCCAAAAATACAGCACGTTAAACAAAAAAATATTTGGGGAAGCCATCAAAATTCCCCATCAAAAAAGCCGGGTTAAAAAATAGCTTCAGTCATGGGTTACATCAGTAACTTCCAACTTAAAATGGCTGAATATTTCAAAAATTGTTAGAGAGCACCTTGTATTAGACAATTCACTAAATTAAATACTTTTCCTAATTTTAGTCTGCTATAACCTTTATTAGATTAACAGTATTAGAATGATCATTCTATTCTTATTAACATCTTACCTGATTTCTGATCATGGATACCAGATTCTGGTTTAGAGGGGGTGTCTGTTTATAGAGAATGGGGTTTGTTGGGGTTTCACTGTATTAGAATGATCATTTTATTTCTATTAACAACTTACCTGATTTCTGATCATGGATACCAGATTTTTTTAGAGGGGGTGTCTGTTTACAGAGAATGTGGTTTGTATGGGTTTTACTGTATTAGAATGATCATTTATTTCTTAACATTCGTTTCAATTACCTGATTCCGGTTTAGAGGGGGTGCCTGTTTACAGAGAATGGGTTTGTTGGGGTTTATTTTGTACATTCTATTCTTACTGACAACTTACCTGATTTCAGTTCATCGAGAGTAGCTCCCTCTGTGTCAGCCTCGTACCCGTGTTCTGTATACAAAGTATCACCGTCTGATTCACTCGTCTGTTGCTTAATTAATCTTAATTCATCTTCTTCGTCCCAATCTTCTTCACATAAATTCTTTAATTAAACAAAATATCAAATTATACCCCTTGTTACTCTAGAATCTTTCTATTGAAAACTTTTAGGGGGTATAGATCACATTAAATAACAATTTTTATAGTATACAATTCCTTAGTTTTATTACAAACAATGTTTCAACAATTTACATTATCATGATCAGTGAGGGGTGGGAGATCAAATACTTACCAATAAATTGACTATTTGTGGGTAAGAATATTGGAGTATTGAAGGTATTTGAGGTAGGGCTGTAGTAAGTAACATGTCAATCACTGTTCGTAATTTAGTCGGTTCTAACTCCGTACATTGTAACAATGACGACAGCAATCTCTTCCATAATTTTTCTTCTTCACCTTTCTACAACAGCAAAAATATTTACATCTGTTAAAAAAAAAAACTCCTTCCAGAGGAAGAGAGGCACAGAAGAGTAGGGTGTAAAACTCCATTCATTTCATTTATTTTTCAAAAATACTTCAATCCTTTTGAAAAACGACAATGCCTAGACAAACCCTGCCCCCAAAACACCTCTCTATTGTATCAAAAACCATCAAAAGATCTTAGTAGAATGGGAGAAAACAATTCTAGGTAATGATTAATCCATTAGTAAGCTTTATTAGACTTAAAAACAAGAGAAGCCATCTTTAATCTGTTATTCAGGGTAACTATTGAAAGGTGGACGTTAAATTGATAGTTATACACAGTACCTTTTGTGAGCCGTTGATCGTCTGACATGAAAAACACACAATCATCACTGCTTCAATGAATGCCAGTTTGGACTGATGACAAGAAAACGATGCAGGTTTGAGTTTTTTGGTTGTCTTGGATTCATCTTCCTCATTACCATCGTTACAGAGTTTCTGACAAGCCGATTCCTTGTTTCCGATTTCTACCAAGAGTTCCAGAGCTAAGACTAGACATTCTATGACTATTGAATTCGGACCAGGAGAGTTCCGAAAGAAACAACGAAACGTTGGACTGTTAATGCACAATTTTGCACACGTCTGCCACATATCGAGCAGAAGTGGTAAATGCTTTAACATGTCGCTATGATACTCTTTTAATTCTTCACAAAGACTCATTGCCTTGCCGTTGGTCTTGGATACGGAATCTTCACTCCCCTCAGAGGAGTCACCGTCAGGATTGACTTCAATGGATCCAGATTTTTCAAGTTGATTGATATGCAAACGTTGAAAAGCAGAAGTGATGTTACAAGTTTTTCGCGCTAAAACGTCGATAAAATTCTGCATGACATAACCACCTGAATAATCAGACTCAATTTCGTTTATTTCATATTTCGAATTATGAAATTTTTGTTCGTCAATCATAATTATGGCTTCAAAAACTCCCAAAACAGGCATTCGGAGTTGCTCATCTTCGATCAGCTGATGCAAGCGGGCTAAACCGTTTTTTTCCAAGAAAGATTTCATGACTTTATCAACTTGAAGAACGTACGGTAGAGCAGACACACAGTACAACATCGTAGTGGGCGGAACAGACACAATTGAAGCTTCATCGCTTGATACATCTGTAGGATTCGAATCAATGTCCGTGACAACAGACTGCAAAACTTGTTGATAAATTCCAAAAAATAGTTCTTCTTTAATAATATCATTACCCTTAAAAGCTAGGACTATTAACGCCTTACTAACTATCAAAGCTAAAGAATTATCGCCTGACAAAACATAGTTCGTAAGTTGTCTTAATGGACGCCATCTTTGAAGTGATTTGAGTCGATTGGCTTCGGTAATTTCGCTACTAGAAAATCCACTATCTAGTTTAAAAGCTTTAGGAATGTCTAATGATGATAAGGCTGAAAGGTTATCAGGCAAGAAACAATGTTGACAAACACTTTGATTGGAAGTTAATTTAGGGTGTTTATGACCTTGAAAATTATCTAACAGTAGAGAGGTCACAGTTTCCAAATAAAAATTGCTCATGGCTGGGGTGAGTTCAGAGAGGAGGGGCACCACAAGGTCAATAACACGTTTGGGCTGAATACAGCAGCAGACACCTGGATTCGACAACATTGCCAAAATCTGGACTTGTGTTCGTTTATGTTTTACAACTGGCAACAAATCTAACAGATATTCTGACCACATGGCAACAGCACAAGCAGACGGCGGACTACTTTTTGATTCCGATAACGTCCTTTTGAAGATTTCACTAATGGCACTCTTGGTACTACTTTCAAGGTCAAAAGAATTTAATTTCGAGGAAGTTTCCATCTCTTCTTTGAATTCGTTCGAGTCTGCAATACTCTTCATGGTGGGTGAGGCGCCTAAAATTCCATGGTGATGATCGAAATACGAACTATAATCACAGTTTCGGTGCCGATGTTTCAGGCATTTCACGGCGTGGATATAATTCACTTTTAAAGTCTTCAACGTATTTATAAAGCTTCCCGCATATTTAATGACATTGTCACTGTCAAGATTTTTAGATCTGTTGCTAAATATATCGCTATCGACGACCTCTACTAAGTACTTTATATAATCAATGCCGCCATTTTCATCGAACACAGTCAGAAGACCTAAAGCTTCGTTGATGTACGCTGGATTAAATGGCAAATGCTGACAAATTATCTCAAACATCAAAATCAATCCGCAGATAATGTCCTCGACTACCGAATAAACAGATTTATCAAGTTTTAATTTTGGATCCGATAATTTTAAATTTTGCAGCAAAAAACTTAACAACTTTCCAACAGAACCGTGTCCACTTAGAATTTTCACGCCATGTTGATGTGTTGCTATGATACCACTCACTAAAAATATAGATCGCAGCAAATATTTCAAAGTAATAATTTTGGTTTGTTGAGGCCATGTGCACACTTTATCATTAGTTTGTCCTTCTGCTGTGTCTTCATTAAACAAGGGAGAGAACTGTTCAGTTAGCAAATGCAGCAGATGAGGCAAAATGGTGGAAGACAGAGATTTTCCAGAAGCCATTTCCTCCAGGTCCAATTTACTCAATTCACTGACCAACTCTAAAATCAATTTCACTAATTCTGCCGCCGAATACGTTATATCTGGTTTCGAAACTTTTTCAAACGAGGAAATGACATCATCATCAGAATATCCATCATCTTCTTTCTGCAAACTTAAACTTCGAACAAACGGAGAGCTCTTTCGTCTGAATCGCGCCGGTTTCGCTTTTGATATGTTGTCAGTCTCGGCTGTGTCGCTATCGTCACCAATATCCTCCATTTTGAAAGTTTCAAGCGTTGATCTCTTGTGTTTATGATAATAATGAGGCTGCTCACAGGGTTTCTGGCTATTTTTCCCATCTTTTTGGCATCCTAAGGTTTTGAGTTTGGAAAGTTTGATAACGTGACTGAAAGACTGATTAATTGGGGGAAGATCTTTTTCTGTAAAGACAAAAAGACATTTCTGAAAAAACACAATTGTATCGCAAAAGTCCAAAAGTATTTAAAATGACAGAAGACTTATAAAGGGTTCAGACTTGTAATTGATATTTTACGTTAGAAAGAAAAAACAGAAAAACAACCGAGGTCATATTAGGCCTTATGGATTTTATCTTTCGTAAGTCTTTAAAAATAAGGCCTCTGGTCTACAGGTTGTACTTGATTCTTTGACAAACCTCTTGGCATTATTCATTCTTGGATTATCGGACTGGAATTATGAGTGAAGAATTAATTTATTGTCACAATACTTTCTATGGCAATAAATTAAGATGGGCTCTAATGTTACAAGGCTAGAAACCATGGTGACTATTGGACAATCTTAACATCGTAGACATTTGAACTTTGAACTAGCTCACCTGAAAGGCCTTTAGGCAAAACTTCTGATTGGTTAAACTGACAGCACCATGGCAACAAAGACACTAATAAATTACAGAAATCTCTGCTATTACACAAACCCTAGAAAAAAACAGACATCTCGTAAGGTGAACATAATATTGGCCCACATGGCAAATTGGTTACACTTAGTTTCTACTCTTTCAATGGTAGGTCATCATAATTTATGAAATGCAATGTATCGTCAAGTTTCGATACATGACTGGATACGATAAGCGTATCATGGCATGTTGTATCTTGTATCCCATTCAGCGATATATCGTGCCAGCACTAATCCCACGATGGTTTGTTGATGACAAGACTATACTACACTACTATTCAACTAGTATCCAACTGTAAACTGTATTTCAATGTTTTGTTGATAACAAGACTATACTACACTTCTGTTCAAATTTGAATGTGTGATAATTATCTAATTGGAACTTAAACTTTTAAAATATCCTTAATACGTCCTTTAAAACATATCGCTTCGGAAATAAAGTTTACTTTCTAAAATTAGACGTTGGCATATCAACAAGGTCAGCAAACTAACTGGTCAAGAATTTAAAAAAACGTAACGTACCCGAACGCCAATATCTCTGATAAGATGTAATAACATCCATCCTCTATCGTCCAATAAATACGTCTGTAACAAAGCAGCATCGTCTTCATTATTAGCGTTAGTTGTTACCGTGACAATATCACTCATAAACTCCTGACTCAGCTGATTACACATCGTACTTTCATCTCTGGAATAAAATATGGTCAGGGGTCATAATTCAAAAAAACTAGAAACAAAACATTGACATGATTGACAACATCTATTACTGTCTTATGTGATTTCAAATTTGTGTTTGGCAATCGGAAAAAAAAAAATCCATAATCTATTAATCAGAATACTCGGACAGGCATTATTGATTATATAATAGAAACATGTCACAGTTAATGTGGCTTAAAACATTTTCCCCAAATAAAATTTACCAGATTTTAGGGTAAGGACCATCAAAATATCTCCTGTAAAGAATGCGAGCAAGAGAAGCAACAACAAGGAATGCAACAAATGAGGAATGCAACAAGCAAAAGAACCAACAACAAGGAATGCAACAAGCAAGGAATGCAATAAGCAAGGAATGCAACATGCCAGGGAGGCACCAAGCAAGGAATGCACCAAGCAAGGAATGCAACAAGCAAGGAAGGCAACAAGCAAGGATTGCAATGAGTAAGAGAAGCAACAACAAGGAATGCAACAACATGGAATGCATCAAGCAAGGATTGCAACGAGCAAGAGAAGCAACAGCAAGGAATGCAACAAGCGAGGAATGCATCAAGCAAGGATTGCAACGAGCAAGAGAAGCAACAGCAAGGAATGCAACAAGCGAGGAATGCATCAAGCAAGGATTGCAACGAGCAAGAGAAGCAACAGCAAGGAATGCAACAAGTGAGGAATGCAAAAAGCAAGGAATGCAACAGAAGCCATGTTAAATTTCAATAAGCATACTTACCTCAATATGAGAATATGTTCTACTGATCCTTTCTCCGTAAAATACGACCACAAAAACATGTCTAATACTTCATGGCGCTTCTGAAATATCAACAAGTTCTAGTGTTTACATTGGCTGGAGTTTCAAACCACTGAAATAGAACAATAGAACAACACAGTGAATAAACATATCATGAATGCATTAACCCTTTAAACACTGAGTGTAAATAAAATATAACATCAATATACACCTTTAACAAACCTGAGATAATGAAAATAAAGCATAATATACACTTAACCCTTTAAACACTGAGTATAAATAAAATATAACATGATATACACTTAACCCTTTAAACACTGAGTGTAAATAAAATATAACATGATATACACTTAACCCTTTAAACACTGAGTGAAAATAAAACATAACATGATATACACTTAACCCTTTAAACACTGAGTGTAAATAAAATATAACATGATATACACTTAACCCTTTAAACACTGAGTGTAAATAAAATATAACATATATACACTTAACCCTTTAAACACTGAGTATAAATAAAATATAACATTATATACCCTTAACCCTTTAAACACTGAGTGTAAATAAAACATAACATGATATACACTTAACCCTTTAAACACTGAGTGAAAATAAAACATAACATGATATACACTTAACCCTTTAAACACTGAGTGTAAATAAAATATAACATGATATACACTTAACCCTTTAAACACTGAGTGTAAATAAAATATAACATGATATACACTTAACCCTTTAAACACTGAGTGTAAATAAAATATAACATGATATACACTTAACCCTTTAAACACTGAGTATAAATAAAATATAACATGATATACACTTAACCCTTTAAACACTGAGTATAAATAAAATATAACATGATATACACTTAACCCTTTAAACACTGAGTATAAATAAAATATAACATGATATACACTTAACCCTTTGAACACTATATACACTTAACACTTTAAACACTATATACACTTAACACTTTGACAACTGAGTATAAATAAAATATAAGATCATATATCCTGAACTACAAGTAATATAACTGGAAGTGTATGACATTAACAGTAATGGTATGTGACATCAGTTGATAACGACTACCAAACTACCGAACCAGAGCTGGGGTACAGGTATATATGGTAAAATAATGTGACTGGTAAAACGGGCTGCTACGCTTCAAAGGGTTAAACTTTAATTTTGAAAAAATAAAAAAACAAAACTTTGAAAATTCTTGTAATCTGAGATACGTAAAAAACCTAGCACAATTCACTTTTGGTACCGTTTCTCAATAAATTCTGAGATGAGAAATTCCTCTCTTATTTCATTGAAGTTCTAAATCACAAACACAAGAGAATATGTTTGTAGTCTTAGACTAGAATCTTTAAACATGAATGATGTAACTTAATGTGTTTAAATCTGACCTACTTATTTTACATTATATAACAAAATATCTTTATATCAAAGAAACAAAACCATGTAAAACTTCAACATAAAATATTTCCTAATGTTGTTTTCATCCTTTCCAAACCAGAGGCTGCTTTTTAAGCAATATTATTTCAGTAATCTAGTTGCAGATTTTTTAAAAGATCTTTGCATTAGGATATTCTAGAGCCATCTTCTTATACTGTTTGTAGAATATCCTAGGGTCTTAACTTCTAACACTGTTTCTAGGATGTCCTAAGGTCTTAACTTCTAACACTGTTTGTAGAATATCCTAGGGTCTTAACTTCTAACACTGTTTCTAGGATATCCTGGGGTCTTAACTTCTAACACTGTTTCTAGGATATCTTAGGGTCTTAACTTCTAACACTGTTTCTAGGATATCCTAGAGTCTTAACTTCTAACACTGTTTCTAGGATATCTGAGGGTCTTAACTTCTAACACTGTTTCTAGGATATCTAGGGTCTTAACTTCTAACACTGTTTCTAGGATATCTCTAGAGTCTTACTTCTAACACTGTTTCTAGGATATTCGAGGGTCTTAACTTCTAACACTGTTTCTAGGATATCCTAGGGTCTTAACTTCTAACACTGTTTCTAGGATATCCTAGGGTCTTAACTTCTAACACTGTTTCTAGGATATCCTAGAGTCTTAACTTCTAACACTGTTTCTAGGATATCCTAGGGTCTTAACTTCTAACACTGTTTCTAGGATATCCTAGGGTCTTAACTTCTAACACTGTTTCTAGGATATCCTAGGGTCTTATCTTCTAACACTGTTTCTAGGATATCCTAGGGTCTTATCTTCTAACACTGTTTCTAGGATATCCTAGGTCTTAACTTCTAACACTGTTTCTAGGATATTCTAGGGGTCTTAACTTCTAACACTGTTTCTAGGATATCCTAGGGTCTTAACTTCTAACACTGTTTCTAGGATATCCTAGAGGGCTTAACTTCTAACACTGTTTCTAGGATATCCTAGGGTCTTAACTTCTAACACTGTTTCTAGGATATTCTAGAGTCTTAACTTCTAACACTGTTTCTAGGATATTCTAGGGTCTTAACTTCTAACACTGTTTCTAGGATATTCTAGGGTCTTAACTTCTAACACTGTTTCTAGGATATTCTAGGGTCTTAACTTCTAACACTGTTTCTAGGATATCCTAGAGTCTTAACTTCTAACACTGTTTCTAGGATATCCTAGGGTCTTATCTTCTAACACTGTTTCTAGGATATCCTAGGGTCTTACTTCTAACACTGTTTCTAGGATATCCTAGATCTTTACTTCTAACACTGTTTCTAGGATATTCTAGGGTCTTAACTTCTAACACTGTTTCTAGGATATCCTAGAGTTAATCTTAATCTAGATTTTTGGAACCAGTCTCTTTAACAATGCTTAGATAACAAGAGTTATTCAACACTGTTATCTAGAATCTAGATTACTTAACCGGTTTTAGAATCTGGATAAACAGTTTGAAATACTACATGAACCTTTCTGGATGATTGATTTAAATTTCCTGTTTGCTAGGTGGCAAACGATGGTGAATCTGTCCCTTTAATATTAAAATAAACCCAGATTCTGTGCTACTGAAGTGACCCTTACTACTGTTGATAAAATTGAAAAGAAGTTTACTGAATTTTTTTTCTTTTCGGGACATTGAAAGCATAAATTGCACCATTCTTATTTTCAATCAGACGTTTGTGGTTCCTGCAATTCTAATAAATGGACATGTCTGATGACATCACTAATCGCAAAATAGGTTTCCGCTATTAGTGATGTCATCAAACACTTAATTTAAGTCAAATTAAAATTAATCCCTTTAATAAAACAAGCCCAGGGTGAGCCAAACTAACAATATCAGCTATACTATATCAAATTATACAGGTAAAACTTCCGCCTGTTTGAGGATCTTTTTTACTGTCATTTTACACCAATAGCTCAATGGGAAGAGGGGCAAGGGAAGAGGGGCAAGGGACAGTACAACAGTGCCAATATTTCTGAAGACGTCACTGTCACATTCCTTCCTATTGAAAATTGAAATATCAGAAATTGTACAGAACGGATTAAAATCTCAAAAAATACTTGCTGAAAATAGAAATTTTGTATTGATAATTTGACATACCTCACTTCCCCGACCAGCCATAGTTATAATAAGTTATCTAAATATATTTATCACATGAGTGAAATAAGACAATATAATTATGTAATGATTATAATTAAATAATTACCTAATTAAATATAATCTTCAATCAACCAATTAGCTAAATACTAACACCTACCAGTGTTATCTGGCTTCCAACACTGTATCAAGTTGTGTAATGACCTATGGCTGGGAATGCCAAATTCTACACAGATCAATTTTCATGTCCAAACTCTAATAGAATTATATATATATTGGGTGAGATCGAATCTCATGTTTGTGTTCTGTTTTAGTATTAACACCATCAAATAACACCAACTCCTTCTTCATGTTATATTATCTAATCTAGAGTTAACACTAATTATAAACCTATGCCGGCAAATCTCTTTGATGTTGACGGGTAATTCTTATCGTGGAATGACCACTCAAGAAGCTTAAAGTCGGGATTGGCGATAATAATGCATAGGGGAATTTGGGGTTAAACTTCCTGAAGACAGGTTTTTATTCTGTTGTAAAAACCTTTAACCTCTAATAAAATATATCAGGTCTAACTTGTACAATAAAGAAACACAACGTACATATTATTTATTGACATTGATATAACAGCTTTTTCATTTTCAGTGTTTATTTTTATTTTTATTGCAATTATGTTAAATAGAAAAAAGAAATGGAAAATGATTTATAAGTTCAATAATGACCTCGGTCGCGTGTTTACTGGGGTATAGAAAAACCTTGAGCTTCGCCTTCAGGTTTTTACACGGCTCGACTTCTCTCTCGCGGTTTTTCTATATCCCAGTAAACACTTGACCTCGAGTCATTATCTTATACATAAAACACATTAAAAATAAAACAAATAAGGTCAACATGGAACAGAAATGGAAATCAAGTAAATTACCCAACAATCACGTTTTTCGTCCATAAGATTCCTGATTAATCTTAAAGTGCTTCTGTGTCTTAGCATGAACATAAAATTTAAGTTCTCAAAAATGGTCAATATGAGTATATATTCATCAGTGAACTTACCTGGTGTTAGGGTGAGATGAGAATAGTATTCTCAAGAAAGCACCTGGTGTCATAAAGTCACAGAATCCCTATAAAATCTGGAAAACTAAGTCAATTTTGTATAACACTGAATCAATTTATTAAGTGTTTTTCAATAATCGAATTCATATTTATGGATAATTACTTAGTTTTTGGATTTTTATTTATTTAAGATTTTATGTTCCTTCTAAGACCTTTTATCCCTTAAAGTTTACTTCCCTGATATTTTCATATATGATTTATATGACTTACTTTTTTCGATTTATTTATTTTGTTATTTATGGCAGCAGGTATATTTACTGATGAATATGTTATGTTATTTATGGCAGCAGGTATATTTACTGATGAATATGTTATGTTATTTATGGCAGCAGGTATATTTACTGATGAATATGTTATGTTATTTATGACAGCAGGTATATTTACTGATGAATATGTTATGTTATTTATGACAGCAGGTATATCTACTGATGAATATGTTATGTTATTTATGACAGCAGGTATATTTACTGATGAATATGTTATGTTATTTATGACAGCAGGTATATTTACTGATGAATATGTTATGTTATTTATGACAGCAGGTATATTTACTGATAAATATGTTATGTTATTTACGGCAGCACTGATAAATATGTTATGTTATTTATGTCAGCAGGTATATTTACTGATAAATATGTTATGTTATTTATGACAGCAGGTATATTTACTGATGAATATGTTATGTTATTTATGACAGCAGGTATATTTACTGATGAATATGTTATGTTATTTATGACAGCAGGTATATTTACTGATGAATATGTTATGTTATTTATGTCAGCAGGTATATTTACTGATAAATATGTTATGTTATTTTTGACAGCAGGTATATTTACTGATGAATATGTTATGTTATTTATGGTAGCAGGTATATTTACTGATAAATATGTTATGTTATTTATGACAGCAGGTATATTTACTGATGAATATGTTATGTTATTTATGTCAGCAGGTATATTTACTGATAAATATGTTATGTTATTTTTGACAGCAGGTATATTTACGGATGAATATGTTATGTTATTTACGGCAGCACTGATAAATATGTTATGTTATTTATGTCAGCAGGTATATTTACTGATGAATATGTTATGTTATTTATGACAGCAGGTATATCTACTGATGAATATGTTATGTTATTTATGACAGCAGGTATATCTACTGATAAATATGTTATGTTATTTATGACAGCAGGTATATTTACTGATAAATATGTTATGTTATTTATGACAGCAGGTATATTTACTGATAAATATGTTATGTTATTTATGACAGCAGGTATATTTACTGATGAATATGTTATGTTATTTTTGACAGCAGGTATATTTACTGATAAATATGTTATGTTATTTACGGCAGCACTGATAAATATGTTATGTTATTTATGACAGCAGGTATATTTACTGATAAATATGTTATGTTATTTACGGCAGCAGGTATATTTACTGATAAATATGTTATGTTATTTACGGCAGCAGGTATATTTACTGATAAATATGTTATGTTATTTACGGCAGCAGGTATATTTACTGATGAATAGAGCTCTTTAACAAGTTTAAATTTTCAAATTTTATGTTTATTCCAAGACGCAGTATCCCTTTAAACTACTTTCTTTAAACAAATTATTTTTCATGTTAAAAAAAACGGCAACAAACACAAAAAACATGACTCATAACAGTCATTAAATGATAAAAACTTCAAGTCAAGAGATATAATTGTCACTTCACTGTATAATGACAGACATATTAAAACAAAACTTAACAAAAAAAACCATTACAGCCATATTTCATATTTTGGAAAATAAATTTGCGGATTAGTTCTGCATATTTGTGTTTTTAATGCTCACTTTTTTACCTTTCTTTTATTTATGGGCGTGTCAGGTGAGGGTGAACATTGTAGAGAGTAGTAAACAATAATTATAATATTCCTTCATTGCACATGGCATGGTGTTGCCCATATTCATTAGGTACAGAAGAGTAGGATGTAAATTTATTTAACTAATAGTTAATATTAAACACAAATATAAGACATAGGTCGAGTGTATTCTAATACCCCTCAACTACCCCCAATACCCCCATCTCTCCCCCCTCCCAAAAAAACACATTAGCCCTTCTATAATATGACATTGACTAAATAGTTTATTTCAGAATGTAACCTATGGTATTAAGTTTTTATATTTTAGATATTAAACTGCAGGCCTATCATCATTCTTATAATTAATTATATTAAATATATTTTCTTTTTAAGTGGGAATTATAAGGTGAACTTTGTATATATATATACATTTTGTTGATATTTCTTTCAGATGATCACTATAAGTCAGTACCGCCAAATTATTATCTTGTTTATTTCTATTTACTAACTGAACTAACAGCACTTCGAAATATATAGTTCTAGCTCTATGACCTAGGCCCGTGCTTTTTGTGAGAATACTTTTCTCATATCATTTAACACCTATTATCCCTTTAATAAAGGTCTACAAGGATGAGAGACTGAAGTCTCAAGTGTTGACAAAATAATTAAATTACACCTTTACAATAAATTATCCCAACATTTTTTTAACGTGTTCTATTGCCTTCTGATGTATAGTAACTGTTAGTTTCAACAACCCTATTCTCTATAATTAGTGAACACTGTTTCAACACTGTTTCAACCCTGTACCAGTACCTTCTGTATAGCATCTTCCTAATCAAGGGTGTTATAAGAGATACTCTCCTATAGAAGCACTGGCCTAGGTCACAAGTATTAGGTGTTATAAGAGATGCTCTCCTATAGAAGCACTGGCCTAGGTCACAAGTATTAGGTGTTATAAGAGATGCTCTCCTATAGAAGCACTGGCCTAGGTCACAAGTATTAGGTGTTATAAGAGATGCTCTCCTATAGAAGCACTGGCCTAGGTCACAAGTATTAGGTGTTATAAGAGATGCTCTCCTATAGAAGCACTGGCCTAGGTCACAAGTATTAGGTGTTATAACCTGTAGCCATGCTCTCCTATAGAAGCACTGGCCTAGACACAAGTATTAGGTATTATAAGAGATGCTCTCCTATAGAAGCACTGGCCTAGGACACAAGTATTAGGTATTATAAGAGATGCTCTCCTATAGAAGCACTGGCCTAGGTCACAAGTATTGGGTGTTATAAGAGATGCACTCCTATAGAAGCACTGGCCTAGGTCACAAGTAGAGACTATGCTACGAATTTCAGTATACATCATTTTGATAAGAAATTATCTACAACTGCTTTGTTGCTAGTGTTCAACCACCCTAATCTCTACAATAAGTGAACACGGCTTTAAACCTGTACCAGTGTCGTTAAACCTGTACCAGTGTCGTTAAACCTGTACCATGTCGTTTGTTTCATAGTAACTGACAACTGTTCAACCACCCTAATCACTATATATACATCACACGGTACTAACTTATAAACCACAGTCTCATCAACATAATATCATAAATAAATTATTGATAACAATCTCTGTTTCATTATCTTGTTATCTTCATCCTGATAACTCTAGTCAATATAATTAAAATACAGAAATTAACTTTGATATTAATATGTAAAGGCTTCATATCAATGTTCCAATATCAAATATTACATTGGGACCTTATTCTTGAAAACTTAATCTTCTAAGATGATTTTAGTGTTCCAGTCATCTGGGACCTTATTTTCGAAAACTTAACTTAAGATGATTTAGTGTTCCAGTCATCTGGGACCTTATTCTTGAAAACTTAACTTAAGATGATTTTAGTGTTCCAGTCATCTGGGACCTTATTCTTGAAAACTTAACTCAAGATGATTTTAGTGTTCCAGTCATCTGGGACCTTATTCTTGAAAACTTAACTTAAGATGATTTTAGTGTTCCAGTCATCTGGTACCTTATTCTTGAAAACTGAACTTTGATGATTATAGTGTTCCAGTCATCTGGGACCTTATTCTTGAAAACTTAACTTAAGATGATTTTAGTGTTCCAGTCATCTGGGACCTTATTCTTGAAAACTTAATCTTAAGATGATTTTAGTGTTCCAGTCATCTGGGACCTTATTCTTGAAAACTTAACTTAAGATGATTTTGGTGTTCCAGTCATCTGGGACCTTATTCTTGAAAACTTAACTTAAGATGATTTTAGTGTTCCAGTCATCTGGGACCTTATTCTTGAAAACTTTACTTCAGATGATTTTAGTGTTCCAGTCATCTGGGACCTTATTCTTGGAAACTTAACTTAAGATGATTTTAATGTTCCGGTTATCTGATTGGCAAATCACTAAAATCAATTTATTTTTGTTCCCCAATCAGTTCACTTTATTCCTTTGAATTTCATTTAATTTAAGCTTTAGAGAATAAGGGCAAGGCCCCTGGTCTACTGGAAGGGTTAGCATTTAGTGGTACTATCACCCAATAGTATATTATAGCAAATTTAAGAAGCATTGATGCAGTGGCCTTTGCATAAATCTAGCTTCAAAGTGAGGTCAGGTCTACAGGAAGAGATTGCATTCCCATTGCCGATTAGTTTATTTTGGATGAAATATCTATTACTGGTACCCAAAACATAATGTTTGGATGAAATGGCCTTCACAATACCATTAACAATGTACTATCAATATTTCATGAAAGATAACCTAAGATATATAGAGCATGGTAAGCTTAAATAGCATGTTATTGGCTTGACAAGAGAAGAAATAAAATGGCTATATTCCTTAAATAATGTAACTTACCTTCATGGTGAGCAGATCACTTCTCTTCCTGACCAAATGGGCGTACGCTTCCCACAACTCAAACAACATTCTGAGCCTGGTACACTTGTTTCTATTTACATTGATAAGGTCTGGTTACATAATTTTTATATTGGACAAACATGGCTGAAAGATAATACAATTAGAACATGATATATAGCAACTCAACTAGTATGTCAACATCAACATCAAGAATTCATAAGAGACTGGGAAAATTGGAATGACCTTGACTGACTAGGTAGCAGACGACAATCACAAATTAAAAGCGAACTGAGCTATTCAGATATTTTAGAAGACAATCCATCTCACTACTTACTGTGCTATTCTACTGTCCTAGCAGACGACAATCCAACTCACTACTGACTGAGCTATTCTACTGTCCTAGCAGACGACAATCCAACTCTCTACTGACTGAGCTATTCCACTGTCCTAGCAGACAACAATCCAACTCACTGCTGACTGAGCTATTCTATTGTCCTAGCAGACAACAATCCAACTCACTACTGAATGAGCTATTCCACTGTCCTAGCAGATGACAATCCAACTCACTACTGACTGAGCTATCCCACTGTCCTAGCAAACAACAATCCAACTCACTACTGACTGAGCTATTCCATTGTCCTAGCAGACAACAATCCAACTCAATACTGACTGAGCTATTCCACTGTCCTAGCAGACGACAATCCAACTTACTACTGACTGAGCTATCCCACTGTCCTAGCAAACAACAATCCAACTCAATACTGACTGAGCTATCCCACTGTCCTAGCAAACAACAATCCAACTCAATACTGACTGAGCTATCCCACTGTCCTAGCAAACAACAATCCAACTCAATACTGACTGAGCTATCCTTCCACTGTCCTAGCACACGTCAATTCAACCTACTACTGACTGAGCTATCCTACTGAGCTAGCACGACAATCCAACTCACTACTGACTGAGCTATTCTACTGTCCTAGCAGACGACAATCCAACTCACTACTGACTGAGCTATTCTACTGTCCTAGCAAACAACAATCCAACTCACTACTGACTGAGCTATTCCACTGTCCTAGCAGACAACAATCCAACTCACTACTGACTGAGCTATTCCACTGTCTAGCAGACGACAATCCAACTCACTACTGACTGAGCTATTCTACTGTCCTAGCAGACGACAATCCAACTCTCTACTGACTGAGCTATCCCATTGTCCTAGCAGACAGCAAGTCAACTCACTACTGACTGAGCTATTCCACTGTCCTAGCAGACGACAATCCAACTCACTACTGACTGAAATTGTCCAATTTCCTAACAGACACAATGCACTGTGTTAGTAATAGCTCACTGGTTATAAAAAGACTACAAGTAGATGTTTCACACTTGAATGGTCCAATTAGTCTCTGAATTCATTCAAGATAATTTATAATGTAAGTTTATCCATCTTATTTTCACGTATTTCTAATTTACTATGTATTTTCTTACGCGTAAAAAAGACACTACAAACTTTTTTTCTCCTTCTGAAGGCCACTTTAAATTCTATGACACTATGCAACTTTGTGTTTATGAAAACTCACTTCACTGATTACAAAGATTACTTCAGATTAACAATGGGTGTTTTCACACTTGAGCAGTCCAGCCAGTCTTTCTGAATACAGTCAGGCTAATTATCCATGTCGGTCTCTGTATGTTAATATCATGTTATAAAATCTTATAAATGTATTACAATGTGTTTGTTATGTACTTTTCATTGTGTTTTCTTCCGCATCAAATAATACACCAAAAAAAAAGGAAACAAAAATCTGAGTAATATCCTTGTACATGGTAGATTAGAGGCCCTTTCAAAAAATTAAAAATCCATAGAAGTAATCACTTTGTATTTTTTTTAAGAGGCCTTTAAAACTTGTGACCTTGCCTCTTCTAAGCAGATAAACTTTTTATAAAAATATTTTAATAAAGGAACCTTGTATAAAAACCATAAAATCTAATACTTGTGACCTAGGCCAGTGCTTCTATAGGAGAGGATCTCATTTTAACACCTAATACTTGTAACCTAGGCCAGTGCTTCTATAGGAGAGTATCTCTTATAACATCTAATACTTGTGACCTAGGCCAGTGCTTCTATAGGAGAGTATCTCTTATAACACCTAATACTTGTAACCTAGGCCAGTGCTTCTATAGGAGAGTATCTCTTATAACATCTAATACTTGTGACCTAGGCCAATCCTTGTATAGGAGAGCATCTCTTATAACACTTATACTTGTAACCTAGGCCAGTGCTTCTATAGGAGAGTATCTCTTATAACATCTAATACTTGTGACCTAGGCCAGTGCTTCTATAGGAGAGTATCTCTTATAACACCTTATACTTGTAACCTAGGCCAGTGCTTCTATAGGAGAGTATCTCTTATAACATCTAATACTTGTGACATAGGCCAGTGCTTCTATAGGGGATTATCTCTTATAACAGCTAATACTTGTGACCTAGGCCAGTGCTTCTATAGGAGAGTATCTCTTATAACACCTTATACTTGTAACCTAGGCCAGTGCATCTATAGGGGAGTACCTCTTATAACAGCTAATACTTGTAACCTAGGCCAATGCTTCTATAGGGGAGTATCTCTTATAACACTTAATACTTGTAACCTAGGCCAGTGCTTCTATAGGAGAGCATCTCTTATAACATCTAATACTTGTAACCTAGGCCAGTGCTTCTATAGGAGAGCATCTCTTATAACACCTAATACTTGTGACCTAGGCAAGTACTTCTATAGGAGAGTATCTCTTATAACACCTAATACTTGTGACCTAGGCAAGTACTTCTATAGGAGAGTATCTCTTATAACACCTAATACTTGTGTCCTAGGCCAGTGCTTCTATAGGAGAGTATCTCTTATAACATTTAATACTTGTGACCTAGGCCAGTGCTTCTATAGGAGAGTATCTCTTATAATACCTAATACTTGTGACCTAGGCCAGTGCTTCTATAGGAGAGTATCTCTTATAATATCTAATACTTGTGACCTAGGCCAGTGCTTCTATAGGGGAGTATCTCTTATAACATCTAATACTTGTAACCTAGGCCAGTGCTTCTATAGGAGAGCATCTCTTATAACACCTAATACTTGTAACCTAGGCCAGTGCTTCTATAGGAGAGCATCTCTTATAAAACCTTCAACTACAAACATTTATCTTACATTTCAAGGAAAGCTACCACACTTTAATTACTGGTGCTGATGAGAATCTTAGGGTGTATGAAAATAAGATGGATAATCTAACATAATATTATATTTTGTGCTACCAGGCTAAACTTTTTCTAAAATTCAGAACCAAGAATCTAAATGCTTGGGCCAAAGAAACATATAGATAAATAGCTCAGAAAAAATACAAAATATTTCCCCACATTTAAATAGCTGATCTAGCAGAAGTTTGCATCACCTTCCCTTCACAAAATGACTATTACTATAAATGAAATAAATGGAGCTTTAAGCTCTACTTTTCTGCATTTGTTTTTACTAAAGTAGATGAGCAATGCCATGCAGTTTGCAATGAGGGAAATTCTTTCTACTGGATTTCCAACACTGGTTGACTTATTAACTAAATTCCTACAATATGGTGTTGTTATTTTAATCTATTTAAGATCAAATCAATATATCCTAATGTCCACCCACCCACGACTAAGGCCACGGCAGTTTCTGTGGCATTTCAACGCAAGCAATGCAATGTCATTCGATCAATCTACAACATCACAGTCCATCCATCAAGTGAACTTTCAACGTAGCCTCCGATGTTTTTTTTTCATTTCCTATTTGTCCCCAGAATGCCAAAAACCAAAAAATTGGGTTCCGATGAGCTAAATATTTCATATGTTAATAAAAAATCTAATAAACACAATCGATATCTTACGTAGATTAGAAATTCTTCCCAAAACATGAATATTGTAAAACTCTATCCAAGTTTCGTCGACATTTTGTATCACGTGATAGCTATAAATAGGTCATGAAAAAGATTCAGACCACAATTAAGTAAATAGTCAAATCGGACGTAGACCGAATTGGACAAACTGGTCAATTGGCCTCACATTTTAAAGCGGGTTATCTAACCCTGCTCGCTTTGCATTTTTAACAATACATTAACTTCTAAATCTCAATATCTACCACAAGTAGATAATATCTGATCAAATCGATGTATACTGAAATTCACAGATAGTTGCTACTTGTGACCTAGGCCAGTGCTTCTGTAGGTGCATCTCTTATAACACTCAACACTACTTTTCTTAACAAAATGTCGACAAGGGGGAGTAAACAAACAGATTTAGGGGAAAGATAGTTTGCGATTTAGGGATTACAATTTCTATTTTGAAAATATAGAAAATCTTTCGAATCCTTCCGGTAAAGTTAGTGTTAGATGGTGATGAGAACATAGTCTCATAAAAGCACTGGCCTAGGTCACAAAGTAAAGATTTATGATAAAGCAAGGTGCAAGTTAAAGGTTAGGATAATTAGATGCGTTAATTATGGATGTCTCTGAAATATTATCTGAAGTAATATAATTTCTTTATCTGAAATAGTTGAAAATATACGAATTAATTTTCTTCTGATATATCGATAATCAGCTAAAGAGAAAAGCCAAATATTTTTATGTACCTATAATAAATAAAGAAATATTAATGTAAAATGTAGTGAATTCAGAATAAAGGAAGTCAGGTAATTTAAAGCTATTGGGGATTGAGTCTACCATGAACTAGGATATTGCTGAGATTTTTATTTCTTTTGTACGCTGTAACAAGTCTCTTGCTGTAGACATGAGGATATTGGTTTTGAAGGCTTTGGTAGTGACGTTTGACAATTAGGGAGGCATTAGTGGCAGTATGATTGTAGGTGGTAACAAAAGGTATTATCTGATTATCATGTTGGATATTAAGGCCATTTGGATATACAGTTTGAAGTTGGTCCATCCAATAACTCTCGCGTTGTAATCTTCTTTGTTTTGGCTTGATGTTTGGCATAGGTTGTATCTTTTCAATTGGCATAATCAACAAGTCTTCAATGGAATGGTCGGGTTGGTTAAAATGATTAGAAATTGGTCTATTTTTGCCATGTACTATATCGTAACGATGGCCGTTAAAGCGAGTTCGTAGCGCGTTCTTAGTTTCTCCAATATATTGTGTTTCGCATTTTTAGTAAAATAACTCTAGCTCTCTGCAAGATTCAACTTTTCGGAAAAATACCAGGATTGCCGAACGGCTAGTTCTTAGCCACGCCCACTGATCAATCTTTGAGATTGTCACGTGATCTTGATGACTGAATGATCTATTTTTAGTAACATGTATCACATGGCATAAACAATATGGCGGAGACAGGTAGTGTTTTTTATCAACAGCTGAACATTGGAGTAAATTAACGCATTTAAAAACCCTTGACATTTGTATTTCGTGAACAGAAAGGGGACAAAATGACGTCTGTGAAAGTTGCAGTGAGGGTTCGACCCATCAACCAAAGGTCAGTACAGGTCTTAGCAAATTAATGTGCAGAATTTACAAACTTTGTAATCGATTTGAAAGACTAAAGGAAAAGTTCAGCTGTCAAAATCCTTGATAGCGATAAAGGTGATAACGTAAAAGAGAAATGATAAACTAAGAAAATAGGTTCATCTATTTTGGAACATCTGTGGAAAATGACATCATTTTAATTTGACTGGCTGATATAATATGTTGTTCAGTATGATGGTGTCAAAGAAATTTATTGGTGATATTGAT
Organism: Nipponacmea schrenckii; assembly: GCA_030562195.1. Classification (NCBI taxonomy): domain Eukaryota; kingdom Metazoa; phylum Mollusca; class Gastropoda; family Lottiidae; genus Nipponacmea; species Nipponacmea schrenckii. The sequence goes on from CM060199.1 coordinate 1,626,206, forward strand.
TTTTCACCAGGTGTGCTGTTACATTGGCACGTCTGTGGTATTGTTGACAATACTGTTCAATATCACTGCAACAACAACATATTTATCATACAAAACCCATCAATTTTCATATTTCTGACTAGACCTCATTTCGTGAAATGTTTCATAGTCAGCAATTTTTGTTTTCGTTTTACTCAAATATGATCAAATTTAATGGAAATTTAAAACCCTTATTCTGATTTTTTTCCATGGCTCCTTTTTTGATGATGTGGTTTGTACAATATGCCACATATATTCAGCAGGGATTCTCTTCCCATCTACTCAGCCCCTTACTCTCACCTCCTTCTCTTTGCCACCCTCTCAACTCCTTGCCACCCCCTTCAACCCCTTGCCACACCCCTCAGCCCCTTTTGCCACACCCCTTGTAATAACTTATGTCAGAAAAAACACCCCAAAAATACAATAAACTGTACTTAATCTCTATTGAAATCAATAAATTTTTGGATTATTAAAATTTTTGTAAAAGGCACTATGACATGATATTGACTGCATATTGAATTGATTTTATCAGTAACTTAGAGGTTTACTCTTATTATCTAACCATAAACCCTTTACATAGCTATATATAGGGGAGTTGAGGTGGTTAAGTGAGCTAGATGCCTGCTCGCTAACCTGAAGGTGATATCTTCAGATTTTTTTATTCCCATTTTCTATGTGATGCAGTTGGGAGGGGGGCCAGTGTAATGGATGGGACAGTGAACTGAGCCCCTAGCAGAGTCAGGGGATATTAAATTGATAGCAAACCTCATCTTGCTTCTGACACCCAGAACAGAAATTACAATTTTGAATATTGCTACATTCTTTATTGATGCCATTATTGACTCGAATTGACAATGGATTTGCAGACATCAATTCAATATAATGCTATTAAATGCAAAAATAATCTTTAAATTGATATGACAACAACACACACATATGACATCATCAAATATGACATCAAATAATGATAGTGACATCTGACATCATCCAATGAATATGGCATCATCAAACAAAATGACATCATCAAAACAAAATGACATCAAATCAAAATGAATCATCAAATATGACATCATCAAATCAATATGACATCATCAAATCAATATGACATCATCAAATCAAAAGAATTTCATCAAAACATGTGCAAAGACAGATTGCAAATTATATAGATTCTCTGATTGTTATAAAAAAAAAAAAAACCCAAAACATCTGCTATTTTGATCTTCTAAAATTTGTGTCGTTAAATAACATAACACAGCAATTGTCAGAAATTAACCAGCGTCTGTTTGAATAATTCATATTAAATATTGTTTATAAGAGATATATCATGTTGTTTAAAATATAAAATATATTTATTACAGGGAAATAGACTTGGAGAGTAAGATAATAGTTAAAATGGAGGGTGAAAAAACAACAATAAAGAATGTCAAGGTAAATATGAAATCGTCTAGTTGTTGGGAAGGAACTATAAACCAAGGCCCTGGATGTTAATGCCTGGGCTTGGTTATGATCTTAACATCAATACCCTCAACAGTTTTAATAAGAGTGTAGCTTTCCTGGTGAAATTTCCCTCATTACACACTGCATAGCATTATATCTTCATTAGTCCAAATCCAGCTCAGGAAAGTTAGCCAAATAAAGAAAAGTCCAGCGTATAACTCCGCATAGATGTCGCAAACTAAGCCCAGCAAGTAGCTTAGAAAGTACTAGTCGGTATAAGTCCACAAGTGAAAACCAGCAAGTAGCTAAAGTCCAGCAAATAGCTAAAGAATCCCAGAATAGTCTCCCCCATTGAACACTGCACGGTGTTACTGTTACCCTTCTAACTAAGTGATTAATGGAGAACATTAGATAATGTTAATGTTATAATTTGGTTTCAGCTGTTATCTGGCGTTGACTTCGATTTGTTACGAGATCAGCTGAAACTGAAAGAATTCACGTTTGATAAATCATTCTGGTCGGCTATTCCTGGTGATAAACATTTTGCTACACAAGAGGAGGTAAGACCGATTTTTATACCACTCGACTCTTCTTCACTATTCACAGCAGCTGCAAGGGCTCAGTAATTGAGACGCTTGCCAGCTAACCTGAAGGTCAGGGGTTAAATCCCAGTATAGGTTGAGATAATACTTCAACCCTGTCAGTAGAGAGTTGTGGTGGCTCAGTGAGTTAGATACTTGCTCGCTAACCTGACGGTCAAATGTTCAATCCCAGTAAAGGTTAAGGTGGAAAAAGGGTCTAGTGGTTCGGATAGGGACAATAAACTGAGACCCCATTTAATACAGACTGTGTAGGTTAAAGATCCCTAGACAGTTGGAAATCGCATAGAGAGTAGGCTAATGCCGCTGTCCTTGCAAAACTTGCCTCATTGCACACTGCATGGCGTTGCCTGTCTTCATTAGCCCATTAGGTACAGAAGAGTAGGAAGAGTATCAGGAAAAATGTTCTGTCTTCTGTGGGCTATGTATATATTTTCGATTTAATCTATCAATTTATCAAACTTAGGCAAATTTCTGTATGTATTGTTGTTAAGCTTACATCAGTGGAAGCCAATCATGTTCATTAAAGTGATACTGTGTCTTAGAATGGACATAAAATTCTTAAGAATGGTCAATATGAGTATATATTTATCAGTGAACTTACCTGGTGTCATACAGTAACAGAATTTATCAGATTATATAAAGATTCTGTTATGTTATTTATGACAGCAGGTATATCTACTGATGAATATATACTCTTATTAGCCGAGTTTAATATTTTATGTTCATTTTAAGACCCAGTATCACTTTGAAGTGTTGAATGATATAAACAATAATGAGTAATATATTCAGTTAATGAATCATTGAATAATTAAATAAAAACAAGATAAATAAATAAAAACTAGGTTATTGAATTAACCTGGGGGTTATAAGTTGAAACATTAATTAATCTCTAGTAGTAAATATAGTTTATATCAGGTGTCATCTCTCGTAAACATCGGTTGTGGAGTCAGTAATTAATCTCTAGTAGTAGATATAGTTTATATCAGGTGTCATCTCTCGTAAACATCGGTTGTGGAGTCAGTAATTAATCTCTAGTAGTAGACATAGTTTATATCAGGTGTCATCTCTCGTAAACATCGGTTGTGGAGTCAGTAATTAATCTCTAGTAGTAGATATAGTTTATATCAGGTGTCATCTCTCGTAAACATCGGTTGTGGAGTCAGTAATTAATCTCTAGTAGTAGATATAGTTTATATCAGGTGTCATCTCTCGTAAACATCGGGTTGTGGAGTCAGTAATTAATCTCTAGTAGTAGATATAGTTTATATCAGGTGTCATCTCTCGTAAACATCGGTTGTGGAGTCAGTAATTAATCTCTAGTAGACATAGTTTATATCAGGTGTCATCTCTCGTAAACATCGGTTGTGGAGTCAGTAATTAATCTCTAGTAGTAGACATAGTTTATATCAGGTGTCATCTCTCGTAAACATCGGTTGTGGAGTCAGTAATTAATCTCTAGTAGTAGATATAGTTTATATCAGGTGTCATCTCTCGTAAACATTGGTTGTGGAGTCAGTAATTAATCTCTAGTAGACATAGTTTATATCAGGTGTCATCTCTCGTAAACATCGGTTGTGGAGTCAGTAATTAATCTCTAGTAGTAGATATAGTTTATATCAGGTGTCATCTCTCGTAAACATCGGTTGTGGAGTCAGTAATTAATCTCTAGTAGACATAGTTTATATCAGGTGTCATCTCTCGTAAACATCGGTTGTGGAGTCAGTAATTAATCTCTAGTAGTAGACATAGTTTATATCAGGTGTCATCTCTCGTAAACATCGGTTGTGGAGTCAGTAATTAATCTCTAGTAGACATAGTTTATATCAGGTGTCATCTCTCGTAAACATCGGTTGTGGAGTCAGTAATTAATCTCTAGTAGTAGACATAGTTTATATCAGGTGTCATCTCTCGTAAACATCGGTTGTGGAGTCAGTAATTAATCTCTAGTAGTAGACATAGTTTATATCAGGTGTCATCTCTCGTAAACATTGGTTGTGGAGTCAGTAATTAATCTCTAGTAGTAGATATAGTTTATATCAGGTGTCATCTCTCGTAAACATCGGTTGTGGAGTCAGTAATTAATCTCTAGTAGTAGAATAGTTTATATCAGGTGTCATCTCTCGTAAACATCGGTTGTGGAGTCAGTAATTAATCTCTAGTAGTAGAATAGTTTATATCAGGTGTCATCTCTCGTAAACATCGGTTGTGGAGTCAGTAATTAATCTCTAGTAGTAGATATAGTTTATATCAGGTGTCATCTCTCGTAAACATCGGTTGTGGAGTCAGTAATTAATCTCTAGTAGTAGATATAGTTTATATCAGGTGTCATCTCTCGTAAACATCGGTTGTGGAGTCAGTAATTAATCTCTAGTATAGACATAGTTTATATCAGGTGTCATCTCTCGTAAACATCGGTTGTGGAGTCAGTAATTAATCTCTAGTAGTAGACATAGTTTATATCAGGTGTCATCTCTCGTAAACATCGGTTGTGGAGTCAGTAATTAATCTCTAGTAGTAGACATAGTTTATATCAGGTGTCATCTCTCGTAAACATCGGTTGTGGAGTCAGTAATTAATCTCTAGTAGAGATATAGTTTATATCAGGTGTCATCTCTCGTAAACATCGGTTGTGGAGTCAGTAATTAATCTCTAGTAGATATAGTTTATATCAGGTGTCATCTCTCGTAAACATCGGTTGTGGAGTCAGTAATTAATCTCTAGTAGACATAGTTTATATCAGGTGTCATCTCTCGTAAACATCGGTTGTGGAGTCAGTAATTAATCTCTAGTAGACATAGTTTATATCAGGTGTCATCTCTCGTAAACATCGGTTGTGGAGTCAGTAATTAATCTCTAGTAGATATAGTTTATATCAGGTGTCATCTCTCGTAAACATCGGTTGTGGAGTCAGTAATTAATCTCTAGTAGTAGATATAGTTTATATCAGGTGTCATCTCTCGTAAACATCGGTTGTGGAGTCAGTAATTAATCTCTAGTAGTAGAATAGTTTATATCAGGTGTCATCTCTCGTAAACATTGGTTGTGGAGTCAGTAATTAATCTTTTAGTAGATATAGTTTATATCAGGTGTCATCTCTCGTAAACATCGGTTGTGGAGTCAGTAATTAATCTCTAGTAGTAGATATAGTTTATATCAGGTGTCATCTCTCGTAAACATCGGTTGTGGAGTCAGTAATTAATCTCTAGTAGTAGACATAGTTTATATCAGGTGTCATCTCTCGTAAACATCGGTTGTGGAGTCAGTAATTAATCTCTAGTAGATATAGTTTATATCAGGTGTCATCTCTCGTAAACATCGGTTGTGGAGTCAGTAATTAATCTCTAGTAGTAGAATAGTTTATATCAGGTGTCATCTCTCGTAAACATCGGTTGTGGAGTCAGTAATTAATCTCTAGTAGTAGACATAGTTTATATCAGGTGTCATCTCTCGTAAACATCGGTTGTGGAGTCAGTAATTAATCTCTAGTAGTAGACATAGTTTATATCAGGTGTCATCTCTCGTAAACATCGGTTGTGGAGTCAGTAATTAATCTCTAGTAGTAGATATAGTTTATATCAGGTGTCATCTCTCGTAAACATCGGTTGTGGAGTCAGTAATTAATCTCTAGTAGTAGACATAGTTTATATCAGGTGTCATCTCTCGTAAACATCGGTTGTGGAGTCAGTAATTAATCTCTAGTAGTAGATATAGTTTATATCAGGTGTCATCTCTCGTAAACATCGGTTGTGGAGTCAGTAATTAATCTCTAGTAGTGACATAGTTTATATCAGGTGTCATCTCTCGTAAACATCGGTTGTGGAGTCAGTAATTAATCTCTAGTAGTAGATATAGTTTATATCAGGTGTCATCTCTCGTAAACATCGGTTGTGGAGTCAGTAATTAATCTCTAGTATAGACATAGTTTATATCAGGTGTCATCTCTCGTAAACATCGGTTGTGGAGTCAGTAATTAATCTCTAGTAGACATAGTTTATATCAGGTGTCATCTCTCGTAAACATCGGTTGTGGAGTCAGTAATTAATCTCTAGTAGTAGATATAGTTTATATCAGGTGTCATCTCTCGTAAACATCGGTTGTGGAGTCAGTAATTAATCTCTAGTAGATATAGTTTATATCAGGTGTCATCTCTCGTAAACATCGGTTGTGGAGTCAGTAATTAATCTCTAGTAGTAGAATAGTTTATATCAGGTGTCATCTCTCGTAAACATTGGTTGTGGAGTCAGTAATTAATCTCTAGTAGTAGATATAGTTTATATCAGGTGTCATCTCTCGTAAACATCGGTTGTGGAGTCAGTAATTAATCTCTAGTAGTAGATATAGTTTATATCAGGTGTCATCTCTCGTAAACATCGGTTGTGGAGTCAGTAATTAATCTCTAGTAGACATAGTTTATATCAGGTGTCATCTCTCGTAAACATCGGTTGTGGAGTCAGTAATTAATCTCTAGTAGTAGACATAGTTTATATCAGGTGTCATCTCTCGTAAACATCGGTTGTGGAGTCAGTAATTAATCTCTAGTAGATATAGTTTATATCAGGTGTCATCTCTCGTAAACATCGGTTGTGGAGTCTGTAATTTATCTTCTAAAGGCTATATAGTTTAACCTAACTCTCTTTTCAATCTATACTCAATAAAAGGGTGTCTATCAGGTGTCATCTCTCGAATGCACCGGTCATGGAGTCAGTAATCTGAAATATATATAGTTTATGACCTTACTACAGTATATAAGTATCTTATAAAATCGTATTAACCTTTTATCAGCTACTTGTTGATTATTTTATAATATAACAACTACCCTGGTTGACTTTCTAGTCAGAGATTAATTATAGAGGATCACTAATTACTGACCTTTTTATCTGTTTAATCTTTAACGAATATTTGTTAATCAGATGTTGGTTGAACTTGACTCCCAATAACACTGGTTGTAGATTCAATAATTAATCTACCATAGTAATATTAGTCTATAACCTTACAGTCTTATTAATATTATATCAGATTAAACAGTTCATATCAGGGGCCATATTCTCCAAATTTTAACATAAATAAAACCAGATTTACAGAAATACAGTAACTGATTAGATAAAACACAATTTAAAACCAATTTTAGTGATTGACCAATTCTATCCCTATTCTCCTGAACACAATTTAGATAAAGTCCAGATTTGAAACAAAAAACAGTAATCTGCTTGGATTACAAATCATCTTTGGTTATATTTTCGAGAATAAGGCCCCAGGTGTCATAAGTGCTGACATTTCATAATGTAATCTAGTGTATTATATCATTTTTGACCAACTATGTTATAAAACTTATTAAATAGTTCACTCTGGCGTACTCTCGAAGACCCCGGCCATGGCATGAGAAATTATGTAATAATCTTTGAACAAAAGATAACCTTATAACATCTTAATTATCTTATCAAATACTTGTTAAAATCTAAACCCATATGCTCCACTGATTCTTACATAGCCTAGAAACATAGAGTCATAAATCATTATAGTCTGATTTGGAAGATTTTGCTATCTCTGCGTATCATATATTACACACCGGGCGAAACTAAAAACTTTAAATGAAAAACTTTATACTCATGGTAGTCATATGCCCACTTAAAAACAGATCCCACTATTTCTCCTTCTTTTTTTTTCATAACATTATCACTGAATTTAATTTCCATCATAGCCCCAAATTTTCATTCAATCTGTATGTAAGCCACACAGTTTGAAAATCCAAATGAAGCTTTTATTTTCTGTTAAAGGAGCAATTTATGGACTTACTATGCAGATTTACTACAAGATCATAATATGAATAAGGCATGGCCTTGAATGAGAGCGCAGACTAGGGCTATTGATAATAATGACAATGAATACGCAAAATAATGTCATTCATGGATAAATTTCGACGTCATAAATAGCATGTGACGTCACTAAACGCCCTGTCAACATAATTTCGACGGCAAGACAACTCTTATATGAGATAAACTTGTTTATGGAAATCCCGCATGGAACATTCAGGAAAAATTAAGATTAAACGTAAGGTGTTTAAATAGGGTACAAAACATCTAGTTTTAGTGTTTGTGAAAGAAATGTAATTTATTTTAAGAATTCCAGAATATTCACTTCGAGACTACCTTGATTGACTGCGACCAAGCTGTAAACAAACATGGCAGCCCCCATGGCGCAAAGGTGCAAAGTTCTTCTGATGCATAATCATGTATACATGTTACCATAAGAGAGAGCTGCGCTCTCATATGAAAATATGAAACGTAATTTCTATGATAACAAACTTTTTAAGTCATATGTGAGCCTAAATTTTTCAAAAGTTTTATTATAACTTGTTTTTCACTAAAATTGAAAGTTGTGTTGGCCACAGTATTTAATTTTATTCTACCCCCAATTTATCTGTCACATAATTTATCTCTCCCCCCAGGTATTCCAGTCGTTAGGGAAGGACGTAGTTACTGCAGCATACGAAGGTTACAATGTATGTGTTTTCGCCTACGGACAAACTGGTTCAGGAAAGAGTTATACTATGATGGGAAGCCAGGTTCGTTTGTTTTTTTTTTTTTTTACAAATTAGTCAGAATAAATTCGGGAGAGGGGTTATATGGGTGAAAGGTTGTTCCATAATCCTTTTCAGATTTTAAGGACGCAGGGCGAACATGGATAGGGGGACTTAAATATGAATAAAATATTGAGCTTGAAATAGTGGGAAGGGCGAACATGGATAGGGGGAGCTTTTATAAGAATTACCGTATCTACAAAACCCCTGTCAGATGAACCTGTGATACCAGCTCGCTGAAAGCAGGTACATTCTATTCACCTGACAACTGTGACTGCTCACTTTCTCAGGGGTGGTATACAGATGAGATACTGTCCCATAACCTTCCATTAAGTTCATTATTAAACTTCTGGCCCTGAACACAGTGAAAAAAAAACATTGTTAAAAAATATCCGACTGGGTAGAAAATAAACCAACAATCCTAATGTTTTGATTATTGAATAATGATTGTTGGTACTGTTGCAGGATAATCCAGGATTTATTCCAAGATTCTGTAAGGTAAGAGTTATCCACTTATTTGTAGGTTAATAAATAGTCCCATCTAACGTGGGTTAGAAAGGAACACCGTGTTTTTGTGACAGTGGAATACCACATTTGGTATCAAGATAGATTGTCTTCTACTATGGGATTAAGTGGCAAATTTTCTATAATTCTGATGCCAGTTTTAGACGAATTCTGAATTATTTGATTTTTATTTCCGGTCTACCAGGGTTTATCTCCTATGTATTAGAAGAATGCAGTTAGTAACCAATAAAGTTCACTATAACATGCCCATTATTTTCAGGAATTATTTAAAAGGATGACAGATGACAGAACCAATTATAAAACGGAGGTCAGGTATGGTGAAACACTTCTTTAGAACATCACAAGACCACTCCAAACAACTTAATAAATATTTTGTCAGGTGGTTTGACTTGAAATAGATATAAAATATGTCTGATAGTATTGATTGGCACCATTTCAATTTTCAGTGTGATGTGAGCCTTTAATAACATTACCCACGCTTCATAGCAAAAGCATTTTGATTTACCAGCTGTAAACTGTTACCTATTATTGTTATAACACAAGACAAGTTAGAAACAAGATAGATTTTAGATACGTCATGTGTGGTATTTTAACAATGATGTTATAGTTTCATATAATGATTGAATTTAGATAATAATAAATGATTTTATATCACTTACATTGATATGATATGGTGACATCTGGCTGTTTCCTGGTCACAGACAAACAATCAAATAGTTTACAATCAAAATCTATAGTATTACAAGTACCTGTTGACACGTATTGTATATTACATATTATATACATGTAATATACATATTATATACATATTATATACATATTACATACATATTGTATACATATTAATACATATTAATACATTTTAATACATATTAATACATATTATATACATATTACATACATATTATATACATATTACATACATATTACATACATATTATATACATATTACATACATATTATATACATATTACATACATATTAATACATATTAATACATATTAATACAAATTTTATACATTTAATACATATTACATACATATTAATACATATTAATACATATTACATACATATTACATACATATTAATACATATTATATACATATTAATACATATTACATACATATTATATACATATTATATACATATTCATACAAATTACATACATATTACATACATATTACATACATATTAATACATATTAATACATATTATATACATATTACATACATATTACATACATATTACATACATATTACATACATATTATATACATATTACATACATATTACATACATATTATATACATATTACATACATATTAATACATATTAAAATACATATTATATACATATTAATACATATTCATACATATTAATACATATTACATACATATTACATACATATTACATACATATTATATACATATTAATACATATTAATACATATTAATACAAATTTTATACATATTTAAAACATATTACATACATATTACATACATATTACATACATATTACATACATATTAATACATATTATATACATATTAATACATATTACATACATATTATATACATATTAATACATATTCATACATATTCATACATATTAATACATATTAAAATACATATTAATACATATTACATACATATTTATACATATTATATACATATTACATACATTTTAATACATATTAATACATATTAATACATATTACATACATATTATATACATATTACATACATATTATATACATATTACATACATATTATATACATATTATATACATATTACATACATATTACATACATATTACATACATATTACATACATATTACATACATATTACATACATATTACATACATATTATATACATATTATATACATATTACATACATATTACATACATATTATATACATATTATATACATATTATATACATATTACATACATATTACATACATATTACATACATATTACATACATATTATATACATATTACATACATATTATATACATATTATATACATATTATATACATATTATATTGAAGGCCTTAAAATATTATGTAGGCTAAATTTGCAATGACCTACATCTAGACAATATATTGAATATCGTTTGACCTAGTTTTCAAACTCATAAAATAATTAGGTCACACCTTCCGTAACGGTTAAAAAATTTTCAAAAATCATAATCATATCGCCTATCAACTGGTAAAGTTTCAAAATTTTACCATTTATATTAAATGAGAAATCCAGGTCTGAAATTTTTGCCGATGACCCTTGAATATTGAATTGCAAATCGTGGGTAAAAGATTTAACCTAATTGCATAAAACCTATAATTGTTAGTTGACAAACACATTGAAGTTTTCAAATCTGAAAATTTGGTTGAAATCGAACTGAAAATAAACTTGCTAAAGCAAAAAAACTACTTTCGTATTCGTAGATATTACAAGACATTTACTGTACATTTTACCAGTTTGTCTGTAAACTCATCCGAGAATTTCAAAAAAAAAAAAAAAATATAATAATCCGAACGATTACAATGCGTTTTCGACCAAATTCGAAATACGTAATAATTGTGGTCTTATGCCTTTGTTTTTAATCAAATAAGCTGTTTACCAGCAGTTAGGTTTGTTGTTAATTTCCGATCAAATCTGGTAAGAAATCTGACTATACACCTAGATATCAAACTGTGAACAATATAATTAAAACATCAGGCCAAGTAACAGTATTGATTTATATTGGTTTATAACATGTATTTTAATATCTGAATTTCAATATCTGATGTTTCATAGCATGTAATAAACATTGTATTAATGATGTGCTTGTATGACTGTGAAATGATCATCAAATATAAATTTTATGCGGACATGATTATCAACTCATATAAGGTATTAAATAAAGATTAATGATAGGGTTGGTTGAATAACTCTTTAGAGAATAAATTGATAGATACTTGATCGAAGGTCCAACTTCATTAATATCACAAAACACTGAAACTTATTTCAACCATGTACGTCTTAGATCAGTTTTTGGATTATTGAAGATGGGAATTTGAAGTCAATTTTCTCGTTGTTGATCAGATATTTAGTGACGTCACATAAGCTATACTTTCATATGACGCCACCATCTTATCAAAGGATGACATTATATGCATTATGAGCCTGGCTTCTTCAATGAGGCTGGAATTAGCAATTTTTTCAAACTTTATTGAACTCAACAGTAAGTTTGGTGTCATAGGTGGCACTATTTTAGTCACGCACCTCCCCACCTCCTGTAAAGCTATCGATTGAACACTTTGCAGAGAGGTACTTAAAGGTGTCCTGAATATTCACCGCAAATTTCAGACAATTCAGACCATTCCTTCTATTTTTAATTAATTTAAGTGTTGAACTGATTGAATTTCTGGTCAGCCATAAATAAACTATATTTTTCTATTTTAATGTTATAGTTATTTAGAAATCTACAATGAAAAAGTACGAGATTTATTAAAAGTCCATTCTCCTAATAGTCAAGGTTATACATAGTTTACGGGTTCGTGAACATCCTAAAGATGGACCTTATGTTCAAGGTAAGTCAAGCCAATTAGGGCAAAGATTGAATGGAAATCTTCGTTCATTACCTACAGCTCATCTCATTATGCAAAAATGTGTTTTAGATTTACAATAGAACCTGGGTTCAGAGACCACTTAAAGGGATTATTCAAAAAATGGTCTCTTAATGAAGATGGTGTCTTATGAGAAGATTAGGTCAACAGCAAGACCATTTTGTTTTTAAGTAATAAAGCAGCTTAGCTAGTTCAACTTATTTATTGGTAATACATGTACAAAACATAACATTTGATAATGTGTCACGTAAATAGGATGCTGTTTTTCGTTGTCTTTTAGATTTGTCAAAACACACTGTGATACGACATGAGGATATACAACAGATGATAGAGAAAGGAAATTTAAACAGGTAGTTAACCTAATTAATTAGTATTCCTACAGCTTACACACGTTAACTCAATCCTTGTTATTTACATGATGTCTTTCGTTTGGTAACGACGAAAAAAATTGTGGTTGTGGTTCCCATTTTGATCAGCATGTGAAAGTCCAATGATCTAGCATAAGTCATCTTCACTCATAATTCCAGTAGACCCAGCTGTAAATGGGTACGGATAAGAATCTGTTCGTTGATCTAAGACCTTTACTAAATGCCAAGAGGTTTGGCCAAGGACCAGCTGATAGAAAGGATCCTTAATTGTGAACCTAAGTTGTTATCCTTGTAAAATCAATGCCAAGAGGTTTGGCCAAGGACCAGCTGATAGAAAAGATCCTTAATTGTGAACCTAAGTTGTTATCCTTGTAAAATCAATGCCAAGAGGTTTGGCCAAGGACCAGCTGATAGAAAGGATCCTTAATTGTGAACCTAAGTTGTTTCTTTATTGCTTAATTAATTAATTAATTGATGTTAATTATACTTTATTTCAGAACTACAGCATCTACCTTAATGAACGATGTCAGTAGTAGGTCACATGCTATCTATACTATTCTATTTACACAGGTTTGTCAATTCTTCTACATCCACAAATATTATTGGTATCCATGTCTATCTGTCAGTCTTTCAGTCCATGAGATCAAATAAATTTCCCATTTTCTGATGATTTGTCTGCCCTTTGTCTCTTTTGCGATTATTTTACAATATTTTCACATGTTACTCCAACTCTCCAACTGGCGCTGATTTCTCGATAAACTGTAAATGAAGGTGTCTCATGATGCAATCTAAAAAATATATTTTATCAAAAAAGGGAGTTCATATGAAATAATGAAGTTTGTATTAACAAGATATTTTTTTCATTTTTTTTAGTATGTCACATGATCAATTTTGTTAATTGCACCACACCCCCACCCCCCGTAGTAAAAAATCTCTATATATTCAATAATATAAGAGTAATAATAACATGTAGATATATATATATAGAAATGTTCTATTACAGGCAGGATATATTGATAATATGCCCAGTGAAAAACACAGTAAAATCCATCTGGTGGATCTGGCAGGCAGGTAGGAGAGTTTCCCTCATTGTACACTGATGACCCAGCCCCGTGGCCAGGACGAAATTGGTACTGGGGTTCTTATTTTTGCCCTGGTTCTCCCCCGCCCCCAGGAAATTTCTAAAACTAGAAGCCCAGAAAATGTATATCTGACAAATCCGAGGTGTACAAAATGCAAATCAAAATGTTCATCTTTTTAGTTTTTTTGTAAATTAATCAATCTCTGTTAACTGAAGAAGGTTTTGAAAGAGGACAATTAGTGGGGCATAATTCTCACCAGCTGGGGCCAAGCCCCCGTGTACTCCACCCTGATTTCTATGTAAAGTGCCCTATGATGTCAAGGTATTAGACGTGGTTGAAACGGTGGAGTTTGTGGGGTGTTCTATTATGATCGTTCATCATTAAAAGTTAAATATTATTTGATTGTCTGATTGCAGTGAAAGAGCTGATGCTACTGGTGCCAGTGGATTAAGGCTAAAAGAAAGTGGGAGCATCAATAAATCGTTGGTAACCCTGGGTAACGTTATTTCTACACTAGGTACGTATACTTCTGTTTATTAGATTTGTTTACAGGCCTAAAAATTTGTTAAAATCCAGTTGGATGCTTGCAAATAAATCTACAAGAGTCCTTTGAATGCTGTACACAAAATTTATATACAATGCCCTGCTCTATTAAACCAGATAGAAATCTCTGAAACTAATTATACAGGACTTTAACTTATTGCCTCGTAACAAAGAACAGACCATTTGAGTTGGGTTTAAGGCATTTTTCTAGTAGCCTACAAGTGTTTTTAAATCTAACTGAAGTATCCATTTTGAATTGTAGCTGAAAGTTGTGAGAATGATGGTAAAAGAAGAAATGTGTTTATTCCATATCGAGATTCTGTTTTAACATGGCTACTTAAAGATAGTTTGGGAGGAAACGCTAAAACTATTATGATAGCTAGTAAGTGTTAAAGTGATACTGTGTCTTAGAATGAACACAAATTTTAGTTATCAAGAATGATCAATATGAGTATATATTCATCAGTAAACTTACCTGGTGTCATAAAGTAACAGAGTCCATTAAATTCTTGAAAACTCTCAAAACCATTTTAACACGTGGTAAAATATGAGTTTGTATTATGTTAATTACTCAAAATTTTGATGGGGCCGTGTTAGGGTAAAAACCTGCGCATTATACACGGAATTATACAATATTACTTTTCAGCCATTTCTCCCGCTGATGTGAATTATTCAGAAACATTAAGTACTTTACGATACGCCAACCGAGCCAAAAATATCATCAATAGACCTACCATTAATGAGGTAAGAATTTCTTTGTCTATTTCTTTCAGCCATTTTGCTACAAGCTGTGCAGGTAACATGACCTTGACAGTTGTAAATAGAAAAAAAGTCTCTCTTGAAAACATTTCCCTAATTGTTCACTGCATTGGCATATTATATATAAGGGTATTTGAGCAAACGAGAAGAGCCGTGTCAAGTTCTGCAAAACAAATGATTGATTTTGATATTTATGTTTGTAGGATGCTAATGTTAGATTGATTCGAGAGTTAAGAGAAGAAATAGCTAGATTGAAATCTTTATTAGGAAGTGGACAGGTAGGTCAACAAGGGTATTTCGCTGACAATAAACCGCGATTCTTTCCGTCATCTCTATGTATTCCATTGGATAAAAATAATCACTCCCAATCCCAATAACAAATGACACAGAATCCTCGTGTTTTCAAGAAATTATGTCATGATTTGATTTTTTTTCGAATATAATTGTTTTCCTTTTGAAATTGATGGAATGGCGTGAGAGGGTATTGAATTAACACTGAGGTTTATATTTTAACTCACATGATGATGATTGATATTCCAGGATCTCATAACTTCACCAAAAGTTCAAGAAAAATTACACGAGAATGAAGCTAGGGTAAGAGTTTAATAGATTGAACAACCCTATTTCTTAATCAAGTTAATTTACTACTATCTCTTATTCATACCCCCTTATTCAATGATTCAACAAAAGTAAAAGAATGGATGGCATGTAGAAGAAATGTTAGATGACAGGACAATAGTATATATTTTAATGTCAGATTGGGCTATAAACCAAGGCTCTGTGTGCTATAGGCTGTGCATGTTAAAGATCCCTCGACAGTTGGAAATCGTGAAAAATGTCAGGCTTATGCTACTGTGCATTAACCCATTAGGTGAAGAAGTGTAGGAAGTAAAACTCCATTCATTTAACTTCACAACTAAAAGAAGGAAAGGTTCTATCAAGCCTGAGACTAGTAATAAAGGTTAATATCTTGTTGTTTATTTAAGATTAAAGTATTAACTGAAGAATGGGCTGGTAAATGGAAGGAGACAGCTAATATATTACAGGTAGGGGACTAGGTGTTTTATTCTACCCCAACTATCTGGATTATCCACTTTAATTTGTCTTCCATTTTATTTCCATGTTAAATCACAAATTCAACCTTCTAGAACTTTTTCCAGAAATTTCATTGAAAACTTTCCCCTTTGGGGTATGGGCATGAAAGCCAGGCCATTAACTTGGTTTCTGTACAAAAATCCAATATAGCATGACCATGAAAATTTTGAACTAAACAAAATGAAAGTAAACCACTACATTTTATCAACATCCGCTTGACTGTCACTGCACACAAAACCACTATTTTTAGAAATAACCTTCCGCCAATTAAATTTCTCATTATCTTCTGAAAGAAAATGCAATTTCAGACATCAAATTTCAAATCTAGACCAAAAAGTAGTCAAAAATGGGCATGCAAAAACCCCCAAAGGAAAGGAAGGGAGAAAGAGGATTTCTGGTATACAATCATTAGCATAAAATGTTTTACTGGACTGGACCAATTAACTCCCTTGTCTTACTCTTCTTTATATATTCCTTTTAATACTATAGTCTTTTAACAAATCAATAAAAGAACTGGCCGAGATCTTCTTTTCTTTAAACCAATGTTTCATTCTGGTAGTCACTTGGCCCCTAGGGGTAATGGGCGGTGCATGAGCTCTGTAGTCATTGAACCGCCAACAAGTTATGGGGGTAATGAAGAATCACGGTCTGGAAAGGAGGGTAACTTTGAACTTTAAACCCTTGTAACACACAAAAATCATGTCAAACTTTAAAAATTACTTGATATTTAAAATTCTGACATGTCATGTCAGTGACATGATAATATTGTCATGGAAACGTTGACACACTGACGTTTTACTCAAGATTTGCTCCACTCCTTTCCTGTGTCCCCAGCTTACAGCATGGTTTAAGATAGTTGTAACTGTTGAATATATATTTTTGTAGGAACAGTCTAATCTGGGGTTACGTAAAGAAGGGGTGGGTATTGTGTTAGATTCCAGTCTACCACATCTAATTGGTATTGATGATGACAGACTGAGTACTGGGGTCATGTTATATCATTTGAAGGTTAGTTTTGTGGTCTTAAAACCAATTGTTAAGTAAGAGTTAACTCCCATAATTTCTTTCTTAGGAATTGAGAGTTGTCTGCTCTTAAGGCTAGATTTATTGTCGTGCGGAAGGTATGAAGAATCTTGAAGATTTAATAAAGTATTACTGAAACTCAGATCCCCCAAACAAAATATGCCATTTGGATGTACAATTTGTTTGACATTACACAAGTAGGCCTACATGTATAGTAGATCTACATTCCTGCGATCAAGTACATGACTGCAAAAGAAAGAAATAAGACATGTTTATATATTGTAGGAAGGAATAACTACGCTGGGTATAGCTGATGAGACTGAAACACCTGATATCAGTAAGTCAAGTCATCCTCAACTCTAGTCATTCATTCTGTTTACATAGCAGGCAGCTTCCTTCAATAGGCTTACAGGTCAACTAGGCTTAGAGGTCAAATAATGTCATATAGTTCAGAGACTGATATAAAGCTTTGAGTAGGACAATGGAGTAATATCCCTTTAGTTTACTTTGAGTAGGATACTGGAGTTAGCTCCCTTTAGTTGACTTTGAATAGGTTAATGAAGTTGGCTCCCTTTAGTCAGTTATTGCCTAGTTTTTCATTTTTCAGTGAAGTATGCATCATATACATGCAATAGACTACTCTTTTTGCGATTTCCAACTGTCGAGGGATCTGAAACATTCACAGCCTGTAGCACACTGGTAAACCTTTAATAGAATCAGATATACCATGTATCATATTACACCGTCGTCATGGGCCCGTTAGATGTAGAAGAGTAGGACGTAAAACTCCATTCATTTTATTTTATGTGAATATTACAGCACTCAATGGACCTGGTATTCTGAACGATCATTGTATGATAGAATATGAAAACAGTGTAGTGACTCTTATTCCGAAGAATGATGCCAGTTGTTCTGTAAATGGTACCAATATTACAGAATCTACCAGACTACAGCAAGGTGCTTCTTTTCTTTTATTAGTTTATTATCAACATATTTTATACAATGTTGTTTTTGTCTCTGTTTATCATTCTAAGCCCAGTTCAGGGATCTGTTTCATAAAATTTTAACAAAGATACAATCAAGATTTTAAGAAATACAGTAACCTGATTGGTTAATAAAAACTCAATTTTAGTGATTGACCAATCTGACCATTGAAACACTAAAATCATTCTAAGTTAATTTTGAGTGAAACAGGCTCCAGCTGTGTTTTCTGTGTTAGTTTAAAATGAATATTATTTTCTATAGCCTTAGAGCTGGTGTATTAAATTGATGATGTAAATTCCTGTTTATGGGATTTCAATGAAAATACTTCATAGTTGTAAAAATCTCATGTTTTTATCCAAGATGACTAGCGAAAGTATTATGCTCTTTGAATTAGTTTGAGAGGTTCAAAAGCCACAATTAATCAGGCCTTTTGATTTGGCTGTATATGCCGGTCATGACTGATTGTACATCAAAAATGACTGGGTAAAATAGGCTGTGGGATTATCAAGTATAGGTATATAAAAAAATTTAAAAGTTAACATTTAATTTACACAACAAGTTCAGTCAATGAGACTCCAAAAACTATCTGTCAATTAATTTAGTTAATTAAGAGATTACTGGTAAGGGGAGGTTAATTAACAATGATTTTATGAAATAATTTTAAAAATTGAATATTGGGATGTTTCAGGAGCTGTTATATTGCTAGGTAGAACTAATATGTTTAGGTTTAATAATCCAGCCGAGGCAGCCAAGATGAAAAAGGAGTTCAGCAAGGTAGGTTATTAAACCAGAGACCAGTCATTATCTTAAAGTGACATTTAGAAGTAGATAGAACATTAAAACCAGAACACTATTATAGATATACTACTGCTTACTTTGGTTAATAGTATGCAGGGAGTTCCTTCCTCAAGAGTGCCTTCCTTGAGGGTGTTTTCCAAGAGAGTGCCTTCCTTGAGGGTGTTTTCCAAGAGAGTGCCTTCCTTGAGGGTGTTTTCCAATAGAGTTCCTTCCTTGAGGGTGTTTTCCAAGAGAGTGCCTTCCTTGTGGGTGTTTTCCATGAGAGTGCCTTCCTTGTGGGTGTTTTCCAAGAGAATGCTTTCCTTGTGGGTGTTTTCCAAGAGAGTGCCTTCCTTGTGGGTGTTTTCCAAGAGAGTGCCTTCCTTGTGGGTGTTTTCCAAGAGAGTGCCTTCCTTGTGGGTGTTTTCCAAGAGAGTGCCTTCCTTGTGGGTGTGTTCCAAGAGAGTGCCTTCCTTGTGGGTGTTTTCCAAGAGAGTGCTTTCCTTGAGTGCAAAGTTATAAATACAAAATCTCTCAATCATGTGACATTTTGACTGACTGCTGGTGTTGCCACAGCCCCGTCATTCGAGTTGGAACCTGGTAACGGGGCTGTGTTTCGTAAATTAGATCCCACCATCTACATCCTAACCACATAGAATTATCTAATCTGATCTATTAGTCAACCGATCTCGTTATTAGAGAGGAATAAAAAACATAAATTTTGATCTTATTTTTAACGTGTTGATATATTTCAGTCTAATTCTAATCTAAGTGTTTTATCAGAATCCAGAACATCGCTGTTGACTCGCTCTTTAACTGATATTTATAAATCATCTGATAATTTATACAGATCTGTAGACAATATCTCCTTTATGACACTAGGGTAAGTCTTTATTGTAATTTCATAATTATCACAAAATATGCTAATAATATCTAAGGGCTATCGTCAAACGACGTCATAAGAATCTTGCATTAATTAAGTAAAAGGCGTATGACATCATGACCTTGGTTCATACCAGAACACGTCTGACCTAGTTATCAGAATCAAGACATGAAGATAATTAGGAGATATTTTAAAGGCGTGACCTGGCCAAACTACTTTTCTATACCAGAAAATATCATGACTGAAATAGTCTGGCGTTATAATTTAACAGACTCCTGTTGGGTTAGGTCTGTTATTTCTATGACGTTGTCAATAATAAACTGTCCTTTGTTATTTCATAGTGATATTGAGATGACTCATAGAGAAAATGTGGAGAAACTTGAAATAAAAAGGTATGGGATTGATTTTAAAGATGTCCGTTATAAAATTTCTTCATTTTTTTGTCATTTACCCTAAAATGGTAAATCTAGGCCCTGTACATGTTAAAGATCCCTCGAAAGTTGGAAATAGAAAAAGAGTAGTCTAATGTGTACAGTCTGTAGAACACAGGGCCTCTGTTTATTTTCCCATCCGAACGACTAGACGCTTTTTCCATGTCAGCTCCTTCTACCTACATCACTGACAAGGGTAACCGAGCTGAAAAATCCAAAAGTTCATCTCGACCTTTGCCGGGAGTGAACCCTAGACCTTCAGGTTAGCAAGCAAGCATCTGACTCACTGAGTCACCATGGCTCCAACTCATTGGTAGCGATATTTTATCTGTTTAGGAACAACATAGAGCAGTTAGAACAGGCGTATAAAGATGCTGAAATAGAAAGACAATCAAGGTTGGAGGCTATGGAGGAAGAAATACTCTCCAAACAAAGATGTCTGTCCATACTGAGCCAGGAGATAGAATGTTTGAGATTATCCATAGCTGAGGTTGGTTTAAACTATTTTATATATGGGGTCACGTTGTTTTTTTTTTTTTGACCTAATGTTTTTTTACCTGGTCTCTTCCAGGAAAAGATCACCAATCTCGGGCGGCTTTTGAAACTTGTATTAATCATCTTTCCTCACTATTCTAGTCAACCCAGATGTAAATCGTTAAAAATAATCAGGGGGGAAACAACTATATTTTAAAACTTAGGTTCACAAATCTGCTGTAACAGGGATCCTTTCTACCAGGTGGTCCTTGGCCAAACCTCTTGACATTGTTCTTTCCCAGATTATCCGTACTCATTTACAGCTGAGTGGACTGGAATTATGAGTGAAGATGACTTATTTAAGGTCATCGAACTTTCACACACCGATCGAGATTACAAGGAAAATGGTAGAAAGGAACGTTGTGAATTTGTTATCTTTACTTTTTTCTACAATAAAGCTCTGTGACAACCGGCCCAGGAATTTTTGACCGTTATGTTTTATTTGTAGAGTCCACTAGGAGAGTATGGACCAAAAACGTTACAAGATACCATTATATTCCTGGAGAATCAGGAACAAACCAAGTTGGAATCAACTCACAGACTCAAGTCAAAATTACAACAGGTATTAATATACACCTCGTTTCTTTAACCTCATGTGCAGAAGAGTATGATGTAAAACTCCATTCATTTCATTTTAAACCCACAATAGTGGAGTTTCATAGATTCCCCATGAACTTATTATAAAGTTGCTCCCCTCAGAAATCTTTAGAAAAAGATTGAAAGTATACTTGGAAAATGAGGAGAACCTAGACACCTTATTCCAGTCTGCAACTGTGTATGTCATCTGCAGAATTTATTTTCCACTATAATTTGGTAGATTTAGATTACTGAGTTGTGCTCTTTAATTCATCAATTGACTCCTGAGTAGTTTTCACAATCAATTGTCCCAAGATAGGGTTGTTTAACAGTTTGAGTTGTATTCAGCCTAATTTAATATTGTTTGATATATTAACAGGAAATAAAAGAATTAGAAGATAATTTTAGTGAAGAAAAAGAGAAATACGAAGAAAGATTAAATGATTATGATAAAAAGGAGCTAGATAAACAAAGAGAGATTGATCAAATAGAAGATGATTATAAATTAAATAAAGATATGAATAATCAACTTAAGGCTCAGGTACTGTCTATAGTAAATATATTGTACACGTTCTGGTCATCTAATAGATTAGGGAGCCATGGTGAGTAGGTGCTTGCTCGCTAACTTGAAGGTCCAGAGTTCAATCCCTGCAAATAACAAGATCATACATCAAATTTTTCAACTTGTTTTCCCCTTGTCAGTAATACAGGTCATGGAAAGAGCTTCTAGTCGTTCAGGTCGGACAATAAACAGAGGCCCCTGAAGTTTCAGGTTTCAATCCCTGCAAATATAACAAGATAATACCATCAGATTTTTCAACTTGGTTTCCCCTTGTCAGTGATGCAGGTCAGACAGACTGTCGTGGAAAAAGCGTTTAGTCATTCGGATCAGACAATAAAGAGAGGTCCCATGTTATACAGGCTGTGCACGTTAAAGTTCCTGCGACAGTTGGATATCACAAAAGGAGGAGGCTTATGCCTAC
The DNA here is from genome assembly GCA_030562195.1 of Nipponacmea schrenckii. NCBI lineage: Eukaryota > Metazoa > Mollusca > Gastropoda > Lottiidae > Nipponacmea > Nipponacmea schrenckii. The sequence continues at coordinate 1,649,013 of CM060199.1, forward strand.
ATTTACAATTTCATACCCACTCCAAATTCTATGGCTGCATTCTTTTCTGAATGTGAATTTATGAAGGAAAATCTGATTTTTTTCTTTCAGGAAATGGAAAGAGTGAGAATTGAAAAACAGAATTTAGAAATTCTAAAACAAACTTTACAAACAGCCAACGAACAATTCCTGATTGAACATCCGGAATATAAACAAAAATTAGACGCCATTGATGAAAAAGAGAAACAGCTAAAAATGAGGAATTCGGAAGTTGATAAAGAAAATAACACAAAATGGAAAGTTGGGTTGGAGGAAATCAACGAAGATAACCAGCAGCTTGAAGAGGCGTGGAAAGATCTGGAAGAAAATGAAGAGCAGCTGCGTCAGAAATTAGCCGGAAAAATAACGGAAAGTGAAAAACAGACGTTGTTGCTGGAGAAGCAGGAATTGGAAGAAGCTCGCGATTTACTCAAAATCGAAGAAGACAAAATTACGTTAAAAGAAAAAGAAATGCTGGATTTGATGGAGAAGGAAATGGATTCATGGGAACGTAAAAAATTAGCAGACTTCGATGCTGTATATAAAGAAAGAGCTGCGTTAAAAGACTCCAAATCGCCTGAAATTCTAACGCTAGAAAGTGAAATTAAGATTAAAACTAAAATGCTTCAGAAGAGTGAATCGAAAGTTTTAGAATACAACCAAGATAATATGCGACAAGAGAAACAATACACCGAGAGTTTAAATAACGCCAATGACCAGCTCTCTATGATTAGAGGTGATAAAGAGAAAGTGATGCGTAGTCTGGCCAGAGAAGAAGAAGAGACCAATAGAACTATAGCAGATCTTACTGTAAAAATAGATTGTATCGAAGACGATGCGCAGGTTGAGTTAAACAAACTACTGGAAGAAAAACAACGGTAGGCTAACATTGTTTGGACATTCCAGCTGGTTCTTGTTCTGTAAAAATTTAAGCAGATTTTTTCCTTAATGATATATTCTTGACACAATGCTTATATCAATAAGTTGAATATTGGTCTGCAGGATCAAAGGGTGACGTTACATCTGTATTTTAACACTAAGTTTCTATCCCTAATTAAAATGAACTGGGTTATTACTGTTATAAATATTATTCACCATGTAATGATAGTTATATATCTGAAACTATTCCAGGTTATTACTGTTATAAATATTATTCACCATGTAATGATAGTTATATATCTGAAACTATTCCAGGTTATTAGAAATAAAAAAAGAAAGAGCTGGTCTGTTAAACAGTGACGATATAAGTTATAGTAATACTGGTCTAGAATTACAGGAGGAACAGGTCAAATTACAAACACAAATGGAGGTTGGGTCACTTTATATTTAAAGGGCGTGTAAATTTATTTTCTAATCTAAGTATGAGTCTCTGGTACAGGCCCGTAGCCAGCTTGCATACCTACTGGGGGCATCAACATCGACTACTGAGGGGGTTGGGAGGCAGGGCAGAACATATGTTGTTCTCTAAACATACGTGAATCAAAAATTCTCCGGGGTTGGTGATGGGCAAAGCCACCCTAGGTCCCAGCCCCCTAACTAAGGGCCTGCTTGTACATGTTTAGCTTCCATTTGTACTTGTCTCATTTTCATCCTATTTCTGTGCTACCAGAATTTGTGTTGTACAGGTTGTGCATGTTGAAGATCCCTTGTCGCTGTCCTAGCAAAATGAGCCTCATTTCACACTGTGTGGCATTGTTATTAGCTCATAAGGTTCAGAAGGGTAGGAAACCATAGTCTTTATATATGTATGTATAATTTGTAATTCATGAATAAATATTGTTAAAAAAAAAAAAAAACAAGAGTAGGACGTAAAACTCAACTTCATTTCATTTCTATTCTTCCATTAATCAATTACAGGATTTAGAATCAACTAAACAGTTATTAGATCAAGCTAAACGTGATATCGATCACAAACAGAGACAGTTTAGTGAGGAACGAGATATGGAACTGGACAGGATAGAGTTTGAAAAACTGAAATTACAGGATATGGAAAAACAAGACAGGTTTGTGTTGGACAACAATTATTATCTTTAAACAGTCGGTAAGAGGGTTGGTATTGATATGACTTCATTTGCTTGGTTTCATCAACTACATGGCGGCTGTGAGTTCCGATCTTGATAATTGTGTGAAAGTCGTATATCCTTGAATAAGTCATCTTCTTTCATAATTCTAGTTGACCTAGCTGAGCTGTAAATGGGTTAATTTAATCTTAATTTCGGACCATGTTTTTACATCAAATATTCTTCTCATATACAATAAGGCCTAGAAAGTAAACACCCATTTCAAAATCAGGAAAACTTAACAAAGATAAAGTCCAGATTTTAAGAAATACAGTAATCTGATTGGATTATAAAACTTAATTTAACATTGAGTGATTGACCAATCAGATGACTGGAACAATCAAATCATTTTAAAAAATACAAAATAGAATATGGAATATCTTTGTTATAAGGAAGCCACGAGAAAATGGTTATTGAGTTGCCATAGTAACGAATAGGTGCAGACAGTTTTGGAACGACTGATTTTGAAACTAGTCCTATTTTTTCCATCAGTAGGTAACCAAGGGATACCTACCACTTAAAAACACTATAATGTTCTATTTTTAGAATTAACAGTATGGTAGAACAAGAAGTAAAAAGAAGAGTTTTCGAAGAGAAGTTAGAAAGAGACAGGCAGCGTAAACAAGAGCGAGAGCGAGATAAAGCTGAGCGTGACCAAGAGATGCAGAGGTTGAAATTAGCTCATGCAAGAGAAATCAGACGCCTCAAGTCTAAACTGGCTACTAAGTAAGTTCATATACTGTCAAACATTCAGCCTATAGAGACAAACATAGACTCTTTATTTTACATGGGTCAGAATTAGGTTCAATACACAAGGACATGGTCCTGTCTAACATTCAGTCCATAGAGACAAACATAGACTCTTTATTTTACATAGGGGCAAAATAAGGTCCAATACACAAAGGGCATGGTCCTGTCTAACATTCAGTCCATAGAGACAAACATAGACTCTTTATTTTACATGGGTCAGAATTAGGTTCAATACACAAGGACATGGTCCTGTCTAACATTCAGTCCATGGTGACAAACATAGACTCTTTATTTTACATGGGTCAGAATTAGGTTCAATACACAAGGACATGGTCCTGTCTAACATTCAGTCCATGAGACAAACATAGACTCTTTATTTTACATAGGGGCAAAATAAGGTCCAATACACAGGACATGGTCCTGTCGAACATTCAGTCCATAGGGACAAACATAGACTCTTTATTTTACACGGGTCAGAATTAGGCCCAATACACAAGGACATGGTCCTGTCTAACATTCAGCCCATAGAGACAAACATAGACTCTTTATTTTACATGGGTCAGAATTAGGTTCAATACACAAGGACATGGTCCTGTCTAACATTCAGTCCATAGAGACAAACATAGACTCTTTATTTTACATAGGGGCAAAATAAGGTCCAATACACAAAGGGCATGGTCCTGTCGAACATTCAGTCCATAGGGACAAACATAGACTCTTTATTTTACATGGGTCAGAATTAGGCCCAATACACAAGGACATGGTCCTGTCTAACATTCAGCCCATAGAGACAAACATAGACTCTTTATTTTACATGGGTCAGAATTAGCCCAATACACAAGGACATGGTCCTGTCTAACATTCAGCCCATAGAGACAAACATACACTCTTTATTTTACATGGGTCAGAATTAGGTCCAATACACAAGGACATGGTCCTGTCTAACATTCAGTCCATAGAGACAAACATAGACTCTTTATTTTACATGGGTCAGAATTAGGTCTAATACACAAGGACATGGTGCTGTCTAATATTCAGTCCATAGAGACAAACATAGACTCTTTATTTTACATGGGTCAGAATTAGGTCCAATACACAAGGATATGGTCCTATCTAACATTCAGTCCATAGAGACAAACATAGACTCTTTATTTTACATGGGTCAGAATTAGGTCCAATACACAAGGACATGGTGCTGTCTAACATTCAGTCCATAGAGACAAACATAGACTCTTTATTTTACATGGGTCAGAATTAGGTTCAATACACAAGGACATGGTCCTATCTAACATTCAGCCCATAGAGACAAACATAGACTCTTTATTTTACATAGGTCAGAATTCTGTTCAATACACAAGGACATGGTCCTGTCTAACATTCAGTCCATAGAGACAAACATAGACTCTTTATTTTACATGGGGTCAGAATTCTGTTCAATACACAAGGACATGGTCCTGTCTAACATTCAGCCCATAGAGACAAACATAGACTCTTTATTTTACATGGGTCAGAATTAGGTCCAATACACAAGGACATGGTCCTTAGAGACAAACATAGACTCTTTATTTTGACATGGGCCAGAATTAGGTCCAATACACAAGGACATGGTCCTGTCTAACATTCAGCCCATAGAGACAAACATAGACTCTTTATTTTACATGGGTCAGAATTAGGTCTAATACACAAGGACATGGTCCTGTCTAACATTCATCCATAAAAGACAAACATAGACTCTTTATTTTACAGGGTGTCAGAATTAGGTCTAATACACAAGGACATGGTCCTGTCTAACATTCAGTCCATAGAGACAAACATAGACTCTTTATTTTACATGGGTCAGAATTAGGTCTAATACATAAGGACATGGTCCTGTCTAACATTCAGTCCATAGAGACAAACATAGACTCTTTATTTTACATGGGTCAGAATTAGGTCTAATACACAAGGACATGGTCCTGTCTAACATTCAGCCCATTTTGACAATAAAAGAAAGCTATTGGGAAATATTTTGATGTACAACATGTACCTGTTTATTAGATCTATGTTACATGAAATTCTGTAAGTTTTCTGATTCCTGTAATCATGTTTTTATTACAGAAATAGATCCTCAAGTCAGGCGAATCCGTTTGCAAACACGATTATGGTGAGTTATTTCATATACCGGTACTATAATTTCTCAATTTCAGACAAAATCAAAGCACATTGGAAGTGAGATGCAAAAATCTATTATATTTTCAAATTCAAACATTTGAAATAAAATCCACCAAAACTTTTTTTGCAATTATGTTATTTTCTTTCTATCTTTTGTCAGGTTAATGCCTCAAATGAAAAGAGAAGAAATGTAAGTATGATTTTAAAATTCAAAAAAAATATCAGTGGAATAGCTCTGATGGTAGCAAGTTAAAAGTCTGCTAGACATCTATAATTCCATTAATCGAAATCTCAAAGATTAGAAGACTCAAGAGGAAAAGTTGTATAGTAATGGATCCCCCCCCCTCCCCAAGGAGAAGTACCATCACGTACCGTATTTTGGAAAATTTAAGATGATTTTAGTGTTCAAGTTATCTGATTGGTCAATCAGTAACATCAATTTCAAATTTAGTTCAAGCTTGAAAATTCTTAAAGTCTGGATTTTATATTATTTAAGTTTTCAAGAATAAGACTCCAGGTGAGTAACCTTGGTCTACTTGGCGCTGGACCCCCCTCAATTCCCTGACCTAAGTTGGTTTAGAACAAGCGGCGGTGGCTCAGTTAGTTAGATGCATGCTCGCTATCCTAAAGGTCCAGGGTTCAATCCCAGCAAAGGTCGAGGTGAATTTTCACATTTTTTCAGCTCTGTGTCTCTTGTCAGTGATGCAGGTTAGAAGGGCTGTCATAGAAAAAGCCTCTAGTTGGCTTTCATTTTATCAGAAAATAAAGGGAGAGTAGCGTTGTCTGGAAGAGATTTGCGTTGTCTGGAGGATATGAGCTGTAACTGAAGGAGAGTAGCGTTATCTGGAGGAGAGTAGCGTTATCTGGAGGAGAGTAACGTTATCTGGAGGAGAGTAGCGTTATCTGGAGGAGAGTAGCATTATCTGGAGGAGAGTACCGGTTCCTGGAGGAGAGAGGTATCTGGAGGAGAGTAGCGTTATCTGGAGGAGAGTAGCTATATCTGGAGGAGAGTAGCGTTATCTGGAGGAGGTTAGCGTTATCTGAGGCGGGTAAATAAAGAATGTTTCCGAATGTAAGACTATATCAATCAGGTTTTAATCTTTGTTTCAGTCTAGCAGTAGTTCCTGTGGAAGTTTATCAGGCCCCCCTCCTAAACCTAAAGTCTCCATACCCAGTTATATTCTTAGAAAGGGAGCTAACTCACATCATGAGTATGAAGTTAAGGTAAGATTATACATTAGTTCTAAAACAGATAAACATAGTAATGAGAACATTAAATATTATTGTATCCTTCATTCGTACTTATATACATTTACAATCCACGGTATTATTTCACCTTTGATGTTGACGATGATTATTCCATGTATTAACCTGTGGACGAATCTATCGGAAAAAGGGGTTAATAGTAAAAAAGAAACATAGTTTTCCTTGGATTGTAAGTTAGATATAGACCTCAAATCCCTCAGTTAATATTCGAAAAAAAAGCCCTCAACATCATTTCGAATATTAACCTAGTATCAGTCTTAAACATACAACCTAGCTACATGTGACTGCTGTTGTCCAATCTAATTACCATGTGATACCATGATAAAATAAATGAACAGCCATGTTGAAAAAGAAATATTATTATTATAGATTATGCTAGGGGATGAATCATGGTCTGTATTTAGAAGATACAGTAGGTTTCGAGAAATGCATTTTAGTCTGCTTAAAAAATATCCTGAGGTAAGTCAACACCAAACACTATACTGAAAAAACAATTACCATAGAGTTCCTAGTATAATACACACCTAGTAATACACTGTATCTAGTATAATACACACCTAGTAATACACTGTACCTAGTATAATACACACCTAGTAATACACTGTACCTAGTATAATACACACCTAGTAATACACTGTACCTAGTATAATACACACCTAGTAATACACTGTACCTAGCATAATACACACCTAGTAATACACTGTACCTAGCATAATACACACCTAGTAATACACTGTATCTAGTATAATACACACCTACTAATACACTGTAACTAGTATAATACACACCTAGTAATACACTGTACCTAGATAATACACACCTAGTAATACACTGTACCTAGATAATACACACCTAGTAATACACTGTACCTAGTATAATACACACCTAGTAATACACTGTATCTAGTATAATACACACCTAGTAATACACTGTATCTAGTATAATACACACCTAGTAATACACTGTACCTAGCATAATACACACCTAGTAATACACTGTACCTAGTATAATACACACCTAGTAATACACTGTATCTAGTATAATACACACCTAGTAATACGCTGTATCTAGTATAATACACACCTAGTAATACACTGTATCTAGTATAATACACACCTAGTAATACACTGTACCCAGTATAATACACACCTATAATACACTGTACCTAGTATAATACACACCTAGTAATACACTGTATCTAGTATAATACACACCTAGTAATACACTGTATCTAGTATAATACACACCTACTAATACACTGTACCTAGTATAATACACACCTATAATACACTGTACTAGTAAATACACACCTAGTAATACACTGTATCTAGTATAATACACACCTAGTAATACACTGTACTAGTATAATACACACCTACTAATACACTGTACCTAGTATAATACACACCTAGTAATACACTGTACCTAGTATAATACACACCTAGTAATACACTGTATCTAGTATAATACACACCTAGTAATACACTGTACCTAGTATAATACACACCTAGTAATACACTGTATCTAGTATAATACACACCTAGTAATACACTGTATCTAGTATAATACACTGTATCTAGTATAATACACACCTAGTAATACACTGTACCTAGTATAATACACACCTAGTAATACACTGTATCTAGTATAATACACACCTAGTAATACACTGTATCTAGTATAATACACACCTAGTAATACACTGTATCTAGTATAATACACACCTAGTAATACACTGTATCTAGTATAATACACACCTAGTAATACACTGTACCTAGCATAATACGCACCTAGTAATACACTGTACCTAGCATAATACGCACCTAGTAATACACTGTATCTAGTATAATACACACCTAGTAATACACTGTATCTAGTATAATACACACCTAGTAATACACTGTATCTAGTATAATACACACCTAGTAATACACTGTATCTAGTATAATACACACCTAGTAATACACTGTATCTAGTATAATACACACCTAGTAATACACTGTATCTAGTATAATACACACCTAGTAATACACTGTATCTAGTATAATACACACCTAGTAATACACTGTACCTAGCATAATACACACCTAGTAATACACTGTATCTAGTATAATACACACCTAGTAATACACTGTATCTAGTATAATACACACCTAGTAATACACTGTACTAGTATAATACACACCTAGTAATACACTGTATCTAGTATAATACACACCTAGTAATACACTGTATCTAGTATAATACACACCTAGTAATACACTGTATCTAGTATAATGCTTTTGTGTACGTAAAAGGTAAGAAACATAATTTAAAAGGATAACAACTTAGGTTCACAAGTCTGCCGTGACAGGGATCCTTACTTCTAGCTGGTCCTTGGCCAAACCTCTTGGCATTGATTTTACAAGGATAACAACTTAGGTTCACAGGTCTGCCGTGACAAGATCCTTTCTTCCAGCTGGTCCTTGTTCAAACCTCTTGGCATTGATTTTACAAGGATAACAACTTAGGTTCACAGGTCTGCCGTGACAAGGATCCTTTCTACCAGCTGGTCCTTGGCCAAACCTCTTGGTACTGATCTTGGACCTTATTTTTTGGGGTCAGATAGATAATTTTACAGACTGCCTGTGGAATGTTATTATGATTTAAGAATATCCGTATTTTCAGATGAATTTATTAGTATTCCCTCCACGTAAATTGTTTCACAGATTGGAAAAAGTGGTGAAAGAACGGCAGAAACAGTTAGAGGTAAACGTTATTAATTCATTTTAAGTCTCGTTAAGTCTTCAGCACGACTTTAAAATATATACTATTGTCCTGTCGTCTAACAGTTTGGCTAAATGCCTTCTTTAGAAACACTTCAGTAGTCTATGATCACATTTTCTCATCCATCTAGTAACTATTCAAAGTTTAGAATCATGAGGATGTTTTCTCCTGTTATGGGAATTTGAAATAAATATAAAAAAAATATTAAAAATCTGAAAATGTAAATTACAACGTCTGCTATTTTGGTTTCCAGGAATATATACAACATTTAATGGAACTGTGCCTTCGACTTGAAAACTGTCCCCTTCACCCTTCTAAAAACAAATATTTATCACGTCACATCATCGGAGAATTCGACCCGTTCTTTAAAAAGGGGATATATGAAGTGTCGAAATATGATACAACCTGAAATTTTATTATTGACATGTTTTTAACATATTGTTAAGTTTCGTATTTTTATAGTGCTTTTTATTAGTCAAATTGTTTTCTAACCTAGAGGGTTTCGGGTCGGCAAATATATTCTTTATTTTCTCGTTAAGTCATAAAATGTTTATAGCTAGATTGATATTTTTAAGGGTAAAATATTTTCTACTTTTTGAGAGCCCATGGGCCAGGGCCAGCTCGAAATCGTGACATGAATAAAATACAGATTGAGGAAATATTTTAATGTTTCCTCCATTGATATAAAAATAATGCTAATATAATTAGAAAGAAAAGGGTAAAAACTTATTTTATTGATGATGAAATTACCAAGTGTTAAATATATAAAAAGAATACCATCTCCCCCTCGTTCTCCACGTTTGGAAATACAATATATTAAATGTCGACCTATCAACTAGTGTTTGTTGAGGTCTTACTAAACGTGTTGTTTTTTTTCAACTTCTACAAGATTCGATTTCAAACATTTTCGATTGCATAAAGGTGAAAGATACCTTTAGCACTTTCGATCATTAGTCGCTCATGGTGATACTAGTCTTGGGATTCCTCTCCATAATTTAAATATCTTGATATGTTAAGTCTATTATAAAGATATGTCAAGTCTATTATAAAGATATGTTAAGTCTATTATAAAGATATGTTAAGTCTATTATAAAGATATGTTAAGTCTATTGTAAAGATATGTTAAGTCTATTATAAAGATATGTTAAGTCTATTATAAAGATATGTTAAGTCTGTAAAGATATGTTAGTCTATTGTAAAGATATGTTAAGTCTATTATAAAGATATGTTAAGTCTATTATAAAGATATGTTAAGTCTATTATAAAGATATGTTAGTCTATTATAAAGGTATGTTAAGTCTATTATAAAGATATGTTAAGTCTATTATAAAGATATGTTAAGTCTATTATAAAGATATGTTAAGTCTATTGTAAAGATATGTTAAGTCTATTATAAAGATATGTTAAGTCTATTATAAAGATATGTTAAGTCTATTATAAAGGTATGTTAAGTCTATTATAAAGATATGTTAAGTCTATTATAAAGATATGTTAAGTCTATTATAAAGATATGTTAAGTCTATTATAAAGATATGTTAAGTCTATTATAAAGATATGTTAAGTCTATTATAAAGATATGTTAAGTCTATTATAAAGATATGTTAAGTCTATAATAAAGATATGTTAAGTCTATTATAAAGATATGTTAAGTCTATTATAAAGATATGTTAAGTCTATTATAAAGATATGTAAGTCTATTGTAAAGATATGTTAAGTCTATTGTAAAGATATGTTAAGTCTATTTAAAGATATGTTAAGTCTATTATAAAGATATGTTAAGTCTATTGTAAAGTATGTTAAGTCTATTATAAAGTATGTTAAGTCTATTATAAAGATATGTTAAGTCTATTATAAAGATATGTTAAGTCTATTATAAAGATATGTTAAGTCTATTGTAAAGATATGTTAAGTCTATTGTAAAGATATGTTAAGTCTATTATAAAGATATGTTAAGTCTATTATAAAGATATGTTAAGTCTATTGTAAAGATATGTTAAGTCTATTATAAAGTATGTTAAGTCTATTATAAAGATATGTTAAGTCTATTATAAAGATATGTTAAGTCTATTGTAAAGGTATGTTAAGTCTATTTAAAGAATGTTGTTATGAAGATTAAGTCTATTATAAAGATATGTTAAGTCTATTATAAAGATATGTTAAGTCTATTGTAAATATGTTAAGTCTATTATAAAGTATGTTAAGTCTATTATAAAGATATGTTAAGTCTATTATAAAGATATGTTAAGTCTATTATAAAGATATGTTAAGTCTATTGTAAAGATATGTCAAGTCTATTTAAAGATATGTTAAGTCTATTATAAAGATATGTTAAGTCTATTATAAAGATATGTTAAGTCTATTGTAAAGATATGTTAAGTCTATTATAAAGATATGTTAGTTTATTATAAAGATATGTTAAGTCTATTGTAAAGATATGTTAAGTCTATTAAAGAATGTGCTATATAAAGTATTAAGTCTATTATAAAGATATGTTAAGTCTATTATAAAGATATGTTAAGTCTATTATAAAGATATGTTAAGTCTATTATAAAGATATGTTAAGTCTATTATAAAGATATGTTAAGTCTATTGTAAAGATATGTTAGTCTATTTTAAAGTATGTTAAGTCTATTGTAAAGATATGTTAAGTCTATTATAAAGATATGTTAAGTCTATTATAAAGATATGTTAAGTCTATTATAAAGATATATTAGTAAAATATGGTCTATTTGATATGTTAAAAACATTCCTGTTATCAGAACATATCAATCGTGCAATATGTACATTATTTATATTGGTGCTGTTATCACTTGTTATAAACTATGCAATTAATATTCGCTCACCTGTATAGACCTGTATTTATTATGTATATTTTATACCTTTTTAATACTTTGATAATGATAAACACTAAACTTACTCTATGATTGAAAATAGCTCAATATAATATCTCATTGTTTCGTTATGTGATCTCTTGTATCGTAAGTATTATTGATGGAATCTGTATGAGCTTAGATTTTATTGTTAAAATATTATTTTGGTTATGAATCGAAGAAAATATTAAAATTCTATATAATAATATTGTATACAGATGATATATTAGATATATAGAAATAGGCCATGGTATAGAAGCACAATATATATTTATAGATATACTATTTCTAAATTTGAATGTCCAGAGTTCGATTAAGGCAACGGTTAGGGGTTTTCCAGTTCCTCTGTTACATGTATTAGCTCAATGTTTCACATGGTCATACAGACAGTGGTATCAAATATTATATAGAATCACAAGATATATAGATATACTATTTCTGATATTTATTAACTCAATGTTTCACATGCTCATACAGACAGTTTTATCAAATATTATAAAGAATCACAAGATATATAGATAAACTATTTCTGATATTTATTAACTCAACGTTTGACATGCTCATACAGACAGCATTGTGGAAATAGAAGTTGAAGTTGTTAGTAGCCTAATAATAAGTCTATATATCTTGTTTTAAAATAAGTTATTGTATTATTCCCATTCTCTAGTCTAGCCTATTTACCTGTGAAACATTGTTTTTATTTCCGAAGCTCTATTACTATACTGAAATCTGCCAGTATCGTGATACTAAACTCTAAAAGTTATTTCCGTAAAATACGAAAGTTGCTCATTCTCATTGGAGATTAGTTGCTTCTGTGCCATATTGTTTACTAACATTCATCTAAGTATTGTAAGAAGAGTAGGATGTAAAACTCCATTCATTTCATTTGAAGTATTGTATCTGCTGAAGCCTTGTTAATTTATAAGTTTTATTTTGTTAATGGTTCAAGGTCTCCAACATTGCTTAATCTTGCTTTAGTCCCCTTTTGCTCATTGCCGTGTCATTTTTGTATTTATTTTGTTTCTAGGATTCCTCATTTATCTAGACATTGTTTCAGAACCTTTTTTTGCTTCCTCATTGATGTGCATTAGTCATTTAGTCCCTCCCAATATTTATATTCCCTCCTGCCTATACCTCATCATCCTTTTATCTTATTGCTTGTTTACTTTGTTGCCAAAATATGCTATTGATAATAAATCTATTTTGATTGTTGCTATTTGTCTTATCTTGTAATTCCTGGCAGTAACTGTAGCAGAGCACAAGATGGAACACGTCCTTACATGTACAAATTTATTAGCATCACGTCACAAGGGAACCGCCTACAGGGCGATACAGGGCAGGTATAGGGTCTGAGAAACGACTACGGATACTAATCAGGTACACTGGTACAGGGTGAATTTACAATGCAAAAAGGAACAGTCTAGATGGATTACAGGGTCTTATAGTAATATTTGGAATTTTTTACTACAGGTATCAATATCATCAGTCTGTCCTGCCCTGGTTAGAAACAGAATTGAGAATTATTTATAAGACTTGTACAGTATTCATGTTAGGATGTTCCAGATAAAATCTGATGCAGGGACAGTCTTAAGGATCTACATACTCATTAACAGCATTTCATATGTGACAAAATTCAAAATCAGGGACCCACAAACACTGCAATCTTCAGAATCACTTGTAATGTTTTTAAAGCAGAAAAAATTATCATTAAAAAGTTTTTGATGGTATTAATACAAGATTTGACCAACTGAGCAAGTTACATTATAAAAGATCTAAGAAATACCCAGAGAGAACGTAGTTTAGTAAACAAATGCAGATAATTTCTGCAGCACTAGAATGAACACTCTGGTCACGGCTTGTTTGCAATATATTCTCTGGATCTGTATTGACAATAATGACATTATAAAACATCTTAATGAAGCCTCGCTATTGAGAAGATGGGCAAGGTCGAATCTCGTGTTAGTGTTCCGTGTTAGTGTTAACACCATCACATAACAGCACACTTGAACTCATTCTTCATGTTAATATACAGTGTACTCTGAGTTATCCGATAAACTCGCTTATCTGACATTATTTTGCAGTCCCAGATATATGTCAGATTACTGTGAGTACACTGTATTATAACACCAAATTAACCTCATAACACTAACATGGAACACTAACATGAGATTTGACTTCACCCAGTGAATCTGAGCTTCATGACGCAAATGTGTCTTCTGTTGAACAAAAAACAGAACAGTGATGCCATGAAACACCTAATCAACAGAAAGCTCAATCAATTCAATCATTGTAAGAAATGATTAGTTTTAAGTTGGTTGGATTGGAGAGGAGGTGTTCAAGATTTCACTGTAAAAAAACCTAATCACCTTTGTTAGCGGTTGCCTCGTTCTGGATCCAATATGGCTAACAAATGAATAATGTCTGAGCTTGAAGTATAACTAATCTGTTCAAGATTTGAACTTTGACTTGAAGTTTAATATTCAAATTCATCATTCATGATAATTTTTCCTTTGTCTACTCACACACAAAAGACATTTCAATATAAAAAAATTCCTAATGAACACATACTATTAATTAACCTTAACTTAAAGTGTTCCAGTCATCTGATTGGTCAATCACTCAAAATTAATTTTAAATTTAGTTGTATTATCCAATCAGATTACTGTATTTCTCAAAATCTGGATTTTATCTACCGGTAATTCAAGTTTTTGAGAACAAGACCCCTAAATTCTAAAGTTACTCTATTATATAATCTTCAAAGTTTTCAAAAACCCAAATTTACGGTTCTCAGTACAAATTGTACTACCCTAATGGGACCAATGAAATGAAAATTTAACACATATGGAAATTACATTCTCAATTGAAACCTATCAGAGTTTTTTTCCTGTTCCTCATTAGCAATTCGTATGTAAAACTCCATTTCATTTCAGAGTGCTCCTTTTTGTTAAACACTACAGGACAATTCTTAAAAATCTATATTAGTAGTCCACACTTTCAACTATCAATGAACATGACCACAAGCACTGGAGGAGCAATGGCTCTGATGTTCCAATTTTTCTTGGGCTTCCAGTATTGCCATCGCTTCTTTACCAACTTTTGTCAGTTTGCTTAATATCACATAAGTATAACTTTCTTCATATAGCGAGGCTTCAGGCGAGGTTTCATCAACTTGAAAACTGAAATAGAAATCAGATATTGCATGTAGTTATCTCCCTCTGCGAGACTGTTTGGAAATTAATCGAGATTTACATACTACCTTTATACACCTTATGGGCTAATGAAGACAGGCCTACGCCATGCAATGTGGGATGAGAAAATATTGCCTGGTCAGCTGCATTAGACTACTCTTTTTGCGATTTACAACTGTCAAAGGATCTTTAACTTGCAAATTCAATTTATTACCAACAACTAAGATGTTTTTTTTCATAAAAAAATTTCCCGGGGGAAAGTTTTAAAACTAAAGAAAATTTAACAACGGGGGAAATTTCAAAAAACCAATTTTACAAAATTTTTTAATAGGGAAGGGGGAAAAATGCAAATGAAATATTTGATTTTTAAAAGGGAAAAACTTTTAAAGCAATATTAAAAATTTTTTTAAAACCCCATAAATTTTATAAAAAAATTTTAAAAATTTTAAAATTGGGGGGGTGTTTAAAAAACTTTAAAAAATTATTTTAACTTTTAAGTTTCTATAATAGACAATATTACATGATAATATTATAACTAGGGACATGGGGGAAGATTTTCCCATAATAGACAATATTACATGAAATATTATAACTAGGGACATGGGGGAAGATGTTCTATAATAGACAATATTACATGAAATATTATAACTAGGGACATGGGGGAAGATGTTCTATAATAGACAATATTACTTGAAAATTTAAACTAGGGACATGGGGGAAGATTTTCCCATAATAGACAATATTACATGATAATATTATAACTAGGGACATGGGGGAAGATGTTCTATAATAGACAATATTACTTGAAAATTTAAACTAGGGACATGGGGGAAGATGTTCTATAATAGACAATATTACATGATAAACATTATAACTAGGGACATGGGGGAAGATGTTCTATAATAGACAATATTACATGATAATATTATAACTAGGGACATGGGGGAAGATGTTCTATAATAGACAATATTACTTGATAATATTATAACTAGGGACATGGGGGAAGATGTTCTATAATAGACAATATTACATGATAAAATTATAACTAGGGACGGGGGGGAAAGGATGTTCTATAATAGACAATATTACATGATAAATTAAACTGGGGGACATGGGGGAAGATGTTCTATAATAGACAATATTCCCAAAAATTAAACTAGGGACAGGGGGGAAAGGTTTGCCTAAATAAGAAATAACAGGGGGAATAAAAATTAAATAACTAGGGACATGGGGGAAGAGGGGCCTAAATGGGGGGGGAAAATAAACAGGGGGAAAATTTTAAAACTAGGGACATGGGGGAAGAGGGGCATAATGGGGGAAAATTTTACAGGGGAAAATAAATAACTAGGGAAGGGGGGAAGAGGGGCATAATGGGGGAAATAAAAACAGGGGGAAATAAAAATTAATAACTAGGGACAGGGGGGAAAGGAGGGGCATTGGGGAAAATTACAGGGTTTAATTTTTAATAACCCAAAAAAAAGGGGCCAGGGGGGAAAGGATGTTCTATAATAGACAATATTACATGATAATATTATAACTGGGGACATGGGGGAAGATGTTCTATAATAGACAATATTACATGATAATATTAAACTAGGGCCATGGGGGAAGATGTTCTATAATAGACAATATTACTTGATAATATTAAACTAGGGACATGGGGGAAGATGTTCTATAATAGACAATATTACTTGATAATATTATAACTAGGGCCAGGGGGGGAAGATGTTCTATAATAGACAATATTACTTGATAATATTAAACTAGGGACAGGGGGGAAGATGTTTATAATAGACAATATTACTTGAAAAATATTATAACTAGGGACAGGGGGGAAAGGATGTTCTATAATAGACAATATTACATGATAAACATTATAACTAGGGACATGGGGGAAGATGTTCTATAATAGACAATATTACATGATAATATTATAACTAGGGACATGGGGGAAGATGTTCTATAATAGACAATATTACTTGATAATATTATAACTAGGGACGGGGGGGAAAGGATGTTCTATAATAGACAATATTACATGATAATATTAAACTAGGGACAGGGGGGAAAGGATGTTCTATAATAGACAATATTACATGATAATATTAAACTAGGGACAGGGGGGGAAGATGTTCTATAATAGACAATATTACATGATAATATTATAACTAGGGACAGGGGGGAAAGGATGTTCTATAATAGACAATATTACATGATAATATTAAACTAGGGACATGGGGGAAGATGTTCTATAATAGACAATATTACATGATAATATTAAACTAGGGACAGGGGGGAAAGGATGTTCTATAATAGACAATATTACATGATAATATTAAACTGGGGACATGGGGGAAGATGTTCTATAATAGACAATATTACATGATAATATTAAACTAGGGACAGGGGGGAAAGGATGTTCTATAATAGACAATATTACATGATAATATTAAACTAGGGACAGGGGGGAAGATGTTCTATAATAGACAATATTACATGATAATATTATAACTAGGGACAGGGGGGAAAGGATGTTCTATAATAGACAATATTACATGATAATATTATAACTAGGGACATGGGGGAAGATGTTCTATAATAGACAATATTACATGATAAACATTATAACTAGGGACAGGGGGGAAAGGATGTTCTATAATAGACAATATTACATGATAATATTATAACTAGGGACATGGGGGAAGATGTTCTATAATAGACAATATTACATGATAATATTACAACTAGGGACATGGGGGAAGATGTTCTATAATAGACAATATTACATGATAAAATTATAACTAGGGACAGGGGGGAAAGGATGTTCTATAATAGACAATATTACATGATAATATTATAACTAGGGACATGGGGGAAGATGTTCTATAATAGACAATATTACATGATAATATTATAACTAGGGACATGGGGGAAGATGTTCTATAATAGACAATATTACATGATAATTTTAAACTAGGGACAGGGGGGAAAGGATGTTCTATAATAGACAATATTACATGATAATATTATAACTAGGGACATGGGGGAAGATGTTCTATAATAGACAATATTACATGATAATATTATAACTAGGGACATGGGGGAAGATGTTCTATAATAGACAATATTACATGATAAATTATAACTAGGGACAGGGGGGAAAGGATGTTCTATAATAGACAATATTACATGATAAACATTATAACTAGGGACATGGGGGAAGATGTTCTATAATAGACAATATTACTTGATAATATTATAACTAGGGACATGGGGGAAGATGTTCTATAATAGACAATATTACATGATAATATTATAACTAGGGACATGGGGGAAGATGTTCTATAATAGACAATATTACATGATAAACATTATAACTAGGGACATGGGGGAAGATGTTCTATAATAGACAATATTACTTGATAAACATTATAACTAGGGACAGGGGGGGAAGATGTTCTATAATAGACAATATTACATGATAAAATTATAACTAGGGACATGGGGGAAGATGTTCTATAATAGACAATATTACATGATAATATTATAACTGGGGGACATGGGGGAAGATGTTCTATAATAGACAATATTACATGATAATATTATAACTAGGGACATGGGGGAAGATGTTCTATAATAGACAATATTACATGATAATATTACAACTAGGGACATGGGGGAAGATGTTCTATAATAGACAATATTACATGATAAACATTATAACTAGGGACATGGGGGAAGATGTTCTATAATAGACAATATTACATGATAAAATTATAACTAGGGACATGGGGGAAGATGTTCTATAATAGACAATATTACATGAAAAACATTAAACTAGGGACATGGGGGAAGATGTTCTAAAATAGACAATATTACATGATAAATTAAAAACTAGGGACAGGGGGGAAAGGATGTTCTATAATAAAACAATATTACATGATAATATTATAACTAGGGACAGGGGGGGAAGATGTTCTATAATAGACAATATTACATGATAAAATTATAACTAGGGCCAGGGGGGAAGATGTTCTATAATAGACAATATTACATGAAAAAACATTAAACTAGGGACATGGGGGAAGATGTTCTATAATAGACAATATTACATGATAAAATTATAACTAGGGCCATGGGGGAAGATGTTCTATAATAGACAATATTACATGATAATATTAAAATAGGGACATGGGGGAAGATGTTCTATAATAGACAATATTACATGATAAATTATAACTAGGGCCATGGGGGAAGATGTTCTATAATAGACAATATTACATGATAATATTATAACTAGGGCCAGGGGGGGAAAAATGTTCTATAATAGACAATATTACATGATAATATTAAAACTAGGGCCTTTGGGGGAAGATGTTCTATAATAGACAATATTACATGATAATATTATAACTAGGGACATGGGGGAAGATGTTCTAAAATAGACAATATTACATGATAATTTTATAACTAGGGACAGGGGGGAAAGATGTTCTATAATAGACAATATTACATGATAAAATTATAACTAGGGACATGGGGGAAGATGTTCTATAATAGACAATTTTAACATGATAATATTATAACTAGGGACATGGGGGAAGATTTTTCTATAATAGACAATATTACATGATAATATTATAACTAGGGACATGGGGGAAGATGTTCTATAATAGACAATATTACATGATAATATTATAACTAGGGACATGGGGGAAGATGTTCTATAATAGACAATATTACATGATAAAATTAAACTAGGGACTTTGGGGGAAGATGTTCTATAATAGACAATATTACATGATAATATTAAACTGGGGGACAGGGGGGAAGGATGTTCTATAATAGACAATATTACATGATAAATTATAACTAGGGACATGGGGGAAGATGTTCTATAATAGACAATATTACATGATAAAATTAAACTAGGGACATGGGGGAAGATGTTCTATAATAGACAATATTACAAAAATTTTAAAACTAGGGACATGGGGGAAGTTTGCCTAAATAAGAAATAACAGGGGGAATAAAAATTAAATAACTAGGGCTTTGGGGGAAGAGGGGTTCTAATAATAGAAATAAATTACAGGGGAATAAATTTTAAAACTAGGGAATGGGGGAAGAGGGGCCTAAATAAGAAAAAATTAAAGGGGAATAATTTTAAATAACTAGGGACATGGGGGAAGAGGGGGACACTAGGGAAGGGGGGAAGGGTTGGGACACTAGGGAATGGGGGAAGATGGGACATTTAGGGGGACTTTTTTCCCGGGGAAGAAGGGAAAATTTTTTAAAAAAAGATGAAATTTTAAAAAATAAATATCATTGAGTTAAATAGATCACTCACTTATTGGCTATCAACTGTAAAATCTGCATTAAAAACTTCCCTAATCCTTTATTTCTGTAATTTTTCTCAAGTTGAATTTCATAACTAAAAATAGAGAATAATAACATGTTACCAAACATTAATATCAACTTTTTGAAGATAAAATGCAGTAAGCAATTAATATAACGGAATAAAAATTAAAGGATTCAAATTTTCTGATAGGAAGAATATCAGATAACACATGCACATGTGTAAATATCATAGATCACGCCACCACCATACATAAATGACTGCGTTTACACTCAAATAATACTAATAGTATTATTTGAGTGTAAACGCAGTCATTTATGTATGGTGGTGATGAGAGTCCACGTATAATTATAACAAATAATTCTATTGTTGGCTATATTTGTATCCAATATAATTTGACTAATATAATTTCACTGTTTTATACGACCATTTATGTAGCATGATATATTGTGTTTACACACCAATATTTACATTAGCTGTTGTTTTTCTCCATTGGACTAATGTTAATACGTGTGGCGTTTATGAGACAATAACTGCCATTGCCTCATCACCAAAACATTGAGCGTAGTAATACACGTACAATGTAAATAAACATGGCCGTCGCGCTATTAACGTCGATCATCTTCACGCTTGAACGTAAAATTCCAATTTTAATGATGAAATCAAATATGTAATAAAGTTTCCATTAGCCTAACCCAAAGCCTATCTAATACTCACAGTCTCATACAAGAATAATTGGCAAAATGCGATAGAACTCAATCTAATTAGGCCTGAGTGTACTGGCCATAGCCGTAACCCATTTGACCTAGTTACTCGCTTCAGTTTAAGAGCCTAAAAGTGCAGGTTTAAGGATTGTTTAATATTAAGTTTCAAAATACTATACTTTTACTGAAAATTAACTGAATTGAGTGTAAACTGTGGTAACCTATCAACATATGGAGCGGGCCTTCTTCTAGATTGGTCTTTATAGTTTCTTTCATTTTCTCAACTTTCCTACTTGTTTACATGCGGTCAGGTATGGCCGAATCACCTCTCCGTTGTTCAATTGTATCCGCGTTCATTAAATTTGATGATTTTGTTGCTTTTCGTCGTTAAAGACGGAATTCATACCAAAATGTTTTATATTTACTGATAAATGACTTGATTTATAAAGATTAAACTTAAAATTGAGATAAACATTGTTTTTTCTTACATTTTGAGAGCTTTCCCCCGCGAACTATTTTCTGACGAAAAGAAAATGGCTATTCCATCAACAAGATCAACTCCAGCGACAAAGGCGGGTAATATGAAATTTTCACGCAAAGAGTAGAATTTGTCGTTGTGACAGGTTTTGAAAACGTAAATATAAGCAATAAACGGTCACCCTATGGCGGTTATGGTCGTATATCAGGACAAAGGTTGGATGGAAAATTAATCATAAATGCGCTAACGCGCATTCATTAAATTTTTCCATCCAACCTTTGTCCTGATATACGACCATAACCGCCATAGGGTGACCGTTTATTGCTTAAATAATGCTAGGGAGACCAACGTTTAATTCTTATATTCATACTGCCTAACATTAGCCGAGATCCACTTCAATAAAACCCTTACCAATATAGCACCTCTTCATCGTACTCCATATCAAATCTAAAATGTACGAAACCAACAGGTTTAAATCCTTCATCTCGAACAATTATATACCAGGCTTTCTCATCTACCATTTCTTCTCGCTTATCTTTATCTTTCCACCCCCATTCACTTTCTTCATACCTACAAATAGAGGAGACATGGAATTTTACACCCCAATTAATCTAGAAATATAGAATGAATGAGTATTAGTTTGATTGTACAGCATCCTGACATGGCAAAAATGTACATATGTGACCATAAACTGAGCCCCTGTATGCTACAGGTATAGTGCAGTTAAAGATCCCTTGACAGTTGAAAATCACAAATAGAGTAGCCTAAAGACGCTGATGTGGCAAAGATTCCCTTGTTACACACTGCATGGCGTTACCTCTCGTAATTAGACCATATGGTGCAGAAGAGTAGGTTGACTACAATTTAGCTTTTCTTTGTATTAAATTAAAAAAACAAGACCAGATTTGAAATAAAAAGGTCTTTCACATCATCTTTTCTGCACCCTTTTAAGCTAATAAGGACAGGCCACGCTATGATTTGAACAATGAGGAAAATTTTAGAGTCATCCTGCTTTAATACTCCTTACTTTAAGGGCTTCTCAAGATGGACAAAGACTTGCAGTGTGCAATGAGGGAAATTCCACTTTCATACAAGTAACTGAATGATTATTATTATGAAATATGTCAGAGGGATACTTACAGTGTCTCCATGTTAGATTTTGTGAGTTGAAACGCCCAATCTATAACAGATTCATCTAAATCTGTCACCCTATTACATTCTATACATAAATGTAATCTACAAAAAATAAAACAACTTTCAGAAATTTGGCTTGGAATTATCAAGTTTTTGTGCAAAAATTTCTATTTGAAGCGTATAATCTTAATACCCAAATCTAAAATTTTCTACTTTTCTTTTAACATCCTCCCTGAAATTAACAGTTCAATGCCAAAATCCAAATTTTTATGGGCAAAGTGTGAGCTATCTTCTTTTTCATCAAATGGTCAATTGTCTAAAAATGGACAGTTTTAAAGCCAAAATCAATGATTATATGTTAACCATTGCCAAAATTCCAGTAAGCAGTGAACAGAAGTTTTCTTTTTTTTAGCAAATGTTTAATTTTCCGCCCAGAGAAAGAGACACTTAGTTAGTAGTTTAATAAACAACTCACCCATTTCTTTCATATTTTTTAAATACAGTGAATGAATCCATTGGGTTGTCCAACTGAAAGAAAATAAATAAAAAAGCCACATTGATAGATACAAGGAAAGAATACAGGTTACAATGTAACATGTTAAAACAGTAACAATGAAATGAATGGAGTTTTACGTCCTACTCTTCTGCAGTCAAAACAGTAACAACTCCACCAAAACAGTGTACTCAAGGAAAGCTCACTGACATGGGAAAAGAACGCCTCACTGATAATGAAATAAAATAGACTTATGTCTTATTTGATCTCAGAATTTTGAGGGGTATTTAAGGCGTACAGCCTGAAGCACACAAAGCCTGGGTTAATTAGCCCCTAGTTTTTTTGTCATGTCTGCCAGTCCCTTTCAATCACATTGATCAGTTTTTGACACAGAACAATGTCGTTCCTATACTCTACTTCCCTATAAGATACTGTATAACACACATTACTAACCTTATTGGCAGCATCCACTTTAGCTCGAATTGCAGACAGTTTGGCATTTTCCTGTAAAAATATCAAGAAGGAATCAGTACACACAAGAATGTATCAGACTTGGTACCAGAATCAGGACACAAGAAAAAATTAGGAGACATTTTAAAGGCGTGACCTCTACTTTTCTTTACCAGAAAAATATCATGACCCTTTACATCATTCAACTGATTTAGTCTGATTCTGTTATTTAATGGATTCTAATTAGGTTAGGCTCTGTGATTTCTATGACGCCATAGTTTTGGATGGGATCAGTATTATTGTTATTTTCTACAACTACTAGCAGAATATTTACACTGAAAGTTACGATACGACAAGATTCATAAAAAATACATCTATCGTAATATCACCGAAGGAGTTTGAATTGAAAGGTCATAGTGTTATATCAACAGCTGATCCCCAAAACATGCATGACCCCTTCGTTACTGAAACCACTGTTTACTGTATTTGATTCAAGTCAATGTTGTCCTCCTTCAGGATGACTGTAGCAGAGTTGATTACACACAACTTTTGGCACGGTACCTACCTCTTTTCTTTTTAATTTCTTCTCCTTGCTCTTTTCTTTATTTGTATTTTTCGTAGACTTCCTCTGAAAAAAGATTTCATTTCAATGAATTAATGACTTAATTACAGACATCATCTAACTTAAAATGGAATTATGCAAATAGAAGTCATTATTGCGTTTATTAAAGGGATAATAGCCATTAGAATACACTTGTCCTACATCTAATATTTGTGTTAAATATTGACTATTCAGTAAATAAGTATGTATCCCACACTTGAATTTTCAAAAAGCGAGAATAAAACTTTATTCACATTTTTTCAAATAAGTGATCAAGCGACGATTCCATTCTGTTCAGGAATAAAAGCGTCTGGGAAATCAGCGCTAAAACATCTTTGCGGGAAGTCTAAATGTTAGAATTACTTTCATTAATAATTACGATTTGAAAATCGCTTATGTATGTATTAAGCATTTTATTATTAACAACTTGATTTTGTGGATTTATCGGATTATTGAGGGATTTTGATGTATAGTGATGACGCCAGCTAAGTCCACTGATGGAAATAACTAGTTGTTTGTCAAGTTTGAGTGAAATTAAAATTTTATGTTTCTTCTAACCCATATTATCCCTTTAAAGATCCAGACAACCTTTCAACTCAATTTAAATTTAAGGAATCTTTGCACCCAAGGATCAAACAGAAAGTTATACCGAAATTTATGAATTAAAATTGATAAATGTATTGATAATTTTTGATAATGCAACATGCTTAATAAAGCAATTGAAAGCAAAAGTATGATAGGGCCTACAGTAACCTAAGCTAAGTGGAGGAGAGGGGCAGAAGTAAACAAACAAAAGGTTCTCAAGAACGTAGTAAAACACCAAATGAAGTTCAGAAATACTTATTTTAAAAGTAGGAAGTTCAATTTTTAATAAAACTTACACCCATGATGAAATTAGAAGATGTCAGAAAGACTTCGATTCTTTGTAAACAAAGCAGAAAAAATCCTTTTTCTCTTCCCAGATTTTTTTACCGCGAGTTTCGATGGGAAGATAACTCTCACTAAGAGTCTAGCCCAGTCTCGTTCATCCAGTGTAAAAAGCAATAATATAAGAGTTGCCTAAAAATGATTTCATAAATAGGGAACACCTAAAATATTAATTTGCACCATTCCAATTTTCATGCAGACGCCTGTTGTTTCTGCAATTCCGTTAAAACTATGTATTTTATGACGTCACCTATCCAAAAATCCTCTTATGTATAAGCACTATGCATTAGTGACGTAAAAAATGCTTAGTTTAATGGAATTGCAGGAACCACACAGACGTCGGACTGAAACTTGAAATGATGAAAATTGAATATATCAGTTTCCCCGACACACATACAAATTCTAAGAAACATCTTTACAATCGCTTTAAACGACCGAATTGGAAAATAAAATAGTTTAAATATATAAACTTTTTATAACCGGGTGTTACATGGATGTCTTTGGGGGTCACGGAGCTCCTAATGACACGTCTCCTATATCTTTATCTTGGAACTTTGGTTACTTAGGGGGCAAGGGCAGTAACAAAAGCACGGGTCCAGGACTTATAAGCTCAAAGTTTTGAATTTTGAATAGACAAAATGTGCATTAGTAATTAGTGTTGTGTAGTTCTAAATATCGTAGAAATTTTAAACTGATGTTTTTTTCTAAGTGATATGTCATGATGTCGTATATGAGCCACCGTACTTTTAAACCTTTTTGCACTGACTGAAATTGATGAATATTTGATTAAAACACACGCTGTAAATGGTGTACTGTTTTAAAATAGGAATGATTATGTAATATGAAATAATCACTATTTATTATCAATGACTGTTTATTAACTTACTAGGTTATCAGCTGTATATATTATATATATTGTTATCAACCACGAATAAACATACATAATCAAACCAGGCCATTTTAGTTTTTTATTCGCTTTTCACCTTTGCCCTTTATTACCATTATTTGAGCCATTGTTTGAGTTCTATTTACTATTGTTTGAGCTCTATTTACCATTGTTTGAGCTCTATTTACCATTGTTTGAGCTTTATCTACCATTGTTTGAACTTTACTTACCATTGTTTGAACTTTATTTACCATTGTTTTGAGCTTTATTTACCATTGTTTGAGCTTTATTTAGCATTGTTTGAGCTTTATTTACCATTGTTTGACCTTTATTTACCATTTTTGAGCTTTATTTACCATTGTTTGAGCTTTATCTACATTGTTGGCTTTATTTACCATTGTTTGAGCTTTATTTACCATTGTTTGAACTTTATTTACCATTTTTTGAGCTTTATTTACCATTGTTTGAGCTTTATCTACCATTGTTCGGGCTTTATTTACCATTGTTTGAACTTTATTTACCATTGTTTGAGCTTTATTTAGCATTGTTTGAGCTTTATCTACCATTGTTTGAGCTTTATCTACCATTGTTGGCTTTATTTACATTTTTGACTTTATTACCATTGTTTGAACTTTATCTACCATTGTTTGAGCTTTATTTACCATTGTTTGAGCTTTATCTACCATTGTTTGAGCTTTATTTACCATTGTTTGAACTTTATTTACCATTGTTTGAGCTTTATCTACCATTGTTTGAGCTTTATCTACCATTGTTTGAGCTTTATTACCATTGTTTGAGCTTTATTTAGCATTGTTTGAGCTTTATTTAGCATTGTTTGAGCTTTATCTACCATTGTTTGAGCTTTATTTAGCATTGTTTGAGCTTTATCTACCATTGTTTGAGCTTTATTTCCCTTTATTTGCGTTTTTTTAGCTTGTTAGCTCATGTTTTTGAAGTTTGCGTATTCTAAGATAGAAACGTGTGAAGAAGAACATTTTTGGTAATTATTTTTGAAGCTAAACATGTTTGACTGTTTTAACCTTAGTGGAGGGTTTATTCGCATAGTTTGAGCTTTTGCTTGATTTTTAGCCCTGTTATCACCTTGTCTGATGCAGGTCGAGGTTTGACATCTCTAGTATTTCGGTATACTTGAGCCATGTGTTTAAGGCTATTCAGATAGAACCCTCGAAAGTTGGAAATCTAAAAGAGTAAATCGTTTTCGAAATTTACTTCAATTTAACTATGGTTGATCGATTTATGTCCCGGACGCTTCGTCATTTATGGTATATTTCAACATGGGTTATATCGGACCCCTTTTTAACGATCGTTACGAAGTCCCAAGTATGAGCCGCTCTTTTATAACAACATTTAGCACTGTGCGCTATGGTATTTATGATATAGTAACGCACATGACACACTTTATCCATTAAAAAGAAGAATTTTTTTTAAAATTAACATTACAAATTTTTAATACGCTGAAATTAAAGACCCTGATTTTCAAAGCTATTAAACCCCATGTATTTGGACCAATCAGAACTCAGAATTTTTGTTATTTGTGGTACAATTATTATTGAACTAACAAGTTGGACGCATCCCCGCTAACCTCAGGGACCAGGGTTCAATCCCGGCTAAGGTTGAGATGAACTTTCGGATTTTTCAGCCCTGTTTCCCCTTTTCAGTGATGTAGGTTGGAGGGATTGACATGAAAAAACGCATCTAGTAGTTCGGATGGAACAATAAACCGAGGCCCCGTGTTCTACAGGCTTTGCACGTTAGAGATCCCTCGAAAGTTGGAAATCTCAAAAAGAGTAGGCTAATGCCGATGTCCTGGCGAAATTTCCCTCATTGTACACTGCATGGAGTTACTCGTCTTCATTAGCCCATATGGTGCAGAAGATTAGGACGTAAAACTCCATTCATTTTCATTTCATTTCAACAATGGTTGATTATATACAGGACCTTATAATCATCGACAACTCCAATAAGGTCATTTATAACAACTTTTAGCACTGTTCAAGTATAGATGTATAGTAACGTCACATGAACGCATGATTATATGCGTATGATTATGATAAAGTGGCATTTGACTTCTTATCTTGTATTTTGTTATGATTTCGGGGGAACATACTGTCTTTATCTATTATCTTGTCATCTCGTGCTGTATCATACCTTGGTCACGAGGTCAGTTTACTATATATTTCATTGAATATTTCATATTTGTACATATTCTATATTTCCACCATCAAGGTAAGGATACATAACTCTATTTAAACTTTCAATGAAATGAAGTCAATTTTGGGGAAATAAGTATAAATTTTATTCCTTTCTAAAAAGAATTAATTATTTAAAATTTAATTAAATTTTAAAATGATTATTTGACAATGTTTATCATGGAAGACAAGGTGAAAGGATTACAAGGATTTCAATTTAAGTCATCTGTCGAATATCTTGGAATTAATTGCACGCACTTACAACTGGGTTCAACTCAACAGCAGAATAATGCAGAAAGATAACTTCTTTAGTTTTATCAGTCACCCATCGTCCGATCGAGGATCAAACCTTTGATAAACTTTATCGAGAACAAAAAATCGCAAGATTTAAAAACTCCGTGATACTACAATTGTAGCCATAATCTTAGTGATAGGTTGACAGTGTAAAGATGAAAGCCGGTATTTTTTGTATATTGCAAGGTATTAGGTCAGAGCCCGGGCAATATAATATTCTTTCTGTGTGATAATAACTTTTGAAATAGAAATAAACTCAATAGGAGACAAGCCTCTACCAACTGTCCAAAACTTCACCCAGCTTCACAATGTCAAGCAATAATGATCTTCATCTTATACATCTTCACAATGTCAAGCTATTACAAACTTTATCTTATACATCTTTACAATATCAAGCTTTTACAAACTTCATCTTATACATCTTTACAATATCAAGCTATTACAAACTTCATCTTATACATCTTCATAATGTCAGGCCATAATGGTTCTATTTCAGATGTTGAAACTGGTCGTACTTGCGGTTGTCTGCTGTGTCAGTTTAGCTATTGATACCAAGCTGGATTCAGCATGGCAACAATACAAACAACAGCATGGTAAACTGTACAACCCAATCTCAGATAATATGAGGTATGTTTTGTAGCTTTCTAGGGTCTTTACTTTTGGACAATGGTCATTAGCTCATAAGGTGCAGAAAAGTAGAACGTAAAACTTCATTAATTTCATTCTATTTCGGATCTACGATGACAAAATGTATAACTATATCTAACACCTGTGACAATTGTGGAATGAAATAGTCAGGTTCAACCAGCACTAGCTTCTGTGGTGAAAAAAAAAAAAATTTTCGTGTGTTTTACAGGAGAATCGTCTGGGAGTCTAACCTGGAACTTATTGCTCAACATAACAAGGAGGCTGACCAGGGCAGACACTCCTACAGACTCGGAATGAATGCTTACGGTGATATGGTAGGTAGTTTAGGATTCCCTTCATTGCAACTGCATGGCGTTGCCCGTCTTCATTAGCCCATAAGGTGGAGGAGAGAAGGACGTAAAATTCCATTTCTTTTCCGAAGTTTAACCCCAAAATCACCAATAATTCTTCTCAATTCCAGACAAATGCTGAATTCAACGCCCTGATGAACGGTTACAGAAGCCAAGACTACAAACCAAGTGGGTTGAAATATGAAAGTAAAACACCAGTAGAGGCTTTACCCACAGAGGTTGACTGGAGACAGAAGGGATTAGTTACTCCTATCAAGGATCAGGTACGAAATAGGACCAGTTTCCCCTAGACTGATATACAACCACCCAGAAGAAGACCTGTTTCGAGATTTGTAGGAGTTATTGGGTTATGGGATCCAGCAGGAATCCATCTCCGAAATACCAATGGGACTCACATGCAATATTTCTCTAGGTTGATGTTACTAATTATCCAGGTGAAAAGCCCCCCCCCCCCTTATTCAATCTGAGGGGGTCAGAACCAGTTCCCCACACACACACACCATTAGGTGCAGAAGAGTAGAACGTAACACCCCATTCATTTCATTTCCACCCCCACACACAAATTAGCCGCAGATATTTGCTCATTTTGGATTTGTTTTAGGCTACCCAGGTGGATAAGATTGTGACATATTTGGCTGCAACGAATCCACTTTGTTTTGAAATGTTTGAAACTGTTCGTTTCTAACCTCAACCCCCTCTCAACCCTAAATCTTGAGAAGCAGCTGTTTTTATTTTCAGAAACAATGCGGTTCATGTTGGTCATTCTCTGCTACTGGTTCATTAGAAGGACAACATTTCAAACGAACTGGAAACCTCACCTCCCTCTCTGAACAGAATCTCTGTGACTGCTCTAGAAAGGAAGGTTGGTAATGTTACTACTGTATCTCTTCTTATAATCTTATAGATCGTATAATCGCATTGCTTGACACCAGGGGCTGATTGAGGTCTAACAAGCATACGAGTTCCTGGGGGTCCAGAGGGAACGTCTTTGACAATATATGTCTTTATTGTCATTTATTGGAAACTGTAATTGTCTAAATTCGTCCAGAACGTTGAGTATTGGTAGGATGAGAGCAACTCCCATATTACTTGCCCAGAAGAATTACGTTCACGACAATGTAGGCATATGAAAAATCTATTGGTGCATAGTCCGCTCAACACGAATCTATAAAGTACTGGTCGACTTAACTTTTCGGCGGAGCAAGTGATATATCCGCAGGGGCGCGTTAAATATCCAGAGGGGCAATCGGGTATGGTCTTAGAAATGAAATTGGTGGGTTGTAAGAATATTTTTAGAGGGTCAATCTATTGTTTTCAGGGGAGGGGCATTCCACTAAGGTACACACGAATATATATGTTCCTCATCTCAATTCTTTATAGGAAATATGGGATGTGAAGGTGGTTTGATGGACCAAGCCTTTATTTACATTAAGAAGAACCGAGGTATTGATACCGAAGCTTCATATCCATACAAAGCCAGAGTAAGTTCTAGGACTCCTTATTTCTTCTCGCAATAGAAATGTAAGAAACAACTTTGGTTATGAGGAAACATTTCTACCAACTTAAGACAAACCTGATGACACTGAGTCGGGTGTTGTAATTTAATGGACTCCAATTAGGTTCGTGTCTGTGATTACTATGATGAAAGAACGACGCGCTAGTTCGGATGGCACTGCTTTAATTGTTTATGGGTATATTACTGTTCCTTTTTTGACACAGGATGAAAAATGTCACTTCAAGAGACCAGAGGTCGGCGCCACTCTGTCCAGCCATGTTGACGTGAAGAGAGAAAGTGAAAAGGATCTCCAGAAAGCAGTAGCTGAAGTTGGTCCAATCTCCGTCGCCATTGATGCTAGCCACAACTCCTTCCAACTGTATGCGAGTGGTGTTTATGATGAACCAGCTTGTAGTAAAGTTAGATTAGATCATGGTGTACTAGCTGTAGGTTATGGTGTACACGAGTCTCGGGATTACTGGCTGGTCAAAAACAGGTTCGTATTACATCTACCCGCATTTTCATTTCGAAATAACATGTTCACAAGGCCATGGTCATACCCTATACCTTGACATAATTAGTCAGTTTTATTGTATATTTATATCTACTGATTTGTAAAAGAAGATTCGATTTGTTATACATGTAGTTACACTTAGATAAGTATTGGGATAAAGAGTTGGGAAATGCGTTGCTATGTTAGTACGATTTTCAAATTGTTGGTAGGATCTTTCGTTACAACAATCGTCTGGATTCTACTCGGCATAAATAAAACTCTGGTCCACCATTTTCAGTAGGATTGTAACAAATTTTAACAGGTAGATTAAATACAGGATATTCACTGTAAAATATCCCCGAATTTTCAACATAGAACGCGGCTGTGTTCATGTTGATTTTCAAAAGACAATAGAAAGCTATTGTATGATTAAATACTTTGAAATTTTTTGTTTATCAATTTTTGTTTTTGAATTTCAGTTGGGGAACCACATGGGGTATGCAAGGATACATTATGATGTCCAGAAATAAGAAGAACCAATGTGGTATCGCCACACAAGCTAGTTATCCTCTAGTTTAGAATGGATGTACTGTCATACACTGTAAAACCTTTTCTGTGAAATATACACAAAATGGGAAGCAGCCAAGCTGCCAAAATTAAACCAGAAAATTTTACAGTGTAGATAATGATAAGGTTGTTATGTTGGTGGAAACGCCTATCATTTTGTGATAAACAGATAATAAATTGTGATATTTTAAATAAAAAAATATAATTTAACAAATCGTTTTTATCTTCACCGACTAAAACTGACTTGATAATCGAGCACAAATATCAATTCACATCCGGGTCCGATTCAAATCAACAACACAAATCAATTTATTTGCTTAAATATATATTCTAGAATTACATCGATCTGTATTCTTCTCAGATAATTTGGAATGAATAACCTTATTGGGTAAAATTAAAGAGACTTTGTATTTCATATGGGCATACTGGCAGCATCTACTTGCAGACTTCCAGACCTCAATGAGTCCTGACATTGGGTGTTCCAACAGCTGTTCCTTAAAAAAACTTTCCAAAATTCCCTTTTGAGGTCATTACACTGCCGACAACAAATCTTACGATGAGTGCGATACGAATAAATCACCAATTTAAAATATAGTCTAATCTACTTAATTGATAAGCGTTTTTTCACTAAACCATAAACTGTACTGGCTGATGACACTTAGTCAAGTTAATGGTCGCTTTATACAGATAGATTTCATTTCAATACATTCAAATAATTTGGTTATCATTAAAAGTAGTAATGTTATCAGATATTGACCT
This sequence comes from Nipponacmea schrenckii, assembly GCA_030562195.1. Taxonomy (NCBI): domain Eukaryota; kingdom Metazoa; phylum Mollusca; class Gastropoda; family Lottiidae; genus Nipponacmea; species Nipponacmea schrenckii. The sequence continues at coordinate 1,681,927 of CM060199.1, forward strand.
ACCTAATTTAAAGATAGACCTACATAGTGTACCAAGGTAAGATAATTATATAAATTCTACACTAATTACCGTACAATGTGCACCATCACGAGTTACGTCACAGATTACCTGAAGGGGTCGAGACGCTAAGCTTAATATCCACGTAGGTTAATAATTTGTACACGAAATATTACAGTGTATATTAACCCATAATACAGTACCATATGCACGATATCGCAACTTTTCTTGGGGCCGTTTCATGCTATTTAGAACGTTCTCTTAACCTGATTTTATTATTCAAATTATCAAAAGGAAAAATGTATAATGAATATGTTCCCTATGCCGCTTAATGGACAAGAGAAACTCTTTAACAAGTTATTCCGTACAGATAGAAGCATTCCTAATTTCTAATTCGAAAATTTAAATTTGAACTGTTTCAAAATAGATCCATAAATCGTAAGGTTTGGGTCACATAATTGTCGAGATCGCCTTGCAGCTCTTGGGATTTTAAAGGGCTACTGCGTCCTAGAGTGAACACAATTTTTAAACTTGACCAATAAGGGTTTATTCATCAGTAGATAAACCTACTGCCATAAATGACATAAGAGAATCCTTATAGAAACAAAAAAATCCAAAAAACTTAGTAATTATCCATAAAATTAATTAAGCGTTTTCAATAATTATTTAGTTTTGTGAGTTTAACAAACAGGGGTTCTGTTACTTTATGACACCAGGTAAGTTCACTGATGAATATATGCTCATATTGGCCATTCTTGAGAACTTTAATTTTATGTCCATGCTAAAACGCAGTATCACTTTAAGAACTCACCGAGATGATAGAAAAGGGGCACTACTCTCGCTCCCATAGAAACGCCAAAGGTATTAAATTATTGATATATCTTCAGATGCTGATACTAAAATTGTTGGTAGTTTTCACATTTGTTGCTGTAACACAAACCAGACACACCGGGATGACAGATGGTTCTACTGGTGAAGTTTTGAATAATAAGATAGAGAATACAGACGATCTTCCTAGTGAAGTTGATTGGAGAAAGCGAGGCCTGGTCACTCCTTCTATCTATCAGGTATATTATAATTCCATCCTGTGATGACCTGAGTCGTCAAGGCATCCAAAAATATCCCATCGTTCTTACGTCATGGCAATTAAGACCTGAACCTAATTAGAATCCATGAAATTACAACGTCAGACTAAATCAGTCGAATAACGTAAAGGGTCATGATATTTTCCCATCCCAAACTATCCCGTCGTTCTTTCATCATGGCAATAAAAGACCCAAACTTAATTGGAGTCCATTTTTAGACTAAATCAGTCGAATGATGTAAAGGGTCATGATATTTTCTTGTTTAGAAAAGTAGTTGGGCGAGGTCACGCCTTTAAAATGTCTTCTGATGTCCTGATTCTGTTAACTAGGTCGAATGCGTCCTCGTATGCTCGTCAAGAGTTGCAAAATAGTCAAATAGTAAAGAGTTATCTTACCCTTCTTTAGACCATTTAATCCTGGTATTTCTGAAATACAAATTGTAGACGTGAGATTTCAGAAATACATGAGCCAAGAGATACCATCATTTCAAATTTTGGTAGCACTTTCAGCAACTTCAAACAACCGGAACCGGATATGGTCCATATGCATCATTCTAATTCAATGAAATTTTAATAAATTGTCTCTCCTTTTCTAACTAAAGAAAACTAGGAGAATATTAAGGGTTGTTTTTGGGCTCGGCTTCAAACAAAATGGTTGATGTTTTGCTTCTTATAGGGTCAATGTGGTGATGGCTGGGCGTTCGCGGCTGCAGATGCTGTTTACGGACAGTTAGTAAAAAAGGAGGGAAAGCATACCAATCCATCAGTTCAAAATCTCGTCGACTGTTCACAACCACAAGGTAGGCCTGTGAATCAAAATTGGAAGCTTACGACACATGCTGTAACCGTGTCTGCTAGGGGTAGGGTCAGGGGATGGAACTAGGGGTACAAATAGGGGACAGGCATACTTACGGTGGGGATAAAAATCAACAGTCGGAGTTCCGAAGCTCTCTATCCTGTAGGCTAAAAGTCGGGAGTAATCGAGTAAATATGGTCCCATTTTGCTTCCATACAAAACGACAACTATCCAGGAAGTGACGTTGACTGACCGAGGGTCAATTTCAACCAATGACTGCACTTACGCTGATGTTTTTCAGGTAACTATGGTTGCGAGGGAGGATATAGTGTCAATGCCTATAAATATATTATAGAAAATGGAGGGATGAATATAGAGAAAGAATATCCCTATGTTGCTCATGTAAGGTGCCTTAATTATCTTTATGATCTGGTACACCTTTTTCCAATTTCACTTAACTGCCATCGTCGCCCATTCCTCTTAGTAAGGTCGACAATTCTGATTTACGATATGGTTTCAAAAAAATATTTTACCGTCTTTATTGGCCCAATATACGCAGAAGAGTAGGGCGTAAAACTCCATTCCTTTCATTTAATATTAAGATAGTACCGGCTAAAAATCCTTTCAAATGGCAGTATCAGGCTTCGAACAACGTCATTCGCTTTGTATCACTCAATGATTTGATTGGATTGTTCCCTAGCAAATAGCTCAACATATTTGTATGCTGCCCACAAAGGGTATATATGCAATAAAATCTATCCATCTATCTATCTTGTGAGAACACACTACCCCCCCCCCTTTCACCAGCTACTTCCTCACGATATCCCTGGCACCAACCCAAAGATGATATAAACAGAATCTCTATAATACCTTTCCTACTTATTTCCAGAATCAAAAATGTAGATACAACCAATCAGCTACCAATATCAAAATAAAAACCTATTTAGCCTTACCCTCGGGCAGTGAGAAAGATCTCCAGATAGCCGTGGCTAATGTTGGTCCTGTAGCAGTTTTAATACAGGCCGACCTACCCTCATTTCGTACATATAACAGTGGGGTATATGCCGACCCTAACTGTACCGGATCTCAACTAGATCACGGTATGTTGGTAGTAGGGTATGGTATTTACAATGGTACTGACGTCTGGATTGTTAAAAACAGGTAACGAACGGGTATATCTTACAACATAGACATACTTTTAATATTAGTAAGTCTATGCTTACAAGCATCTGAAATTATCGCATCGTTCTTAGGTCGTAGAAATAACAGACCCAAACCTAATTGGAGTCCATTTAATTACAACACCCGACTAAACCATGATGTAAAGGTCATGATATTTTCTGGTATAGAAAAGTAGTTCGGTGAGGTCATGCCTTAAAAATGTCTCTTAATTATCCTTGTATCCTAATTCTGGTAACTAGGTCAGATGTGTTCTTTTAATGTGCTACAAGTTTTTCTCCTTGTGGTTAAAGGTATTTACTGTTATTTTACTGTATATTTCAGTTATGGTGTGGTATGGGGAATGGGTGGATATATTCTAATGGCGAGGAATAAAAACAATCTATGTGGAATAGCAACTAGAGCTAGTTTTCCTATTTTACATTAAAATAATTAATACAGAATATTATACTGAATCTATTCAAATTCTTAATTTTTCAACAACAAAAATTAATTCCAATGGCTATTTATTTTGGCAATGTATGGACATTGCTAATATTAAGCTGTACCACAGTTGGAGCTCCCTTTTCTAATTTAACGTTGACCTTTCATTGCTTCTGCAAGACTCCTTTGTCCGTAACGTACAGACGTATATGCATCCGTATGCTTGTGCGTAATCCATACTACCTGACGTACTATATGGACTTCGATAACCATACGTAAAAGATATGAACACCCAAGGATTGTTGTACCTTTTCTGGGAATACCTTAACTTCATTTTCTCAATTTTAAACTCCGAACAGTATTGAAATGTCCAGCCTTTCTATCAGACCAAGGTACGTCAAGACTTACACGTGTACGCAAAACAGACTGTAGATAAATAGAGTTGTTTTAACCAAAAGTATAAGGAGCAATTTTAAATGCATTCAGACAAAATTGTAAATGCTCAAGGACACACTTTAAAATCCTTACGGATGCATAGCTCACTACAATTGCATAGCTATGGGAGACTGGATTTAAAGTCATATCTCATTGTGCACTGCACGGCGTTGCCCGTTCTATATCAGCATTTAATTTCATACGTAATAACCATGGTAAAATGTAGAAGATTGAAGTGATATTAGTAATAAAGAACGGGGTATATTGATATGATTTGTATGTCTTAGCGACCAGATATATCTGTCATCATCAATTATTGGTTATTAATATTCTTATTACATCAATAATCTCTCGCCGACATCCATTGATTCTTATAGCCCGACAATCTGATAGCTTGTTACCTATAGTGATAGCTCGACAATCTGATAGCTTGTTATCTATAGTGATAGCCCGACAATCTGATAGCTTGTTATCTATAGTGATAGCTCGACAATCTGATAGCTTGTTATCTATAGTGATAGCCGACAATCTGATAGCTTGTTATCTATAGTGATAGCTCGACAATCTGATAGCTTGTAATCTATAGTGATAGCCCGACAATCTGATAGCTTGTTATCTATAGTGATAGCCCGACAATCTGATAGCTTGTTATCTATAGTGATAGCTCGACAATCTGATAGCTTGTAATCTATAGTGATAGCCCGACAATCTGATAGCTTGTAATCTATAGTGATAGCTCGACAATCTGATAGCTTGTAATCTATAGTGATAGCCCGACAATCTAATAGCTTGTAATCTATAGTGATAGCCCGACAATCTGATAGCTTGTAATCTATAGTGATAGCCCGACAATCTGATAGCTTGTAATCTATAGTGATAGCTCGACAATCTGACAATCGACATTCGGTCCTTTTCTGATAGCCAGTCATTCACAAGAGCGTATCTTAGCCTCTTTCGATTCATCAACCTTAATGCTTGAAAAGTGAAGCATACAGGGCCTCGTAGTATTGTCCAATCCTAACGATAAGACCATGTTTCCATGTAAAACAGCGTTTGTATGTAGGCTTTAAACGGGATACAATCTTGTAATAAATTTATAGCCAATAAGGTGCAAAAGAGTAGGGCGTAAAACTCCATTCATTTCATATTGATAGTAACAATCAGATATTGTTATCTATAGTGATAGCCCGACAATCTGATAGCTTGTCATCTATATGATACTACAATTATAGCTTTTAATATAGCCGACACCCACTCTAATAGCTTGTAATCTATAGTGATAGCCCGACAATCTGATAGCTTGTAATCTATAGTGATAGCCCAACAATCTAATAGCTTGTAATCTATAGTGATAGCCCGACAATCTGATAGCTTGTAATCTATAGTGATAGCCCGACAATCTGATAGCTTGTAATCTATAGTGATAGCCTGACAATCTGATAGCTTGTAATCTATAGTGATAGCCCGACAATCTAATAGCTTGTAATCTATAGTGATAGCCTGACAATCTGATAGCTTGTAATCTATAGTGATAGCCCGACAATCTGATAGCTTGTAATCTATAGTGATAACTCGACAATCTGACAATCGACATTCGGTCCTTTTCTGATAGCCAGTCATTCACAAGAGCGTATCGTATCTCAGCCTCTTTCGATTCATCAACCTTAATGCTTGAAAAGTGAAGCATACAGGGCCTCGTAGTATTGTCCAATCCTAACGATAAGACCATGTTTCCATGTAAAACAGCGTTTGTATGTAGGCTTTAAACGGGATACAATCTTGTAATAAATTTCTTAGCCAATAAGGTGCAAAAGAGTAGGGCGTAAAACTCCATTCATTTCATTTTATCTGTAATACACTTAGATATAATTAGGGTTATACCGCCCCGCTAATATAATACACCAATTTAATATAGGATTATAGGCTCATAACGCCCGACAACTTCTACAATATCTTCCGTAATTTATGAAGTTTATCATAATAATTCTTTACGGAATAAAAAAAGAACCAATTTTTGAATAGAATGAAGAGAAGTCGTTTTAAAGAGAATTTTTCAACCGTGATTTGTCCACGTCGGACATTTCCTTATTAGACTTTTTAAAGTAATTTTTGACAAAGAAACCACAATAAGGTTCATGAATGACTTTTATCTCCCAAAATCTGACACTTTCTCTTTGAAACATCTGTTTTTTTATGGTTCACGTTTTCTGAAAAAAGATTTTGGGATTTGACGTAAAAAAATTTTTCCCCCAAAACATCAGAACAAATCTGGGTTCTTCTGGGTTTTGAACACACAGCGCTCCGTTTATGAAGTTGAGAGATTTGTCGGATTTCTCTCTATAATCAATGGGACGAAATATTTCTTCTCTTTTCTCATTGATTTTATAGTATCTCGTCATTTTACCATCGTGTTGTCAATCAGTAGAAAGGATGAGAGAAATAACGGGACCGTGATTTGCGTCACCTACTGTAACCAGACAAGACTTGGGATTATACAAATAAATTATCCAAAAATGATATTCCGAATTAATAAAGTTTTTAATTCATAAAGCTGATTTTAGGTAAGTTTTTTTATTTTTTTTCATATAAGAGTGAATTATTTTTATATTATTTAAAAAATAAACAAATAAATAAATAAGAAAAGAAGAAATTGCCATTTTTAAATAGATTGAACTTACGCCTAGATTGAAAGATCAATACCAAAAGGTATGACAAACGCGGGTAGAAAGGAACCTTAATAAAAACTTCGTAAAAAAGTTGTAATACCTGTTAATAGTATAGTCGTTCTTTTCTTTCACTGAACTATATATATTTCATACGTGTAAATAAAAAATTAAGTAACAAATTGTGAAGTCGTCTAAGATGAAGTTTGTAATAGCTTGACATTGTGAAGATGTATAAGATGAAGTTTGTAATAGCTTGACATTGTGAAGATGTATAAGATGAAGTTTGTAATAGCTTGACATTGTGAAGATGTATAAGATGAAGTTTGTAATAACTTGACATTGTGAAGATGTATAAGATGAAGTTTGTAATAACTTGACATAGTGAAGATGTATAAGATGAAGTTTGTAATAGCTTGACATTGTGAAGATGTATAAGATGAAGTTTGTAATAGCTTGACATTGTGAAGATGTATAAGATGAAGTTTGTAATAGCTTGACATTGTGAAGATGTATAAGATGAAGTTTGTAATAGCTTGACATTGTGAAGATGTATAAGATGAAGTTTGTAATAGCTTGACATTGTGAAGATGTATAAGATGAAGTTTGTATAGCGTGACATTGTGAAGATATATAAGATGAAGTTTGTAATAGCTTGATATTGTAAAGATGTATAAGATGAAGTTTGTAATAGCTTGACATCGTGAAGATGTATAAGATGAAGTTTGTAATAGCTTGACATCGTAAAGATGTATAAGATGAAGTTTGTAATCGCTTGACATTGTAAAGATGTATAAGATGAAGTTTGTAATAGCTTGACATAGTGAAGATGTAAAAGATGGAGTTTGTAACAACTTGACATTGTAAAGATGTATAAGATGAAGTTTGTAATAGCTTGACATTGTAAAGATGTATAAGATGAAGTTTGTAATAGCTTGACATTGTGAAGATGTATAAGAAGAAGTTTGTTTTAGCTTGACATTGTGAAGATATATAAGATGAAGTTTGTTTTAGCTTGACATTGTGAAGATATATAAGATGAAGTTTGTAATAGCTTGACATTGTGAAGATGAATTATAAGATGAAGTTTGTAATAACTTGACATTGTGAAGATGTATAAGATGAAGTTTGTAATAGATTGACATTGTGAAGATGTATAAGATGAAGTTTGTAATAACTTGACATTGTGAAGATGTATAAGATGAAGTTTGTAATAGCTTGACATTGTAAAGATGTATAAGATGAAGTTTGTAATAACTTGACTTTGTTAAGATGTATAAGATGAAGTTTGTAATCACTTGACTTTGTAAAGATGTAGTTTGTAATCACTTGGCTTTGTAAAGATGTAGTTTGTAAATGAAATGAATGGAGTTTTACAGCCTGCTCTTATTCACTTAATGGGCTAATGAAGACGGGCAACGCCATGCAGTGTGCAGAGAGGGAAATTTTGCCAGGACAGCGGCAATTTCAATTGTCGTGGGATCTTTAACGTGCACAACCTGTAGCACATCGGGCCTTGGTTTATTGTCCTATCCGAACGACTAGACGCTTTTTCCATGTCTGAACCCTGGACCTTTAGGTTAGCGAGCAAGCATCTAACTCACTGAGCCACCGCGGCTCGCAGAGGTAGTTTGCAATAGTTTGACAAATGTAACAATGATAGTCATACTTTGACATTGTGAAGATAAAGTATACCAAAAAAATATTCTTACGTATTTGATCTGACGCCTAAATTACACAAAAACTGCTTGTGACATGTGATCTGTAGAGTGAAAACCCCGATTTAAAGCAGCACTGTGAAATGTAAGAGAAGATAAGTGGTACCGGCAATGTCAAATTAAGGTAATAAAGTAGAATGATTCATCGATTGTACAAGTTAAATAATGTCTTTAGGGAATCGAGTTGAAAACATTGATTCTTCGGTCTATACCCAATAATAATATTATTCTAACTTTCATCTTTTATCAATATGCTTTCCTGTGTTGGTCGTAAGATTTTCAAATATGATTCGAGAAATTATTTTGAAGTGTAGATAGGTTGATAGCAAATAAGATGGGTTGGCTTACACACTGAATGTTACAACATTGTATAGTGATAACAACACCTTATTATGGTAATAACAACACCTTATCATAGTAATAAGACTTTTGTAGAACAATTCGTATTTTGGTAACATTTCTTTTTTTTTGGTAACAATTCGTATTTTAGTAACAATTCGTATTTTGTAACAATTCGTATTTTAGTAACATTTCTTTTTTTGGTAACAATTCGTATTTTGGTAACATTTCTTTGTTTGGTAACAATTCGTATTTTGGTAACAATTCTTATTTTGGTAACATTTCGTATTTTGGTAACATTTCTTTTTTTGGTAACAATTCGTATTTTGGTAACAATTCGTATTTTGGTAACAATTCGTATTTTGGTAACAATTCGTATTTTGGTAACAATTCGTATTTTGGTAACAATTCGTATTTTGGTAACATTTCTTTTTTTTTGGTAACAATTCTATTTTGGTAACAATTCGTATTTTAGTAACAATTCTTTTTTTTGGTAACAATTCGTATTTTGGTAACATTTCTTTTTTTTGGTAACAATTCGTATTTTAGTAACATTTCTTTTTTGGTAACAATTCGTATTTTAGTAACAATTCGTATTTTGGTAACATTTCTTTTTTGGTAACAATTCGTATTTTGGTAACATTTCTTTTTTTTGGTAACAATTCGTATTTTGGTAACAATTCGTATTTTAGTAACAATTCGTATTTTGGTAACATTTCTTTTTTGGTAACAATTCGTATTTTGGTAACATTTCTTTTTTTGGTAACAATTCGTATTTTGGTAACATTTCTTTTTTGGTAACAATTCGTATTTTAGTAACATTTCTTTTTTGGTAACAATTCGTATTTTGGTAACAATTCTTATTTTTTGCTCAAAGCACAACTTCACATTCGATATTAATTTACTCGGCGGAATGTTAAAACAAACTCTTTATTGTTTTAAAAATACACGTGGTTCTACAAACAACAACAACAACATTTCTTAGCAATATCAGCTTGTCTCGAACAAAACCTCTGGAAATTGAAAAAGACAAAAATTGTCGCTACTCACGATATCGTGACATAAAAAAAATCACAAATCGGAAATGTCAAATCAGGCTGTTTCTATTCTCTTTGTTTTGGTATAAAATATTCATTCGTCGACTTATCGTAAACTCTCTTGCCACATAAACTTTTGATTAAATCTGATCGTATTTTAGTTCATTCACGGAATTTCATAAACAGTTGCTGAGGAATATAAGATGGCGTAAAAATAAGGGGTGTTAAAAGGTTGATGGAACCATGCAGATCCAGGACATTGAAGGTATCAATTTGCTCCATTCATATTTTCAGTCAGAAGTCTGTTGTTCTTTCAATTCCTTTTTTATGAACGTCGCCCTCGCGGGAGCCGCTGACATTATCAAGGGCCTTACGATAGTGCTATAGAACTTGTCAGAACCACAAACATGTGATTAAAAATTTGATTGGTGTAAATAGATGCTATCATTGTCCCTGATACACATACAATATATAGAAAACCTCTTTACAATCTCTTTAATAGAACTGTTTAGTTTTAGTAGAATTACAGGAACCACAGACATCTGATTGAAAATTAGAATGATGTGAATTGATGTTATCAGTGTCTCTGATACACATACAAAATATAGAAAACATCTTTACAATCTCTTTAATAGAACTGTTTAGTTTTAGTAGAATAACAGGAACCACAGACGTCTGATTGAAAATTAGAATGATGTAAATTGATGCTATCAGTGTCCCTGATACACATACAAAATATAGAATACATCTTTACAATCACTTTAATTCCAAACCAATTACAATCTATCAAATAATACAGATAAAACTCATCAAGAGTTCGACTAGTTCAAGTTATTTAAGATCTAGAACCTGTATCGTGATTGGGTTTTAGATTTAATTATTATTGAAGGACGTGTGTGTAATTAAAGTGGAAGAAATACTTGATGACAAGTACATTGCTGATTCAAAACTTAACTACTTTAACATCAGTAATATTCATGTCATTGGTGAATGAAAACAAATTAAACTCGCGGGTAGAATCAACATAGTGTATTTAAAATGATACTGTGTCTTAGAATGGACATACAATTTAAGTTCTCAAGAATGGTCAATATGAGTATATATTCATCAGTGAACTTACCTGGTGTCATAAAGTAACAGAATCCCTGTAAAATCTGAAAAACTCACAAAACTAAGTAATTATTGAAAAAACGTTTCATCAATTTATTAAGTGTTTTTCAATAATCAATTGCATTTTCGATAATTACTAAGTGTTTTGGATTTATCAGATTATATAAGGATTCTGTTATGTTATTTATGACAGCAGGTATATCTACTGATGAATATGTTATGTTATTTATGACAGCAGGTATATCTACTGATAAATATGTTATGTTATTTACGACAGCAGGTATATCTACTGATAAATATGTTATGTTATTTACGACAGCAGGTATATCTACTGATAATATGTTATGTTATTTACGACAGCAGGTATATTACTGATAAATATTTATTTATTTAAACGGTTCATTATGATCACAATGTTAGTTTTTCGCGCGGTTACTACTAAACATATGTAATACGCAGATATTCTACAGAACATAGTATGAAACAAGAGGTATGACTGATCGATAAATAACTTTATGTTGACTGTACAAAGGCAGGTTTACGATAAATTGTTATGAATGGACAAAGTATATCTCTATTAATATTTACTGTTACTTTAGGACGCAATCATTGATTTTATTTTCTTCATGTCAGACAATAGCACTTAAAATATAATAAACTCTTTATATTAAGTCCTTAAATCAAAGAAATCAGGAGAGGTTGAACTGAACTGATCGACTCTAAAATAACACGTTTCATTCCATGTTGAACGATGATGACAAAGAGAAGGTGTTAACATAATGATTGTTTGAATTGTACAAAGCTTATTGAACTGTCGATCTTTTCAATGTTAAATTCCGTACACACTATGTTACAACTGACAATATTAACGATTTTATTGTCTTCAATGGTGGAGAAAATACGCCCAAAAATACTTTAGTTTCAGAACATTTTATTTAAGTCCGCGTTTCAAACAGAACCGTGCAGATCTCTTTGTTTTATTTTTAAAACGCCTTTCTGTTATGTTAAAGGGATACTGCGTCTTAGAATAGACATACAATTTAAAAAAAAAAAATTAAACTTGGCCAATAAGAGTATATATTCATCAGTAGACAAACCTGCTGCCATAAATAACATAACAGAATCCTTGTATAATCTGATAAATCCAAATGAATTAGTAATTATACATAACAATGCAATTAATTATTGAGAAATGCTTAATAAATTGATTAGGCTTTTTTCAATAATAACCTATTTTTGTGAGTTTTCTAGATTTTAAGAGATTCTGTTACTTTATGACACCAGGTATGTTCCCTGGTGAATATATACTCATATTGACCATTCTTGAGAACTAAAATTGTATGTTCATTCTAAGACGCAGTATCACTTTAAAGAGACCAATCGTTTGAGTATGCGATGCGTTTTTTTTCGGTTGATAGAACAAAATTTCAGCCTTATCGGAAAGGAAATCCGACGCTCGGTTCCCCTACAATATTACACAGAGACTAATAGTTGTTTTCTGTTTATTTACTTGTAACGTTAACACATCAACCGCTTTCAAATTAATCGAACACACCAGTATTGCCTAGGATGTACACAAAACGATTCTATTTTTGAAGTGATATGAAAAGATTGTACAGATCGATCTGATCTGACTTGTTAAGAAAATAAACTTGAACAATTGAAAAAGAACAATGATTAATATGGGGTTGTCAGACACGGTAACATATACCTACTAGTACATGTTTAAAACTGCAGGGATTGATAAAGATAGCGGCAAGCTACCACCTCTGGAGCACTCGATACATGTTAGTGACTATAGGCTTTGGGAACGGCGTTGTATCAGTGAGTAAGATGTCCGCTAACCTGAGGGTCCAGTGTCCCAGCAAAGTTCAAGATGAACTTTCCTATCTGTGATGCAGGTCACAGGGTCTAAAACGTCAAGTCGTTCGGACGGGACAATAAAACGAAGCTCCGTGTGCTACAGGCTGTGCATGATAAAGATCCCCGGAACAGTTGAAAATCACAAAAATTAGACTAATGCCGCTGTCCCTTATCGTACCCAACATCACGTTGCCCGTCATCATTAACCCATAAAGTTCTGTAAGACCATACTACACATACATTTGTAGCCGAGTTTCATTTATATCAATCCACACAGTAGGTGTTTAAATAGAACGATTTCAGACAAATCTATAAATAGGCTTCATCTCGAAAAAATCATTGGGTATTGTTTTCTTCAAATAAAACAACCCACGTTTTTATAATACCATCATAATGCCGACTAAAAGCTGGCATCAATTATGGAGAACCGTTCTCGACAAAATCTATACCACTTATTAAAACAAACCAAAGAGACACTTCGATTTTTGGTATTGATTATTGCTCTTTTGAATGTCAACGAATCGTTTTCTTCTCGTAGAAATCTGACTTGAAGTGTCAAACACCGGCTTCTTAATTAAAAACATCTTCTTTTTAAGGGTTTATTTCCTGTATTCTTTAAACTTCTACCAAAATATACTCGTCGAATCTTAAAGGTCACTTCCGTCTTCCCAGAAGAATCTTTATCGTCTTCATTATAATCATTAAGGGCAAAAAGACTATGACGTAAAACTCCATTCATTTCATTTTTGTACAATATTTAAATGAACTCGTCAAAAATCTACCATTATAGTGATAATGCTTTTCCTTAACATCTTTCCGCGTCTCATTCAGTTTCGAGTTTTCAACTCTTACCTCACTATTAAAATATCTTAGATAGCTTCCATCTAACTGATATCACAGACACGTCACAGTACCTTATATAACGGCGATATAAACAGTTCATTAGAAAGGTTGCCACTACAGAAGGTCTAGGAAAATTGAATAATTGCTGTAACTATTGCAGTATGTATTATAAATACTGTTTATATCTCTGCTGCTCATGGACAAAAAAAAAAAAAATAAAAACCCCCGGTATCTGAAAATATCTTAGAATGTTGGGAGATTCTGGAATATCTTCCGCCTCTGAGTTGATATACTTCAACATCAAATAGAAGTATTTAATTGTTATAGAGAACAAAATGGGAAAGTTGTGTTTTGCTCAAGGCTACAGACCGATTTTTTATTAAAATAGCTCAATACTAGAACCTAATCGGGATCCTTTGATGTTAAATTGATTCTATTGTTATTAAACTTCTAGGCGGTTTCTGTTGAAATTAAACCAGTGAAGTAATTATTGTAAAAGCATGTTTGGTTTAAAATGTTCAAGGTTGTGTTGGGTTTAAATTGTTTTTAAAAATGTTAAAGGAATATAAAAATATGTTGCTTTCAATATGCAATAGTTAAATAGGGTGTTTGTTGCCAGATGCCCCTTAAAAAATGAATTGCCCCCTATCAAAAATTCTGAAACAATGTCCATTGCCCCTTCGGATATATTTCTTGCCCGTCCTTTAAAGTCTGACCTTGAGGCTGATTGAAATAGAAAGATAAATTTATGGGACACTGGTTATATTTATTAAAATTTCAACTCACTAAACCGATCGTCTCAAACGAGAGGCGTTGCTCGTACTTTTAAATATATCATTCTAGAATTTCGTTGTTATGTGTATAAAAAAGCGTAAAAATGGCAATGTAGAAGGATGCTGATTAGACGATTTAATCACGTGTCACCATGTATATTATATAACCTGTTTCATGTAATCTCGGGCCTTTGAAGTATGAAACTGGTGATTGGCAATCTCTTGTCGAATACTAGGTTCACCTAATATAGTGAAACCCGTCAAAATAATATAATAGTTCCGAGAGACGATCCAGACGATAACATCCAATCAGTGATCTGTGTTGACACGATAATATCTAATGCATTCTACAATACGATACCGCAGTGATGTGTGATTATCGTGCTATAATAGTCGATATGATTAACTATGGTTTTATATCGTCGTTTTACAAACTACAATACAGTATATTCTCCTCACACGACCACCTTTATTAAGCGACCACCTTCAATATACAATCACAAAAAGTCCCCCTACAATCTTAGTAACGACTGATTAGCGACCACCTTTATTATGTGACCACAGTAAAGTCTCCCTTAGAGTTTTAAATCTAATAAAACCCTGTGGAGCGACCATCTTCATTCAGTGACCATTTTTGAATTTTCCCTTAAGTGGTCTCTGAACACTGTAGTTAAACGATGTTGTAAACCATGCCACTACAGGATCATGATAGTATTCAACTATTTCTAAAGTAACATGACCTACAACATGCCTATACCTTGACGGTTTATATCTCTCTCATATTAAATTGGTTTTGATCTTTTGTATATTTTTAAGAAAGCTGATATAACAACCCCAATATGGTACCGTTAGTCTTAAAATGTCTTTGCGTGAGTTAATATATAATTAATGATTATTTGTTAGTTTACTTTGAGTACGCATTTCTCTCCCCAAAACTACAAAATCGTAACCGAAAATTAAATATCAAGGTTTTAATATGTGTTATTTATTCTAGAACATAATATAGATGCTATTTTAATTCTCTTAATAAAATGTAAAAAACTTATACTTATGCTCAAACAATAGCAATCCTGTAGACTGCGGAAGGAAGGAAATTCACAGCTAAGGAATAAAAACCCTGGTAAAGATATTTTCATCGTCTCTGGAGATTAAACATCAATCTAATGCTGGCCATTTTAATTCATTAGAAACTGGAGGATAAAATAACAGATATTTACTCTTTAATATGGCCAGGTTTGATAAGGGACGGTTGGTGAAATATACCATTTAACAACACTACCAACCCCCCCCCCCCACCCCAAATTACAATGAAAATCGCGTGTATCTAGTTTTTGATTTTTGTTGTAAGGGAATGGTAAGTGAAATTACCCTTATAACAGATTTCTCCAAATTTACAGTAAACAACGTCTTAATTTAAATAAATTAGATACATATTTCGTTCCTGTTTTCTGGTATTTTCCGGCTACATGGTAATCTAAATTGTTTCTACTGACTCGTTCCTACGACGTCATGTTCAACCAATCAAAAAGTGTGATACAAAACCCAAGAAAAAAAAAAATTTTTTATTAGCGAAAAAAGACAGTCATTTGACCGCTTCCGAATCGTCCAAAGTCATATTTAAATTTGAAAGAAACAACTATATTTTACAAGGATAACAAGTTAGGTCCACAAGTCACCTTGGGATCCTTTCTACCAGCTGGTCCTTGGGTAAACCTCTTAGTATTGATCTTTCAAGGATTATCTCTACCCATTTACATCTGGGTCGGGCAGGTGCCGAGCGGGACATCCACTTGGAATTCTGATAAAATAAAACTTATCATTTGGACATTTTATCCTAACCGACGAATGAAATTAAAAAGGAAATGGTCTAATGATTTGATATTCTATTTCTAAATAGAGATAAGGCGATTTCTTCAATTTACGAAGGGTATCAGCCTTCCAAATCTCTCTTCAATGCAATTATGGTGTCGTTATCAGCCCGGCAGTGGACGGCCATCAAGATGAGCCGATGAAGACTTGGTTATCAGCCAACACCACGCTTATCTCGGAATAAATCACCCATCAAATATAAATACATCAAACGATTGGGGGAATCTAAAAAAGATTGATGAACTGTTTGAGAATATAAAGATACAGTCTGACTCAAAGGATATGACCAATCACAAAGAGAATTTCTCAACAATCCTCCGCTGCTGTCAGATTCCCCGTTTGGTTAAAAAAAGAAAATGAAACAACTATATTTTACAAGGATAACAACTTAGGTTCACAAGTCTGCCGTTACAGGAAATAAAAGGGGCATACTGCTAACATTGCTCACTCTGCTGCAACCCCTCAACTGTTATCCTTGTCAAAAATTGCTCTTATCTCTTGGAACATGCACAGCCTGTAGCACACGGGGTCTCGGTTTATTGTCCTGGTGTTCAGATGGGACAATAAACTCGTGTGCTACATCTTTGTACGTTAAAGATTCCTCGACAGTTGGTAATCGTAAAACGAGTTAGCTAATGCCACTGTCCTGGCAAAATGTCCCTAAATGTGGCCTGTATGGCTTTGACCCCATCTTCATTAGCCCATAATATGCAGAAGGAATAAAAAAGGCATTATTATCAGAAATCGTCAACGTTTAATATACATATTGTTTTTACTACGTCGACATCATACGACAAACCAATTCGTCAATAATCATATTAATACATCAATTCAGCGCTATTCAATGAAAACTGTAGAATCACACGCAATGGGAGAATAAAACTGGAGTATTTGATAAATTTATAACACGGAAGTGAGAGAACTAAACGATATGAAGAAAGCTAAGTACCAATTGAGTACCTCGAACCGTCAACATACCATTCACATCAAATTATACTGAAGCAATCGAATCGATGTTCGCCTTTTAACTCAAGACGCCTCACATTGCCTGGAGACGTCGCTTTAAAAACGTCGTCAAATAACTTCTGATGGATTCGAGAAATGAAAGAAGTGATCTATTTCTTGAGTTGTTTCCGAGAGAGGAACAATTGAGCGTGTAGACATAAGCTGTGATGACTTGTTGACATGTCTTGTGAATTATTGTCTGTGATAACATTCGCTTATTATTGAGCACTTTAACACATGTTTTACTATAAGAGAAATCAACACTGACAGGTATTATAAGTTTTATTGGCGGATATATTGGTCCTCGGGGACATTAAACTCTTTTATTTTATTGTAAATTGTAATTTACCAAGTCAAATTATTGTTCAAATTTACTTTCACTTTCTGCTTTTACAGCACCATTAAAAGTTAAAGAACTTCGGTTTTTCATGTGGAACTATCTTTTAAAAACGTTGTTTGACAAATATTTTCCAAATTTACACTTAACTGATATACGGAACTTTATAAATGTTGTTGAAGAATTTCTGTTTTTATATAGAAATATATTTTAAAAAGTTGATGAAACTGGATGGAACTGATGTTAAGAATTACCATACTTGTTTAAAGTCGAGAAAAATTGAAATCAAATTAACTGAGTTCTTCGTGAAGCTCATCTGCACCTTCTGGGTTAATAATGATGGGCAACTCGATTCAGGGTGCCATTAGGGAAATTTTGCTAGGATTTGAAATCGAGAAAATAATCTATATCATATTAATTAATTAATTAATAGTCGATAATTAACTATGATTAATAATTAACGTAGTTGCCACTTAAAAGATATCTAGTCTTGACTTTATGGCAACAACAGACTTTGAACGAAATGAATCCGCTAATCAGTCATTGATTAATCGTTCAGAAGGTGGGGTGGGGGTTGTTGAAGATGGGCTCTTAATAAAGGAGGATTTGTGAGAAGGATATACTGTATATCAAACTCTTTACAACCTATTCAAAAAATGAATGGTGTGAACATGTAGGCTAGATAAATGACATGGAAATAAGGGTTGACGACCCATCTGGGGTCGAGTCGGGCTGAGAAGGTAAACAGTATTGGGAACAGAATCCGTAAAAACATCTTTAGATATTGAAACTAATATAACCGATTTTTATATTTCAGAAATAAAACTTAACAGCCAAGATGTCGGTTGGGATGCTGAGAGCCATCAAATCCATCAAGGATCATCCATATACTCAATATGTTGGATTAGGATTAGCTGGATTAATTAAAACAGAGGTTCAGGATGGATCCAAGAAATCCAAGCTTCAGTTAATCAGGTTAAGCGCCGCGGTGTGTGGAATTGAATTGTGTTATGCGGCCGAAACAGCATTTGTTAGCCCTGTGCTTCTCAAACTTGGTGTACCTGTCGCTCTTATGACGCTGGTTTGGTGTGTTAGTCCAATATTAGGCTTCTTTCTCGTTCCTTTGATGGGATCTTTAAGTGACCGTTGTCCATTAATAATGGGACGTCGCCGTCCATTCATATTGCTCATGTCTGCAGGCATAATCATAGGACTTCTGTTAGTGCCGAACGGGGAGAGTCTCGGCATCCTTCTAGGAGATACCGGAGATGAAATTCTTCATGGACATATTAATCGGAACTACAGTTCCAAAATTTCTCCAGTTATTAATTCTTCAGACTCAAACTCGACGGTTCCTGCTGATCCCCTTTTAGGATTATCCCTGTCAAGTGATCATCTGAAAGGCATTCTTCTCACCATATTTGGAGTTGCTTTTCTGGATTTTAACTGTGACGCTTGCCAGTCTCCTTGTCGGGCTTATTTATTGGATGTGACGATCCCGGAGGACCACTCGGCTGGGTTAACTATGTTCACTGTGATGGCGGGGATCGGAGGTTCAATCGGATATCTTATGGGCGGAGTGGATTGGAACGCAACGGAATTCGGAACAGCATTCGGTGGTCATATACGAGTTGTGTTCTTCTTAGTTTTAATCGTATTTATAGTGTGTGTTCTGTCGACTATTACTAGTTTTCGGGAACTTCCGTTGAAAGAGCTGGACGTAACCAATGTGAAACTTCAGCACAAAAAGAAAAAAGTCGGGAAATCAAAATACCGGAAGTTCACGAATGAAAGTTCCGAGGACGAAGAAGAAGGAATTGGAGGTGACGAGAAAACTTACGGTACCATCACAGACCCTTTCACCATGACAGCTAAGGAGAAGGATTCTGTTTTGGATATAACCAAGAGCCTCGCCCCGTCGGTCCGGAAAGACAGTTCCATGACGGAGGTTGATGCTCAATATAGTAGTCAGTTAGAATTAGCCAATCCTGGAGATTCCGAAAGTGATCCGACGATTGAAATATCCACAGACGTCACCCTCAAAACTTATCTGAAATCCATAGTCCATATGCCATGGTCAATGTTTATATTGTGTTTAACGAACCTGTTCTGCTGGAGTTCTTTAGTGTGTTATTCATTATATTTCACTGATTTTGTGGGTCAAAGCGTGTTCCATGGTAATCCACAAGCCCCGGTCGGAAGTGACTCCCATAATAGATATGACGAAGGCGTGCGATTAGGATCTTTAGGCATGTCTTTGTATTCTTTCTCGTGCGCTTTATATTCGTTAGGTATCGACAGACTAGTCCGGCGCTTTGGTAAGTTGATATCTTAGTCTATAACCATTCGTATTATATATTCTTATATCTCATCTGTATATCACCAGGCTGGTGTACCTCTATAATATTCGGAGGTACCCTTCGAGTGAACTAGCGCTCTATCAAATGGCATTTCAACAAAACTGTTTGCCCCCCCCCCCTCGCCTGCGCACTTTAATAATTTATCTTTTCATATTGGCAAGGTCAAATTGCCTGTAGCTCCCTTGATAAATCTGTGGCCTCGCCTCACCCACATTGATTCACTCTACAGCTCTAGACAGTATTCAATTCCATAAGTTGTAATCTAATATTTCCAAAAGACCTGTGATTTGTTTTCTATAACAATAACCTTAATCTTTTCAGGAGCTAAGAATGTATACGTATATGGACAGTTAGCCTACTCTGTTGGAATGATCATATTAGCAATAAGTCGACATAAAGTAGCAGTCATACTATTATCCCCTTCAGCTGGTATTATGTATGCGACGCTTTTCACCATGCCCTATCTACTGGTTGCTCATTATCACACTCAAGGATTGGTAAGACAGTCTCGTTTTCTACTCTCTTTAATTCTGATTAATATCAATTTTATTACGGGGCTTTATATTATGATATTTCTCGGAAGAGCTAATTATAGGACATTGGCATTTAAACCGAGAAAAAAATACGTGTTAAAATAACATTGTACGTTATAGGCAGCCATGGTGGTTTATTCAAAGAACTGGCCTCGTATTCGCGAAGCGATCTTATTGCTAGGATATCCTACAAACAGTGTTAGAAGATAAGTCCCTAAGATATCCTAGAAACAGAGTTAGAAGATAAGACACTAGGATATCCTAGAAACAGTGTTAGAAGATAAGACACTAGGATATCCTAGAAACAGTATTAAAAAGATAAGACCCATGGATGTCCTGCAACAGTGTTAAAAGTTAAGACCATAGGAGGTTCTTGTGCTAAGACAGTTTCAAAGAATACGAAATTTCATCCATAACCGATATTAGAACATACCGATTAAAAACGCCTATATCAAAAGGGATTATCAAGGACTCCGTATCACACCGTATAAAACCTGACCTTTGCCATATAAGAATGACACGTGATAATTGGATTACTTGCTCCGGGGTCAACTATTCTTCCCTTCAATTAATAAAACTACTAAGTAATTTACTCGTAATGACTTGCTTTTCTTCTGACTACAAATCAAATTCCCATAGCAAATTCCTCAATTCTTTCTTAGAATTATACTTTAGAATTAGTTGTATTTTGTTAGCAATCAAATGTTGTTTTCAGAAACACACTCAGAAGATTGTAAACAACGAGGAACACTGAATGATTGATGTTATTCATTGGCAATATTGACCAATTACATTTCTGGAACAAGACGCGCGATTCCTAGACTTTCTAAAGTTCTCGTGACGTGTTAGTACTACAACACAGTGAAGTCACTGTATCAAAATTGTTCTTTTTTCTCTCTGGGACCTTTTTTTTCCCAAAAATTAACTAAAACAAAATCTAGATTTTCAAACACAGTAGAATGATTGGATAACAATTCTAAATTTAAAATCGATTTTTAGTGGTTGACCAATCAGATGACCAGAACACTAAAATCATCTTAAGTTAAGTTTACAAGAATAAGGTGTGGTGACACATGGACTGGAGTTGGTCGGGGACTCGGGGTACCACTTTTTTTTGTTGACTGGGCTTAACCCGTCCCCATGGTTGTTAAGCCACTTTGTTTTCTTTCTTTCACGACTCTTGTAATCTTAATGTTTTCAAATTTACCAATTTTATTTTTCAGTTTACGCCAAAAGAAATCAGTATAGGGGAGAAGACTGACAAACAACAAATCCGTGGTTTAGGGACAGACGTAGCTCTAGTAAGCTCTATGGTGTTTTTAGCCCAGTTTTTATTGTCTATATGTGTAGGAAGTATAATTAACGCCGTCAAAAGTACAGTTGCTGTGATTGCTGCCGCCGCCATTTTGAGTTTTTGTGGAGCTGTATCAGCAACTCAAGTAGTATATCTTAATCTATGAGTAAATTGTGACTGCAGTTCGGGACCGTAGCTACTGGGGGCAAAGGAAATAATGTTGACTCCCCCTGAAAACAATTCAAACACCCTACCAATTTCGTCACTTCAACTAGACCATACGAATTGTTCCATACCAGAACGCGTCTGACCTAGTTACCAGAATCAGTACATGGGGATAATTAGGAGACATTTTAAAGTCGTGACTTCTTTTCTATACCGTAAAATATCATGAACCTTAACATCATTCTACTGAGTTAGTCAAATAATGGAAAATTATGTTCCAGTCTGTTCTATGACGTTAGATGGACGCGATGCCCACTGCCCCTCCGGATGTAGCCTGTTTTAGTTTTGTGCTAGAAGTTATTATAAAGGCCATAGCTGACAAGAACTCACTCTTTGTTGCGAATTTTTCTCGACGAGGTTTCTACGAATTTAGAATTCGGCTTTTTTCGAGAATATCAAGTTTGGCCGGTAATGTGCTGGATAGCCGTATTAGAGGTTATTAGAAGGTAGAAAATGCTTCTAATGTTACACGTTGTTTTGTGAAATGATAGCGAATTTGACTCTTGCCAGCTTCATTAGACCTTAATTTGAAAAGGCTCATCTGTGCTTTATTCAATGTTTTAGTGACCACTGTTGTGGGTATTAAAGAACCATGGTTTTGCTAAAGAACATTCTGTCTTGTGAGAAACATGAAACCTGTATTTGAAGTGACTCAATTGTATCACGAATTTGTATCACGAATTTGTCTCTGGTCATTCCGCGTTGTGAGTAACATGGTCCATAAATTAACCAGTGACTATTCAATGTTGTGACTCGAAAGTGATAGCCATGGGTAATGATATGAATTTGAAATTTGCCATTTTTAGAGCAAGAGAAACTCAGAATCTATTTTGCCATGAACCTGTGGTAGTGCTATTCTATATGATGACCTTGCTTTTACTCAATATGTTGTGAAAGCAAATTTTACAGTTGTCGTTCCAAACCGCCATTGCGTATTGTAGAAATTCCAAAAAGATAACAAGGAACCTGAAGTGGTGTACATTGACTAGATGTCATCAGGGTATCGCTCGATGCCGACTCTATTCTATTAACATTCCCCCGGGCCCAGGGCGATAGTATTAACCGTATTACTTAATGGAGCTAGCATGGAATATAATATCCCTACAGTACATTTCGATGGTCTGTCGGCTGCCAGAGAACATCCCAGTGGGCCTAACCAACATTTATCCACTGTAATGTAAAGACTGGACAATCAAAGTGACAAGGCTACGATCATTCTGGTCATCGTGTCGAAGACTTGCCCCCCCCCCCCTCTTCTCTTCTGGTTTCTGACGTCAGTTTTATCAGTAAGAATTTTTACTTGATGGCTTCAAATTGATATCCATCATCTGTACAGATTGAGCAATCAAACTGACATTAATAACAGTCTCCATCAGACGACAATCAGCACCAATATTCAGTTGAGTTTTAGATATTAAAATTAGAACTGGGCCAGTCTCCTGTCTCTCTGCCAGCGGCATTGAGATGTTCCGGTCTAAATTAGAACAACTTGATTAGGCCAGACGTCAAAATTACTTCAATGTATTAACCGTTATAAGTAAATCAAATTCAGGAATCGAAGACCAGTTAAAGGGATTGTAAAGTGATTTTTCTAAACTTTTATTTGTATCGCAACACTGATATAGTCAAGATTTGCACCATTTCAAATTTCAGTCAGATATCAGTGGTCTTTGCAATTCCACTAAAAGTAAGCTTCAATATTGCAAAGATCACAGAAGCCTGGTTATTAGAATGCTGCTAATCGATGTTATAAGTGTCCCTTATACACATAATAAGTTTACAAAACCCTTTTAACAATCCCTTTCAGTGTTGCTAAAACGAATCGTAGAGATAATTTGATCCCTAAGAACTAAACTCAACACATAGAGAAGTTGATCAAAGCATAATATATAATAACAAAAAGACAATCAGTGAGGTTCTTCGAAGATTATTTCCCAATCGACATTTCTTAGAAGGTGAATGCGCATGTGTAAGCTTTAAATGTTAATTATAATCTTGCCAAAAGCAACATGCCAAGAAGACTTTCTGTCGAGGCCTCTGATTGGCTATATTAACTAGCGTACAATCCAATCAAATTGCTTCATATACAAACTTCCGTGAAACAAGAAGTGTGAAGTTAGTAATAGCTTGACATTGTGAAGATGTATAAGATGAAGTTTGTAATAGCTTGACATTGTGAAGATGTATAAGATGAAGTTGGTAATAACTTGACATTGTGAAGATGTATAAGAAGTAGTTCTTAATAGCTTGACATTGTGAAGGTGTATAAGATGAAGTTTGTAATAACTTGACATTGTGAAGATGTATAAGATGAAGTTTGTAATAACTTGACATTGTGAAGATGTATAAGATGAAGTTTGTAATAGCTTGACATTGTGAAGATGTATAAGATGAAGTTTGTAATAGCTTGACATTGTGAAGATGTATAAGACGAAGTTTGTAATAGCTTGACATTGTGAAGATGTATAAGATGAAGTTTGTAATAGCTTGACATTGTAAGATGTATAAGAGAAGTTTGTAATACTTGACATTGTGAAGATGTATAAGATGAAGTTTGTAATAGCTTGACATTGTGAAGATGTATAAGATGAAGTTTGTAATAGCTTGACATTGTGAAGATGTATAAGATGAAGTTTGTAATAGCTTGACATTGTGAAGATGTATAAGATGAAGTTTGTAATAGCTTGACATTGTGAAGATGTATAAGATGAAGTTTGTAATAGCTTGACATTGTGAAGATGTATAAGATGAAGTTTGTAATAGCTTGACATTGTGAAGATGTATATGTATGTTACTATTTACAATAAAAAATGTTTTAGCTGAACTCATAAAACAGAAGGTAGAAGGCAGTGTTAGAGATATGATGTTAGGTTAGATAAATATGCAATTATAATCTAGTAAAGTAATTTATTTATATAGAAGAGTAACCTGTTTAGTTAAAAAATAAATGTTATATTTCGATTTCTTGTCTTTTTTTGACTGTGTACAGAAAAACGCCCTTACCTAACCCCTGGCGGCCGGAAGAGTAGGACGTAAAACTCCATTCATTTAATTTCATTCCACTCCCCAGATTGCCCAATCCTTAACAACTCTTCTACAATTTGGAATCTCATCACCGACAAACGTCCTCTAGTTAAATAAGTCTGCCCAATAGTTGTACCTCTATAGTTCCTGGGGACGTTGTCGCCACCGGTTCCAAGTTACATACGACGAGGAATACTATAATGCCGGAAAAAACCGTCCATTTATCAGAGGAAGATATATTTGGTTGAAACTATTTCTAACTAAAGTCCCCAAAGATATTCACTTCAATTCTAGAGAATGTAAATTAAAACAAAACCGCTAATTAAACTAAGAGAATAGCATAATTGAAACCCGATAGAGATTGATGGACTGGATCAAGGGAATCCAACTAGACACACTTCATCAATTATATCTAAATACTAGATCTACTGGTAGTAAAATATTATCATGCAATGAAATGAATGGAGTTTTACGTCCTACTCTTCTGCAACTTGAAGACGGGCAACGACAGAGGGATTCTAAACGCCCACAGGTCTTCGGTTTATTGGTTTATTGTCCCACTGTTTATTGCATCACTGACAAAGGGAAAAACCAGGTTAAAACATCCGAAAGTTTATCTCGACCTTTGCCTGGATTTTATCCTGGACATTGAGGTTAGCGAGCAGGCATCCCCCATGGCTACTAGTAAAACATTAAAGGGACTGTACTTAGATTTTTCTAAATTCTTTATAGACACTAATAGCATCTGAATTATTCTAATTTCCAATCAGACGTCTGGTTCTTGTAATTTTACCGAAACTATAGGGATTTTTAAACCATTAAATATTATTTAGCACATAGTGCCGTTACAAACCGCTTTATAGTCATTTTAAATCGACTTCTTATGACTTACAGAGAAAAGGCTTTTGTGGCCACATTTAAGCTTATTAACGTTTCAATCAGTAAAGGATTGGTCGTTTTTTTAATTGCAGTTTTGTAAAAACATTTAATTGTGAAACGCATATAAAGGGAGATAATAGAGTCGATATATAAATTTTTAAGACTACAACTAAACAATACATCAACAATAGATCGTATGTCCTGTAATATAATACTATATCCTGAGAGTAAGATTTGAAACGAATTTTAACATAACAATAATTAGGGGCCCCAAACTAAATAGCAGGTTCGACGCTGGTTCCATCCCGACAGGGTGGTAAAATTACAAAATTTGCATATCACCAAATTGCAGACAAAGGGTAATTCCATTCCATTTATCTAATAAAAAGTTTACATTTTTTAAATTCAAACTTCTTATTATCCCACGGAGCCGTTACACATTTAAAAACAAACGTAAAAATTCATTCATAACATAAAAAATTCATTCAAAGACAAAAAAAAATTCATTCTAGGACAAGAATCAAAAACAAAACAAGGTTAAAATTACAAAACGTTTTCGCCAAAGTCGAAATACCTAATAAATTATATAGAAAGGCTTCTTTGAAGAATGTACATATAAACTTGCTCAATAAGCAAAGGCCTCTATATTCATTTAATAAAACGTTCGACGATAACAATCACAAGTCACAAGCCGGACGAGTTATCTCCCGTGTAGCGCATCAGCTAGATATAAAAAATTAAACCAACTTGACTGAGCGTGTCTCAAATATAATATTGTATAAAATTATAAAAGGATTCTGACACATGAACACCCACTGATGAACACAATATTCATTTGGCCAAGTTTGCAAGTTTCGTCCTAAAAGGCAGCATACCTTTAAAAATAAACAGGGTGTCATTGCTCGTCCCTCACTTTACGTCGAACCATCGCTCGTTGTGTCAATGCAAAAATGTCAATCATTTCACTCGTCGCCATGGCACTGCTCACCTAGCTGCTTTTTATTTTGTACACAAGTAACATATATTTGGTCGTTGGTTCTGAGACAATTTCTTACTGAGACAAATCATTTCAAACGGAGTAAATATTGTCATGGAGAATATTACGTCATCGGTTCCGGACTGGTCTCTGCATCACCAATATTAACCATTTTCATAAAATCAAGAGGTAAATGTCTGGTTGCCTTGGCTACAGCCAATACAGTTTCTGTTGCATGTTTTAGTTTTCGTTTGGCGTTAAAATCTTTAATATGTTCGACGCATGCTTCCATGTGAACATTTTTATTCGCTGTTCCACGAACCCAGTGATGTTGAAGGGCACCTGTTGCTGAAAGTCTCTTCTTGGGATCCAGTGACAAGAGTCGTCGGATAAGATCCTTGGCGTTCTGGCTGATCGCGTCCCAGTACGGTGAATCGAACTCATACTCGCATTTAATAATCTTCTTATATATTTCTGCCTCGTTCTCAGCAATGAAGGGTTCGTACCCCGATAGTAAGATATAAGTAATAACACCGATGCCCCAAAGGTCAACCGATTGCGTATAAATCTTCCCCTCGAGCACTTCCGGGGCACAATACATAGGGGTTCCACAAACAGTCGACATTGTTAAATCATTGCCGAGAATTTTCGATAATCCGAAATCAGTTATTTTTAGATGAGCACCTTCTGATGGATTTTCGTATAGCATATTTTCAGGTTTCAGGTCTCTGTGAACGATTCCATTTCGATGTAAATATTCAACCGCACTACAAATATCCTTGACCGCCTTGGCAGCATCTTTTTCGGAGTAATGTCCTTTTTTGGTAATTCTTTCGAACAGTTCCTCGCCTGTGACGTATTCAAGCACCAAGTAGGCTCGTGTGGGTGTCTGTATCGCTTCTTTAAAACGAACGATATTGGGATGTTTTAATTTTAACAATATACCCACTTCAGTCGATATCAAGTGTTTGTATTTTTTTTTGTCAATGACCTTCACTGCCCAAAATATCCCAGTTCCTTTTTGTTCACATTTATATACAGTAGCATAGGCTCCTCTTCCTATCACCTTTCCTAAGCTGTAAACATCCTCAAACTCCCTTTCTTTAGGCTTCTCCTTCTTTACACGACTCATTTTCTGACACTGTTATTCAGCCATTTTGATTTTAGCTTTTATTGATACTGTAACTAAGGTAAACAAGTTCAATCAACTTTATAATCTTAAACAATTTGTTTAAGCTGGTTAAAAGGACTAGTTCATGAATGAACGCTCAATTAGAGACCTATCATGCCAAATGATCAATTAACTTAACTCTTAAGTATATATATATTATTACATTTTGGCTGGTATAGCTGTTATCGGATCTATTGTGTGATCAATATAAATAATTAACGACCATGCTAATAATATATTAGTTTTATATTGGTTATAGTTCTATCGTGTATTATTTACCTGGTCAATACATTATCTATCAATAGTCTACCTGTATATCAATAGAACAGGTTTTAAATAAGAAATGCGCTTGACGCCCTACTTTTCTGCACACTATGGTCTAATAAAGACGGGCAATGTCATGCAGTTAACAATAAGGGAAACTTTTCTGCAAAAAAAAAAAAAAAAAACCCAAAAAAAACAAAAAAAACCAAAAAAAAAAAAAACACAAAATAAAACAAAATAAACTGAGGATTAGTTACCATATTAAAAACGATAATTTGTGAAAAAGACCCAAACGCTTCACTGAAACTGTCAAGGATTGCCGAATGCCACCCTATTACAAACGGTATACTGCGTAAGTTAAGCTAACGCTTTACGGAAAATGTCAAGGATTGCCGAATGCCACTCTATTACAAACGGTATACTGTGTAAGTTAAGCTAACGCTTTACGGAAACTGTCAAGGATTGCCGAATGCCCCCTATTACAAACGGTATACTGCGTAAGTTAGGCTAACGCTTCACGGAAAATGTCAAGGATTGCCGAATGCCACCCTATTACAAACGGTATACTGTGTAAGTTAAGCTAACGCTTCACGGAAAATGTCAAGGATTGCCGAATGCCACCCTATTACAAACGGTATACTGCGTAAATTAAGCTAACGCTTCACGGAAACTGTCAAGGATTGCCGAATGCCCCCTATTACAAAGGGTATACTGTGTTAGTTAAGCTAACGCTTCACGGAAACTGTCAAGGATTGCCGAATTCCCCCCTATTACAAACGGTATACTGTGTAAGTTAAGCTAACGCTTCACGGAAAATGTCAAGGATTGCCGAATGCCACCCTATTACAAACGGTATACTGCGTAAGTTAAGCTAACGCTTCACGGAAAATGTCAAGGATTGCCGAATGCCACCCTATTACAAACGGTATACTGCGTAAATTAAGCTAACGCTTCACGGAAAATGTCAAGGATTGCCGAATGCCACCCTATTACAAACGGTATACTGTGTAAGTTAAGCTAACGCTTCACGGAAACTGTCAAGGATTGCCGAATTCCACCCTATTACAAACGGTATACTGTGTAAGTTAAGCTAACGCTTCACGGAAAATGTCAAGGATTGCCGAATGCCCCTATTACAAACGGTATACTGCGAAAATTAAGCTAACGCTTCACGGAAAATGTCAAGGATTGCCGAATGCCACCCTATTACAAACGGTATACTGCGTAAATTAAGCTAACGCTTCACGGAAAATGTCAAGGATTGCCGAATGCCACCCTATTACAAACGGTATACTGCGTAAGTTAAGCTAACGCTTTACGGAAACTGTCAAGGATTGCCGAATTCCCCCTATTAAGTTAAGATAACTCTTTTTAGGTGAACAGTCCAGTGTTGCCGAATGCCACTCTTTTACAAATGTCATACGATGTAAGTTAAGCTAACGCTTAATGGACATTGCAGAAGATTGCAGGATGCTATCCTATTAATGCGTCGTTCTTCATTAGCCCATTTGGTGTTAAAGAGTAGGACGTAAATCTCGACCCATTTCATTTAATTTCTTATCAATCGCATTTTCCGACAATTGAAACATACGCATTTCTGATCTTGGACGATAGGGGCTAAACCGGACCTATACATTTGTGCGTTTATCACAATGAGACAGGATAATAGAGGCTAACTTCAACCGAAGAAACTGGTATGATGGTATGGTGAGATAGACTCTCTTGATACCAATAATTGCGGGTGAGCAGTTCAACAAAAAATACATATATTATTAATTGTTTGGTAGTTACATCACTATTAAGGAAGTTTTTTTTCTCAATGGCGAAGGATAAAATGTCCGACATGGGAATAATGTCGCTTGTTTAAAAAATGACGTTTTTTCGATCACTGAAAATTTGGAATTTGCTAAAAAGTCATGGATAAATTCTTTCTCAATTATTCATTCACTCAATATCAATTGAAATTAAAGAATACAACAAACAAACACAAAATAACGTGCGATAAGAGTTGTGTGATCTCTGTATAGAGAACTGTCTCTTAATATCTCTCTATATTTGGAATTTGATTTCTGAAATTGCATTTTCTTTCAGAATTTCTGAGATAATAAAACAGCGGTTTTGTTTGCAGTGACAGTAAAGCGGATATTGATAAAATGAAGTGGTTTACTTTCATTTTGACAAGTTCAAAATTTTCATGGTCATGCTGTATTGAATTTGTGTACAGAAAGTATTGGCCAGGCTTTCATGTGACATATTGGTTACTTTTCAATGAAATTTCTGGAATGAAGTTATAAAAGGTTGAATTTCGTGATTTAACATCGAAACAGATGGCAAATAAATTACCGGTCTAAGTCAATTTCCATGTAAAGTTAGACAACTCTGTATTATAGACTGGAACTGCAAATTTTCCCCTTGAAAGTTGCCACCTATCCAATGTACGCACGTGACCTACCCGACTGTATGATACACTGATTTTTTAAACTAAAAAGTTGTCCCCCGTGAGGAAGCAAGTGACCTACCCGACTGGCCTGGTTCCAAGTGATATTCTCTTCCAGATGCTCAAAGATATCTGTTTTGAAGAAGTGGGTACGGGGGCCTGTTTCAAACAGAAAGCTTTTTCGGTAATCTGAAGCCTAAGTTCTATTAGGAAGACCGCTCAGTTCTAAAGATTCTATTTGATCAATTTGCCTTTGAACAGAAACTTAATTAACATCACATAGATGTATGGTAAGTATAAATTATGTACTGAAATTTCTGATGGCCTCAAACTGTCATGCTACAATATGACCCTTTTCCAATCTATATTCCAATCTGTTAGAGCCATTCATTCGTAGGTATTCAATTTTAGACGAACCAGACGTCCCAGATTCAATCTGTAAAGTGATTCGGATAACTCGAATATCAATCACAACATTTATATATTAAAACAAAATTAACGGGAATTAAGTTATTTTGAATAAACGAAAGTCTAGACAGTTATTGGAATAAAGACATTTTAAGCAAAAGGAATGGGGGGGGGCGCTAATTAAGGTTAGATAACAGTCACTAGTGCTCTCAGGTTAGATAACTGTCAATAGAAGCTCTAAGGTTAGATAACAGTCACTAGTGCTCTCAGGTTAGATAACAGTCACTAGTGCTCTAAGGTTAGATAACTGTAAATAGAAGCTCTAAGGTTGGATAACAGTCACTAGTGCTCTAAGGTTGGATAACAGTCACTAGTGCTCTAAGGTTGGATAACAGTCACTAGTGCTCTAAGGTTAGATAACTGTAAATAGAAGCTCTAAGGTTGGATAACAGTCACTATAGTGCTCTAAGGTTGGATAACAGTCACTAGTGCTCTAAGGTTGGATAACAGTCACTATAGTGCTCTAAGGTTGGATAACAGTCACTAGTGCTCTAAGGTTGATAACAGTCACTATAGCGCTCTAAGGTTGGATAACAGTCACTAGTGCTCTAAGGTTGGATAACAGTCATTAGTGCTCTCAGGTTAGATAAATAAGGTCGGCAATTTGCGGACTACAATGAAGTCAGATGGGAATAGTTGGCGTTCTTTATCTAACTGATATCTTTATTATCTATAATAAGCCATAATTTGTAAAAGATTAATAACCCCATACGACTGTCTCTGAGGAACCACACTCCCTCTAATCAAAGACCTGGCCCAACAGCTCGATTCATCAAATGGTTTATTAATAATTTCTTAGATAATATAAATATAAAAATTGTATCCGCTAAGGTACTAAACTTATGTATCATTTAAATGTCGAACAAAATATATATTTATATATGACCATCTCAAGTTGACAATCTGTCTAAGGCTGTCATTGGTTAAAGGATGGTTTCAAAGCGGCCAACTCCGGGGGATTTTCCATTGATAGAATATAAACAAAGCCATCCCACCCTGTTTGCGTCGTATACTGGCATCGTATACCAGATTGACAAGTGAAAAGACTAAAATATTTCAAAGTGAAGTATTTTGGGGTGGGTTTGGAAGGGGGTTGAGCCATTGGGCAAAATGATACCTCTTGTTTATCGCGCATATGAAATTATTTTACTTTTGGGAAACTCTGACAGCTCCCATACCCCAAAGTCAAAGGGCTTCAATACTTTGAGCAACGGTTCGGATAGACGCCTCTTTTTCAACCTCTGTTTGGAGCAGATGTAGAAGGGTAGTACGTAAAGCTCCATTAATTTAATTTTTTTATCAACTAAAAAGTAATTACTCCCGAAAGTGTAATTTGGACATTTTGGAGGATTTTTGAGGTGTTTTATGATCTATTCGATTGCAAACAAATGGTTTAAAATCCCAAATATTTTAAAAATCGAACTAGGTGTCTTTCAAAATATTATTACACTGTCGAAATGGATTTTCCATTAAACTATGTAAGATTGCAAATCTTGGTATGAGACACGTCCGACCTAGTTTCTAGAATCAGGACACAAGGATAATTAGACATTTTAGAGTCGTGACCTCGCCAAACAACTTTTATACCAGAAAATATCATGACCCTTTACATCATTCAACTGATTTAGTCTGGTGTTGTAATTTAATGGACTCCAATAAGGTTCAGTTCTGTTATTTCTATGACATAAGAACGACGTGATAGATTCCGATGAGTGTTGAGAAGAAGATTGCCAGTTTGAACCATCTTATACAATATTCTTTAATAGTGTAGCTTTAATGTCGGTATAAAAGAAATGATGTTTAATATCACCTCAATAGACTCGAGATTTTATTAACAAGAAGTTCTATAATAGTACCTGATAAAAGGTAGGTGCGCGTTTGTTGTTATAATTCATTAAGAATAAACGGTGGAATCTATCTCATGGACGTTTATTCGGTGGTAGATGTTATTTTCATGCAAAATTCTTCAAAAAGCAGAAAATTATATTGTGAACTGGTATTTCTATATATTTCTCTGCAATTGATATATTGAGTACTATTTTAACAGTGGTATTTCTATATCGCTCTACAATTGATGTATTGAGTACTATTTGAACAGTGGTATTTCTATATCACTCTGCAATTGATGTATTGAGTACTATATTAACAGTGGTATTTCTATATACTCTCAATTGATGTTTATATGAAGTGATCTTTTTTCAGGTAAACAGACAATATGGTATTGTACATTAATCAGTGTACATATACTGTAATGGGACCAAAACAGAAACATCGTAATTAGATAATTCAATTAATGTTTCATGAATGATTTTTTTAAGGTAAACAGACAATATGGCGATTGTAATAAATAGTGTGCTTTGTGAATGGGCTTCATAAACATTTGTCGAGCAAGTAGTTTAGTTATCTTATTGTATCTCTACAATTTTCCAACATACCGCAAATGCTCGTTAATTAGACTACACTACAATGCTAATTCATGTGATCCCTTACAAGGAAACCCAACCCATTCGATCGCACTATGCATTCCATTCCAAGTCTGCTAGGACAGTAGAATAGGTCAGTCAGTAGAGAGTTGGATTGTCGTCTGCTAGGACAGTAGAATAGCTCAGTCAGTAGTGAGTTGGATTGTTGTCGGCTAGGACAGTAGAATAGCTCAGTCAGTAGTGAGTTGGATTGTCGTCGGCTAGGACAGTAAAATAGCTCAGTCAGTAGTGAGTTGGATTGTCGTCTGCTAGGACAGTGGAATAGCTCAGTCAGTAGTGAGTTGGATTGTCGTCGGCTAGGACAGTAAAATAGCTCAGTCAGTAGTGAGTTGGATTGTCGTCGGCTAGGACAGTAAAATAGCTCAGTCAGTCGAGAGTCGGATTGTCGTCTGCTAGGACAGTAGTATAGCTCAGTCAGTAGTGAGTTGGATTGTCATCGGCTAGGACAGTAAAATAGCTCAGTCAGTAGTGAGTTGGATTGTTGTCTGCTAGGACAGTAAAATAGCTTAGTCAGTAGAGAGTCGGATTGTTGTCTGCTAGGACAGTAGAATAGCTCAGTCAGTAGTGAGTTGGATTGTTGTCTGCTAGGACAGTAAAATAGCTCAGTCAGTAGAGAGTCGGATTGTCGTCTTCCAGGAGGTGAATGGCTCAGTCAGTAGAGAGTTGGATTGTCGTCTGCTAGGACAGTGGAATGGCTCAGTCAGTAGAGAGTTCATTGTCGTCTGCTAGGACAGTAGAATGGCTCAGTCAGTAGAGAGTTGAGTTGTCGTCTCCTAGGACAGTAGAATGGCTCAGTCAGTAGAGAGTTGGATTGTCTTCTACTAGGACAGTAGAATAACTCAGTCAGTAGTGAGTTAGATTGTCGTCTGCTAGGACAGTGGAATAGCTCAGTCAGTAGTGAGATGGATTGTCGTCTGCTAGGACAGTGGAATAACTCAGTCAGTAGAGAGTTGGATTGTCGTCTGCTAGGACAGTGGAATAACTCAGTCAGTAGTAAGTTGGATTGTTGTCTGCTAGGACAGTAGAAAAGCTGAGTCAGTAGAGAGTTGGATTGTCGTCTGCTAGGACAGTAGAATAGCTCAGTCAGTAGTGAGTTGGATTGTCGTCTGCTAGGACAGTAGAATAGCTCAGAAAGTAGTGAGTTGGATTGTTGTCTGCTAGGACATTGGGATAGCTCAGTCAGTAGTAAGTTGGATTGTTGTCTGCTAGGACAGTGGGAGGATAGCTCAGTCAGTAGTTAGTTGGATTGTCGTCTGCTAGGACAGTAGAATAGCTCAATTAGTAGGTGCTAGGTTCGTTTTGTCTTCAAAGTAAGAACAATTTTGATTCTTGTGCTTTCAATAGTCTTCGCACTGTCGGCTTTGAACCCACCACTTAATGTCGCTTTTTGTTATATTTACAGTTTGTCCTAACAAAGCCAAATGGAATTATCCAGTTTTTTGGATTGGTCTACCAGGAAACTATCCTTGTGAATATTTTTCAGGAAATGGCCTTTCATCAAGGGCGAATTTTGTTTTGCAATGCCCATACACTACATATCCAGTTTACAAATCAATGTCAGCTAATGGGTATAAAGCGGCTAGATATTCGCCAAATTCCGGAACTCGAATGCCGGCTTCTAGCGGTAAGAGTTTTAATGGCTGCCTGGTGCAATCTAATAAGCCGATTTCAGCTGTGGCCGTAAATAAAAATGGTGGCCTATTTGAAGGCAGTCAGTTTCGGGAATTGAAAGAACTAGGAATAGAATATTACATAATGACTGCCAGCCCGGACATATCTTCTAAACCAGAGTTCGCCATCATGTCTGCTTTCATGGGTACAAAAGTCAGCGTTCGACTTCCCCTGGTACGCCCGATCTCCGTTTCTTACGGCGGTACGACCTACACTACTGGCGATTGGATTAATGATACGTTGAAAGACTTTCAGACCATGAGGATAGTCACCAATAACATAGATTTGACTGGTTCTTACGTCGTGTCAAATAAACCCGTTGCGGTTGTGGCCGGAGAGTATGAAACCAGAGTTACGATTGGTGGAACAGTAGTGAAAGGACACGCAGAAGAATCCATGCCACCAGTACAAGAACTAGGTAGAGATTATATCGCAGCCCCTGTTATTCATGAAAACTATACCTGCTCGTTGAGAATATTGGCTGTTAGTAACCATACCGATGAAACCGACGTAAACATATCCAATGTTACAGACACGGTCGGCTTTAACGTTTTGATTCCGTTCAATGAAGTTTATGATTACCATTTCAACTGCGAACTTCAACTTATTCGCGCTTCACAAAATATTATGGTCGGACTGTTCACTCAAACTGGAGGTATAGTTGGTGGCAAGCCTGCGTATTTTCTGTTGACGCCGTTAGAGAAAGCGGGGAATGTAGCGTGGTTTAGCGTGCCCAACTATTATGGCTTAGGTCTTGCCAGTGCTTTTGAGTACAATTACGTGAACATTATTGTGAAAGCCGTCGATGCTGGTGGAATTCGGGTAAAAAGTTCAGGAATAACAAATAATTTCCATCAAGACATTAACGTTGGAGTTGAAACCTATTCCGCATATTCCATACCAGTCGGGGCCTCTTCTTTCAATGCTCATTGGGTCCGCCATATCTCCGGAGGTACATTCATCGGTTACTTCGAAGCGAGGAAAAACGACTGGAGAACTTATGGATATGCCCTAATACCTTATCAACAGGTAAGTTGTCGATTCCCTCCGTCTGTTCAGTAAGGACTCTGACTTTCGTCTCCCTCAAATTTTTTTTTACAGAAATAACTTCTTAAAGTGTTATATGGATGTACGATTCCAGATTTCCTATAAAAGAGGCATTTCTATGAATTATCAGGTGGCTGGACTAGCGGCAACATAAATGTCGGTGGAGTGGAGCTCGCAGCACCTGTCACCTTGAATGTTGTAAATGGCTAATGAATGCGGAATTAGCGTACTCTATTTACGATTTCCAACCGTTGAGTGCTGTTTAAATGAGCAGCCTGAAGCACTCGGGACCTCACCCGGTATTGAACCATGGACTCCCAGGTTAGCGAGCAAGCAGGTAACTCACTGAGTCACCGCTTCTCCCACCGAGCCTGTAAGAACTCACTAAAATATATTTTTTTTTAAAGTGATACTTTTTTTTATATACATATTGAAATATGTTCAGTGTGCTATAGGTAATTTTTGTTAAAGATGCATGGACAGTAGGGAATAAACAAAGAGTAGACTACCACAACTAGCCAAGGCATTCTACACTGCATGGCGTTGTGTATCTTTATAAACCCAATGAAGCGCATATAAAAAAAATATGAAACATGATCTCATTTCATTCCAGGGACCAGATTTTCTTTTCTGGAATGAAACTGGTCAAGGCGTCACTCCTGAAAACATTTCATACAATTCAAGTAAGTATGTTTAGAGAATAAAACACACCAACTGTTTTTACATTTCAAATTCCTGCATAGCAAGGAAGTAAATAACCAAATCCTTTGCCCAAGGGGTTTCCGGGAGAAAGGGCTTGAAATATCAGAATTACCCCATGGACAGTGTTTTCTCTAACCCTTTATGGCTGAAGACTTATTTTACTTTTGGTATTGGCCCTGTGTGCTACAGGCTGTGCACGTTAAAGATCCCTCGACAGTTGGGCTAATGCCGCTGTCCTGGCAAAATTTCCCTCAATGCACACTGCATGGCGTTGTCCATCTTCATTAGCCCATAAGGTGCAGAAGAGTAGGACGTAAAACTCCATTCATTTCATTTCATTTTAACTTTTGGTATTTTTGGGGAAAAAGAATAAGAAGATAAGGGAAGCAACTCTTGCTTACATAGTTTTCAAATTTAGCCGGCGACCAGCGAGGTAGACTTTCTAAATGTTTGATAGTTGGCATTATTTAGTATGCTTGGAAGAGGTTTGTTAAGGGGGCATTAATAGCATCAATTGATATTTAATTACGTGCAGAGTAGGACGTAGAACTCCATTCATTTAATTTCCACTTAAAGTCGCCCTTAGAAGTTTGAACATACGTTATCACAATTTTTCTAGTATTTTGTATAATAAAAATGTTTTATTTGTAGACTTCAACGTTAAGAATTATGAAGCAACAATCGACCGTCAGGCAAAGTCCTTTGTTCCATCTACCGACGTAGTTATGACCGACGCTAACAGGGTCGTTGCCATAAGCAAATGTAAGAAAACTGCATGTGACTTGGTCAGTTGTACGAAAACAAATACATGTACGTTAATTTACACTCCACACTATTGTGAGGTTTATAAACAGACTGGATCAGTATACTATAGTTCTTCAGGAAAAAATGAGGAATCTTGTTCTGGGCAACCATCGCCCATGATCTAGGGTACAAGGGCCATCTGCAGTACTTCTTCTCAATTCAGTCTTTTTATGTACCCATACCTTGACTGCAATAGCTATTTTTCTTTCTATTTTTTTTACGAAACGGAAGGCCGTAATTTGATTGGATTGTATGCCAGTGAATACAGCCAATGAGAGCTCTCGACAAAAGAATAATGGTCACTAAGGGTTACCGTTCAGCATTGTAAATAAAAAAGAATTTATTCAGAATCTCAATTTCTGATAGCCGAGTTCCGTGGTGGTTACCTGAAAGCCCAGGAGTCAATCTCGTTTGAGGATCGGAGAAATACCAGGTTCTGTATTGTTAGTGGATGCAGGTCGTCTAATTGTTGGAATGACACAATGAAACCCGCCCCGTGTGTTACAGTTTATACACGTTTAAGATGGGGTGCAATTTTAAAAAGCAGATTAATGCTACACCTCCGATGAACTTGTCCTTAAATCACACTGCATGGCGTTACCTGTCTTCCTTAGACATATCGGTTGTGAAAGAGACGACGTTTAATTTATTGGATCTTTAATTACATGATTGTGGCCTGGAACCATTACCTATATTTATCTCCCCTCTTACAATGCTATGCTGCCATTAAAGTTGATTTTTCACAGTGGACCGCTTGAGGTTACGCAGTCACTACAAAAGAAAAACATAAAACTCAAAATATATTTAGTGAACTTTATGCACTTCCGCTGATATGATATATTAGTAAATGGTATAAGGCGAACACGACTCGAATTTTCAGTCTCCAAAGTTTTTGGCCTTGTTGATTTAGAGCTCAGTAAAACACAATTTTGTTGACTATATATTACTTAACGATTTACTGAATGTATGAACTGCCCGCGTCATTTAGGTTAAACAGTTTTGACAATAAGAAATGAAGTAAAAACAAAAAGTGGCTAATGGTGTTTATTATCTACTTACTGTGTTGAACCATCCATTAAACATACAGAATACATTCTCGTCTGCTGCCAAAATAACCACCAACAACGTCAACAACATTTCAACTTAGTGACGTCAAACGAGTTGTCGAACTTTGGATGGATGTACTTATCCATAGCAAGAGATTAAGGGTTAAATGACTGGAAGCGAACGTTCACTTGTCATCTACCAACAACAACCTAGTCTGTGATATCAGTATCAACTGGAAGCGAACATTCACTTGTCATCTACCAACAACTACCCAGTCTGTGATATCAGTATCAATTGAAAGCGAACATTACTTGCCATCTACCAAAACTATCTAATTTGCGATATCAGCATCTACTGGAAGCGGACGTTAACTTGTCATCTACCAACAACTATCTAGTGTATAAGCATCACTGGAAGCGAACGTTGACTTGTCATCTACCAACAACTACCTAGTCTTGTGATATCAGATCAACTGGAAGTGGACATTAACTTGTTATCTACCAACAACTACCGTAGTTTGTGATATCAGCATTTTGACTGGAAGCAAACGTTAACTTGTAATCTACCAACAACTACCTAGTTTGTGATATCAGCATACTGTGGAAGCGACGTTAAATTGTCATCTACCAACAACTATCTAGTCTGCTGATATCAGCATCACTGGAAGCGAACGTTAACTTGTATCTACCAACAACTACTAGTCGTATTGATATCAAGAGATTAAGGTTAAAGCTGGAAGCGAACGTTAACTTGTCATCTACCAACAACTACCTAGTTTGTGATATCAGA
Organism: Nipponacmea schrenckii; assembly: GCA_030562195.1. NCBI lineage: Eukaryota > Metazoa > Mollusca > Gastropoda > Lottiidae > Nipponacmea > Nipponacmea schrenckii. Next base: position 1,721,572 of record CM060199.1, read on the forward strand.
TCAACTGGAAGCGAACGTTAACTTGTCATCTACCAACAACTACCTAGTTTGTGATATCAGTATTCATGGAAGGAACGTTAACTTGTCATCTACCAACAACTATCTAGTTTGGATATCAGCATTCTGGAAGCGAACGTTAACTTGTCATCTACCAACAACTATCTAGTTTGTGATATCAGCATCTGCTGGAAGCGAACATTAACCTGTCATCTACCAACAACTATCTAGTTTGTGATATCAGCATCACTGGAAGCGAACGTTACTTGTATCTACCAACAACTATCTAGTTTGTGATATCAGCATCTACTGGAAGCGGACGTTAACTTGTCATCTACCAACAACTATCTAGTTTGTGATATCAGCATCTACTGGAAGCGAACGTTAACTTGTAATCTACCAACAACTACTAGTTTGTGATATCAGCATCTACTGGAAGCGACGTTAACTTGTATCTACCAACAACTACCTAGTTGTGATATCAGCATCTACTGGAAGGGACTTAACTTGTAATCTACCAACAACTACTAGTTGTGATATCAGCATCTACTGGAAGGAACGTTAACTGTATCTACCAACAACTACCTAGTTTTGATATCAGTCATCTACTGAAGGGATAACTTGTCATCTACGGCATTACTACCTTTCATTCAACTCTAGTCTGTGATATCAGCATCACTGGAAGCGAACGTTAACTTGTCATCTACCAACAACTACCTAGTTGTGATATCAGCATCACTGGAAGCGAACTTGACTTGTCATCTACCAACAACTATCTAGTCTGTGATATCAGCATCCACTGGAAGCGAACATTACTTGTCATCTACCAACAACTACCTAGTTTGTGATATCAGCATTGCTGGAAGCGAACGTTAACTTGTCATCTACCAACAACTATCTAGTCTGTGATATCAGCATTTCTGGAAGCGAACGTTACTTGTCATCTACCAACAACTACCTAGTTGTGATATCAGCATTTGCTGGAAGCGAACTTAACTTGCATCTACCAACAACTACTAGTCTGTGATATCAGCATTTGCATGGAAGCGAACGTTACTTGTCATCTACCAACAACTACCTAGTTTGGATATCAGCATTCCTCTGGAAGCGAACGTTAACTTGTCATCTACCAACAACTACCTAGTTTGTGATATCAGCATTTGCTGGAAGCGAACGTTAACTTGTCATCTACCAACAACTATCTAGTTTGTGATACCAGCACTTGCTGGAAGCGAACGTTAACTTGTCATCTACCAACAACTATCTAGTTTGTGTTATCAGAATTTGCTGGAAGCGAACATTTACCTGTCATCTACCAACAACTATCTAGTTTGTGATATCAGCATCCACTGGAAGCGAACTTTAACTTGCCATCTACCAACAATTATTTAGTGTGTGATATCAGCATCTACTGGGAGCGAACGTTAACTTGTCATCTCCAATCAACCAACCTAGAGTCTTAGGTCAAATAGATATTCCAGATTGAAGTGGGTTAAAATACTAATCTGGAATTAAACATGCCTTATCTTCAAGTGACTTCACCTCCCATACGAGAATTCATGTCGAATGAAAACTTTGAAAATGGAATCTATAGGGCTTCTGAGACAGACATATGGTTAAGTTCGAGGGTTTCTTAAAAATACTGTATGATATTTATGGAAACTGCAATCTCAAGAAATTTGGACGTTTTGACAGTTCTGATCCAGACGATATACTTTTTGCAAGTTCGTAAATAGATCTGTTGTATTGTTAGTCCATGGAAGATATTAATGAATAGATTGGATTGCCATGAAATGGAGTTTTACGTCATTTTTCTGCACCTGGGGCCTTATTCTTTACAATAAACATTTTATATGTTTCTGAATGGCAGAGTGAAGTACCCAAGTTGACAACAGGTGTTCCAAAAGTCTTCTTGAGAACAAGAATATCGTGGGGTGGAATTTAAACCATGAGTATATTCTACTATAGTTTATAGTGAGTTACCAAGACAAACGTTAACTGAGGAGTTACAGGAATAGCCCAGTTGATAAACCGGGAGGGTCTTTTTTGGCTTCCCCCTTGAAAAATAACATTAATATATTCAACAGGGTCTTTATTTCATTAACCCTCAAAAAATAACTATAATAATAATATTAATATCAATAATAATAATAATAATAATAATAGATGAGCCCTATATGAAACCTGCTTAGAATGCAAACATCAATATGATGAGGACGATATCAATAATCAATAATCACCATTAATCTAATCAAAATATCGATTTTTACCAAACAAACATCATTTTAATCATCCTGACTCTATGACCAATTTAACTTCACGAATTCTGATTGGTCGGTATTAGAATTAATTAAAATTTTAAAAATTATACTAAAAAGAGAATAATCATTTAGAACCTCTCTCTGACTTGAAAATCAATTTTTTTTTAAATTCTCAGCAATATAATTTTTGAAGTCACGTTAACAAAATATCTCTTTAGATCCTGCAAACAAATTATCTACAGCAATATTCAATTTTACAACCAGATATAAAATTAATATTCACAAAAAAAGGAAAAAAACATGAGCAATTATTACAAATTTTATTTTATTTTCAAGATTACAGACCAAAACAATTTGGATGAATCGAAGCAAAACTTGATATTTTTTTCAAATATTTTTTTCTATAAATATTGTCAAGGTATGAATTTTAGAAATGGGTATTCTGACGTCACAAAGATCAATGATAAATCGAAAAAGAAAAATATATTCACGATTTGAAATTATTGTCTGATAAGAATTCGTAACCAATATTCTTACAAAATGAAACATAAACAAATCAAAGAATCATTTAATTATTTACATTTGAAAATCAAACTATTAATTAACATTATGTCATTAAGAGAATTTTTAAATTTGAAGATGTTTATAAATGATGAAATAAACTGTATTATTTTAACATAAACACAAAAATTTTAGCATCTTAATATCAAAATATTCATCAGCTTTATAATTATAGTTACACAAAGGTAATTATTTTCAAATTTAATTCAAAATGATGCGAAAAGGTTTTTGAAATACCAGAATACGATACACCATGTTAAATTAAACAGATCTAAGACGTGAATTTTATTGCACATCCGGTTCCGATTCCAAACTAACACGAGCGGTCTTTCTTATTCTTTGTTAATGCTAAAGTGAAATGAGAATTCAACTTTAGAAAGCACGTGTCGGGGACAGAAGCTAGAACTGTAACTACCAATTTAACTTATGCTTTATAGCATTGAAGGGGATCAAGGACCCGAGCTAACAGCTTTCTTAGCTTGTTTATAGGAATAGTAGAGTGTAACATTGTGTTACAGTGTTGTCACGAAAGCACAGGCACAGGCATGTTGATACAGCCTCCCGTGAGAAAGTATTGTTGGTGGAATTAGTTAAACAATCGAATTATATAAAATGGTAGACTAGATCAGCAAATTTATTTCGTTTTAAAAATATAATAGATGAACATTTTCAGGTGGTACCGAATTGTCTCTAAAGGTACTGATTGAAAAAGCGGCTTCATGAAAATACTCTTTGACCCAACGGGCCTTTAATAACTAATTGATAGAAAAGACCAGTCTAGCTTCTTTCGCATCTTACTAATATAGTGGACTAATTTATTCACGGTTTGAACGGGATCCGGACGTGCAAAACTATTTAACCTTGACGAAAGAAGAAATGCATAGAAATATATGATATGTTAAGAGAATGAGCACGTTTCTATTTTTAATAGTTTAATCAATCGATTAAATTATCCTTGATAAAAACGTTATCTATAGTCACTTCATCAACATGTCAACTGGTCGATAGTTAACTGGACATTTGGCCAACTTGTCGACAACCTTCAAACGAATTGACCGGTATTCATAAAAACACAAACCAATCGTGTATGGAAGCCAGTAGCGGCCATTTATACTAACCTATCCTTTAATCATTTTGCATCTGATTCAACGTTAATTAAGGATTCTTTCAAGTTAATTTCACAATTTTTCTATAAGAATAAAATTTCCAGCATTTTAGACGATTTGTTTAAAAATATATTCTGAAAAGATAAAATGAATATTTACATCTATAGATAAATTTGAAAATACTCATTGGTTACACCGGTTGCGTTCTAAACGGCAAGATAATTTGGCATAAGATAGTCCATCTTCACAATATCAAACTATTACAAACTTTGTCTTTTAGATGAAGTTCGAAATACCTTGACATTGTGAAGATGAAAATTGCCTTTCAGATAAATTTCAAATTCTAGGCAAATAATGAAAAATAACATTTTACTAATTATCTTCAAAATGTCAAGCTAACATGTACTTCGTCTTATACCTTGACTGCGATAGTCAACTTTCTGTATGTATTTGATTGGATTGTACGCTAGGGAATACCACCAATCAGAGCCCTGGGCCGAAAAACAGTTAACATTATGACTTGGTGTTTACAGACTCCTGTCGAAGCCCTTGATTGGTCTCTGCATTTATATACCTCTGTAAAACAAGAAAGGGTGATTATTGCAGTCAAGGTATAAGACGATGTATTTAATAGCGTGACATTATGAAGATGATAAACAAGGTGAGTGAATGTCGACCATAGATATAGAAGATAAGCATAACCGTACAATAATTCAAAAATACTGAGTTGAATGGTGACTAGATTTCAACAAATAAATAAAACGTATAAATAAAACCACTCTGTTTATATACAAGCACTATCTGTAGAGGGAGCATCGATGACACAAACTATAACATTTCAATAGTCATGTTTGAAACTTTACAAAATCCAGATCAGGCCTGTTCGATTGAAACATTTCGTAACAAGACCAGGCATGTTCGATTGAAACGTTACGTATCCAGATCAGGCATGTTTGATTGAAACATTACAAAATCCAGGACAGGTCTGTTTGATTGAAACATTACATAATCCAGATCAGGCCTGTTTGATTGAAAAATCACGTATGCAGATCAGATATGTTTGATTGAAAAATCACGTATCCAGATCAGGCATGTTTGATTAAAACATTACGTATTCAGATCAAATCGCGTATTATATTCAGGAATTCAAACCCGAATCTCTGTTAAAGAATCACATCACTGAATGGCACAATATATACATTTAGTTACAGTACTCTGCAATTTAGAAACAGTATATTAGGGAGTTCGGTTTAACTGTAAACGCGACGCATTGTTATGTATATATGTATCTCTACCTTTTATGTCTTTTAGCTTTAAGTTGTACATTGTGATACAAGAGCTAGTTGCAATAAGTCTCATATTTTTGTAGCAAAATTCTGCGTTACAAATACAAGTTTTTTGTTTAGTATTACCACTACATTGCAGTTGATGTATCAGTTAGTTGATCTATTATAGTCTTATTTATATGCAATTTACCAAATATGGACATAACACAAATTATTGCACAAACATCTTGCTTAATCAAGCTGTACACATAACGATCGCTCACCATTTTTTTTTCACTTCAGAGATTATTAACATAGAAAGAACACACCGATAATGCACCCAAAACTCCCAATAAATCTTATTTGAATATTTTCCAATCTCATGTCATTTAGGCACTTTTAAGTAACATTTTTATCTCTCATATAGTTGAAGATTAAAACTCGACTAGTCAAATATCACATTTCAATGTAGCAAGTTCTCTGGTTTATCATTATAAATATTAATTAATTTATAATTTTATAATTAAATACACTAGCACCAGAACAATACTAAAAATTCAAAAAATACTGAACACATAAATCTATTCACAACATTGTTTGTGTGGAGGGACGTAGGTCGTTAAAAGAACGGTTTAAAACAAGTGGTAAAAGAGCACAACCTTAGAGAACTCCATGTTGATATGAAACTGTAACCAGTGCACCGGAGCTCGGACCTTGATGATTTGCTAATAAAACATCTATATTTACATAACTCTTTGAGGATAAAGAAACAAAGAGCGTCTTTGAAACGTAACTGTAATCGTAAATGTAGCACAAATCGTTACGAATGCATACCTTAATAATTTTAACGTCAATATCCTTATACAAAGAGGAAATTTGCTTTTACACCGTCCAAGATTTATATTTTCGTCCGTTTTTTCTTCTGATTGAGACCAATAATGCTTAAAATCAAACATATTGATGTTATTCTCGGATGTACAAATGAAGATGTTTCTGTAGATAGGCCTACGATTACCGTAGTCAGTGTGGATACGAATTGTTCAGTCGTAAGTTCCAAATCATACACCGTAAAGGAAACGACCCCGTAACGTTCACGGACTAGACGTCGTGGAGTCGGACTCTGATGGTCTGTAAATCAGTCTCTCTGTGGATTGATCGTGCACGCAAACGTTCACTTTTAAGTTTTTGTCTCTACGACCTGTATACAACGGTCGAGGTGGAGCGGGTGCTGGACTGCTTGAGCCTGTTGCACACGTTGAACCCGTTGCGCCCGCGTCTTGTTGCGTTGAGTCTATAGGGTTGCTACTGTTTTCAGACATATTTAAAGGTACGTCGATATTATCCAGGAGAAGATAATCACAATCTTGTTCCAGTAAATCCTCTAACATAAGACGTATTGTTGTAAATGACGGACGGTCCCCTGGATTGTCTTCCCAACACTGCCTCATTATTCTATATCTAAAAATAGAAATTAAATTAATCTAATTAGAAAAGAAAAGATAAATTTCCAAAGCTGATGACATTACTATGTACCTTGGTATTTTGATGTCTGTTCATCTTATTCACATGTGCTTGATCACAGAAACATATATCTGTCCACCTGAATACATGTGGATTTGTATTTTTTTAAAAAATTGTACTTTAAAATATTTGTTTTTTGGGTGTCTTTTTTAATATCATTTATTGTATTGCCCACTAAATGTTTGTTAGGACCATATCCTTGTGTATTAGACCTAATTCTGACCCATGTAAAATAAAGAGTCTATGTTTGTCTCTATGGACTGAATGTTAGACAGGACCATGTCCTTGTGTATTGAACCTAATTCTTGTTAGGCACCATGTAGTTTGTTTATTAGACCTATTAATAGAGTCTATGTTTGTCTCTATGGACTGAATGTTAGACAGGACCATATCCTTGTGTATTAAACCTAATTCTGACCCATGTAAAATAAAGAGTCTATGTTTGTCTCTATGGGCTGAATATTAGACAGGACCATGTCCTTGTGTATTGAACCTAATTCTGACCCATGGAAAATATTATTGTTAAATTCAGATCTTACTTGCAGCCCACGTATATTCATTCAGAATGTGAAATGATCGAGTTCAATGTCTCAAGATTTCAGTTTAATAAAAATTGTGCAAGTTTTGAAATGAAGCTCTTTAAACTCTGATATCAGTTAGACATGAAGAGGTGGTTATCATGTTATTGTCACGAAAAAAAACGTCACGTTTTCATTGTGACAAACAAGTTTGTGGGCTGAATTTTAATCGGAAATTAAAATGAAATTTCTGAACTATTTAGGATTCTATATATATTTTAAGACAATGCTCGCAATCTATATTTTTATTTGTTATTTTCTTAAATTCTTTTTGTCTACATCTATGACAGATTGGAAGAGGTGACGGAGGAAACACAGAGACTGAGAACAGACGTGAAAACAAATCCCAGATCATTAAAGTCTTGCATTAAAGAAATACTGCATGTATAGGAACATAAAATTTAATAATTTCAAACATGGCCAATAAGAGCGTCTGCAGATATATTTGCTTTAATAAATAACATAACAGAATACTTAGATTCCTTAATCCAAAGTTATTATCCTTTAAAAGCAAATAATTATTGAAAAACGTTCCATAAATTGATTCTAGATTTTAAGGGATTCTGTTACTTTATGACAGCATCAAAGTTCACTGATGAATATATACTCAAATTGACCATTCTTGAGAACTAAAATTTTATGTTCTTTCTACGCAGGCTTACTAAACATTCCATCTTTCTGATACCAGAGCCTGTCCCCATATGGTTGAAATCTAAACTGATGATTATTTTCAGCAAAAAAAACTAAAAAAAAGGTAAATACGGTATTTAAAACGGGTGAGTAAGATCAACCGTTTCTTAACATATCTTCTGAGAAACTTGATTCGTATACCTTAGATAGATATAACCAACTGTAGGCTATACTTTGGTATGGATAGACCTTGACATAGAAGATGTATACGGTATAAAGTTGTGAAAGCATGACCATTTTGATAATCGTATAAGATGAATGATAATTAACTTATACCATTGTGATGATCGTATAAATGAATTCTGTATAACTTGAAACTGGATAAACTTTCTGCCATATCGATTAATTCCAATTAAATTCTATGATATCGACAACCCTTACGTGTAGGGTAGAAAAGTGTCAAATGTCCCGTCAAGTTATTGGCATCCATTTGTAATACTTGATATTGAGATATATAATTGAAGTTTGTATAGCATTATCATTGTAAGTATACGATGAAGTCTTGAAATAGCACACTTTAAATCTATAAGATGAATTTGTAAAGTTAATTTTCGGAGATGTACTAAATACAGTTTGAACATAATCTTCTCGGACGATGTATCCGATAAATTTGTAATAGCTTGACATTTGAAAATGTAAAGACGAAGTTTGTAATAGCTTGACATTGTGAAGATGTATAAGATGAAGTTTGTAATAGCTTGACATTGTGAAGATGTATAAGATGAAGTTTGTAATAACTTGACATTGTGAAGATGTATAAGATGAAGTTTGTAATAACTTGACATAGTGAAGATGAACTTACCCATAGTGACAATCTCCCAGAGTAAAATTCCAAACGACCAAACATCTGTGTGAGTGGTGAAAATTCTGTCCCGTAACGACTCTATGGCCATCCATTTTAATGGTAACTTTCCATTGGTTAATTTCTTGTATTCATTATCATTGTATATATCACGTGATAGTCCGAAATCACACACTTTAACAATCTTATTATGATGAAGTAAGACATTTCGGGCTGCTAAATCACGGTGAACATATTTCTTCTCGGCCATGTATTCCTGAAAAGAAAAATTTAATTTGAGATTTAGAGTTACGTCCTTTTAGGAAATACTCTTCAATAGAAAACAAAATACACATAAAAAACGCCAATGCTAATTGGTTAATACCACTTTTATCAGAATTACATGGCGTTATTAAGAATGAACGACGTTATAAAATTACATGACGTTGTATTGAAAATTACATTGTTATAAGGATTACATGACGTTATAAAATTACATGGCTTTATAAAACTGCGTGACGTTCTTAGGATTACATAACGTTATTAGGATTACATGACGTTATAAATTACATGAAGTTACAAATCACATGACGTTACAAATTACATGACGTTACAAATTACATGACGTTATAAAATTGCATGACGTTATAAATTACATGACGTTATGAAAAACTTGCATGCCTTTATTAGGATTGCAAGACGTTAAAAAGCTGAGTGACGTTCTTAGGATTACATACACACCTCGTAGAAGTATTCTCTTTGATGTTGTCCAACGATATTGGACATATTACACCAATGATGACGTCACCAGGGGGTGATATCTGATATCACCCTCTGACAAGGAAATAAAAAAAACATTGTAAAGCGATAAACGATTCACTTGTACAAATCTTCAAATTCCGGATTGCGTAAAATATCCACGTTGGATTTTCTTACCAGACGTAAATGAGAAACAAATCCCATAACAAGGCTGAAAATTGAGTTTGGTGGGTAAAAATCTCCATTAGTTTCACAAAAAATATACTCAGCCAACAGTTTAAATCCGTGTTATCCATAAAATTCAAATCTCTTGATATTTTCCTATATCCTTCTTTGCGTTCGTCATATTGCCTACGTTTTGAAAGTGTTTATCGAACCATTTATTCCATCAAAGTGTATTTTAGAAACTGATGGCTGGGCAAATTCGAAAATGTCTTCATCCTTGGATACTTTGAAACGTTCACCATGATCGTCCACGTGTTCTGCATCCGATATATCCGAACAAATGTCCATGTTATTATCAATATTGGTTTCCGGTATAGAATCCAAAAATTCCACTTTTTGTCTGAATTAGTTGCCAAGTACATTCTATTATTCTATTATGCTTCAAACCAGTCATTTGTTGTTGACTGCGCGTTCATGTTTATTTAAATGTCACGTGTTATTAATCAACCTGTGCATAATAGGGCTCAATGAGTAAATAACTACAAAACAAACAAGGGATGATATGGAAGAGCCCATGTGGAATATAGGGATGATTAAAATATTACTAGTTTAAATGCGATGTCGATGTGTATGTAAAATATTACCCTCTTGCCCTCGGTTAAATATTAGAAAAAACCCTCGGCCTGCGATCTCGTCGAGGTTAATATTTACTACATAACGTTCTCAAGATTACATAACGTTATTAGGATAGAATGACGATATAAAATTGCATGACATTATAATGATTGCGTGACGTTATAAAATCGCATGAAGTAATAAAATTGCATGACGTTATAAATTACATGACGTTATAAAATTGCATGACGTTTTTAAATTACATGACGTTATAAAATGGCATGAAGTTTTAAATTACATGACGTTATAAAATTGCATGACGTAATAAATTACATGACATTATAAATTACATGACGTTATAAATTACATGACGTTATAAATTACATGACGTGATAAACTACATGACGTTATAAAATTGCATGACTTTGTTATGATTACATGACGTTATAAGGATTGGTTAAGAGTGCAACACGTCTTGAAAGCAAGCAGATAAAGTGGAAATACATTTCCTGTTCTCTCACACCAAACGACTAATTCTAATGTATAATTTTAAGAGGTCTGTGTAGGAGTTCTCCGCGGGTTTGTGCCGTGACTTGTTTTGTCTCGAATATGACAGACAGGAATATTTCACAACGACACTGACACTGTAGTAAACATCAACTTGGCAAACTCACAACTGTCGAAACTTGTAGATTGGGAATTGAAAAATGCCAAAACCTTCAACTAAAACTCAGATCGCGATTATGTTTTGCATTTTTTAGAACAAAAATAAGTTGTATGACGTCAATACCGAATATTATACTAATAAACAACTTAAAGAGAATTCAGAGAAAACAATCCAGAGTTGCTTTATTGTGCGGATTTACAATTTTGACTGAGAATTGCGATGGTACCAATCGATTCAACCATTAAACTAGGTCTTCATCGAGTTTTCTTCTTTATTTCTTTTGAAGTGACCGAATAATAAGTAAAAAAAAAACGTAACAAAAAAGAAAAAAAAAAAATTCCGTACATTGATTATGACAGGATTACAACATAATATGGAAGATAAATAAGATATTTTCAAGTAGATATGGTAAAAGGCTTCTCGTCCAGACTGTAAGAAGTATTTCAATGGTATATCACTTTTATTTAAAGTCAATATTTATATAACCATGAAAACCGTTTAAGTGTCATCGTATATCATTAGTCAATTGATCATTATGAATTGATACACACTGTTGTTAAGTGATACATCCTTCAAAATAACTAATATCATAGAACTATTTTTAAACTCCGTGTAGAAATGTAGGCTCCCTCACTATTCGTACAGGTAGTGAGTCAAATTATGGATATGTAAGAGTGCAACGGTATAACTGAATTTAAATCTTCTTTAAGATTGACTAGAGTGTTGTAGAATAATTGACTTTAGGACGTCATTGTATAACAACTGACAGCGAAACTGAAAGAAGAAAACTGTAAATACCGTGTCTCGAATGTGGGCAATTTCCGTTATATATGAAACGGAATCGGTTATTGGAATGAGAACCCGGATAGATATGACATCAAACAACCCTCTACTTTCAGAAGAACAAGCAATAATGATCTGGGAATGGTCTTGTGATCCGAAAATTAGACGGAAAAACTTGGAGCAAAAAACGCAGAAAGTGGGTCGGATATTATCTCGTACTTCGTTTCTGAAAACCATTATCTTTTAGCCTTTTACCTCTTTTGGAAAAGCGGTATCCTGGGAAAGGAAGCCATATTTCATGGCGCCTCAATTAATCACTGAACTATTTACCTGTTGACTGACTTACTCATGTTTTAAAATGCCGAGAATAGGTGTATCTGGCCGCGATTCCGTTGGTATTTCGATCTTGTTTACAAACCAAATAGCCACTATATATCTAGATATATACCCGAGGTCAGACGAAGGGAATCGCGATGGCGTCTTAATCCTTAGAACAAAAGAACTCATCTTTTCTTGGTTCCTCGGGGTTCAAACAGACGTTATAAAACACTTTCATCGTGGTCTTTATTCTCAAAAGATTTTTATCTACCTAACGGAAACACACCTTTCAAAGTCTCCATTACAAACAACACACGATCTACTTTCGATTTCTATTAAAGTGCGTTCTGTTATAGGGAGGGATCTATAAAGTAGACTGTTGAGCCTAGAAATAGATCATGACAATATACCAGATGCAAAATACAAGAATGGCGCAGTATCAATTAATTATGTGGCGCAGTCAATAAGGCATTAATTTTGTGGCGCAGTCCATAAGGCATTAATTATGTAGTGCAGTCAATAAGGCATTAATTATATGGCGCAGTTAATAAGGCATTAATTTATGTTGCGCAGTCAATAAGGCATTAATTATGTGGCGCAGTCAATAAGGCATTTATTATGTAGTGCAGTCAATAAGGATAATTAAAGTAAAGGTGTGCGCAGTCAATAAGGCATTAATTATGTAGGCAGTCAATAAGGCATTAATTATATGGCGCAGTTAATAAGGCATTAATTATGTGCGCAGTCAATAAGGCATTAATTATGTGGCGCAGTCAATAAGGCATTATTATGTGCGCAGTCAATAAGGCATTAATTATGTAGTGCAGTCAATAAGGCATTAATTATGTGGCGCAGTCAATAAGGCATATATTATGTGGCGCAGTCAATAAGGCATTAATTATGTGGCGCAGTCAATAAGGCATTTATTATGTGGCGCAGTCAATAAGGCATTAATTATGTGGCGCAGTCAATAAGGCATTAATTATGTGGCGCAGTCAATAAGGCATTATTATGTGGCGCAGTCAATAAGCATTAATTATGTGCGCATCAATAAGCAAATTATTGCAGTAATAAGATTAATTATGTGGCGAGTCGAATAAGGCAATTATGAACATCAATTAAGCAAATTTCATTATAACACTGCGAGGTCTGACTGTAAATAATAGTGCAAATCTAGTTCCCAAAACATAACGACCTTTACACTTTAAAACATGACCTTTGACATTAGTAAACTCGGAAATTAAGAAGTTACTCTTCTACCATTTCTATTATTTACACTAATTCACGTGCGTTTCTGGCGCTTTTTGAATTCCGTATGGCAAAAAAACAATAGGTAATGCAAATCTAGTATGGCACCGAGACAAAACAAACACTATAGATAAAAACACTGGGGAAGTCGACGTGAGCGATAACAATAACAAATCTATATAGGACACGGATTGCCTAATTTCCTAAAGACTGATACAGGTAACAGTTTATTTCTAATGACCCCACGTTACTTAATCTCCGTATATTTCAGTTCATACGATACAATGTAAAGGAGTGTACACACTACAACATTTCTGCAACATTTTTCCAACTTTTTTACAACAATTCTTCCAACATGCTCTGTTTACACTATAGCAACACTTTAACATATTTGAAAATTTTGCCATTTTGTTCATCACATGTCCTCAATTCAGCGTCACATGATCAGTATGATGTTGGAAAAATGTAGGAATAATGTTGTAAACCTGTTTTTTTTTCTGTTCACATTGACCAAAATTGTCCAACAAGTTGCAACAATCTTTGAAAGAAATTACCTTGGCGATTATTTTACAACAATTTTCCAACAAGTTTCCAACTTTTTTCCAACAAGCAACAACTCTTTTAACAACGCTGACAACATTTTTCCAACATTGGTATTGGAATCATAAATGCTGGAAAAATGTTGCAGAAATGTTGTAGTGTGTAAACTCCTTAACCCTAGACATGTTTATATAAAAACTGAGGGGTTGATATAAAAAACTGTTAAATGTAGGCGGCTTAACGTTTCATAGTTTTCACTGTAACATTCTTATTTCAAGGCATAATAGGTCTTAGCATAAACATAAAATTTTAGTTCTCAGGAAAGGTCAATATGAGTACATATTCATCAGTGAACTTACCTGGTGTTATAAAGTAACAGAATCTCTTAAAATCTTGAAAACTAACAAAACTAAGTCATTTTTGAAAAACGCTTAATCAATTTATTAAGCGTTTTTCAATAATCAAATGCATTTTTTTGTGGATAATTGCTTAGAGTTTTGGACATTTTTAATGTTATTTATGGTAGCAGGTATATTTACTGATGAATAGAGCTCTTACTGACCAATTTTTAAAATTTAAAATTTTATGTTCATTCTAAGACCTATTATCCCTTTAAAGAGATTGTAAAGAGGTTACATAATGTATATCGGAAACAATGGTAACGTACACCATTCTAATTTTCAGTCAGACGTCTGTGCTTCCTGTAATTCAACTAAAATTAAAATCTTAAACCTTAGATTTCCAATTTTGCATATTGATAATAAGTCAGAAAACGAATGCATAATTTCTGGCTATTCAAATTGTAAAATTTGAAGAAAAAACGAAAGTAGAAGAATTGGGAGGACATGAGGAATGAGTTGGCAAGTTTTACTAAGTTTTAATAAACATACCGAGTTCGTGGTAAAAACGGTTGTTGGTAAAATAGATGTGCTATTGTTTAAAGTAGATAGTTTTACTCCCCAGCTGTTTCGTGTACTCTTAAACAGTCGCACACGTTTGCACACAACAGAAGTTATGGATATAAGATTGATATTGTTAAAGTTAATCTGCTTCATGCAGAAATGGATACTAAACCTAGGCGCTGTATACTACAGTCACAGATTATAGAGATTACAATATTATTGTCGCAATTGACCTCTTGAAAAATCAGGATAACCTTTCAAATAACAACAATGTTGATTCCATGTGAGTTTACAAATGACAATCAGAAGTGAGGTCTTAGTATTGTATTTACCTAAAGTACAGTGTTTTACGATTGAAGGTTATAGTACGTTAGAGAATTGTAGTAATGGCAGCCACCCGGGGCCAAGGAAAATAATAGAACAATAATTTGGTGTTAACAGTATAGAATCATCACAAAATTATCCTCTTTTTACTCTTGGCCATTTTCTTCTCACCGCTATTCTACTCACCGATTTCATCAATTGCTTTATGTTTTCCTTCAAATAGTTCGTTAGCGATGAATTAGTTAGATAATGGCGTATTGGTTTCTATCATTAGTTCCTTAACAGATTTCCGACTGGTAAATTCCGCCTTCTGGTCATTGACACATTGATAATAAACAGTTCAACAAACAGAAGATGACTCTCTTTTACTGGAGAGACCAAAAAAAAACCCATTGTTTTTAGCAAAAGATCAACAATATTTTAAGCTTCACAGTCGTCGAGTTCAGAACCTTTTGTGTTGGATCTGTTTGACGGCGGCCTTTTTTTCTGGCGGCTCTGAGTTGTGTTACAAATAATTTCATTTTCAAGATCGATAAACCGAAATGAACTGAAAATTGGAAGTGACATTCGTTAAATTAACAATATTTACTATTATTCTATTGTATAACGTTTCAACAAAATACCTTCTCCAGAAACACATCAGTAGTATATGATTACATTATTGTTTTTCTAATTTTAACTAAATTAAAGTTTGCTTGTTCAACTTCTGTTTCATATAACGTGATATTGATAAATTTTGTAAAATATGACTACAAGATGTTGTTGGTTATTATGTAGATGTTTGTCGTAAGTGTGTTACGTCTTGTAAAACGTTTCTGAGATGGACATAAATATACAATGCCTGACTTACCATTGCCATGGCGACTTGTCTGGCGAAACTAAGCATATCAGACGGTACAATCACACCATTGTCAATTCCACCAGAATCCTGAACCAGAGAATAAATAATTTCACTCTGACCGTCTGTTCTCTTTCTGAAATCACCTTCCATTCGACATTTTCTAAAACAAAGTAGAAAACTCGCATAAAACAAAATGGACATTTTCCATAAGCGGAAATTGAAAAAAATTTAAGAAACATGTTAAGAAGCTAGTATCTGAAATAAGACTGATAATAACCTCTAATTAGGAACAAAGCTCGGTTTTGGAGGACGCAAACTTGTTAAATGATTCAGGCTAACAAAGTTTCAATCCAAATAATTGACAACTTTCGTTCGCTCGCTCGTTCCTCCATGGCAGTGACACGTAGCCTACACACTGCAATGATACTTCAGTGGCCCTGCTCTCTCCCTCCCACCTTAATACTTCTAAAGTATTATATAATTGCCCGAGAGCCCCAGCTCAGTCTGTTATCCTTAAAACAATAGTGCCTAGGCCACTAATGATACCACGAATATTGGTAAAAATAGAACCGATACAGAAGTTTATTCCATATTTTCACAGAAGTCATAGAGCGGAAATTTATTAGGCTTCACAGAGGGCATAAATATGAAATATAACTTAACCTTTGACCTCTATTACAAACAAACTCAGTGATAGTAATAAAGGGAATTAACCCATTATTATAAAAAAATGTTAATTCTGTTTCCATCGTTATGTAATGCACCATGTTCTCACATGGCGTCTTAAAATCATATTAAAACTATTTAGTAATGTATTCACCAGAAAGCATGTTTCTTATAGCAGTGATAATTCAATTGAGGTGTTTTGTTATTTTTCAGTTGTCGCCGTACAGAACGTTGAAGACATTGCTTCCAACCCATATTGTTAAAAGACGCCTATAATAGTTAATCTCACTGCAAGATGAGTTAAAACCTTGATAATATTTACAACAATGGAGGCGGAGGCGGGGGGGGGGTGTGGTTGGCTATCAAGGGCATGCTCAGTTGACACCAATCTTTCTTGGTGAACATAAAATATTGCACAAATCAGACACATCTACGACTTAATTGACTCTCTTGCATGCTTGTCAAACATCAATACAATACTCGTTTGATAAATGCCGACATAAAATACCAACAAGTGCCAACCACCTATGTTGTTGTTCATCTAGGAAAGTGCATCTAAACTAACAAACAATTGGTAAATTTACCCCTGATGCATGCCAAGATATGTAGATATGGAATGGAATGCAGGCAGTGATATATATGGTGGCTTATATAGGACACATGAGGTATTGTTTTAGTCATACTACGAAGATAACCACCCAATCGTCATCACCATTGTGTAATATAGTGTAATTGGGGGGTACAAACATTTTTTACAATAACATAATATCCAATAACGTGATGCCCAATGACGTGATGCCCAATGAATAAACCTAATAACGTATGACAAAATGCCCTATAACGTTATGCCCAATGACGTGATGCCCAATGACATAAAGCCTAATAACGTAATGACAAAACGCCCTATAACGTTATGCCCAATGACGTGATGCCCAATGACATAAAGCCTAATAACGTAATGACAAAAGCCCTATAACGTTATGCCCAAATTGCCAGACGTGATGCCTAAACGTATCAACACTGGAGAACATCATTAACGACTTCAATGCATGAGTTTCGTACTTCCGTTGGTCTATTCTTATTAAATTGCAGACTATCCAGAGTTCACTTCAATTAAAGAAGGGGAACTTATAGTTGGCTATGAGCTCAATAAAATTAGTCGGTACAGCAATTATCAAAACGACATCCGTTTCAAAATATTGCATCCGTCCTACACCAGAACCAGTAATATGCAACTATGGGGGTAATTTTTACAATACAACTTACTTTAAGAAAGTCTGTAGATTACCATGGGGAATAAATTCCATAATTAACGCCACGGGTTCAGAAATTGTACAAGCCCCAATCATAGACACAATGTTTGGATGATGTCCAATTCTTTTCATTAGGCTGATTTCGGCTACTAGATCTTCTTTATAAGACAATGGGGCACCTTCTGCAATAGAAAAATATTCACATTTGTTTAGATTTTCTAAAATTATATTATAATAAATCCACATACATAATGAGTAATAAGATGAAGTTGGTAATAACTTGACATTGTGAAGATGTATAAGATGAAGTTAGTAATAACTTGACATTGTGAAGATGTATAAGATGAAGTTAGTAATAACTTGACATTGTGAAGATGTATAAGATGAAGTTTGTAATAGCTTGACATTGTGAAGATGTATAAGATGAAGTTAGTAATAACTTGACATTGTGAAGATGTATAAGATGAAGTTAGTAATAACTTGACATTGTGAAGATGTATAAGATGAAGTTTGTAATAGCTTGACATTGTGAAGATGTATAAGATGAAGTTTGTAATAGCTTGACATTGTGAAGATGTATAAGATGAAGTTTGTAATAGCTTGACATTGTGAAGATGTATAAGATGAAGTTTGTAATAGCTTGACATTGTAAAGATGTATAAGATGAAGTTTGTAATAGCTTGACATTGTGAAGATGTATAAGATGAAGTTAGTAATAACTTGACATTGTGAAGATGTATAAGATGAAGTTTGTAATAACTTGACATTGTGAAGATGTATAAGATGAAGTTTGTAATAGCTTGAATTGTGAAGATGTATAAGATGAAGTTAGTAATAGCTTGACATTGTAAGATGTATAAGATGAAGATTGTAATAACTTGACATTGTGAAGATGTATAAGATGAAGTTTGTAATACTTGACATTGTGAAGATGTATAAGATGAAGTTGTAATAACTTGACATTGTGAAGATGTATAAGTGAAGTTTGTAATAACTTGACATTGTAAAGATGTATAAGATGAAGTAGTAATAATTGACATTGTGAAGATGTATAAGATGAAGTTTGTAATAGCTTGACATTGTAAGATGTAAAGTGAAGTTTTAATAATTACATGTGAAGATGTATAAGATGAAGTTTGTAATAGTTACATTGTAAGATGTATAAGATGAAGTTTGTAATAGTTGACATTGTGAAGATGTATAAGATGAAGTTAATAGATTGACATTGTAAAGATGTATAAGATAAGTTTGTAATGCTTGACATTGTAAGATGTATAAGATGTCGTAATAGCTTGACATGTGAAGATGTATAAGATGAAGTTTGTAATAGCTTGACATTGTAAAGATTATAAGATGAAGTTTGTAATGTTTAGAGAATGTGTATACGACATTGTAAGATGTATAGATGAAGTTTGTAATGGCTTGACATTGTCGAAGATGTATAAGATGAAGTTGTAATAACTTGATATTGTAGATGTATGAAGATGATGTTTGTAATGCTTGACATTGTGATGATGTATAAGATGAAGTTGTAATAGCTTGACATTGTAAGATGTATAAGATGAAGTTTGTAATACTTGACATTGTGAAGATGTATGAGATGAAGTTGTAATGGGCTTGACATTTTGAAGATGTATAAGATGCAGTTTGTAATAGCTTGACATTGTAAAGATGTATAAGATAAAGTTTGTAATAGCTTGACATTGTAAAGATGTATAAGATGAAGTTTGTAATAACTTGACATTGTGAAGATGTATGAGATGAAGTTTGTAATGGCTTGACATTGTGAAGATGTATAAGATGAAGTTTGTAATAGCTTGACATTGTAAAGATGTATAAGAAAAAGTTTGTAATAGCTTGACATTGTAAAGATGTATAAGATGAAGTTTGTGTTATCTGGTTCTGGCAGAGCATTAATGTACTGTTACAGAGTTTCTCTAAATGCCAAGTACAAACCCATTGTAAACATCTTGTTAAGTCAAGTGTACTTCAAATTAACCTGGGGGGATTCTATATAAAGAATAACAATATACTCGTATAACTAATTACATATATTTTTTTTATTTCTAATTTTTAATTTGATCTACAGTAGATATCGGTCATACTTAGTTTGAATTAGTTGTCTTTGGTTTTAGATATCAATTCAAAGACGTTACAAATATATATTTTCTCGCTTTTAATTAAAAGGAATACTTTTTTAATATTTACAATTCTCCAGGTTCTTGTAATTCCACAAAATAAAGACGAGATAAAGTGATATTTGGTTTAAATGGTTTTAGAGACAGTTTTACAAGAGGAACAGTCGAGAAACTGAACATCGGAATGGAATAAATATACCCTCTACCATGTTCCCGCTACATGACATTAATTATATCGATACTGAAGAACGGAGTAATCTAATTTATCAAAAATCTGTTTAGATCTACTTTCAGTTTCAAGTACAACCCATCTTGAAACTGAATATTCAGCCTATGGGCTTACCATTTTAAGACTACAAAAGCAGTATGGAATGTCAAGTATGCCATCTATTTTAATTCAAAAAATGAAATGAATTTGTTGATGTAAGATCTAACCAACAAAGAGAGAGACATCAGATATTCTCAAAGACTTGCCCAGTGTGGTATTTGATTCGATTGTTTAGAAGGGTAATAAATTTTCGGGAAGGGTAACAAATGTATATGTATAATATTTTCAGGATGCAAGCCCCACTCCCACTATCCACCCTGTACCTGAAAAGGGAGTATCTGGTTCAACATTTGTTCATTTTGGTAGAACAAGCAATGCATCAAAAACAATCTAATGTTGAAATGTTATTTCATTTGCGACTGAAATTACGTTTTTTATTTTGTCGTTTTTTTAGACTCTTGCTACAACTAGCACAATAAATTCTTTCGTTTTATTAACCCATTTCAGTAAATTAACACACTCCAGACGTCTGCATATTTCTGACAGGTAAGCTACATGTCGATACCTCATGCTGTGAACATTGGCAGTAATAATTCTATTCAGTGAACATCAACTAAAGGCGGTGTGTGGTAGACAGCAAACAAACTATCAAATTAACTTAATGATATATAGTTTTGACACTGATACCCCTCCGTACAGCATATGGCGGGTATATCGAAACAGCTGTAAAGGAATTCAACAAAGAAACTTGCTCTTTGCTAACAAACAATTATGATATTTAGGTATGAATACGATCGGTCTCGAAATAGGCCAGCAGTTTATTTGATCGGAATGACTGGCACCCAAGTCTTGGCACCGTTACAGACTTCTTATTTTACTATTCAAAATACTACGTTACGGTTCCAGAAAGATCAAATACGCATGTTTATTTCTTCAACCAATGCCTAGTTTAAGTTCAAGATGTTTGGCCAATAGTTTCTATATACATAAAAAGTTTCTGACAGAAAAAAAACATGACTTAAGAAAAATAGAAATGAAAATAGCAAGAGCTAGATAAACAAAGGTGCTTGAAGAAGATTCGGGGTAATTCTTAGATCATCAGTAAAATGTCGAGAACCGGTTGTATAGTTGCCCGCCGACATTATTTGTTCCAGAATGTACACCTGGTTTATCAATAGTGAACAACGAAATCAAATGAAATGACGGAGTTTAACGTCCTGGGCACGTCCATTGGCTAATTAAGATGGCAATAGTGAACAGCAAGTTGCAAACACGATATCCGTAGTCGAGAATGGCATCGTGTTCTTATAACACCGCTCTTTCAATGAAGGCGGAATTAACTTGAAAAACTATGAAACATATCCAATGGTCTGTCGTGAAATTTCCGCCATCTTTACAATATTTTACGGTTATGAATGGCCACCATTATTTACTGGAAGCGTGTTCATATTGTTACGTGATAACGAAATTCTACAACCATGCAAATAAGAATACTTAAATAATGTTTTGAGGTCGAATACCACGACCTCCAATAGTCATTTTTGATGAGAATAACATCGTTTATTTTGATAAGAACGTAATAAGTCAGTTAACTGTAGTCTGAATTTAGTAAGGTCAAGGGAGATAATGTTGACTCTCCTGTCGTGGAGTTATATTTTGTATTGTAGAGTTAGCCATTATAGACGTCATTGAGCCAAGTCCTGTAAATAACAAAATCCACAAAATACGTTTTTTTCAATTTAAAGTAGGCCTACTTCTAAGACGAATCAGTAGCCCGATGGTTAATGGATTTTTGATGTTCAGAGAAGACAAAACAAAATGTTTATCTTTACAGTTTAAGTGAAATTTAATTGGACGTCACAGGGTTTCCGAGACAGAATCGGGATTATATTATAGATCATGCAGATTGAGATAATACAATAAATTAAATATAAACATGAATTGAAACATTGGTTCCCGTCGAGCTTTCAAATTGAATAACGAAACATTCATATCAATTTACTAACTTTACTTATTTCAGATTCTTTTATTTAATTAATTCTGTTTATTCACCCATTTCCTGTTCATAAATTAATTTATTAATTTATTTATTTAATTATTTTATTTATTTCATTTATTCATTTATTTAATTTATTTATTGATTTGTTTATTTATTCATTTATTTAATTTATTTATTGATTTGTTTATTTATTCATTTATTTAATTTATTTATTGATTTGTTTATTTATTCATTTATTTAATTTATTTATTGCTTTGTTTATTTAATCATTAATTCATTTATTTAATTTATTTATTGATTTGTTTATTTATTCATTTATTCAATTTATTTATTGATTTGTTCATTTATTTATTTATTTGTTTATTTATTTTATTCAATCATTCATTCATTTAATCATTTAGCCTATTTATTTATTAAATTTTGTTTTGTTTTATTCATTCAAAAATTTATTTATTCATCCATTTATTTATTCATTTCATTATTTCAGAAACTTCTGCATCCTTTGTGCGAAGTGATTATAAGTTTATTAAAAGATAACGAGTAAGGTATTTTACTAACAAGTCAATATACGGTTACTATTCACAACGCCAGCAGGCGAAAATAGACTTTTCTATTAATGCATGTATTGTGTTGTAACAATTCCCTTGACAATGTATTTTCACCAAGATAAAACAGAATAAACTAATTAGAACAAGTAATAAGGTGGGCGGAATTATTTTCACGATTTGAATCTTTAAGTTCTTGCGTACTAAGGTTCTGTTTTTTTTTTTATTAAATATATTTTGTATACGTTTTTATGCTCAATTATATTATTTTGTATGTATTGTATCCTACTTGTATTTTGTAATTTCTGTATTTTGTCTTTATTCACAATATCAAGCTATTACAGACTTCATCTTATACATCTTTACAATGTCAAGCTATTACAAACTTCATCTTATACATCTTTATAATGTCAAGCTATTACAAACTTCATCTTATGCTTCTTTATAATGTCAAGCTATTACAAACTTAATCTTATACTTCTTTATAATGTCAAGCTATTACAAACTTCATCTTATACATCTTTATAATGTCAAGCTATTACAAACTTCATCTTATGCTTCTTTATAATGTCAAGCTATTACTAACATCATCTTATACATCTTCACAATGTCAAGCTATTACAAACTTCATCTTATACATCTTTATAATGTCAAGCTATTACTAACTTCATCTTATACATCTTCACATGTAAGTTATTTGTATAGCATATTGTTAAGATGTATAAGATGAAGTTTGTAATAGCTTGACATTGTGAAGATGTATAAGATGAAGTTTGTAATAGCTTGACATTGTGAAGATGTATAAGATGAAGTTTGTAATAGCTTGACATTGTGAAGATGTATAAGATAATGTTAGTAATAGCTTGTTATTGTGAAGATAAAACTATTTAGGAAGAAGGTAGACCTGGTAATGTTTTCTGAAGGAAACTATTAAAGATTGTTGAAACTACCAGTCGAACGTTCTATTTACTGTAACTTAGTGTTGGTATGTCTATCAAAGATTGGTTCTCGTATGCAATTACAAGAAAAATATACAAAGGTGAGCGTAACAGTACTGTAGGCTATTCAAATATACTACACAAATAACAATGACGTCATTATATTGTGTGTAATAATAAACACATCATCAACCAAGAGATAAAGTGAACAGATTAGACGCCATTTTTATTGATGTAGAATCAGATACGTTGGTTTATCAAGACAAGCAAAAATTGGGATTCTGCCATTTTCCGTCATGCCATGTAACTAATTACAATTTATTGTGTAGAAACACAAGATTAATCTTGTTAGGCTTATCTGTATATAAAGCCATTAGTGACTTGATGTATGTCTGTGCAGGGTGAGAGGTGAACAGTCTAATTTTTATTTGGAACAATATTAGACAGCTTTTATCGCAAGTGTTTTATTAAATTAGGATTCGATCCAAGAAAACAATATGTTACCATAGGTATCGTTCCAAAATTCACGACTTTAATTGTTGCCTGACTTTGGTTAAGTTGACTTGAGGTAAGTGTTCTAGAAATAGTCTGGACTAATTGAGACTACTACGACCACCATCATTTTGTCTACCACTGACTTTGTGTTCTTATAGTTAAGATTTGATTTATAACGCGCTTCCAAATATAGAATTAGCTCAAGGAATTATTTTCAACGTGTTTCAGTAATAGAAATCCTAGTCAACCCCCTTGACAATTCCGTAGACTCTATCCTAACACCACCAAGTCCTCACCCCCTCCTCCACCCTTTCATTGCCAACAGATAATATCTCAACAACTCAAATATCTGAATGAACTTACCTTTAACGAGTTTAATGGCGACTTTTCTATCGTTATAATACCCAGTGACTACTTTTCCAAAAGCTCCCTGTCCAATGGTAGCACAGAACTTCAACTGTCGAGGGTCAAGTTCCCATTCATCGCTGATCACCATCAGCTGGTTGGAGTAGTCCGATTTACCTGCTAAAGTAAAAAAAGAAATGAAATGAAATGAATGGAGTTTTACGTCCTCTTCTTCTGCACCTTATCAGTTATGGGCTAATGAAGACAGGCAACGCCATGCAGTGTAAAACAAGGTTAATTTCCCTAGGACAGCGGTATTAACCTACTTTCTTGCGATTTCCAACTGTCTAGAGGTTTTTAACGTACACAGCCTGTAGCACTCAGGGCCTTAGCTATAAGGAAGTTCAGCGAACTCTACAGAAACTGCTGATAATTATCGAATAACCTAAATTTCATGATATTAAAATCATATTTTATCGGCTAAGCGTGCTATTAACCTCTTTCCAGACTCAATTTGTTTTAAAACGATAGTCATTTCCATAAGATGAGAAATAAAACCCAAAGGAACAAAAGATTTAAATCAAAATCTGTCATTAAAAAAAAATTGAGAAGGCGACACTGTCACACTTTTTTTTAATGATAAATTATTATTTTTTTTTTAATATTCCGACAGGGATAGACAATATTGTTCATACCTCCTACGTTTGATTTATAACTGTTACTTTTAGCGACTGTAGACTTTGTGATAATTATATCCTTAAAACTTTGTCTTTTTTTATAGATTAATAAGGAAATAAAACCAACAGCTACAATACTGAATATACAGGTGACCGCAATTATAACTCCCCTTAACGCCTCAACATCATGTTCTGAAATTAGATAAATTAATTAAATAAATAAATGATTGAATAGAGAAAACGAAATGAATAAAAATATGGGTGGTTGAAATCCATAATGAACAAAAAAAAATGATTGAATGAATAAAAAAAATGAACGAAAAAAATGAATGAAAAAATGAATAAATAAAAGATTGAATAATAAGATATATAAAATAAAATAAAAGAAAAATACACAGTAAAAATGACGTGAACCATGGAATAAATGAATGGTTAAAATGAATTAATAATAGACAATTATATAACTCAATAAATAAATAAAAAAAAAACTGATTTAGAATTATTTCTAATGTGTAAGAAAAGAACTCAAGTTTTTCATTGTGAAAAATGATCCCGACGCTAACCTATACAAGTTTATAAAAAATGGAAAAAAGAAACATTTAGTTATTGCAATAAAAATGCTACCAATGTTAATAAAGCAGCCAAAAATAATCGACATTTAGAAAAGCCATTAACTCGATTGTTAAGCTCTCCTAAAAAAAATAAATCACAACTATTTGGAAAAGAATTCCGCTTTTTTAACGTTACAGAAGGCATAACACCAACCACGTGGTTTTGGCAGAACGTGAACGTAAAGAATTAACATAACATGGTAGCAAAATCAGCCGTTTCTTAGTCATAAAATTAACCAAAAGTTCATAACGGTTTCATTTTGTAAGAATTCAACCACGAAAAAGTAGTAAAAAGAATGGCCAACGGACTATCGCGGTCTTTAACAACCAAATAAACCAAAAGTTCACCAGGGTTTCAAGAATTGATAGGAAGAATGGGTAATAGGGAATTTCACACGAACCAACTAAAAACTAACATCATTTAGTAACTTCATTATAGAAAAATAAGCGAAGAGTTAAAAAGATGTGTATTTCAAAACAGAAGTAATTCAAAAAGAAACACGAAACCTTTAGGCCTTAATTGACTCGCAGTGTATTTTGGTAATACGAAGCGTAAAACCTGAATGATTGCATCTGTTCGATAGAGTTTTTTACGCCAGAATGTGGTCTGGTGAAGGCACGTTGAAAGACCGTACATTTGTTATTCAGGATCAAACAGATTTCTTCAATATGTATGTCATGCTATAAAAAGATTACGTTTCGTTTAAAAAGTTTAAGTGGTTCTAGACACGGTTTTTTAACATAATAGGTAATTGTCTTTTCTTTTGCAGCAGTTAGATTCAATTAAATAACAGCTATGACGTCATACTGGGTTCTATTTATCATTTCTCTATATGAATGAAGAAAACTTTTCAATTTATCAAAATAAGCTCACTTTCAATATGTAACAATGTCATATAAAATCAGTAAAGATACAGAGAGAGCTGAAAACAATAGGAATATATACTAATGTAGGGTTGTTTTTAATATTCTGCACTAAATAAAGTATGTAAAAAATAACTTCACTTGAAGTAAAAGTTGCGTGATTTATAATCCATATATAATATACCATATCATATTAATATTCGATATAAAAATATTTCTTCTTTCGGTTGTAAGAATAACAGCCAAGAAGGTCCAGATGACTTAATCTGAATTTATTAAAGTTAAATAAGTCAGTGAGTTCATCACTGTTCAAACTGTTATCGTGCTTTAACCCTTACGTATTACGTTTCCCGACAATTTTGTTACAACCCAGTTCTGTAAACGTGACATAAGGTCTGAGGGGTAGGTGCCGAGTCGACTCAGTGTGATTTTACAATCAATAGTCTCAGAAACGAGAATTTTGTTGCTTGAAAGTATTCAGCTATGAGATAGCTTTAAAAAATTGCCAATGGACGTGCATTTCGTCCTCTGACCTACTTACTTTTCCTCATGTGTACTGCCATTGGTTGATCGTCCACTGTGAAATCAGCTAGAGATGTATTGATGTACAACCATTGGCTGTCGTATATCGTAGGTTGACCTGCGTCAGTCAAATACTCAGCGTCCGCCTTAAATAAAATCATATAGTAAAAATGAACACCATAATATTGATAGGTAATGTGTAGATTTGTGAAACTCTGTTCGCGTAAGCAAACCTGAAGATAATGTAAATTGTTGAAACGTTGTACTTAATTGTTTATTTAGTTTATACAATACATGCAATAACGTAGAAATCAGTAATTTCTGATCCGGCTTAAGAAAAAAATTGAATTTACCCGAACTCTGAAAAAATTATCCGGTTCTAAACTTAGCACATAATAGTTTTGAGGCGCCCTCTGCAGGCCAGTTAGAAAATATTCAGCATTTCCAGCCATTTCCCAAGCTATGCTATAATTGACAGCTGATTGGTTGAATGGTGGAGACCACGTGACATTGATATCAACTGTGTATGTATTCGGGTTGAAGACGACGGAGCTGTAGTTTAGGTGCCACATCAAGGAATCCGGTTCTGTAAAGAAACACAATATACACTCTTAGAAATCAATGAAGTCTCTTCAGGATCCAGGGAGTTACTAGCATACGGTTGTGTTTATCATTGGACCCTTATGATATTTTCGATCGTGACGTCACAACGAACGAAACACATTGAGTTAGAAATGCAAATGTTCAATAAGAATCTGTATGTTCCTCCGAAAAATATATTAAGTAAGGAAACATTATTTAGGTCCCTTCAAAACCTATACATAAGGAAAATTGAATATTTCGTTTATAAAAAATTTCATTGAAACTTTCAGAATAAGCCTAATTTAAAAGTTAAACCCATTCTTTATATATCAGAGTCGAAGTTTTTAACACGCGGGTATACACATACTTCTGATGTTAGAATTAAATCAACGATGTTTACATTTTACACCAAATCAAAGCCAAAACTTAATCTTAAACCCACATTTTCTTTAAATTATTTTGTTTTATCGAAAGAAACGTAATGTTTTAACATGTATATATAATTATTAAGTGATAATTACTGGGATTATTCCCTGGGAATCGTCTGCGAGGTCATAATTTTCTTTTCTCTTAAAAGTTTATTATTCGAGGTTGATATTATTACATTATTGGCGTTTTTAACAGTTTGGCGTCACACAGATTCTATTGAACAATATAATAATGACGTCACATCGTATTACTGAACAGCATAATAATGACGTCACACAACACTTTTGAATCGTAAATAATTACGTCGCACGTGACAGTGACGTCACACGGCATAACCTGAACAGCATAATGACGACACAAGGCATAATTAATAAGTAAAAACAGCATTATTACACTTTAGTAATAAGGTCAAAAGGCAATGTTGAGTTATTGTGAGGAAAATTGGCAAGGAAAAAGGGGAGGAAATCTTGCCACGAGACGTTAAAGAGTAAGCAAAAGAAAGTTTTATTTCGATAGTGACTTACCATTTAAAGATTTCTGTTCTGCTATTTTTTCCTCCCGGGTCAATCGGATACATTTTGTGAAAGTGTTATCAGGTGTTTCACATTTAGGGGTTGATAACATGATATAGGAGTTAATATCGACGTCCGTCTGTAGCTCGACCCGTACCATATATTCAGAGTTATACAGTACCCGTCGGATCGTTCTGTGAGGCTGAAATAGAAAGCATTAGTTCGTTAGAAAACACCAGATATCACTTTATATTTGAACTTATCAGCCCCGAACTCTGATTTGTGATGCTTTTCTATAAAATTGCCATCGTCTATAACTGTTTGAAAACATAAGTTCGTCTGAAACACCCGAAGTCATTCTGGTTTTGAACGCTTTAACATTTATTCGGAGTAATTTTTTTCCTGGCGTTTGACATATTTTACGTAACGACTCCTAAATACTCTAAAATCATAAATATGGTGCAGACGAGGAGGACGTAAAACGTTTCATATCATTTCATTTAATACAATCATTAAAACTACATTAAGGACAATAGTGTTACAAAGTAATACAATATGAAACAGAATTAAACTACAATAGTATGATATATTTCATTATATTACGTTAAGAGTGTAGGTGGATAATATCATTATATTCCCTCGCAAAATTGTTTTCAAGGGATAATAGGTCTTAGAATGGTCATACAATTTATAAATTTCAAACTTGGCCAAAAAGAACTCTATTCATCAATAAATAACATAAGAAATATATAAATATCAAAAAAAAAAAAACCTAAGTAATTATCCATAAAGATCCATTTGATTTTTAAAAAACTCTTTATTAATTGATTAAGCGTTTTTCAAAAATAACTTAGTTTTGTGAGTTTTCCAAATTCTGTTACTTTATGACACCAAGTAAGTTCCCTGATGAATATATACTCATATTGACCACTCTTGAGAACTTAAATTTTATGTTGAAAACGCGGTTTTAACTTTTTTTTAAAACACATCTTTACAATCCCAATAAAAGGGACAATTTGATTTCTTAAGTATCTGGGAAAAAAGGTACCAAAATCTAGAGAAGCGTATCTAAAAATTTGTCTTTTATCCCAAATGACTTGTACAACAAAACAAACCATTTAAAAGGCTAACGTCATCCCTTTGAACTCGCTATATTTGGGTTGATGTTGAAACTTACCTGTTCTCTAAGTCTAAAAGGACACGTGGCCTGTTTGTGTTCCGGAGGATGGTCACATGACGGCATTCCAGCATACTTGTTGCACGTGCTCAAAAACCAATGGACATCGTAGAACACCACATCTTCCAGATTGCCACTTAAGTCTGGATGTTGCCACAATATTTCCATTTCCAATTCGCCATTCTTCAGTTCAGTTATATTGTAAGAAATATTGAATTTGGTATCCACGAATATTGAGCCACCTGGATGCTCCTTTAACCCACCAGTTAGTTCTGGAGATGGTAACACACCTTTAAAAACAGGAGAAAATAATGAAAATTGGATTAAAATATAACAACTGAAACCAAAATCATAGTACATGCCTCTGAAGTTAAATTTCCAACGTAAGAGCCCCTATTATATTTTGTCGGTGTATCTGGTTGGTTTAGTAAGAACCATCAGCAAAAAGCAAACAAAAACTGGATAATTAACGATATTTCGGACTACTTGTGCAACTTCTATCAGTAATAGATTTTCCGTATTGAATAGTAACAGGTTCTTGACCAAGTCGCTCCATATATATCATGTCAGAAATAACATGAATGGAGTTTTACGTCCAACTCTTCTGTACCTTATGGGTTAATGAAGACGGTTATAGTATGTTAGAAGAGGCACGTGAATCGAATAACTAACTCCTTGTTCAAGGATATCATAATAATTTGAATTCAGATGATCTATATCAAGAGTTTGGAAGTTAATTGTACATGACTATAATATTGTTCATCAACGCGAACTATTATTTCTTCCGTTATTACAGTCATAAGAACTATTATTATGTATTATAGATATACAACTCCATCCTTTAATATTAAGCAACGTTTCAATTCACATACAGCAATCTTTATCAAGTTATACAATAATAGATATAGTAACTTTAGATAAATAAGACCACTATTATAGATATAATACTCCTTCCTTTAATTTAAGCAACGTTTCAATTCACATACAGCAATCTTTATCAAGTATACAATAATAGATATAGTAACTTTAGTAAAAGACCACTATTATAGATATACTACTCCATCCTTTAATTTTGCAACGTTTCAATACAGATCTACGGCAATCTTTTGCAGACGATACATATGAAATTAGTCAGTAAGTTGATAAAAATGAAAAAACAACGAACCAATGACATTGAAATTAGGTTTAAATTTGACTTCTGCTACCAAACCCTCTTCGTTTACCGCCACCAGTTTAAATTCAGGAACATAAGGTAGTTCGTCTCGTTTTAATGACACTATTTCTGAGGCTTGCTGAAATACAACGTGAAAATGGTCAAATGTCGTTAATTTGTTAGTTTTTTGAACCTACATAACAGGCGGTTATTGATCTATAAAGATGTATATATATATATATAAGCTACCAACTACTACGAAAACCAACAACTACCCCATCCGTGATATCAGCATCCGCTAGAACGAACATTAACTTGTCATCTACCAACAGCTACATAGTCTGTGATATCAGTTAGCTGGAAGCGAAAGTTAACTTGTCATCTACCAACAACTATCTAGTTTGTGATATCAGTATCCACTGGAAGCGAACGTTAACTTGTCATCTACCAACAACTACTTAGTTTGTGATATCAGCATCCACTGGAAGCGAACGTTAACTTGTCAACCAACGTCAGGTACGACGAGGTTATCTAGCGAAGACCGTCTCTTCACTTCACAAGCCAATACGAAATGAGTCTCATGCTTTAACCTGGCGAAGAATGATATGATAGGCCTTAGCCTCCTCTTTGTACGAGTAGAACACGGTGCCTCAGTTTATTGTCCGTACGACTAGACGCTTTTTCTATGTCAGTCCCTCAGACCTGCATCACTGACAAGGGGAAACAGTGCTAAACTGACCTATACTGGGATGGAAACCTGGACTTTCAGGTTAGCGGGAAGCGTTTAACTCACTGAGCCACCGTGACTGGCGTCTAATACAAGATATTGGGGACAATGATCTCTATTAGAACATTACCAGGGTTATTCTATGGAATTATGCACCATGAATAAAAACTCCTACTGGTGAGCGAGTTAAAAATGAAGTACCCAATCCCTACCAATTTGACCCCTAGGGCTAAACGCTTATCAAAACAGCATGGTACCTTCTTATTGTAATCAGACAATAACATTTCAATAAGGAGATTATTAACGTCAATAAATGAAATGTGATGACAAATGGTCAACATCAGTAACCATGGTTTGTACAGAAAGTATTTCAAATGAATTTCATATTTATATATTTTCCCGCCATCTGCTTCAAATCTGACAAATTAGCAGACGACAAAATGAAAACAAGGAAATGAAGAAGTTTTACTTTTATTTCTGTGTTGAAATTAAATACGGCAAAATTTTAACATATGTTCCTATCATGTCGGCTTGGCTTTAAATTAGGTTTTACTCCATTCTTACTCTTTTTTTCTTTTCTAAATTAAGACTATATTTGTCTGTACTCGATAACAAACTGTTCGAACAAAGGAAAATGATTTACTAGTATATTGAGCATCAATTGAAGTCTAATCACCGGTGGTACAAGGGTTAACATGACTAGAACTGAGCGGAGCTATACTTAAACTCACTATACGAAAGACCCAGCTACCAATTAAATAGTTAAGGGTGTTGGCAATAAAATATTTTATAGATAAAATACTGCATATGACATTCTACTGAAATGAAATGAATGGAGTTTTACGTCCTTCTCTTCTACACATGACATTCTATTTGAATACATAGATATATTTTTTGATTAATATAATACAATTTCGAAATTTGTACGAAACTTCCTCATTAAATTCATAATTTCTTTCTAAACATTTTCGTTCTCCAAGTTATACCTTGATTTCATTTCGTTCGATTTAAAAAGTCACGGTTCGACACTTCCGATGATTGATTTGGTTTTCGATTATATTTAAAAAGTAGTCAAAAGTTCTAAACATTTTTCGCTTAGCTTAGCTAAATAATTTCCATTTCTATGACTAAAGTATTATTGGTTAAACGAATGGTGAAACTATCTCTTAAAACATTCAAATCTAAATAGCCGAAATTTTAATCCAGGATTCAATTAATCTAGTATCATGAGAAACATTTGAAAGATTATGTTCCTAAGAAACAGTTCCAAATGAACTCAAACACTATCCCAGTATTTCTTTTCTCTTCTATTATTTTAGAGATGAAAAACTATTATTTATCTACAGTTTTTTTTTTCATCCAGATATCTTTTGAGTTAGAAATAAAAATTGGCGATGTTTATGTAAGAATTCAACCTTTCAGAATGCTGGTTAGACACGATTCCTTGCAATTGGCACCATCTCAATACAGTTAACAGGTGGCTGTAGGCGAACTATTCTCAATAGATTTACATCAGCCTATACTTTGAGCACTGTGGTTCATTTATTAATAGGGCACGGCTTGCTACTCTAAAATAGCCTAAAATGACAAGTTTCTCAATATCTTGCCAATAAACTGCAGGGAAAGTCACAAGTAAAGTTTCTAGACAATTGTATCGTTTCACTCTATTCCTTTAAATCAAAGTCTAACATTTCCTTTAAATCAAAGTCTAACATTTCCTTTAAATCAAAGTCTAACATTTCCTTCAAATCAAAGTCTAACATTTCCTTTAAATCAAAGTCTAACATTTCCTTTAAATCAAAGTCTAACATTTCCTTTAAATCAAAGTCTAACATTTCCTTAAATCAAAGTCTAACATTTCCTTTAAATCAAAGTCTAACATTTCCTTTAAATAAAGTCTAACATTTCCTTTAAATCAAAGTCTAACATTTCCTTTAAATCAAAGTCTAACATTTACCTTAAATCAAAGTCTAACATTTCCTTTAAATCAAAGTCTAACATTTCCTTTAAATCAAAGTCTAACATTTCCTTTAAATCAAAGTCTAACATTTCCTTTAAATCAAAATCTAACATTTCCTTTAAATCAAAGTCTAACATTTCCTTTAAATCAAAGTCTAACATTTCCTTTAAATCAAAGTCTAACATTCTCAGATATTTTTCTGCATTAAAAATGCACAGATTGTAAAATGAAATAAAATTAAATAGAGTTTTACGTCCTTCTCTTCTACACCTTACGGGCTAAAGAAGATGGACACAGTTTGTAGGATGTGTTCCCAAAGTTATGGCGTTGGGTCATTGTTTTAATTTTTGGGCTCGACTAAAATACACCAAGCCTGACCGTGAGACATGTTTTTCATTTACCAAGTTATTTATTCAATTTTTGTAGCTTCGGTCAGCCTAAGGTCACGATAATGAAAGTTACTAGTAGAAGAAATCAGCCATTCCCAGAATCTGTCAGTAAAGGTGTTTGTGGAATCTAGGATGGCCGATTCCACCAGATGGTCTTGACAGACGTCTTCTCATCTTGGTTCCATTTTCACTCAACCAAACTGTTTAAGTATCATATTTAACGAAAGACAGAATTGAACGTAATAACTCGAGACTGTGGTATAATGAGCCTAGGGTGCTCTGCCCTAGTGGTGTCATTAGATTCCGGGGCTTGCGAGTAAGGCTCAGCTGACGTTTAAAAACCAATATGATAAATTTGAAATTTCAACTTTAGGGAGCCACATCCATGCCCCGCGGGTAACCCTATAGATCCGACACCTATGTTATGATGTTTAAAAGCGCGGTAATTTAGTTCTTAAGGTTAAAGGTCACTGAAATTTGGTTCTATTGAAAATTAAATGAAATGAATGGAGTTTTACGTTTTGGTCCTATTGAAAATTGACTCTTGAGTTTGGTCACAAGATGAAAAAGGTCACAAGCTTAAACTGTCTGTAATTTAGTCATAGTTTTTCATCGTTATTTGAAGACCACAATCTAACCAGAATCAAAATAAAATCTCTTCCGATCAGGTGAAAAATCAATACCAAGATGCTTTGGCCAAGGACCAGTTGGTAGAAATTATCCCTGTCATAACGGACTTGTGAACCTTTTAGTTGTTATCCTTGTAAAATATAGTTGTTTCTTTCTTTCATTTCTTTTCAATGTCTTACCTGTACATACTGGTGCCAATTCTTATCCTGCCAGGAAGCATTCCTTGCCATTAGGGTGTAGACAAATGGCGACGGATGTTTCAGCGGAGTTTGGGTTATCGGCCTTGACCACTGTATCTGCGTGTTTAAAGAATCTGACGTCACGGATACATCTTCAAGGAATTCCCATTGTAAATCAGTTTTTTCAACTGAAATAAAAATAAAATAAAATGAATGGAGTTTTACGCCCAATACTTCTGCACATTATTGGCTAATGAAGTCAATTGACATTAAAAAAAATCGAATATTTTATGAAAACCTTGATGAAAGTCGTCATCAAACTATACTATTGGAATATAAACTATTTTTATAGAGATGTCCTGATGAGGATTGTTAATCAGAAACTCATGTTACCAGTTAGAAAGATTTAAATAAAATATCGGTATAATTCAGTGAGTGATTGTAAAACCTTCCCACCCTTATTATCTGCAGGCAGGTACTAGGGTAACCATATAATACAAACTTACCTTCAGGCCTTGTTTTTATAAAATGGCATGCTGTTTGACACCCCGTTTTCTGAAAAGCAAATTAAAAGACAGTTTTGAAAGAAAGACGCTTTTTGGTCGTCGTTTTAAAGTGAGCTCTATGCATCAATTGCATCAAGTGCTCGACCCTTGAGACATGCGAATACGTATGTCGTAGTGACGGTTCACCAACTTATAAAAAGAACTACCATACGTTCATCTCGTTCAGTACCGGAGCCATGGAATCCTGCGATTATGGGTACAAATCGGAAGGCAGACTAACTAGGGGACCTTTTCGATGCTGAATTCAGACAACAGAAACTTTGCGGGGGTTCTGTGTGACCGTCTGAAAGGGTTACGGAGACATATTCGAAAACTTGAATTGATTTAGAGCCTTGGAGTAGGGTACCAAACTACCACTGGTTCCCCTGGCTACTGCATCAAAGACAATTAAAGAGGTACAATAAAGGAAATGAAACTGAAATGAATGGAGTTTTACGTCTCCTCTGGGAACCTTATGGGCTAACGAACAATGAAAGGGACATAAGCAATAAAGGGCAATGGCAATAAAGGGGCATGGGCAATAAAGGGGCATGGGCAATAAAGGGGCGTGATCAATACTTACACATATTTCATTATCACAGATGGGTTCCCATACCCTGTAACTGGTATATAGATATAAACATACTTCCCAACACTGAAAATATATCACAGTATGCTAGCAATAACAACATATACCAACACAGTAGGTTTCTTAACAAAGGGCCATAACTACATAAACATCTTTCGATTTTTCTCAATATCGATAGGAGTCGTATAATTTCTCATATGAAGAGTATATTAGTTGCACCCAATGTATTTCCAAACATGTTGGATTTCGAGATTTATTTTGCGGTTTGGATCGCTAAAACTTTGCGATATAAAATTAAATTAAATTGAAGGGAGTTTTACGTCTTATTCATCTTCACTAGCTTATGGCTAATGGCTATATGGCTAATGGCTAATGAAGACGGACAACGCCATACAGTGTGCTATGAGGAGAATTTCGCCAGGTGATCGATTTGAAAGCGGAACTCTTATAAAAGTAAATGAGTGTATTTATCTAGCGAATCGTTTGTTGTATATGAAATAATATGAAGTAATAAAGAGACTTACAGAATGACAATCAGGTGAAAAACTACAAGATTTATCTGTGGCCTTCCATGGAATCTTTGTGTGCTGAAAATAACAAAAATATAACCATATTAGGAAACACATGGAGACAGGGGTGGAGGCGTAGGGTCATCCCCTTCTATATTGGTCAATAAAAGTATATATATTCATTAGTCGGTCTTAACGAGTCTCAGACTGATTCCGCTGTTTTATAGTTTGACACCAGGTAAGTCCACTGATGAACAAACACACTCGTTTGGCCATGTTCAACAACAATGTTTTTGTTTTCCTAAGAAGCAGTATACCTTTAAATAAATGATGAATACATTATGTAGAGTACATGTGAAGATGTGCAGAAATGAAAAGATTAAAAAGCGCATAACAATTCTATAATTGTATTGTTTGTTAAAAACACACAGAACTAACTAAATAACCTTTTCAACACCTCTACAATTTAATACAGTACAGATTCCTGTAAATAAACAAAACTTGATTTGTATGTAGTAATCTTTTCTTTATTATTCCCCAGACGTCCACGCACGTGCATTTGTGCAAACAGATAAGCTGTCTGGGGGCCAATCGAGCTGAGATTTATCATAAAGAGACGATTGCAGCCGGTCCCGAAACACGGCCTTATCACACTCAACTAGCAGTCATCAACCAGAGGAATCCGATAGAGCAAAGCGTATTTTATGGTATTCAATATTTTATCTTATCATTCGACCAGATCGAGGCAGAACAGCTAAAATAAATAACATTTTTTGTTTATGCAAATTATATGACGTCATAACAGCTTCGCGCCAAAACATTTATTTTGATGTATATGTTAGCGTGCAGCGCCTTCCTCTTAAAACCAGTAGGAGTCAACATGAACACTTTTTGATAACAGACGATTGAAGTTTCAAGACGGTGTGATATATTTCAGTTATATATTCCCGCCAAAACTAGATGCTTTTGGAGCCTGACCAATTGTCTCTTCTCATCGTGAAATAGTTGAGTCGTTGATCTGAAAGTTACGACTTAATACCACGACGCCATATTGGCTGTTTTTCTCTAAACCATAATGTGAAATAAGTAATTTACAGTTTTTGGGATAATAAAATTGCAAAATACACAGACGTGTGACTAAAAATTTTTTAAAAAAAAAACGAAATGAATGGAGTTTTACGTCCAAAGACTGAAAATTTGAATGGTGTAGGCCTATATCAATGATATCAGTTAAAACACATGACAAGTTTCGCAGGCGTCTTAACAATTATCACTAAATGTTGAAGTTTAAAACCCTCCTACCACCCTGAATGTTGTAGACAGATAACCAATGCTTGAGTGAGGATATACGCCTGTTATCTGACCCAGAACGTCGGGTTAATATTTTGACAAGATCAGTTCCATCGCCTTGTCATTAATTATCAAAACTTATCAGAATTAACTCACAAACGCTACAGGTTTAAATCTACAGATGCGACATAAGTTTCTTTGAAAGTTTATCACGTGTAACGCTTACATTCAAGGGCTCGGGTTACGTTTTAACATGACGGATAAACGATGTTTAATTTAAAAATCTTCACAATTTAAAACTTTAACGAACTCGTATCTTGACTTTGACATCACGTCATACACATCTTCACCTCTGGATCTGTACGATATACGTGGACGTTTTGAAATGAAATAAATAAAGTTTTACATTCTACTCTCCTAAACCTTATGGGCTAACAAAGACGGGTAACGCCATTGCAGACAAGCTATTTGGTTGGAGATATAAGCTTGGGCTTGCTGTTGTAGGTTTCCTTTGCTACTAGGCTAGTAGGTCTATGACGTATTGGATATTGGACTCTTCTTCTATTCCCAAGACACAATGAATTGAAGGCACATTAAAACATATATTCATCAATTATAACAATGCTGCACCATGCAAATTTTGCTTCTCTTTTTACGATTTTCAACTGTCGAGGGATATTTGATGTGCACAGCCTGGAGCAAATGAGGCCTCAGAAACGATTTGTCACAAGACTTAAAGCACGTTACATTTTTATTGTGACCAATTCACCTGAGGACTGTGAGCAGTTGACTGTGATTTCAAATAGCCTATGATCATTTAGTAACAAAGGGTTAATTATTTAAGACACTAATTTCCTGAGACCAAATATCTAAAATATCTCAGCTCTGTAAGAATATTTTCTGTGACTTTACAAAGATCTATTTAAAAACGATTATCAGACTAGAACATAATTTATGAAAGAAATAGATTTATACATTCCTAATAGACTTAATGAGGTTTTAAAAACGGGACTGGTGCCAATATTTGAAAATTAAATGTTTATAATGATTATAAGAGATATCCGTTTATCATATTGCATATTTTAATGTGTTTTTTTGTCACAGTTGGGGCGAGGTTTTATCTTATTTCTTGTACACGCGTCTACATTCATTAACCAAATCTTAATTCAATTAGAACTTCGTATCTTTTTCCGGATATTCTTCGTCTCTATTACGATCTTATAATATTTTTACCACAGTTCCGTTTTGATGACGTTAAAGAGTTTCACCAAGCATGTTAGACTCGCGTCTCGATACAAATGAAGAATTGTGGGATACATACACTCCACTAGAATATCATGTGTAGAAGAGTAGGACGTAAAACTCCATTCATTTCATTTCAATATAATGCCATTAGCTTTAATTAGCAACACCCTTAACTATTTAATTGGTAGCTGGGTCTTTCGTATAGTGAGTTTAATTATAGTTCCGCTCAGTTTTAGTCATGTTAACCCTTGTACCACCGGTGATTAGACTTCAACTGGTGTTCAATATAAATCATTTTCGTGAGTTCGAACATCGAGTACAGACAAATATAGTCTTAATTTAGAAAAGAAAAAAGAGTAAGAATGGGGTAAAACTTAATTTAAAGCCAAGCCGACATGATAGGAACATATGTTAAAATTTTGCCGTATTTAATTTCAACACAGAAATAAAAGTAAAACTTCTTCATTTCCTTGTTTTCATTTTGTCGTCTGCTAATTTGTCATTTTTTCGCTAATTTGTCATATTTGAAGTAGACTTTTGCTGAGATTGAACCAGATCTAACTCACTGGGCCACCGCGGCTCCCAAAGTGATAAAGTAATAAATCTTTACCAGGACGGCTGGATTGTGAAAGGTATCGATTTCGCAATGCGTATGATTTCAGGCGTAAACGATACACTAGCCTCCAAGTTGATACACATGAGGTGCAGAGTGGTAGGGCGAATAACTTCCTTCATTGTTCATGACACACATGAAATAACAAAAATTGCAAAGACAGCGGCCCGTAAAAACTCCATTCATTTCGTTTGATACCAATGAAGTAAAATAAAAATTGCTAAGACAGCGGCCTTGACCCAGTCTTCTTCTATTATCAACTGCCGAGTGACCTTCACCGTACATACATAACTTGTAAGAATTTTAGTTTAAAACATGCATATCTTCAAAGAAATTTATTGCATTATGGGTTTTTAAATATAAGTATATCACTCTGAGAATGTTTTGACTAAAAATAATATTTTTTGAAACGCAATTCACACGAGAGTTAATGCTTTGAAATAAACAAAAAAGCAACAAATAAAACTCCAAATCGTCAAATTTTAAAAAAACTTAAAAGATTAAAAACGTTTATAAGGATTGATAAATGTCCAAATATTTACATCATAAAATATGAAGTCTGATTTGAAACAAGAATTCTGGTATCTAGGCGACGTTATTCCTGATATCAGCATCCTTATCAATGTTCCTGATTCGTCGACATGTCAACGCCATGATAACTTAGAGCAAATGTGAACCCAAATATTCTCAGTGGGTCACCGACAACTCACTGCACTGTAATGATAAGAATTACAACCGACTGATGTAAAAAGTGGTATTAAGATTTTTTCTCACGACAGTGGCGTTTCTGCTTCGTTTGCCTGATAGAGTTATGTATTTCTTAACTGATAAAACTAATAAACTCAACTAATTTCTACCCCCGCTACAAGCTTCTGTCGAAAATTATGATGTTTCGCGTTCTGGTAGGGTTAAGTAACCGTAAAAATTGACATATACACTTGCTCTGAGTGATAAAGGTTCTACAGGGTTGACCTCTTAGTGCATCGGTTTTCTGAAAAAATATGTAAATTTCAACCTGTTTCGTCACGTGCCAAGTGAAAGGTGAAATTATGTTGATTAAACAACAGGAAACTCATAAAACCTGAACTGAACGATATTGAGCTTTTACAAACTTCATCTTATACATCTTCACATTGTCAAGCTATTACAAACTTAATCTTATACATCTTCTCAATGTCAAGCTATTACAAACTTCATCTTATACATCTTCACAATGTCAAGTTATTACTAACTTCATCTTATACATCTTCACAATGTCAAGCTATTATAAACTTCATCTTATACATCTTCACAATGTCAAGCTATTACAAACTTAATCTTATACATCTTCACATTGTCAAGCTATTACAAACTTCATCTTATACATCTTCACAATGTCAAGCTATTACAAACTTCATCTTATACATCTTTACAATGTCAAGCTATTACAAACTTCATCTTATACATCTTCACAATGTCAAGCTATTACAAACTTCATCTTATACATCTTCTCAATGCCAAGCTATTACAAACTTCATCTTATACATCTTCACAATGTCAAGTTATTACTAACTTCATCTTATACATCTTCACAATGTCAAGCTATTATAAACTTCATCTTATACATCTTCACAATGTCAAGCTATTACAAACTTAATCTTATACATCTTCACATTGTCAAGCTATTACAAACTTCATCTTATACATCTTCACAATGTCAAGCTATTACAAACTTCATCTTATACATCTTTACAATGTCAAGCTATTACAAACTTCATCTTATACATCTTCACATTGTCAAGCTATTACAAACTTCATCTTATATATCTTCACAAAGTCAAGCTATTACAAACTTCATCTTATACATCTTTACAATGTCAAGCTATTACAAAGTTCATCTTATATATCTTTACAATGTCAATCTATTACTAACTTCATCTTATATATCTTCACAAAGTCAAGCTATTACAAACTTTATCTTATACATCTTCACAATGTCAAGTTATTACAAACTTCATCTTATACATCTTCACAATGTCAAGTTATTACAAACTTCATCTTATACATCTTCACAATGTCAAGTTATTACAAACTTCATCTTATACATCTTCACAATGTCAAGCTCTTACAAAGTTCATCTTATATATCTTTACAATGTCAATCTATTACGAAGTACGTTTTATATCTTGACTGCAATAACCAACTTTTTTGTAATCAAAGAATCTTATAGACGTCTCAATTTGAGTGGCTTATACGTTATCAAATAGACCTACACAACGAATCTTAATCTCTGGCAAAAGTTGTCAAGTTTCGAACGGCTCGACATCAGGTTTTACGTCCTTCTTTTTTCTAAGACAGGCATCGCCATGTAATGTGAAATGGGGGAAAATTTGCCAGGCTAGCGGCAACTCTTTAAAATTTTTAAAACCTTGAACGCATTTGTACAGCACTGAATCAACTTGGTGAAGAATAAATTATGTTATTTAAATGACAATTAACATGTTCTCTTGTCTGAGTATTCCATTTAACACGCGCAATGTTTGAACCTTCCCCAGTTAGCGCGTGAAATACATCAAACGTATGGCATTCTTCAAACACAGAGAAAGAAAAAAGGTGCAACTCGTGGCATTAAAACAACTATAATAACCAGAAAGGTGAGAGGATTCTCGGGTTATTGCATTCCTGTACAAGTGATAAAAATTGGTAGAAAACTTATCATAAAATATATAGTCAAAATATACTAACGGTTTCGCTTCTTGTTCTGAAATTTTCAACATATTTCGGCTATAATTGATGTTAAATCGAGTTTTACCTCTGCGATGCCAGTCAATGATGAAATAAGTTCAAATAAAGTTTTATTATAATGTCTACCATTAAACGAATATTGATATTGACTGGTCGTATTGAATGAAATGAATTACTGGACAAATGACTGAAATGGATAGAGTTTTAGCCTATTCTTCGTCACCTAATGTGCAAAGGAAGACTAGAATAACTGGACACAGTTTTATGTATAACAATTAATGCAATAACTTTGATTTATTTATCATCGTTGAAACGTCGCAAGTCAATTAATAAAGCAATTGTTACCCATATAATTGTGTCCAGTTATTTCTCTTCCTATTAAATGAAATGAAATGATATTAGTTGCATACATTCATTGCTTCGATTTCGTAATCCTAAAAGGTTTATGGCTGCGTTCGTTTACTCAACTTCTAGTACGTTCATGAAAAAAGATTGCGCCATTTGTGATGAAGCTGTCAGATCACAGCATGACGCGTTGTTAGAATGATGTAATAGAACTAACCCATCGAGAAAAACATATCACAAGTACGGACCACCTTTCATCTACGAGTTTTTGTACACATAGCTACAACAAAGATGAGACTTAATGATAAACACGAAAGTTGAGACGTTAACGAAAATTGGACTAGTAGAGTTAAGAAAACTTTATCT
The DNA here is from genome assembly GCA_030562195.1 of Nipponacmea schrenckii. Classification (NCBI taxonomy): domain Eukaryota; kingdom Metazoa; phylum Mollusca; class Gastropoda; family Lottiidae; genus Nipponacmea; species Nipponacmea schrenckii. The sequence goes on from CM060199.1 coordinate 1,764,779, forward strand.
TAAACGAGGATTTTTATGTCCCGTCAAACAGTCTAGAACTTATCTTTAAATCAGATTCTTGGAGTTGTTGGCTGTAGTTTCAGATGGTTGGTTGATTTGGTTTGGAAATGTTACCTTCCTTATAATGTTTTACACAAAGACATGAAATAAATCTTCAAGGTCTAAATTCACCTTCTTTAAGAAGAGTTCCAGAGATAAGCATTCCGAGAACGTCTTGTAAAACATATTCATGAAGCCTTTTTTACAATACCCATATTTTTACAATACCCATATCTTTCTTACAGTTATACCATGTCTATCACAGTTCCTTATTTGGTAACGATGTTTCCATACACCAAACCCTTTAAAGCTTGGGATACATGACCCAAGTTGACAGCAAAACACTAACAGGCGCTCGAATAAACCTTCTGAAAGTCGACACCCCCTACCACCGGAAGCTCGAGGAATTAAAGGTTGTTACATTGTGGTTAATCGATGCTACGAAAGCACAGTCACAAGTATGTAGGTTACATCGATGTAACGACAGCACATCACAATATGTAGAGTAATGCTGTCAGTAGAAGAACCAATATTGCCTACTTCTATATATCTTATTGACAATATGTAAAAGAACAGCTCGAGTCGAGTAGAAGTACCAATATTGCCTACTTCTATATATCTTATTGACAATATGTAAAAGAACAGCTCGAATCGAGTAAAAATCAGAGTGTTTTATATTCTACAAACTGTATATTATGAACGCCGAGTTTTTTGACGAGCAGAAAGTTGTTATCAGTTCATCAAGTAATTAAGAGTCACGTTTCAGCTAATCCGTCATTTAAATTATCTTACTGCCAATTTCTCCTGGTACTCTACTCGAGCAACTACACTGTAAAAATTGTTTTAAATTGTTCTAGGAAAACCCCCTCGCCTCCATACAGGTAACCCCCTCGCCTCCATACAGCTAACCCCCTCGCCTCCATACAGGTAACCCCCTCGCCTCCATACAGGTAACCCCCTCGCCTCCGTACAGGTAACCCACTCGCCTCCATACAGGTAACCCACTCGCCTCCATACAGGTAACCCCTCGCCTCCATACAGGTAACCCCCTCGCCTCCATACAGCTAACCCCCTCGCCTCCGTAAATGGTAAGGACATGCATCAACATTTCAAGACAAAAAGCGGTACGACAAAAAACATAATAATACTGTTTAAATTCTTCCAATGAAAATCCCCATGGTCTCTTGGCTTACATATGATTATCGCTCTTAGAATGAAATCCACGATCAAAATTGCAGATTGCGTTTTTCTGTTACGGGGCTTGCTAAAATCTCCACATTTAATTCCAATATCCAAGTCAGCCTTCTGGATTTGTTAAAAGTCCTATGAGGCCAAGTTTATGGCAGAAGCCGCTTCAGGTTTCCGATAGAGTAGACCCAACTAACTTCGAAAGCAGAAGCCGCAACCTTATTACAAAACTTTTTTCACATATTTTGTTTAGAGTGTAGATAATGATAACGATACAGTCATGGCGTCTATTGGAGCGAGAAACATTATACACAAAAGTTCCGTTTGGTAAATTACCGTGCCAGTGTTGGTATGCACCTAATGTGATAAATATGAATGTTTGGAAAGCATGTGCTAGAAATACATCATATTATCAATGTTTGTATATGTCAAGCATATGTCAAAGGAATCTATGGATTCTACTTTTCTCCTTGCCAATGTTAAACTAGGAATTACTATGTTGTATGTGGAAATACTATAAATGCATTAACACTGTTTTTATAACTCTTACAAAGAACTGGCAAAAATTACAACTTGTTTGATGTCTTCACATAAAGACTGACATCTGTAGAACAGTGGTTGCGCATGTTCAACATCATCATCACTATTACATAATGCATTAACGTTATACATCTACATAGCGGCTATTGCGAATAGAAACAACTATATTTTACAAGGATAACAACTTAGGTTCACAAGTCCGCTGTGACAGGGATCCTTTCTACCAGATGCATCACAATCAAATAGATTGTCATTGTTCCCTCACCAAACAGAAAGAACAATCAGGAAATATTAAAACAAACCAAAAGATCCGGTCATCCCGGATAGATAGTACCTCTGTAAACATTATCAGTTTGGACAGAGATACAACCTCGCATAAATAATAAGACGACTAAGATGCATCATTCCAGTTAAAAAAGCAACCACAAATGGAGAGAGCGACCATTGCGAACTGATGCTCGCTGGCTAATAAACAGAAATACAGTCAGGAAGGAAATATGGAAACCCTCAATGATACAACCAAACAGATAGACTGGTCATTCCGAATAGATAGTACCTTTGTGATATAAAAAAAAAATTTCAATTAGGACAGAGGTGCATCCTCACATAAATAACAAGATGTCTATGTCGTATAAAGAATGACGTTGCTTGCAAAAGGACACGTGGATACTAAATAAGTTATTTTTATGATATAACCGGGCCATTATCCCCCCTCACACCTCGATATCAACGAATCTGTTTGATATTTACCATGTGTTTATTCTGTTGGTTTAGTGCATCAAGGACAAGACAGCGAGTAAATAAGATGTTTACAACATTTATAAATTATGGAAGATATTTTTAGATGTAACAAAAGGTTTGAAATAACTCGCTATGTTCACAAGGATTAAAATAGAAACAATAACTCATATAAAGATTATATTTTGACGGAGTGTTAGAAATTTTACAACAGCCTTCGGGTCATATTCCACAATATCTATTTGATAGAATATACAAAGTACCGGTACTCCTAAATCGTATACGTCTGTGATTCTTGCAATTTCACTAAAACTTGCATTTTATATCGTGACTTTCAAAATATCTCGAAACCGAGGCATTTAGTGTACCCCATATTTTTAAAAAAAATTTATGCTGTAACTTTCAAAATTTATGAAATCAACCCATTACATATCTCTTCGGATATTTCGATTATAATCAATTAAATTAACAAAATACTAATTAATGTCGCCATTACATCAATAATATAAACAATCAACATTGCAAGTTCTATCCACATCGCAATTGTTTTTGAAAAATATGAAACAAAAAAAACTGAAAACTTGGTATCTAGACATTCATTACAGAATTGTATAAAAACAAAGAGAAAGAAGCGAGAGAAAACGTAAGATGATAGTAAGTAGACACTACAGATTTTAACAATACAAGTCACGATCTGGCAGATAACTGACGTCACAAGTTCACCTGATACTCTTCTTCTCTTCCTTCATACCTAGCCTACTAGTATATATCGGTACTAAAGCATGACAACCCCGGGAATAGCTAGTAGTTAGTTGACAGAAATATTAAAACCATCATGACAGGGGGGGAGGGGGGTATGGGGAGAAGTTAATGGGAGAGAGAGGGGAGTGTATGGGGAGAAGGTAATGGGAGGAAGGGGGTGTATGGGGAGAAACGAAGGGGAGAGAGAGAGGCGTATGGGGAGAAATGAAGGGGAGAGGGGGGTATGGGGAGAAGTTAATGGGAGAGAGAGAGAGGGGGCTTTATGGGGAGAAGTTAATGGGAGAGAGAGAGGGGGTGTATGGGGAGAAATGAAGGGGAGAGTGGGGGTATGGGGTGAAGTTAATGGGAGAGAGAGGGGGTGTATGGGGAGAAATGAAGGGGAGAGTGGGGTATGGTGTGAAGTTAATGGGAGAGAGAGGGTGTATTTTATCAATTATAATCGTTGAATACATTGAATGGCATGGAATGATCTAACTGAGGTTGCAGAGAAATGTATTGGAAACTTTATTCCTGTGTATTTACTTTAATAAAGATCAAATCAACTCACTAAGTTAACTTATATTTGTTTCTATTTTTCAAACATTGGAGTGTTTTCAGATCACCGAAACATCGAGACAACAAAGTTTTCAGCACTGAAAGCTATTCAAATAGGTCCTTTCTTCCCCAGGTCTGATCAATTCATACCATCGCTCCTTCAAACATTACCCTGGCATGTCGTTTCGAGAAACCCATTTGGGAATCAATTTGAATTCATTCGAAAAACGTCGTGAAATCACCCACTATTAAATGAAATTGCTCAGAATTTCAAATAAAAATTCCATATTTGAAACACTTGCCCAGAAAAAATACAGCATTAAATTATGTCAAATGTTTGTCTCAGCCGGCTAAGTATCCTGTTTATGGCTGAAATAATTGAAATGTTTTCTATGTTACAATTTCAGTAATAATTGGGAAAAAGCTTGTTGTAGCCATCTCACTAATACAAGTTCTACAGCAAAAAAAAAATGTAATATCAACAAATTTCTCTTTGCTGATTTCGCACAATGTTATACAAAAGCTAACGGACACTTTATGCGTTTTGTTGATTGGTAAATTGATAAACAAATGCCTTCTTGAAAGAAATACCATTGAACGTCCTACTCTTCTGCACCTTATGAGCTAATAAGGGCGGCGTATTTGTAAAACAAACACTTTCTTGGTGTACAAACAATTAAACAACTGCCTTGCAAGACATACCACAATACTTTCTGAACATTAAATGAAACATATACCATATAACATAATTGTTCAAAACAATGCATTCTTGGCTGATACAGCATATGGAACAAAAAACTTCTCCGCAGATTCACTATTTCATCTGTTGTACAACAATGTATTCTTCATAAATACACAATGATACACATTTTGTCTATCATCGTTGAGTCATGAAAAAGGACAGCCAAGATAGTAACGAAAACGTTAATGACTACTATCAAAACGACAAAATTATACCGTAACGGCGTTACTATCGTATAAACCTCTTGATTAGCATCAGTATATCTTCGAATTGTCCCTAATTCATATTCAACAACTATGAAACCTTTCTGTATATCTCCTTTAGTTACCACCTTATCTTAATATCTCTATCGACATTATTTCTTACAGAATTCTTAAAATAAATCAGCATTGATATTTCAATGGAGTTTTATATAGAGATACAATACAATAAGTAAATACTAATGCTTATACACAATGACATTTGTATTATATTTGGCATGCTCTATTAAATCAATTTTTAAATTAAATAATTCAAAATGCTTTTAAATGGTATTTTGAAGAGATTTGTGCATTTTTTTTTAAATTCCAGAGAACACTTCAGCTTGCAGCATATTTTATACTTATTTAAGGCATAACGACATAATGATATCTCCCACGATCAGCCCATTATCGTTATTTAATAAAGGGATATTAGTTTCTAAATATTTGCTTTGTTAGCTGGTACCGCTCTTCTTAGGCTAGTATTGTCATGTTTTCAGAAGAAAACAAGATTCTAGTTTGTCTACAATTGGATTGTTGTCTGCTAGGACAGTAGAATAGCTCAGTCAGTAGAGAGTTGAATTGTCGTTTGCTGGGACAGTAAAAAAGCTCCGTCTTAAGCGATTTGGATTGTTGTCTGCTCGAACTGTGGAATAGCTCAGTCGGTAGTAAGTTGAATTGTCGCCTGTTAGGACAGTAGAATATCTCAGTCTGTAGCAATTTGGATTTTCTTCTGCTAGGCGATAAGGTGCCCAGGGTTCGAAAAATTCTGATTCTGTGTCAGTATTTTCGTAAGTTGGCCCCATTCCCCGATACCTAAATACCTCTTACATAGCCTACTACTTCAAATTCCAACACAGTTTTTCTTAATCCTATTTTATGTTAACGCCTACACAACATTTTAATTGATCTGTTCTGAGAAATTTTAATTGTTTCAAAACATGGGGGTTTGTCACATAGTCCATTGCGACATCTAACATCATTTTTATTTTTTTGTCGCCCATTGTCACATCGTAAAACAACAATTGTACATTAACAATAGGCACCGATTTTTTAACGATTTTCTTTCTCAATGTTTGTGTATTGTTTAAGATTTTTTCTTTGCAATTTAATAGTTTTTTGTTTTCTTATATATATTCGAGTCCAACAGAAAACTTCCTACACACGCCACATAATACACAGGTGGGGTAATCCAGTTTATTGCTCCAGATTCGAAAAAAAAACTGACAAAATTTCATAATTTTATTGCCAATTAATCGCGACTTAAAAGATTAAAAATATATAAAAAATTACAGCTTTTTATTTCCTTACAATATCTAAGTTCAAAACTGTGTTAATTTGAAAGATACAGTTTAATAGACAACCCACTGTATATCGATAATAACATACAAGTAACAATAAGCCTGATTCACCGATCCTTTTCAAGTAATGAATAACTAATATTATTTATGCATAAAATAAATAATAAATAAATAAAATATATATTTGAAAAAATATAAAATTTTCTTGCTTTTGACTCCTCACGTGTTCATTCAAGCCAGACAATATTATATCCAAATAAATGACGATTTAAAGAAAAATGCCTCATAAAAAAGTCTTTTAAACAAATACGATTTCTAGATTTTGAATCTCATGTGTCTTTTTGAAATTGGTTATTATGTATCTAATTAGTAAGCTTACGTTAAGCAGGAGTTGTATGAGATACGCTCAGAATTTACCCTTTTTGCAATTGCTCAAGTCGGTTCCGTAAAGTTCTGTTATGATTGCTGAAGTGTCGACTCGATACAGCATCGCATACATCTACTGAAGAAGACGGAATCGCTGTTCATCGATTTTCGGTGAATCGTTGCAGCACTGTGTTTATTCAAACCTAAAGATGTATTAAGTTCATATGCATAATAGTAGCACAAATGGGAAGTAAAATTCCATTTTTAAAGCTTCCTTTTAAAAGACAATAAGTACCCGGATATACGTAGATACAGATAGTAAACTCAACAACCTCGTTATCGATGAAAAGGACTATATATAATATATATAAAATATCAAAAACCATGTACCTACAAGATACACCTGGGTCCCAGGGGCCCAATAAAACATGGATAGTAACGCTACAACCTATACAGTCAGCACTTCATAACCTTTTTCTCACATATACCGAGCACTACAACTACTTAACATGTCATTTCAATTCATTATTAATTTATTATATAATAAACGAACAATTAGAGCATCTATCAGACATAATAACAAACATACTGAATTTTTGAAACTTTTTGGACCAAGACAAAAGATTTGTAAATTGTATTAATGATTGGAGTTTTACGTCCTACTTTTATGAACATTATGGGTTGGTGAAGACGGGCGACGCTATGTAGTGTGCAATGAGGGAAATTTTGTCCAGGACAGCGGCATTAGCCTACTCTTTTGCGATTTCCAACTGTCGAGGGATCTTTAACATGTACAGCCTATTGCACAGGGTCTCGGTTTATTGCCCCATCCGAACGACTAGATATTTACCATTCAGTCCCTCCAACCTGCATCACTGATTGGAAACAGCTAGATCTACTTATTACAAGGTTTGTTTGGTCTCAAATTAGTCAAACTTCGACGGTCATCCCCGCATATTTTCTATGGACTGGGTGAATCCCTTTTCTGGATTTAATTGTTCGTTACTTATAAGCCAAAAAATAAGTTGAAATTAAAAATTCTGATGAAAATTTTTTCACAAATTGTGATTATTGTTATCGGCATTAACCTGCTTTTTAAAGAATCCCGAAGCTAGGATAAAGTTGCTAAAGGAATAAATCTTTAAAAAAGGTGCCGATATCAGGTGAATGTGATGAGAGAAAAAAATGTAACTAAAGCTACCAAAAAATACCCAAGTTATCAAAGCTACCAAAAGTAACCAAAACTACCAAAAAATACCCCAGTTACCCAAGCTAAAAGTTACCAAAACTACCAAAAATTTAGAAAAAAGTTACCAAAGTAACCAAGGTTACCAAAGTTCATTGATTATAAATGATAAATCCGGGTAATAAATGAAGCGTGTTATTTATAAAGAGACAAGAATAAAGTTAAAAGAGTGCAGACATTTAATACCCCCCGGAGTTCATCAACTAATTAATATCTTAGTATTTCTTAAGAATTGTATCAAATTATTATAAAGTGTTTGTGAAATCCGAAACACATCCTTGTTCAAGGTAGACTAATCAAGATAAATCATTCATATTGCTTACATTTTGCATTTTTTATTACCCCTATTTCAGGTGTAATTTTGACCATTGGATAGTTATTTCAAAACCTTTCACAGCTTTGAATTTGTTTTTTCAATTTTTTTTATTGATCATCGATATTCAGTTTCAGTGCAAGTGTTTTAGTGAACACTAATGATGGAGATTAGGGTGGTTGCAACTATACAACAGAAGGCACTGGAACAGTGTTAAAGCAGTGTTCACTAATTGTAGAGATTAGGGTGGTTGAAACATACAAGTTACTATACAACAGAAGGCACTGGAACAGTGTTAAACAGTGTTCACTGATTGTAGATATTAGGGTGGTTGAAAGGTAACAAGTTACTATTCAACAGAAGGCACTGGAACAGTGTTAAAGCAGTGTTCACTAATTGTAGAGATAGGGTGGTTGAAACATAAGTTACTATTCAACAGAAGGCACTGGAACAGTGTTAAAGCAGTGTTCACTAATTGTAGAGATTAGGGTGGTTGAAAGGTAACAAGTTACTATACAACAGAAGGTACTGGAACAGTGTTTAAACAGTGTTCACTAATTGTAGAGATAAGGGTGGTTGAAATACAAGTTACTATTCAACAGAAGGCACTGTGTACAGTGTTACTAATTGTAGAGATTAGGGTGGTTGAAACATAGCAAGTAACTATCAACAGAAGGCACTGGACAGTGTTAAAACAGTGTTCACTAATTGTAGAGATTAGGGTGGTTGAAACATACAAGTTGCATTACAACAGAAGCACTGGAAGTAATTCCACAATTAGACCTCAGGTGTAACTGGACAAGTACAGTACTATCAACGTGGCATTCAGGGATTAAACAATTCCACTTGTAGGTACGGAGCTAGTAACGCTAAACGAGATCGTGGACATTTGATTTCAAATGAGAGAGTTAGCTTTAGAAACATCAGGAGGTTACTTTAAACCAGGAATGTTACTAAATGTTACCAGAGCAATACTTGTACAGATTGGCATATATTATACAATTTATGAGCACCAATGTTCAAAAATCGTTATATAGCTTTTCAGACTTGCGACCTCCGGAATATTTACAACTTCTGTCGGCCATTGCGTTCGTTCGCTCAGTAAGATTCCTTTCAACATGGCAGTCAATGTTTTCATATTTAGATTTTAACTGAGGAGAGAATTTTCAACACCTGTGATAATTTGAACAAAGGTAATGTTACCGCCAGCACAATCGAATCAAAACAAACACCCATCTGAACCTTCAGAATCTAGGTCAAACTTACACAATATAAGAGGGAGGAATAAGAGACGTGGAGATCAATCAGTTCACAGGTGAACGATGTTTTACAATGTTATACGTCGGGTAGGTATTAAACTGACGAGTATTACGTCCCCTTTTCTGCTTCCGGTTAAGATAGAACAATAATTTTCTGAGCCAAATATAGCCCCCATTGTCCAGACCTACTGAATCTACACAAGAGAACTCTGCGTATCAGAGATTATGCTTAATAACGCTACATTTACACCGAAATGATTGAGATCTTCACTTTGAACGACAAGAGCAAATAGATTGTCAGATGTTCTGTTTCAGACTTGGATAAAACTAGTACCAATGAGTTGTACGCAATGAGGCAAATATTATCTCAACATCGACGCCTATCGAGATACACCTCTTCGATTTATGTACTGAGAGGTTTACTAGAAAGAAAGGGACAACATCTTGACAATTTTTCAGTTGGTCCGTTATAGGGTTAGGTAACGGTAATATGACGAGCAACGATATTCCATTGTCAATAACGGAAATGTTAAACTGATAAGATCTTCCATCAATGAACAACTCTTCGATTCATGATGAACAATTTTTAAATTTGACATGTGACCATCAACTCGCCAACAGCATTTCAGATGTTAAAAAAGTCTAAAATTACGTGAGTTGTCTTCCCATCCCATCTTCACTTCAAGATAACTAAGGATATTAAAAACTTACGCAAATAATTGTATTTTAAAAATACTGGTTTACCCTGTACCCATGCCAAAAAATAGTTTTATTCAACAAAATAAATATTAAAAGAGTGTTTGAATAAAGAAGATCTGGTATTTGTAATGGTGTATGGCCTCGGGTCGACTGATTGATATTAATAATGCCATTAACTCAGCGAGCCGTGAGATCATATCAAACTACATAACTTTGTAAATACATCAAATATGTATTAGATATCAGATATATATCAGTATTCCCATCCCAATGGTTTTGTAGTATCTTTAATAGATACAATAATCAAACTCCGTAATTTATTTCAAAACAGATATATACTCAACGGTATGTATTCTCATTTAAAATAATTTATAATAAAAACGTATATTTTGTTATTTCAAATATATACTATTGTCCTGTCGTTTAACGTTTCGGCTTCAAAAACAAACTAACAATATTTGTATTCTATAGAATTTATAAAACCAGAACAGATACGAAATGAAAAGGTAGGTTTCACTAATTTTATATAATTACTTTTCCAAAGATATTCTAAATCGCAGAAATTGAAATATTACCCGTAAAAACATTTTTTTTTGTTTTGAAAATTTAATAGATTACCTTCGTGTTTTGTAAAAGATATTTCTACATATCAATAACATTCCCAAAAATTGCATATAGGGTTATGTTACAGACAATGTAAGTTTTGACATGCGATGTTGCAAAATGAAGAACTATACTGCATTTCTCAGCATTGTGTCGTATCCGTTTAAAATTTTTATAAAAGAAAGTGTGAAATTCTAAATAATACTGGATATATTTCATAGGTTTTTTTTTTAAATACCTTATCCCAGATATAGATATTTTATATGCTAATGGTTGCATATGAATAATAAAAGCGATAATGATCAATCGTTCAACCCAGTTAGATCGTGTTCTACTCTAAAACCCAAATATATATTATTCATTTGAAACCTACATTCATGTTTCTTCCTGAATAGTTCCTGTTAGTCGCAACTTACGAGTCGATAATATTTACACGGTTTAGATTTGAATGACAATTTTTTCTTACCCATTGTACACTGCATATAGTTGTCCTAAGAAGAAGCTGAACTTGAAATGAAATGAAATGAATGGAGTTTTACATTACTCTTCTGCACCTAATGAAAACTATTTACATATCGGTTAGTCTCCTATAGAAGTACCGGCCTAGGTCACAAGCATTAGATGTTATAAGAGATACTCTCCTATAGAAGCACTGGCCAAGGTTACAAGTATTAGATGTTATAAGAGATACTCTCCTATAGAAGCACTGGTCTAGGTTACAAGTATTAGATGTTATAAGAGATACTCTCCTATAGAAGCACTGGCCTAGGTCACAAGTATTAGGTGTTATAAGAGATACTCTCCTATAGAAGCACTGGCCTAGGTTACAAGTATTAGGTGTTATAAGAGATACTCTCCTATAGAAGCACTGGTCTAGGTCACAAGTATTAGGTGTTATAAGAGATACTCTCCTATAGAAGCACTGGCCTAGGTACAAGTATTAGGTGTTATAAGAGATACTCTCCTATAGAAGCACTGGCCTAGGTCACAAGTATTAGTGTTATAAGAGATACTCTCCTATAGAAGCACTGGCCTAGGTCACAAGTATTAGATGTTATAAGAGATACTCTCCTATAGAAGCACTGGCCTAGGTCACAAGTATTAGGTGTTATAAGAGATACTCTCCTATAGAAGCACTGGCCTAGGTTACAAGTATTAGGTGTTATAAGAGATACTCTCCTATAGAAGCACTGGTCTAGGTTACAAGTATTAGGTGTTATAAGAGATACTCTCCTATAGAAGCACTGGTCTAGGTCACAAGTATTAGGTGTTATAAGAGATACTCTCCTATAGAAGCACTGGCCTAGGTCACAAGTATTAGGTGTTATAAGAGATACTCTCCTATAGAAGCACTGGCCTAGTCACAAGTATTAGGTGTTATAAGAGATACTCTCCTATAGAAGCACTGGCCTAGGTCACAAGTATTAGGTTTTATAAGAGATATTCTCCTATAGAAGTACTGACCAAGAACACAAGAACACAAATATGGTATTTGATTTTTTATAAATTTTATAATAAATTGCGAAATCAGCTATTTTTTTCTTTTTTTTTTCTTTGTTTACCCATAAAATAACAATACCAGTTTCGTTAGTAATTTTTTTTGTTATCAAAGCCTATGTTCTTAATGTCAAACAGTTATTCGAAAAGAAAGTTCAAGAATTCGTTATTATTTTGAAGTATTGACAGATTACTAATTAAATTGTATCGTTTAATCATTTTTACATTTCATAAATTAATTGGATTTTAAATATTGTGTGTTGGATGTTGTGAATTTAGCTAACGACTCTTCCCGTTACCTCAGTTGTCTTATAACTGAATCTATTTCAAGCGAATTTCATAAAATTTTCAACAGTAGTTCAATTCTGGAATGCGTTTAATGACTGGTAGACAGACAAACGGAATAATTACAACACGACACGAATATTACTTCGTTTCTTATTGAACATTGACGTATATTTCTAATTTACCGACATTTATATAACATAATTCTTAGACTACTCAATGAAAATAGGTATTTAAATGTTTTCAATTTAAGCAATTTCAATTTGATTCAAATCTATTTAGGTTTTTACTCTTGAAATAGCAAACGCCCTAGAATTTCTATCAAAAAAATACAAACATATATATACGTTAAACAGATGGTTAGCTATTAACTGTTTAACTACCGGTTGCGAACAGATACCGAATTTAAAACCATCTTAAAGTTTCGATAAGAAGCGAAATTTAGGTTATTTATCAGCCGAGAGCCAGCAGTTTACGTTTAGACCCAATATAAAGATAAATTTTGACAATATAAATAAATTTATGACTCGAAGGATATAAAAAGAAATGGAATCTTGTTATTTTAGAAATAAATTGTAAGTCTGTCTATCGGAGACGTTGGATTGTTGTTGATTCTATGAAATATTTTTAGCTATAATTTATTTTGTGAATGACTTATTTCATATGATAATTAGGACTACGACAGGTGAGAAAAAAAAGAGGAAAATTCCTTCTAAAATTCTTAATTACATAAACTAGTTTGATACACATAAAGTAGCTAAAATAACATACGATCACATATTGGCTTCAAATTTATTGAAGCGGTCACCAATGCATGACTGAACCGCCATGCCAGCCGTAGTACGTATTGCTGTTATCATTTGCATCATTGCTTGATAAAGACGGAAGTAACCTCGTCGAAACGTCGCAAGTTTTTTTTATTAAAGTGTTATCGATACAATTGTGTCCAGTAACGTATTGCAGTGAAGCGCAAACTAAAATTTATTAATCGTAAGCGACGTTATTTACCTATATTGTTTTGGTTTATTCTTGTATATTAAAACGTAGGCCTACATTAACATAAAGATAGATATATCAGTACAAGTATTGACACATGTAAGCGGGCATCAACTCCCGTAACACGTCATCCATAAAACAACCAAAGTAACCAAATTTTAAACTTTGAATAAGAAATAGAAGGTCGAAAATTTTTTCTCATGAACTACTGAAATGTTCCTGAGGAAGAAATTTAACTGAAAAGTTGGACGACAGAACAATTATAGTATATTTGTCAAGGCTCGGGCGATATTCAATCCACCGACTCATAAATTTATAATGACATAAGCACGAGTTCAAGATGCTCTATTTGTTTTCCCTTGTTATGAGAATTTGTGATATATAATCTACCAAATTAATATATTTCCGAACTCAAATATCATTATACAGGTAAGTCATTACCTTATTCAGGTGTAAAATAAATAATTAAAATAAAGAATTACTGTAGGTGTAATTACAATACTGAAGACTATACTAGGAATCTTTGTTATCAAGCTTAAAACTATCATATAACTGATGGTACATCACTGTTATAAAACAGTCTTTTTCACGGATATAATGACACAGTTCATTACGTTATGTTCATTACAACTTTTGAAACATTAACCAAAAACCAGGCGATGAGGAGAAAGTTCTAAAGGCACAGGCATTTAATTAATATCAATTCAAAATTTATTTTGCTGTCTCTATTGAACATAATAGAACGTATGACGTTGTAATCTAATTTTAATAAGGGACTGCGAGTGTATTGCCATTACTTGTCGGTAAATAATATTACCTTTGATCTTTGACTATATAAGAAGAATATGTTTTTGGCGTTAAATCAATTATCAAATTTTGAGAAGATTTTAGAAACACCGTAAATACGTTAAAAATCAAACCGTACACGTCATATCTAGAGAAAATTATAACGACATCAAATAAACTAACTTTTATGTTACGGAAGAGACATAGATTTGTCTAGTTTCCCAAAGCAGCACCCCCCCCCCCTCCTTAACTATTCATTATTAACTTCTTTAATTTCAATATTCTACAACTACCTGTATTTTACCTTGAGTTTTAAAAAAGGTTCCTGGTTAAAAACATAATTATATTGCCCAGCGTCTAGCCGTATGTTTTCGATGTTTGACATGAATATTGTCAAGTCTGTATATAATTCACACATGCGAAATAATAATACATCAATTCTCGTAATAAATAGACCGACGTCCGTGATGAAGACAATACGTTAGATATTAGGCCTATATACTTGTAAGGGTGCATTGTCTTGAAAGTTATAATCCTTTCCACGTACGAAGATATAAATGTACATCTGTAAATAAATATACCATCACATACGTTAATCGGATCTGTTTGTAATATTTTTTTTAGATGTTTTAACCACTTTTCCAGTATCTTTTGTTAAGATGTGTGTATCTTTTTGAATACGTGTACGACCTCACACGTGCATGGAACACGATAATGTTAGGATTTACGATTTATCTTTATCCATTCTTCATACAAAAACACACGTGCATTTTATAATATATAGGTCAAGCAACAATTTGCATGTGCATAAAACAAAATGTCTTACCTGCTTGAGACAATCTACTCGGCATCTGCTTAATTCTATAATAGATTTCTTAGTTCCAGATAAAACCAATCCAAAAGTCCAACAACAAAATATCACAGCAATTTGAAAAAAGTTGGACCACTTCATGATAGAGAAGTGTCCTACACAATTCAAAACATAAAGTTATAATACAATATACATCGATAATCCAATTATACCACGAGTAGAATCAGAAATTGGTGAATATTTGAACAAGCAATCTATGAATCAAATTGTCAACTGATCACCGTATTTGTTAGAGTTTTTACGTAAATAATTTCCACCTGACGGGTGATGTGAACGCTCTTGAGGTTGAACGACGCCACTTGATTGCGCGATGTATTAACACCTTGAGTTCTAATTGACAACAGTTCGTTATTAGTTGTGAATGAAGCCCCGGGAAGCTCGTGTCGTCTGAATGTGTACACTCTGGCACAAAATCAATAAGGACTATTCAAGCAGACGGTGTTTTAGATCCGACGCAAAACGGTAATCCGAGGTGTTTTTTCCGGTATTACAAAACCCTCACCGTAGGCACATATCACACTCACAGAGAAAATTTTGACAGGTGAAAAGGAAGGGGAGATGTTACAATTATTTATAGCAATAATCGAACGTTTAACGACATAATTCCAAAATCCCCTGCAACTTTTCTAAAGAGATGTTAATTCTTTTGGCGAGTTTGGTTGATGAAGTGTATCGAGCCCTGTAATTGCCATCAGTTGAATTCGGCTGCTTACAGAACGTGATACCCTTGCCAAACTTTTTTGTATTCTCTTTTCTGATTGGTTGGTGTGATGTCAGTTCGCGTGTCACTCAAAAAAGAACTGCCAACAGCTCATCATGAAATCTGTTCCACCAATTACTTCAACAAAGATCGTTCGTCTTCGATCATCTGAGACGTCTGCAAGTAAAAAATGAAGACACTGTTATACTTATAAGGAAATCGAAACAAATCGATAAGTTAATAAGTACGAGCTTGCTAAGAAAATGATAAATATTTGTTCTAAAAAAAGAGTAAATTAGAAATAAGAATAATTATCGACGCAATCAGATTTGATTGTTTTAAATGTTATCTTTCTTCCTTGCTTTTAGTACACCTTCTTGAAAACAACTCGTTCACGATTACAATCAAATCAGACATATTTATTTTAATTAATTGAAAACTTTTTTTTCTTTTCAAAATGGTTTCCAGTGAACGGTATAACGATGAACTGAAAACCTAAGACTACTCTGCGTTTGTGCCCGTCAACATTTCTTTGCAGGTTTAAAGTAGGTTTTCATCTATTCAAAGGAATACTGCGTCTTAGAATGAAAATTAAATTTTTAATCTTTAGACTAGGCCAATAAGAGCTCTTTTCATCAGTTGATATACCCCTCCATAAATAACAGAATCCGATAAATCCAATAAACTTAGTAGGCCTAATTTTCCATAAAAATGCAATTAATTATTGCATAGGCTAATTTCTTAGTTTTATGAGTTTTCCAGTTTGTACAATGACACTGTTCTACTGTCTCAGAAACGTTGATTTGTTCAGTACTGTGTCCGGATGGAACAATAATCCAAGGCTCCCTAAAGTCTGCGCACGTCAAAAGTCCCTCAACAGTTGGAAATCACAAACGATTAGGCATATTTCCCTCAATCCATCCTGCATGGCTTTGCCCGTCTTTATTAGCCCATTAGATGCAGAAGAAAAGGATGTAAAACTCCATTCATTTCATTTGAAAGAAAGAAAGAAAGAAAAGAAAGAAGCAACTATATTTATTTTACAAGGATAACAACTAAGGTTCACCGTGACAGGGAACCTTTCTACTAGCTGGTCCTTGGCCAAAACCTCTTGACATTGATCTTTCCCTGATTATCCGTACCCATTTACAGCTGGATGGACTGGAATTATAAGAGAGGGTGACTTATTCAAGGTTATGGAACTTTCACACTCCAATCGAGATTAGAATCATGTCCGACATTTTCAACGTATCCAAGCAAATGACGTCATGACGTAAAGAACCATTTCATTCCGCGGTTAATATCAACATGGCGACTTGTCTTTACTTGAGACTCCCACAATCAAGTGGATTCTAGAAATTGAACTATCTGATCTTAAGGAATGTCTTTTATTTTAAATATTAAAACAATTATAGGTTCAATAGGTACTAAGTACTAATCAATAGTTGAACAGTTGAACATCATCTTACAATTAAAAACATTATTTTCTTCTATAAAGAATGTCACTAAGGACCTGTAAGGAGTATCGTACAAAACCTAACTATAGAACTTCAACGAAACTTTCAAATTTCTAGATAAAAAAATAACCGCTCGTCTTCCAAATGAAATAAATGGAATGGAGTTTTACGTCCTACTATTCTGCATCTTGGCTAATGAAGACGGTGCTCGTATTCCAAAGTAAGAACTAATGATAAGCTTAGTCAAGCTAGAAATGGCGACAATGAAATTGCCATAATTGGACTGGAAAATGTTAAAACGGATATCAACACCTTTCTGCACCTTAATGAGGGCGAGCAACGACATACAGGCCACAATGAGAATATTTGCCAGGTCAGCGGCAGATTACTCTCTTTACGCTTACCAACTTTAACGTGCACAGCCTGTAGCACACGGGCCTCGATTTATTGTCCCATCCAAACGACTGGAGACATAATGGCATGGAAACAGACGACACAACGGACCAAACTTGGACAGGTGACTTTTGAAGTGTCTTTTTTTAGAATTATTTATTTGTAATTCCACAGACCCATTTCTTCTGGTGTATATGAGCCAGTAAACATGGTATCGTCCACGAAAAAACGCAAGTTTACGATTACGGACGTTCCATAAAGCTGTCGTAAAATTATGTTTTACACTTACGACTAAAATAAATCGTCAAAAAAGTTACTTCTTTGGTAAGAAGAGAAAGTCATTTCGTTTCATTTCAGTTTCCCTTCCCCCATTTCAACCCAGATTACTCCAAGACCTCGAGTTTTATAATCCAGTATAATAATAGTTTCCCAAAACAATGTCAATTTTAAAATCTACTTCAACGAAAATAGCATTCAACTTCCGGTATTATACATCAAAAATTGACAGATAGAGAAATTAATAAAACATAATCAAAAAATGTCGAGATTATTTCTAGGAAATGAGCCGCCATATTTACCAGTCGGAAATGCGCCGGATTTCATCGGATTTGTTATCCGGATAAGAGATAATCTTTTAGATCAGAAAATCTTGAATAATTGTTCGTCAATATACGAGAGAGGGGTGTTGGCTTGAAATTGTAGTCGCAGAATAGGAAGGGGTAATTCCAATCAATACCTACTACAATATTATATATTTCCTGTCAGAATTTCCCTCATTACACACTGAATTCATTAGCCTATAAGGTACAGAAGATTAGGACGTAAAACTCCTCCATTCATTTCATTTCCTTCTACTATATTATAGAATAAAACGTTACTTAGTTATCCTCAGACTAGGAGTGAGTTTCTTTGAGATGTAGTAAAGAATATTTATTGCTTGGTGTGTGTAGCCTATAGTGATAAACGTAGGCATACTAGTCTGTTGGTATGGGGCAACAATATACCCCCTCCCTCCCAGAATAAAGCAGGCCAATAAATAAAAGGAAATGGTGGGGTGCGGGGGATTGAAAGAATTGAATCGGTAGCGGGTTTAGGGACGGGGCTCTAATCAAGCCAGGCGGGTACGGTCAATACCTGACGACTGTGCGTTATCGAACAAAAGTAAGCTTATTCCACATTCCTAGCTCATTATATAACATTGATATGGTAAACATTACGATACACAACGTTTCTTCAATTTACATGTCACCAAGATTTCAGTGCCGGGGACACAAGGGTCCTAGAAACGGTACCACACGTACAATCTGACCAATTACACGTTAGAATTATCTGCAGGAACTCTGACCTTTCTTACACTAGTATATATCACCAGAAAGAGTAGCCGATATCAGGTATATTGTTATATATATTGAGAGAACTGAAGGAGTATATAAATACAGTAAGTGGTTATAGTATTCATAACACCACTCAATTATTATCACTCATAAACCACGAGGTACCACTCATACCAACAATGGCGCCCATTAACCTGGTATTCCATCTCCTTTTTCTTGTTTTGATGCTCTCTGATTCTTAAAGGAGTTGTTAACAGGTTTTATAAACTTGTTTTATGTGTATGGGGGACACCAAAAAGCATCATGTACACCATTTCAATTCTCAGTAAGACGTCTGTGGTTCCTGCAATTCAACTATGAGATTACAGCACAGCACGTGATGCGCCAGTGACGTTTTATTGTAGATGACTTCAAAGAAACACAAACGTCATTTTGAAGTGTACAGAATCGGGTCTCCCGTCGGTTCGGTAGATCTCAGACAGCATGCAAAAGTGGTAAAAACCCGACTACACATGAATGAGTAAAAGTAAGATTCTATCATTTCCAAACAAAATGGTCTTGCAGTTCCTCTCATAAGAGACCACCTTCACTCAGCGACCGATTTTGAATATTCCCTTGAGTGGTCTCTGAATATAGGTTGGACTGTATACAAAGTTGAAAGTTTAACGAAAGTCATCCTTTTGCCCTGTAGTGAGCTGTGGTATTTCAAATTTTATTTGGTCACAAGAATTCTGGGGTTAATGTAGAGTTTATTCGGAATAGAAGGTGTAAAGAGGAAAGAGGAAGTAAATCCGTGACAGGTGGCTTTTTTTTATAGCAGATGACAGAAGTGCTGTTTCTGTTCATCGTTGATAATACTGGAAACGACACGCAAGTAATGTCGTCATTTACAGTATCAGTGAAGAAGGCGAGAAAATGCCCCCCTTTGCCCCTAGGGTTGCGCTGAGACCTCGTCTAATATTATCAACTCTATTCGAACAGAGGTAGCTTATTCGAGTTTTTTTTCATATTTTAAATACAATTTCTTATATTTCTACATAACAACAATATAGACCATACACTATAATATTTTTGTTTGGAAGGAAGGCTCAATCATCAAGCCGTGATGAAGTAACGATAAAGAAGGAAAGTAGATAATCATATCCTAGTGGTCCGAAACATTCTGACTCTTACTAACTTCTGACAGTTATCATGTATTCTACAAACAATTGTTAGTATATTGAACAAGAAATACAATGTCAGAAAACAAAACAATACAAAGGTTTTCTAAATTTTGCATGTGTAATGAGTAAAGCATTGATTTGCATCATTCCAATTTCTGTGGTTTCTGAAATTCAATTATTAGAAACCCTCTTTACAATCCCTTTGTTATAGTCCTTACTAGTTCAATGTTTCAAATTGTAGCCACACACTTTATATTATCCCACGGATAGGTATCATTGTGTAATGTTCCGGACTATCGTACATTATGATGCACCCGGATGAAGTAATACAGTGTAAGACGCGAGTAAAGTCAATGAGAAATTTTACACCAATAATAGAAATAAGAAAATTTAAACATCTGTTTTGAGGAAAAGTTGTATATTGATCAGATAATGTCGTTTTAACACTCTCTGTTTAATTCTATGAGAATCTTCTTTACAATATGATATTTCTATTGGAAGCTTAGCTTTTCAAAACAAAAGGCTTTTTGTGATCTCTATCTCTTAGAATGGACATAAAATATAGACTTAAACTTGGTCAATAAGAGTATTTATTCATCAGTTAGACTTACCAGGTGTCATGACTAAAGAATAGAATCTCTATATAACACCATATATCTATTAAACTAAGTAATTATTGAAAAACACTTCTGACTTAAACTTGGTCAATAAGAGTATATATTCATCAGTTAGACTTACCAGGTGTCATGACTAAAGAATAGAATCTCTATATAACATGATATATCTATTAAACTAAGTAATTATTGAAAAACACTTCTGACTTAAACTTGGTCAATAAGAGTATATATTCATCAGTTAGACTTACCAGGTGTCATGACTAAAGAATAGAATCTCTATATAACACGATATATCTATTAAACTAAGTAATTATTGATAAACACTTCTGACTTAAACTTGGTCAATAAGAGTATATATTCATCAGTTAGACTTACCAGGTGTCATGACTAAAGAATAGAATCTCTATATAACATGATATATCTATTAAACTAAGTAATTATTGAAAAACACTTCTAACTTAAACTTGGTCAATAAGAGTATATATTCATCAGTTAGACTTACCAGGTGTCATGACTAAAGAATAGAATCTCTATATAACATGATATATCTATTAAACTAAGTTATTATTGAAATACACTTCTAACTTTAACTTGGTCAATAAGAGTACAGGTATATATTCATCAGTTGGACATACCAGATGTCACGACTAAAGAATAGAATCTCTATATAACATGATATATCTATTAAACTAAGTTATTATTCTGGCTACTTGTAATTGATGATTACTTAGTGTTACGGATTCATTGTTTTCTTAGACCGTTAGATGCAGAAGATAAGGACGTAAAACTCCATTCATTTTATTTAATTTCAGGAGATAAGCCACTGACAAAACATCGCCGACTAAAAGATGTTTTCAATTAGAGAGTTCCATTTCTCGTTACGTGTGATTTGTGATTTGTAAATGAGTGCAAAACACGAAAAGTTAGTATGGTATCTTTGAAAGCCGATCAAAAACAGATGTCCGCTGTTTGAAAGCCAATCATGTAATTAATTAGTAAGGTGTATTCAGTATGTGGCGAATTGTGGTCGAATCAGCCGCAAATATGTTGAAAATAACTACCTATATGCACCAAATAATAACAATCTTTATCAAATATCGAGCGGCTGAGAAAATATAATATACCTCTTTTTATTCTAATTAATTTTATGTTAATTCGATTACTTTAATTATTATATAACGTTAACTTCCACCTACACTAATATTTTGTTTTTGTAAATCGTGAAACTTTGTTAAATAGAAGTATACCATATAAACTGATGATGACAATGTAAATCGTGAAACTTTGTTAAATAGAAGTATACCATATAAACTGATGATGACAATGTAAATTGTTGAAACGTTGTGTACGATAAAATTCAGGAGTAGTATACCATATAAACTGATGATGACAATGTAAATCGTGAAACTTTGTTAAATAGAAGTATACCATATAAACTGATGATGACAATGTAAATTGTGAAACGTTGTGTACGATAAAATTCAGCAATAGTATACCATATAAACTGATGATGACAATGTAAATTGTTGAAACGTTGTGTACGATAAAACTCAGGAGTAGTATACTATATAAACTGATGATGACAATGTAAATTGTTGAAACGTTGTGTACGATAAAATTCAGCAATAGTTTACCATATAAACTGATGATGACAATGTAAATTGTTGAAACGTTGTGTACGATAAAACTCAGGAGTAGTATACTATATAAACTGATGATGACAATGTAAATTGTTGAAACGTTGTGTACGATAAAACTCAGGAGTAGTATACTATATAAACTGATGATGACAATGTAAATTGCTGAAACGTTGTGTACGATAAAACTCAGGAGTAGTATACTATATAAACTGATGATGACAATGTAAATTGTTGAAACGTTGTGTACGATAAAACTCAGGAGAAGTATACTATATAAACTGATGATGACAATGTAAATTGTTGAAACGTTGTGTACGATAAAACTCAGGAGTAGTATAGTATATAAACTGATGATGACAATGTAAATTGTTGAAACGTTGTGTACGATAAAACTCAGGAGTAGTATACCATATAAACTGATGATGACAATGTAAATTGTTGAAACGTTGTGTACAATAAAACTCAGGAGTAGTATACCATATAAACTGATGATGACAATGTAAATTGTTGAAACGTTATGCTCAATAAATCATAGAAATTATAATAATTGTATTATTGTCTTGTCAAGTCCCTTTGGACCAGGGAGTTAATAATACTTGGGTTTCAAAACAGTTCGTGTGATGTCAAAAATTCGTCCTTGCTTTGATAAATTTTTAATATTTTATGATGTATATCAAGGAAGAATAACAATAGAAATAAATTGCTTGAAAAGATCCTAGTAAATTATTAAAAGAATTGAGATGTGACGGTAAGGGTTAGTTGTGCGAACTACACATATTGAACACAAAAACACAGCCATTTTCGTATTATCCTTACGGTGTTTACTCTTTGGTTCTATTTTTCACATTCGTGGAGTTTTATTTTTGGTTTATTTATTTCAAACAGTTATACGTCTAATATAGTCTAGTTCTAGTTCACCTGTTCAGACTGAAAACTAACACATTGCAGTGATCAATGAGGGGAACTGTATTCGATATTCTATGCATGCAGATCAATAAGCGTAACAATCTAGTTGTCTTGGGTCATATTTCAGTCCCGAAATATCAAACGATTTAATATTCCTAAAAGTACACTAATTACTTTGTTTAATTACTCATTAAAAAATTAACAGTTTCAACTAAACAACAACTTACAAACTAAAATAGATGTTACGGTGGAGATGAGATCAACCCAATCTAGCCAGAATTCCACACCCTCTCCAATTAACGAAGCAATCGTTGAAGAAAACGAAATTTTTCCCAGGTTTTACCATTTGCACTATACGCATTCCTTAAAATGGAATAAAGCCTGACTCTTCTACACCTTGTGGGTCATTGCAGACAGACAACACCATGCAGTGTGCAATGAAAAGGAAAAATTCCGCAGGGAAAATTGCATAAACTTACCCTTTTTTTTATTTGAAACGAACTATCGAGGGTTCAGTACCCAAACGTCTGTTTGGGTTTATTGTGCAATGAAAACAACTAGACGATTCGTCCATGTTTCTTTTTGAAATGAGTGGGCTAGTCTAATCACGCAGTTTGAATATAATTTCATGGAAATCAGATTGGAATCAACACGAGAATATCTGTATAGGAATCTATTATTTAACATACAGTATTTTTAGTGTTTTACAATTATTCCTACAAACAATAGCATATGACACATTATTTGAAATGTTACCTTGGTAACGTTGTCACATATCATATCTTCATCGTACCTTCATTATGAAATTATTCTATAGGTCATGTGTAACATGAAGGTGATGTCAAATATCAACCCAGGCCAGGATGCTACACTTAAGGAAACCCTTTTAGTTAAAGGTACACTACGTCCTCTTAGAATGGACAATCAATTCAAACAAATTCTCAAACGCATTTAATCATATTAAATGTTTATATTCATCAGTTAAATTAGCAGGTGTCATGAGTATAACAATACAATTCCTATATAACAACAGGTAATTATTAAAAAGGCTTAAAAAGATTTAAGCATTCTTCTTTCAAAAATTACATTGTACTATAACTTTACCGTGAAATACAGGGATTTTGTTGTATATTTATTACAAACGGTAAGTCCACGAATATAACATATACTATTATTGGCGATTTGAGAAGTTAAATTTCATGTTCATTTTTAGAGAAACCATTCCAAAAAAAATTTAGAATTATAAGGCTAGTTCCATTAAATTAGGAAAATTTCCCTCCCTGATCGCATACTTCATGGTAATGTTTGTCTTCAATTCGGAACAATATCTTTTTAAATACTTCATTTTATATTCTCAATCCCAGATTTAAATTGTTATTAATGTGAAAGTTAGTTGATTTATTTTGTGGTTAATTTTAGATTTGAAGATATCAAAAATAGTCCAATTCTTCAATTCTGTAAAACGTTTTATACCTTTCGAATAATTAGAACGGACTTCACATCTCCCCCTTGTTACACGTTAGATATTTGTATATTGCTGAATCACAACTTAATATACGCCTACCATTTTGGAAGATCAATCTGATCATGATAATGTAAATTGTGGAAACGTTGTGTACTAATATTCCTCAAAAACATTATTGTTATTAAAGAAAAATCCTTTGAACGGAACCTTGTTTTCTTTTATAAACGTGTTATTTCGATCGTTATACCATTTCATAGAAAGGAAGGGCATGGAATAAAAACTTTCACCGAATATGGAAGAACCTCAACAAATTTTATACGTTCAAAACAGAAAACGAAACAGAACTTTTGTTTAATTTTCTTCTCAGTATGTTTGAAAACAATAAACCAACGATGAAATGAAATGAATGGAGTTTTACGTCCTACTCTTCTGCACTAAACCAACGATAGTTAGTTATATTCAACCAGCCAAATCGACCGCATTTGTCGAGGGTAATGAAAATCGGAAGAAAACCAGTTTTGTGTTATGAATCATCCGAGACTACACTTTTACTGTGTTACATGCTAATTGTATTACTCACAGAATAAAGTGCCAAACACACCTACCTGTTCGATTGGTCGTTCTGTATCCCCTCGACTTTTAATTCACCTATAAAAATCCAATTGAGTCTGAATTGAAACAGGCTAATACTCCATACTATATAATGTTTATCTCTCGAGATGACTTGATCACTAAATAATTTCCTAATGTTTACTACACAACGAGGAAACAAGAACAACTTGATATACACACAAGATCTTATCAATTTACGACTTCAGTAAATTAAGGAATCGAGTATTGGCATGGACAATGGCGTAGATCAAATAAACAATAAAAGCGAAAACGTCACGATATCAAAGGTAAAAATCCACATCGGCGGTACCGAATCTTCTAAAACCGTTTCGTATCTCCGCTATTTTGGCAACTGTTAGGATGGTAAAATTAACGTTTGCTACACCATTCGTTATCGTCTGCTACAACGCCATTCGTTGGACTTGTTGTATTATCTTGTGTAGAGATATGCGATGACTAGCGGGGTGATATATTATAAGATAAAGCAGAGGCAATGTGGTACTTCAGTGGCAGTTTTGGTACCTCTCGAAGAATTTTGACATTTAACCATTTCGTATCGCGGTGTTGCTTTGTCAGTTACCGCCATTAAATGAAGGTGGTATTTTTGATGTCTAGTTTTGAAATGTCCAGAGACCTCAATACGTACGTACCGGCCAGTCCTACCAGGCTGTAAATGTGTCGATGTGCAGGTAAAAGAAACATATTTTGCAGACGAACCACGTCTTTGATGTTCGAGTATAAATATCACATAGACCCGCTGTTATAGATGCTTTATTTTTTATATGCCTCGGAGAACCTCGCATAGCTTTCACCAAACAGGGTAGGACGTACAACTCCATTCATTTCATTTCACTTCCTATTTACAGCTAGACGTCTGTGGCGTTTGTAATTCCATCAAAACTAATTTATTAATGACATTTATATTGCCAACGCTGGGTGTCGAAATTTCAAGAACGACCGATACCTGCCTGAAAATGAAATGGTGAAATACCCGTAACAAACCCTTAAACTCTATACTATCCCTTCAAGACAGTCGTCAAGGATAATGCGTCATTTGTCATTTGTCATTTGTCATCTTCCGAGTTTAAATTTAAACTGGACTTAAAGAAACAAGAAACGAAACCAAAAATAATACCATGTATTGAACACTTAAAAATAACTTTAAGTGAACATAAAGACGAGAAGGTTATTCAATCCTATTAATAACCCGGAAACAGATTTATTGATTGAAGTTATGTTATTCAATATAAAATACACCCGGTATTAACGTTAAGTACAATTCTTTCTTGTAAAACCGTCGGACGACAGGTGCTCTTTAAGTTCAACATACATGTATGCATAGCAAATTACACAATAGAGTCCCAGTCTGGGTGGGTAGAGAAAAAGGGTTAAAATCAAGATTTGTGATTGATCAATCAGATGACTGGAACACTAAAATCATCTTAAGTTAAGTTTCCAAGAATAAGGTCCTAGATGACTGGAACACTTAAATCATCTTAAGTTAAGTTTTCAAGAATAAGGCCCCAGATGACTGGAAAACTAAAATCATCTTAAGTTAAGTTTTCAAGAATAAGGTCCCAGATGACTGGAACACTAAAGTCATCTTAAGTTAAGTTTTCAAGAATAAGACCCCAGATGACTGGAACACTAAAATCATCTTAAGTTAAGTTTTCAAGAATAAGGCCCCAGATGACTGGAAAACTAAAATCATCTTAAGTTAAGTTTTCAAGAATAAGGTCCCAGATGACTGGAACACTAAATCATCTTAAGTTAAGTTTTCAAGAATAAGACCCCAGATGACTGGAACACTAAAATCATCTTAAGTTAAGTTTTCAAGAGTAAGACCCCAGATGACTGGAACACTAAAATCATCTTAAGTTAAGTTTTCAAGAATAAGGTCCCAAATGACTGGAACACTAAAATCATCTTAAGTTAAGTTTTCAAGAATAAGATCCCAGATGACTGGAACACTAAAATCATCTCCAGTTAAGTTTTCAAGAATAAGATCCCAGATGACTGGAACACTAAAATCATCTTAAGTTAAGTTACCAAGAATAAAGTCCCAGATGACTGAAACACTAAAGTCATCTTTAAGTTAAGTTTCCAAGAATAAGGTACCAGATGACTAGAACATTAAAATCATCTTAAGTTAAGTTTTCAAGAATAAGACCCCAGATGACTAGAACACTAAAATCATCTTAAGTTAAGTTTTCAAGAATAAGACCCCAGATGACTAGAACACTAAAGTCATCTTATGTTAAGTTTCCAAGAATAAGATCCCAGATGACTGGAACACTAAAATCATCTTAAGTTAAGTTTTCAAGAATAAGGTCCCAGATGACTGGAACACTAAAATCATCTTAAGTTAAGTTTTCAAGAATAAGATCCCAGATGACTGGAACACTAAAATCATCTCCAGTTAAGTTTTCAAGAATAAGATCCCAGATGACTGGAACACTAAAATCATCTTAAGTTAAGTTACCAAGAATAAAGTCCCAGATGACTGAAACACTAAAGTCATCTTTAAGTTAAGTTTCCAAGAATAAGGTACCAGATGACTAGAACATTAAAATCATCTTAAGTTAAGTTTTCAAGAATAAGACCCCAGATGACTAGAACACTAAAATCATCTTAAAGGGGCACAGGCTTGATTTGTTTCGGACAATTATCCGACAGCCTCAAACACATGAAATCTTTTGTTTAGCTAATCAGACATAGTCTACAGAGCTCACCATTGAAATTTGAGCCATCAAATCCATGGGTATACATATTTATCCGTGTTTGAAAATCATAATGTCTTAAGATATTATGAACGTCCCGCCATATTGGAAAATCAAAGAGTTATAAATAGACTACTGCGCAGGCCCACACTGATAAAACAAAAAGAAAGTACAGGTAATAACAATTTTAGATTTTGTCAACAGGACACACAATTTTCAGACTGACTGGAGACCAGCCGCGTACAGCACGGAAAAAACATAAAAAGTGAAATTTTTTAGGTATATTTCAAGGTATTTTGCGATTTTCTTAGAGCTTGAGTATTTCTGAGGACTGTTTAAATGTAAAAAAGGCCCAAAACGACCACTCAAAATCAAGATTGTGCCCCTTTAAGTTAAGTTTCCGAGAATATGGCCCCAGTTAAAAAAAATGAAAACACTTTATCAGATATATCCATTAAAACTTATACAAAATAATAAACATGATGTCTACAAATTTTACACAAAAAAATCGAAAGGAAGATATTAGAAATTAGAAATGACAATGTATTAAGAAAAATGAGGATTATTGTTGTGATCAGTTGAAAGATGTTCTACGTGCGAGTTTACAAGTATTACTACACAAAAACCCACGGTGATTGACAAGATTTGTGTGCTAACTTTCACGCATTTAGTGTATGTTAGAATACAACTAGTAACACCCGGCTTCATTTACCGCTTGTGATTTTAACAGCGTAAACAAGATTATTGATAATCTGTGAAAATATTGAATAGTTTGTGAAACGGATTTGAATATCACCGAAACTGTTACATTTTATAGAAGCCTGCTGCGGCCATATAGCGCTCGATTTTTCACCCACGAGAATTCGAGAGACGACAAAGCGAGGAAGGCAAGAAAGCGAGGGTAAAAAAAGAAGAGTAAAATGGAGATGAAAAAGGCGAGAAAGTCTACCATTGTATTTGAATATAAAATTTAGATGTTCTCCATGTTCGTCGCGAGCCAACTTTTATTGGTCCTGGAAAGAGCGTAGTTTGTTTTTCGCCCTGCAGGCTCCAGTCTTGGACAACCTGCAGGTTGTATTGTGATCAGTGCTGTACCATCGTCCATCTTTCAGATTCAAGAACAACGAATCTGACCAGCTAGTGTTTCCGCCTGGTTGGCCTTTTGTTGTTCTGAGGTAAACTGACATTGTCGTAGGAACTGGTGTTATATGACAGTTTTCTTTAGGGGTTAAATGCCATCTATATGTTATTAAATATCGAGTAAAGAATCTAGGATGCTGGTTGCATGTTCTCCGATGGTCAGAAAATGACTTGTATATCCCCTGTTTACCTGTTAGTTACGTATTTCCGGACTTGTTGAAGGACGTTTTACTTCTTCTATTCTTACTGAACTCGTTAACCCCTGCACCGAATGGCTTTTATCCACGAATAAACGAGGCGCAGTGCCTAATTTTGTGTGCTATAAGAGATATTCACCTATAGAAGCACTAGCCTAGATCACAAGTATTAGGTGTTATAAGAGATACTCTCCTATGGAAGCACTGACCTAGGTCACAAGTATTAAGTATTATAAGAGATACTCTCCTATAGAAGCATTGACCTAGGTCACAAGTATTAGGTATTATAAGAGATACTCTCCTATAGAAGCACTGGCCTAGGTTACAAGTATTAGCTGTTATAAAAATGATACTCTCCTATGGAAGCACTGGCCTAGGTTACACGTATTAGGTGTTATAAGAGATACTCTCCAATAGAAGCACTGGCCTAGGTTACAAGTATTAGCTGTTATAAGAGATAGTCTCCTATAGATAGCACTGGCCTAGGTTACAAGTATTAGCTGTTATAAAAATGATACTCTCCTATGGAAGCACTGGCCTAGGTTACAAGTATTAGGTGTTATAAGAGATACTCTCCTATAGAAGCACTGGCCTAGGTTACAAGTATTAGGTGTTATAAGAGATACTCTCCTATAGAAGCACTGGCCTAGGTTACAAGTATTAGCTGTTATAAGAGATACTCCCCTATAGTAGCACTGGCCTAGGTTACAAGCATTAGTTGTTATAAGAGATACTCTCCTATAGAAGCACTGGCCTAGGTTACAAGTATTAGATGTTATAAGAGATACTCTCCTATAGAAGCACTGGCCTAGGTTACAAGTATTAGTGTTATAAGAGATACTCTTCTATAGAAGTACTGTCCTAGGTTACAAGTATTAGATGTTATAAGAGATACTCTCCTATAGAAGCACTGACCTAGGTCACAAGAAAAGTCCGCTATTATTGAAAACAATGGAAAATAGTAGAATTGAATCGTGTCCGGATCCGTGCTCTGTTTATACTCTTCTAATATTTCTACTGAATCAATAATCCTGGACCGGACATTGGATCGGATACCTTGCCTCGTCTATTTTCATCCTCTTACGATCATGTTTTAGAAACGACGGACCGTAGTTTGGCTGGTAGAATCTGGTATATCTATTAGTTGTATGATATTTTTTGTAAGTTTATGATTTATGTAAAGTCACTCAGCCAAGCAGAAAGATGATAGTCTTTCCATACATCGGTACATCTAAAAATATACTTACATTTACTGATGGACCATTAACATTCTTTGTACCATGTGACCTATGACCTGAATTGATCTCTACTACAATTATTACTTTCTTGCAAAACACTATGGGGAGTAACTACATCGAAAAATGATTTTTTTTTTAAGTGAGTTAAGTAGGGGCGATTTTCTTACCCAAATGGTTGATATCTGTTAAAATGTGGAATGAATTTATTTCACTTTTTCAAATTTTTGAATTTAAAGAGGCGTTATATTTTTTTTTTCGATAGAAAATCATTTTCGCTCAAATTCATGAAAACTAAAATTTGGAATAATGCATATTGGTGCTTTCAGTGTCCCCAATTTACAATTTTTAGAAAACCTCTTTACGACCTCTTACTGGTTAAAGTAAAATAATGATTTGAACCGCAAATCGGCTAACAATCGAACTAATTCAAATTTCAGCAACGAGTACCTTTTACGTAAATCATTGTCCAAGACCAACGAAATCACATTCGATCAAGGACGGTGGAATTTGTAAAACACGGCGACCTGATTAGCATAACAGTGAACAAATGTGCCCGTATTTGACCAAATAAACTGTAACAGCGTTGATTAAGAACCTGTTAATTACCACACTAATTAACTTAACTCATTAAACCCTGAAACACTCGCCTTGACAGCCTTCGCTGCTGGAAATTAGACCTCACCATTCATTATCTCCGGAAGAATTTGGCATCTAACCATAGAGTGTGTGATTCTGTGATTCTCTAATAGGGAGACTAGTGAAACTATTACATAAGATTATGTAGTCTTTGGAAGAAATACCCACATCTAATGTGATCTTGGGACCGTGGACAGACAAAACATTCTACAACCGAAGCTTAGATAAGTTGAGATAAGCCCATGTTTGTACCAAATAAATGCAGTAGCTAAGTGAGTTAAATGCTTGATCGCGGGATCAATCCCGACGAAGGTCCTTGCAAAATTTCCCTTATTGCACACTGCATGAGATACCCGTCTTCATTAGCCTATTAGGTGCAAAAGATTAGGACGTAAAACTCCATATCCATTTCATTTTATTTCATTTCTACCAAAGCTTACAACTTTACAACCAGATGAAAGCTTGTGATCAACGTCGCAAACTATTATCAGTTAACAATCGTTTGCCTGGATACGAGGATACGAATTTCAGTTTAGGTGTAATAATTTTCAATTGTAAAATGACGATTTTTAGGAGAGGAAAATAAGCTTTGATCGAAGGCTTAAAATGGCTGGATGAAACTCAGTTTTGGATTTGCCAAGCGAAATATTACGACCTTAGAAAGGAATTGCGAAATCTAATTTCTAAGAAATCTTTTTGATGTAAAATTCAATAGAGTTTTTCAATATGTTCAATAGGTTTTCAAAATATAAGTCCCGTAGTCTTTTCAGGTATATAATCGATATCGTTAATACTATATTTTAAAGTAGTGTTATGAAGAGAAGAGCAGAGGTAATTGTAAATGTATTACAAATTGTAGAACAAGTTTGGCCAAAAAATACCTAAATTGTTATCCTTGTAAAATCAATACCAAGAGGTTTAACCAAGGACCAGCTGGTAGAAAGGATCCTAACGAACCTAAGTTGTTATCCTTGTAAAATCAATACCAAGAGGTTTGACCAAGGACCAGCTGGTAGAAAGGATCCTTGTGAACCTAAGTTGTTATTCTTGTAATATCAATAGCAAATGGTTTTACCAAAGACTAACTGGTAGAAAGGATCCTTGTAAACCTAAGTTGTTATTCTTGTAAAATCAATACCAAGAGGTTTGACCAAGGACCAGCTGATAGAAAGGATCCTTGTTAACCTAAGTTGTTCTTCTTGTAATATCAATAGCAAATGGTTTTACCAAAGACTAACTGGTAGAAAGGATCCTTGCGAACTCAGATTTGTATCCTTTCTTCCAATCTCCTTTACTCAAATCCAAAGTAAAAAAAAATCAGCTTAAAAACTCTCTTTAACCATTCTTCAATATCTACCATATCAAACACTTGATTTTTCCCGGTACCGTAAATATAGTTGTAAACAAGACATACCATCAATAAAAAACATGATAAATCGACTAAAACTTCGGAAATTCAATACAGATTATCGATCTCAATCGATCAGTTCTATTATTGACGACAATGTTTGTGATATTGGATGTCAAACCCCGACCTTCTCCAAGGTAGACGTTACCGACTCCTTGACCCCTAGTGTCTCTATCCCCGGGGTCATTGTTGCTACCTAGCTCGCAAGGGTACTCTAGACAGGAAACATTGCTGACTCTGCTATTATAAATTGATAATAAATAGGAAGGAGCAAATGAACTTTTCCTAAGAGGAAGTAAATTGATACTAAATAAGGAAGTATATCATAATTAAGAGTAGAATCTGATGGTTAGGAGATCATATATCTCTTTCATACGTTCACGCACACGGCTTCAATTCTTTATTTGTAACAATCAAAGTACACGGGTACAATTCGAATTATTTGCTTCCAGCTTCAGAGAATAGTGTATCCGTTTAGTAACAGTTGATCCAGCTTGGAATGGGTATGGCTAATAGGAGACAATACCAAATAAATGCAGAACAGTCGGACGTTTAACTCCCTTCCATTTCTTGTTCATAGTCTGAGTTGTAAAGATCAAGAAGTATTAAACATGCTCTGCACGTTAAAGATGAATTGACAGTTGGAAAAATAGTACTCTCATGCCGCTGCCTGGCAAAAATTTCCCTCATTGCGCACAGCATGCCGTTGTATGTCTTCATTAGCACATTAGATGCAGAAGAGTAGGACGTAAAACTCCATTGATTTCATTTCCATTTGTAAAGAAACAAATATACCTGACAAATTAACAAAACAGATCTTGACGGCGTTATGATTGATTAGTCAGCTCACTCTGTAAAGTTGTTTTAAACCATATTTTATTAACATTTAATCATTGTCCTGTCTTCTTCACATAGATTTACGATCAGATAATCACAAAATCATTACTTTCTTCAATAGTTTTATAACACGGGTTATCACCCCTTGATTATTCAAACTATAGAGGTCGCTCGTACAAAATGGCTTCCATTAACGACGTGACTTGAAAGATTTATGTTCTCTTTGTTAAAAAGTGTTCGATGTTTGATATTTCCTGATTTTCAATATGTTATCTTATATCTCTCACTCACTTATGGCTGATAGACTTCTTCATGACTAGTTCTTTTACTGATAGGCTATCAATGTAGTGGCAATAAGTTGTCGTTTAAGAAGGAAAGAAAGAAACATATATATTTTACAAGGATAACGAGCGAATCCAGACTCATCCGCGTTTGATAGTTAAGGGGGTTGACAACCCTAAACCTATGTACAAAAAATAGACGATTTCAACCACTTCTTTTCCACCTATCCGAAATATATATCAATGGAAAGAGGGGACTTTCAGCTATCCAAAAATATATAATTTATTTCTTTATTAACTTTGAGAAATAGTGTATGAAAGATGAAGGAAAAAACGTCAATTTTTCCCTTAAAATTAGCATATCTACTAGACTATTTAATATAGAAGGTTGAAATTTTGCACAACACAAGTCTACATGTATCTGCACAATGTCACGTTGGCTTTTTGGAAAATTTTGTTTTGGTTTGAAGATGTTGATAGAAATCAAAATTTTGCGTGTGCATTTACGAAAAATTGAATTTTAAAAAACTATTCATTTTATTAAAAAAAAAGCCAACGTAAAGTTATAGAGGACATCGCCAGCTTTAGCTGAAGCCAAAGTTTGTAAATATCGGATAAATTGTAAGCGAGATATGCTTTTGGAAAAATGGCAGTTTTTTTTCAATATTTTGCACACACATGTAAACCTTACGTAATTAACGATCATGTTGTTAAAAGATTGTCTTTCATGCTGTAGAAATCTGTAAGCACCTTTTAGGCATCGATATGCACCGATAACCACATAATTGGAGTGCTAAAACAATGGATTAGCACATGTCAAAGCACCCCTACCCACTAATCATAAAATTTCTCTGTTTACGTGTGACGTAATGATTTATGGGACATCACGTGACTTCTGGATTCCCCCAATACTAATCTGAACGACAAACGTAGAAAAGGTTTATTTAGCTGATGACGTAGTACTCCAAAATGTCAACTGACAACGTAATTTGTACGTCTACATAGAGGAATACCCCATTGTGTTCTATAAATAGATTATCTTTACCGACCGATATCTGACAAACTACTGAAGCGATTGAGCTAAAATTTTTACTAGATGAGTTTTTTTTAATGCCAAATAGAATGGATATAAACTTAATACGTTTCTTGATTGAAATACACCTCGAACGATAAGGTTTTCAACCCCCTTAAAATGACCTCTCTTCTTTTTTGGAAATAACGTCATACAAACAAAATCATGTATAGAAATAGAAAAGCATTCTTATTTTGGGTCTATTTAAGGGAATATGTCCATTTATTTATTGTACAGTTACAGTTCTTCTAAAGTCTATTTAATTAATATTCAAGGTTCAAATCAACGCTCGAAAAAAAACGGACCTGTCCATTTAAACAGAATAACTGATTTGATTTTTGATATCCTTAAAATGTGCATATCTCAAGTGTAAAATTTGGGCTTGAGAGGAAATGAAATATTTTTGCCAATCAATTCATTAGTTGTAAGAGACAACAATTTTTATGGATAAAGCCTTCTGTTTATTCTTTTT
This sequence comes from Nipponacmea schrenckii, assembly GCA_030562195.1. Taxonomy (NCBI): domain Eukaryota; kingdom Metazoa; phylum Mollusca; class Gastropoda; family Lottiidae; genus Nipponacmea; species Nipponacmea schrenckii. Next base: position 1,800,071 of record CM060199.1, read on the forward strand.
AAAACACGTTTCATTACACATACAGGTAACGTTTCATTACACATACAGGTAACGTTTTATTACACATACAGGTAACGTTTCATTACACATACAGATAGCGTTACATTACACATACAGGTAACGTTTTTATTACACATACAGGTAACGTTTCATTACACATACAGAACGTTTCATTACACATACAGGTAACGTTTCATTACACATACAGGTAACGTTTCATTACACATACAGGTAACGTTTCATTACACATACAGGTAACGTTTCATTACACATACAGGTAACGTTTCATTACACATACAGGTAACGTTTCATTACACATACAGGTAACGTTTCATTACACATACAGGTAACGTTTCATTACACATACAGGTAACGTTTCATTACACATACAGGTAACGTTTCATTACACATACAGGTAACGTTTCATTACACATACAGGTAACGTTTCATTACACATACAGGTAACGTTTCATTACACATACAGGTAACATTTCATTACACATACAGGTAACGTTTCATTACACATACAGGTAACGTTTCATTACACATACAGGTAACGTTTCATTACACATACAGTAACGTTTCATTACACATACAGGTAACGTTTCATTACACATACAGGTAACGTTTCATTACACATACAGGTAACGTTTCATTACACATACAGGTAACGTTTCATTACACATACAGGTAACGTTTCATTACACATACAGGTAACGTTTCATTACACATACAGGTAACGTTTCATTACACATACACGAAACGTTTCATTACACATACAGGTAACGTTTCATTACACATACAGGTAACGTTTCATTACACATACAGGTAACGTTTCATTACACATACAGGTAACGTTTCATTACACATACAGGTAAAGTTTCATTACACATACAGGTAACGTTTCATTACACGTACAGGTAAAGTTTCATTACACATACAGGTAACGTTTCATTACACATACAGGTAACGTTTCATTACACATACAGGTAACGTTTCATTACACATACAGGTAACGTTTCATTACACATACAGGTAACGTTTCATTACACATACAGGTAACGTTTCATTACACATACAGGTAACTTTCATTACACATACAGGTAACGTTTCATTACACATACAGGTAACGTTTCATTACACATACAGGTAACGTTTCATTCCCACATACAGGTAACGTTTCATTACACATACAGGTAACGTTTCATTACACATACAGGTAACGTTTCATTACACATACAGGAAACATTTCATTACACATACAGGAAACATTTCATTACAAATACAGGTAACGTTTCATTACACATACATGTAACATTTCATCACACATACAGGTAACGCTTCATTACACATACAGGTAACGTTTCATTACACATACAGGTTACGTTTCATTACAATACAGGTAACATTTCATTACAAATACAGAACGTTTCTTTCTCAAGCAATAATACAACTATAAAAACAACACGCCTTCCTTTCAATTCATTAGCTGTATCGTGACCTCGCTTCCCACGCTCGACTTTTCTTTCCCTCCAAGGAATTGGTTTTATAATCATTGCGTAATTTCTTATATATAAAATATTGTTAAAAATTTCATTTTAATTTGAAGACGCAACATTGTAAACGAATATCTGGTAATTTCCAAGATTTTAAACTGTTTTATTGATTCTATTTAAAATATTAAAAATAGCCACCTGTGATTACAATCCTATGGGAATGCTCGGGAATAGGTTGCCCTGTTTATTCGAGACTCAGACGTCTTTGTTTAATAAACCCCCACCCTCCGGTCTGTTTCACTTTCTTTTGTTTTATTAAAATTTATCATTATTTCTAGTGCGTTCGTCCTCAACTGGTTATCTGAAATAAAATTTACATTCGTATGAGTTGAATACCAACACTGCTGGCAAGTAGAATCCAGGAGTATAGATCTTCAGCGCTGTATGTGATTCAAAATAGGATTCAAATAAGATTGCAGAAATTCTTAAAATCACGGGTCATTTCTAAGGTAGAAGTGACTTATCTTTTTATCTTTTTATGTAAAATATCTTATAACTGTTTTCTTTCTTTCAATTTTAGTTTTTTAGAACGTAATGAAGACGGTAGACTTGGTAAATGTTTTTATAGGTTGACTAGTATAGAAAATATTTACCTGTTTCGTTATTACTCTTGAAATTTTTGTCACACTTACGACGTTGTTTAACTTACAATGGAAACCATATATTTTGAGATGACTGTAACGTAATTTAAGTCATGTGGGGTGGGGTGGGTTGGGAATGAGGGGGTAGAGGGTAAAAATTAAGGCTTACCATTCTTTTCTTCAGGATTCCCCACACCCTCGCGTAACATTTCCAATAAAGATCGTCATGTGGTAAATACAAAATTCAAACATTTCAAGTTTCAAGTAAATGCACATGAAATGGCGAAATCCAGCCACTCTGATTTTCAATTTATAAAAAAAATCGTGATAGATCAAACGGTGTTAATTTACTATCACTGTCATTAGGAATAATACATCTGACAAATTTCAAAGAAATTTTTAATGAAAAATATTTTAACTCAATTAAAATGTAATAAAGATGACTGTTTAGATTTTCAGATCCGATGTTAAATTAAAAAACGACGAAGATTCGTGATATGTTGATATATATGGACATTTTCTAGCTTATAAAGTGTTGATAAACATAAAAATGACAAAATTTTGAAATAAAACTTTAAATGTTTAACGCCCCCTTATTTTTGTTTTTCTGAATTTTGTGAATTTATTAAGTTACTGAAGGCAACTGACAGTTCTGTTTTACAAAATATATATTTAGTTGCTATATATATATTTTTTAAAACCAAAATGACTGCAAGGATGCTGGTGAAAGGAAGTCGTCCGTTATTGAGGACTATGTTATATATGCCGCGACTCTACTCCTCTCGGTATCTACAGGAATTTATCATGCAGTCAAAGAAACAGGAAAAAAACGAAATTCCAAAGAATTTTTACAGGTGAGAGCAGGTAATGTAGCACTGTCATTTTCTAGCGACTTTCGTGTCAGCTATGACATTTTTCAGACCACCAACAAAGATATATAAGAATACAAGTATATATTTGTATGTAGATCCTTATCAAGAATATATCTAACAGTGCATATCTGTCTGTCTGTCTGTCTGTCTGTCTGTCTGTCTGTCTGTCTGTCTGTCTGTCTGTCTGTCTGTCTGTCTGTCTGTCTGTCTGTCTGTCTGTCTGTCTGTCTGTCTGTCTGTCTGTCTGTCTGTCTGTCTGTCTGTCTGTCTGTCTGTCTGTCTGTCTGTCTGTCTGTCTGTCTGTCTGTCTGTCTGTCTGTCTGTCTGTCTGTCTGTCTGTCTGTCTGTCTGTCTGTCTGTCTGTCTGTTGTTTTGTTTTTTTTTATTAATTTATCTATTTATTTATTTATTTAAATTGGTTTTCAGTATTTTCAATTACGGCATAAAAAAGTTGTTCGGAATATTTGTACGTTTATTTATACCATTCAAACGGTAAGAATTTCTTAAAGCCATATCTTCGCTAAATTTTGCTTTTCTAACTCATAGTTAGTTACACGTATTACTTTGCAATATTAAATCCATCACCTTATGCTAATTATTTGTTTAATATTTGTAGATATTATATATGCGGGTAGATTATACGAATCAACCTCGACCATCATGTTTTACGTCTTGGAATTGGGAAGTTTCCTTCGTGATTCTATTGGAGGTTTTATTCTCGAAAAACTTAAACAAGATCAAATCCACATTTAAAAAAAAAATATAGTAATCTGATTGGATAATTCAACTAAATATCGAATAATTTTAATAATTGACCAATCAGATGACTGGAACAGAAAAATCATTTAATTGTGATCTTATATTTTCCCATCGGTATAAATTTATGACAGTGTGCCATTAGGGACATTAAAAAAATTGAAAATTCGTCCCTCATGGTTTTACAGAATTATTCCATGAATTACAAAACAAATTGTGTTTGAGGACCAGAATAACAAAGAAAAAATAATCATAACGAATACAGACACAAATCCATCTGAACGCAATTAAAAAATCATACAAAAATTAACTTAATTATATAAAAAAATATGAAAATAAATCCGTAGTCATAATTTGCCAATGATAATGTTTTGAAGAATGCAGCAAGTGATGTTTTGATTAGAAATTCGACATCTTGCAGCACCTTCGTGGCACATGGAAACGCTGGCTATATAAACTGTTTACACGTGTTTTACACTAATAATGTAAACATCAGTGTCGGGTCAAAAGGTAATATGCAACTCTCGTGTTGTCAGATTCCAGGTTCTACATTTTTGAAATTAGGTCAATAATATTTGACGTTTGAACTTGATATCCCAATAGGAAATTATAACTTAACTTAATTTTTCTATGGAAAGGGGGGGGGGGGGGTTGTTGGCAGGTGCGGACGGAATCAACGCTTGATTTCACGTCACACTAAAATATGAACTCAGAGGTTGCAGAGAAGTTGTAATACTTAACATCTGTTGATTTTGATTTCTTAGTTGATGTAGATCACAAACTGAATTCAAATACAACTGTCAGAGGTATGGAGATGAAGTTTGTAAATAGCTTGACATTGTGAAGATGTATAGATGAAGTTTGTAATAGCTTGATATTGTAAGATGTATAGATGAAGTTTGAAATAGCTTGAATTGTAAGATGTATAGATGAAGTTTGTAATAGCTTGACATTGTGAAGATGTATTAGATGAAGTTTGTAATAGCTTGACATTGTGAAGATGTATAAGATGAAGTTTGTAATAGCTTGATATTGTGAAGATGTATAAGATGAAGTTTGTAAATAGCTTGACATTGTGAAGATGTATAAGATGAAGTTTGTAATAGCTTGACATTGTGAAGATGTATAGATGAAGTTTGTAATAGCTTGACATTGTGAAGATGTATTAGATGAAGTTTGTAATAGCCTGACATTGTGAAGATGTATAAGATGAAGTTTGTAATAACTTGACATTGTAAAGATGTATAAGATGAAGTTTGTAATAGCTTGACATTGTGAAGATGTATAAGATGAAGTTTGTAATAACTTGACATTGTGAAGATGTATAAGATGAAGTTTGTAATAACTTGACATTGTAAAGATGTATAAGATGAAGTTTGTAATAGCTTGACATTGTGAAGATGTATAAGATGAAGTTTGTTATAGCTTGACATTGTAAAGATGTATAAGATGAAGTTTGTAATAGCTTGACATTGTGAAGATGTATAAGATGAAGTTTGTAATAGCTTGACATTGTGAAGATGTTTCGTTTATATTAGACTCTCGGACTGTAAATAATAAATGCAGATGATTTGTTTTGTAAACATCCGCATTATTAATCACTGACACTCATTTTTATTTATCGGATTGTTTTGTCAAACATTATGGCGGCCACGAAAAATAGCATCTATCATCCAGTCTCCACTCTTTTTCTGCTACGAAGACAAGAGGAATCTGGTTGTAAAAGACTATTTGACGAATTGAGCCTTGAAAGAGTCCATTAGTAATAAAAGTAAACACGTTTCTAGCAGATAAAACAGTCTACATGTCCATCAGACTGGAGTAAACAATCGTCTTTTGTTGATTTTTTGTTTTTGTACCTTGTTGTGTCTGGTATCGAGGAATTGTTGGAATCTGAATCATGGTAGTTGGCCTATCTTCTCAGTTCTCGGTTGTTTTGATGTGATAGTAATATGACCTACATTTTTTAATTTAAATTTTGATTCTTTAAATCTGATAAAAGGGAACTATGACACCACTCTTATAAATATATGGATAGAAACGGATAATTCATTCGCTATCTGTTTCTATGTCAATTCACGAAGTTCAACCTGTTATAACTTTTTCCAGAGGATATCGGAATTTAACCACGGATTACAACAATCGTGAGCATAACATGGACCGAGTCGATCATAAATTCTGTAGTGTTAAAAAACACAAGATAACCAAGTTCGATAGTCTACCTTCTATGAATAAATTTTAGACGATTTTTCTTGTCATAAAGTCGGCTAAATACCAAATCATTTTCCTCGTGAATCATAGATTGCGCAAACTTAAAAAATCTGTAGTTTATCACGTTTACAAAAGAAAGTTGTGGCTCTTTCGGGGTAGGAAAATTCTAACGCGATAAAGGTCTGTTTCCTGTTATTGATTACATTATTTTTGTCGCCTGTTCTGATTGGCTGTAGAGGGCAGAGTACAATCCAATCAAACAGCTGTATTTCGTGATACAGACGAAGATCGTAAAAGCTTGTGAGGTTGATATCTACCTATGACCTTGTGTTAATGATTTCATTTGATTAAAAAATGTAGGACGTATAGCTCCATTCATTTTATTCATTTCAAAAGTGTAAAATGGATGATGGTTAAGTAATTTATTTAATAATTTGTATGGATTCATCTCCATCTCAATTGTCAACTGTTTGACTGTCAATCACTTAATTGTGAATCAGGTTAATTATCAAACTGTTTTTTCTAAATGACTTACAACTATTGTCTTAGTGGAGTCAGTGAAGAGGTGTATGATCCCTGGGAGAAAACACCATCAACCGATAATTAGATTCGCCCCCGTATCCTTAGAATAGATCTTTTTACGTCATTCATTAGCGATGCCGCCATTTTGAACGTCACGGGATATCCGCCATTATTGTACAGAATGATACTTAAAGTCAACAGTAAGAGGAAATTCCAATATTACGTGCGTATGAGACAACGAGTAGAAAAGGTCGGCTTGAAATCAATTTGTAAATATGAGCGATGTAGTCCCTATAAAGCAATTCACCCCTCCCCTCCCATGGGTCCACTATTAGGGTTTCCATACAGAGGTCAGCTGGTTCAAGGTCATGCAACATAATGACTCTGAATCGTCATCATGTACTGATTGGAGATAATGGAATATTTCCTTCGACCAGGCAAAAAAAATCTATTGAAATTTTTCTTAATGCATCTGAAACAGCCTAAGAAGACTGCTACACAAACGCGAAATCCGATAATTGTATGGGAGGGTTGTTTGCTAACTGTCTACCGTGGACATCGAGTTCATATTAGTTTATTTCTTATAGCAAGACCAATCGGCCCGGAATCAGAAAAACCCGGGGCCAAATTGTCCATTACTCGCTTACTAAATCAGACCTATTTTATTTGTTGATTATTTCTCTAAGTGTTATAGTAGGGAATTAATCGTGAATGGTTATTTGAAATGTAGATTAATCCACAAAATATAGATGGCTTTTCGGTTTTTATTCGAATAGGTCGTTGATATGGATAACAAGCTATATAGTTGATGTAGGGCTCGCGTTTTGGTTTTTTTTTTTCTGACCATGCTTCCAGTCAAATCCCATCTAGACCCGTAACCAGCTTAATGTGTCAGAGGGTGGCAGCATTTGTATAAAAGGGAGAGGAACCCTCCTGTGTCCCCTTAGTTACGGGCCTGTTACTTGTTGCCATTTTTATTTCCATGTGATATTTTATTCTTACTCAGTGTTTAAAGGGTTAAGAGTATATGATGTGTTATTATATTTATACTCAGTGTTCAAAGGGTTAAGTGTGTATGATGTCATATTTTATTATTCAGTTTTTAAAGGGTTAAGGCTATATGATATTTTAGCATTCGGTGTTCAATGGGTTAAGGCTATATGATATTTTAGCATTCAGTGTTTAAAGGGTTAAGGCTATATGATATTTTAGCATTCGGTGTTTAAAGGGTTAAGAGTTGATTACGTTTTATTTTATTCTATTTTACTCAATCTTCAAAGGGTTAACAACCATTCGTAGATGAATGCACTAAATTGTGAATGCTGAACTCGAAATGTTTCTTTCTTTTTCAATCCATAATAGATTAAAGGCGAATTCAACTTGGAAACAAGAGTGAATAGAATAGAAAGTTGCGTGTTATTATTAAATTAGCATTCTACCATTGACTGTTGATATTATAGAGAATATCTATACACAGTCAATGAAGTGTACTGCCTCTGTCGCGAGCTATTCTTCTCAATGTTAATTAATTATTAATCACCTAATATTCCAGATCATTTACTTTCACTTTATTATATTCTACAGCAGTTACACCTCTTCCACTTAAAGAGAAACTGCGTCTTAGAATGAACAGAAAATTAAAGTTCTCATGAATGGTCAATATGAGTATATATTCATCAGTGAACTTACCTGGTGTCATAGAGTAACGGAATCTCTTAAAATCTGGAAAACTCACAAAACTAGTTATTATTGAAACGATTAATCAATTTATTGAGAGTTTTTTCAAAAATTAATGCATATTTATGGATAATTACTTGGATATTTATTTTATATATATATATATATAGTTTTAAAAAGAACTAGGTTCATCATCAATTTTGGTCAACAGAACTGTTTTAGTATTTTCCTCGGGGAGAAAAAAAGGTTTTTAAATATTCAATTCAAATTAATATACAATATTTAACCCAACCCTTTCAGTTAATAGCTGACTTCAGAAGATCTACAAAACAACTTTGAAACAATTAATATTCATTTAAAGATTGTTCTTTTAAAAAATCAAACTAAAATACCGTGGTTACTCACTTAAATTTTCCTGGATGTTAAATAAAAGTTGTGTTGAAATTTTATGGTAAGGTTTTTTATGAAAATAAGCTGGTATAAATTTTAACAAATTTTATTTTCATTCATGACAATCCCCAAAAATTTAAAATTTTAAAAAAGAATTGAAAAACGAGAAATAATTTCTTTTTTATTCCCAAGTGTTAAAACTTTTTCCAAACCCGAATATTTTTTTTGGGAGTCTTAATTTTTGTTTTTGTCGGTAAATAATTGAAAGAATGGGAAGATTTTAAATTTAACATTTAGATGATGTGCGCATCTATTTAGATGTCTGGAGACTTCACATGGTGCCGTTTCTGGGTTTTAAGCATCTCTCCTGTGGTTATTTATACGGAGGTTCAAGGGTGTTATATATATATATTTTATGGTAGCAGGTATATTTACTGATGAATAGAGCTCTTACTGACCAATTTTAAAATTTACAAATTTTATGTTCATTCTAAGAAGTAGTGTCCCTTTTAAGAGATTGTAAAGAGGATATCCAATCTTGTATAAGCAGGCATATTGGAAGAAACGAGAAATAATTTCGTATTTTATACCAAGTGTTTAGACATGATTGTTCCAAACGTTTTTATATTTTGTATTTCGGAGAATTTTTACCAGTCAGATGTTTGTGGTTTTTGCTATTCTACTTGATATATTTGGTCTATGACGTCATTATCACAAAAGTTGCTTTTTATGGCTAATGAACTTTACGAAAGTGTTTTCAGTAAAATTACAGGAACCACAGACGTCTGACTGTAAATTAAAATGGTGCATATCGATGTTATTAGTGTCCCTGATACAAATATAAACTTAAGCACACCATTTTTAGATTCCTCTGAAAGAAAATGCTGTTAGAATTGATTGTTCGGTAAAGTAAGCTTGTATGGTGTAAAACTCCAGATAAGTTACCGTTCTTGACATTCTAAGCTAATTGGATTCGTGACGTAATTACAATTATGAAGAATTAATAATGTTCCTGCTAAATCAACCAACCATTTGAATTTTACTTCGTTTCAGAAATTTAAAGTTCCTCAACTTAAAAAACACAGTGGGAATTATCAGACGGACCTGTGTGGTTGCCTAGGTACCGGGTTGTCGAGTTCCTTCTCATACACTTCCTACTTCCCTTTCTGAAATCGTTCAGGTCGTTGCTCTTAAACTTGTTAAAAGTTAAGAATTGCACAACATCTCGTCTGCTGGTACACCTACGTTAATGAAACCAAAAACTTGGTTATTTTTCTAGATTAGACTTTAAAAGACTTGAACACCTTTTCAGAAGAATTTAAAAGCGAGTCGTTTTTAATCAAAGGCCTACTTGAAATTAATATGGGACCTAATTAACTAGCTATGATAAGCTTGGTGAATGAAAAGAATTGTGTTTACCATTTTAAGTCTCGGGGCGTTGGTTGACATTTGTCCATACCTTGGAATCTATTAAAGATGTATTACAAGTCAATGACAATGAGTGAAAGATGAGTTTTGTGTTGAAAGGAAACTTACTAGCTATTAATGTAGTGAAAAATAGCCCCGAGATCTTCTCTCCCTAGTTCCACCAAACTTTCTTGTTGAAAGATTTAAACTTCATTTTTTTTCAAATTCAATGCACTATTATGTTATTTTTACGATTTTATGTTCATGATGTTGGAATGTTGGTTCTTATGTTCAGTTATAACTCTCTGTTTTGTGTTGTTTTATTAGTTTATTGTGCTGTTTATGTTTATGATGTTGGTATGTTGATTCTTGTGTTCAGTTATAACTCTCTGTTTTGTGTTGTTTTATTAGCTTATTGTGCTGTTTATTTTATGTTTATAATGATCGTGTTTGCTACTTTGTGTTATTGTGTAATATTTACGATGGTTATTTGTGCTACTAAGTATGGTCTGGGTGTGCATATCAAGTAAGTGTCACCTAGTCGATGTTTTTGATGTTGTATAATGTTTATAGTACCGTAATATATATATTTTGGTATTTTTGTGTCGTCTGAGTCATATTCTTCAAGTTATACCAGGATTATAATCTTTTACCTCTTTCGAAATCCATGATCGATTGCATCTCCCCCTCCCCTCCCCTCCTTCCTATACCGTGATGTCCAAAAATAAATGCTTTGAGTTCTTTGCTTATTTTTGTGCATTTGATGTTGCTAACGTGTTATGTTTCACAAGGAATATGTTTAAGAAGGAAATTGGAATGGTGCAAATAGTTTCTAACAATGTCTCCGATACACCTATTTATTTTCATAAACACTCTTTACAATCCCTTTAAATTATAATGGATATATATTTATGTTCCTGCCCTGCCACACAGGGTGTTATAGGACTAGTAGAAGGTTCAAGCTTTAAACAAAGGTAGATAACGTTCAGGTTTTAGACATGTTAGGTGTTAAAAGATGGCTACCATGTATTATGTCTATAGACAACTATTACAACCACAATCTGACACAATAAATTCATTATCATTAACACGAACACACGGGCTGTTTGTTTCAGATTCCCATTAATCCTGGCTTTATTACTGAACTACTAACTTTGTTTCAATAAACCGAGGCCCCGTGTGCTACAGGCTGTACACGTAATAACCCATCGTCGGTTGGGAAATTTGCTTATGGCGTTGTCTTGGCATATTTCCCTCAATGCACATTGCATACATTTTTCAAAATCTTTTAGGCCTAGGTCTCTCCCTCCCCCAAGAAATTTTAAAAAAAACTTAAAAACCCAGAGAAGGTATTTCTACTATTCTGAGGCGTAAACTAATCAATCTTTGCCAACTGAAGTAGGTTTTAAGAGATTACAATTGGTGGAGCTAAATTCTGTCTTGCCGGTGCCCAGCCTCAATGGACCTCACTCTGACGACGGGGCCGTGTATATGGTAGAGCATTATAGCAAGTAAAACCCGTAGGTACATTTGTCCGGAATAATGTAGGGCAACAAAACAACCTCATTTCATTTCAGAAGGTTCGTCCTCGCACACATCGCAGCACCTGGTATACATAGTTCATGTAACATTAGTCATTTAAGCATACAAAATAATTGGTTCTGGAATGAAATTTTTATATTTGCTGTATTGAGCCTTTGTAAGTAAAACACAATAAAGCGTTTCTAATATAATAGTATTCAGCTCTCCATACAGTTGATTAAAGAAATGAAAGAACAACTAAATAAAATATGGAAAATAGTCATTTAAAGATTTGATGGTTTTAGAGATAGATAGTAATTTTTAAATCAAACAAATTCAACCGTTAACATCTTTTTCTTGAAATAAAAGAGCGGTTAGTATAGAAAAGAATCCTAAAAGTTGCAAACATGTTTAACCTGGATGTCAGTCCGTTCTTTCGATGTCAGTGCTTTCTTTCGATGTCAGTGCTGTCATTCGATGTCAGTGCTTTCTTTCGATGTCAGTGCTGTCATTCGATGTCAGTGCTTTCTTTCGATGTCAGTGCTTTCTTTCGATGTCCGTGCTGTCATTCGATGTCAGCCCATCGTTCGATGTCAGTGCTTTCATTCGATGTCAGTGCTGTCATTCGATGTCAGTGCTTTCGTTCGATGTCAGTGCTTTCATTCGATGTCAGTGCTGTCATTCGATGTCAGTGCTCTCGTTTGATGTCAGTGCTTTCGTTCGATGTCAGTGCTGCCATTCGATGTCAGTGTTTTCTGTCGATGTCAGTGCTATAGTTTAATGTCTGTGCATTCGTTCGATGTTATTGCATTCGTTCGATGTTAATGCTTTCGTTTGTTGTCACAGATTGTAGAAAGAGCCTTTTGAACCTAAGCTGTAATCCTTATAGCCCACAAAATGACATCTTCACAATGTGAAGCTATTACGAATATTCTCTAATACACATCTTCAAATCCTTTTACCATGGATTTTTTTATATGAAGCGCTTTGATTCACAAGCCAGGAGAGGCGACTATTGCAGAACGAAGTTCTGAGGTTATTTCTACATGTTACCGATTGTATCAGAATGATGAGCAGTTACTGTTGTTATTAAAATACCACACACACCAAATATTTAAACAGATGATATAATTTAAACGTTTCAATAAAAAAGAACAATGATTTATGTGTTTATTGGAATAAATTTTGTCTTTTATCTTCTCTAATATCGTCTCAATCAGCTTCTCGATCTTATTTTAAGGTAAGAATAACGAACTTTATCTTCTGAAACAGCTTCACAAAACAAAAGAAAATCTGAAATAGCAAGACAGCAGTAGTTTAAGTAACAAATCGCAACAGAATAATACAATGTTTGATGTATTTTCTCTGGCAATATCAAGATTTTTTTAAATAACGACAGTACTTGTCAGTGTAAAGCTAGATAGAACTTTAGAATAAGAATTCATTTTGAAACTTGTATACTTAACTCCCTTTTGAAAACTTGTTAAAAAGTAAAAAATTGCAGTTAAGTCACAAATGAAACGAAATGAATGGAGTTTTACGTCCTACTCTTTTGCACCATATGGGCTAATGAAGACGGAGTAATCAAGTTACCCCCTTACGAGTAACCTTACCACCTTAGTTAGAAAGTAACAAATAACAGTAAAATTACAAAGTTTAAAACAATCTATAAATTACAGAAGAAATTAAGGACGTTCACTATACTCGAACAAATTACCAAACAAATTTTGCCCACCGATATTTTTTTTGTGATCAGAATGCAGGGAAATTGTCTATCTTGGCTCAGTGTTTCTCTTTAAAATAATTTTTTTTCTCAAACCAACAGAAATAAGAGAAATATGAGTTTAAAGCAAACATTATTTCTGTGAACAGTCAAAGCTTCAAGTATTTTCTAAGCAATTGTTGTTTCTGAGAATACAATATATTTCCTCCTTTTTGTGCTCATGGTCTTTTGAAAAATGTTTTTGTTTTACATGTGGCATGTCAGAAATACGTCTTTATTTTCTGTTTTTCTGAAAATATATTAGTGAAAACTGACTACTTAATGAGTATCATAAAAAAGTTTAACGATAAGATAATCAACATTTCTAATCGAATTAAAGAATGTCATTTCTGTTATACATTATGTTGTTGCATTGAGTTCGATCCTATTACGAAATTTCAACACAAAATAGCATTAGGAGCTACACTATAAGTTTTGTGGCAGACTGACGTAGGAGGGGAAAGTGGGGGGGGGGGGGCGCTAAGATTGAGGGTAGTGCTAGTATCACGTCATAAATTTCCGATGTCACATTTGGATTAGGTTTGTGTTTTCGCCACACCATTAGGATTTCCATGAATAAGAATTCAGAAGAGAGGGTCACACAAATCAGTAATCCATTGGAATTAATAACGTTTTATTACATATATATATTTTACTATTTTCACTGTTCAATTAACATTCTTAAATTAAGTTTTATCTTTAAATATTCGTGATATAAGTTAGACCTTGCTTTCAGCACTCTCTCGACCTTGTATTTATTTAATCCGGGAGATTTGTTTTGGCATTACAAATTTATCATTTTATTTCGTTCTAAACATTCAGCGTAAATTCCTCAACATATTTTCATTTACTGTCAAATACAAGTTGGGAAAATAATTTATAAAAATATTAAAATAATATATATAGCATTTATAAAGCTTCTAAATAAACGTCTGGTGTTTATTGAAATACGTCCGAAACGAACCCGATATTTTAGCTCAATTAATTCCTTACTTACATGAATAACATAGGCTATATTATCATTGGTAGAGTCAGATGGTAGCGGAGATGTTTTACATCAATCATATTTCTGTTTTTAAATTAACACGATCTAATGGTCAGCACCATCTCGTTGTGTTAACGCTTAATTTCAAATGGAATGAATGGAGTTTTACGTCCTACTCTTATGCATTTAATAGGGTAAAGGAAGATAGTTCATGTCATAAAGTTAAGTGGATATATTTCTTGTAAATAAGATGGTAAATATATGTAGTCAAAACAAATTCATATAAGCTTTATGCTTGTCCCTGGATCGACGATATTATATTGAAGAATTGTATTATATTTATTGTAATTTTTATAAAAAATAGATATTGTTTAAACCAATATATTTATTGGAGATTTTTGTGAGAAATCACATTTTCATTTCTGTAAGACTAGTCTGTAAATCGGTAAAATTTCGACGCGTCTGACCAAACTTATAGAACCAAAGGTTCTTAATTCGTTGTTACAGTGAATGAATAAGCAACGTTAAATATGTTCACCCTGTGTTATATCTATTTCTCTCTAATGATAAATCTGTTCTTTCAATACCCACTACTAGCTCAATTAGGAGGTCGAAATTGAGCGGAAATGTAATTTATCAAAACAGTGATTAGCTGGTATTAGATCCCATTCTGTTGGTCACCTGGTGGTCAGTAGGTTCGGACATCTGCTATTGTTGTGATGATAGATTCGTATAATTATATACGGTTTATGTGCGTTCACAATTTCATAAAACTCATATTGCATGAAAACTAGAAGTTGTGGAGAAAAACTAATTTCAGATTTGAAATCAGCGCCTAAAACTCCTATAAAAATCAGTTAAAAATCCAATGCAACCGAAAGTTAAAAATTTAATAGTGTTCGCCAGTGTTATTTATGGATTGGGTAGATTGTAAATGAAACATGATGTTTATTATAAGATTCATGGATCCTTTAATAACTAGCCACCTACCTAGCTCTATAGACATGTTTATTCCCGATTTTTAGAAATCCTAAAAGAGTAGGCCAATGCTGCTGTTTCCCTCATTACACTCTGCAAGACCTTGTCCTTTTAAGCCTATTGATAACAGAAAAGTAGGACTTAAAACTGTATTCCTACCCAGTTCATCAGACGTGAAGATAAATAAATAAACCAAGTAGGGAACAAAGGAGCAACTTATGGGGAACTATATCATTATATCATTCCTAAGTGAGTAAGTATATAATAATCAAAAGTGATATCAGGCGTCTAAAAGAGTAAAGCATAGCCTTCTTTGGTAAAATTCATTGCTTAAACTCAGAAAGAAACATCTCACCATTCTGAACGAGTCTGAGAGCGGACTGTTTATATTGTTCGTGGTTCAACTCAACTTATCGCCGTTATATTATAAATAGATACTTTAATTGTCCTTTAACACACGATTTCCATGTTATTTATAAAAACAATGTTAGAATTCCGGCCATGTTGATAAATACCTATTAATACTTCTCTTAATAGCGTTTGGTAAGTTGTTGAGGTCACTCAGAAGGTCAAAGTCGTAAAGCTAGAACCTTATACACTAGTTTCGTATTTCAAATACAGAGCCATAAACACATCATCTTGGTATAAATGAAATATTACTCTAATAAAGAGTTCCTTTTGCATGAATATAAAGTTCTCAAGAATGATCAATATGAGTATATATTCATCAGTGAACTTACCTGGTGTCATAAAGTAACAGAATCCGTTAAAATCTTGAAAGGTCATAGCAAACTAAAAACAATCTGTACTTAACAGGTACTATACTTCTCCCCCATTGGGCGGGTTATTTTTTTTCTACTTTCAGATAAGAAGAGAAGAAAATCATCCAACAGATCCAGATCCCCATTTCTCAATAAAATATTTGCTCCACCCTAGGCCTGTACATCTGGGAGATTCAATCCCTCCCTTACCCGAAACCTGACCCTAGTGGTAAATTCAATCTTCCAAGGGTATCAGTAGATAACAGATTGAGCTTTTCTCTTCAAAATTTCACTCCTTCGGAAGGAGCCTTATTTCATCACCATCAATATACACACAATGTGTCTGAGCAGCCATTAAAATTACTCGATCAATTACGAATGTAAAATCATGCTGGCTGGATGATTTATCGGACCATCATCTTTTGAACATCAAGATATTTGATTGCTGTGTTGTCAGGTTTAATAAATTTATTACACTTAACTTCGGTAATAATTTCAAATATTTGTAATGTAATAGTTTTACAATTTATTTTCAATGACATGTAATTGGTATAACATAAGTGAAATGGCTTTACAACTTGTGTTGCTATATTTTGTTTCACAAGAAAATTTGAACTGGTTTAAAATTGCTAAGAGTTTATTGTTTTAACCATTTTTGTTCTATTACAAGACAAGTTCAATTAGCATTTCTTTTTTATTGAATTTTCAGAACAGATTGCGTTTTTTTTTTCTCCAAAAATATGGCTAATTCTACTTAAACAATTTTTAACATCAGTCTGAACGCAAAAGAGTAATTTCGGAAATCTATTCCACATCTCCAGCTGGTCGAAAAGATCCTTATGAACTTGAGTTGTTATCCTTGTTAAATATAGTTGATTTTTTCTTTTCGTTAAAACACCCCAATATCTTACTTGCGCTTGATAATTTCGTCCATCTGAGAAAATGGGCTCGGTGATTGTGCCGTGATTCGTCTTTGAAAAGCCACTTAAGACACCCACCGACAGGCTGTGTATTTTCAATCATGCTGAGACACTTTTAAGAAATGAAACAAAATAATATTAAGGTAGTAGTCTGAAGACATTTAACTTTTTTGTTACGGAGTTTTAAACCAAATTCTGCTTCTACAGTTTACGTACTTTATCCAGGCCCATAGCCAGCAGGCATGCCGAGGGGGTAGGGAGGAGGCATCGATAACTTGGGAGGGGGGGGGGGTGTTCTGATTGAACACTATCTACATGGCTAAGGGCCTTATTGAAAGTTTAGATCACTAATGTTGCCAGTGACTCGGAGATATTGTCGATTGTTGAATATCGTTTTTTCTTCTAGCACAACATTATGATATACTTCTTTATTTCTTAAAGGAGAAACTAAGTCTAATAAATGTTTTTGCCTTGTCAATTTTTTATCCAAGATTTTTCTGATGGAGGTCTTGGTCGTTACTTTTAAATTTCTCATAAAAAAATTCAGTGGCATAGCGTGAATATTCTGACTGGAGAAGGGGGGGGGGGCGTATCAATTTTACCGATACACATCCCTTCAGAGTAAAATAAAATGACGCAATTGTCAGTAAGTTTATGAACAGTTTACCGATAACATCATAACTGACACATGATTTACACTCTCTTGGATAACCTATTGATTTTACAACATAATTTTAATAAAACCCACCGTTTTGGGTTTTCACAGCTTCAGTAAAATTTTTTACCTTTTCAATTTGGGCCACCGACCATTCAATTCTTTATTTCCTCTTTCTCAGGTCCCGTTACTTAATAAGATCCACAGAAATGTCGCGCGCTGATGAGCAGGCTTGATCTTTCCTTTAATGTACTGATGTACACCACGAGGCATCAGATCTGTACAAATATCACGTCTAATGTATTCTGTTACTATTGTATATTTGCAGGGTATTGTGTAAAATGTTAAATGGTTGTAGTTTGTTGTTGAAACAAAACATCTGTTGAATTCCCACTTCGTTATTCCATTTCCAGACTATAACCATTTTCTTTATAGACCAAGTCCAAGGCTAATTGAACGTCTGTGTAAATTGCTGGGTTATTAACTTCTGATACGAACAGAAAACTGGAATCCCGCTAACTACTTTATCCAACATTTGCTTTTACGCGAACACCAAAACCCACCCTACAGATTTTTTGATAATATTAGAATGACCAATAGTATTTCATTTAAGAAAATAGTCTTGAAAATATTCGCTTGAACAGTGGCAACAATTTTTGCCCCTTTTCCAGCAAATACTTAGTTTGTGATATCAGCATCCACTTGGAACGAACGTGGCATTTACGGCGTCACTAACACCTACTCTACAGATTTTTTGACAACATTAAAATCACCAATTGTATTTCCTTTCAGAAGAATAGTCTTGGTAATATTAGCTTCACCGACGGCAAAAAAACAGCCCTTTTTTACGGCGTCACTAACACCTACATTACAGTAAGTACTTAGTTTGTGATATCAGCATCCACTGGAAACGAACGTTAACTTGTCATCTTCCAAACAAACAACAAGCAGATTCTAAGATGCCTTTTTATTGCAGAATCTACGCGTTTTTAATCCAGGACCGATGAAGGTTCCTCCAATTAGCTATCGTTATAATGTCAATTTATTAAGCGTTTTTCAATAATCAATTTCATTTAAATGAATAATGAATAAGTTTTTATGATTTATCAGATTATATATAGATTCTGTTATGTTATTTATGATAGCTGGTTTATCTACTGATGAATATATACTCTTATTAATCAAATATTCATTCTAAAACGCAGTATCACTTTAAGTTGATACCTGTATCACGATATAGCATCCAGTGTCTATTTATCTCTCCTGTACAGAATTATTTGGGTGTTTTCTTGTCTTGTGTCGTAATATTTACAGCCTCTTATCAGTGTGGAATAAATATTGTCAAATTAGTTTTTATCACAGATATGAAGACTGATACAGACATTCATATTAAATGGAGTTTTACGTCCTACTTTCTTGCACCTGATTGAATAGAATTAGACAGTTGCACGGTGGAATATTTTATATTTTGGATCAGAATGTTTCAGCTGTAATTTCATCGACATAACAAATGTCCTTACCCCAGGCCGCTTGACTCCAATCTTTCCCAGACTGCTTGGATTCGAACTTTTCTAGACTGCTTGGATTCGATCTTTTCTAGACTGCTTGGATTCGATCTTTTCTAGACTGCTTGGATTCGATCTTTCCCAGATTGCTTGGATTCGATCTTTCCTAGATTGCTTGGATTCGATCTTTCCCAGATTGCTTGGATTCGATCTTTCCCAGATTGCTTGGAATCGATCTTTCCCAGATTGCTTGGAATCGATCTTTCACAGATTGCTTGGATTCGATCTTTACCAGATTGTTAGTTCCCATTTACAACCTGGATTAGAAAATATGTCTTATTCACGGTCAAGGTTGTTTTCAAGCTGCACTTTCTGGGTTGTGATTGTTTAATCTATTTGTACGCAACCGTCTAATATTCTTGGAGTATTATAAAGCTAAAAAATTACGATAATGACTTATTATCAGTAAGTAAAAGTATACAAGAATCGTTTATGACATGTTGATGATGCGACACCACTAATCTCGATCTTAATCACTGACTAACACTCTTACTCGTGATAAAAACACTCTAAATATGAGGTAAACACAACTTCGAGATGGCACCTACAATTGTAAACAAAGTCTGAAGGTTTTCAGTAGGTAACAACCGATGACAAAGAATTCCACTGTTGTTTTATCAGTTTGTTTGAACGTCTTGTAACCTGGTAACCCAGATTCTAGATTAATTCTGTAAATTCTCTTCCAAAACGTGCTCTTCTCTTATATTTGTGATTATTTGCAGGTTAGAGTGAATCTCTAAAACTTCTTACTACCTAGTTGAAAATACTTCCATAATTAATTATGTCAACAGTGGTGTTAGATGGCGATGAGAACATAGTCTCATAAAAGCACTGGCCTAGGTCACAAAGTAAAGATTTACGATAAAACAAGGTGCAAGTTAAAGGTTAGGATAATAAGATGCGTTGGTTATGGATGTTTCTGAAATATTATCTGGTGATAGTATCTTTTCTTCAACTGAAAAAGCTGAAAATATAAGAATTAATTTTCTTCTGATATATCAATAATTATCTAAAGATAAAAGTAAAATATTTTTATGTATCTATAAAGTAGTTGTGGTAGTTATTATGTCAAAAGTAATATCAGATTTAAATCAGGTTTTCGTAGTATTTAGATCCGTCTCTCACGTATAAGTAGGGTCAAGATTGATAGAACGACTGATAGCAGATGATGAACATACCAAGTTGTTGAATCTGGATTCAGAAAACTTGGACGTGGACTGAATATTAACAGTTGTTATAAGTTTTCTTTCCTTTCTACTTTAAGCAAACATTTGGGTCAATTGTTGAAGTGAACTATAGGAATCCGTGACAACCCAGTTGATCACTGTATCTAATAATCAGTCGAATTTGGGTTCTCAGTGTATGATTCTATGCCATTAATCGTAATTCGATCGAAATTCTACCTCCATGGACAATCTGTAGCACTAGCAACCTTATTCAGTTTGGCATAAACAATGTTCACATTCCATCGGACGACAGTTCTACCCCAGTACTACTGTAACAGCCTTGGCAGATTTATCAGAAAAACCACCGGAACTACCCCACGGTGTACGATCCTAATCTGACGTTCTATCGTGTTTTCTACCAGATAGGTTGGCAAGAGAATAAATATTTTTATCATTTAGAAAATTATGGTTCATAAACATTACGATAACTGTAAGTAATATTGAGGTAACCGAAATAATCCTAGTATACTTGGTACGTATCTTCCTGGTATAATATTTGCTTGACTTGATTCTACTAGTCTAGTTGTTTAGATACTACAACAGATGTTATAAACTGAGGCCCAGCGCTACAGACTGTGCATGTTAAAGATCCCTCGACAGTTGGAAATCGCAAAAAGAGTAAGCTAATTCCGCTGTCTTGACAAAAGTATCCTTATTTTACATTACATGGTGTTGTCCCCGTCAACATTAGCTCATTGCGTGCAGAAGAGTAGGATGTAAAACTCCATTCATTTCATTTTCTTTATTGAAAGGCTGTCGGAGGGGTGGTATGGAAAGATCGTCTAGTTGTTCTGATGGGATAGCTATAGACTGTACATGTTAAAGATTAGTCGACAGTTAGAAATCGAAAAAAGCCACCGTCCTGGAAATATGTCCCTCGTTGCCCGCCATCAATAGACCATCGGATGCAGAAGAGAAAGACGTAAAAGCTCGATTCATTTCATTTTTGAAAGTATATATCATATATTTGTGCTGTACGAAACAACTAAGGTATTATATTGGTGCCTTTCGTCATGAATATATCCCCCTTTTCAGAATCAAAAGTCCATCATAAGATATCTTAAATAAGGCCCTAAATATCACGTGTCAAGGATATATATGGGAAGGGACCGTCTGATCCAAGTAATGATAAAAAAAATAATCGGAATTCTTCAGTCAAATGAATGAGTGATTTCAAATTCGTGTAAAGATGATAATAAATAATGTAATGACTGGGTTTTAATTTACAAACATCATTCAATATTAATAATCAAATAAATACTTCAAAGTGGCCGACATTCCTAATTAGAAAGTTGGTGGTATATATAGCTGAAATATATACTAAAGACATCACATCACGAAGGGATTTAAATGCCATAAAAAGTCATAAATAGTTAATAACAGTAATGTAAAGCACGTTTCTCTCTAGAATTACGCATTTGTGGGGTTCTATATCACTGAGTGGGGGTTCTCTAGCACCGCGGTTATAGGTTCTTTACGTCATGACGTCATTTGCTTGGATACGTTTAAAAAATGTCGGACGTGATTTCTAATCTCGACCGGTGTGTGAAAAACTGATCTTCACTCATAATTCCAGTCCAACCAGGTGTATTGTACATGGGTACGGATACTCCGGGAAAGATCAATATCAAGACTTTTGACCAAGGACCAGCTGGTAGAAAGGATCCTGTAACAGCGGACTTGTGAAGCTTAGTTGTTATCCTTGTTAAATATAGTTGTTTCTTTCTTTTATCTTTTCTTTCTTGACATGAAAGTTGTTTTTTCTGGGAGTTTCATACTTACTGTTTTACCTCTCTCTTATTATTCATTACCTTCTGTCTTTTGTAATGGAGCAATGAATCTTAGAGTTTGAGGTAATAAACCTATTTTGTATCGCTGGGTCTTCAAGCCTTTTATTTTTTTAGTAAATTTATTATTTCATAATCATAACAGACCGAGATTACAAGATGAAGTAAAATGGCGGATTGCATGTCCCCGTATTCTGAATTTAGCCAATTTCATCAACGTTATCAAAATATTCAAGGTTATAAGATATGACTAACGATCTAACTGATAGACGCGAAAATTATTAAACTTTTTCATGTACATTTCGTAGAATCCCTACGTGAAAATGGCGCCATCAGCCAGATAACGGGTTTTGATATCTTTACAGCAAAAAGGTTGCCATGGTGCCACAAATAGACTTAATTTAAATAATCATAATAAATGAAACGAAACATCGCTTATGAGATATGCAAATTACCATTTCACTGTAAAGAAAATTATTTAGCTTTTATAAATAATATATATATATATTAAATGTATAGTAATTTCTTGGTTGTTATGATTATTGTGCGGGATGGGACAAGGTCAATTGATTTTCACTGGTAATATTCATGTATTCATGTATAATTTTTAACTGTCGAATCGTGTCCGTACTTTGTCTAGTCTCGAACCTGTCTATTAACGTCGTCTAGTGTATCTTATATCAATACAGTGTCGGACTCCATCCCGCGTATATTCACGGTACAAGACAAGGTGTTGCTGCTTGTCCCTACCTCATCATTTGTAGAATACTGTCTTCATAAGGTGCAGAAGGGTAGAACGTAATTCCATTTCACTTGTGGAATATACCTATTAACTAGTCGGCTAAAGTTTATAGTTTTAATTGGTCTCTCAGTCTTAATTAGCCCATTGAGTACAGAAGAGTAGAACGTAAAACTCGATTCATTTCATTGCCTTATTAGCCCATAAGGTGCAGAAGAGTAGAACGTAAAACTCCATTCATTTCATTGTCTTATTAGCCCATAAGGTACAGAAGAGTAGAACGTAAAACTCCATTCATTTCATTCCGTCTTATTAGCCCATAAGGTACAGAAGAGTAGAACGTAAAACTCCATTCATTTCATTCCGTCTTCATTAGCCCATAAGGTACAGAAGGGTAGAACGTAAAACTCCATTCATTTCATTCCGTCTTCATTAGCCCATAAGGTACAGAAGAGTAGAACGTAAAACTCCATTCATTTCATTCCGTCTTCATTAGCCCATAAGGTGCAGAAGAGTAGAACGTAAAACTCGATTCATTTCATTGCCTTATTAGCCCATAAGGTGCAGAAGAGTAGAACGTAAAACTCGATTCATTTCATTGCCTTATTAGCCCATAAGGTGCAGAAGAGTAGAACGTAAAACTCTATTCATTTCATTGTCTTATTAGCCCATAAGGTACAGAAGAGTAGAACGTAAAACTCCATTCATTTCATTGTCTTATTAGCCCATAAGGTGCAGAAGAGTAGAACGTAAAACTCATTCATTTCATTGTCTTATTAGCCCATAAGGTACAGAAGAGTAGAACGTAAAACTCCATTCATTTCATTGTCTTATTAGCCCATAAGGTACAGAAGAGTAGAACGTAAAACTCCATTCATTTCATTGTCTTATTAGCCCATAAGGTGCAGAAGAGTAGAACGTAAAACTCCATTCATTTCATTGTCTTATTAGCCCATAAGGTCAGAAGAGTAGAACGTAAAACTCATTCATTTCATTGTCTTATTAGCCCATAAGGTCAGAAGAGTAGAACGTAAAACTCATTCATTTCATTGTCTTATTAGCCCATAAGGTACAGAAGAGTAGAACGTAAAACTCCATTCATTTCATTGTCTTATTAGCCCATAAGGTGCAGAAGAGTAGAACGTAAAACTCCATTCATTTCATTGTCTTATTAGCCCATAAGGTACAGAAGAGTAGAACGTAAAACTCCATTCATTTCATTGTCTTATTAGCCTATAAGGTACAGAAGAGTAGAACGTAAAACTCCATTCATTTCATTGTCTTATTAGCCCATAAGGTGCAGAAGAGTAGAACGTAAAACTCTATTCATTTCATTGTCTTATTAGCCCATAAGGTACAGAAGAGTAGAACGTAAAACTCATTCATTTCATTGTCTTATTAGCCCATAAGGTACAGAAGAGTAGAACGTAAAACTCCATTCATTTCATTGTCTTATTAGCCCATAAGGTACAGAAGAGTAGAACGTAAAACTCCATTCATTTCATTGTCTTATTAGCCCATAAGGTACAGAAGAGTAGAACGTAAAACTCCATTCATTTCATTGTCTTATTAGCCCATAAGGTACAGAAGAGTAGAACGTAAAACTCCATTCATTTCATTCCGTCTTCATTAGCCCATAAGGTACAGAAGGGTAGAACGTAAAACTCCATTCATTTCATTCCGTCTTCATTAGCCCATAAGGTGCAGAAGAGTAGAACGTAAAACTCCATTCATTTCATTGTCTTATTAGCCCATAAGGTGCAGAAGAGTAGAACGTAAAACTCCATTCATTTCATTGTCTTATTAGCCCATAAGGTGCAGAAGAGTAGAACGTAAAACTCCATTCATTTCATTGTCTTATTAGCCCATAAGGTGCAGAAGAGTAGAACGTAAAACTCCATTCATTTCATTGTCTTATTAGCCCATAAGGTGCAGAAGAGTAGAACGTAAAACTCCATTCATTTCATTGTCTTATTAGCCCATAAGGTGCAGAAGAGTAGAACGTAAAACTCCATTCATTTCATTGTCTTATTAGCCCATAAGGTACAGAAGAGTAGAACGTAAAACTCCATTCATTTCATTGTCTTATTAGCCCATAAGGTACAGAAGAGTAGAACGTAAAACTCCATTCATTTCATTGTCTTATTAGCCCATAAGGTCAGAAGAGTAGAACGTAAAACTCCATTCATTTCATTGTCTTATTAGCCCATAAGGTCAGAAGAGTAGAACGTAAAACTCCATTCATTTCATTGTCTTATTAGCCCATAAGGTCAGAAGAGTAGAACGTAAAACTCATTCATTTCATTGTCTTATTAGCCCATAAGGTACAGAAGAGAGAACGTAAAACTCCATTCATTTCATTGTCTTATTAGCCCATAAGGTCAGAAGAGTAGAACGTAAAACTCCATTCATTTCATTGTCTTATTAGCCCATAAGGTCAGAAGAGTAGAACGTAAAACTCCATTCATTTCATTGCTTATTAGCCCATAAGGTGCAGAAGAGTAGAACGTAAAACTCATTCATTTCATTGTCTTATTAGCCCATAAGGTCAGAAGAGTAGAACGTAAAACTCATTCATTTCATTGCTTATTAGCCCATAAGGTCAGAAGAGTAGAACGTAAAACTCCATTCATTTCATTGTCTTATTAGCCCATAAGGTGCAGAAGAGTAGAACGTAAAACTCCATTCATTTCATTGTCTTATTAGCCCATAAGGTGCAGAAGAGTAGAACGTAAAACTCGATTCATTTCATTGTCTTATTAGCCCATAAGGTGCAGAAGAGTAGAACGTAAAACTCTATTCATTTCATTGTCTTATTAGCCCATAAGGTACAGAAGAGTAGAACGTAAAACTCCATTCATTTCATTGTCTTATTAGCCCATAAGGTGCAGAAGAGTAGAACGTAAAACTCCATTCATTTCATTGTCTTATTAGCCCATAAGGTACAGAAGAGTAGAACGTAAAACTCCATTCATTTCATTGTCTTATTAGCCTATAAGGTGCAGAAGAGTAGAACGTAAAACTCCATTCATTTCATTGTCTTATTAGCCCATAAGTGCAGAAGAGTAGAACGTAAAACTCCATTCGTTTCATTGTCTTATTAGCCTATAAGGTGCAGAAGAGTAGAACGTAAAACTCTATTCATTTCATTTTCTTATTAACCCATAAGGTGCAGAAGAGTAGAACGTAAAACTCCATTCATTTCATTGTCTTATTAGCCCATAAGGTGCAGAAGAGTAGAACGTAAAACTCCATTCATTTCATTGTCTTATTAGCCCATAAGGTGCAGAAGAGTAGAACGTAAAACTCCATTCATTTCATTGTCTTATTAGCCATAAGGTGCAGAAGAGTAGAACGTAAAACTCCATTCATTTCATTGTCTTATTAGCCCATAAGGTGCAGAAGAGTAGAACGTAAAACTCCATTCATTTCATTGTCTTATTAGCCCATAAGGTACAAAAGAGTAGAACGTAAAACTCCATTCATTTCATTACATTTCACTAGTAGAATAAACGTATTAACTATTCGACTAAAGTTTCCAGTACAGCATGATAAGGAGAATGTAATCGTGGGGAGATATCTAACGTCTTATTAATTAGATTTAATTGCTTGAAGTTTATTTGTATAAAATTTGAAGAGGATGGGTAAGAGGGGATGAAGTGTACCCGATAAACTCTGTAGATCTCTCAAGTTGCTGCTTGTTATAGGAGTTCATATCTTGACTTATCTTTACCCTTATCTAAAGACAGTTCCTGCCATATTGATCAGAGTGTATCAACCACTTGGTCCGATATCATCTATATATATCAATGAAATATGAGTATATAAGTTCAATATTTTCAGGTTTTATCAATTTATAAGAAGGTTAACAACCATATATTGCGATTTAAAATGGACATAATATTTCAGTTTTGTTATTAATGCCAGCATTTTTATCTACTGATGAATATATACTCTTATTAACCAAGTTTAAAATTTGAAAATTTGATGTTCATTTTAAGACGCAGAAAGATACAATATACGATCTGCTTACCAACATTTTTAACGTTTCTCAGAAAGCTTTTATAACTCTATCAAACACTAAACTGTTGCACTGTATACTAGTACTTTAATATACAAATTTAGAGCGTTCACATAACTAATATTGTATATTTGATAAATCTATTTTAATATTCGATTGTAATACATCTCAGAGCGTTCACATAACTAATATTATATATAAGATAAATGAATTTCAATACACGATTTCAGAGCTTCCTTCTTACATGAAGGTCTATTATATATGTATACGAGTAACATCAGAGTGATATTATGACTCGTATATGTATACGAGTAACATCAGAGTGATATTATGACTAGTATATGTATACGAGTAACATCAGAGTGATATTATGACTAGTATATGTATACGAGTAACATCAGAGTGATATTATGACTAGTATATGTATACGAGTAACATCAGAGTGATATTATGACTAGTATATGTATACGAGTAACATCAGAGTGATATTATGACTAGTATATGTATACGAGTAAACATCATAGTGATATTATGACTAGTATATGTATACGAGTAACATCAGAGTGATATTATGACTAGTATATGTATACGAGTAACATCAGAGTGATATTATGACTAGTATATGTATACGAGTAACATCAGAGTGATATTATGACTAGTATATGTATACGAGTAACATCAGAGTGATATTATGACTAGTATATGTATACGAGTAACATCAGAGTGATATTATATGACTAGTTAAACATTAATCTGCAGACTCGAGCTGTCTCATAAACTGTTAGAAACAACATAATATAGGCCTACAATCTACAAGACCGTATTGATGTATGGACACTTTCCAGTTGCCGTCGAACTGGTTGATTGAAAGTATGATTGGTGCACAGTTGCGCATCAAAACCTTCTACTACACGGATTAACCCGGTTTCCCCTTGTCAGTGATGCAGGTTGGAGGAGCTGACATGGAAAAAGGGTCCAGTCGTTCGGATGGGACAATAAACCGGGCCCCCATGTGCTACAGGCCGTACACGTTAAAGAACCAACGACAGTTGGAATAGCACAAAGAGTAGACTAATGCCATTGCATGGTATTGTCTGTCTTCATTAGCTCATAAGGTGCAGAAGAGTAAAACTTCATTCATTTCATTTAGATGTTGACTTGGCTCGTTGCTCCTCGCAAATTCAACATATTCTGCTAAGAGCTGTTGCAGCCAATAGCTTAGTAGTAGACACGTGCTTTCGAAAAATACCATAGCTCACTATCGGGAATCCGACTGTCGACTACTGATAGCGTTTAGTGTAAAGTTTTGAAATAAACCATACTTGACTGTCAAAATATTAGATAACCTTCCCGATAGAACTGATGATTGATAAACTTCTGTCAATTGATCCTTCACCATCAACTCATTTGGTTTATCGACTGTTGCTAACGTATTACCGGAAGTGTTTTTTGGCGGGAAATCTTTGAAATCCTTCCAAGTCTTAGTGAGTTATCACTTGGCTGGAAATTTGTCTTCTTTGAATTTTCGTTCAGTTTGTTCAAAAGGTCAGATTTAGTCCTATTTAATTAATATTTGAACTTATCCGATTATCTAGAAATAGTGTATAAATAAACAGAAACGTCTTTTATATAACAGCCGTATCTGTTTTCAGAATATTCAAATGAAATTTGTGTAAGATTGCTATTAATATATAGTAACATAAAAGCACTGGCTTACGTAAAAAAGAAAAGGTTCTGAAGACGCTATTAGACCTAATTATGACCCATGTAAAATAAAGAGTTTAGTATCATTAATATTGAAGAGTTCTATTTCTGGTATAATTTTGCATTTAACTGAATGAAATGTTGGCACTCAACAGACCGTTATGTTTACCGACTGCTCAATATACATGCAGGTTTTACACTCTTTTAAAACCGGCCATAAACTACAGATTCTTCTCTTTACAGAGGAGAAAAGGGAAATATAAATAAGCTATTAAGCTATTAAACCTATCAGATTTATCAAATACAGAAAACATATCGTTCAAGTTCTTACTTGAATATTTATTTAGATGGAGTTAAGAATAATTTCATTGCTGTAGAATAACAACAACTCGCCGATTAAATACCCTGGACGGGAACAGCTGACTCAAGATGCGACTGTAATCGCCACCAGTTGTTTTCAAATGGTGGAATATTGGTGGCAAACGCATACATCATCATCATCATCAACGGATTGTATGGTTAGTAACCAGAGGCGTTACTGAGCGCAGATTACCATAGCCCCACTCACTCTCCACTCTTATACACGAAGGAGAGTCAATAAGTATCCCTTCGATTGTCCAACACGGTTATGATTTTCGTGCCTTGTTTCAATACGTGCTTTATACCTGGAAACAAAATAACACGTGAAGATTCATTATTTAAAAAGATTTTGAATATCAAATATGGCTGGTGATGCAAAGCTCTGTTTTTCATATAAAGATATTTTGCTCCGGAAGGACAGCGAGAGAGTCAACACTAGCAAAGTTGTTATTGATGCTGTAGATTGAAAAGTATTGTGATCATTTAGTTCTTTAATGTCTGTTGTAGTGGGTCCTTTTGGATATTTCAAAAATCAATACTAAGATTAAATATTGTTAGATAGAAAACAGAATTAGTCTTTTTTTCATATTTTGTTTTTTTTTACTTTTTAAGTTAAGTCAAGGATTAGCAATATTGTAACAAAATATACACCATTGATTATAATTCTAGTAGTTTCAATAGATTTACGGAATGAATTAGCAAAAAACTTATTTTCGGAAAGGTCAGTCTAATTTAGGCCACAATACCTAGGGGCAAAGACAATACAATGAACCCACATGAAATCAGGGATAGTACCAGGTGAAATTCGTCAGGTACAAGAAAGAGGCTATCACATCACAGAAGGTCGTCACGTTTTGGCGCGAAATCAAATCACTATCTTGTATTGGCAGACGAACACGAAAGATAAGCAGACGAGAGTGGTAATCTGGGCTAGATTGGTCGGCTGCATCTTAATCTCCTTTCCTCGTGTAGTATGTGGTAAATAATATAAACAATTAGGATTATTGTATATAAATATTTTGACAATTTCATCAAAATCTGTCTTAGACGTCTGTAATTTTATGATCTATATAAATCTAAACATTTTAAAATTAACTGAACTAGACATTAGCGGCTTCCATTACAAATTACAAACGAAATATTTTCCATGGTGACAGATTCCGTTTCAGCGTAATTTGGTTCTCCTTTTGGTGAGTCTAGGTAGACCATGACCATATCCAACATCTGAAAATATCAGCCTAGTTATGCAGGATGGCTACGGGCCGTGGTAAAACTGTATTAGCCGAATCTGAAAGAAGGTAGATTTCAACGTCTGCTGGTTTCTAACTGCAACTGAGGGAATACGAGAAATTTGCCAGGACAGCGGCATTAACTTAAAATCTGGTGGATCAAGCTCGCGTTTGTCGTCTGTTGCCATGAGTATTCCATGTAATATTTTCAGTCAAAAAAAGATCTTATCGTCGATCTGACCGATCAGAATTAGATCCTTGGAATTTCTTCTCGATTTCAGCCACCAGATTCCAGATTTTCTTAAAAATACAAACAAACCTGCATTTCATTTTATCGCCCTGCTTACATTGAAATTCAATTCTGTGAATTTTCACACTTTGTAATAGTTGTATGTTTCATCGACGTGTAAAGTGCTTTTTCTTCTTTTGCAAATATATAGCCCTTGATTTCAAACAACATAAACAAAGAGAAATATAACGATTACCTCCCTTTCATTACAGATTTAATGGATTACTTGAAGAAACTCATTGATCTGTGTTTCCCGTCGGTAATAAAACTGAATAGCTTGACAATTTCAATAGACATTAAATGGGACGTGGAACAAAATTTAAAATTGAAATGAATGGAGTTTTACGTTCTACTCTTCTGCACCTAATGGGCTAATGAAGACGGACAGCGCCATGAAGGTAATGGAATATCAGACTGTACGGTAAAATTTCAAAATGTATATTCTGATTTCATACGGTGTTACCAATCGATCAAACAAACATATCGGTAAATGAAATGAATGGAGTTTTACGTTCTACTCTTCTGCACCTTATGTGCAAATGAAGACGGACATCGCCATGAAGGTGACAGTGATGGAAATATTTGCCATGTTTTTCGAGGACATTGATAATGATAGATTCAAATTTTCAATCAGACGTCTGTAGTTCCTGCAATGCCACTAAAACGTAGTGTTTGATGACGTCACTATCATAAAAAGGTTATAAAACGCTCAGTTTTAAAGGGATTGTAGGAGCCACAGACGTCTGGTTGAAGACTAGGCTACCCACATCCCCAAGTTAAACGATGCAGCAGAAATTAAAACCAGTGTTTTCTTTAAGAATTTATCTATGTTATAATAACTGTATACGTCATCATTTAAAATTCATTTGAATTTTTATCTTGTTTTTAAATTGGCAGAATTCTCTAATAATTTTGATAGTTTATCATTGAAATATTACGTCTTCAAGCTATATTTTGGTGCAAGTTATTGGCCACCCCGTGTGGCTACACGTAAATACGACTTGAATGTCGGCAAAATGTCTAGAAACGCTGTTTGTTTTTTACACAAATATTTCATATTCCAACAGGTAGCACCACGAGTTGACGTCTTGATGTCCGAGGCTATAATAACCGGAAGTGTCAGATCGTGGAATTTGATAACCACTGTTTCGTAAACAAAGCTTCCTGACGATTCGTTGATATATTTTCCAAAATGGTCTTGATTATTTGTGGTGTTGTTTAGTTCTCTTTTGACATGATTTGGAGATATTTTGCGATTTTATAGTAGGTTACCCTTTTACCCTCTATCGTGGTCTATTGCGTACAAACATCGTAGGCTTACCCTCTTTGGTAGCGAACCTCTCGAACCAACTTACGAGTCTTACCAAAAGTAATATTTCTTATTTCAAAGTATAATGTTGATACTAACTAAGATTTGCCAGAATCGAATTTTGTATGATATCACGAGTTACGTCCCATTTCAAAAAAATAATAAGGTAAAGAAAGCATCTAGGTTATAATTTACACAGATTAAAACTTCGGTTCACGAGTTTACAGGGATCCTTTCTACCAGCTGGTCCTTGCCCAAACCTCTTGGCATTGATCTTTCCCGGATTGTCCGTGCCCATTTGCAGCTGGTTGGACCGGAATTATAAGAGAGGGTGACTTATTCAAGTCAAAGTTATTGGGCTTTTACACCACGATCGAGATTAGAGCTCAAGCAAATGACGTCATGACGTACCGACTGTGATTATCACGGTGTCTCACATGCAATACCTTCTCTATTTAAAGAAAAAGCAGACCCTGCCTTAGTTCTGCATTTTTCATAAATCCCAATGGGAAACTTGTCATTGATATGTTATCTTCAAATATATCTCCGGTTTAAAGGGATAATAGGCGTTAGAACGAACATAAAAATTTAAGTTCACTCAAATTTGGACAGTAACAGTATATATCCATCAGTGGACTTACCTATACATCAAAATCCTTCTAAAATCCGATAAATCCCCAAAATAAAGTAGTTAATCATAAAACGCTTGAGCCATCCATCAAGCGATTTTCAAATCGTGTAAATATAAAGGGAAGTTACTCTAACATGTGGGTTTTCACGCGTCCTTGACCCCTACTGTTGAATTCCACAATGATGTTTTAGCGTTGATTTACCAGACGCTTTTATTATCAAACTGAATGGAATCGTCGCTGGCTCACTTTTTTTTAAAATTCCGAATATATTTTTATTGTGGCTTTTTAAAATTTGGTAAAGTGTGGGATGCATACTTATGTATAGGATATTGGCCGACTGCTGTTCGTTAAGTCTAATATGACGACTGCACAAGGACCGAAGGTCCGAGTGCTGACGTCATATTAGACGAAACGAACAGCAGAGGCCAATATTCTACTTAAAAGACAATTTGAACTATGGTCAAATTAGAACATGGTCAGATTTGAACACTCATTTAAACTATAGTCACATTCTAAACTATGGTGAGTGCATGTTGTTAAAGCTAATCATGTGACTAATATGATCGGATACTAAAACGACACCACCAAAAACCTTCTACCATAAATGTAACCAGGAAGTGTAGCAGGTAAATAAAACATGAGCTTATTCGAGTACGGAAATTTGGAAGTAGAATGGAATGAATGTACGGACGATAGTGACATCGAATTGTTAACAGCATCACAGAAAATTGAAGCAGAATATTTGCCTGAACATACTGCGAACGACAGCGATATTGAACTTTTAAATTCATCACAACAAATTGAAATGGAATACTATGGAGCACTTTTTTCTGACATTAGTGATGATGACAAGATTGAATGTGGTCAATCCAAGGTGTCTACAGTGGACAATAATAGAATTGAACAACAAACTTGTTTTGGACCATATTCTGAAATCAGAGAGCCTGACACATCTTCGGAAAAACAGAAAGGTGGCAACGCGCGTTTTACAGATATATCGCATGAACAACTAAATGATTTGGCATTTTCAAGACTTCCAGAGAATACTATCGCCAAGAGTAAATGGGCGATTCGAGCATTCGTAAATTGGAGTGAGTACCGTAAATCCAAAGCGAGCAACTCAAAAAGTGTACAAAAGGACATTTTGGATATGGACAACAAAGAACTAAATGATTGTTTAAGTTTCTTTATTGCTGAAATAAGAAAACAAGACGGGAGTGAGTACATGGGTAAAACATTATATGAACTAATTACAGCAATTCAATATCATTTACGGATTAACGGAGTTTTTGTTAACTTTTTAACAGACGACCAATTTATTGGACTAAGAAGTGTACTCGATGGAAAAATGAAAGAATTGGCTCGCAAAGGGATCGGATTAACTAAAAAACAGGCAGACATAATTACAGAAGAAAATGAAGAAATTTTATGGAGAACCGGAATTCTAGGGTCTGATACACCAAAGAAATTGCTGGATACTATATTTTATCTTATCGGACTAAATTTCGCCCTCAGAGCTGGCAAAGAGCACAGGCAATTACGTTATGGTGCACACTCCCAAATCACCTTACATACATCGGATTCAGGAGTAAGGTATTTAAAATATACAGAAGATGTCTCGAAAAGCAACCAAGGGGGTATAAAACATTTAAAACATTCACAGAAGTGTGTAAAGGCATTCGAAAATAGAAGTAACCCAGAAAAATGTATTGTACAGCTGTACGAAAAATATGTCAATTTGAGGTAGGTTTTTAATGTGAAAAAATTTCAGAATTGAGAATTTCTTTCAATGCATAATAGAAATCTTACACAACCTGCATCGGGAGAAGCTTCTCCTTTTATTTAATGTTACCAATTTTGCTGAGTGTATTTTTGTATTTTATTCAGAGATTATGTTTACATGAGTTCATTATATGACACC
This sequence comes from Nipponacmea schrenckii, assembly GCA_030562195.1. Taxonomy (NCBI): domain Eukaryota; kingdom Metazoa; phylum Mollusca; class Gastropoda; family Lottiidae; genus Nipponacmea; species Nipponacmea schrenckii. The sequence goes on from CM060199.1 coordinate 1,834,407, forward strand.
TGGGATAAATGTGTTTATTAAATCAGTTATTATCTTATCTTATCATCATTACGTGTCTGTGGTTAGATCCTGTTTTTTTGGATCTTGTTAACCAAAATATAGATTCCCAATGGCGGAATGTTATAATCTTGGTAATCTATATTAAATGTTTGTATTTCACATTACAGGCCAAGCAACTGTTCCAGTGACGCATTCTATTTACAGCCGAGTAAGATGTTTAGCACTAAAGTTTGGTATAATAGAAGTCCACTTGGAGTACACACTTTACAAGGATTAGTTAAAAACATGTGTTCACGAGCAGGAATTAAAGGGTACTTTACAAACCATTCTTTAAGGGCTACTGCGGCCACGCGACTTTATAATGCTGGGCTCGATGAGCAATTGATTGCTGAAACTACGGGACATTCGTCTGATGCTGTTCGTGCCTATAAGAGAACAAGCGAGGAACAATTGAAAACCGTCAGTGACATAATTCAAAATAAGAAGCCTAAACTCCAGAAGGAACAACCGACAGAACACTGCAATGATGAAAAATTGAAAGATGTTGAGAATTCAGAACCCAGACATCTTTGTATTGAAAACAAGCACTTCAAGTTATCCTTAAAATTTTAGACCAATAAAAACTTGTAGATCGTTGTCAATTTTGTTCCCCCTCCCCTTTCCAAACCCGAGTCTCCAATTTTACATCTCCATTTTGAGTCTAATATTTCCTCCATTTTGAGTCCAATATTTCCGCCATTTTGAGTCCAATATTTACGCCATTTTGTCCAAATAATGTACTGACCTGATTATACCCGTATCATTATGTGAAATAATGGTACTCGAACATCAAAGAGTGACGTCACGATTGTCTTTTAATTAACTAATAGTCAATATTAAACACAAATATAAGCCGTAGGACGAGTGTATTCTAACGCCTATTATCCCCGGTTTAAAGAACCGGCAATTTGTCCTGCTTTGAAAATCTTAAATTCAGACTGTGCATGTTAAAGATCCATCGACAGTTGGAAATCGTAAAAAGAGTAGGCTAATACAGCTGTTCTGGCAAAATTTCTCTTAACTGCATACTGTGCGGACCGTCTTTATTAGCCCATAAGGTGCAGAAGAGTAGGACGTAAAACTCCATTCATTTTATTCTTTGAAAATCTTAAAGGTGGGAATGACAAGGTGTGAAATCAGAATGCATCTTATCTCCTGTAGATTTGTATTTTTTTTTTTTTTATCTTTGGCTAATAAAAATGTTGGGGTCACTGGTCAGGCTTTGTGCTCTCTTGCTCTATGGTAGGTTGATACCTTGGACAAACCTCTTGGAATTTCTGTACCTTTTACAGGTTGGACGACTAGAATGTGGAAAGATGATTTTTATACCTGGATTGACTGGAATGTCTGGGAAAGATGACCTAAATTCAACATACTTTTGAATTGTACTTGATAGACGTGACGATGTAACTAAGCAAATGACGCCATGTTCTAAAGCATTATTTGCAGTCCGTTACTATGGATTTAAAATCCAACCTGTATTGCAATTATTTATTTATTTATTTTATTTTTATTTTTTTTTTTGACAGTTCGAGCATCCCAATTTACTGACCCACATTGTTCGAATGGAAGGAGTGCCATTACTCATCTTTTTGAGTGGAAATGGTCAGATATAGCAGCGGAATGTGAACGATTTCTGGCCCCACATGGTTACTGCGGAGTTCAGGTAAGTACGTTGTTTGAATAGGCCCTATATAAATTGGTGAATGCCATTACTTAAGGTATAAGGGGAAGAAAAAACGACATCGGAGCGAAACGGAAGCTCATTGCTAATTTCTAACCTAGATGGCGACATTTCATATCTTCACCGACAGCTATATTATTGCCACAAAAGGACATGGCCGTCAATTGTTCATGTGTTTAGTATCGTGTGGTACGATTTATGTGTTGCTTCGTTTTTGTAGATTTCTCCCCCGAATGAGAACCGTATCGTGACCAACCCGAACAGACCCTGGTGGGAGCGGTATCAACCAGTCAGTTATAATCTAGTCACCAGAAGTGGCAACGAGCAAGATTTTAAAAACATGGTGGAGAGATGCAACAATGTTGGCGTCAGGTTAGATGTTTTTTAAAGGGATAATAGGCGTTAGAATACACTCTTCCTACGGCTTATATTTGTGTTTCATATTGACTATTAGTTAAATAAGTATGCATCCCACACTTTACCAAATTTTAAAAAGGCACAATAAAAATATATTCGGAATTTTAAAAAAAAGTGAGCCAGCGACGATTCCATTCAGTTTGAGAATAAAAGCGTCTGGTAAATCAACGCTAAAACATCATTGTGGAATTCAACAGTAGGGGTCAAGGACGCGTGAAAACCCACATGTTAGAGTTACTTCCCTTTATATTTACACGATTTGAAAATCGCTTGATGGATGACTCAAGCGTTTTATGATTAACTACTTTATTTTGAGGATTTATCGGATTTTAGAGGGATTTTGATGTATAGGTAAGTCCACTGATGGATATATACTGTTATTGTCCAAATTTGAGTGAACTTAAAATTTTATGTTCGTTCTAACGCCTATTATCCCTTTAAGATTGATCGTGGATTCCAGTTTAACTTTGTTTGTGAGTGGTTAAAGTGATACTGCGTCTTAAAATGGACATAAAATTTAATTTCTCAAGAATGGTCAATATGAGTATATATTCATCAGTGAACTTACCTGGTGTCATAAAGTAACAGAATTCCTGTAAAATCTGGAAAGCTCACAAAACTAAGTAATTATTGAAAAACGCTTATGAGGCGTTTTACAACAATCAAGTGCATTTTTATTGATAATTACTAATTTTTTTTTTTGATTTATGAGATTATATAAAGATTCTGTTATATTATTATGACAGCAGGTATATCTACTGATGAATATGTACTCTTATTGGCCCTCAAGTTTATAAGTTTTAAATTCCATGTTTATTCTGGGGGCTTTATTCCTTTAATCTTGATCGTTACAAAGCCCTGAATTTCGGTTTTCTTTTGTTTGTGAGAAGGTTACAAAGGCTGGCTTAGAAACCGTTTCTTACCATATCATTCAAATTACTAGGAAAGCCAAATCCATTGGGCTACAGATTTTTATAGTTGAAAAATCGTTCTATCTTTTGTGCATTGCAGAGATTTGTAATGGAATATTTTAAACCATTTAACGTCTCGAGAGACGTTCAGGGTGGTAGCTCTAACCATTCTTTTCCCATCGTTTTTAGATATTCAGACATTTATTTCCAGATAGTTGCAATGTCTGCTTTCTTCCCAGGAATACTGTCTTCATTAGCCCACAAGAGTAGGACGTAAAACTCCATTCATTTCATATCTTTCCAGGATATACGCGGATGCTGTTGTCAACCATATGACCGGGGTGGGTGGTACAGGACAAGGAACAGGGGGTACACATTACGATGCCAACACCCTCCAATACGTGGGAGTACCATTTGGTGGTAACGACTTCAATGGCGCTGGTGAATGCCACACCCATGATCTGAATATTCATGATTACCACAACGTGAACGAAGTAAGAAATTGTCGTCTGGTTGGGTTGGCAGACCTGAAACTCTCCTCGAACTATGTCCGCGATCGAATCGCAGGATTTCTCAATAAGCTGATCGATATTGGTGTGGCTGGACTGAGAATCGATGCTTCCAAACATATGTGGCCAGGCGATATCTCAGCAATTCTTAGCAAAACAAAAGATCTCCGATCAGACATCTTTGGTACCGGAAAGAAACTGTTCATCTTTCAAGAGGTTATTGATCTAGGTCATGAACCTATCAAAGGCGACGAATACGTTCAAACTGGTAAAGTTACCAATTTCAGATATGGCATCGAACTTGGAAAGGTCTTCCGGAAACAGAATCCTTTGAAATATCTGTCAAATTTCGGAGAGGGATGGGGCATGATGGACGGCCATTACGCTGTGAATTTCATTGATAACCATGACAACCAACGTGGACATGGCGGAGGTGGTTCCGTTTTGACCCATTGGGAGCCTAAACCATATAAGATGGCGACCGCTTTCATGTTGGCTCATCCCTATGGCTTTCCGAGGGTTATGAGTAGCTACGAGTACGACAGACAGTACGATTGGATAGGACCACCTCACAATGGAGATATGAGTACTAAAGATGTCATCATCAACAGCGACAAGACCTGCGGCAACGGCTGGTCATGCGAACACAGATGGCGCCAAATATACAATATGGTCGCATTCAGAAACGCAGCAGGTTTCGAAAGTTTAACAAACTGGTGGGCCGGTTCTGACTATCAGGTTGCATTTTCAAGAGGTAGCAAAGCTTTCATTGCCTTCAATCTTGAAGACTGGGATCTCAACACGTCGCTGACTACTGGAATGCCGTCAGGAACGTACTGTGATGTCATATCCGGAAGTTTGATTGACGGTCGATGTACTGGGCGAACGGTTCAGGTAGACGGTGGAGGCAATGCTAATATTCATATCAGTAACAGTTGGGAGGATCCCATGGTAGCTATCCACGTGGGTAAGTCTCAGTTTCCCCCAAAACATTCCCATCCTTCCCAAGCCTGTTTCAGAGCTTCCAAAGAGTTGACCCTATATTACTTGTTGCCACTAATGCCTAATATGACAATATACATCTTGGTGTTATTCAAATAATTATAAACCATTCATAACTTACTCCTGAAACAACTTAAATACCTGTTTGAAGCAGCTGAAAGACCAGAAGCCATTGTTTACTGGGGTGGTAAATGATTAGTAAACGTCCTTGCCATTGTGTACTCGCAAACCTGTAAGCTTTCATACCCTTGTAGCTTCCACCGAATCATTATATACACTGTTCAGGTAGATATGTATTATCATGTTACATTATTACTCATATACAACGTCTTCTAATGAATCTCCAATGATGATATAATGTGATTGTATTACGTAATATGTAACGCCATGATAAGTCCTCTACAACGTCTTACATGTATTAGCTTCTTTGATAATATTCATTATGGGTATTATTTAAGTAGGGCTGTATTACTTAATTAGTAACACGTATAATTCCGCTATATTGTCTTATAAGTTATAATCAAATAATCTCTTCAGTGGAAAACGATAAGGTCTTATGAAGCAAAACGATATAGAACGGGTGAAATAACTACAAATAAAGAAAAATTAAAAACTTAGAATATTGAAATAAATGTTATTATGAAAGCAGATGAATTGAAATTAAATGTTATATAGCTGAAACTATATTGGCTAAAGAATTCCCCAACTATCGAGGGAACTTTAAATTATCTAGGTTTCTAGGTGTGTGTCCAATCAGATTTTTGTGATTCCTGCAAATCTTCTAAATCTAAGTGTATGCTGACGTCACTTATCGCGGAGGCATACAAGAATAATTTTGCGAATAGTGACATCATCAAAAACTGAGGGTTTTGCATAGTTGCGAGAACCGCAGACTTGGACTGAAAGTTAATATGGTGCAAATTTCTGCTATCAGTTCCCACGTTACACATAAACAATTTAAAAACACCTCTTTACAATCCTCTTATCGTGTACAGAATGTATAACATCTGGGCCTCGGTTTATTGGGCCTTTCAGAACGGCTTAGCACTTGTCCATGACTGTCAGATTTGTAAAGGATTATGTAAGTTTGTAGGCCTATTAATACTCCAACATTTTGATATCAGAATATATATACACAAAACGACACTAAAACTGTGAACATTGTTAAAGCTAGATTGTCTATTTTATCGTTACAGGTGCGAGGTTGAACTCAAGGTAAAAAACAAATGAAACTCAGTATGTATGGTGATAAGTATTAAGATAATAAAACCTATTTTGAATTGTGATTATTGGTTTTTGTTCTACAGAACTTAAATACACATGAATGTCAATCATTAGGTGTTAAGTGGATTATCGCACCTGTATTTAGGTGACCGAACGAACAATATCACGCACGATCGTATTAAAACAAAATAAAGATGTCCATGAGATACGTTTTATGACGAAATTATTGACAACATTACGGTCCAGTGAAACAACAATGGGGTCATTTGGGCAATAAGCCACACCCACTGTTTGTTTCTTTGTCTATAAACTGGTCAAGCTATAAATGACCTTCATAGTTGAAAAGTACTTAGCAAGGATCACAACTGCCTGATTTCTTTGTCCGTCCACTACATGCAGCAGACACAATGCGTACTCTGGAGTTTTTCGTCTTGTTAATTGTTATAGGGTCTCTCACGGCTACCAAATTAGGACGACCAGGGAAAGGTAGGTGTATTTATTAATTTAGCAAGGAATATAATATCAATGTTTTTACTTTACAATGATATACTGCGTCTTAGATGGAAAGAAATTTTAAACTGGGACAAAAAGAGTATTATTATATTCATCAGTAGATATACTTACTGCCATAAATAACATAACAGAATCCTTATATAATCTCATAAATCCAAATAAATGAGTAATTATACATTAAAAAAGCAATTGATTAAGCGTTTTTCAATAATTACTTAGTTTTATAGATTTTACAAGGATTCTGTTACTTTATGACATCAGGTAAGTGTACTGATGAATATATACTCATATTGACCATTCTTGAGAACTTATATTTTATGTCCAATCTAAGACGCAGTATCACATTTAAAAGAAAAACAGAATGCACTTTTACAAAATCGACAAATATCAATTTACCGACGAAGGTAAATTTAAAAATATTTGATTAACTGCATCACAAAATATATATATTGGTTAAAAAATAATTTTAATATCATTGTGTTTTTGTTAATATTGTAAATTGTTTGATGTTTTTATTATATATGTCAAATAGAAAAAAATCTTGTTGCTAAATCTCATTTCGTAAAAACATTTTACTATTTTCAAATATCTTAAACAAAGTAACTCTAAAATTCATACCCTCCTTAACCCCTGTACGCCTGTGATGATTTGTCAAAATGCGTCTAGTAGTTCGGATAGGACAATAAACTCAGGCCCTGTTAGAAATCGCAAATAGAGCAGGCTAATGCCGCTGCCCTGGCAAAATTTCACATTGGACATGACGTTGGTGTTTTCATTGGCCCATTAGGTGCAAAAGAGTAGGACGTAAAACTCTATTCATTTCGTTTACTGATATATTTGTTTGATCGATTGCTAACACCGTATGAAATCAAAATATTACGTTTTGAAATATTACCGTACAGTCTGACCGTCCATTATTAGACAACCCCCTTTAATTAGTGTCCAATCTAAATATTGTATAAACCTTAAAATTCTTTACAATCGGACGATACCCTTCGTTGTTTTAAAAAAATATGTTTATTTGTATGCTTTTCAGGAGTTAGGGGTCATAGAAATCGTCAAGGACAGTTACAAAATGGTACCATAGTTTCCCAAGTTCCGGTTCTGTCTCCCCAGGAACGAAGCCGACAACGAAACAATTTCATCGACAAAGCTGGCCGTAGAATCATCAAATTGATGGACTTCGTTGAAGGCGTTTTATCCAGAAGAGGAAATCAACCATTACCCGCCATGGACGGAAGTGACGTAGACAACGAGAAAATGGCGATGATGAAAGCAAGACGAACATTTTTCAGTTCAGCAGCTCGAATGGTTCAAGATTTAGAATTACAGACGAAAAATACTTTTCAGGAACTCATAGATTCGGCTAAATTGTTACCAGTTGTGGAAAATCCTCGACCAGTGAAATCGGGAAGAAAACAGAACCAGTTACCCAGAAGGAAACCAAACAGATCAAGAAACAAACAGATCAAATTTGCAAATAGAAGAAGAAAATTCCTCAGTCAAAAAAAGAACAAACTTGCCATGAAATTAAAGGGAAACCGAAAGCTTAAAGCTGCTAGAAAACTAAGAACACCAGTGCTGACCACAATGTCGACAATCGAGACAAATGGTACGCAGTAATTTTTGAAAAAATTTTAAAAACTGAAATCCACCGAGTTATTAGAGATTTTAAATAATGACATGATTTTATTCATACTCAACGAAAAACTTTAACACGAGATCTCGTCTTTTTATGGCGTATGCCAAATTTTATATTCTAACTTTTTAAATTACAGTAGTAGTAGCAATCATGTAAAGTCATTTTATTAAAAAATTAGATTTTGTAATAATTTTCATTTTCTTTATAAGTTTTACAAGATGTTTTCTTTACAAATGGTAAAAATTTGAGACTCACGTCTTTTTAGATCATTGGAGAAAAACCAACAGGCTCCATTGCCCAAATTATTATTATTATGGCAAAGAAAACAAAGAGTCTTGTTTTTGAAGAATATATGAAACTACGTATGGTTCTTTTAATAATACACATAAACATATGGTTTTGTATGACCCTAACAACAGCCCCATCGTCAGGGTGGGGTCCACGAAGACTGCTTCTCGCTTAATGAGAATTAAGCCCCACTAAATTGTCCTCTCTCAAAACCTCCATTGCAAATTATTAATTTACAAAAACAAAGAGACTTTTTGATTGGGATTTTTGCACCTCGGACAAGTAGAAATACATTCTCTGGGCTTTCAGTTTTAGAAATTTCCGTGGAAGGGGGGGGGGGAGAGGACTAAAAATAAGGTCCCCTGTACCAATTCAGTCCTAGCAACGCGAGGACTTGTGAGGATTGAAAATTGTGACATACACTTCTAAATACTGGTATTAGATATAATTTATATCAATCATCCACATTACAATAATACCTTAATGTTACAGACCATCGTATCTAAACCACATCCCCATTCGCCTCCCCGAGACTCTTTAACGATGTCCAAACTCGTATTCAATCTACGATGTGTTGAGACCAATCCCAATTCTTCTCATCATTCTCCCTTCTGATAATATACACGAACATACGACTAATTTAGATCTACTAGCCTAAAATAAAAGAAAATCTTGGGTTTTCAAGTACAGTGAAAAATAGTGGTTTAAATTTAGGAAATATATAAAAATTTCTCGATGTTTTTCTGGTTTCGTGTCGGGTGTGTACAAAACTCTTTTTGCGATTTTGTGTGTATTTCCTGAATCATTTTACTTTCGTTTTGTCCAAGGTTCAAAAGGTCTGAGTTTATTTTATTCGCCAAGTCAGAGGTTCATTATTTGCATGACCAAATGTGCTTTAGTTTTAGAAAAATAAAATGAATTTTACGTGCTACTCTTCTGCACCATATTGGCTAATGAAGCTTGACAACGCCATGTAAAGAGGGAGATGTTGCCAGGACAGCAGTATTAGCCTACTCTTTTTGTGATTTCCAACTGTCGAGGGATCTATAACATGCACAGCCTGAAGCACACGGGGCCTCGGTTTATTGTCCCATTCAAACGAAGGACAAAGGAAAACTAAATTGAGAAATCTGTTTATATCGACCTTTGCCGGGATAGAACCCTGGACTCCCAGGTTAGCGAGCAAGCAACTAACTCACTAAGCCACCGCGGTTCCCGCTTAAGTTTCAGAAAACTTTATTTCAAATACATGTGTAACCATGTTTCAAATACATGTTTGAAAGCTAAAATGTCGCTTGGTCCCAGAAATGTCTTTTAGGTTTATATGTGTCTGTATATTATAGACACCAAAAACAAACCTGGGCAATATTCTTGTACTTAAATATATGGCAAAAAATCCTCATTTAGTGTCTAAGTACATTACGTCCGAGTTGCTTTTTAGCCTTCATTTTCTACCCACAATGTTTGTAAATACTTTGCGGTTTGTGAATTCCTTAAGTAAAACAGATGTATAGAAATTAACACTGTCGGTTACCCACAACTTGGGGAAAATATCTCACTTAACACCTCATCTACACGTACACACGTTACCAACAAAACCTTCATCGGTTAATTGGGTGGCAACGTAAATTCTCGCGTAAAATTTAAAAATGATGACAAGAAATATCTCGACCCACAGTTTAACCTACCCGGTCATTACATGGCTAATATTGTCGTGACCGATTTGATTGGATGTGTGAAGAGACGACGGTGTAAAAGGAATATATATAATGTGGTTTTCAATGCAACATGCAGTAACTGTTTCGGCTATGAGTTGGTGATTTACTCCTTTGTTATTTGTTTATTCATTTGGATTATTTAGTACCCGATATGAAAGTGGTTATTGTATTGGCACTGTCTCTGACGGCGGTCTACAATCAAGGATTGCAATTCGGATTTCCTGCTGGTATGTATAGTTAATTTATATCGATACCCCCAGGGTTATGTCAGTATTAATTGGGCTACACAGCATATTCTTGTCTGTTTCTTTTTCACGATATGTTGCTGATCGGCGATAACTATTTTACGATTAAATAGCTAATTGGTATTTTCCCGGATAGTAAAGTTATCGAATTGCTTTTAACATGGAAGTCGGACAAAAATGGCAATTGAGTTCTAGATTGCGAATTATTAACGGCTATTCAAACATCTCTGCTAATATATCTGGCAATCCACGACAGTTTCAGTAAAGCTGTGGTCGAGCTCTAGCGACACGTCGTGGTAAACCGTCGGTTTTTTTTACTTAATATTATAAAGTAAAAACCCTACCGAGATTATCGTTTGTTTCTATATTGACAAAATGTTTTCCATTTTCATTCTGAATGCAAAGAAAAGCTGAAAATTAGCCTCTACTCTTCGAATATCGAAACACCTTTAAGAATACAATTATCCCTCCCAAATCTTCTGCCGTTTCAAGTTTTGGTTGGTGCTTCTATGGAAACATAATTTGTTATTTCAGGCAATTTTGACATTCAACAATTACCGCCTAATGTTCAGAATCCTCGCATTCGTCGCTCACCTAATCCCTATTATGGACTTTTCAACTATTTATATTCTTCACCTTTACTCAATCGACCTGCAGCAATGACCAGAAGAATCGGAGCAGGTCGCAGAGTTCTTAGCAACCCACAACAACCAGTGCGACCTACGCCTACGATAGCCCGAGCAACTGCACAGGCTCTCCAGAGAACTCAAGCCGTACAAACAACTGCAGCTCAAATCGTGCCTAGAAACAGAGCTCAAACCGTGCCGAGACAAAGAGCTCAAACCATTCCAAGAAACAAAGCTCAAACCATGCAAAATAATGTCAGTCCATACGGTTTTGGAAGGGGTATGGGGATGTTCGGTGTGTTACATGGTCTGCGAGATAGAAGTCGATTAGGAAGAGTTGGTGGTGTTCATGGCTTTAACGGTTTAATAGGTCACGATCAGGATCGTAGTCATGGTTTAGATGGAATACGAGGAATGGGTCTTGGAGCTGGACTGTATAGGGCAACGTCCAGAAATGGTTGGAGATCTTATGGAGGCAGCAGTGGTGGAAAGGGGTCGTATTACTACCGAAAAACGGGTCCTTCCGGAAAGCGACATGGTGGTAGTCACAAGGGAAGTTATTACTATCGTGGAGGTAGCGGTCACGGTGGCGGTTATGGAAGTGGTCATGGTGGTGCTTCTGGAAGGCGACATGGTGGTAGTCACAGGGGTAGTTATTACTACCGTGGGGGGAGCGGAAGTGGTCACGGAAGTGTTTATGGTAGCGGTCACGGGCATGGTAAATCTTATTGGAGTAGAAGATGAGGTTATCGCCCTATCAACATATTTTCTTTGGATATTTGTTTCTAATGTCGTTTGTGTCGTGCTTGTTCATAATCGCATAATGTACATGCTGATATAAACATTTTTAGACTCCTACCATTCAAAAAATGGTGGGGGTGGGGTGGTGTGATAGCCTACTTATCACAATAACTATCAAAATTCGGGAGACGATAATATTATGGTTCTTTCTGTTTCATACTGTTCTTGCGTCCTTGCTATGTTGCTTTTAGCTCATTTGTTTTCGTACAGTGTCTTTGCTATTTTAATGTATAAAATTTTAAATCGGGTATAAGCTTTGTTTTATTTCTGATGAAAGAAGTTTTGGAGGGGGGAGGGGATTTAAACAAGGTTGTACTAAAACTATCAGTATGTAATAATCGATATTATACTCGCTTTCCAGGCAGACAGTTTGTGTAGGCTGCTTTATAACAGTCGTCACAAAAAACTTACTGGATTGACTCAAAATTGGTCATCAACCAATTTACCTGTTGGTATTGCCCAAAACTTAGAACTTCAAAGTTAGGCTTGCTAAATACGATTGTTTCAGCTCAGTTATTTTCCCTATTTCCCTTCAACCCGAATTATATAAAAAAAAAAAAAAAAAAAATAGCCCAATTTTACCCACACTGACACTGGACGATGTACCAATTAAGGAAGTGGACTCCCACAAACACTTAGGCCTGACCTTTCAACGAAACTGTAAGTGGAATTATCATATAGACAGTATTTTAAGCAAAACTGGAAGACTTGTCAACTGCTTACGTTCTCTGAAATACCGTCTCAATCGAAAATCTCTCCATACTATATACTCGTCGTTTATTTTACCTCACTTTGACTACTGTGACATAATCTGGGATAGGTGCACCGCAGAACTAACTGATCGTTTAGAACATTTACAATTAGACGCACTCAGGACTATATGCGGAGCTGTGAGAGGCACAAGCCATAGTTTATTGTACCAAGAAACTGGATTTATTCCACTGCAGGAGAGGCGAAGGCGACACAAACTTATAATGATATACAAAATCAAAAATAATCTCACTCCTTCTTACCTCTCTGACCTTCTTCCTTGTAGCACGAATCCTTACTCTCTCAGAACAAATGAAAATATTCCTTTATACTACACAAGAACCACCACATTTGCAAATTCATTCATCCCTTCATCTATTAAATTATGGAACAGCATCAACAATACTGTGAAACAATCTAAAACTATAAAATCATTTAAAAACATACTGAAACAACACGACATCTCTGTACCAAAGAAGGCGTAAGAAAAAACCAAATAATACATTGCCGCCTTCGTCTAGCCTGCAGTGACCTAAACGGACACCGTTACCAACGCCATATCCTAGACAGTCCGGTATGCAGATGTGGTCACCCATATGAGGATTCCGAACATTATCTACTCTACTGCTCCTTATATTCAGATGCACGTAAAGCCACTATCTTTCTTCTCACAGATCAATTTAGAAACATTAAATCACTTCTCTTCGGAACCAACTCTGATCAAGAAACTCTCAACATTTTTGAACATGTACATAACTTTCTCCACGTCAGCGGAAGGTTCTAAAACTCCATTTCATAAAATATTTTTATGGTGTAGTTAGTTGTATATAGTGTACATATGTTCTATTTATTAATTATGATTAATATGTTTATATATATATACATTATCAATTATTGTACATTTTAAATAATCTTTGTATTGTACATATGGATAGGGGCTAGATAGGCATAATGCCTTTCCCTGATCCTTTTCACTGTTGTGAATAAAATATTGTTTATAAAAAAAAAAAAAAAAACCCGAATTATAATTCCCAGTGGAATCATTAGATCTAGGTGGGAGTCCAATTGAGGCCTCCGAAATCTCAGTTCGGGGGATCAGGTTCGCTTGCACTGCATCCTTAGAAACGCCACTGATAAATTTGTTGGAAAGAATTATAGAGTGTCTAGTTAACCGAGTCTATCTGTGGAGTTTGGGCAGACAACTCTGAAGAAGTAAACTGTCAACAACAATGATGAAGGTTTCGGAATATTTCTTGATTTGTTTAATGATTTTTGTCGTATTTATGCTTCAAAGAGGGACGTGTGAAGATAAAGTCACAGAAGAACAGATATCATACGCTAAAGGTTCTGTTTGCGGGTATTGTACTTACTGCAAGGTAAAAATTTATTGTCGGCTTTGTGAACACACACAATTAGTCGCGATTATCACAATGTCTATGGTTGATTATAATTATTAAAATCCTACTGGGCAAATGGTTTCACAAGTACGTTTAATTAACAGAAATATTGTATAAAACTTTGAGGTAACCAAAACCAAAGGAGATGACTAAAGCCAGCGACAGTCTAAAAGTATTGGGGGGATAAGGAAAGACAGAGGGGGAAAGGGGGGTGGATGATTTTGGTGCTCATGCTAATGCTGAAGACAAGATTCTCAATTGTTATTTTATTAATCCCTTCGTATGATTACAGGTTATGTTATATGTATGACGTCGTGATTTGGACACGATTTACTAACCTCTTCCCTTGTATCACTGGCGAAATAGATTGTGAATGTGAAGATGATAAAGATTTAAGTTGTGACAGATCAATGATTCACTATATATGTATTAAATTTTGATTTTAATATATTTTCCTTTTTCCAGTTTTGTAAGCTTTGTGATAAAGACTGCCCATGTGAAACTAGTCCCAGTAAACCTAACTGTAAAATGTGCAAGGTATGTTAGCAACTTTCGACTATTTTAACTTAATCAATTCAATGTAGAAAAATTAAGCAGGAAAACTTGATTAATTTCCTGAGTTTTACACCCTACTATCTCTGCACCTATTATGGGTTAATGAAGACTGTTAATGCCATGCAGTGTGAAATGAGAGAAATTTTTCTAGGACAGCAGCATTAGTCTGAGATTTCCAACTCTTCGATAAATATTAAACATACATATGCCTGTAGCACATGTGGCCTTGGTTTATTGTCCCATCCGAACGACTAGTTGCTTTTTTCCATGTCAGTCCCTCCAACCTGCATCAGTGACAGGAGTTCTAAGTTTATTGTCCCATCGGAACGACTGGACCAACTTACAGAAACACTGGTTGTAGATTGAGAATGTTTAGGAGGAACCAAACACAAGCTGTACCTAATTGACCTAATCCCTTAGAAGACGATGTTCCAACTTGCTACCTAACAAGCTATTCCACTACCAGCTACCATAGACTATTATTGTATAACATTGTATAACATATTGTATAATATTTTTAAGATATTATTTGTAAAGTGTATCTAAATCTTATAACTTGTAAAAAGCACTGAGATCTATATGGAGTGTGTTTTAAAGAAATAAATAGTTTTATGATTTATAATATAATATTTTTATTTTCCAGTATTGTAAATATTGTTATTTATGTTCAGGTATATGTGATACTATTTGTCAACCAGGTAATTAATTAAATTAATTAACCTAATTAGGTATTATAGAGAAGTTTTCTAGTTCTTGTGATATCTAGGAATCTTTATAATAATGACATCTTTAAACCCTATAGTGAAATTCAAAGGCCTACAGACATCTGACAGAAAATTGGAACGATGCTAATTGAGCCTATCAGTGTCCCTGATACATATAAAATGTCCACTATATTTTGAAATAATGACATCTTTAAACCGTCCAGTGCAATTCAAAAAAACTACGGATATCTGACTCCAAAATGGAAAAATTTGTCCTATGTTTATTGGTCTTATGCTAATTTGTCCTATGCTAATTGGTCTTGTGCTAATTGATCCTGTGTAATTGGCTGTCAATATTTGCAATTGCTCTTGTGCTAATTGAGCCTATCAGTGTCCCAGATACATATAAAATGTCCACCACTATTTGAGATGGTTGAAACATTGAGTTACGTTGTATTTCTAGGTGGAATGATAGATAAAATGTCTGCAGCTATTGTCAAGTAAGTATTTTAATCTTATTAGTGACATTGTCTCTATATGAATTAAGTTTTTAATAATTTCACATATTATCAGCTTTAATAGGTTGTGAAGTCATCAGAACCATAGCTACAGGGGGCAAGGAAATTAACAGTTAATGCTTTGGTGCTACAGGCTGTGCATGTTAAAGATCCCTCGACAGTCGGGAATTGCAAAAAGAGTAGGCTAATGTTGCTGTCCTGGCAGAATTTCCCTCAACGCACACTGCATGGCGTTACTCATCTTCATTAGCCAAGAAAGTGCATAAGAGAAAGATGTAAAAAATCCATTTTGCTTCGGACCTAGGCCTGTACTTTCTGTGCATTATATTCTCTATTCACTAATTGTTAAATTTGCAGGAGAACTTGATACCAAGTTCTTATTTTGAAAAGAGCTACTGGTAGATGAAATTGATGTTTATTGGGCATGTTAAGATGATGGCATGCATTTCACTAGAGTTTTTGCCTAAGAATGACAATTTGAAAGTTTTACCTCGCCTAAAAGCTTAATGAAATATTATTTCTATATACATGTATGATATATTTCAGTGCTCTACCAAGTCTTAATAAAGAAGAAGTAGATGACGATTTAGAAAGTGTTAAACCTTGGTTGGATAAAAAGGAGGAATTATGATGGCTGTGTCTTCTAATCAATTTAAAATTATACCGTGTCTTAGAATGGACATAAAATATAAGTTCTCAAGAATGGTCAATATGAATATATATTCATCAGTGAACTTACCTGGTGTCATAAAGTAACAGAATCTCTTTATATTTGGAAAACTGATAAAACTAATTGCATTTTTCTGGATAATAACCAAGTTTTTTGAATTTATCGGATTATATAAGGATTCTGTAATGTTATTTATGGCAGTAGGTATATCTACTGATGAATATATAATCTTATTGAAGTTAAATTTTGTTTGAGATTGAGGTCCATTCTATGACTCAGTATTCCTTTTACCCTCATCCTTTTTTTGAACACATTGACTTTTAGTTTAGAAATATTGGCCTAGGTCACAAAAAAACACACTTCTTCAAAATATTTGCTTTACTGATTAACATTCTTTGACTGTTTCAAATAAAGGTACTTTATTAGGTTCCAACGGAGATTCAAAAAAGCTTGTAAAGGAAGACCAAGTTCTCTCAAGAAATACTACCAAGAATAAATTCTAAATAATATTTCAATGAACTTACCAGGTTATTTCCTATATTTAAAATCATATCCAGAGAACCTCGGCCCTGTCTAACAAACAATAGGAATGTAGAATTTTATATCGAAAATTAGGAAATATTGTGCTATAGTTCCCTGACAACTAAATATATAATGATATTAACGTGAGATAGAATTATTGGAGAAATTATTGTGAATCTGTATTCTGTTTTTGTATACATTCCATTTTGATGTTATTTTTATTTATATTTTGTTTATTATTTATTATTTAAATTGTTTACATTGTATCACATTATGATGTACGTATTAAATACTTACTTGTTTTTATAACATAGTTTTAGACATCTTTACAGCGTCAAGTCACGTTTTTTGTATCACGAACGTTTGTAGAGGAAGCGATATGATTGGATCGTACGCAAACAATTACAGCTAATCAGAGCCCGCAACAGGAAGGCTTCTATTATTACGACTGAGTCTAGTTCTCTGATGGGCTGTATTCGCTTGTGTACAATTCAATCAATCCCTAAATTTATAAACTTCATGATCAACCCCATTGTTAGGGTGGGGTCCGCGTGGGCTTGTCCCCGACTAGTAAGAACTAAGCCTATGTTAAGATGGACTTGGTATAGATCATTTCAATATTTTGAATATAATGGAATCCAGTAGTATGATAATTGACATTCTCAAAAATGGAAATCCACTATCGGTGGTACCTGTTCTGATTCAAAATATAATTCAAAGGAAGTGATAAGAATATATTCACGTGTACAATGTTTATCACATTCAGTAACACAATAAATAATCATTGTAATTTGTCGTGTTAAAAAAATCTGCACAATGTTGTTCTTAATTGTTCAGAGGGGCAAGTAATATATCCGGAGAGGCAATGGAATATGGGTTTTATTTGCTGTAAGAAAAGTTTCACAAGTTTTAAAAGATTAAATGATAGGTTCAATCTAACACGCAGTATTCCTTTAACTTATTTGTCGCCATTACGCGACTGGCTTGTATCGTCACTTTCTTGTTGTACATGACTATATTTTCTGGCCCCACCCCCTTTCTTTCTTTTTTTTTTTTTTTCTTGTAACTAATTGGACACGATATTTAAGGCTACTCATATTGTGAATCCACGGAGCTTCTTCTGGAACTTATATCGGAAAACGCAACACTGTGACGCTTTGTCCGTCCGTGATCTTGGTAAACACTAGGCCTTTCTTTATCACTTATAGTACTTCTGCGTCTTAGAATTCCAGTCTTCGGGCTTCGAGGTCTATCACGAGCCATAAATGTCTTCGAACGCACCAGATTCATTTGAATCTCACGTGTATCATCGTTTGGAATCCGATAACTTTTGATCAAACTCCTATGACGTTTCAAAAGTTTTTCTCTTTCCCGCGCTTTCCAAGACTCGAATTGGTCTCGATGTTGACGCATCCAGATTTCAGTAGACGGCGTTCGTTTGTTGATGTGATCTTGTTCTTGTTGCAATCCTCGTGTGGTGAGTCGAGAACATCGGTATTCTTTGTTGAGTTCCTTATCTAGTCTGTTATTGTTCATTTCTAACAGTTTATCTTGAGCACAGTTTAGTTGAAGGCTTTTCATTTCCCTGTTCATGGACTCTACGTGAGATTTTCTCCGTCGTGGACTCTCCTCCGACTCTCTCAAAATTGTTACATTCATTTTGCAGTCACGACTTCGTCTGTTTCCGTTCGTTTGTAACAGTCTGATAAAGATAGCCTACTAACTTATTCTTAAAAATCAAAATCCCAGCAACTCGGTATGAAACGAAATCAATGGTATTTGAAAAACAAGGCGATCTTTATTCGTCGAAAAAATATTCTGAAATATTTCGCTCTATTTCAAGCAAAGTTTGAATTTTTGACTTATTTAATCCAATAAATTCTTCACTTTAAGCCAATTTTGTCATTTTGAACACAGAAATCTGCCATTATGACACAGTTAAACTCGATAATGCGTTTCAAATAGTTTCAACTTATCCAGGATACTCTTCCAAATTGCCAGCTTGGAAATAATTGGTCATTCAATAATCACTCCCTTGGTCATTTAGTTTTGTTTATATCCTCAACAAAGCTTTTAATTTATTAGCACATTCATTCCACCGTTAAAATTTCAAAACGAGCAAATATAATCCACAATTCCGAAATTAAACAAGCCAGATAGAACCGTTTCCCAAAAACGTTCCTTAACGTTACACCGAAATAGCATTACTGACACAATAATTCGGCCAAACGGATCTGATAATTTTTAAACAGGTCAATTATTCTTTGTATTTATATTTGTATTATACGGGACCGAGAAAAAACGTTTTATTTCTCTATTACTTATATTTTCATAGCTTTTAGCCTTTTGTGCTGATCTTTTGACTTGTAACAAATGGCACGGGACAAAGGGCAATATTAATAAACACTTTGCTTTATAAATAATAAAAAGTACGGGAATACTGGCCTCCATTACATTAATATCGGAGATAGGAGGTCATTTAGAGAAGGGTAAAAACGGAATAGAGTTTTACGTCCATCTGTATACTGTGTCTTACCTTCGACGCGATTTGGAGCCGCGATGACTCTGTGATTAGATGCTTGCCTGCTAACTTGAGAGCCCAGGGGACAATCCAAGCAAAGGTCGAGATGAACTTTCGGATTTTCCAACCCGGTATCAACTTCTAAGTTACGCAGGTCGTTCGGATAGGACAATAAACCGATGCCCGTGTATTACAGGCTGTGCACGACAGATGGAAATACTAAAAAGAGTAGAGAAATTCCGTTGTCCAACCAAAATGTCCTTCATTGTACCCTGCATGGCGTTGCCCGTCTTCATTAGCCCATAATAAGTGCAGAAGAGAAGGACGTTAAACTTCATTTTTTACGCCTGGTAAAAACATGTTTTTTGAATTGTTCTGTATCCGGGTATTTCAGAGAAAAAGAACTCCTTCCACAAAAATACTCTGTAAGTGCATGAACTAGGCTTTTCTTACTCAAAATGAATGAGGTTGTTTAGGATAATGAAAAAGACAACACCATACAGTGTGCATTTATGAAAATCTTGACACGACAAGCGGTATTAGCCTACTCTTTTTCAATTTTCCCCCTGTTAGGAGATCTTTAACAGCCAACAGGACAGGGGCGGATATAAGTCAGTCCACCCCGACCACGTCAATTGGGAACCTTGGCTTTTGCCTCGATCATCGCCTAAGCTTCAAGTTGTGGTCTCTTGACTTCTAGCCAAAGGTAATGTCAAACACAGGAGTTCCATAAGAACATTTGTCTTCTCTAAGGACGAGGGTAAAACAATCAAAACGAAGAAACTAATCGTATTATTACTTTAATTTAGTTTTTAATCTAGCACTGACCAGTAACTTTAAAATCTGTTTGTGAATGCGATTTTATAGATTTACCATACGCACAGAATGAGGACCTGAAAAATATAAATCATTGGACAATATGATATGTTTGTTGGTCTTGCATTCTATTCATCGGCGCCTTGATATCGCAGCAACTTCTGTGATAATTACAAGAACCGCTTATACATTACCATGGTAAAAGAAAACCACTTTAAGACATCCAAAAGTTCAGCATTGACTTACGTTTTCCCAGTTTTTCCTTCTAACATAGACACACCCATCACCTTCCAGTTATCGGGGTACATCCACGTGGTGAGGAGACCAGCTGTTTTATCATATTTCACTGTTATACCGGTCACATTCCCAATATCCGCCCTCGTCACCACTAAATGACTCACTTTATCACCATTATTCTTAATTTCACCAGAACCTCTTTAAAGATAAATCTATGTATGTATCTCCAGAATTAGCTTGCCTAAATACTGAAAAAATCTACAAGCACTGTTAGGACCAACAGACTCCTGCCTGAAAGGCATCCGACACAAATGCGTCGTTTGTAGGTCACAGACCAAAACCTAATTGGAATCCATTAGACTACAAAGCCAGACTTAATCAGTCAAATAGTGTAAAGGTTCGTGATATTTTCTGGTATAGAAAAGTAGTTTGGATGGTCACACCTTCAAAAAGTCTCCTAAATATCCGTGTGTCCTGATTCTGGTAACTAGGTCAGATGCGTTCTCATATGGCCAGAAAGGTTTGGTAAAAGTGTAGTTCAATGAAAAAAATAAATCATGAGTTGGTGCTAATTTTCATTGTGAACATAAAGTAGCACTGCTTCTGCAGTTGTTCATTAGGACTCAGAAGTACGACAGAGCCAAGGAAACCCAATGGAAAATGTCTGATGCAACTGATTGCTGAAAGCACGTGTAATTACAGACATGACCTACTTAGTAAGTGGTAATATACCAGTGTCTTGTTTGGTACCGTGAAGTTGAATATGAACTTCACCATCCATTGGAGTATCAGCTGTTATATTTACTTGGTAATGGTACCCTGAAGGTATCAAACACGTGGCTTTACTTAACATGTGGATTTGAAGGGAATCGAGGTCTCGAGATATTATCTTTTCATTAGGAAGTGGCCACTGGAACTGTACAGAAACTATAGGCAATTATGTCGGGTAAGCTTTCAGTCTGGAGTCTTTATATGGAAACGTTCGTCTTTAGTGGCCACATATTGCTTCTTAATTCAGCTATGAAATAAATTCTGTAAATATCCCAAACAGTTCTCCCCATGAATATCGTCTTCATTAGCCCATTAGTAGCAGAAGAGTAGGATGTAAAACTCCACTCATTTCATTTCATAAATTTTTATAAAGGCTTCAATGGTACTTACCACAATAAGTCGAAGCCGATTCGGTCTCCAGGTAAAGTGAACCTCTCGCACTGGATTTATCAGCATGGTAGCCCATTCTAGAACAGCCGTTACCATTACAATGTAGACATTTACCAGCATCAAAATCTTGGAAGTTGGCACAAGGAAAAGCCTTGAATGGACAGACAGAGTTGATGGTCTCTGTATAGAGGTAATACGATCGTTCATGACTACAAGCAACAGCAGCTTCGGCACCTGAAATTGACAAAACACGATTCAAAGCTAGGGCATTTTCTGGAAATCGATTACCACAACATACAGATGCATCTGAAACTATCTCGTCGTTACAGTTTCATAGAAATAACAGACACGAACCTAATTGGAGTCCATTAAATTAAAAAATACCAGACTAAATCGGTCGAATGGTGTAAGGGGTCACAATATTTTACGGGATAGAAATATAGTTCGTTTACAGATTCTGACTTGAAGCCGTGGTCTACTTGTCAGCAGTCCTCTAATTGCCGGAAAGTTCTTCGACTGAATGCTCAATCTAATACAATTATGATTCCTATTCTTTTTTTCTGATATCTGCCGTGTCCATAGTAACTAAACAAGTTTTTCTAGCGCACTTCTATTCCAGTGATGTTATTTGTTACCAGTCAAAGCTCATCATGTTTCTTATTAATAGAATTACAGTAATGCAAAGGTTTAATTAGATTGCTGAGTGATCAATGCTTACCATACAACCCAAGAGTAACGGCGTTCCATCCGGTATGGAAAATCTTTTTCAATAAGCTGGTGTCACACCCAGGCTGTTCTGCTCCACCATTTGGGTAAAAATCCACGTCCCCCATAGCTTGCTTTGTCCCCATACCAATAGAAAGTATGCCTGCGCCATTGGAATGAATATTGTCCACAAAAACAGCGTCCGTGGGATCTAGTCGTACTTTTGGTGCAGTTCCTTCGAAATATGGACCTGCTGGGTCCAAACCTTAAAAAGAAATTTGTAATAAAAATTACTACATAAATATCAATAATTTGAATAAACATTTTAAAAATATGAACAAAACTTCGCCAATCTTCACAAGGTCTTCATCTTATAGCTTTCTTGTTTCGCGGTCAACGATATGATACGGAAAGCATCTAGTCGTTCGAATGGGGAAAATTAACCGAAGCTCCATGTGTTACAGGCGTCGCACGTCAAAATCCCTCAAGAGTTGAAAATTGCAAAAAGAGTAGATTTATACCGCTGTCAAAATTCCCCTAATTGCACCCTGCATGACGTTGTTCGTCTTCATGAGCCCATAAGATGAAGAAGAGTAGGGCGTAAAACTCCATTCATTTATGGCTTGAATTAAATTGTTCATTAATTTGGCTTTTTTTGTAAAATTAACTGAAGAAGGTTTTTAGGACAATTGGTGGGATTAAATTCTCACTAGCCGGGGTCCAGCCCCAATGGAACCCAACCCGATGAAGGGGCTGTATAGGCCTAGGCTATAGTCCTACCTGAGATTCTTCCAAGATTTTTGACTCGTTCACCGGCATATCCAGAAACATGGGCACCAAGACTGTGTCCAATGATATGGAATTTATCAGGAGTGCTGTGTGCGGTTTTTATCATAGTATTAATAAGCTGTGCGATCTGAGCTCCGACTACTCGTGTGTTGGACGTAGCTTGGTCGTATGGTAATCCGGCACCGTTACCCCAATCTACGATAATAACGTTCGCATCTTCCTGTAAATAAACGGAACAGAAATATTTACTT
This sequence comes from Nipponacmea schrenckii, assembly GCA_030562195.1. NCBI lineage: Eukaryota > Metazoa > Mollusca > Gastropoda > Lottiidae > Nipponacmea > Nipponacmea schrenckii. Next base: position 1,857,622 of record CM060199.1, read on the forward strand.
GTGCTTATAAAGGGATGTTTTTGCTGTGTATTAGCTCTAAAAGCACAAATACGCCATTTTCGGGGGTTAGTATCGGTCTTGAATATAGGCCTACGTGTGAATTGTCTTCAGCTGTAGGCTACTGGAAATGCAAAAAAAACATTGCTTCTTGGAAGATTTGTAGAGACCGATGCCACGGAGAATTTGAAAACAAGTGCCATTATATACATAGCATATACATTGTTCAGATTGGTATATTTCTATGAAAGAAAAGAAAGAAAGAAACACCTTTATTTTACATGGATAGCCTAACAACTTAGGTTCACAAGTCCGCCGTGACAGGGATCCTTTCTACCAGCTGGTCCTTGGCCAAACCTCTTGGCATTGATCTTTCCCGGATTATCCGTACCCATTTAAACAGCTTGGTGGACTGGAATTGTGAGTGGAGTTGACTTGTTCAAGGTCTTCGGACTTTCACACTCCAGTCGAGATTAGAACTCACGTCCGACATTTTCAACGTATCCAAGCAAATGACGTCATGGCGTAAAGAAACAACGCTCTAACCGCTGTGCTAGAGAACCTGATGCCTTAATAAGCTTTGTTCAAGCGAGTATATATTACGCCATATATCACTCATATTACATGATAATTCCTCTATATTGACGTGTACTAAATCACGCCATGACACGATAAATAATGAGGTGTCCTTACCGCTCTGAGTAATTCCGCTGCCAAGTCTTGTAACCATTGGCGTTTACCATGATGAGTAAAACCGTGAACAAGAAACTTGGTCCTCTTGGAACCATCGAAATGAGATTTCTGAATGGAAGCCGCATCGGATATTATTTCTTGAACGTCAGATGTTGGTTTGGTCCTGGAAAGATGTTTTATAGAAAGAGTTCTGTCCTATATATCGGAAGTAATATAGAATTTTTCATAAATCAAAATGTACTGTAGGCCTGTATGTGATTGGGAACGTTTATATTAAAGAGAAGTAGTATATCTATAATAGTGGTCTTATTTATCTAAAGTTACTATATCTATTATTGTATAACTTGATAAAGATTCCTGTATGTGAATGGAAACGTTGTTTAAATTAAAGAGAAGTAGTATATCTATAATAGTGGTCTTATTTATCTAAAGTTACTATATCTATTATTGTATAACTTGATAAAGATTCCTGTTGTGAATTGAAACGTTGCTTAAATTAAAGAGAAGTAGTATATCTATAATAGTGGTCTTATTTATCTAAAGTTACTATATCTATTATTGTATTACTTGATAAAGATTCCTGTATGTGAATTGAAACGTTGCTTAAATTAAAGAGAAGTAGTATATCTATAATAGTGGTCTTATTTATCTAAAGTTACTATATCTATTATTGTATAACTTGATAAAGATTACTGTATGTGAATTGAAACGTTGCTTAAATTCAAGAGAAGTAGTATATCTACAAATAGTGGTCTTATTTATCTAATTCTTACCTAAATTACTGATAATCTGCGTTAGCTACCAAGATTTGACTGATTGAATTAAGGTTTATAGGGTCGGGGCAGTCAATAACCGTATTGTCTAAACCACTAGCATATTGCATGTACCTTAATTGTGGGAAAAGCACTAACTATCGTATCCAATGATCCAGATTTTGCTTGGCACATTTGTCTGATTAATATGTCCCTTACCTGGTACGAAGTAAGAACTGTGTTTTTAAATCAGCAGGACTCTTAGGAAGAACTGAAAAAGGTCTGCTGGAACTTCTAAATGGTGGTTTTTGATCGAAGCATCCTAATTCACCATAACATACCTGTTGACTGCCGCTACCAGTTGAAAATATAAAACCTGAAACAATTGTGTTCGGAAGATATCGAATAAATTAGATTATGGATGGTTCGTCCTTGTTATAATTGTCAGGTGTGTAGGTTGTACGAATCACCACGTATAAACATCCTAAAGCTCAGTATAAGTGGCCTTAATCAAAAGATAAGGGGCATTATTCTTGAAAACTTAACTTAAGATGATTTAAGTGTTCCAGTCATCTTATTGGTCAATCACTAAAATTAATATTATATTTAGATTTATTTATCCAATCAGATTACTGTATTTCTTAAAATTCTAAAAAAAAAGGCCCTAGGTAATGTGTCAGATTACTAACATACGATTTAAAAAAAGAAGAAAAGAATACGTAAGTACGAATCCGAATACGATTCGGTCACAATTCGCTTCCTGTATATTCTATTGTATCTAAAGTCTCGCACTACCAGATACTAGAAACATTACCTCGTCGATTCCTCTTTCATTTGTTCTATTTCCCCCTCCCCTCACAGTCATCGACACCCTCCCCCGCCCCCTAGATATGAAGACTTGCCACGGGCCTGAACACACACAAACTACCTTACCTTGACAAATTGGAAACGCTAGAATCCAAACGATGGCTAACATGTCAAGCATTTTGAAGGTTTGTCTTATCTATGAAATCTTATCATAGAGATACATGAAAAACAAAAAATTGAAGAAACTTTGCTTTGTCATGGGATCGGTTGTAAAGATTTTAGTACGATATCTTTCATTACTGAAGAATTTGAGTAACACAGGGGATAATTCACACGCGCGAACGCGCTACGTTTAGTTGATCGTCTATGAAGCATTAGTGAGGGGGGGGCTGATTGGGGACGACATATTTGTCAAGAGGGAGAGGTGATAGGACAGATGTTTGATTTGAACGAAATACCGGACCCGTCAAATTTCTGATATACATATTCCATATTCCTCTGAAACACTCCAGTAATTTATGATCTTCGACCTTCTATTATTTATCCAAAGGTTGTAGTTAATATCCTTAATTGTTTCCCCTGTTATGGGAATATGTGATATAATTTATTGTAAAAATAAATGTTTCTGAAAGAAGATATTTAGATAAAACGTTAGACTAACAGGACAATAGTAGGCCTTTATATTTTTAATTGTTTCCCCTATTATAGGAATTTATGATATAATTTATTGTAAAAATAAATGTTTCTGAAGAAGATATTTAGATAAAACGTTAGATGACAGGACAATAGTAGGCCTTTATATTTTTAATTGTTTCCCCTATTATAGGAATTTGTGATATAATTTATTATACAAATAAAGTATTTCTGAAGAAGACTATTTAGCTAAACATCAGACGACAGTACAATAGTTATATAATGTTTCCCTAATTTGGTATCTCCTAAGTCTGAAGGGAATTTTAGTAAAAAATATAATTAGTATATATTTTATGTATCATCTGTTCATTGTGATTATTTTATTTCACGTCATTGTTAAGCACCTTGTTATTTTTTAATGAGACCTAAATTTGTACAATTTTTTTTCATCATTATACTAGTCTTTACTTTTTCCAGCACCAGGCCAGGACCGACTAATTTCATACTAATCGTTTGCACCTATTTGGGGTCTCTAATCATGAACATTTTTAGTTAAAAAAATATATTAAGCTATACTATCCCTTTAACTGTATATTGATGTTGTCATGGAAATGGATGATACAACCGGTTTTCATGAAGTGGATCAAGGTCGGATTTGTTGGGTTCATGTTAGTGAACTTGGACCAAATGGTACATTTTATCAGAATCATCATCAAATTTAAATGGCATTATTTATTACAATGAAAATGATATTTAAAATGCTATAATTGAAGTATACTAATAAGTCTTGATTTTCCAGACTTACAATATTTTCTCCTTTAAAAATAACGTCTGGATAACAAAGTCTCTTGTAATTACGAAACTAAATTCTCCATTTCCGGTTATGAGCAATACTAAATTATTCTCTACCAATCTTTAAAAACAATCGATCTTTCGGAAGAAACAAAATAGGCATCATTCAACCATTTCACAGATGCTCAAGATCTACTAATAGTTTTCGTCGAGGCGTTTTTTAAATTTGTAATCTTGAACTGTCCATGAAAAACTGTTTGATGAATTGGAGCGAAGTATCAAAAAGTTGTGTAGAGTTTATCATTCTCCATTATATATTAGTGTTTTGATCGGCGAGAAAACAACAAATATATCGATGAAAAGGTCTTATTTAATTTCGTTTGATCTTTGGTTTTAGAAATGGCAAGGTGAGATTTGAATTCTTTACATAAAACGGTAGAAAATGATTAAAATAGAAATGTTGTTAGGAAAAGATTGCTCAACATCGACATATTTCTTATAATCTTCAGTGATATTGATAGTCCGAGATGACAAATTTTGGTTGGACTCTCTCTGAACTAGCGAACTATCAATCCAGCACTTTTTGAGAGATTTTCAATTTTTTATATGTATCCAGGATACTGATAGTATCCACAAGTAGGGCCTACCAATCGAATTATCAATCATACGTCTGTTGTTTTGGTTCCTGCAATTCCACCAAAACTCTTGAAGTGGTTGATGACATCAATGAAGCCTAAGGTCTCTATGTGAGTCAAATTCAAGCATATTTTTCAAACAAGTAACATCATCAAACACTGAGTTTTTGTGAAATTGAAGATTTGAATTGATTCTATCAGTGTCCCAGATATCCCTAAAAAAAATTAAAAATAGGCCTACCTCTGTACATTCCCCTTGGCTTAAACCATGATAAACTTTCCAGATTTTGTGTTTTATTGAAGGTAGTAGGAGTAACTGGTGAGTGACAATATAAAAGGGTCCTGGTGTTTGCTTATGTTGTTCGTAAGAAATTCGTTATGGCTATAATTAGTTAGAAATTTAATTTGGCTATCAAGAGATATTGTAATATTTATTTTTACCGTACCAACAAAATGATTGTTATAATAAACAGTGCCCAATTAAGAGAATATTTGTGCAGCCCCATCACCAGGACTGATTTGGTACTTGGGCCTTTATTTTTTGTTTTCTTTCTCCCCCTCCCCAAGAAAATTAAAAAAGTTGAAGCCCAGAAAACGTTTTCTGAGACGCCAAAATCACAATCAAAATGTTTTTGAAAATTAGTCAATTTCTGCTAACTGAAGAAGGTTTTGAGAGAGTGCCCAGTCACTGTGGACCCCATCCTGACGATGGGGGTGTATTTTTGACTGGATATAAGTTTTGACAATCTGTTTAGAAATAAAGTTCATGGTAGAAATTAACTACCGTATATCATGTAATCAGAGAGTCATAAAGGTGTTGTAAAATATTAACTCTAAAAAATACAATCACAGCTTCAACAGCCATTTATTTATTGGCTCTGAAATTAGATTGGTGATTGCTGCCGGCCATATTGATTCTATACAATTATTTAAAAATAGACCCATAACGGAACTTCTATATGAAACCCTATAATAATGTATCTATAGTTCTATCAGTTTGTCTGTTACTTTAGCTAAGCATGTTGATCTTGTATGTTGGTGATTGGGATGGATATTCTTGGTTTGTCATTTCTTTCCTCTTTAATCTGCATGCTTAAAAAGACAGCTTCACCATTTGGGTCTTGAATATGTAAATTGTTTTCAGAAGTACTAGAAATGCATGAAATTTGCATAATTCATTCAAAATTACATCAAACTTTGAACTTTACTGACTATTTCGTTAAATATGTTATATATAGCACACTCAATTGCTGATTCATTATTTAAATTTTGAACAATGATAATTCTAGACACACATGGATTCTGAACACACATGGATTCTGAAAAGACATGGATTTAAAAGGCTCTAATTTAGACAATGCGCTGTGAACACTATAATTGATTATCTAAGACAAATATTCCCTTTTTCTGAGACTTAGATATTTTTGGATCGTGAGAATGGTAAACCTGTCCCTTTAATTGGAGTAAGCTGTAATTAATTACTAAAAATAAATATAATAGTAATTATATAATCTTAAAGTGTAAGCCGACCTAAATTGCTTAAAGAATATATTCAATCTAATTAAAACTAAACCATAGACCAATTTTTGTTCTGATTTTTAATAACTTTTATTTTAGTTATTTTTGTTAGCGTCTAGGGTCTAACAAGAGGGCTGAAATCTGATTGGTTTAAACAAGTTAGGTCAAAAGGTTAATATGATGAAAGTTCAAGAGCCCTGATGTTAGACCAGAACTGAAAAGGCTAAATTAAAAATAAGTTATTTTAAAAAACAGAACAAAAGTGTTACTTTAACTGAAACATAAGCTTACTAATCTTTAGCAGGGCTTTTATGCTTGTTTAAATATATATTATAAAAAACTTATATTTGTGCAGTTTCTATCAAGTAGACTATCAAGTTACAAATATTGTACCCATTAACATTGAGTTACCTATAGGATAGAATAATCTTGGCAGTCTTTACTGTTATCACTAATATCAATATTCAATAATCCGAGGCCCCGTGTGCTACAGGCTGTGCATGTTAAAGATCCCTCGACAGTCAGAAATCACAAAAAGAGTAGGCTAATGCAGCTGTCCTGACAAACCTGCTTTGAGGAAAATTATGCCAAGACAGTGGCGTTGGCCTACTCTGTTCGTGATCTCCAACTGTTGAGGGATCTTTTACGTGCAGAGCAGGGCTTCATGTTATTTCTCATCCTACTTTGTACAAACTTTAAGTTAAAGAAAAATGAACCTAAATGAACTTGTTGACATGTCAGTCATCTGTGTCATCACTTTGTGTGTAGATAAATATACTAAATAATTGAAAAGCTTTCCAGTTCTTCTTTGCAGCAGTAAATAAGAGCTGTATAAAGACATAAAGACATTTATTTGTGGCCAAAACTGTATTGTTATTGTAAAGAATAATTAGTATGGGTTTTTATAGGGAATTTACTGCTATTATTAATCTATATTAACAGGTCAAAGTTCAGTTTGATTCAAACAGATATCCTGTTTATATATTATATACTGTTACTCACTATTCAATGAAATGTAAATTATTGAATATCTAATATAACTCGTAATGGGAATTACGAAATATGATTGAAGTAGGATATACTAGTGATTATCAATACAGTATTTCAATACAGTACACTAGGGTTATCAACATGTAGTGAAATGAAGTTCGTCTTTTGAGGATTATTTTTTTGTTATTATTAAATTTGGTGAGTTTTAGGCAAAATATGTTTTATTAAAAATTTATTATGATATTGACTAAAATTGGAGAATATTCTACTTGTTGACATCTCCCTCCTGTCTAATGAGCTTATATCATATTTGTTGAAATGTCATTCAATGTGAATTTACATTATTTTGTTCATCATATCAGGTGTAGATGACAATGTAAATTGTGGAAACATTGTGTACAATAAAACTCAGGAGTAGTATACAATATAAACTGATGATGACAATGTAGATTGTTAAAACATTGTGTACAATAAAACTCAGGAGTAGTATACTATATAAACTGATGATGACAATGTAAATTGTTAAAACATTGTGTACAATAAAACTCAGGAGTAGTATACTATATAAACTGATGATGACAATGTAAATTGTTGAAACATTGTGTACAATAAAACTCAGGAGTAGTATACCATATAAACTGATGATGATAATGTAAATTGTTGAAACATTGTGTGTAATAAAACTCAGGAGTAGTATACCATATAAACTGATGATGATAATGTAAATTGTTGAAACATTGTGTACAATAAAACTCAGGAGTATTATGTTTTGATATGTTTGGTAGTAAATCTAAAAAAAAATTCATTATCTATAGACCTAGTATATATCTCATTTCGTGTGATATTTTTTTTCTGAATGTACTGCATGATTCATATTGTGTTGATGTTTTTGGGCTATTCAGCATGCCTGACAAATTTACATAATCTCCTTAAAGAAATACAAGGTCTAAGCAAGAACATAAAATTTAAAATCTAACTTGACCAATAAAAGTATATATAGATATACCTGCTTCCATAAATAACATAACAGAATCCTTATATAATGTGAAAAATCTAAAAAACCTGGTAATTATACATAAAAATGCAATTTATTATTGAAACATTTCAATAGTTCCTTAGTTTTGTGAGTTTTCCATATGTACAGTGATTCTATGACTTTATGACACCAGGTCAGTTATAGATGTGAAAGATGAAGTTTGTATTTGACATTGAATGTATATATGTATTGACATTGTGAAGATGTATATATACATGTGAAAATAAATGCTCTAGTTATTTTCTATTCTAAGTATAAAGAGAGAATGGTATTAATTGAAATGTTAGATTAGATAATTTATGGGTGTGTTTACTACTTTACTTAACCAAGAGAAATCCTATTTATAATACCAATGTTTGTGTTTATGAATATTGGCTCAATTTTAACTCTTGACCTTGAGTTTTGTATAAATTTAACCCTGAATCTCTGTAACTAGGGAGCTGCCTATAGGTTGGGATAAGATTCTTCGGATAAAAAGTTAGTGAATCAATCATCTAATTGGTCAATCACTAAAATTAAGTTTTATTATCCAATCAGTTACAGTATTTCTAAATCTAGATTATATTTTGTTCAAGTTTTAGAGAATCAGGTCCAGATAGTGAGTTATCTATTGAATCAATAATCAATATATCAATAGTAAAAGATTGACTGATTATTGATCTTGTAATTAGACTATAATTGCCCTGGGCTTCCTTCCCAATTACACCTGGCTGAATTACCGTTTGATTATAATGGTTGGGTGTTATGTTTATATTTCTAAGGTATTTTTTAGGTCACTAGAAGATTTATTATAACGTTATAGTTGCTGTAAATAATTATGTATTTTGTGTAAAACGTGATAAGATGTATTGTAGTATAGAAGTAGCCTAACCAGTGACAGGATATTAAGTGATGATTAAGTAGTCTTACGGTGTATTTAAAACTAGTCTTTAACACAACTTGTGTTGTTCTATAGCACAGTCGGTTAAAGTGTTGGATCTTTCCTATGGCGGTATTTGCTTGGTTCGGGTTTCGAACTGGATCAACGTCTGAAAGTCTAATAACTAAATAAGTCATCTTCATTCATAATTCCAGTCCACCCAGCTAAAATTGGGTACAGATAATCCAGCAAAGATCAATGCCAATGCCTTGTTTTAAAGGATATATAGTTAATCGATGTATCTTAAATAATAATATATATTTACAGAGTAGAAAATCAAAATGGATGCCAGCAGTAATATTGAAATGGCCAAAGTAAAACCTGTCTCGTCTAATAGGGTATCGAAAGCTTTATCAGACAATGATACGGAGAAGAATTCCGGACCAAAGCTGACCAAATCTCAGGTATATTTATAGAATTCAAAATAATTTATTTCTCAAACGTCAAACTGAATCAGAATTGTCTAAGATATAATTGAAATTTTACATTCAACATTCGTAGAATAGTGGCCATGAGTTTCAAACAAAACTGAATTCTCACTCCGCTGAGCTCTGTATGGTGTTCTGATGTTTGCAGCTACTTTCATTTTTTTTCCTGACCATATGCACCTCACCTAATATGATTATAATGGTCGCCCTAGTATGGTGCGCGGCCATGGTGAGGAAAAATCTTATATCTTATTTATTTTTGACACCTTGAGCAAACTGCTTGATCCTTTAATGGTACATTGTTGTGTCCAGATTATTTAGATATGCTTGACACTTACCACAACTAGGGTTCCTTTACCCTAGCAACCAAAAACTTTGACAGGCTGACAGGAAGTTGAATGAAACATAACGATTTTTATTTCTTGCAGCAAGATGAAAAAAATTGGATCAAGAAGAATATCAAAGTGAAAGAATGTGCTTGTTATGTAAAAGCTCAAAAAGAGACCTCCCAGTAAGTTTGAAATATTTTCAATGATTCGGTTGGGTATTCTAGCTTTTATATGTATCAGGGACACATACATTCTTACAGCCCCTCCAGTCAACTCATAAAAATATAACCTCTTTTAAACACTTAAAACTACTTTATATACCCTAAAATATGATGACCTTGACTCTTTTCATCATTTAGTCTGGCGTTGTAATTTAATGGACTCCAATTAGGGTCGGGTTAGGTGCAGAAGAGTAGGATGTAAAACCCATTTCATTTCATTTGATTTATGTTTTCAGAGATCCGAAATGTAAATGTGGTTTACCTAAAAGTCATCATCGAGATTCTCAAAAACAACATCATGAAACTCATTGGCAGGCTCACAGTATCAATGCCAACGCTTACGGTGAACTGGAATTCCATGACGATAATAACCAAATAGCTAAGGTAGGACGGCCATCTTTGTCTACACACCTGAAAAATGATGGTGGGTTTTTTGTTACGGCTTTATATTATTGCAGACAGAATAAAATTGCTGAAATAGTAACTTTTCCTTCTGATCACGTAGCATGCCCCCACTGAAGTCTACCCAGAACTTCGATTGATTTATCTATCCTGTGTTTTTCAGTTTGTGCGTGTAGGAGACTGTGATGAAAGAGAAATCAAAAGAATTTTAGACAATCTGCTGATAAAATTATGGAATCTCCAGAAACCAAATCTGTTAATCTCTGTGACTGGGGGTGCCAGGAATTTCGACATGAAAGCAAGGTTGAAAGAAGTGTTCCGGAGAGGTTTGCAGAAAGCTGCCGAAAGTACCGGTGAATACAATTTTCTTATTTTCTAATCCATATGAGGGATCAATGTATAGGAAGGGCTATCACTTTCATTGTATGAATCTTCCATAAACTTTGTCTAATACCTCGAATGTAATAACCACAAAAAATTCATTAGTGTGCTAGGCTTAATGTATCATGCTCTTAATGCTAAATATTTCCTTATTTCATCTGATGATACACCTGGTAGTTATTGAAACCCCAGGGTAGTATACAAGAAATATTGTGTCAGTTGTGTAATATTATCTACAAGCCTACATGTGTATATTGAATTAAATATGAATAAAACCTCTGTTGATTATTACAGGTGCCTGGATAATAACTGGGGGTAGTAATGCAGGCGTGATGAAATATGTCGGGGAGGCAATAAAAGAGATTAGTATATCAGACGAGAAGAACAGGGTCGTGGCTATCGGTGTGGCACCCTGGGGTTGTGTTCAAAATAGAGAAGATCTCGTCAATTCTGAGGTAGGTCTACATTTTTTGTAAATTTTACCCTGGCAAATGCCTTTACTCATTTGATGTTCTTGCCCTCAATTGTTATTGTAATTAATTAGAGTTTAGATCACTTTAGATTTTTGTTTTATTGTCTTGAATTAAATAAATAGAGTTTTACATCCTACTGCACCTTATGGGCAACACCATGCAGTGTGCAATGAGGGAAATTTTTCCAGGACAGCAGCATTAGCCTACTCTTTTTGCGATTTCCATCTGTCGCGGGATGTTTAATGTGCACAGCCAATTATTTCCAGGCCTTAGCATTGGGTTTCTTTTTGTTATTTAATATTTTAAAATTATTACAGGGTGTGTGGCCATATAAATATAGTTTAAACGAAGAAATGAAACCTAACGAAACATTGCTAGACCCAAATCATACACATTTTTTATTGATTGACAACGGAACACAGAATAAATGGGCTACCGAGATCGCATTTCGATCCAAATTAGAAAAGGTTATAGCTCAAATGAAAAGTACAATGAAAACTGATGACACAGGTGAGATGGCAAACTTTTACACTTGGCAATGTGTCACATAAACTTTTGATACAAGCAAATGTTAAATGGGCAGTTTTATGCCAGGGCCTTATTCTCCAAAATTGAACTTGAAGTTGATGATTTTGATGTTCAAGTCAATCTGCTGTTTTAATAACTAATATTCAGAAGTCTTGTTTTGCCAAACACAAACCTTATTAATAATAACTATGTTTTATGGATAACCAATTAGTCAGTTTATTTATTCTGCGACGTTTCAACAAGTATTCTCTTGTCGTTATTAAGCAGGCAAATGAGGTTAAAAACTCAGTAATTGTTATTCCATAGATCTTAGTTATTATTATTATACTACCAATTACTAAATATTATATAAACTTGATAACGACAAGAGAACACTTGTTGAAAAGTCGCAGAAGAAATAAAAACATATCCTATTGTAGGAAATTATAATTCTAATATGATCATTATTGAATATTTAAACAATCTTTCAACGGTCAGGATGACACCAAACACAATGTAATTAAACCTCAGTTTCAGTTATTTTTGGCTGATTTCAGGAACGGAGACCAAGGATATACCAGTTGTATTATTGGTGCTACAAGGTGGACCTGGAACTTTCCAGACCATACATGGTGCCATCAAAAATAAAACACCTACAGTTGTTATCAAGGTAAGTTTTTCAGCAACTCAACCTTGCTTTTTAGTTTTTCGAGCGCCACAGTGGCTCAAAGAGTAAGATACCCTACCTTATCATTCCGATTGTACAATAAACCAAAGGCCCATGTACAGGTTGTGGATGCTAAAGTTCCCACCACAGTTGGAGAAGGCTATTTCTCCTGTCCTGGCAAAATTTCCCTCATTGCATACTGCATGACATTGTTCGTCCTCATTAACCCATAGAAGAGTTGGACGTAAAACTCCTTTGGTTTCATTCTTCCTTTTTTTTTTATCAGCAAAATTTCCCTCATTGCACACTGCATGACATTGCCAGTCTTCATCAGTGCATGTTTATATTCCAAGGTCCCTAAACAGAACGCGAAATGGTTCGTCAATACTCAGGTCTTCAATTTTCCTTCAATTTTATTTCAGGGAACTGGTGGTGCAGCAGATATTATAGCTCAAGCCTTTCAAAAAGCCAAACCAACAGAAGTTTCTAAAACTGATAAAGAGGGTGTTGAAATCAAAGAGTAAGTTTTGGCTCTGTGAGTTAAGCTGAGGGTCCAGGGTTCAATCCCTGTTTCAGTCCAGTTTAGGTGCCCTTAAGGTGCAGAAGAAGAGGATGTAAAACTCCATTTATTATATTTTAAATTCAAGTCTAGGATGATTTTAAGATAATTCATAATATCATGACCCTTTACATCATTCAACTGATTTAGTCTGGTGTTATAATTTAATGGACTCCTATTAGGTTCGGGTCTGTTATTTCTATGACATAAGGACGACGTGATAAAGTCAGATGCCTTCAGGTCTTTAGTTTAGTTTTGGTGGAATTTCAAGAACCACAGACGTCAGACTGAAAATGTGAATGGTGTAAATTGATTATACAAGTGTCAAAATCAACATAACTTAATAAGTTAAGAAAGGCTTGTTACAATATTTTATTTCTTACAGAGTAGGATGTAAAACTCCATTCATTTCATTTCATTTATTTCTTATAGAACTATTATGGAACTAGACGATACAGCTGAAGGGGATCTGATATTAAAATTACAGCAATCGTATGATAAAAACTCCATACAAGATTATATGAATAAAATTCGAGAAACAATACAGAATAAAGATTTATTAACCGTCTTTGAGTTGGATTCTCGAAATTTGACTGTTGATGTGGCCATTTTAACTGCCCTGTTAAAAGGTAGTATATTTTGTATACTGCTATCAGACTGTTTTAAATTGAGACCTTATTCGCAAAACCTTAAGGCCGTCTTCATTGGCCTATAAGGTGCAGAATAGTAGGATGTAAAACTCAATTTCATTTCATTTCGAAACCCTAAGAAATGATATCAAAATTTTAAGAAATGCGGTAATCTGATTGGATAATAAAACTAAATTTAAAATTGATTTTAGTGATTGACCAATCAAATGACCTCTTTTGTTTTTAGCCAATAAAAATGATGTAATGGATCAATTAGAGTTGGCGTTAGTTTGGGATAAAATGGAAGTTGCCAAAAATGATATTTTGGGTGATGCCAATCTGGATAAAAAGGTAATATATATGTATATTGACGTCACTGCACTTTACTTTGATTTGATAAACTGACAACAAGCTTGTTTGTAGATCAAACCTTGAATAAATCAATGTATTCCATCAAGAAAGAATTGGCACAGTGGCTAATGTAGTCATTGAAATATTCATTGGACCTTACACCTATTTGTTTTTTAGAGCTAGCACTTATTTCTACAAGAGAAATTGTCTGACGAGTCTGTTTAGTTTTATGGTTAAAAACTATGCACCATGCTCACAATAATACTGCATAAATATTTTATCTAGAAGTTAGAGCCTGAGAGAGTTAGACGCTTGCTCGCTAACCTAAAGCTCCAGGGTTCAATCCCTCTTTCAGCCCTGATTCCCCCTTGTTAGTGATGCCGGTCTGAGGGACTGACATGGAAAGAGCATCAAGTTGAGGTTGTGCACGTTAAAGATAGACAGTTAGAAAGAGCAAAAAGAGTAGCCTTATGCCGCTGTTGTGGCAAAATTTCCCTCACTGCATACTGCATGGCCTTTATGGTCTTCATTTCCCAAGTTAGTTACAGATGAGGAGTATGTAAAAGTCCATTCATTCAGATTTTTCATTTCATCTCATTAACCCATAAGGTGTAGAAGAGTAGAAGTAAAACTCTATTCATGTCATTCCTTTTAGAAATTAAACCTACCAGAGAAGATGTTGACTGCTATCGAGAGAAATCGTGTGAGTTTCGTAGATCTGTTTATTGACTATGGTGTCAATTTAAAACAGTTTCTAACCAAAGAAAAACTTCTTCAATTATATAATACGGTAAGATACCCAGCTGACAACGAAATAACATCCAAGTTGTTCGAATGAGGCTAAGCTTTAAGTCTCTTCAACAACATCATCTTCACAATGTCAAGCTATAACAACCAGAATCACTGAATGCAGCGATTTTAATTGATTGTATCATTGTCAATAAAGTCAACAAAAGCCCTTGACTGTAACCATGGTTAAAGGTAAAAGATGAAGCCATAATTAATATAATACTAATATAGTATTTTTCTGAATATGATGTCGGGTGAAAGTTAGATATATATACCATAAATAAGAAGTCAAGGGTTTAGAGTTTATTATTACAGCGAAGCAATTACATGCTATAGCCAAATTCAAACGTATATACAGTGTACAAACAAATAGACAAAAAAGAACATTACAATTAAGAAATTTACAAACAGGCAAACCATAGTAACAATTTTATTCACCTAAAATTTGTTTTCTAGTGAAACTAGCTTGAGAGATAAATTTACCTAGATTTAACAGTTCTCTATCTGAGCGTGGTGACATTTATCTGTTCATTTTGTATAGCGAAGGAAAAGACCAAAATTGACGATGGAAAAGCTGACGACGAATTGAATTATAAGTTGGACAACATAGAAGGAAATGATATTCGTCTTCAATGTACTGAGACTTGCAACACAAACAATATCTCTTCTCACGAGCGGTTTTACTGTACCGACCTATTTCGATCTGAAGTTTCAGATTCCCGACACGAAATTTACAAACTAGTAATTTAAATTTGTCGCAGATATTTGCATCAAGATATGATTCGAACTCGAGCGAAGATTTATAATTTTTATAGAATCTGAGCTTACTAGACTTTTCCATATTAGAGCGCCAAATTTGAAGATATTGATCCTCAGTTCGCCTTTTAATTTCCAAAGGGTTGAAGAGTTGAGGGTTCTCAAAGACGAACGTTAGCCCGAGTTTATTGAGAAGAGATTTAATACCAGAAACCCAATTGTGCTTGCCATTCATTTCATCCTGACACAGAATTTTATATACCCCACAAATCAAAGGGTTATGAGAGCAAACAATTTTATACCAGAATTTTAGGGACGTAATTTTGCGCGATATTGACAATGGAAAAAGGCCAACTTCACCTAATGCTAGCTCCTAGACGGAGGATGTACCTCACAAAATCATTTTGGATATTTTCCAGAGTAGCAGACCCTAGACTTCGGAAGCGTATGAAAGTACAGATATTACTGTAGATTTGAATAGCAAACATTTGCTAGATATATTCAAATATGAGGATTTTAACAAAGAAATGAGAGAGCCAAGCGCCTTTCTACCTTGGATTGCAATTCTCTTTTGCACGCGATGGAACTTCCCATTCTGGGAAAAGAGGATACCAAGATAAATATACTCATTGCCTATTTCGAGATTGGTAGATTCCAATTTGAAATTATAACTCTCAGAAAGTTTACCACGATGAAAAATGACAACTTTGGACTTGTTAACATTAATTTCAAGATTCCATGTGCGACAATACTGACTAAATTTATCTAACAATATTTGGATTGCTGAAGCAGAATTTGCAAAAAGTGCTGTGTCATCAGCAAAAAGCAATAAATAAACCAATAAATCACCAATCTTTACGTAATCAGGATTGTCGTTACAAAGAAAATCATGGACATCGTTGATAAATATCAGGAAAAGCAGAGGGGACAGAGGTTCCCCCTGCTTAACTCCCGTATGACTAGAGAACTGGTCTGACAAAGAACCATTGAACCTCACAATTGAATTAACATCTTGGTACATGGATTTGATCATTTTTATAATTTTACAACTAACTCCAAGTGAGTTTAACTTGAATAATAAAAGTTGCCTGTCAACATAGTCGAAAGCTTTCTTAAGGTCGATAAAAGCACATATTAATTTTTTCTTATTGTTATCAACCATGTTGGGGTCACCACTTTTTGGCACTGGAACTATGATACTACTACACCAAATTTTCGGGTAGCAACCTGAGTTGAAAATTATATTAAAAACTTTGCGTAGAAACGGAAGTAAGATGTCTGAACTTTCAATGAAAAATTCATTACAAATTTGATCTGGACCACAACTTTTGTCATACTTCAGTTTACGAATGGCAAACAAAACCTCCTCAGAGGTAATTTCGCTGTCAAGTGGTTCAATGCATATATAATTGGCGTTTCTAAAGGTACCATAATTGACATCGGATTGATTATCATATAACGCACTGAAATGATTAAAGAAATCAGTAGAAGTTGATCTTGATTTTCGAATTATTCTCTTGGAAGTTTTCAAGGATTTCCAAAATTCTTTTGAATTTGACTTGCGTAGAGCACTGATTCGTCTACCAAGTTTTTTTCCAAAAATAAATTTGGCTCGTCGTTTATTTCGATTGAACGTTTTTCTGTGTTCACAGAAAATTAATCTGTCATAACTTGTACGCGTCTTTAAGAATCTATTTCTGCTTCGGTTGAATTTAAACCTTGCATTCCTACAATTAGAATCGAACCACTCGTTACTTTTCAATTTGGTTGAATATCTACGAGAATTCTTCCATGTTTTTTGTTTACGACGGAAGCATGATACAGAAATATCATAGAATATGGAACTTATACTTTTAACAAATGTGTTAACATCGTCACAACTAGCATAAGAATCTACAAGCTGATTTAATTTGATGAATTGGTTGGATAATGATTGCCGAAATTCATCAGATCTTTTTGAATCCTACTTAATGTAAATAGTTTCAAGACTTTTCGGGGGACTTTTTAAGTTCACAATTTCAAAATGATAGTTTAAACCAAAGGATAATGCACAGTGGTCAGAAAACTCTGTTTCGTTTTCAACAGTAAAATTAAATAAATATTCAAATGAAAAGGGTTCAGCTAAAACATAGTCAGTGACACTGGAACCTCGTGAGGAGTTGAAAGTAAATTTACCAGAATTAGAGACCGATCCCAGTCGGCCATTTGCAATCAGACAACCAGTTGATTTACATAAGTCAAGTAGTTTTCTACTGAAGTTGTTGACAACAACATCTTTGGAAGATCTTTCTTTATAAGTTGCAGAGACATCACAATGCTCAAAAATATGGCTAGGAATAAACCGGTCATCACTTATAGGGAATAAGAAGTCGAGGAAAGGTATTAAAACTAAGGAAGGAGGGGTAATCTACCACGGATTATGATATTATTAGGGTGAGAAGTAGATGGAAAGAGTGTTATTACAGTATGGATAAAATCACTTTGTGTTTTTCTACACTAAATATTATAATTTCAGATCCCAGAAAACTGTATCTTGAAGAATCTGTTACGGAAAAGTAAAATTATCAAACAAAGCAAGGTATTGACTTGATTTTTATTGAGCAAACATGAAGTCCTGTTGATACTCAGAACTGACTTTTAGTTTGTCTACAATTTAATAAATAAAAAAACAATTCATGGACACAAAGCAACCAGGATTATATCTACAATGTGATATTTTCAGGAAAGGATAACCATGGGCCATATCGGAGAATTATTACAATATTTAATAGGAGATTATTATCTCCCTTATTATTGCGATAAAAATAACTCCAACTACAATGATATACATGTAACAGCGGGTCTTCAACCAATGGCTAATTTACACGTCGGTAAGTAGTCTCTTTTCTCTAGCAAGTTCTTCACCTTACAATATTTTCGATGATTATTTAGCATATTGCGTTCTGTTGAAACTTAGCAAATAAAATGTTATACATCAAAGTACCTGTATATATATATTTATCTAAGTACCTGTATATGTATATTTATCTAAGTACCTGTATATTTATCTAAGTACCTGTATATTTATCTAAGTACCTGTATATGTATATTTATCTAAGTACCTGTATATTTATCTAAGTACCTGTATATATATCTAAGTACCTGTATATGTATATTTATCTAAGTACCTGTATATTTATCTAAGTACCTGTATATGTATATCTAAGTACCTGTATATTTATCTAAGTAACTGAAATATGTATATTTATCTAAGTACCTGTATATTTATCTAAGTACCTGTATATTTATCTAAGTACCTGTATATTTATCTAAGTACCTGTATATGTATATTTATCTAAGTACCTGTATATTTATCTAAGTACCTGTATATTTATCTAAGTACCTGTATATTTATCTAAGTACCTGTATATGTATTTTTCTAAGTAACTGTATATTTATCTAAGAAACCTGTATATGTATATTTATCTAAGTACCTGTATATTTATCTAAGTACCTGTATATTTATCTAAGTACCTGTATATTTATCTAAGTACCTGTATATTTATCTAAGTACCTGTATATTTATCTAAGTACCTGTATATTTATCTAAGTACCTGTATATTATCTAAGTACCTGTATATATATCTAAGTACCTGTATATATATCTAAGTACCTGTATATGTATATTTATCTAAGTACCTGTATATATATCTAAGTACCTGTATATTTATCTAAGTACCTGTATATGTATATTTATCTAAGTACCTGTATATTTATCTAAGTACCTGTATATTTATCTAAGTACCTGTATATTTATCTAAGTATCTGTATATTTTTTTCTAAGTATCTGTATATTTATCAAAGGTACCTGTATATTTATCTAAGTACCTGTATATTTATCTAAGTACCTGTATATTTATCTAAGTAACTGTATATTTATCAAACGTACCTGTATATGTATATTTATCAAAGGTACCTGTATATTTTTTTCTAAGTACCTGTATATTTATCTAAGTACCTGTATATTTATCTAAGTACCTGTATATTTATCTAAGTACCTGTATATTTATCTAAGTACCTGTATATTTATCTAAGTACCTGTATATGTATATTTATCTAAGTACCTGTATATTTATCTAAGTACCTGTATATTTATCTAAGTACCTGTATATTTATCTAAGTACCTGTATATGTATATTTATCTAAGTACCTGTATATTTATCTAAGTACCTGTATATGTATATTTATCTAAGTCCCTTGTATATTTATCTAAGTACCTGTATATTTATCTAAGTACCTGTATATTTATCTAAGTACCTGTATATTTATCTAAGTACCTGTATATTTATCTAAGTACCTGTATATGTATATTTATCTAAGTACCTGTATATTTATCTAAGTACCTGTATATATATCTAAGTACCTGTATATGTATATATATCTAAGTACCTGTATATGTATATTTATCTAAGTACCTGTATATATATCTAAGTACCTGTATATTTATCTAAGTACCTGTATATGTATATTTATCTAAGTACCTGTATATTTATCTAAGTACCTGTATATGTATATTTATCTAAGTACCTGTATATTTATCTAAGTATCTGTATATTTATCTAGGGTACCTGTATATTTATCTAAGTACCTGTATTTTTTGTATTATATTTATCTAAGAAACCTGTATATTTATCAAACGTACCTGATTTTATTTATCTAGGTACCTGTATATTTCTCTAAGTACCTGTATATTTATCTAAGTACCTGTATATTTATCTAAGTACCTGTATATGTATATTTATCTAAGTACCTGTATATTTATCTAAGTACCTGTATATTTATCTAAGTACCTGTATATGTATATTTATCTAAGTACCTGTATATGTATATTTATCTAAGTACCTGTATATGTATATTTATCTAAGTACCTGTATATGTATATTTATCTAAGAACCTGTATATGTATATTTATCTAAGTACCTGTATATGTATATTTATCTAAGTACCTGTATATTTATCTAAGTACCTGTATATTTATCTAAGTACCTGTATATGTATATTTATCTAAGTACCTGTATATGTATATTTATCTAAGTACCTGTATATTTATCTAAGTACCTGTATATTTATCTAAGTACCTGTATATATATCTAAGTACCTGTATATATATATTTATCTAAGTACCTGTATATTTATCTAAGTACCTGTATATTTATCTAAGTACCTGTATATTTTTTTCTAAGTAATTTATTTTATTTATCTAAGTACCTGTATATTTATCTAAGTACCTGTATATTTATCTAAGTACCTGTATATTTATCTAAGTACCTGTATATTTATCTAAGTACCTGTATATTTATCTAAGTACCTGTATATTTATCTAAGTACCTGTATATGTATATTTATCTAAGTACCTGTATATTTTTTTCTAAGTACCTGTTTTTATTTATCTAAGTACCTGTATATGTATATTTCTAAGTACCTGTATATGTTATTAAGTACCTGTATATTTATCTAAGTACCTGTATATTTATCTAAGTACCTGTATATTTATCTAAGTACCTGTATATTTATCTAAGTACCTGTATATTTATCTAAGTACCTGTATATGTATATTTATCTAAGTACCTGTATATTTATCTAAGTACCTTATTTGTATATTTATCTAAGTACCTGTATATGTATATTTATCTAAGTACCTGTATATTTATCTAAGTACCTGTATATTTATCTAAGTACCTGTATATTTATCTAAGTACCTGTATATGTATATTTATCTAAGTACCTGTATATGTATATTTATCTAAGTACCTGTATATGTATATTTATCTAAGTACCTGTATATTTATATATATTTATCTAAGTACCTGTATATTTATCTAAGTACCTGTATATTTATCTAAGTACCTATATATTTATTGTAGGTATTTGTAGTGAAGACCACTGTGAGTTCTACAAATCATTTTTTGGGAGAATATTGTTTCATTTTCAGGATGCTTCTACTTACAAAATTATGCCATAATAATCATCATTGTTTTTCTTGAAAAAGGCAGCTAATCCTGTGGTAGCTTCTGTAATAAATATTTATTTTTAAGTGATTGTGAAAGGTTTTTCTAGCCTTCTCTAGACAAGAGGTGGACTAACTTGATTTACCAAAAGTTAACTGACTGTAATTTTAACATCAAAAATTATATTTAGTGCTCTGGGGTCTTATTCTCCAAAATTTATAAAACACAAAATACAGATTTTAAGAAAAGCAGTAATCTATTTGGACAATAAAAATTAAATTTTAAATCCATCTTAGTGGTTGACCAATCAGATGACTAGAACAATAATTCTGTCTTGCGCTAAGTTTTCGAGAAAAAAGGGCCTGGATTTGCAAAAATCATACAATTCTTCCACTCTGTTTAAACTTAGCATTACAAGTCAAGAATTATATAAGGAAACAGGGAAATCAAAATGTGAACCAGTCGGCAATTTTTAAATGAAATGCTGCCATCTTGTAAGGGGAGATAAGCATAATTATATAATTGCAGTCTGAGGTTAAGAATGAAACTACTTGTGGGAGCTTGGCTATTTTTGCTGAAGCTTTCTGAAATTGCATGACCCACAGGTATTTGACAAAGATTCTAAAGTCACAAAAAGAAATCAAAAAAGTCCCCCATAAACATCAAAGACTAGAAAACCTTATTTACAATCACTTTAAAAGCACAGGCCTGCTAACCTCGGAATTGTAAGGGATCGCTTGCAGTCTGGTACAAGTTAACTCAAATATTATTATTATTAAACCTATCATTGCTTTAAATATATAATTTTATTAACTATAATTTTTAAATCAAGATTTCTGTTTAGATTATGGTGGAAAGAGGATTGTCTACAATTTGATATCACACATGCTTTATCAATTTGCCATTTATTAACAATATTCACAAACCCTGACAATTATAGTATTTTTTTTGGAATGCTTATCTTTTATATTGTTATGTTTTCAAATTCTCGTTGTTCTAGTAGGCTAATTTCCTGGCAAAATTTCCCTCATTGCACACTGCATGGCGTTGGCCGTCTTCATTAGCCCATAAGGTGCAGAAGACGTAAAACTCCATTCATTACATTTTTATATTTTCCAATGCATTTTTAATTATACATTAAATTCTGGAAGTGTTTTTGCTTCTAATTTAGCCATTGAAGGATTATTTTTTAATAAAATTTTTTTGATATTTTTGATATTTTTATTTAAGTTTGTAGGAATATGGAGGACTTGGTGTGAGTGAGTATAGTAACGCAGTTTTACTAACACCATATTGTTATTCATCTAGGTAACATCAACTATTTGAACTAAATTTATCTAACAAACAGTCCAGTTTGATTGCAGATCTCTATGAATTATTTCAGATGCATCTTTGAAAATAAAGGTAGACCATCCAATACAAGACTTGTTTGTTTGGAGTGTACTGATGAATCGACAAGAAATGGCGGAACTATTCTGGAAGGAACTTGATGTAAGTCTCATTTAACCTAGAATACTGTCAGATTATTCAACCTAGTGTCCCTCAGCCAGTGATTCAGGTGTAAGCAGCTAACTTGGAAAATTGACAAAGAGATTGGACAATAAACCCAGGTCCAATGTGCTAAAAGTTTTGCACGTTAAAGATCCTTCGACAGTTGGAAATAGCAAAAAGACTGGCTAAAGCCTCTGTCCTGGCAAAACTCCCCTCACCACTGTCCTGGCAAAATTCCCCTCACTCCACCCTGCAAGGCATTGGTCATCTTCATTAGCTCATAAGTGCAGAAGAGTAGGTTGTAAAAACTCCAATTCATTTAATGTTCAATGTTTGTATGTGTATAAAATTATATTTTGTTAAATAGGAGCCGTTAGCTGCCGCTCTATTTGCCAATAGTTTATATAAAGCTATGAATACTAGGTCTGAAGATACAGAAATATCTCTAACATTACATCAACATGCTGAGTAGGTTCTTCTTATTATTTATACAAACTGTGTCTTCCTTAAGGTAGATAATTGACATGGCCTGATTAGCAGTAGAGAAGGTTGATTTTCATTTCATTTCTCGATCTGCTATTTGTAATATTAATACAGCTTATGCACATTCCCTCAACAGTTTGACTTCTCTCAAAACTTCGCTTGGACAGAGAGATGCGAGTGTGAGCTGGGAACGACTCTTCCGGCGGCTGCCATATGTTGATCTTGTGATGTCACCCTAGGTTTTCAGGTTTTATTGTATTGTCTTTATATTAGATCATCTCCATCAATAAATATATCATCTCCATCAATAAATATATCATCTCCATCAACTCAAGTTTTCATTCTCAGCTCTAATATATTTATTACAGAGAATTTAATGATAAAGCTATTGGGGTGTTAAATTCGTGTTATGAGAAAGATGAAGTGAAGACCCAGGAGATATTAGTACGAGAATTAAGGAACTGGGGAGAGACAACATGTGTTATAATGGCGGTACAGGCTGATAATAAACGGTTTATATCACAAACAGCGTGTCAAACACTACTAAATTCTATATGGATGGGGAATCTTTCTCAAGATAACAGCATCTTCAGGGTTAGTTTTATTTTTCTGTTTTAAATTCGGTTTGTCATTTTAGATTTTGATTGGTAAAACACCATTCATTTCATTTCAGTTTAGGTTTGACAAAAATCAGATTTGCAAACCTATTCCCTTCCTCGAGGCCGTGGTAATGTAAGTGTTTCAATAATGACTTATAAAATTAGCCATTTAAAATCAAAACATTTGTTATAGACTCTATTTATCCCTTCTTTTCAGGTTATACCAAGTATAGTTTTATTTCCTCTGATTTTTACACCCATTGTAAAATTTAAAGATGTGGAGATAGCGAAAGTCCTTCCAGTGGCTGACAAGGACAGAGAAGCGAGCTCTTCCGATGGGGAGGTACATTTATATGAAGCTCCTAGCACGGTAGATGTTACTTACTTCACACTGTGTCTCAAACAATTATTGTTAGCCCAGTATACTCGTGTTGTCTGCTTGAATCTTTTTGACATGTCAGAAATCATGCATTTGTCATATATAGGCTTACTTATACAGAATAATTCCAAATATAACGCGCACCCTATTTCACCCACGATTAAAATTTGGCCATCATTTATATTGAATATTCAGAACAAAAATGAACAAAAAATGTTTTTTTTTGCTTTATATAGCTGTTCTTGCATGTTTTGAAAATTTTGTTTTGCGCTTTGTTTTTGCCTATTGAGGTAATTTTCTGTTTGTTTTCACTTCTGCTTAAAAGTTTAGACAATATTTTTAGAGCATGATATAGTACTAGAAGATCCCCTCGCACCTTCAAGTAGACTTTGAATACTTTTCAAAAGCACTCAATTTTCAGGATATTTTTGATAAAACATGGTATAATTTTATATATATGCATGCTGATATAGACCTAAATATATATTTATACAAAAATATTTATACAAAAATATTTATACAAAAATATTTATACAAAAATATTTATTCAAAAATATTTAAAAGCATCTTGGTACAATTGAAAATATAAACAGGAATGTTTCACTTCATTTAAGGTAAGATCATCCAGTCATCTGATTGGTCAATCACTAAATTTAGTTTTGTCATCCAATCAGATAATTGTAAAATCTGAATTGTATTTAAGATAAGTCTTGAGGAAAATGGACCCCGAACTGGATGTGTTTAAATGTTTTTGTTGAAGTATAACTATAACTGAAGTTTGTTTATTTATAATTGTAGTGTCCCGTGTTATGTTTAACCCCTGTCTTACCGAACCTAGGCTAAACCCTAATCTTTATCACTTACCTATGAAAGGTAGAATCGGATTGGTTAGTTCTGAATAGGTCCTTTTAAATTAATCTATTTTACAGATATGACACATTCAAAATTTGATTTTTTTCCTTTTTTCCTGATTGGAATTTTATGTTTTTTGGTTTTTTTTTCAATCACATGCAAAATTTACTTCTTTTTTTTTGCCTTTTCGTGCCTTTTCCCAAATCGGAATCTATCTGGTTTTTTTTCCATGGAATCTAAACAAACAGAATTCACCAATCCCACGCTTCCTGGACATATCATTGTTTACGTTCGTTTCTTAGAATCCCATGAATCTGCACACAAATAGATACTTGTAGTAACCTTCTGTAAGGTAAGGCTGGTAACCCTGGGAGACTGTGGCTACTGGTTTGAATGTGAAGTATTTATCATCTACCTGCAGTTTACAGTCTAATCATTAAAAACCTTATTTTTAGATACATCGCTATCGTTATCAGTCTGACAGGAAATAAACATATTTCCACCTCTGGGCAGTTGATTCAGCTGTATTTATAATTCTTGTCGAAATGGTGCTCAAATAGCATATTGATTAAACTCATCTTCATAATGTCAAGCTATTATGAACTTTTGTTATACCTTGACTGCAGTATCGAACTTTTGTGTGCCACAGAAGTTTCTAAATGCAGCGATTTGATTGGGCTGTATGCAACACAAATACAGCCAATCGGGAGCCGTGACAGAAAATCTGCAAACAGTATGGCTTAGTTACATTACGTTTCATAACATGTTATAATTTTTAAAGCACAAATACGAAGATTCCTAGTTAGCAGTCAAGGTTTTAAGAATCATCTATTTCCTTAGTCGTATAGACTTTCTGTCAATGTTTTAATTCGATTAGCTGTGTTGGTAATATCTTGACATTGTAAAGATAGGTATAATTGTGTCCAGTTTATTACAATTAATGAACTTGTAAGGCAATGGATAATTTATAGCAACCTGCTTTGCACAAGAATATTTCTCAGGAGTAAAAAGGCTTTTGCTTTGAGTTCTATTATATATAGTTTTGCTTATCGAACATTATATATAGTTTGAGCACAAGGCTTGTCATTATCTAAACTATTCACATATATAGTCATTACCCACTAGGATAGGGTGTGGTCTGTGTTGTTATAACACATGTTAGGGTGGAGGTGTTTATCTGTTCTGTTCAACACAATGTTGGTTTGCATGTTCTGTTTGTGCTAATAGACTGGTTATTGTTCAGATGTTAAGCTCTAATGAAGCACAAGTATTCTTTAGACACCATGTTTACTTAAAGAGATTGTAAAAAGGTTTCGTAACTTTTCATGTGTATTGGGGACACTGTGATATCTACTTCTGCTTTAGAAGGATAA
Organism: Nipponacmea schrenckii; assembly: GCA_030562195.1. NCBI lineage: Eukaryota > Metazoa > Mollusca > Gastropoda > Lottiidae > Nipponacmea > Nipponacmea schrenckii. The sequence goes on from CM060199.1 coordinate 1,884,050, forward strand.
CGTGAACTATAGATGCAGCCCCGTCGTTAGGGTTTGGTCCACAGGGGCTGGGGACTGGGCCCAAGCTAATGAGAATTTAGCCCTACCAATTGTAATCTCTCAAAGCCTTCTTCAGTAAGCAGAGATTACATTATTTACAAAAAAAACGAAATAGATAGATGAACATTTTGATTGGGAGCCTAGCACTTCAGAATTGTGAGAATATGTTCTCTGGGCTTCTAGTTTTTGGAACATCCTGGGGGACGGATAGAACTGGACCAAAAAGCTCAGTAACAATTTAGTCCTAACTACAGGGCTGCACGGAATCTGACTGAAAATTAGAATGGTGCAAATTGTGTCCACTACACATACAAGATCTTTTTACAATCCCTTTAAGGCTTATCCGACCAAAGGCGTATAGCCGTAAAGTGTCTGGTAGGGTCAGCGTTGTCTAGATCTATTGTGAGGACGCCTATTATAATCACCAATATTACTTATGAATTATTTTTAGAGAATCAAGCCCCTGGATTCGTCGCAGAGAGAAGGTTCAGCTCATAGTTTTATTATAGATCCAGAGTAAGTCTTTAATCAAAGTTCTTCAAGGTAAACTACCTCTCCGAATGAATGTGAAATTTAATTCTCAACCTTGGTTTGTTAATAACAGTACAAATACAACAGTTGGACTAACTTGGTGTCAGAACTATACAATAAAACTTCTGTATACACATAAGGCTATATATTTGTTAAACTAAGTAATTATTGAAACACACTACTTATTGTGTTTAACAATTACTAATTTTAATGGATGATTACCTAGTTTTATAGATTTATTAGATTATAGAGAGATTCTGTTGTATAGTTTTATTGATTATTAGATTATAGAGAGATTCTGTTGTAAAGTTTTATAGATTTATTAGATTATAGAGAGATTCTGTTGTATAGTTTTATAGATTTATTAGATTATAGAGAGATTCTGTTGTATAGTTTTATTGATTATTAGATTATAGAGAGATTCTGTTGTAAAGTTTTATAGATTTATTAGATTATAGAGAGATTCTGTTGTATAGTTTTATAGAATTATTAGATTATAGAGAGATACTGTTGTATAGTTTTATAGAATTATTAGATTATAGAGAGATTCTGTTGTATAGTTTTATAGAATTATTAGATTATAGAGAGATTCTGTTGTATAGTTTTATTGAATATTAGATTATAGGGGAATTCTGTTATAGTTCTGTTCTGTATAGTTTTGACACCAGGTAAGTCCACTGACTCATTTTGGCCAAGTTAAATATTTCAATCTATTGGTTGTACCATTGTCTGCTGCATGGCATTGCCCAACTTCATTAGCCAAATAAGGTGCAATAGAGTAGGACATAAAACTGATAATTATTTTCATTCATTGTTTATAATTTTTGTTTCTAGCAGTTTTTAAAATTAAACTTGATGATTGTTTCTGCATTTCAGAGTGACTGAAAAAAGCCATTTATCATGTGGGGACCGTTTTTGGTATCGATTAAAATCATTTTATTTGGCTCCTGCTGTTATTTTCTATCTCAATGTGGTACGGAAAATTTTTGTAAAGATTCCTTCGATAGTTGGTAATCAAAAAAGAGTAGACTAATGCCGCTGTCTTGACAAAATTTCCCTCATTGCACACTGCATGGCTTGGCCTCTCTTCAATGGTGCGAAGGTGCAATAGATTTTTATGTGTATTTCTGTTGATTGCAGTAGAGTAGGACATAAAACTCCTTAAATTTTATTTCAGTTGACATATCTGGTGTTTCTAGGCCTGTATAGTTTTCATCTGCTGATCAGTTTCAACCCTACCTTCACTATAATAGAAGGGGTTCTATGCGGCTGGGTTGTTACTATTTTTGTTGAGGAGATACGACAGGTAAGAATGTTTGGTTGTAACATTGTGGGGGGAATAATATTACAAAACCACAGACACAGGCTGGGTAAAGACTTCTGAGATTCTTAAAATTTCTAAACCGTATACCGTAGTCATGCAGCCATTGATCTGGTTATTTAAAATTTATTGAGACTTTTGTGCAATTTTTAATGTTTGGATTTCATTTCTTTTTAATTCTTCTTTCTGGGAACTTATCCTCAAAAACAGAAAAATCCAGATTTTTAAGAAATACTGTACCGTCTAGGGCCTTATTCTGGAAAACTGAAATAAGATTAAATCAAGATTTTAAGAAATACAGTAATCTGATTAAATGATAAATCTGAATTTATAATTGATTTTAGTGATTGACCAATCAGATGACTGGAACAATAAAATTATTATCAGTTCAATTTTCCAGATAAAGACCCCTGATTGTCGAAAGATGAATTTTCTTCGTAATGCTTTCTAGAATAAGGCCCCTGATTTCTATATATTAAAAGTAAATCCATTGTTGTTGACATCCTCAGTACAATATCAGAAACTGAGATTTCTTTGTTGGTCAAAAACTTTTACAAATTTGCATCTTATTTAACTAGTTTCAGAATGAGAATGAAATTTAACTTTCAGAAAAGATACCATAAATAAAATCTGTCTGTCATGTATTTATTTATCACTGGTGAACAATACTGGGCCAATAAACCGAGGCCCAGTGCATGTTAAGATCCCTTGACAGGTGGAAATCACAGAATTTTCTTTTTGCACACTGCAAGGTGTTACTCATCTTCATAAGCCCAGACCTGTGCAGAAGAACAGGATATAAAACTCAATTCATTTCATTTTTCATTAGAGAAGAATAATATATTCGTATTGACCTGTAATGACCCCAATATTTCAGATTGCGTCTAAAAAGGGACGAGTTATTGTAAAATCGTCTAAAACGAAGGTATTCTATGAATGCTGTGGTTGTTAAGGCTGTTTCTAACAATACACTAGTCTAGTCTTTATTTCTTGTGTAATATGAGATGTTTTGTTAGTGGCATGAACTTTAGGCGATAGACCTTATTCATGCTTTGTCTTTGAAACACTGAAAGCGAGGTTCATTACGCAAATTATGCCTTCCATTAAATAATTGTGACGTCATATAAAGGAAAAGGCTATGTGACGTCACTAAACACCCTAGCGAAAAGGGACTAAAACTGACCTCAGAAGTGTGTGTAGATAAAATTCATCAGAAAGTATCATTAAATAGCTTAAACAATTTTGATTTTAATGATGTTAAATATGATTTATTGGGATAAAAAAGATGGTGATGTTATTTTTTTTCTGGGTTCGTGTTCTGAGCCTTGGGATTAAAACAAAATTGTACAATTCCTCTGAAAGTATCATTAAATAGCTTAAACAATTTTGATTTTAATGATGTAAAATATGATAAGTTTTGAGTGGAATTGAAGAAGGAGTCGTTTAAAGAGGTCAGGTTGACAATTTAACTACAGTGACACAATGTTACCTTGGTTTGTTTGCGTTATGAGCCTCGTTCTGGATTCAATATAGTCGACACGTGAATAAGGTCTAATTTTGTCTATGTTACCAAGAAGCTGTTCAGTCAGCTCGTTAACTATAGGTGTAAAGTAACTACATTAATTTAAGTGTGGAATGAAATATTGTCTGTCTGTCTCAGTTTGAATGCATTCTGCATGTCAATAACTTTCTTCCTTGTATGATAGGTCACGAGCCAAATATGTGTAAGTAATCAACGCAAACAGTCACAACCCAACAATTTGGTCTAAATTTCACAAAGTTTCATTAATATTTTTCACTTTTTTTTTAGATTTTGGATTTTTGTTTGTTTCATTAACATGTTTGAAACTTCTTAATTAAATATATTTTGCCATAGAAACAAAAAGAGAAAATGAAATATTGGCTGTGTGTATCTGGAATCAAACACTCCAAGGGACTTGTATTGATCTGAGACTATTAATTCAACAGGGATATTGATCTTGTGACATTTGCCAGCCACACCAAACACGATGTTATGGTCTTGATGTGTTTTGTTCCTTATTTCAATTATTCCTGCAAAAATTACGTTTTGGAGTAGAACAAAGTTTTCTGATAAATCTTATTACAAATTTTATATGCCACTTGCAAGACAGAACAAGCTCCTTTCTAACTCTCTTACTCCCCCCTTCCCACCCTCTTTCTAAAGACTACAGGCTTTTACAGGTATCATTAAACATTGTCTAATCATTAACTGCATTATATAACATCACCATGCTTAAGCTATGATATAAAATGCTTTATTTTAATGGAATTCCAGGAAACACAGGCATCTGGCTGAAAATTGGAATGATCAGTGTTCCTTATTTTGACAAATTCAGTCTTAGTCCATTAAAATGGTGTTAAACACAATTTACACACTTCTTTAATACATGGGTACATAACGTTTCAGTACAAGTTACACACTTCTTTAATACATGGGTACATAATGTTACAACACAAGTTACACACTTCTTTAATACTTGGGTACATATCGTTTCAACACAATTTACACACTTCTTTAATACATGGGTACATAACGTTTCAACACAAGTTACACACTTCTTTAATACATGGGTACATAACGTTTCAACACAAGTTACACACTTCTTTAATACATGGGTACATAACGTTTCAACACAAGTTACACACTTCTTTAATACATGGGTATATAACATTTCAGCGCAAGTTACACACTTCTTTAATACATGGGTACATAACATTTCAACACAAGTTACACACTTCTTTAATACATGGGTACATAACGTTTCAACACAAGTTACACACTTCTTTAATACATGGGTACATAACGTTACAACACAACTTACACGCTTCTTTAATACATTGGTACATAACGTTACAACACAACTTACTCGCTTTTTTAATACATGGGTACATAACTTTACAACACAACTTACTCGCTTCTTTAATACAAGTGTACATAACGTTGCAACACAAGTTACACTTCTTTAATACATGGGTACATAACGTTACAACACAAGTTACACACTTCTTTAATACATGGGTACATAACTTTACAACACAACTTACACGCTTCTTTAATACAAGGGTACATAACGTTGCAACACAAGTTACACTTCTTTAATACATGGGTACATAACGTTACAACACAAGTCACACACTTCTTTAATACATGTGTACATACATTTTCAACACAACTTACACGCTTCTTTAATACAAGGGTACATAAAGTTGCAACACAAGTTACACTTCTTTAATACATGGGTACATAACGTTTCAACACAAGTTACACACTCCTTTAATACATGAGTACTTAACTTTTCAACACAAGTTACACACTTCTTTAATACATGGGTACATAACGTTTCAACACAAGTTACACACTTCTTTAATACAAGGGAACATAACGTTGCAACACAAGTTACACTTCTTTAAAACATGGGTACATAACGTTGCAACACAAGTTACACTTCTTTAATGCATGGGTACATAACACACTTCTTTAATACATGGGTATATAACATTTCAACACAAGTTACACACTTCTTTAATACATGGGTATATAACACACTTCTTTAATACATGGGTACATAACACACTTCTTTAATACATGGATACATAACACACTTCTTTAATACATGGGTACATATTGCTTCAACACAAGTTACGCACTTCTTTAATACAGGGGTACATGAAAGATCATGTTTTCATTTAAAAAAAAATGATTATCAACATAAAATTGATTTTCTGGCAAGTTTTGTGACTTAGTAACAATATGTTTGTGTTTTTCAACTAAAAGTTTATTTATGGAGTGACATTTCCTACTCACATTCAAATGACTTTAATAATAACTACAGTTTGAGTGTTGTATTTTTGCCTGAATTGCCTGTTTGTTTAAATATGGATTGCTTTTTCGGTGAAGGGAAATTCTTTCTATCTATTATTCAAGAAATGATTTTTGATTTAGAGCTTACTTATAATAAATTATAAAAATTGTGATAAAATTAAAATGATTTTGGTTATAAAGATGGCTTTCTTGAAAATTCATCCGCTAGAGGACACCACTAGACATTTAAATAAGTGCCACATTCCCAACCATTGGATTTTGTAACATGAATAAAAGGTGTATTTGAAACTGGAATCAACCATAGATAGGCTTTTGACCAATCAACCAGTTTAAGAAAGGATCCTTGGAATAAGATAATGGATTATACCATTTAAAATTAATCAAAGAGGTTTGCCAAAGACCAGTTGGTAGAAAGGATCCTTGAGAACCTAAGTTGTTATCCTTGTAAAATCAATACCAAGAGGTTTGGCCAAAGACCAGTGGTAGAAAGGATCCTTGAGAACCTAAGTTGTTATCCTTGTAAAATCAATACCAAGAGGTTTGACCAAAGACCAGCTGGTAGAAAGGATCCTTGAGAACCTAAGTTGTTATCCTTGTAAAATCAATACCAAGAGGTTTGGCCAAAGACCAGCTGGTAGAAAGGATCCTTGAGAACCTAAGTTGTTATCCTTGTAAAATCAATACCAAGAGGTTTGGCCAAAGACCAGCTGGTAGAAAGGATCCTTGAGAACCTAAGTTGTTATCCTTGTAAAATCAATACCAAGAGGTTTGACCAAAGACCAGCTGGTAGAAAGGATCCTTCTTAGCAATTATCCTTTATAAAATTGTTTCTGATTTCTTTATCCGAGTTTGACACATTCTTTCAAAAGACAACCTTTTAAACAGAATTTATTTTTATTTTTGTAACTTTCAGGTGATAACAAGTAACGCCACGTCTGTTGGTTCCAAGTTCCGAACCTATTTTACCGGATTATTGGAATATCCTGGACTTAATGACGATATTCCTGTTTGCGTTCGGAATAATTCTAAGATTTATACCAAATGACACGGCCTTCGAAATAGCTCGTGTATCCCTGTGCCTCAATCTCATTTCATTTTATTTCCGTATTCTTCATATTTTCTCTGTCAACAAACAACTCGGACCAAAATTGGTTATGATCAGACGAATGGTAAGTTTACCCTTCCCCTTTCAAAATTATTTTTGGGTTTTATTTGTGTCTTGGATGTATGTAAGTTAAAAAACTAGTACTTCACGAACATCACAAAATTTCTTCAAATATACTTCAAGTGTGTTTTTGTGTTGTTTCTATTTGGTAGTTTCAAGATATATGACCTGTCTTCATAAGCCTATTTGGTGCAGAAGAGTAGGACGTAAAACTCCTTTCATTTCGTTTCTTAAGAAATGCGAGTGGTCGTTTTAATTTTCAAACAGAGATAAATATAAACAAGTAGATTTGAAGCTGGAATTTGTTCGTGAGCTATAAACAATACTTCTTTATCTTATTTTTGTTTCCTTCTAGGTTCAAGATTTGATGTCATTTGTGGTGATTTTAGCGGTATTTATAATAGCATATGCTGTTGCTACGGAGGCCATTTTGTATCCAAATACCGAGTTCTCATGGAAGTTATTCTATCATGTACCAAGGAAAGCCTACTGGCAAATCTATGGAGAACTGTTCTTGGAGGATATTGAAGGTAAATTTATCCAATAAGTATCTTTTTAGGGGTGTCCCTTTAATTGTGATAGTCTGAGACTAATAGCAAAGAGACTAGGTAGTTGTTGCACATAGTAGTTGAGATTATCCAGTGGTAGAAAATATAAGAAGTGAAAATGTATTGATTTGACTGCAACATACTTTGAACTGTACCTGGTTTATTTTTTTACCTAAAACACAAGACTTGCATAGTTCACAAATTCTACAGATTTGGTACCTTGTTTTAAGTTAATTTTTCAAGAATAAGATCACAAATGACTGGGCAGTCTTTATATTATATCCAAGCTATTCTAATCTAGTCTTTTTCTTCTTCTATTTTTATACATACATTGTAACTTTATACCATTCAGGTCAAAATGAATGTACCACAGACCCTGATAGGTATAGAGACTATAACGAGCCACGATGTCCATCTGAAGTCGGCAAGTACGCGGCTCCAATATTGATGGGATTTTACGTCTTAATGACCAACGTGTTGCTTCTTAATTTACTTATTGCAATGTTCAGGTATGTCCTCTTTTACCCTTCACAGAATTATTTTAGGCTAATTTTATTTTTCTTTATTAAACACTTAATTAAGGGGTACTCGATTGGTGAATTCTGTTAGTTCGAGATTCTAAAATCAACTGGGAGTCGCAGTTGCTCATGAGTTTGAGGTTCAATCCCTGCAAAAGTTGAGATGAACTTTGTTTCAATTAAGAAAGCCGGGTCCTGTATTTAAAAAAAAAAAAAAATGTCGAAATTAAATGACCAGAGAAAAATACAGAATACAGTTTGGAACCTCTTCAGAATTAACCAATGGAGTGCCACAATAAGTTTGAGGATTGGGGTTCAGGGTTCAGAGTTCAGATTTCATAAAAGATCTAAATGATAAAGTTTTGTCAATGTTAATTTTCACAATTACAACAAATTATTGATGTCTGATTATTTGAAAAACCTGGACCTGATCAGCAGTCCATATTCATACATCACTAGCTCATTCTGGTGGTCAATCATTTTCATTTTCATTTCATTTCTTGTATCTGAATAGGGCTTGCATCTGAATAGGGCGTGTATCTGAAAGCTGAGATGGGCTTGTATCTGAATAGGGCTTGTATCTGAATAGGGCTTGTATCTGAATAGGTCTTGTATCTGAATAGGGCTTGTATCTGAATAGGGCTTGTATCTGAATAGATCTTGTATCTGAATAGGGCCTGTATCTGAAAAGATCTTGTATCTGAATAGGGCTTGTATCTGAAGAGATCTTGTATCTGAATAGGTCTTGTATCTGAATAGGGCTTGTATCTGAATAGGGCTTAGATGCTTTCTCACTAACCTGAGAGTCCAGGGTTCAATCCCTGCAAAGGATAAGATGAACTTTCGAATTTTTCAACCCAGTTTCCCCTTGTCAATGATACAGGCTGGAGGGGTTCCCATGGAAAAAGTATCTGATGAGGGCTTGTATCTGATTATTCAAGGGGTTGCATCTGAATAGGGTTTGTATCTGAATAGGACTCGTATCTGAATAGGGCTTGTATCTGAATAGGGCTTGTATCTGAATAGGACTTGTATCTGAATAGGGCTTGTATCTGAATAGGGCTTGTATCTGAATAGGACTTGTATCTGAATAGGGCTTGCATCTGAATAGGACTTGTATCTGAATAGGGCTTGTATCTGAATAAGCGTTGTATCTGAATAGGCTGTAGTCTGATAGTGCTTTATCTGAATAGGGTGTTATCTGAATAGGGCTTGTATCTGAATAGGTGATTCATCTGAATAGGGCTTGTATCTGAATAGGCTTGTATCTGAATAGGCTTGATCTGAATAGTGCTTGTATCTGAATAGGTGGTTCCATCTGAATAGGGTTGTATCTGAATAGGATGGTTCCATCTGAATAGGCCTGTATCTGAATAGGGCTTGCATCTGAATAGGGCTTGTATCTGAATAGGTTTGATCTGAATAGGGTGTATCTGAATAGGGTTGTATCTGAATAGGTGATTGTATCTGAATAGGGCTTGTATCTGAATAGGTGAGTTTCATCTGAATAGTTGTACTGTGTATCTGAATAGGGATTCATCTCTGAGTTGTATTGTAATAAAAAGCATGAGTTCCACTCACTGAGTTGTATGTGTTTGCTTGAATGAATTCCATCTATGAGTTGTATGTGTTTAAAAAGCGTGAGTTCCACTCACTGAGTTGTATGTGTTTAAAAAGCATGAGTTCCACTCACTGAGTTGTATGTGTTTAAAAAGTGTGAGTTCATGCGTTCAAGTGATGTTGTATGTGTTTGTTGTAAATAGTTTGCATATTGAGTTGTATGTGTTTGTAACTTAGTAAGCATCTTGAGCTGTATGTGTTTAAAAAGTGTGAGTTGTATGTGTTTGTTGTGAAATATTTTGCATCTTGAGTTGTATGTGTTTAGAAAGTGTGAGTTGTAGGTTCATATTTGATTGTGTGTTTTGATGAGAAATACTCTTAAATATAATATTTTCATATCTCTTTTATTCTGTGTTTTGATTCTATGCAGACAGTTTTTATAAATCTTGCATTCATTTTCATTTGTTGTAATTTTACAATCTCTTCATCAAATAAATTATTTTGTGTTTATAATAAACTGATACTGCATCTTTAAATTAACATAAAATCTAAGTTCTCAAGAATGGTCAATATGAGTATATATTCATCAGTGAACTTACCTGGTGTCATAAAATAACAGAATCCCTTAAAATCTGGAAAACTCACAAAACTAAGTAATTATTGTAAAAGGCTTAATCAATATGTTAAGCGTTTTTCAAAAATCAAATGCATTTTTATGGATAATTACTAAGTTTTTTTTATTTATCAGATTATATAAAGATTCTGTATGTTAATTTTATGACAGCAGGTATATCTACTGATGATATATATACTCTTATTGACCAAATTTGAAAAATTTAAATTGTATGTTCATTTTAAGACGCAGTTTTCCTTTAATTCATTAAATTTGATTAGAAAAGAAACTGTCTGTATATAAGAATGCTAGTTACTAATAATTACAGCTACACTTTCGAACTACTTCATCAAAATACTGACAGCATCTGGAGATTCGCCAATCTTCAAGTCGTGATGGAATATAGCACCAGACCACCTTTACCTCCTCCTTTTACTCTCATACTGCACGTGAAATATCTACTTGATCGTCACGCTTCATGGACACCAGTGTTCCCAAAGAACTTACATGGATTCAGACTAAGTCTTACTGACATCCTCACTGAATTTTTTAAATGATTAAATGCTTGTCTGTGTTTTTATAATTGTTAAGTGTGGTTAGTTTTTGTAGATTTATAGTTATTGTATAAAATACTAGTCCATAGCGATGTCGTATGTAATGCCACTATCCGCTGTGAAGCTAGCACCATTTTATTAAAGGTCTGTTTCAACGCTACGTCACTTTCTGCTCATAATTAAACAATATGATACATGTTCTTACTATCAACAAAACATCCATTACTTATCTGTATATTAAGTAACATTTTATATAAATTGGCCCATTAACTTTATATCGACACGATGACGTTATCATACCAGTGGCTCTGGTCTTTATCAAGTAACCATGGATTACAATCATTAATTTATATCAAGCTGATTGAACGTATTCAACCGAGTTTCTACTCTTTACTGCAATAGATATGGTTCAATGTATAACTTTAATAACGATAACTTTAATAACTAGTTACAAGTATATGGATTCAATTATTAACTTTATATAAGCGATGACGTTTCAACCAGCATTCTCTGGTCTTTATCAAGTAATATGGATTACAATTATTAACTTTATATAAGCGATGACGTTTCAACCAGGTTCTCTGGTCTTTATCAAGTAATGAATAATATTATAGAAGTTAACAAGTATATATAGGTAAACAACTTAACAAAACAATGGATTAATAATAATAAGTTATCACTGATTATTAATGGATAACGGATCATAGGCTCTAGAGATAAACACTTCAGGATCTTTATTGATTTTCATCCAGGGCTATGATTGGCTGTATTCTCTAGTATATACTCCAATCAAATCACTGCATTCTGTGACACTATTGTATTTAACGTTTTAACCCAGTTCCTAATAGCTTGACATTTTAAAGATGGTTTGATGTTAGTTTGCTGTTTTTATATTGCTCGTTGCTAGTTGCTATCTTGCCTCTGTATTGCCTGTTTAAATGCTAGTTTGTTCCATGTTTGATATTGTCTGCTAGTTTAATATAAGACGTGTTATTTGTTGTGCCCATATTATCTCTATCTATTTTATTTCCGTTCCTATTCACTCAGTCATTTATTCTCTTTTTACACGTTTTCAACAACCACTATCAGTTGTTACTTTAGTTCTTGTGAATCAATATTATTGGATCTAAGTCGTGAAAGAAATATGAAACTTCTTCACAATTCTTTTTTATATTATATTCCATTTTCTTCTAGTAATACAGGTATATACAGTTCCAGACAGGGCTGTTGATTTGAAAAATTCCCAACCAGACATTTTGACTTATTTTCATCAAGAATGCGTGAAAAATGCACAAAGTATATTTAGATAATATATTCAGATTTGCATAGAAAATATCCCAAATATTAAAATAAAAGTCATTCTGGAACTCATATCAGACATGACTGGCAAATAAAGTCAAATCAACAGCCCTGCTTCCATATATAGCCCTACATATATTATACAAATGACCAATTCCCGATTCTTATTGAGAGGGCTGATCCTGAGATTGATGAGAAATGCCAGGAATTGAATGTGGAAATATTTTCCTGGATTTGAATGAACAGTTGTGGAATTTTGTTAAAGCAAATGACAAAACATTATATATTTAAGCTGTCTGACTTTAGTCATCTGAACGCACTATTAGATGTCTGTGGTCGCTGTATTTATATACATGCTTCAGCTTTTAGGACAAATATCACAAAAACTGCTTGCTACAATGTCTAGATTGAGTGGAATTATCTAGACAGCTGAGTAATTATTGAAATGGTGCAAACCTATGTATTAGTGTACCTAAAAAAACACATAAAAAATATTAAAAAAAACCCTCTGTCAAGTTCCTTTAAACAGAGCCCATTACTCACACTTTTTTTAGTATTTTGTTTAATTGAATTAATTATTAAAGGGCGTGTAAGGGGCTCCGTATCTTTAAGCTTAACCTCAACTTTGTTGTTGAACTTTTCTGCATTTCTCCAATCCACCATCAACCCTCTCAACATACCAGTAGTTTAGTTGCTATAAATGTACTTATCCTGTGTTTTTTTTTCTCAGTTATACGTTTCAGAAGATTCAAGATAATACAGATCTACATTGGTTCTTTCAACGCTACCACCTTGTCCAAGAATATTACTCTCGACCCTTCCTCCCCCCACCTGCTATTATTGTAGTGCATGTTTTTCTTGTGTTGAAATATTTATTTGGCTTCTGCTGTGGAAAAGCTCAGGAAGCGTCTGATTTTAGTAAGTTACCGTTCCTTCTGTTAAAGACAGCGCAGTGGCTTCCACGAAGAATCAATAGCTCATACTCTGGACTTAATTTCTCAAAGATTTTTTTCCTTTTATGTTATATATCCTAAAGACCAAGCAAAATGTCTTTTATGATGCTATCATTGTGTGACCTTACTTAGGAATGGCCGCTTCACTAGCCAATCAAGTGTAGCCTATAAAATTACATTGTCAGATTAGTGGCCGCTAGCATTGGAGGGTTGACAAGAACTGGTTAAGACGATTTATAACTGTTACTGGATAAGGTTAATACAGGAAAGATCAATGCCAAGAGGTTTGACCAAGGACCAGCTGGTAGAAAGGATTCCCCTTTTGTGGGAAACCTAAGTTGTTATCCTTGTAAAATCAATGCCAAGAGGTTTGACCAAGGACCAGCTGGTAGAAAGGATCCTTGTGAACCTAAGTTGTTATCCTTGTAAAATCAATACCAAGAAAATTGACCAAGGACCAGCTGGTAGAAAGGATCCTTGTGAACCTAAGTTGTTATCCTTGTAAAATCAATACCAAGAAAATTGACCAAGGACCAGCTGGTAGAAAGGATCCTTGTGAACCTAGTTCTTATCATGTGCAAACCTCCTGCTTTCTATGTTGAAATAAATGTTTTCCCTCAAATTGTGGTTGCATTCAGCCCCCTCTGTAGCCCCCTGTGCAGCCTCCTCTGCAGCTAATATATTGTGTTTATAGGAAAGGTTTATGATAAAAATGGTCAAGAAGAAAGACAGTTGATACAATGGGAGAGTGTAATAGCTGAAGCTTATTGTAATAAAGCAGAACAAGATTCTATAGAGAGCATCAATCAGAGATATACCACAGTTTTAGAGAGGTAGGCATGAGAACAAGCAGTTTCTTTTTTTTCTTTTTTTTTTTTTCTAATGTATTGTCACCATGAGCTGAATGTTAGACAGGACACTGTCCTTGTGTATTGGGCCTAATTCTAAAGAGTTTATTATTATTATTATTATTAATATGTATTATTATTTATGTATCCTTATACCTCTATTAATACAAATACTGTTTATACCAAATACAACAAATCAAGGTTCTAGTTTCTTTGTAGTCTAAGTATTGGGTAATCTTATAGCTAACATATTCTCCATTCCAAATATAGCATCAACTGGTTCCTGCAAGGTTTTCTAGTCTTTGTAAGAGTGCTGGGTATTGATTCCATTTCCATGTCCTCTTACACAACGATTGGTTATGCAAGTCAGAAAAAAACTGGGAGATTTGCCTTGAAAAACCCGGAGATAAGGTGAAAAATCGGGAGATTAGGTGAAAAATTGGGAGATGAGGTGAAAAATCAGGAGACAATGCAATGAAACCCTGGGTTGGCAGTCACCACGTTACCCAAAAAAATCTCAGCTTGTTTTGTCTTCTCTTCTGATTGTACAACAACAGACGTACATTCAACATTCAGCACAACGAAACTAAGAAGAGATTCTCACTGGAGAAAAGAAATTAAAATTTACGTGTTTAATTTTATCTTGTGACTTTAATTCCAGGCTGGAGAATGTGTCGTCTGGTAGAATGATGGAATACCAGGATTCTCAGGGACAGGATGCCATCCCATCTCTCATAGAAACCAGATTTGAGGGTATTGAGGAACAGGTATTGTTTGATATTTCAACTTTCTGTATTTTCCTGTTTCTTATATGGCTGGTCCAGAAAAAATCAACAATATATTTAGTTTTGGCTAATAAATTAGCAAATAATTACAGTACAACATCCCTTTAACGTCCAACAATATTTAGATTTACCGGTAGATTTTTAAAAAAACTCACAGTTGACTATAATCAGACACTAATTTGTGATTAGGATTAGTAAGCTTATGTGGCTTTCCATCAAAATTTCCCTTGACATTGACTCAATTAAGTGCAGAGAGCCATGGTGACTCAGTGAGTTAGATGCTTGTCCACTATCCTGAGGGTCCAGGGTTGAATCCCAGCAAAGATCGAGGGGAACTTTTGGATTTTTTAATCCAGTTTCCTCTTGTCAGTGATACAGGTCTGAGGGACTGACATGGAAAAAGCGTCGTGACATTCTGATAAGACAATAAACTGAGGCCCTGTGTGATACAGACTGTGCACGTTAAAGATCCCACGACATCACAAAAATCGCAAAAAGAGTGAACTAATACCACTGTCTTGGCCTTCATCCTTCGCTCAATTCAGTACAAAAGAGTAGGATGTAAAACTCCATTTTATGACTCACTGATTCTATCTTCAGATTAAAGTAACCCACGATGTTTTAGACTGGATAATGAAGTCTTTAACAGAACATAAACTCGCTTCTAAAGATGAGAAACCAGAAATCGCTGATGTTGAAGAAAGAATACAAAAAGGTAAGTATTAATACATTGTTTTACTATGTTCTCCAGGGTCGTGTTTTACTATGTTCTCCAGGGTCGTGTTTTACTATGTTCTTCAGGGTCGTGTTTTACTATGTTCTTCAGGGTCGTGTTTTACTATGTTCTTCAGGGTCGTGTTTTACTATGTTCTCCAGGGTCGTGTTTTACTATGTTCTCCAGGGTCGTGTTTTACTATGTTCTTCAGGGTCGTGTTTTACTATGTTCTTCAGGGTCGTGTTTTACTATGTTCTTCAGGGTCGTGTTTTACTATGTTCTCCAGGGTCGTGTTTTACTATGTTCTCCAGGGTCGTGTTTTACTATGTTCTCCAGGGTCGTGTTTTACTATGTTCTTCAGGGTCGTGTTTTACTATGTTCTTCAGGGTCGTGTTTTACTATTTTCCCTTCAGGGTCGTGTTTTACTATGTTCTCCAGGGTTCATGTTTTACTATGTTCTCCAGGGTCGTGTTTTACTATGTTCTTCAGGGTCGTGTTTTACTATGTTCTCCAGGGTCGTGTTTTACTATGTTCTTCAGGGTCGTGTTTTACTATGTTCTCCAGGGTCGTGTTTTACTATGTTCTCCAGGGTCGTGTTTTACTATGTTCTCCAGGGTCGTGTTTTACTATGTTCTTCAGGGTCGTGTTTTACTATGTTCTTCAGGGTCGTGTTTTACTATGTTCTTCAGGGTCGTGTTTTACTATGTTCTTCAGGGTCGTGTTTTACTATGTTCTCCAGGGTCGTGTTTTACTATGTTCTTCAGGGTCGTGTTTTACTATGTTCTTCAGGGTTTTTACAAAATTAATGCTCAATTACTGTTAGAAGACTTCAACGCCATTTAGAAGTGTGAGGTATAAATCATAAACATAAGACGATATTATGGTATAGCACACTTCTTTAATAATCAAGCACATCATGCTTCAATTAACATGTGCCATGATCTTATAGAAGAAGTGTGCTCATTCAATGAAACGCTTAGTTTTTGCAGAATTGCAGGAACCTTAGACATCTGACTATAAATTGGAATGGTGTAAATTTGATGCTATCAGTGTCCCTGATATACATAGCAAATTTTAAAAATCTCTTTATTTTCTCTAATCCTACATTTATAGAAAAAAGAAAGCAAGACAAGAAAAGAATACGAAATGAACAACTCAAGTTCTTTTTTAAACAAGGTTTTGAAGTCCATGTAAAATGCCGTAATTCCACGTACCCAGAGACTAGCATCATGAGGGCAGAGGTCAAGGATGATGAAGTTTGTTGGGCGGTAAGTCTCTAAGGCTTCTAAATTTATTGTAGTCTAAAACAAAATTTGCAAGATGAAATAGTATGCATAAAGGCTTACTTGTTATTTGGTAACATCAAGTGATTTTGGACAAAACATTGAGTCTATGCTAAGGCTGGGGCGATATTGCTTCCGATAGATATCGCCCAGCCCTGGTCATTGTGTGGTACAGATAAACCTGCTGCCATAACATAACAGAATCCTTACATAATCCAATAAATCCGAAGAAAAATTATTAATTTTCCATAAAAATACAATTGATTATTGAAAACGCTCATAAAATAAAAGAAATTATTCAGCTTTTTGGGATTTTATCAGATTTGACAGGGATTTTGTTATTTTATGACAAATGGTAAGTTTACTGATAATATATACTCATTGACTATTCTTGAGAACTTAAAGTTTATGTTCAAGCCCAGACATAGTATCACTTGCCCAGTCTAAAGTGTTTTTTTGGAGTATATAGCTTATATAACTAATTTGTAGAGCCACTTTTTTCTTTCTAAGTATTTGTATTAGTTGTAAATGGTGGTAATTCGCCAGTGATTGGAATATAAATTTTGTTATTTCAGATTAAAAAGAGGAAATATCACCCCCCACGATACACCGCTCCTAAGATATTATCCAATCAAAAGCCTTATACTGATAAATATAACTTGATTGACATGTATGTTGAATATTCTTGGTTGTTTCTTTTATAGCATTAATTTGATTAATTTGAAGTGTACTTGATTATAGTTCTGGCTTGAGCTAAAGAGCCTTGACTGACTTAAATAATGAGTCTGGGTGGCTTGGGCTAATGAGTCTGGGTGGCTTGAGCAAATAGCTTTGGTGGCCTGAGCTGATAGCTTTGGTGGCCTGAGCTTTCCAATGAACCTGAGTGACATAACATATGAACCACATATACAAATATCAGAATTTCACTCTCAAAATGTCATCTTTAAATTTCAGGCTTGAAAGTGAGAGAAATAAATATGATTTTAATACGTTTGATAGTGTAAATAAAGTGGACAGGACCAGTCTGTGTGGATTTCCTTATGAAATATCTCACGGTTTGCCCCTGAACCCTAGGGGAAGGACTGGACTGGTAGGGAGGGGATTATTAGGAAGGTGGGGTCCAAATCATGCTGCTGACACTGTGATTTCAAGGTAAGTCTCAGACGATTGTGGATATTGTGAGCAAGCAGGTACCAAACACACACTCAAGTTTATCAAGAAACCCTCAACTAGTTGTTATTTTGCAGAAACCATAATTTTGCTAATTGTACAGCAGGCTTATAGCTGACTTGATTGTTCCACTGGGGAAGGTCATTTATCCATGTGGCAATGAAGTATAGTGTTAATTTTCTGGAACCTACCCAAGGTTGAAAATCAAAAATTTTCTGGAGAACTATCTATGTTTTTGAGTCCACCCCTTATCCCACTTGCCCCCTTGCCTCTCTGTGATTTGGGTCTGCTTTATAATGTAATAAAATTCAACCATCTTGTCATTAGATAAGTGAATTCAGTTTTCAACTCTGGAAAACTTTGCCAGTAAAACTGTTATTTTCTGTTTAGGTGGAAGAAAGATGGAGACTTACAGGAATACAGAGAAAAGAAACCTTGTCTAGAATTTGTAGCAATTCAAAGACCGGACAAACAATGGGCCATTCCAGGGGTATGTTGATATTTTTACTATTTCTTATTTCTTCTAGATTTACCGAGTGGCTTTTTTTGCTTAAGTTTCTTTCCCTTAGATTATATCTTCTGCATTATCACGTTCAAAAGTTTCTGTGTTAGGGGACAGTTTACCAAAAACACCCTTGTCTCAGTAACAGGCAATTATTAGCTATGCTAGTCAGTAATAGAGTGTTCACCGCCCACCGTTGAAAGTTTTTCAAATTTACAAGTTTTTGTACTTTTAGTTCAGGGTATATATGTATATATAATGTTTAATTTTATTTATACTCAGTGTTTAAAGGGTTAATAGTATATGTTATTCTATTTAACCCAGTGTTTAAAGGGTTAAGAATATTATTTTCACAGCACTTTTCTATAGAGGTCTTCATTAGCCCAGTAGATGCAGAAGAGTAGGATGTAAAACTCCATTCCTTTTCATTCCGTTATATTCATAGATCTAATTAACCTAATTAGTCTTTATATTTAGTGTTTATTTGTAAAACACCATCTCTCTTCATCACTCTTTATAATTCATATCTTCACCATTCATATTACAGAAATTACGTGCTGAGGTAACAATCTTGCTTGTGCTATTTTGTTTTTTCTGCTTCTTTAATACTTAAAGGTATACTTCCTCTTAGACTGACTAAAATATTGCCATTATTTAATTTTGTGACACTTTGTTCATCAGTCGACTTACCTGGTGTCCAAAACTCTATTACAGAATCCCTGTATATTCTAATAAATCTATAAAACAGAGTAATTATTGATAAAACTTAGTCATTTTGAATTTTTTCAACACCTGGTAAGTCTAACTGATGAATATATACTCTTATTGACCAAGTTTAAGATTTAAAATTTTATGTCTATTTTAAGAGGAAGTATTCCTTTATAACCTAATACCTATGCTAAATGTCAACATCTTCCAATTTTACCACTGGTAGCCATCCGTAGCACTTATTAAATTGAAAATACACTGTTAGGTTAGTATATAATGATAAAACCAAAATAAATGAATAATCAGAATAGTACTGTTTTTACAAAAAACATACAATGAAGTTTATCCTTGTATTTCTAAAAGTACAATTTCATTCTTGAGAGAAATTTTTATCCTAAATTGATGAGGACAGTTTCTATACAGTTTCTTTACCTATAGAACTATTCCAAGTATTTTCATACATGGTATTTCATGTTTGATAAAGATTGCTGCATGTGAATTAAAAATATTTCTAAAATTAAAAAAAGGAGTAGTATATCCCTAATACTGTTCTTAATTATTGATATTTCTAATTTGAACAATAAACCAAGGCTCTGTGTGCTACTGGCCGTGCATATTAAAGATCCCTTGACAGTTGGAAATTGTTATAAAAAGAATAGGCTAATGCCGCTGTCCTGGCAATATTCCCCTCATTGCACACTGTATGGCGTTGCCCTGTCTTTATTGACCCATTAGGTGCAGAAGAGTAGGATTTAAAACTTCATTCATTTTCTGATTTTCAATCTATTATAAGTTCTGTAGATGACTAAGATTGAGTGTTATCAGCTGGTAAAATTTGGAAGTCCATTTCCGTGTATATTAATGATATCTATTTGCATCAATGGAGTAACAGAAAACAACATTTTGGATATTTAGATGATTAAGCATCCAGGGCTGTTGATTTAATTGTATTTGCCTGTCATGTCTGATTGGAGCTCAAAAATGACTGACTGCATTTTTGATATTGGGACAGTGATATAAATAGATATCATTAATATCTTTAACAAGTTGTTGTTGTTTTTTTGTTAAAAATGTCATTGTTGTATGCATGTTAGAAAATTAGTCCTAATTTCAACTTTTAGAACTGGATATCCAGCATTTTGAATAATTAGATAAATGAGATACTTACAACTCAGTTGTTGTTTCTAGGGGCTGCTGATTTATTTTGTTGCCAAGGGAATGGTTTTTGACTTGAATTATTAACTAATATAAAGGTCTGATGTGTTGCCATGGTAATTGACAATATACAAATGACCCATTAGTTTTATTTTACCGGCAATTTTAGACTCATTATAAATATCTATGCCACGGTAACAACTTGATTAATTTTTTATCAAACTATTTCAATCATGATATTGAAGTAATAATAAGGTCACCATGGTATCAAGTGTCGTTAACATTTCACTTCAACATTTTCATTTGATTGGAACCTTCCCCTGCCTTTCTGGTATTCCTGATGGTTGTCATGGAAATGATTCCTAAACAAAAGATCTCCAGTTTTGAAAAATAATATATGTTTTTACAAACACTGTGTTCCATTAATCTCTTTTGGTCAACCACGACACTTTTAGCACCGAAATTCAAATTTGATTTGTACTTTGATCACCGTATTGTGGATTTGATTGAGCACCTAATTTGTTTCACAAAAAGAAAACGGGCTAAAAAACAAATATCAATACTGTAATGTACAACCCAAATCTAATTGGAGGGCAAATATCATATATTAATTGCTTTAATTAATTAATGGTATACCGGTATAGGTTGCTTGAAATGAAGGATTATAAAGAGGTTTTATAAAAACTGAAATTTATTATAATCACCTTTCTTATTTTCAATCAGACCTCTGTGGCTCTTGTAAAATTTCACAAAAATTCAGCTTTTTAATGACATCACTATTACCAAATTTACCTCTATCATAAGGCCCTCTGTGAAAATGACGTCATAAAAAGCTTGTTTTAGTGGAATAGTAGAAACCACAGACATCTGTTTAAAATTCTAATGATGCGAATTGATGCTATCAGTGTTTCTGATACACATACAATGTTTTGTAAACCTCTTTACAATCTATGTGCTTGACTTGCCACATGCTAAGAATGAACAATACAATAAACTGTCAGCTTAGATATAGACAAAAATTATCAGTAAAGCATGCATGTAATTATTGGTGAAAATATGATAAGTTATGAAGCATGCATGCTGATATTTACTTTAACGTAAATTGAGAATTATATCACATATTCCCATAACAGGGGAAACAAATAAAAATATATACTATTGTCCTGTCGTCTAATTTTTTAAACTAAATGCCTTCTTCACTTATTTTTATATTAAATTATATCACATATTCCCATAACAGGGGAAACAAATAAAAATATATACTATTGTCCTGTCCTCTAACGTTTTAGCTAAATATCTTTTTCAGAAATAAACCTAAACTTTGTATAGTTAATAGAAAGACCAGAAAATTCGTATTAATAATAGTGGTATTATTTATATAATGTTACTATATCTAATATTGGATAATGAACACAGTTTTTATGGTATACTACTCCTCAATTTAATACAATAATATACAACGTTTCAACATTACACAGTCGTCATCAGGCGATCAAGACTAAAAACAAAAAGAGTAAGGCCTATATAAAATAAGAGATAAAAATGTTGTTATCACAGCATCTCAGCAGGAATGTTAGGTTGTTGCAAATCTTTACATATTTGTTGCCTACCTTCTTTAAAGAATTAAAGTCATGAAGTGTTGAATCTCCATCATGATCACGTATATAATCCTGAAGCGACATTTAGGGGTAAAAAGCACATTATTATTGCTGTATGTGAATTGAAACGTGGCTTAAATTAAAGAGAAGTAGTATATCTATAATAGTGGTCTTATTTATCTAAAGTTACTATATCTATTATTGTATTGCTTGATAAAGATTCCTGTATGTGAATTGAAACGTTGCTTAAATTAAAGAGAAGTAGTATATCTATAATAGTGGTCTTATTTATCTAAAGTTACTATATCTATTATTGTATTGCTTGATAAAGATTCCTGTATGTGAATTGAAACGTTGCTTAAATTAAAGAGAAGTAGTATATCTATAATAGTGGTCTTATTTATCTAAAGTTACTATATCTATTATTGTATTGCTTAATAAAGATTGCTGTATGTGAATTGAAACGTTGCTAAAAATTAAAGAGAAGTATATCTATAATAGTGGTCTTATTTATCTAAAGTTACTATATCTATTATTGTATTATTTGATAAAGATTCCTGTATGTGAATTGAAACATTGGTATAAATTAAAGAGAAGTAGTATATCTATAATAGTGGTCTTATTTATCTTAAGTTACTATATCTATTATTGTATAACTTGATAAAGATTCCTGTATGTGAATTGAAACGTTGTTTAAATTAAAGAGAAGTAGTATATCTATAATAGTGGTCTTATTTATCTTAAGTTACTATATCTATTATTGTATAACTTGATAAAGATTCCTGTATGTGAATTGAAACGTTGTTTAAATTAAAGAGAAGTAGTATATCTATAATAGTGGTCTTATTTATCTAAAGTTACTATATCTATTATTGTATTGCTTGATAAAGATTCCTGTATGTGAATTGAAACGTTGCTTAAATTAAAGAGAAGTAGTATATCTAGGCCTATAATAGTGGTCTTATTTATAATATTTGATATATCTGATCACCTGAATTAACAACCAAATCATTTTTAATTCCAGGGCTTCCGAAACCCGAAAGAAAAATTGGAGGAAATTTTAATGACAGTATTTGCGAGAGAAGCTCTGGGCACCCTCATGGATGATCCAAAAGAAAAACCTATTTTAATGCAAAAATTGAAAAAATTGTCTGAAAAAGGAAAAGTGGTGAGTCAAATATTTTAATATGAATTTCCTTGTGTCACCTAATTTAACACAAACCAATATTCTCTTCTTTATAAGTTAACTTCTTACTCTATCTGTGACAGTGATATCATCCTGCAATTTTACCAAGACTAAGTATTGTGTTGTGAAGATATTAAAGTATAATTGTAAATATTGAAGTATATTGTGTTTGTTATTGTAAATATTAAAGTATATTGTGTTTGTTATTGTAGATATTAGAGTATATTGTGTTTGTTATTGTAGATATTAAAGTATATTGTGTTTTTATTGTAGATATTAAAGTATGTTGTGTTTGTTATTGTAGATATTAAAGTATATTGTGTTTGTTATTGTAGATAATAAAGTATATTGTGTTTGTTATTGTAGATATTAAAGTATATTGTGTTTTTATGTAGATATTAGAGTATATTGTGTTTTTATGTAGATATTAAAGTATATTGTGTTTTTATTGTAGATATTAAAGTATGTTGTGTTTGTTATTGTAGATATTAAAGTATATTGTGTTTGTTATTGTAGATATTAAAGTATATTGGGTTTGTTATTGTAAATATTAAAGTATATTGTGTTTGTTATTGTAGATATTAAAGTATATTGTGTTTGTTATTGTAGATATTAGAGTATATTGTGTTTGTAATTGTAGATATTAAAGTATATTGTGTTTTTATGTAGATATTAAAGTATATTGTGTTTGTTATTGTAGATATTAAAGTATATTGTGTTTTTATGTAGATATTAAAGTATGTTGTGTTTGTAATTGTAGATATTAAAATATATTGTGTTTTTATACGCCCACATAGAAATGTGGACGTATATTGTTGTCGCCCCTGTCCGTCGGTCCGTCGGTCCGTCTGTCAACAATTGTTTGTGGACACTGTAGAGACTACAGTTTTTATTGGAATTTCTTGAAACTTGGTATACTTGTTTATAATCACTCAAGGAAGAACCCTATCGATTTTGGTATGATTCCGAAAAAAATTCCTGGAATTCTTGGACTTTGAATTTCAAATTGTTCTGTTTGTAAACAAAAGCTTGTGGACACTGTAGAGACTCCATTTCTTTATGAATCTTTTTGTAACTTGGTATATTTGTTTATTACCATCCAAGGAAGACCCCTATTGATTTTGATATGATTCTGAAAAAAATTCCTGGAATTCTGGAACTTGGAATTTCGAATGTACTGTTTCTCATCCGTCTGTCAACAATTGTTTGTGGACACTGTAGAGACTACAGTTTTTATTGGATCTTCTTGAAACTTGGTATACATGTTTATTACCATTCAACGAAGACCCCTATCGATTTTGGTATGATTCCGAAAAAAATTCCTGGAATTCTTGAACTTTGAATTTCAAATTGTTCTGTTTGATAACAAAAGCTTGTGGACACTGTAGAGACTCCATTTTTTTATGAATCTTTTTGTAACTTGGTATATTTGTTTATAACCATCCAAGGAAGAACCCTATTGATTTTGATATGATTCTGAAAAAAATTCCTGGAATTCTGGGACTTGGAATTTCGAATTGTACTGTTTGTCATCCGTCTGTCAATAATTGTTTGTGGACACTGTGGAGACTACAGGTTTCATTGGATTTTCTTGAAACTTGGTATACATGTTTATTATCATTCAATGAAGACCCCTATTGATTTTGGTATGATTCCGAAAAAAATTCCTGGAATTCTTGGATTTGAATTTCAAATTGTTCTGTTTGTAAACAAAAGCTTGTGGACACTGTAGAGACTCCATTTCTTTATGAATCTTTTTGTAACTTGGTATATTTGTTTATTACCATCCAAGGAAGACCCCTATTGATTTTGATATGATTCTGAAAAAAATTCCTGGAATTCTGGAACTTGGAATTTCAAATTGTACTGTTTGTCATCCGTCTGTCA
This sequence comes from Nipponacmea schrenckii, assembly GCA_030562195.1. Lineage (NCBI taxonomy): Eukaryota > Metazoa > Mollusca > Gastropoda > Lottiidae > Nipponacmea > Nipponacmea schrenckii. The sequence goes on from CM060199.1 coordinate 1,908,832, forward strand.
ACAATTGTTTGTGGACACTGTGGAGACTACAGTTTTTATTGGATTTTCTTGAAACTTGGTATATATGTTTATTATCATTCAATGAAGACCCCTATCGATTTTGGTATAATTCCAAAAAAAATTCCTGGAATTCTGGGACTTGGAATTCGAAGTTGTTCTGTCTGTCTACAATTGCTTGTTGGCACTCTAGAGACTACAGTTTTTGATAGATCTCTTTGAAACTTTGTTTTTATATGCCCACATAGAAATATGGACGTATATTGTTGTCGCCCCTGTCTGGAATTCTGTGACTTGGAAAAATTCCTGGGATCTCTTTGAAACTTTGTATACAATATGTTTATTATCACTCAAGGAAAAACCAATATACATTTTGGTCTGATTACGAAAAGAATTCCTGGAATTCTGTGACTTGGAAAAATTCCTGGAATTCTGGGACTTGGAATTTAAAGTTTTCTGTGTGTCGTCAATTGCTTGTAGACAATGCAGGAAGTACAGTTTTTTATATACCCAAATGGAAATTCGGAAGTATAATGTTGTTGCCCCTGTCCATCCGTCTGTTCGTCTGTCAGCCCGTTTGTTTGTGGACACTGTAGAGACTACAGTTTTTATAGAATTTTCTCATACTTGTTCATTATCATCTAAGGCAGACCCCTATTGATTTTTATACGCCCACATAGAAATGTGGACGTATATTGTTGTCGCCCCTGTCCGTCGGTCCGTCGGTCCGTTGGTCCGTCGGTCCGTCTGTCAACAATTGTTTGTGGACACTGTAGAGACTACAGTTTTTATTGGAATTTCTTGAAACTTGGTATACTTGTTTATAATCACTCAAGGAAGAACCCTATCGATTTTGGTATGATTTCGAAAAAAATTCCTGGAATTCTTGGACTTTGAATTTCAAATTGTTCTGTTTGTAAACAAAAGCTTGTGGACACTGTAGAGACTCCATTTCTTTATGAATCTTTTTGTAACTTGGTATATTTGTTTATTACCATCCAAGGAAGACCCCTATTGATTTTGATATGATTCTGAAAAAAATTCCTGGAATTCTGGAACTTGGAATTTCGAATGTACTGTTTCTCATCCGTCTGTCAACAATTGTTTGTGGACACTGTAGAGACTACAGTTTTTATTGGATCTTCTTGAAACTTGGTATACATGTTTATTACCATTCAACGAAGACCCCTATCGATTTTGGTATGATTCCGAAAAAAATTCCTGGAATTCTTGAACTTTGAATTTCAAATTCCGTCGGTCCGTTGGTCCGTCTGTCAACAATTGTTTGTGGACACTGTAGAGACTACAGTTTTTATTGGAATTTCTTGAAACTTGGTATACTTGTTTATAATCACTCAAGGAAGAACCCTATCGATTTTGGTATGATTTCGAAAAAAATTCCTGGAATTCTTGGACTTTGAATTTCAAATTGTTCTGTTTGTAAACAAAAGCTTGTGGACACTGTAGAGACTCCATTTTTTTATGAATCTTTTTGTAACTTGGTATAGTTGTTTATAACCATCCAAGGAAGAACCCTATTGATTTTGATATGATTCTGAAAAAAATTCCTGGAATTCTGGGACTTGGAATTTCGAATTGTACTGTTTGTCATCCGTCTGTCAATAATTGTTTGTGGACACTGTGGAGACTACAGGTTTCATTGGATTTTCTTGAAACTTGGTATACATGTTTATTATCATTCAATGAAGACCCCTTTTGATTTTGGTATGATTCCGAAAAAAATTCCTGGAATTCTTGGATTTGAATTTCAAATTGTTCTGTTTGTAAACAAAAGCTTGTGGACACTGTAGAGACTCCATTTCTTTATGAATCTTTTTGTAACTTGGTATATTTGTTTATTACCATCCAAGGAAGACCCCTATTGATTTTGATATGATTCTGAAAAAAATTCCTGGAATACATCCAAGGATGACCCCTATTGATTTTGATATGATTCTGAAAAAAATTCCTGGAATTCTGGAACTTGGAATTTTGAATGTACTGTTTCTCATCCGTCTGTCAACAATTGTTTGTGGACACTGTAGAGACTACAGTTTTTATTGGATCTTCTGAATGCAATACAATATAGTTAACTTCCAAGTTCCTTGTAAATCAGGAACCAGCTGTAATTGGACTTTTACTTTTACAATCAAAGCTATCAGTGGGCGTATGTTACCTTGCCTGGCAAGCTATCTTTATGTAGATATTAGAGTATATTGTGTTTGTAATTGTAGATATTAAAGTATATTGTGTTTTTATGTAGATATTAGAGTATATTGTGTTTTTATGTAGATATTAAAGTATATTGTGTTTGTTATTGTAGATATTAAAGTATATTGTGTTTGTTATTGTAGATATTAAAGTATATTGTGTTTTTTATTGTAAATATTAAAGTATATTGTGTTTGTTATTGTAGATATATGAAGGGTATGCCGATGATGAAAGGAATACCGACAATGCCTGGTCTGAAACTAGATTGATATTATACCATGATGATACTGGGGAAATTCTAGACGATATTAAACTCAGGGTAAGGAATATTCTTGTAGTCGATTGTCCCCCCTGTTCAGTAAACTATTGAAGTGTAAATATAAGAGCTGTATTCTAACCAGCATAACGAGGATTCAGTTCACGAAAACTTTATTAAAACCAAATCTATTGGTTGTAAGATACTTGTTACCTTGGAGGTATTTATAAACACACAAGACAAACACTATTATTATAAATATCAGCAACCCCTATTATATCATAAATTAAAAACATTGTTTTTGTTGTTAATCATTTTACTTGATAACGTTACCTGTATGAGTTTTGAAACGTAGTATGTAATAAACCTAGAAGTAGTATATCTATATATCTTGTGTTTTTAATGTAACTTGCCTACTTCTATTTGTCTTATACACAATTTATGATAAATGTCGTTGAATTGATTATTATACTCTACTATTTGGATCAAGTGAACCAGAGTCTATCTGTTAAAAAGGCATCTTATTCAGATTAAAGTATATCTATTTTTGTCTCCATGAGCTGAATGTTAGACAGGACCATGTCCTAGTGTATTGGACCTAATTCTGACCCATGTAAAATAAAGAGTGTATGTTTGTCTCTATGGGCTGAATGTTAGACAGGACCATGTCCTTGTGTATTGGACCTAATTCTGACCCATGTAAAATAAAGAGTGTATGTTTGTCTCCATGGACTGAATGTTAGACAGGACCATGTCCTTGTGTATTAGACTTAATTCTGACCCATGTAAAATAAAGAATTAATTATAATTATTTATACTATATATTTAGGCTGGTGAAACTGTTTCTGCTGTTGCCTGGATTACTGCCTCTTCTACAATGACATTTTGGGGAGCACATGAAGATTTTCTGCGAATGGTGACTGAGGAATTAAAAGCCCATTTCTAATGATGTCAGTGATTTTTTCATTTGTATTGACCTTTGACCTCAGGATAACAACAATTCAACAGACGCCTTATGAAGATTTTCAATCACTAACACGATGAAGAAGGTGTATTTCTATTGTTGAAACCTTGGTCAGTGTTTTTGTGAGTTAAAACGAAGATTTTCAATCCCTGGTACCAAATATGACAGAAATAATGATACTGAAGATTTGTTCTACCCACCATGTGTTACTAGAGGAATATTATCAAAGAATATTGGATCAAATGATTGTTGAGTTGGTGTCAAACCTTAAGTGGATGCCCCTTAAAGTGATACCGTGTCTTAGAATGGACATAAAATTAAAGTTCTCAACAATGGTCAATATGAGTTTATATTCATCAGTGAATTTACCTGGTGTAATAAAGTAACAGAATCCCTGTTAAATCTGGAAAACTAACTCAATTAAATAGTTATTGAAGAACAATTAATCAATTTATTAAGCGTTTTTCGATAATTAATTTCATTTTTATGGATAATTACTAAGTTTATTGGATTTATCAGATTATATAAGAATTCTGTTATGTTATTTATGGCAGCAGGTATATCTACTGATGAATATATACTCTTATTGGCCAAGTTTAAAATTAATTTTATATTCATTCTAAGATGTGGTATTTCTTGAACTAATAATAATCGATAGATAATATGGTCCAATCTGCTGAAGTTATATTTTTAATTAGATGAATGTGATGTGCCAATTTGTGTTACAATTACCAATGTATATAAACCTAATATTTATAAATCTTAAAATAACTGTTACAGAATACAGGAGTGTGATAAACCATTTAAAACCACAGATTGTGTATAAAGGTTCTCTGTTGAACGTACTATTGGAGATAAGTGACTTCTAAGTAATATTCTATATTCATTTATATAAGTTAATTTGCTGGTACCAAACTAATATTTTGAGTTGCCTTTGTGCAGTTTACATCGTTTGTTTTAGATTTTTTTGAGTTTTTTTTTACAATAATATATGTACATGTAATATATTCAAAAACCTTGGTCCAAAAATAAAATTGAGTTTCAATCAGACATGGCTGGCAAATACACTCCAATCAGCATCCCTTGTAGATAACCTATTATTACTGTGATAATTTGTTAGTTTTTAATTTAATTATGTGTTGGAATATTAAAAAGTATATTTATTTCTGGGTTCTGCCAACAGATCGTGCCTTGAGACTAGACTTCCTGCCGTATTGGCTGAAGATATTTGGCACTGTTTTACCGATATTCAAAATATGATGACAAGATTATTATTGAAGTACTAATCTTACTCAGTCATAATTAATCAATCAAAATTAGCATAATGGATCAATTAAACATAATACTATTAATGAGTTAATTAAAATAATTTTAAAAAACGTCACCTATCACATTTTAGTTGCACTTTAGTTCATATATTTTAAATTATTTATTTTGTCCGTTTCTATATTTTGTATGAATTACATAAAGTAAGGTAAATATGAAACAGAATTCTTAAAAATAAATAAAAAGCTCTTTTATTGCAATGAAATTTATATTACATTTAGAAGAAATTTTATCATTTTTCGTTTCGATGAAATGGAATTTAAAGGGATTATAAAAGGTTTTCTAAAAATGTTTTTTCTAGCAACAATTTACACCATTCTAATTTTCTATCACATCTGTTGTTCTTGTAATTCTACATTAAATTAAGCGTTTGATGACGTCACTCACAGCAAAAATCTTTAAATATCAATAACAATAACAGCTTTTGTAATACTGACGTCATTGAATTTTTGACTGAAAATTGAATTGGTGTAAATTGATGATATCAGTGTCCCTGATACAAATAACAAATCATAAAAAACCTCTTTACTTTCACTTTACAATCATTGTTTCAGTGAAAAAGAATTTAAATTATTCGAATAAGCTTTGCAATAGTTGTATTGAAGTGTAATGGTATTTTAATATCAGTATGTACAATAGACTAGCTAGTATCACTACTGCCTGTTATTTTATTTAAATGTATCAAAGAGCTTAATTAATAACTTAACGACATTGTAACTTAATTAATATTAATTAATTATTTTATATAATGAACAATATTCTTAGCCATTGTTTAATTCTTTGTTGTTTTTTTTTTATTTTCTTTTGTTCCTAAATATAAGCTCAAATTTTTTCTCATAATAATCAGACTCCAGAAAAATCAGATATTTTCCATTGAAGTTCCTGTTTTTAAAGGAATACAGTCTTCTAAAAAAGATTGCAGGAATCATCTCGATCATCTTTTAACGTTTTTATTTATTTTACCATATACCTTGATATTTCTTATTAATATTTTATATAAGTTTTTGCTGGACTTAAAGATAAATTCTTGCCTTGTTTTATTTTATGTCCGTATCTAATCAGAATGTTTATTATAAAAATCAGATATTTTCTTTTTTTATATTTTGCTCCACTTTTGATAACATTTTCAATATTATCTCAACATTGTTTATATATTTGTATTTTTTTTTTATATTTTGACAATCTATTGGTTCATTTTCTTTGAAATCAGATTTTTATACAACAACGTGAAATAATTATTGTCCTTAACATTATGTAAGACTGAAAATCGTCTCTATATTCTTCATAATGTCTACATTACCCCCAGTTTTAAAACCCCAGACCCCGTCATATTTACGAAAGATCTTAGCGCTAGGATATCTTTGAAACAGTGTAAGAAGATAAACTTCTAGGATATCCTAGAAACAGTGTTAGAAGATAAGAACCTAGGATATCCTAGAAACAGTGTTAGAAGTAAAGACCTAGGATATCCTAGAAACAGTGTTAGAAGTTAAGACTCTAGGATATCCTAGAAACAGTGTTAGAAGTTAAGACTCTAGGATATCCTAGAAACAGTGTTAGAAGATAAGACTCTAGGATATCCTAGAAACAGTGTTAGAAGTAAAGACTCTAGGATATCCTAGAAACAGTGTTAGAAGATTAAGACTCTAGGATATCCTAGAAACAGTGTTAGAAGTTAAGACTCTAGGATATCCTAGAAACAGTGTTAGAAATTAAGACTCTAGGATATCCTAGAAACAGTGTTAGAAGTTAAGACTCTAGGATATCCTAGAAACAGTGTTAGAAATTAAGACTCTAGGATATCCTAGAAACAGTGTTAGAAATTAAGACTCTAGGATATCCTAGAAACAGTGTTAGAAATTAAGAACCTGGGATATCCTAGAAACAGTGTTAGAAAATAAGACTCTAGGATATCCTAGAAACAGTGTTAGAATAAGACCTAGGATATCCTAGAAACAGTTTAGATTAAGACCCTAGGATATCCTAGAAACAGTGTTAGAAGATAAGATTTTAGGATAACCTAGAAACAGTGTTAGAAGTAAAGACCCTAGGATATCCTAGAAACAGTGTTAGAAATTAAGACCCTAGGATAACATAGAAACAGTGTTAGAAATTAAGAACCTGGGATATTATAGCAACAGTGTAAAAAGTTAAGACCCTAGGATATCACAGAAACAGTGTTAGAAAATAAGAACCTAGGATATCCTACCTCTGAGATCTTTGAGAATAAGGGATCTGATCCAGTGTATGTATTGAATATAGTTCTCCGATAATACATACTGTAATAATGTTCTTTTGTTTTATTTAAATATCATTGTTCATTGTAGTATTTTATTGCTAATAAATCTAGGAGGTTTTTTATAACTAATATTCTGGTTGTTTTAAAGTGTTGTTATTATTATCATTGATAATAAACTTACAACGGTGTTCGGTCAGGTCTTTTTATACGCCCACTTAAAAATATGAACCAGTATGGCGGTTATCAGTGTCCATAAACCAGTGCCCCCCAGATACCGGACTGTCATTATACTAACTCCCACCCAAATCCAATCCCACTTTCTCCCCATTTCACGTAGTTTAAAAATATGAATAGTTTGAACCACCTTGAAAATATTGTTGCCCCTTCTCGTTATAACACAGCCCATCCACCCCACCCATCGCTTATCTCCCTATAAGTTTTGTTTGAGCTAATAATTAGAAACTACCGACTCTACCTACCGTGATGCAAAACCATCCTATAATTGAGCTCGTTAGTAAAATAAAAGGTTCTCTCTTAGTTTCAGTGATCAATATAACTCTCAAATTCACTTGGCTATTTCACACATATGTCGTTATTGAAATTATATTAATTCCTGATCAAGTAAAATTAAATCCGACTTTGAAACAGGACGAACATGGTTTGGGGAAGGACAACAAGGATTTTATTTGTATTCTCCATGTAAGTGTTTTACCTTTCTTTTTTAACATTTCATCGAGTTATTGGTTAGCGTGGTTGTAATTACATATAATTGGAATAAGAAAGCACAGGCCGAGGTGAAATATTCGGTTTACAAGGAATAGTGAACATCATTTCAATTTCTAAAATATAAATTCTGCATCTGTGAAGAAAAATATATATAAGTAATCAATCTGAATAAGTTAAGAAGTAATCGGTTTTAGTCTACCGTGGACTAAAATATCACTCAAATTGTTATTACGTTTAAACGCAATAACCAATTGTTTTTGAAATATATCAGGGAACTTTCGTTGGAGTTCCTTATAGAGTTCTTTGATGATTGGAATGGCTTGGCGAGTTGTGCGAGTTTTAGGGTTACTGAGCGTTAACCAGCGCTTTTATAGGAGAATATCTCTTAATTAACAAGTAATACAAAGATTCAAATGAAGGTACCCTCTTCTCTTAGGATATATTCTATTGGCCAGTATTATATACAAGTATAGATTCCGACAAAAAACGAAGTTTATCTTGAAAATAATATTGCTGTAAGATATTTTCATTTGAAATAATAAGAAGACTTATTTGAGTATAATTTACCGTTAATTTTGCTGATTGGTATAAAAATATTAACGTGAGACTTTAACTAGGTGTGATGTTCTAAAATGTGTAAAATACTTTGTTAAACGTTTCAGAAAAGGAAAGAAGTGAGAGGGGACATTATTTCAGATCATAGTCAGATGGAAAACAAAAATTTATTCAAAATTTATATTATTGAAACAAACACAGATATATGATGGGATTCTTGAATAAAATTATTTTTTTGTATTAATTTTAGTCTATTGTTTCCCAATCAAGTCGCTCAACAAAAAAACACCCCAAAAACTGGCCCTTTCAGATAAAATTAACTAAAATGGCTCTCTATTTGTTTTTTTGTTTTTTTTTGTAGAGTAAATATGGGTGTTTTATGGATAGTGTTTAACCATCACCAAGTTATTTTAAATACCAAACGTGTGACATCAATTACAACCACAAATATATCTGAACAATCAACCATCGAACGCAACGTTTCGCAATGTTCCATGAAGAAGAACGTAGTGTTTTTGAAGATTCACAAATGTGCCAGTTCCACCGTATCAAATATTATGCAGAGGTTTACAATAACCTATGACCTGAATCCGGTTCTTCCAGACAAACCTTTTAAACGAGGTGTTTGGTTTTGGTTTTTAGGTCGATTTTTTAAGAATCACACTTCTCAAATTTTACCCATACCGCCCGGAGAATCTTATAACACACTCTTTGTTCATTCAGTGTATAATCGGGAAAAATTTCATGAAATATTTCCGAATGATACTTATTATTTCGCTATAGTAAGAGAGCCTGTAGACCGCTTCGTGTCATACTCTTTTTATTTTCAACAAGTGAAAAAGATACAAAGATTATATCCAAGTGGCTCACCTTTTATCTTCTCTAAGGCCTTGTCCATGAAAAATTTCTTTAAAAATATCGAAAAATATGAACCGGCGGCTGATTTCGGTCTTTATGAATACGACGATTATAATTCGAGCCACATTGAGAAATTTATTGCTTCCATCGATAAGGATTTTGATTTTGTAATGCTTGTGGAATATTTTGACCAATCTTTGGTTTATCTACGTCGTGAGTTATGTTGGTCTACCAAAGATATTCTATACGTTTCTTTAAATAAAGGTGGTTCAAAAGCTAAAATAGACTATGCTCTCTCTAAAGACGATATCAAACGAATCAAGGCCTTGCATGAAATAGACGTATCACTTTATAACCATTTCTATCGACAATTTTGGAAAAAGATAAATTCCCAATCCGTGGATTTCTTTGAAGAAGTTGCCCATTTTAAAGAAATTCTTATCATCGTTTCCAACCATTGTAAATATAGAGTATATCAGCCCGGCATTCTCAGAGTTCCTCAGTCTCCATGGTCACCAGAATTTTCAATAACCTACAAGGATTGCAGCCAATTGTTAGACTCGGAGCCAAGTTTTGTTAAGAAATTAAATTTGAAAATGAAAGATAAATATCAGAAATATAAGAGAGATGGTCATTAAAAAAAACTTAAAATTTCGATTGTAAAGTGAGCATAACATTGGAACAACTTCCAGGATCTTTGAGTAAATGGTTTGGAGACTTCGAATGTGGACACCAACGAATGCAAGGTCTCAAAATCGGGAGGGAAATTTGGATCCCAAGGTTTGTGGCCCAGCCGGACCGGATGGAAAAGTGTCTTTACTGTGTTGTAACTGTGACGAAAAAATAAAAGCTTAGAGCACGAACATGTCTAAGGAAGATCATTTTTACTCGACGTAAGATAGCAAATGTTTACAGACGGGTGTGACGGGGCTATTAGCCAAGTGAACGGAGACCGTGGACGTGATATGTCTGGACGTTGTTAGCTTGCTATTTTAAAACGTGGAATATTTTTAGTATAGTTATGACATCTGTTGTATATTGTCAGAATCGTACCACCTAATGTATATCGTATTGTCTAATGTTTGTATTATTTCAGTATTAATGGATCGGAATTTAATTATTTATTTACCTTCGATAAATCTTTATATTCATTACATTGATATCACCATTATTCTATTGCACGTCATACGCACTACCAGCGCTTGTTGGAGTATCAAAAAAGGGGGGTGGGGGTGGATGTACTCTTCAGAGCAATATTACTCCCTTTCTAAAGTGACAAAACGTATGCCCATGTATTCTACTTTAGTAATCGTCCATGGCTGAATTGTATCACTCATAAATCTGGGAGGTCTTTTAATAACAAATATTCTAGGGGTGGGGGTTTGCACTGAAGGTATCCACCCATTTGAAGTTGCTTTGTTCCAAATTTCAACTGCCTAGCTTGCAATCTCTGTCTGTGCCAGAACTTTTCGGTTTTATCCCAAACCACAATTTTAGCGATTTTCCTTTTCAAAATTCGGGTTGAACTTCAGAGTCGATTTTCTAGAATGTTTGAAACAAAAATTTCTTGTTTCGTCTGATTTTGACGTAAGGTACGATAAGCTTTTTTTGATACAAAAATTATACTATTTTAGTGTGGGGTTGAGGGGGGGGGGTGTTCGTCCACCAGACCTATACGGTCTTAAAGAGTTTATTTGCACAGGTTGGGGTAAAGACCAAAACTTCGAAAGGCTGCTGCTTGAAAACAGCCAGAGATGTAAAGTTGCAACTTGTACTGAAGGTACCCCCAGCTTCAGACGACTGACATCGCCACTGAATAATTACATCATTGTACTGTGCGCTATTCATCCGTTGAAAATGTAATCTGTAATGTTATTTTGGCAGGAAGAGGTTGGTTGTTGGCTAAGATGGATATCAAGTCTGCCTTTGCGACCTACTTTAATTAATCAATATGAATTGTAATCATTTGTAAAATTAATTTTTCCATAATCATGTTTAATTTAGCTTAAGCTGGCATTCTGAATAGTTGCATATCACATTCACAACATGCCATGTCTATCCCTCGACAGTTGGAAATCGTAAAAGAGTAGGCTTTTGCAGCTTTCACGGTAAAATTTCCCTCATTGCACACTGCATTGTGTTGTCCGTCTTCATTATTTACTAAGGAGTAGGACGTAAAACTCCATCCATTTAAAATAACACTATCGTAATGGTGAATATATATTTAATACTATACAAATTGTGATCCTTATACATATTATTTGAGCAAAGAGTTGTATACACTGTGGTACAAATTAATATAAAAAAGCGAAAATAAAACTAATTAAAAAGAAATTAATGAAGGTAGTTTTCCATTTAAAGATCACCGAGTAAAAAACGCCAGAAAGGACAAACAGTCTCTAATAAGTATTTAATAGCCATTTTGGAGGGTTGGTTTGGGGTGAATATATGTAAATAGTCCAGTACTAATAAGGTACGAAAATCATATAATTACATCAAAAATACATGTTCCTCAAATAAAGAATTTTACTTTCTATATCTACATGTAGGCCTATATATTTGTTGACTTGAGGTGAACTGTGAACACTATTACTGATTAACTTAACTATAAATTTCCAGTTTCTGAGACTAAGGTATGATTGTTCAAACTAATGATGAATCTGTCTATTTAATACAGTCCATAAAGAAATGGTCAAAATATCAACTCGTTGATCTTGAGGTAGAATAAATAGTAGGCCAAAATTTGCTGACTCTATCCCCAGCCTATGATGTTGGACTTATTACAATTGTTCCCATATATAAGATTATTCAATTAATAAAAAACCCACCCAAAACCCACATTAAAAAATAGTGTATAGAAAGCAAATCTTCAATCCGTATCAAACATATGACACATGTTTCAGATGCTAAATTAGGACAGCCTAGTTTATAGATAGGGGTTACCTTTCCAACATAGTAATATTATGTTTCTCCGTGCCTAGATAAAAACAAGCTTGTTAAATATGAAACAATATACATGTATAATGAATTATCAAATCATTCAAATAAAAAAACGCTCATTAAATCATTTTCATCAGGTAGTTTCATTGTGTATAGAAGGCAAGAGTCTAAGGACAAATATTGTGAATTGACGATTAACATAATTATGTAAAGATATCAAACGTCCCAGTGTTAAAAAAAAGTAGGCTACATAGAAAGCATTTGATACTATTGAATGTTTAAAGCATCTAAAGCACAAGATTATTATTTGAAATGGAATTTTTTGATGTTTAAAGCATCTATAAAGCATATATATAACATTAATATTTGAAGTGGAATGTTTTGATGTTTAAAGCATCTTTAAAGCATATATATAACATTATTATTTGAAGTGGAATGTTTTGATGTTTAAAGCATCTATAAAGCATATATATAACATTAATATTTGAAGTGGAATGTTTTGATGTTTAAAGCATCTATAAAGCATATATATAACATTAATATTTGAAGTGGAATGTTTTGATGTTTAAAGCATCTATAAAGCATATATATAACATTAATATTTGAAGTGGAATGTTTTGATGTTTAAAGCATCTTTAAAGCATTATTATGCAGTATTTCAATAAAAAGTTGAATGCTTTTAAGTTGTAAGAATTTGTACAAAATGATGCAAACTATTTGAAATTGTATTGAATTATCACAAATATCAAGGGCCGTTTGCAGCGCTCTTACCTCGACTAAAATCTAACTTAACAAAGTTAAGATAAACAACTTTCCTTTAATACATTTAAAATTCAAAGGTAGGCATGACTTTCATAAAGATCAATCGGTTCATACATAAAGATCGACTGAAGTCTATTTTTAGTCAAGGTAGGAGCGCCGCATACGGCCTTTAGAGTCAAGATATTTATGGCGGTATGTAGGCCTATATACAAATGAAGGCTACATGTCAATACTAATTAAAAATACAATAATGAACCAAATTTACTTCAATATTCACAAAAATTGATATCAAAAATAAAAACTCTATTTCACGACGAATATGTGAGAGGTAATATCTTTAAAAAGACAAACATTAACGTGATTGTAAAGGGTTTTCTGGCCTTGTTAATGTTATGCGTATCAGAGATACCTTTGATTTTTTGACTATTTGTAATAATCAACTATTTCGTTAAATTCCTGTGGTTCCTGTAATTCCTAAAGAGTTAACAGGAAATGACGCAGCTCCCACGAGATAATTGTAACCATTATACCACCAGTATTTATAGCTAAGATAATATTGTGACCTTATAATTACCTAGATATAAAACATCCTTCAAAACGTTAAAACAGGACAGTTAAAAAATATATCGAAAAACCAGCAGTTAAAAATACTTGACAATTTTTTTATAAATTTTAATGCCAAGAGTAGTCATTGTCATGGCACTAGCTTTTTATACAGCCCCGTCATCAGGTTAGGGTCCCCGGTGGCTGGGTCCCGTCTAATGAAAAGTTTGGCCCATCAATCGTCGCCTTTCAAAACTTTTTTCAGTTAACAGAGATTGATTAATTGACAAAAAAAAAAAAAAATAGAATTTTGGCGACTCGGAATCGTTAGAAATACGTTCTCTGTGTTTCTAGTGTTTTAAATTTCCTGGGGGTGGGGGAAAAACAGGACAAAAAATCAAGAGCCAATTCAGTGAAGTTGATTATACTGTGAGCACAAAATACTGAAAATGTGAAACATTATGTACCCATGTATTAAAGAAGTTTGTTATGTACCCATGTATTAAAGAAGTGTGTTATGTACCCATGTATTAAAGAAGTGTGTTATGTACCCATGTATTAAAGAAGTGTGTTATGTACCCATGTTTAAAGAAGTTGTAACATTTAAAATGTACCCATGTATTAAAGAAGTGTGTTATGTACCCATGTATTAAAGAAGTGTGTTATGTACCCATGTATTAAAGAAGTGTGTTAGTACCATGTATTAAAGAAGTGTGTTAGTACCCATGTATTAAAGAAGTGTGTTATGTACCCATGTATTAAGAAGTGTGTTATGTACCCATGTATTAAAGAAGTGTGTTATGTACCCATGTATTAAAGAAGTGTGTTATGTACCCATGTATTAAAGAAGTGTGTTATGTACCCATGTATTAAAGAAGTGTGTTATGTACCCATGTATTAAAGAAGTGTGTTATGTACCCATGTATTAAAGAAGTGTGTTATGTACCCATGTATTACAGAAGTGTGTTATGTACCCATGTATTAAAGAAGTGTGTTATGTACCCATGTATTAAAGAAGTGTGTTATGTACCCATGTATTAAAGAAGTGTGTTATGTACCCATGTATTAAAGAAGTGTGTTATGTACCCATGTATTAAAGAAGTGTGTTATGTACCCATGTATTAAGAAGTGTGTTATGTACCATGTATTAAAGAAGTGTGTTATTACCTGTTTAAGAAGTGTGTTATTTACCCATGTATTAAAGAAGTGTGTTATGTACCCATGTATTAAAGAAGTGTGTTATGTACCCATGTATTAAAGAAGTGTGTTATGTACCTTGTTATTAAAGAAGTGTGTTATGTACCCATGTATTAAAGAAGTGTGTTATGTACCCATGTATTAAAGAAGTGTGTTATGTACCATGTATTACAAGAAGTGTGTTTGTACCCATGTATTAAAGAAGTGTGTTATGTACCCATGTATTAAGAAGTGTGTTATGTACCCATGTATTAAGGAAGTGTGTTATGTACCCATGTATTACAGAAGTGTGTTATTTACCCATGTATTAAAGAAGTGTGTTATGTACCCATGTATTAAAGAAGTGTGTTATGTACCATGTATTACAGAAGTGTGTTATGTACCCATGTATTAAAGAAGTGTGTTATGTACCCATGTATTAAAGAAGTGTGTTATACCCATGTATTAAAGAAGTGTTTTGTACCCATGTATTAAAAGTGTGTTATGTACCCATGTATTAAAGAAGTGTGTTTGTACCATGTATTAAAGAAGTGTTGTACCCATGTATTAAAGAATGTGTTATTACCCATGTTTAAAGAAGTGTGTTACTTGTGTTAAAAGTTATTACCCATTATTAAAGAATTGTTATTACAATGTCTTGAATCTACTTAGTTGACATATGTACCCATGATATAAAGAAGTGTGTATTTATCCCATAATTACTAGTAAAAGTATTACGCCTTCCAGCTGATTTCCTGTCCTGTTTTAATAGAAACTGGTCCTGGATATATACTCTCCCCAACCTTCAGTTGCTGTAGACTGAGTTCCCCGAACGATAGTTTGACAGCATACGTCACAGTTGAATCCTGTCCCACATGAGCTGTAACAACACCCAGTACCCCCGGCAACATAACAGGGAAGTTAAAGGAGCTTGTGATTTAGGTTCAAAGGTTAAGATTCCTTCTGGTAAATTAGCCTGTTGTCCTGACAACGCTAGAATTAAATGCCATGACGACATGTAGTAACCATAGTGACTTGTAATATAGGGTTGACCGTCAGCGCCATAACCAATTCCACCAATTATACCTGCAAGGAACCAAACATGACAAAGTTTTACAGAATTCTAATATATTGAGAACCATCATTGTCTAGACCATGTGTGTGATCATATAATGAAAAAAAAATTGGGAGATCAGGAGATTTTTTTCAAAGTGTGTAGATTCAAAAACTTGTAAACATGGTTACAAGGTCGATTCCCAGCCATCTAAATTGAATACTAAATACTGACAATTTGTTTTTCTAAAGTTGTATTTCATGACTTGTCTCTAACATTACTTACACAGAATGAAAGGAAAAAGACTCCTGCTTGCTGACCCTTAAGTCTATGGTTTAACCCTAGCCTAGGTCAAGATAATATTTTTGAAATTTTTCAATCTAGTATCTACCTGTCAGTGATGTATATGGGAGGGGCTAACATAGCTAACAAGTTAACAGACTGTGCAATTTAAAGATCCCTGAACATTTGAAAAAAAAAAAGGTAGCCGTTTTGACCTGTCCTGTAAAATTTACCTCAAACTAAAGCAGAAGCAGGGTGTAAAACTCCATTTCAATGTGCAAGACTGTAGAGTGTGGATACTAAAGTTTTAGATATTTTTCCCAGATAATAATTCAACTCATTTACCTGGTACATTCCATAAATCGTTCAAAATACTTCTCATTCTATCTAAGGTCTTCTTCGCCACTCCCAGAGCTTCATCCACGTCTGTCCCTAGTCTGATCTGAGTGGATGCCCAATTAGGATTACCCATCATCCATATAGCATTATCTTGGGCAGGACCAGGGTAAGAAAATCGTCCTTAAACAACAAAGAAATTGATATAAAATCAATATTGAGAATCTCTTAAAATATGAAGCCTGTTAACAACAGATCGAGTATTCGGAAAAAACAAATTTGCAGATAAAATTGAATATTATTTTCACCTGAAAAATTATGCCAGGAGGGGCCAGGTACCTCTAGGGACCCCCGGTAACAGCACCACTGTAATAAAGGGTTATATTTACCTGTCTGTACCATCATACCATAAGGTGTATCATTATAATCTAATTCAGCATTCAGATGTTTCGAGATCTTGGTTCTATCAACTAAATCTCCAAGACCAACTGAATGGGCCAAAACCTATAATAGGAATTTAAAGCTATTTGGATTGGGCAGGTTGACTCTATTGTCCTCTTGGAGTTGAAGTTATTAAGTGAGTTTGATGCTTGTTAGCTAACCAAGGTCCAGGGTTCAATCCCTTTTGAAACTTTCGGAATTTTTGACTCAGTTTTCACATCAGTGATTTTAAGCTTGACTTTAATTGTGCATAGCCTGTAGTACACAGGGTCTCTGTTTATTGCCTCATCTAAATGACTAGATGCTTTTTCCATGTCAGTCCCTCCAACCATCACTGGGGAACTGGGTTGAAAAATCCAAAAGATTATCTCATCACTGACAGGAAGAAATAAGGTACTTTGTTTTTGAAATATACAAACCTGAGCATAAAGAGTGTCAGTCATAATGGCTCCAGGGTTAGGTATGGAGAGGTTATGTATATTGGGTGTGTAAGAATTATAATATTCTGCTGTACTGTTCCATAAATATTTATCTAAAGCTTCTACACCCTCATTATAAACAGCTCGACATTCAGCTGCAAATTCTTCATCAGCTGGTAAAACATAATCATACAATTTATATAACACTTTGGCTTGGCTAAATAAAAATATCACAAATTATAATGAATTTTTTTTTCTCTTTTCTAAACTTGCTATGTGTATGGGGGACACTGATAGCATCAATTTACACCATTCTGAAAATCAATCTGACGTTTGTAGTTCCTGCAATTCCTGCAAGACCCACAGATATCTGTAAAAAAATGGAAAAACATTGATCACATGCTCCATAACAGACATATTAAAGCATGATTGGCATAATATTGTAATATCAATTGATGTAGCTTACCCATAAATTTGGCCAGTTCTTCGGCAGCTCTCATAGCCAGAAGATGGAAAACGGAATTGTAAGCGCAAACATCATAGGCGTTCTGTCCAAGAATATCATATGTATTAACCATTCTTATCAGGGTGCCTGATCCTCTAGCTGATAGCATGTGCCATTGAGCAGCTTTCTTGGCGTAAGGATAAATTTCCTTGGTAAACTCCTGTTCATTACCCCATCTAAAACACAGACATCTCTTTGAAGTAATAATCCTCGCTTAGAATGAACATACAATTAAAGTTCTCAAGAATGGTCAATATGTGTATTGAAGATGTCAAGGACATTAGACAGAGAATGTTAAGGACATTAGACAGAGAGTGTCAAGGACATTAGACAGAGAGTGTCAAGGACAAAAGACAGAGGAAATCAAGGATATTAGACAGAGGATGGCAAGGACATTAGACAGAGAGTGTCAAGGACATTAGACAGAGGAAGTCAAGGACATTAGACAGAGGATGTCAAGGACATTAGACAGAGAGTGTCAAGGACATTAGACAGAGGATGTCAAGGACATTAGACAGGATGTCAAGGACATTAGACAGAGAGTGTCAAGGACATTAAATAGAGAGTGTCAAGGACATTAGACAGAGGATGTTAAGGATATTAGACAGGGTATGTCAAGGACAATAGACGGAGGAATTCAAGGATATTAGACAGAGAGTGTCAAGGAGATTATTAAGAGGAAGTCAAGGACATTAGACAGAGGAGTGCAAGGACATTAGACAGAGGAAGTCAAGGACATTAGACAGAGGAAGTCAAAGACATTAGACAGAGGGTGCCAAGGACATTAGACAGAGGAAGCCAAAGACAAAGGATGTCAAGGACATTAAACGACGAGTGTCAAGGACATTACACAGAAGATATGTAATAAACTAACCTGAGTAGTTCTAGAAGATATGTAATAATAAACTAACCTGAGTAGTTCTAGAAGATATGTAATAATAAACTAACCTGAGTAGTTCTAGAAGATATGTAATAAACTAACCTGAGTAGTTCTAGAAGATATGTAATAAACTAACCTGAGTAGTTCTAGAAGATATGTAATAAACTAACCTGAGTAGTTCTAGAAGATATGTAATAATAAACTAACCTGAGTAGTTCTAGAAGATATGTAATAAACTAACCTGAGTAGTTCTAGAAGATATGTAATAAACTAACCTGAGTAGTTCTAGAAGATATGTAATAAACTAACCTGAGTAGTTCTAGAAGATATGTAATAAACTAACCTGAGTAGTTCTAGAAGATATGTAATAAACTAACCTGAGTAGTTCTAGAAGATATGTAATAAACTAACCTGAGTAGTTCTAGAAGATATGTAATAAACTAACCTGAGTAGTTCTAGAAGATATGTAATAATAAACTAACCTGAGTAGTTCTAGAAGATATGTAATAAACTAACCTGAGTATTTCTAGAAGATATGTAATAAACTAACCTGAGTAGTTCTAGAAGATATGTAATAAACTAACCTGAGTAGTTCTAGAAGATATGTAATAAACTAACCTGAGTAGTTCTAGAAGATATGTAATCAAACTAACCTGAGTAGTTCTAGAAGATATGTAATAAACTAACCTGAGTAGTTCTAGAAGATATGTAACAAACTAACCTGAGTAGTTCTAGAAGATATGTAATAAACATAGAAGAAACATCTGACATGACTCTCCCACTGGGTACATCAATTTTATTACCAAAATGTTGAGTAAAACAGTTGCTCTGTAACTGTTCTGGGATCATTCCATTGAGTAACTGAGACTTGGCCCAACCCCTCATTTTATTTTTGGTTGATTCAGGCAGAAACATGATGTAAGGAATATGTCTCTCTCCATCATTGTGGACAGAATCTACAAAACAATGTCAACATTTTTATATTAATAAATGATTCTGTATTGTAGTTGGCCAAGCTGTAAATTTGACGAGATAATCGATGCAAGAACAATGTTGTGGCCAAAGGATGACTGGTAGTCTTGATCTTTTTGAACCTAAATTGAAATGCTAATAAGAACAACGCTACGAGAATGGTCAAAGACCAGCTGGTAGACAGGATCTTTATGAATCTTAGTTGTTATTCTTGTAAAATCTATACCAAGAGGTTTGACCAAGGACCAGCAGCTAGATAGGATCCTTGAGAACCTAATTTTGAATTTGTAGGGCTATAAACGGAGACAGTCATGTATAGATACACCCAATAAAACTTCATGCAGTTAAAAAAGTAAATATTTAAAGGTATACCTACCCATATTAGAACAATCATAAGCTTCCCATTGTCTCCATCTACCATCAGCAAACCACATTGCTGACCTATAATATAAATTAATATTATCAATTAAATCAATCAAATATATAGTTTATGCCCTACACTTAATTAAAAATTATCTTATATACAAACTTCTGCTATAGAAAGTAGGTCTTGAAGATAATAAAGACTAATGGCATAGCCAGCAAAATCCAAAATCTTAATTTTATTGGATCCTTCAATTATTTTTCCTTTCCTAACAATAATTCTCACAGGACCTACAGTTTTCAATGTCCAAATTTTTTACCATAAATCAATAAAAATATCATTCAGTAACTGACCTGATGTGACTTAAACTGTTAATTAAGACATCCGATAACCAAACTGGTATACTGCTCTGACCATTATCAGTCTGGTTACCAAGGAAAACTTCATGTAGTTTATTGATGGCTGATACTTGGTTGGCCATGTTGATTTTCTGACCATTCAGAATGGCCTCTGCGACGTCAACGCTACTTTTAAACAGATTTTTATACCAATTTCCGTAAACCGTTTCTCCGAAGTCCCTGTTGGGGTAGTACCAGGATAGAGTCATGGGAATCTGAACAGTTTGTCCTGCAGGTATATTAGCTTTAATTGAAATAGCACCAGTAACGTTCATGGCACCAGATCCAGTGAAGGAGAAATCGCCATTATTTGCAAAAGTGTTCCAAAGAGATTTGACATCATCATCAACGCCAAAAGTTACAGAATTCACATTCGTACATAAAGAAATATCTCCATTTGGCGGCAGATTTCCAGGCCTGTCTAAGGTTAGACAATTTAAGTTGCCCCTCCTCACCACATTCCATTTTCCTTTCAATCCAGATGATTTTGTCGTGTTGTAGCCATTGAGGTTGACTGTGGTGGAGAGGAGACAGGATTTATCGACTTCGTTAAATGTCCAAGTCTGACATGCTGACCAATCATTGCAGACGTGTAAACAATCAACGTCTGTTTCGCTGGGGGTCGAGAAATCGTAATAATTGGATTGAACTGGTGTAAATACGAAGTCTCTACCTTGTCGGTTTTCGATGCCAAACGGCAAATTGAACATGAAATTTGTGTCGACTGCTTGAGTTTTGGATGGGTTTGTGGCAGTAAAAAGAAAGGAAATGGCAGGAGTGGCTGAAGAATTCATATCGTGAAGGAAATATGTTGAAAATGCTGTCAAGGAAACATTAGATAATGGCAGACGACTATCTTCGACGATTAATTGAGAAACTGGATGTAATCCTCTATATTTAAGAGACTGTACGCCAGCTAAACTAGAAGATGGATGTGTCTGCAAAACCAACGCTATGTTCCCGTTGTCTGGGTGATTTAATTTTCTCCAAAATACATTAGCGAATTTCTTCGTTTGATAGTTTTTGAACGGTATAAATTTTAGGGTATCTTCAGTCACCTGATTTGTTGATGTACGGACACCAAAGAAAGCATTGTCAAAAACCTGAAATAAAACAGGCAAATGATCAACATAGGTCTTGCGTCACAGGCAACTGGATGTTCCGGTCTATTAATTCTGTAGTTCTGACCATTCCAACAAAGATTTGGAATATTATAAACGCTTCATCTCAAAAAGCCTGTATCGAACTTTGACAATAATTTGGTTTCACTCCAAAAGCATGAGTGGTCATCTTAGAGTCCTGACACTATTGATCTTGGTTCAAGCTTTCAGTTGAAAAATCTGTTACAACAAGTTAGGCCTACCTGTATTTTTGGGGCGCTGGATGGTGATTGGTTTATAATGGTCCATTCATGTAGACTTCCATCAGCTCTTAATTCTATACTACCGCACGATATACCTAAATAAAGTGGAAATGAACGGAAGTTACACCTACAGTGTGCAATGAGGAAATTTTTGCCTGGACAATAGCATAAGATAATTATCTCTTTTTGCAATTTCCAACTGTCGAGGGATCTTTAATGTGCAGAGCCTGTAGCACACAGGGCCTTGATTTATTGCTTTTTCAATGTCAGTCACTCTGATATGCATCACTGACAGGGGTTCTCAACCTTTGCCAGGATTGATCCCTGGATACCTACATGAATTTAAAAGGGTAAATAACAAATTACCTGATACTAACTAGAAAAATATTTCTATGTGGACCTTTTGAAAAGTATACAGAAATAACGAACCCATCCACGGGTTGAGGCTAAGGATATGAAACTAGCAATTTTAAAACTTCACCCTACCTCCTAAAGCGACTGAACTTCTTATACCAATGGGTGGAGGCTGAGTACAGTTGGCACCACAGGTCTGGTACCGATAATTAAAATGACCTGCAGACTGCCAGGTTTTGTATGGCGCCGTTACATTCTCTGCTTCTAAATAACTACATGGTTGGTTTACCCATTGATACTCGTCCGAACTTTTCACAGTGCCTTGGTTGAGATCAGCGATGGAAAATGAGGTAAATTCTAGAGGTTTCGCGGCTAGACCGAGGCCAACAATAAGCAAAATACCACTCACTGCCACTAGTGCTGTTTTCATTTTAACCAATTATCTGAGGAAAAAATATTTAATAACAGATTCACAACTTGAAGAGTTACGCAATGATATACTATATTTTCAAATATTTTTGTAAAATGGCAAAAATGGTTTTTAAATTTCTGTAGGTCTTAATAGTGTAATTTATAAAATTGGGGAAACAATGACTGAGGTCCCCATGTAAAGACTAAAAAGACCCATTTTTGACTTGACTAGCTATCAAAGTCTGTTGTTAATATAACAATAAGCTAGAGTCCAGTTAGGGCTACTATTTCATGGTCAGTTGTCCATCATTCTCTCATTGGCCTTCGTGACAAACAAATCCCTAAGACTGACAGTTGTGTAGCCTAGAAGCTTGTTTAGTCTAATGTTAAAAATTTCATCACAAAATCTGCATAAAAATCATTGAAGCGTAAGATACCAAAGACGCCTTTGTAGTTTGGACCGGCGAAAAGCCTCCCCAGCAAGTACGCCTGTGTATTAGATCAATGGAGCTTGCATTTTCTAAAACCTCATCATAGCCTAAGCCTACCAGACGGAACATTATTGCTATGCAATAAAACTGACCTAGAACTTAAGCACATTCCATGAACTCAATGAAGTAGAACTTACTTGTTACAGCATCAATTAAAGTTGTTGATAACTTCCAACAAAAACAATTTACCTGTATCATGTGATAGTCATGTGATCAAACCGGATGTTTACATTTGGTCAGAAAATAGAAACCGACTTGACACTCCGGCAGAAATCTGTTTTCTAAAATTTATCACAAGTTTCCAAATGGTTTGTCGAATTACGGATCTGGATTATTGGTAACAGTAAAAATATAACTTATTAATGTCCGGTTATCGACATTTATAGGTAATTTAGTTAGTTTATGCTCGATTTCTTTCGATAACGTACCCTTATTTTTGTAATCAAAACGTAACTAACTACTGAGCACAACGTACATTGAAAACATTTGATGGACTTTAAGTTTGCAATTCTCTCAAAGCTGTCTTTTGACTGAACATTTTCTAACCAGGATAGCCCGACTCGACTGTCCGGTATAGGCCTACCTTGTCCCAGTATTGGATCGATCCATGATAAAAAAAATGTCAACCATGCCAGTCTGAATATTGAAAAGTGTAAAAGGCCAGTTTTTCGGACTTAAAATCTCTAACGTAAAATGAAATTTACAAATGATAACATTTGTATAGGTTGTTATTATCAATGTAAATACGATCCAACGTTGTATCCTAAATAGGCCTACACTGTGAATAGACGTCGCCAGACGGCAACGAAAAAAATTATTTGCCTACAACATCGTTTAGGTTTAATTTCAGTTCGCGAAATTCCGCTGAATCTAATTAATAAAATGATTATTTAGAATTCATCTTGTTTGGTCATAGAGAACGTCAAGTTATTTGAGTTGTCCTGGAAAGTAAACAATTGAGAGAAATTAGGGACAATTCAAAAGTAGAGCAATTTGGTGGATATAATATGCCGCATTGATAGCGTTTAGTGTTACAAGTTCACTTGTTCAATATTTGTCCTTAAGACCAAGAGAGCTCAATTTTTTAGCGATTTGTGTTATTTTTTACAAACGCATATTATTTATGTATGTGATTTGAAACGTTGCTTAAATTTAAGAAGGGGTAGTGTAACCCTTATAGTTTTTCTTGTTCTATTTTTTTATTATAATTCAGGTAATGTGGCATATGACACCAAGTATAGTAGTATAACATATAGAATGAAAGGTTTTCTATAAAAAAAACTGCCTTGTCACTGTAAATGTGTATAAAACCATTAGCTCCGTGAAGTCAACACAATATATAGAAGTTTATTTAAGGTAAGGTTCAGAGATTTGATATTAATATTGTATGGTCTGATTAATATATTACCAATATGTTATATAGATTCGGGAAATATAATAACACGGGATACTCGGTTAATTAATAACACAGTGAAGTCAACCAAATTAAAACAGATAAATATATTTTATCTGTGTATAACATTTAGAAGTAGATAGAACATTAGATAACAAGAAACTCTATATTATATACTACTTCTCTAGAGATCGAGAGATCTATCATAAATATACACGTATTATTTATTTAAAGGGTTAATAGAGTTTAGATTGATCATAAAATTTGAAATTTTGTAATTTGGTCAGTAAGAGCTCTATTCATCAGTAAATATACCTGCTACCACAATTAACATGAAAAAAAAAGTAATAAAAATTCAAGAAACTAAGTAATTATCCATAAAGATACATTTGATTATTGAAAAAACGCTTAATAAATTGATAAAGTGATTATCAATAATTACTTAATTTTGTATGATTTCCAGATTTTAAGGGATTCTGTTACTTTATGACACCAGGTAAGTCCACTGATGAATATTTACTCATATTGACCATTCTTGAGAACTAAAATTTCATGTCCATTTTAAGACACAGTATCACTGTAACAAATTATATTATTATTATTTAGATATAACTATACCCCACTTTACCATTGTATGGACCAACGGAGGCACCGCCTCCTCAAGCCAAAAACTTAATATATATTCAGAAATAAGTTCATCACAATTTACGTTTTCAGAAATCTTTTTTCAGATCAAAATGACGTCTCAAGATACAATGTGGTCGTTTGGTTATGGAAGTAATATGGACGTTCAAGCCGTGGAAACAAAGAAAAAAGTCAAGATCATTGACCATACGGCTGCTATTTTAAAAGGCTGGAAGTTAGCCTTCAATCTCCCTGGAATTCCACTCGTAGAACCTTTTTATGCCAATGTTGCCCGAGGAGGTAAGTATTCAACAGTTCAAGTGATTGTAAAGAGGTTTTACAGCTATTTTTTTTGTATTTTATGTATATTTGTATCATGGCCATTGGTGATTTTTTTTTCAATTTTATTTCAATGTTTTGGTCTGTAGTTCCTGTAATAATATAATTGTCTTGCCGTATATTTTAAGTCGTCGTTGCTGTAGTAACGCCATTAAACGGTTCATTTAAATGAAATGCAAGACTCCAATAGACGTTTGACCGACAATGGTAATGGTGCAATTGATATCAGTGTACCCGATATTCGCTAAGGGTTCCCGATATTCTTTCAGTGTCCCCGATATACTCTCAGTGTCTCCGATATACTCTCAGTGTCCCCTATATACTCTCAGTGTCCCCGATATCCTCTCAGTGTCTCCGATATACTCTCAGTGTCTCCGATATACTCTCAGTGTCCCCTATATACTCTCAGTGTCCCCGATATCCTCTCAGTGTCTCCGATATACTCTCAGTGTCTCCGATATACTCTCAGTGTCCCCTATATACTCTCAGTGTCCCCGATATCCTCTCAGTGTCCCCGATATACTCTCAGTGTCCCCTATATACTCTCAGTGTCCCCGATATCCTCTCAGTGTCCCCTATATCCTCTCAGTGTCCCCTATATACTCTCAGTGTCCCCTATATCCTCTCAGTGTCCCCGATATCCTCTCAGTGTCCCCGATATCCTCTCAGTGTCCCCTATATCCTCTCAGTGTCCCCTATATACTCTCAGTGTCCCCTATATACTCTCAGTGTCCCCTATATACTCTCAGTGTCCCCTATATCCTCTCAGTGTCCCCTATATCCTCTCAGTGTCCCCTATATACTCTCAGTGTCCCCGATATCCTCTCAGTGTCCCCTATATACTCTCAGTGTCCCCTATATCCTCTCAGTGTCCCCGATATCCTCTCAGTGTCCCCTATATACTCTCAGTGTCCCCTATATACTCTCAGTGTCCCCGATATCCTCTCAGTGTCCCCTATATCCTCTCAGTGTCCCCGATATCCTCTCAGTGTCCCCGATATCCTCTCAGTGTCCCCGATATCCTCTCAGTGTCCCCGATATCCTCTCAGTGTCCCCGATATCCTCTCAGTGTCCCCGATATCTCTCAGTGTCCCCGATATACTCTCAGTGTTCCCGATATACTCTCAGTGTCCCCTATATACTCTCAGTGTCCCCGATATACTCTCAGTGGCTTCGATATACTCTCAGAGTCCCCAATATACTCTCAGTGTCCCCGATATACAATAGAAAATGAAGAAAACCTCTTACAATCACATTAGATAAAATACTTCTCGGACTTCATTTGACAAAAATGGATTGCTCCTTTGAGTGAATCTGACAATCATTCGACCATGAACCTTGCTGTATATTAGCCCAAAAGACTATTTCAATGTATCGGACATCTCTTGTTAAATTTCAGATGCGACAGATGAAGTTCACGGTGTTGCGTTTTGTATGACGAAAGATTCAATTGAGGAAATGGACAGGGTAGAATCTGGATACGACAAAGCGCAGGTTACTCTTGAAGCTTACGATGGTCGCAAACTAGATGGTTTTGTCTACGTCAATAAACAGTCCGCAGACTCCACAGAAACTCACCAGCCGTCCAGTCGATATGTTGGGGTTCTTGTGAAAGGTGCCAGACAAGCAGGTCTTAGTAAATCGTACATAGAAAATCTAGAAAAGGTAACTATTTTTTTTTACGTTTGAATGTTTCAAATGAAGGATGGCACAGGAACTGTTCAAGTGAAGCCCAAAGAACAGGTTCTTTGAATTCTGGATTCTCGTAAAACGAATACAGTATATGCAAGCCAAAGCATGGTTCGAACTTGTACGATCTCCCGCAACTTTATCGTGTCCAAACCACGTCCTAATTCGTCACACTTCGTTACATAACCCGCATTGTGATACGATGTGCCAACCCATGAAATGGAAGGCATCAAAGCACGGTCTAAACTCGAGAGAGGGTGGGTCTTTCCATTACATTACATTCGGTTTTTATGTATGCCGGTAAGGTTGGAAATGAAATGAACATGAATGGAGTTTTACGTCCTACTCTTCTGCACCTTATGGGCCATTAAGGTTGGAGGAAATATGGCACTTTAATATTATTTATGAAGCACACGTTCCATTAGATTTATTTCTACTTTCAGACGAAAGTCTACCAACCATCGGCAGAAACATTGAAACTTCGAGAATCTTTACCCAAACCAGACGATCTTCCAGCCATAACTGTAGAAGAACTAGCAAAACATGACGGAAAAAATGAGAAATTTCCAATAAGGATTGCAGTTTTAGGTTATGTGATGCAACCGACAAGATCTTGGTTCGGAACCCATCGCGGCAGGGAAAGAACCACGCGTTTTTTAATGCAATACCATGGTCTGCCGTTGGATGATAACGAGGATTATGGAAGACCGCCTTACCCTCTTGTAAATTCGTTGACTGCTGATGAAAAAGAATATATTTCAAGGTGGATGGACCATTATTTATCTAGTTCGAACGGAAAGGCGGTTGGTTATGTCAAAGAATTCAGAGAGCAACAGAATTCTGGTCAGACCGATTACCAGTTGCCCAGATAGATGGGGTATTAGACATAATTTATTGTAGAGCTGTTTTAGGTGTTTAGATAGGGTAGAAGTAGAAGGTTTCACGAGGAGTTACTCTGATCAGTTATATCTTCATCGGTTCAGGGCTCAAATACAAAACCTACGGCACTTCCGGTTATGAGATATGTACGGAAGCTGTCTTATGCACACAACTAGTTGTGTTTCGGCAACATTGTCTGCTACTAATAGCTAGGTCAAGAAACTCAAACTGAATGTGGTTTAAGATTGAAAATTTTTAAGGATTGTTGAATTAAAACACAATGTTGTGCTGTTCTCTTGAAAGGTTCCCCATCCTTTTGGGACCAAGCTGTTTTAACCTGGTACCTTGCTGGCCAATAGAAAGATGAAAGACCTAAGAAAGAACAATCAACATTATCCTCTCTTGTACTCCTTAGGGTGATCTTTGGGTGTCAACTATAGGCGTTAGCAAAAAACACTGTGAATTGAAGGGTGTTTCTTGGAAAGTGTTCAATGGTAGGTGTTTGATGGCCTTTGTTGTAGTATGTGTGCCTACCTAACAGTCAGAACTGGATGTCAAAATGAAATAAATAACAAGCTATATAAAAGACAAACAATGTTGACCTTTTTAAATATCATAACATAAATAACATATATTTTATAATAACAGAATATTCTTTATAATAAATAGAGTTATCTTAACAATTTATACTGAACACCACCCAAGGACCAGCTGGTAGAAAGGATCCCTGTCACAGGGACTTGTGAACCTAAGTTGTTATCCTTATAAGATCAATGCCAAAAGGTTTGGCCAAGGACCAGCTGGTAGAAAGGATCCCTGTCACAGTGGACTTGTGAACCTAAGTTGTTATCCTTATAAGATCAATGCCAAGAAGTTTGGCCAAGGACCAGCTAGTAGAAAGGATCACTGTTAAAGGTGGACTTGTGAACCAAAGTTGTTATCCTTGTAAAATTTAGTTGTTTCTTTAGAGTACTGAAGCAAGATAATTAGTGTGTTAATTCTAATCAACAGAGCTTTTTTAATTGCCATGTCATTTCCTTGACTCATAATTGTTTTAGGGATTTGCCACTGTTCATAATCATTCAGCCCTAATAATCTGAATTTGAAGCTTAATGGCATCAAGTTATTTTTTTTAAATAGCAGACAAGACTAGAGCACAGCCTCGGAGATGGATTTAAAATTCATAATTGAAAAAAAGACACAGCTAAAGCTAAGTGTCAATTCAAAAGGTAATTATAATGCTACAGCTTTGGCAGTTATTTGTTCGTTTGATGACATACAATTTCATTTCAAGTTTTTACAGCTCCATTGGTGGTGGTGGGGAAAGTTTCAGTTGAAAACTCTCATGATTAAATATGGTGGATTTGGTCCGTGAATAATCAGAGCGTGATTTGTCTGGTTTAGATAATTCTGTCATTATCGCAAACTGAAATAGAACAAAAAATATAATTAAAGCACAGCAATTTAGATATACAGTGTCCTCTGCGTTAACTGACTGGGGCAGCAAAATAATGTTAGATTCGCCAGAGTGTTACAATACTCAGACAGTAGTACTGTACTTAAGAATAAAACTTTGGTTATATTCACATTATTGGTGTGCAACCGCAATAGATCAGGTGACCAATGTATCTCTTTCAAAATTTTATCAAACTAATCATTTCAATCAGTTATATGAATTTACCACAAATATTAGATCATGTCATTGTCTACGTCATAGTATCATGTGACAAACTACAGTTTATCAGGAAAAAACATTAATTTGCTTCACTGGTTCATTGATGTGAGTGACTGTAACAAGGGGTAACAAGGTGAGCTAAACAAAATACGGAAACTTAAAATTTTGTTAAACAAAGCCAAAATAACATAACATACCAATAAAACAATAGAAAATACATACTCTAGATTTAGTCTTCATGGATTTTCGAATGTACTCAAAATCTTGGGCATGCTGTGGATCCATCAGGTTCTGAAAGTAATGATGGATCAGAATGTATGGATGTAAAAAACAAACAGGATATCTAAAACCTATTAGAATTATGGCAGCATAAGATTAGCATAATTTGGAAGTTCGACTTTGGAACAACATTCAATATATTTTTCGGAATCTGATGAGAGGGACATGAGTAATTTACCAATGTTAACGGGTTTCTACTGCTTTTATATGCTGTCTACCGATAACATACCTAATTCTACCGAATTATTTTCTGTACTCGTCCGATTTCTGTTTACCACAAATCAATAAAACACCTCTGGGCGACAAAATTTTTCTAAGCAGGCCACAGGCTATTGCTTTAAGGTGTGAATTCATAAAACTTTTGCAAAAGGGAGGGCTAGCCTCTTTTCTGGAAATGGTGCTATGGCTACTGTAAGAGTTGGGTAAGGTATGAGACTGATCACTGAACTAGAACCCTATATTGTCTAATGTTCCTACCTCTTTTGGTTTTTGAGACGACGTCTGGTTAGCCTGAGGATTAGAAAGGTATCGGTGAAAACGTGTACTCTGCAACCTGCCAGACTTCCGAGCGTTATTACACGTAAAACACACCCACGTCTCAAAACCATCTATTACATGGATTGATCCCACAGAACGTAAACATTGTACATGGTAACTATGACAACACCTGATAAGGTAAAAATTAAAAACGTTAGTTTGTTTCAAATCACTGAACTTTTGAGTAAAGATAAAATTATGTATTGATAATTAATTCTGTCTTCTGATTGGTTTAATCATATCTTTACAGTGAACACAATATATTGGAAAATTACTTCTGATTCACATGATATGTATTACTGAGAAAAATATTTGAACAATCTAAAACATATACAAAATCTTCATTTAAATCATCTTAGCCGTTTTAGTTGGTCATTGACAAGTTTAATTTGTATAAACATCTTCACTCTTATTCGGTTATTCTTAATGGGTACAGATTATCCAGGAATGATCAATACCAAGAGGTTTAGCCAAGAAACAGCTGGTAGAAAGGATCCTTGTTGACCTTAGTTGTATTGCTTTCTTTTAACTGATATCACAGAGATTTCATACAAGAACAAATTTTAAAAGGAATACCAAACACACTTTCTTAGAGCCTAAAAACTTGGCAGAATTATACTTTTTGACAAAAAAAAGAACAAAAATAAAGCTTTACTAATCAAGAAAATTTTTAACCACTGACTGACTGACTGACATTGTGCAATGAGGTAAACAAATAACACTCACCTAAAGACAATGACATTATCTGAATCTGTAGAGTTTGTAAATGATCTATCACACAACTGACAGTTCTCTCCCCTTGGTACGAACCCTCTATTAGCTGCCTTCGTTAAGTTTCTCATGTGAACGTGTAGATCGTGATTCAGCAGATTTTTACAAGTCTTCATTAGAGTCTGCAATTATTATAATAGATAGAGAGATAATATTAATTAAAATAATTATAGAGATAATATTAATTAAAATAATTATAGAGATAATATTAATTAAAATAATTATAGAGATAATATTAATTAAAATAATTGTAGAGATAATATTAATTAAAATAATTGTAGAGATAATATTAATTAAAATAATTATAGAGATAATATTAATTAAAATAATTATAGAGATAATATTAATTAAAATAATTGTAGAGATGATATAATATTAATTAAAATAATTATAGAGATAATATTAATTAAAATAATTGTAGAGATGATATAATATTAATTAAAATAATTATAGAGATAATATTAATTAAAATAATTATAGAGATAATATTAATTAAAATAATTGTAGAGATGATATAATATTAATTAAAATAATTATAGAGATAATATTAATTAAAATAATTGTAGAGATGATATAATATTAATTAAAATAATTATAGAGATAATATTAATTAAATAATTATAGAGATAATATTAATTAAAATAATTATAGAGATAATATTAATTAAAATAATTATAGAGATGATATTAATTAAAATAATTATAGAGATAATATTAATTAAAATAATTGTAGAGATAATATTAATTAAAATAATTGTAGAGATAATATTAATTAAAATAATTATAGAGATAATATTAATTAAAATAATTATAGAGATAATATTAATTAAAATAATTATAGAGATAATATTAATTAAAATAATTGTAGAGATAATATTAATTAAAAAACAAATTGTGTATTCAAATTTTTCATCAATTTTCTTAACCTTTACCCATGTCTCTTGAGTCTAAGATGAAAGTTTATTTTTACCTGTTCATAATTATAGTTGTCTAACATCCCAATAATCAATTCTTTTACTTCGCCAAATTTACCAGTGTTATAGGCTGGGTCCTAAAATTAATTTATCAATTATAAATCATGTAAGAGATATAGGCCTTGACTGTAACTTGATTATCTTCAAGCACCTAGCTCACAATTTATCACTCTTATAACATACCAGATATATAACTCTTCTCTTGAATATCTCATAGCCACCATTGGGGGTGCCAGCATCTGAGACTGAGGGTATAAATAGTGGGCAGAGACTTAAAGGCGGGACAACTGTAGAGGTTGAAATGAATGCAAGCACCATAATAGCAAGCTTTTCATTGAACAACTGACTGGGTTCTCCCTAACAAAAAATTGCAAAAATTTGGCATCATACTGTATTTGTTAACTGCTTGGATGTTTCCTACTAGCCAGCAGTAACTGTTATATTCAGTAGTTACAATTCCATGTTGCTATGGTAATACTTTTTATAAATCAGTCTTGTTTGAGGAGTCCCCTATTATACAATCATTGCTCCTGCTTTTGTCATAATTTCAACGTGATTGATTTTTAGTTTAATGAATCATTTTGGTTGTATGGACTCTAATACAAACCTGGACTATTTTCTGTAGAATTGCCGGCGGAGAAATATATCCCATCATACTGTTCAAAACATGGCGGGTCATCTCTTTAAAATCTACAAAATATCAACGAAAAATCTGGATAAAGACTTTGAAATCTTATGGACAGATTCTCAGAATTTGAAGAACCACAAAACAAAAACAGCATTGTAAGTTTAGATTTCAACTTTCAGATTGTTTTTATTTGTGTTTGTTATCTTAATCTAGGTAACATGGACAGATAAGAATAGGGGAGTACAGGATGAGAAATCAGAGTTAATTTAAATAGGACAGAAGGCTAAACTAGATCAAATAGCATGAGATATTTCAATATGGTGATGTTCAATATTCAAATATCATTTAAAGGGATAATAGGCGTTAGAACGAAGATAAAATTTTAAGTTCACTCAAATTTGGACAATAACAGTATATATCCATCAGTGGACTTACCTATACATCGAAATCCCTCTAAAATCCGATAAATCCCCAAAATAAAGTAGTTAATCATAAAACGCTTGAGCCATCCATCAAGCGATTTTTAAATCGTGTAAATATAAAGGGAAGTAACTCTAACATGTGAGTTTTCACGCGTCCTTGACCCCTACTGTTGAATTCCACAATGATGTTTTAGCGTTGATTTACCAGACGCTTTTATTCTCAAACTGAATGGAATCGTCGCTGGCTCACTTTTTTTTAAAATTCCGAATATATTTTTATTGTGGCTTTTTAAAATTTGGTAAAGTGTGGGATGCATACTTATTTAACTAATAGTCAATATGAAACACAAATATAAGCCGTAGGACGAGTGTATTCTAACGCCTATTATCCCTTTAAATCAGATATGAATCGACCTTAAAATACCTTCTAGAATCTGTTTATCCACATGGTCTTTCAACTTTCTCAAAGGTGACATGATGGCTTCTAATAATGGGAACCATAGAGACTGAAATATAGAATTAAAAACATCTATTTATATTAGATGATATGATGTCACTTAGAAAGTGTTGCAACAATATTTTCGTTATTGGGATAACACTTTCTTGGTATAGCACAGATTCTAGTGCTGAAAATTGGCTGAGACCTGAACCAGTGATCTCAGAGTCAGGCACCTAATCGCAAGCAATACATGTCAACCGTCTATTTATATTGACTGTACATTATTTAATATTCGACAGTATATGATTGTCATTGTGGTCTGCATTAGTCCCTTCTCTAAAGGAGTTACTTTCCTTTAGGTCATACAGAGTTGCTCGCTCTTGTGATCATGTGACAAGAAGAAAGCTGGCCTTAGATGAGAGTATTTTTCATCCCCCTATCCTCAAAATCTTACAATTTTTTTGGTCTTGAGTTTGGTATTTTTCATTAAGTTTACACTTAAGGTTTTTTAAATAAAAGAGGGGGAAGAGGCTGATCTCTGTAAATAACTTACCTCTCTGCCACTTTCATTCATTTTCCCGGAGTTTCTCTGGCAGAGTTGTATAATGACGAGTAATACAGCTTCTACTTCAGCAAATAAAACTTTACTATCTATAGAACAATGTTATATCACAATTAAACTGAATGAACTTACTACAGTATATCCTGCTCACACAGACCACCTTTATTAAGAGCCTACCTTCAATAAGCGACCACAATAAAGATCCCTCTAACCTTCCCCTATGTATATATTGTAGACTTATATCCTGCTCACACGACCACCTTTATTAAGAGCCCACCTTCAATAAACGACCACAATAAATTCCCCCGTACGAGTTTTCAATGTAATTATCGACTAATAAGCGACCACCTTCATTACGCGACCAGCGACCGTGTATTTATACTCCTATGTTATCAGGACTCGGACCACTAAAACATTTTATGCTAATGATTGTATACGAATTGAGTCCGTTCTATTTTTAGAAATCCTCTTTCTCCCTTCCTTTGGGGGTGTTTGCATGCCCATTTTGGACTAATTTTTGGTCTAGATTTGAAATTTGATGTCTGAAATTGCATTTTCTTTCAGAATTTCTGAGATAATGAGAAATTTAATTGGCGGAAGGTTATTTCTAAAATTAGTGGTTTTGTGTGCAGTGACAGTCAAGCGGATGTTGATAAAATGTAGTGGTTTACTTTCATTTTGTTTAGTTCAAAATTTTCATGGTCATTGCGTGGCAAATAAAATTTGTCACGCTTTGTTTTCGTTCGGATTATTTTTTTTTTTTTTTTTTTTTTTTTTTTTTTGGGAAGCTCGCTAGCCCAAACGGAAAAAGATAGACTATTTCTGTTTTCACCAATGGTTTTTGTATGGGCTGGAATCAAAAATGAATATCTAACATGAAATTTTCGCTAAACCGAAAGTGGCTAATTGCATAATATGCAAATAAGATTTCAAGCTAGCTCGGGCCCTAATAGTCGCATCGGTCTGAAATTTACAGGATATAGATAAATCGGCAGCGCAATTAAAACTACATCATCAAAATTTTTTAATCACTTCCGGTTTGGGCGTGGGGACTTCCGGTTTTTTCGTCTCATGTCGGGCGACCCTGCTTCCGATGTAATTCAAGATTCTAAACAAAATCAGTATATTTTAGCTATACTAAATGATTTTAATCCCCTGAGATGAAGAAAAATTAAATTGAATGTTGCGCATGCGCAGTTTTCAAAAATGGCAAATTTTCTTAAAAATTTAATAAGTCCGCCAATTATTAACCGATTTTTATGATTTTGGTGTTTATCGAAACCTTGATACTTTATCTAAAAAATGTTGAGAACAGAATTTTGATTTTCGAATTTGAATTTTTTTTATGCCCGTTCGAATTTTTCTAAAATTTAAAACTCTATATCTCGTGACCTTGACCTTAAATGACCTTGACATTTGAGATGTAGAATGTCCTTGACCTCAGCTGTCTATAGATGTGCTGATATTGCATGACAAATATTAACTTCCGGTTTTATAGCCAACCGAAATCTGACTATTTTGCAATTTTGGATGGTTAGGTTACACTTTCGGGCTCTAATGTTCGGATCGCTCTGAAATTTACAGGATATAGATAGATACGCAACACAATTAAAAATATATCATCAAAATTTTTTGATCACTTCCGGTTTGGGCGTGGGGACTTCCGTTTTTTTTTATCTCATTTCAGGCGACCCTACATCCCGTATAATTCAAGAATGTAAGCAAAAACAGTACATTAGCTATACAAAATAATTTGCATCCCTCGAGAAGAAAAAAATTCCAATTGCTAATAAAATTTATTTATTTTTTTGTAAAATTTGTGCATACAAATTCAAAAAATATCTCTTTATAAAGCTGTGAATTAGCAAATTATCACATAGCTTGAATTTTCTCTCTATGTTAATTACAACCAAAGTTACAAAATAATGTTTAAATTTGAATATAGAGAGTTTAAATTTCATGACAAATTGACATCTTACTACCTACTTAAATTTTAGTTTGAAATTTATGTAAATATCCTACCGAAATCTTAGACATGTACAAAAATCTAATAAGGAACTGATAGTAGAAACTTATAGTAGAAAAAATTGCCTATATAGCGGAAAGTTTACGCTTACAATTGTAGGCTGAAAAGTACCGGAATTGAAAGCTAGCAGGTTAGAAGTTTCAAAATGTTCGAAATCCATGGGATAACGCACAGTTGCCACGCTCGGAGCTGTTCACAGTTCTAGTGTTATATTGGATTTTTGTACAGAAACCAAGTATTGGCCTGGCTTTCATGTGGCATATAAGAAAGTTTTCAACGAGATTTCTGGAAAAAGTTCTAGAAGGTTGAATTTTGTGATTTAACATGGAAATAGATGGCAAATGAATTAGCGGACTAAGTCCATCACAATGACTCAATTAAAGCAACTGTGACACTTCTAATTATCTCCCTTAACAAAGACCACCTTCACACGTCGGAAAATTTCCAAAGACAAAGTAATGACTTACTAATTGTTTGTTCTGTTGATTGGACACTTTGAGTGAATATCTTCAGTTTATGTTGAACACTCTGGAAACAAAATGCATAAATTCAGTTATCACATTAAAACTGACTGGTTTTACAATGTCTTGGGATCAAATTTCCTGTCATAGTGTTTTATTTTATGCTTTTCAACATTCAATAAACTTCAAAAGTCTTTATAAAATTGAAAATTTCAAACTGACGTGCTTGGCAATTA
Organism: Nipponacmea schrenckii; assembly: GCA_030562195.1. Taxonomy (NCBI): domain Eukaryota; kingdom Metazoa; phylum Mollusca; class Gastropoda; family Lottiidae; genus Nipponacmea; species Nipponacmea schrenckii. Next base: position 1,945,588 of record CM060199.1, read on the forward strand.
GACATCCTGAGTTTAAATCTTTCTGAAGGTGAGAAAAATTGTAACAAAAGGAACTTGAAAATCATTCAGTGTCAGATTTCCACCTCTTTCATCATGTCCAATATTAAAATAGGAATTATTTAGTCCAACTCCATGCTCTTGAATACATTCCCAAAACACAGTTTTATTTGGGACAAAATGTAGATAAAATACTAGAAATAAAAGAAGTATATTTACCTCCAACATAATCCTAAAGGCACCATGTATATCTCCTGCCTTTTCCAGTAAATAGGCCGTCGCCTCGGATACCTTATACTCACGGCAAATCTAAATTTAGAAAAATTATCTTAAAAATATGCGTCAATGAGATTCCTCAAATTCACAAAACTTCTATTGTGTTTTTTACGACAAAGAATGGTAATTATGACTTGGTTTGTAGTTGGTAACCTTCTTGGAAATTTAGAATGGAGGTAAAACTCCATTTATTTTCATTTCAATATCGTTAACTCAGAAACTTGAGTTGATCGAGAAACCACGCCCTTCCCAACATTGTTACTTAAAATCCTAATTGCATTAAGGTGACAATAAGCTCTGTGCTCTTTAGGACCCTAGTCTGAAGTGAGTATTTTTGAGAGGGGTAGAAAACAAGTTAACAATGTTGATAAAGAGTGTTCACCCACCCTGATGTGAACCATAATGACACTACATCAGAGCCAACCAGTTAAATTGAAGAATGAGACTACTGTATATAGGAAGTGAAGAGTGTTAATTAATGATTGCTTAATGGTCGAAAGTTTGTCAATAAGTCTAATAATGACCGTTGACGAGGACCGAAGGTCCGAGTTATACGGTCATTATTAGACGCATTGACAAACTTGAGATCCATTAACCAACTTAAAATACAGATTAACAAAAAAACAGCTCACTATAAACTCACTAGAGTTTTATTTACAAACAAACCTGAAATCAAAACGTTTAAGCCCTTTAGTACAAGAATCATCCATATTCAGACTATGTGTCAATAACAATGAACCAACCAATATGGCAGCACCTAGTGTTTCGAAAAAAGTTTCATTGTTGATTCTTTAATACTTATATAAATCAAAAGTAAAGATGTCTTAATGAATGGGAAAACTTTGTTAGTTTGTCTAATAATTCCCGAATTAACTCATAATCGGCCTAATTACGTTGGAAATATCTAGCTAACATCTACCAGAACTATCCATAAAACACAGATGGACCTTCCTGTGTCCACATAACGTTAAATAAATTATGAATGCACGAAATAACAATGAAAAAAACGCATAATTTATCAATTGGTTAGCTTATTTGACAAGATTTGAAATACAACTTTAAACGATGCTGACAGATTTCGACCTAATGAATAATTAATTATCTTTTTCATTTGAAAGTAAGGATTTGAATATAAACTTTAAGTTTTAATTGGACGTAACATTGAACACTATACATTGAAACCTGGATTAGTTCTGTGAATAAAGAATGAGTGAATTTAATGTGAGTAGTTGTCAGACTAATCCCCATTCGTTATGGGCAAGTGGCTGATATTTAGAGTCCAATATTGACTTTAATATTGGACTCTTGGCCACTTGCCAGTACCAATATGTTGGATATTGGTACGCAAAAAACAAAGGGTGACATCACATCTGTATTTTAATCATTGCTATAATCAACAGTGCTTAATTAGAAGTATATTTGTGACTAGTAATATAACAGAGGTTTTAATAGGTTTATACAATCTGATCTGATGTAAAATACATGGTAGAAATTAACTCTAAGACATCTACCATGTGATCAAGAGTCATAAAGTTATTGATAACTCTACTATAATAGCTATAAAATATAAGATGTCCAGTGCTTGAATAAAGACAGTTTGTAGATTTAGTGGAAGTTCAGGACTGCAAGACTTGTTTTACTAATATAGGACTTATTAAAGGTTATTAAGGGTAAAACAATGCGTATTATACTCTGAAATATACAATATACTTACAGCTAGTGTTTCCTCAAGTCTATAACCTTCTGTAGCCTTAATAAAATTATAAACATCCGCTGGTCGATACTGACACATCAGTGAGATATATTTCTCAACAATTTCAGCTTCAATATTGACTTGTTTATCAGGGTTGATAGCACTACCTTGAGCATCTCTAAAATACAGTAATACAGTGATGTTTTGACAGTGTTAGCCCTCCACTTTCAAACTTGTTATCAATTCAAAATATGAAATAATTGCTTATGGCCCCTTTGACAACACTGTGGCACCTTTAATATTTCCTGAAAAAGCCACCTGATTTAGCCAGGTTACAAAGCTTACCTGTAGGACATGACACCTTGTAAAAACTCGAATAATAATGTCGGTTTAGATGATAGTTTGTGTACGATATCTTTAAGATTGCTCGCTAGGCTGGTAATGACAGTATGGGCTGCCTGTTTACAATCAATTGATACCAAATCTTCTAAACTTTTCAACGCCTCCTTTCTCACACTGTCCTTCTCACTCTCTGTTCTATCACTGTCCATTATACTGGTGATATAGTTGAAGGCATGGTACTGAAATGAATGAATGAATGAATGTGTGGACCAATGACTGAATGAATGAAATGATGAATGCATTTCTTACAACGTGGAATGGATGATTGAATAAAGTCCTTTATGTTATATAAGGATGGAGCATCAAGGCTCTGTTTTCCCCTGTCAGTAATGCACGTCGGAGAAGCTGACATGGAAAAAGCTTCCAGTAGTTTTGATTGGACAATAAACCAAGACCCAGTGTGCTACAGGCTGTGCACATAAAAGATCCCTCAACAGTTAGAAATCACAAAAAGAGTAGGCTAATGCCGCTGTCCTGGTAAGGTTTCATATGGTATTCCTTGTCGTTTACCCTTAAGGTACAGAAGAGTAGGATGTAAAACTCCATACATTTCATTTATTCCACTATTCCTACTACACTATTCATCAAAGAACCTTTATTTATAAAGCACTAATTAAATCACACCATAAAATATAAACACTGGTAGTAACTTACTCGTCTTGAAGGGTCCTGTAAATAGCATGACAATATCTTATCATACTCTCTTCTCTTCTCATATAAATATTCACAAACACGGTAGCTAGAAATAGAGGATATCATTTGAATATACAGGGTGTTGGAAGTTGGAACCAATGATTAGTGTCGGAATTCAGATATAACAGAATGTCAAAACACTCTGAGTATTTTAAACAGGGATAAGAAGGAACTAATTCGGGACCAGAAAATGATTTCAGGATACTCAGATGCCAGAATACAATTTAAATACTTCAAAATTTGGTTCCAATTTGAACTCTAGGGGTATCTCTGGTGGTGCATTGCTAGAAAATTCACACTTTAGCGTTTTCAGCTTGTCTGGGGTGATCTCTGGGGGGAGGGGGCCCTTGGGGGTGTAGTTTTGATAATATTATAGTCTATAACTAAGAATGATGTAAGAAAACTCACAATTTAGCGTTTTCAGCCAGTCTTAGTAATTTATCTTCATTAAACTGTTTGAGACCCCCAGCATGTATCAGTTCCATTAGAGCTTGTTGTCGTTCTTCATGACGAGATTCATCTTCTGGGTTCGACAAGAATTCCAACACCTGAATATTTCAAAAATATAAAAACATTTTATTATTAGGAATTTTATAGTGGTACAAAAGTATAAACTTATTTACTCTTTAGACAAAAATGAATCTGGACCCTTGCAATTTTAATGCATTTGAGGGAGGCGCTATTGCTCAGGGGGTTAAACGCTTGCTCACTAACCTGAGGATTTTTCAGCCCCTTTTACCCATATCAGTGATGCTGGTCTGAGAGACTGACATGGAAAAAGCAACTAGTCGTTAGGACGAGACCACAAACCAAGCTGGACGTTGCTCGTTTTCATTATCCCATAAGAAGCCGAAGAGTCATTTCATTTCTAATGTATTTGACTGATATCATCTATTGTATGTACAGTAAAACCTGGATTATCCGGTATGCATCGGGACCGCCCGAAAATGCCGGTTTAGACAGGTTCTGGTCTGGCCAGGTTTTATGTAAAAGAAGGGGAGATAATCATGATTTCCGGATGTGGAAATAGGAGTTGAAGATAAAGGGGTATAACTCTGTATTTAGACGCGTTCTCCTCCAAAAAATGATTTAAATAAAAGTCTTTCTTTTTAATAATATCCCCGACAGTGCTCCTACCTATTCCATACTTATCGCTTAGTTCTTTTTGTGTGAGTTTTGGAATTTTCTCGGAGTCTTTGATCAAGTCGACCTTCCGACCTAAAGTTAATTCAATCACATACATTTGGCTGACGGAGTTCTAGAATTTTCTGAGGGACGTTTTTTCCGGGTAGACATATTGCCATATGAAATTTTACACCCCATATTTAACCTAAAAATTCGGGCTTGGGTGTTATCAAATTTACTGTATAACAGTTAACGTTTAAGGATTAAAATTTCATATCAATCACGTGAACAATAACCGCCGTCTGAGACAATTCTATTTTTGTCACAATCCACATTCATTCTTCTTAATTATCAATTGACATCTAATTAGGATATCTATTGTATAATGTTCTAATCATTATTTTATTTAACACGAAATCACATGACCGATGTTGGTGAATAGCTTTTGATGCCGGTTTGTGCAGGTGAAATATAGTTGATTCTGTCATTCGGGACCGACGATTGATGCCAGTGCCGATGTATAGAGGTTGCCGGACCGTAGAATTGTGCCGGTTTGAACAGGATTCCGGTATATCCAGGTTCCGGATAATCCAGGTTTTACTGTATATAAGTTTATCTGGTAGGGCTAGAATCAGGTATTACTTAATTGAACAGATTCACCCCACATCTATCAAAACCACTTCAGGTTGATCTCATTCTGTATTATATTATAACATCTCAGAGAAAATTCTTTCAGAACAGTGACCTAACATGTTTGATAAAAAACTATATACCTGTTCAAACAACACTCTATTCACAACTATAGTATTTTCATGTCTAGCCATCTGTCTTGCCAGGAATGTAAACAATACACCAACTTGGGTAGGCTGAAAAAATTATAGACTCATGTTCATAGCAGTGTACAACTAGGAAAAGAAACGAAAAAAACAACCACTTTTAACACTTAGATTCAAGAAAAGTTCACCAGCTGGTAATTTACATGGAAAACAACCAGGGTTCTGTCTAGCAGCTGGTAATGTACATGGAAAACAACCAGGGTCCTGTCTACCAGTTGGTAATTTACATGGGAAACAACTAGGATTCTGTCTTCCAGCTGGTAATTTACATGGAAAACAACTAGGATTCTGTCTTCCAGCTGGTAATTTACATGGAAAACAACTAGGATTCTGTCTTCCAGCTGGTAATTTACATGGGAAACAACCAGGGTTCTGTCTAGCAGCCGGTAATGTACATGGAAAACAACCAGGATCCTGTCTTCCAGCTGCTAATGTACATGGAGAAAAAACCAGGATCCAGTCTTCCAGCTGGTAATTTTCATGGTTCTTGTCCAAACCTCTTGGCTTTGATCTTGACTAGATTATATGTACCTATTTACAGCTGGATAGATGAACAATCAAATCACCCTTTTTTAACATCTTATGCGACAAAGTTACACAATTATCTCCAACATTTTAGACAAGTCTGTATAAACCAGATCTTGGGATATAAAATGATAGTTTTATATGCCTCTACTCTGTTTCTCTAATAGGAATATTTCACAGTATTTAGGTCAAGTGAGTAATTCAAACTGGACAACTTACAGTAAAACCAACACTTTCTACCATAATCTTCAATAAAATATCAACCAATCTCTGGCGCTTCTGAACTCTGGAAAACAAATCAAAATAGAATAAATAACATCAAGTATAGCTCTAGCAATTAATCAAAAGTTGCTGAATCCAATTTGATATTAGGAATGTCTTCTTTAAGTGGCATTTAGTAACTGGGTAATAATTAACTTTCATATTACACAATTATATGCATAACAATGTATCAATTACTTTAATAAATAACTTAGGACGTTTCGACGAAGGTACTTCCGTCTTTATCAAGCAATGGTTATTATTGCTTGATAAAGACGGAAGTACCTTCGTCGAAACGTCGCAAGTTATTTATGAAAGTAATTGATATCCATATACATGTAATTGTGTCAAGTTAAGAAATTAGGAACAGTAACTCATTATGTGTACTCTGTGTCTATCCTAAAGGTGTCATGATTTTAGGGCTTTATCACTGATAATGAAAATATGAAAATGAATTATTTATTTACCCTTGTTCTGTGTTAAATTCAGATTCTTCAAATGCCTAAAAAGATAAAACTAAATGCATTGTTGTTGTCAACCCCTCCAACCTGTATCACTGATAAGGAAAGCCAGGTTAAAAAATCTGAAAGCTCATCTCAACCTTTGCTAGAATTAAATCCTGGACCCTCAGGTTAGTGAGTAAGCGTCTAACTCACTGAACCAAACGTTAACATGTGAGGACATTTTAATAGATCATAGAAGGGCTGAAATACCCCCAAAAATTATCTTGAAATTATGTTTCAAATGATAAAGAAAAGGGTGTGAGAATGATCAGAGGTGACCTACCAGTGCCAGAACATTCAAGAATTCTCTCGTATCGAATTGTAATAATGTTCTGAGATGAGGATACGTGGGTTCCTCTTCTCCAGGTTTCTTGGTATGAAGACAGGTGATACACTCAAATACCTACAGTAACAAACAACTCAAAATAACCATAGATTCACCCCAGCAATATTGATGGTCTGCCATTTTGTAATTGATCCCTGATGTTTGTAGAGTCAAGCAAAATATTTTGAATGAGACTTGAAAAGTTTAATTATGTTGCATAACCATGTATTAAAGATGTGTTAATTTATCCAATAATTATGATCTTGTGTTATATATTAGATATCACTGTTTAGGAGTTGATTTATGGCCATTACTTTAACTGTTAAACATCAAGAGGTTGTTAGGATTGTAAATAAGCAACATTTAACTGAACCTACCTTATTTTTAACATCTTCTATATGATCTGTAGGTATATCACCCAGAGGGTAGGCTCTCCCAGCTAAACAGCAGCTAATTATAACAGATAAAAGGTTTAATCATTTAACAGAGCAAAGGTTTATTAATTTAACAGACAAAAATGTTAAATTATCAACCACTAAGACAGGAATCACAAGTTGAATATTTAACGGCATATTTTAACTTTGGTAATCTGTCTTAGATTGAAAAATGTCTCCTGCTACAGGATTTGGTGAAAATTAAAATAAGATTTTTTAAGGACTGAATATTGTGCTCTTGATTGTGCTGAAGAAGACACTATGCAGTGTGTTATGAGGTAAAATCATTACTATATTTGAATCAGCTGTAAATCACAAAAAAACATAGAATTATATCACAAAAAAATAATGACTTGAAAAGTTTACCTGATATACACTAATAATTTATTGCCCAGTTTAATTTGATCATCTGAAATTTGAAAAACAAATTGTTCAAACTGAAATGATCTTTTCACAAAATTTAAACTTTAAAATAGATTTATTCTATGTACCCATTGATATATTTGAAGTAAAAATTTTTTTTCACATATCATACACATCATGTTAAACAATCATTAAGAGATATTTAGGGGTAGAAATCATATTAAATAGCGGGAAACAAATTTTTTAATGCTACTCATTATTTTATTGTACACAATGTTTCAACAATTTACATTGTCATCATCAGTTATAAATTAATAGCAACAATGTTTCAACAATTTACATTGTCATCATCAGATTATATTTACTAAGAACAATGTTTCAACAATTTACATTGTCATCATCAGTTATATAGGTACATGCAATGTTTCAACAATTTACATTGTCATCATCAGTTATATGTACTACAATGTTTCAACAATTTACTTGTCATCATCAGATTATATTGTACACAATGTTTCAACAATTTACATTGTCATCATCAGATTATATTGTACACAATGTTTCAACAATTTACATTGTCATCATCAGATTATATTGTACACAATGTTTCAACAATTTACATGTCATCATCAGTTTATATTGTACACAATGTTTCAACAATTTACATTGTCATCATCAGTTTATATTGTACACAATGTTTCAACAATGTTACATTGTCATCATCAGTTTATATGTCAATGCACATTTATTTCATCATAATTATATTGTACACAATGTTTCAACAATTTACATTGTCATCATCAGATTATATTGTACACCAATGTTTCAACAATTTACATTGTCATCATCAGATTATATTGTACACAATGTTTCAACAATTTACATTGTCATCATCAGATTATATTGTACACAATGTTTCAACAATTTACATTGTCATCATCAGTTTATATTGTACACAATGTTTCAACAATTTACATTGTCATCATCAGTTTATATTGTACACAATGTTTCAACAATTTACATGTCTTAAGTGAAAATGGTAAAAGGGGCAAACAATTTTACTTGTCAGTTTATTTACGCTGCAAAACATTCACTAGTAAACAGCAGTTCCTTTAGGGGATTGGCATAGTCTTCAACATACCTTGATTATATACATAGATAATAGCATCATACAGACCATGCCCCCAGCATAGGTTAACAACCTTAAAAATACAACAAATTTTATCTTAAGTTAATCTAGTCCTATATGTTGCATGGCTGTGATATACAAAAGGTATATTGATATGTTAATGCTCATTTATTTCAAATAGAGATCATGATAATTTTATCGTCCATTGTGATCTAACAAGAGTTGTACCATTCTCATTCTAATGACATTATTTTTAACCAATCAAAGCATGTCATGTGATCCTAGCTACTATTGGCTATAAACATACCTGATGTATATCCAAACTACCGATATCTAAATGAACTATACAAGCTTCTACACTATCTAGCATTCCTTTCCCTTCGTAATTATACACGAAATCTTTCATAACAGCTGGTGGAATAGCGCATAATTTATCGTTTAATATATACGGCTCTAAACATTCTAGAAAGGTTCCTTTAGCTATTATATCTTCACCGAAACGTTCATATATTCTACCAAATAACACATCGCTGCAACAGACAAACATGTCGTATTCAAGTTGATGAACATTACCAAACATTCATGGCTTTGAAATACAGTTTACAGTTGGATACAAGTTGAATAGTACTTAGGTAGCATAATCTTATCATCAACGAAACATTTTTAAAAAAATGTCCGGTTGGGAAAAAAATAAATCAAGAGCCCTATAATCTCTGACAGACTATGACCAAACTGTTTACAGTCAAAGTTCCAAAAGCACAATGCAAACGGATATATTTGACTTCCTAAGTCAAAAATAAAGATCAGTGTAATTTTCAATAACTTACGTTCTATTTAGATGTAAACAATAATCAACACAAACTGGTACAATCTCCTGAAAACAAACAAAAGCAATACATTAAAAAATAACAACTTTTTTATTGAGGGATGACATCGCGGTTTCCAGCAGCCGATTAATTATTGTCAATAAATTAATTGTTAATTAACCAACTCTTACTGTTAATCCCTTAATTAACTAAATTAATTGACCGGTAGTGTTAGGAGTCTCCATGATTGGTGGCTAAATAAATTTTCATTTTTTTTAACGTCACTGACCTATACTTGATGACTGACAGAGCCTATTTTCAACAAGTCATTTTAAATGAACAATCAGTCATGACCGGCATATATAGCCAAATCAACAACCCTGGAGGAAAATCTTCTGAATTGTACCTGTTTAAGGTAAGTGACTTTTGAGACAATACCAATCGCATCTGCATCTCATTTGGATCTTATGTATCAATTTCTATTTACGATTGTATACGACACCAGATTCCACTTCATATCATACCCACAATCGACAGGTTTTCTCTGGATTTAATACAAACAGTCTAAAGGCCTCCTCTAGATTTAATAATTACCTGATAGTATTCCTCTAGTTCTTCTATTTTACCTTTATCAGGACATAACTTAGTCATTGCTAGATCTACATAGTCAAATAATAACTCTAAAATCTGAAATACAAAAATTGCACCACACTTATGATGAAATGGGGGAAAGAATTGCAAATTTTGTAGAAAAGTTGTCGTTTGAAATGATTCAAGCTAGTCTTTGCTTTTCTCTAACTGGATCTTGATTGTTGAGGTATAAACAGGTTCTGTTTGTTTGAATTCTGGTCTCCATTTCTTTCTCCGCCATTTTGAATTCTGTCTACACATACTATTTTCTAGGAACAAGTACAAGTCATTCTGAATTCTGTTCGAAATTGTTTTATTGAACCCTTTGGATTTTAGGAAACACACACATAACTGAGAGGCACATTTTTAAATAAAAACCATGAGAGACCTATTATCTCCCTTTAACTTACCAAGTGAGAAACAATGTCTTTCCGTTTGGATGAGGAACTAGTTAAACCAACTACAGCTTTAGCTTTACCATCATAGAAAGATAGAGCTAGACTTAGAGCCTCATGGTATTTATTCTGTTTTACTAATACATCTATTCTCTGTAGAAACAACATCAACAATAGTAAGTAAATAATCCTTCAGCAACATTTAGGGTAGAGATCACATGAAAGAACTAACAAAATTTTATAGTATACTACTCCTAGGTTTTATTGCAAACAACGTTTCAACAATCTTCATTGTCATCATCAGGTGAAATGAAAAAATTATAATACAAGAAGGTATATATACAGATTTCTGTCCATAAAAATTTTGTTCGTTATTTCAATAGTAAGTCAGTAACAAGTAAATCCAAAACCAATTTCTAGGGCTTATTGTTTTGAGCACGTCCCTCGGTGATGTAGGTACTAGCGTTTAAATATGTCCATATTATTATTATTATTATGGAAATCAAATTTAACTGCACACTTGCTTTGGTTGAATTTGCCTCCATGTCAGCCCCTCAGACCTGCATCACTGACAAAGGGAAACCAGGTTGAAAAATCTGAGAGTTCATCTCGACCTATGCAAGGATTGAACATGTGGAACTTCAGGTTAGAGGGCCACTGTGGCTACCTATCAAAAATACATTCTTGGTCAATTTCATGTTATTGATGAAGTGAAGTCACCTACAGAAAATATGAAACAAACATTCAGATTGAATTAAATAAAATCATCAACCATAATAAAGTCTGGACCCAATGGAACGAGCCAGAGTAAAAAAGCTACGAACCTCATTCCATGATCTAATATTATAAACACTGACAGTTTTGGTTCCCAAGGTGAACAGTTGAGATGAATGAGATACAATAGATTGATAACACGCCTGCTCCCCGGCATACGCCTACAAAATAAAAATAACAATTGAGAATCAGGAAAATTTAAAAAACTGAAACTGATGTAATAATAATAGGTTTGAATACTCCAAAAGCTCAAAGATATAAAGAGCCTGATACCATGGTTACTCTGCCAGTATATTTGTAGTATGCCAGGTAGGTGTTTCAGCATGACATTGTGAAGATGTATAAGATGAAGTTTGTAATAGCTTGACATTGTGAAGATGTATAAGATGAAGTTTGTAATAGCTTGACATTGTGAAGATGTATAAGATGAAGTTTGTAATAACTTGACATTGTGAAGATGTATAAGATGAAGTTTGTAATAGCTTGACATTGTGAAGATGTATAAGATGAAGTTTGTAATAAATGACATTGTAAAGATGTATAAGATGAAGTTTGTAATAGCTTGACATTGTGAAGATGTATAAGATGAAGTTTGTAATAACTTGACATTGTAAAGATGTATAAGATGAAGTTTGTAATAGGTTGACATTGTGAAGATGTATAAGATGAAGTTTGTAATACTTGACATTGTAAAGATGTATAAGATGAAGTTTGTAATAACTTGACATTGTGAAGATATATAAGATAAACTAGAAATTGATACGAACCAGTGCTTGACTAACATTACCACCAGTAGCGAGTGATTTAAAAAAACTCGAACCATAAACTAACTGTACATCACTAATATCTATCACCTTTAAAATAATATATAACATTGTAGAATATTACATTGAAAAAAAAAAAACAACCAAGAAATGCAGCAATTTAAGGTCATAGAGGAGTAGTTATTTGTTACTATGGTTACTACTTAGTGTACAATATCAGCATCCACTGAAAGCGAACGTAACAAATACCTTTTCTGCGATATCAGAATCCTCTGGAAGCGAACGTTAACATGTCATCTACAAAACAACTAAGCAATATGATGTTACTATTGCAAAGGCTGCTTACTTACAAATGTCTTTCAGGGGTCAAGGTTCAGGTGTCAGGGGTCCTGAATATAAAATAACTCACCTCGAGTTCCTCCTCCGATCGTACATCTATTACGTGTAATTTCTCCGTTCTGTCTAGTGTTACTAGAGTTCGAGCGTTCATCCACTGAAAATTCAATAAATCATATTACATGTTTCAAGCAATCCATTGCAGTGTGCGATGAGGGGAACTCTTGTTCGGAAGATGATGCATAAAAAATGTTCATGTTTATTATGCTCTCTTACTCTATGTTTTAAAGCTCTATGTTTAATAAACACAGACAATGAAGAGAAAGCATTTTTCAATAAGCAAGCTCCCTCTTATCACTGATAGAGTAGGGCGTAAAACTCAATTCATTTCATTTCAATACTGATAATGTGCAATAGGCACGAAGTGAAATTAAATGGAGCTTTATGTTCTACTCTTCTACACCATATGGGTTAATGAAGATGGAACTACATAGGCCTAATTAGAAATGAAATGAATAGAGTTTTACATCCTTCTCTACTACACCTAATGAACTAATGAAGACAGTGTGGTTAAACAAGTAATCTAGACTTACATTAATACTGAGTAACTTATAGGGCAGATCAATCTTTTGTAAACCTGAACATCGTATATCTTGTGGACCTTTACATATAACTTGATAGAAATAGATCGTTTGATCCCGACCGTAGGCTAAAACAGGGTCAATAACTCTGTCTTCCTCAGATACTTGAATAACTACAAACTGCCATGCTAATAATGGTAATGTGGACGCATCTCCCTGGAACAAATAAAAGATCAACTTCAAAAACATGGCCACCTTCAATCAGATCGAGAGGTTTGATCAAGGACCAGCTGGTAGAAAGGATTCTTGTGTACCTAAGTTGTTATCCTTGTAAAAAATATTCAATACCAAGAGGTTTGACCAAGGACCAGATGGTAGAAAGGATCCTTGTGAACCTAAGATATTATCCTTGTAAGATCAATGTCAAGAGGTTTGATCAAGGACCTGATGGTAGAAAGGAATCTTGTGAACCTTAGTTGTTATCCTTGTAAAATATAGTCGTCACAGTGGACTTGTGAACCTAAGTTGTTATCCTTGTAAAATCAATACAAAAGGTTTAGCTGAGGACCAGCTGGTAGAAAGGATCCTTGAGAACCAAACTTTATTGTTTGTTTGTCCAAGAAACAGAAAACTATAGTTACCTTTAATGGCTGCATGAACATCACTTTTAAATGAGGTCTCAAAGTCACCAATAAAACCTGAAACAGATCAAATTATCTCCCTTAATAAACTCTAGGCATGCAGTACGCAATGAAGGTAATTTGCCATTAGCCTCCTCTTTTTCCATTACTGTCGAGGGATCTTTAAGATACACAGACTGTAGAATACGGAGCCTTGGTTAATTGTCTTAACAGATTGAGTAGATACCTTACCATGTCTATGATGTCTGCCCCTCATACCTATATCACTGGAACTGGGTGGGAAATCTGAAGATAATCTTAACCTATGCCAGGATGCAAATCACGTTTTCAGTTAAGCGAGCAAGCATCTAACTCACACTGCAGCTTACCCATGGTTTGTCATAAAAAAGGTTAAAAAAATATTGTCTGTATTCACTAGACTAAACCAACAGTAAAACCTAAAAAAATAAATCTGTACCTTAGACAATGAAGCCATGGCTAGAATCGTGACGTCTTGCATGGGATGATCTTTAATGGTATAATTCATATGTAACGGTTCAATAACACACACTTCACCGCGACTGTAATAAAGTTTATTTATTTTATCATGGAGTTATCTAACTTGTTTAGGTATTTTAAGGTATATTAATAGCATTCTATTTGCATCTTTTCAATTTCCTGTTAGATAAAACAAGAACGAAAGACAATATTATGGTATAAATCACTTCTTTAATAAAATCAGACAACGCTTCAATTTACACATGTTACAATTTTCATTCCATGACAACACATGTAAATTGTGTTGAAATGGTATGTACCTTGTTTTTAAAGAAGTGTGTTATGTACCTTGTTATTAAAGAAGTGTGTTATGTATCTTGTTATTAAAGAAGTGTGTTATGTACCTTGTTATTAAAGAAGTGTGTTATGTACCTTGTTATTAAAGAAGTGTGTTATGTACCTTGTTATTAAAGAAGTGTGTTATGTACCTTGTTATTAAAGAAGTGTGTTATGTACATTGTTATTAAAGAAGTGTGTTATGTACATTGTTATTAAAGAAGTGTGTTATGTACATTGTTATTAAAGAACTGTGTTATGTACCTTGTTATTAAAGAAGTGTGTTATGTACATTGTTATTAAAGAACTGTGTTATGTACATTGTTATTAAAGAACTGTGTTATGTACCTTGTTATTAAAGAAGTGTGTTATGTACCTTGTTATTAAAGAAGTGTGTTATGTACCTTGTTTTTAAAGAAGTGTGTTATGTACCTTGTTTTTAAAGAAGTGTGTTATGTACCTTGTTATTAAAGAAGTGTGTTATGTACCTTGTTATTTAAGAAGTGTGTTATATACCTTGTTTTTAAAGAAGTGTGTTATGTACCTTGTTATTAAAGAAGTGTGTTATGTACCTTGTTATTAAAGAAGTGTGTTATGTACCTTGTTATTAAAGAAGTGTGTTATGTACCTTGTTATTAAAGAAGTGTGTTATGTACCTTGTTATTAAAGAAGTGTGTTATGTACCTTGTTATTAAAGAAGTGTGTTATGTACCTTGTTATTTAAGAAGTGTGTTATGTACCTTGTTATTAAAGAAGTGTGTTATATACCTTGTTTTTAAAGAAGTGTGTTATGTACCTTTGTTATTAAAGAAGTGTGTTATGTACCTTGTTATTAAAGAAGTGTGTTATGTACCCTGTTATTAAAGAAGTGTGTTATGTACCTTGTTATTAAAGAAGTGTGTTATGTACCTTGTTATTAAAGAAGTGTGTTATGTACCTTGTTATTAAAGAAGTGTGTTATGTACCTTGTTATTAAAGAAGTGTGTTATGTACCTTGTTATTAAAGAAGTGTGTTATGTACCCTGTTATTAAAGAAGTGTGTTATGTACCTTGTTATTAAAGAAGTGTGTTATGTACCTTGTTATTAAAGAAGTGTGTTATGTACCTTGTTATTAAAGAAGTGTGTTATGTACCCTGT
The DNA here is from genome assembly GCA_030562195.1 of Nipponacmea schrenckii. Lineage (NCBI taxonomy): Eukaryota > Metazoa > Mollusca > Gastropoda > Lottiidae > Nipponacmea > Nipponacmea schrenckii. The sequence continues at coordinate 1,961,028 of CM060199.1, forward strand.
TATTAAAGAAGTGTGTTATGTACCTTGTTATTAAAGAAGTGTGTTATGTACCTTGTTATTAAAGAAGTGTGTTATGTACCCTGTTATTAAAGAAGTGTGTTATGTACCTTGTTATTAAAGAAGTGTGTTATGTACCTTGTTTTTAAAGAAGTGTGTTATGTACCTTGTTATTAAAGAAGTGTGTTATGTACCTTGTTATTAAAGAAGTGTGTTATGTACCTTGTTATTAAAGAAGTGTGTTATGTACCTTGTTTTTAAAGAAGTGTGTTATGTACCTTGTTATTAAAGAAGTGTGTTATGTACATTGTTATTAAAGAACTGTGTTATATACCTAAAGTACATAAAAGTACCTTAAACTGAGTTATTATATAATATTGCCTTTGTGTTTCTTGTTATATCTGCTCTTCTAAATATCGTTCAATACTTTTTCCAGTCACATGTCTATAAATTCTAATCAGCACTTTGGTCATTCATAAAAAGGCAACATATTCACTTACCTTCCAGAAAATAAACATTTTGATTCACAAGTTCTCACCCCTATCAATCTCCTAAAATTAACAAAAACAAATCTCTTTGAATTTGAAACATTGTCTATGGAAGATAAATTATCTAGCCTGTGCCAGTGTTTTCGAAAGCGGCCCTGTGTTGGCTTTCACCCGTATCTATCTGCAATGTACATATCTAAAAGGCGTAACAGTAAACACTTTAAAAATAAGAGATCTTACTTGAATTCTAGTTCAAAGACTGATCCACCACTATCACTACAGACAGCTAGAGTTAGATTATCAGTAAACTGTAATAGAATATATACAGATATATAGATATATATAGAGAGAGAGAGTCTTTCTTGATATCAAAAATATCACCACAAGTCGCTAAAAGTGCAGAACTCCAAGGCTTAATCGACGGGTGCTGATAACCAGATATTTTTGATATCAAGAAAGACGAGCTCGATATTTTTTATATCACCTAATATCACTGTAAGTTAATAAAAAAAAAAAATAAATAATAATATTGTAACCATGAGCTGAATGTAAAAGTGGACCATGTCCTTGTGTATTAGACCTAATTCTGACCCATGTAAAATAAAGAGTCTATGTTTGTCTCTATGGACTGAATGTTAGACAGGACCATGTCCTTGTGTATTGGACCTAATTCTGACCCATGTATAATAAAGAGTCTATGTTTGTCTCTATGGGCTGAATGTTAGACAGCACCATGTCCTTGTGTATTGGACCTAATTCTAACCCATGTAAAATAAAGAGTCTATGTTTGTCTCCATGAACTGAATGTTAGACAGGACCATGTCCTTGTGTATTGGACCTAATTCTGACCCATGTAAAATAAAGAGTCTATGTTTGTCTCTATGGACTGAATGTTAGACAGGACCATGTCCTTGTGTATTAGATCTAATTCTTACCCATGTAAAATAAAGAGTCTATGTTTGTCTCCATGGACTGAATGTTAGACAGGACCATATCCTTGTGTATTGGACCTAATTCTGACCCATGTAAAATAAAGAGTTTATTATATATACTGTAAGGCTACAAATTATTGCGAGATAGAAATTAATGCGTTAAATGCGACCTATTCGCGATCGCATTAATTTGTATCCGCACATTTTAAATACATATTCCCACGTGAAGTTTATGGAGTTCAATATGACTGACATTAGTGAACATAGATATATAGTATTTAAAATGAGACCGGACGGGATTAAGTAATTAGGTAATTATCTCTAAATTTGAAACTGATTAGTAATCAATGGCGTTAAAAAAAACAAGAGATTTTCACACTTGACTATTTAAAGATAAAATCTTGATCATTGTTCATGTCTTCATTCATTAAGCACTTTAGAATTTGGATGATATTAAAAAATGCGACACCTATCGCGGATCGCATTAATTTGTACTCGCATTTTAGTCTCTATACCCCATGTCGCATTAATTTGTTGACGCATTAATTTCTAGCCTTACAGTATTATAGTATAGTTAATATCAAATCTCCATACCTTAACATGTAATATAGCAGTGCCTTGAGGATGAGCATCAGTTATAGTTCGTATTAATTTACCATTGGTCAGATCCCACATAGTTATCTGTAATATATAATACAGTCTAAGTTAGCTATTGTTCCTTACATAGACAGTAAAAACACAAAGATAACAATTAGGTTCTCAAGGATCCTTCTACCAGCTGGTCCTTGGTAAAACCTCTTGGTATTGATTTTACAAGGATAACAACTTAGGTTCACAAGGATCCTTTCTACCAGCTGGTCCTTGGTCAAACCTCTTGGTATTGATCTTACAATGATAACAACTTATGTTCAAGAGGATCCTTTCTACCAGCTGGTCCTTGGTCAAACCTCTTGGTATTGATTTTACAAGGATAACAACTTATGTTCAAGAGGATCCTTTCTACCAGCTGGTCCTTGGTCAAACCTCTTGGTATTGATTTTACAAGGATAACAACTTAGGTTTATAAGGATCCCTTCTACCAGCTGATCCTTGGCCAAACCTCTTGGTATTGATTTTACAAGGATAACAACTTAGGTTCACAAAGATCCTTTCTACCAGCTGATCCTTGGTCAAACCTCTTGTTATTGATTTTACAAGGATAACAACTTATGTTCAAGAGGATCCTTTCTACCATCTGGTCCTTGGTCAAACCTCTTGGTATTGATTTTACAAAGATAACAACTTGGGTTCACAAGGATCCTTTCTACCAGCAGGTACTTGGTCAAACCTCTTGTTATTGATTTTACAAAGATAACAATTTAGGTTCACATGGATCATTTTTACCAACTGATCCTTGGTCAAACCTCTTGGTATTGATCTTACAATGATAACAACTTATGTTCAAGAGGATCCTTTCTACCAGCTGGTCCTTGGTCAACCTCTTGGTATTGATTTTACAAGGATAACAACTTAGGTTCAAGAGGATCCTTTCTACCAGCTGGTCCTTGGTCAAACCTCTTGGTATTGATTTTACAAGGATAACAACTTAGGTTTATAAGGATCCTTTCTACCAGCTGATCCTTGGTCAAACCTCTTGGTATTGATTTTACAAGGATAACAACTTAGGTTCAAGAGGATCCTTTCTACCAGCTGGTCCTTGGTCAAACCTCTTGGTATTGATTTTACAAGGATAACAACTTAGGTTTATAAGGATCCTTTCTACCAGCTGGTCCTTGGTCAAACCTCTTGGTATCGATTTTACAAGGATAACAACTTAGGTTCACAAAGATCCTTTCTACCAGCTGATCCTTGGTCAAACCTCTTGGTATCGATTTTACAAGGATAACAACTTAGGTTCACAAGGATCCTTTCTACCAGCTGATCCTTGGTCAAACCTCTTGGTATCAATTTTACAAGGATAATAACTTAGGTTCACAAGGATCCTTTATACCAGCTGATCATTGACCAAAGTTGTTACAAGTTGTTGAGAATGATAAGATGAATTATTCAAGGGCACCCAAATTTTAAGACAGTACTCATTCAAAAACCACCAAACTTTCACCTGTCTGCCAGAGATAAAAACCCATGACGTAACCAAGTAAGTCATTATTTATGGATTGTCTCAGGAATATTTTTGATATTTTGGGTCTGAATATTTACCTGTCCTTTGGCAAATCCACACAGCAGTCTGGAGCAGTCTCTATTAAAACTCAGGGCAGATACAGAACCATATTGTGAACCTACAGCAGTACTTCCTAGACACCATTTTAATACTTGTTTTGGGTCTGAAAAAAATAAATGAAACTAAATTATCATTATTTACTACTTTCTACAGCCAGAAAATTCTGTGTTTAATTTTTTAATAAAATCCATCCTTAATGAAACAAGCCTACAAAATAACTATTATTGCCTTAAAACTATGGCCTATCAAAACTTAATTTAAGGTAACAATACTTAGCCATTCTTTTACTCACAGAATACAGTCAATATAAATATTGAGATATACTTACCAAATACTAGAACTAAACCATGAGAAGATCCAATAGCTATTAAATTAGACACAGCCTGAAATAGCAAGATAAAATTAGAAATTTGATTGTTTACAGTTTTTCTATATTTTGTATGAGTATCAGGGACACTGATATCATCAATTTACATCATTCTAATTTTCAATCAGACGTCTGCAGTTCCTGTAATTCTACTAAAACTAAACAGTTCTATTAAAGAGATTGTAAAGAGGTTTTCTATATTTTTTACATGTATCAGGGACACTGATAACATCAATTTACATCATTCTAATTTTCAATCAGAGGTCTGTGGTTCCTGTAATTCTACTAAAACTAAACAGTTCTATTAAAGAGATTGTAAAGAGGTTTTCTATATTTTTTATGTGTATCAGGGACACTGATAACATCAATTTACATCATTCTAATTTTCAATCAGACGTCTGTAGTTCCTGTAATTCTACTAAAACTAAACAGTTCTATTAAAGAGATTGTAAAGAGGTTTTCTATATTTTGTATATGTATCAGGGACACTGATAACATCAATTTACACCATTCTAATTTTCAATCAGACGTCTGTGGTTCCTGTAATTCTACTGAAACTAAACAGTTCTATTAAAGAGATTGTAAAGAGGTTTTCTATATTTTTTATGTGTATCAGGGACACTGATAGCATCAATTTACACCATTCTAACTTTCAATCAGACGTCTGTGGTTCATGTAATTCTACTAAAACTAAACAGTTCTATTAAAGAGATTGTAAAGAGGTTTTCTATATTTTTTATGTGTATCAGGGACACTGATAGCATCAATTTACACTATTCTAATTTTCGATCAGACGTCTGTAGTTCCTGTAATTCTACTAAAACTAAACAGTTCTATTAAAGAGATTGTAAAGAGGTTTTCTAAATTTTTATGTGTATCAGGGACACTGATAACATCAATTTACATCATTCTAATTTTCAATCAGACGTCCGTGGTTCCTGTTATTCTACTTAAACTAAACAGTTCTATTAAAGAGATTGTAAAGAGGTTTTCTAAATTTTACAAATTTACACCATTCTAATTTTACTGATGACCAATCAGATGACTGAAACACTAAAATCTTTGAGTTAAAGTTATTGATTATAAAACTGGACAGTTCAATGCAATGGAATATCAGAATTTTGTCGTGATAATGTCCAAGATCTTTTGAACATGGTCATAAAAAAACCCAAGGACTAAACAATAGTTGATAATAAAGACAAAAACATTGCTATACTTACAATAGCAGTTGGCATACCAGCATCCACCCGATCCTGAAAATAAACATACAGGTAATATTACAGATTTTAATAAGCTTATGTTTATCTGATGGAATCAGAAGGCATTCAATTGAAATGAAATGAGATGGAGTTTTATGTCCAATTTTTCTATATGTTATGGATTATAGAAGACAGACAATGCCATGTAGAGTGCAAAGTAGAAAATTTTGCAAGCGGACTCTTTTAGCGATTTCAAACTGTCAAGGGATCTTTAACATTAACAGCCTGCAGGTTTATTATCCCTTTTGAAAGACTAGACGCTTTTTACACGTCAGTCTCTTTGATATCATCTTTATTTCTATCTGGATTGAATCCGCGACCTTCAGGCCAGCGAGCAAGAATAAAACCTACCAAACCACATCGGATCTTGATCTAATTGGAAGATATTCATTTGAATGAAATGAAATGGATTTTAAAATCCTAATTTTTAACACAAAAAGTGAACCATAAAGACAGGCAAAGCTTTACATAGAGCATTCTTCTCACTGCTCCATCCCAGCCCTAACTTGTACTAACAGTTACATGTACTTAGCACCACCCTTCAATAAACAGCCACAAAAAAACCTCCCCATTCAATTTCAACCTCTATTCAACACCATCCATCTTCATTTGCCCATAAGGTTCAGAAAATAAGGACCTAAAACTCCATTCATTTCATGTCTATTCATGACGTGAACAGCATCATTAAAATAAAAAGTTTGACCAATAGTCATGTCTTACACTAAAAAGTTTTCCTTTTGCACCCTTACAAACATCTAAAGGCCAACGTAAAATACCTTTAAAGTGAAAATACTTACAGCAGCAGACAATAACTGAGCAGACAAACTTTTTAACCGACATGGTCGTAAAACGGAGCCATGAACTGGCTTCTTTGGTAGTTTCTTCCTTAAAAATATAAACACGGAAAGTAGATTTGGACATCAAGTCTTTTGCTTTTGCCGAATAATGGCCACAATTAACAAAAACAATTAACAAAAACTGATTATTGATATTGGCAAATATGCTGAGCACTTCCCTTATTTAGAAGTTTTTTAAACCAGCTTTGCCACCTAGGCTTTGAAAGCTTCAAATGATGGTGCTGATACAATCCAAGGAGGCAATGCATTTCACTCTCTGATACTTCTTGAAAAAAACAGTATTTCCTGTAGTCAATTGACATAACTTGTGTAACAATAAGTTTATAGGCTTCATATTTCGAATCATAATATTATATTGGACCCAATTCAAGTAAATTTACATCATGACAAACCCTCGACAACCTACCTGTCTCGTTTCCTTGGTCTATCACTAAGGTAACTGTCTTGACTAGACAGAGATGAGGTCTCCCCGGAGTCACCTCGGAATGTTTGTACAGCAGACGGTATATCTTCTTCATCTAAAATGGACACTTCATCTTCATCCTTCAATTATAACCAAATAATTAAAAAAAAGGAAAAAGGTAAAAAAATCTTTATTCTATGACATAAAGGGGTATCAGTTGAAAACCTATTTTTTATAATCTAAAATTATTGGGCAAGCATAACAACAAAAAAAATCAAAAAAAAAATCATCATTTAATATAACTTAATAATTATAAAAGAGAGAAAAAGTTAAAAAACCTTCATCCTTTGATCTAAAAATAAAACGGTTGAAAAACTTCATTATTTATAATCTAAAAACATTTAATGGGCAAACATGAAAATAAAACAAAAGTTTAAAAAAATCCTCATGAAATAAATTGAAAAAAAGTTAAAAAACACCTTCTATACATGAAAATATAATCAGGTAAAAAAAAGGGGGATAATCTCAATCTATGATATTAAATGTTTTCTGCATTAGGTGAAAGGTAGAAACGGGTCACTGACTCATTATGGGTTTGACATATTTATTCAGTCAGTGTAATCTTAAGTATGGCACCAGGCAGATAACAATCCACATCACTACAAACTGAGACATACCGGTATCCAACTTGTTAGAGAAGATTTGGAAATCATGTTAAAACTTTGGTCTTTCTTACCTCATTTAAAATACTCTCCAATGTCGGTGCTTTCTCAACAGTTGGTAGATCAAACTCTGCATCATCCAACTACAAACAAAATCATGTACATCCTTAATTGAGCAAACAAAGTAAATGAAGTTTTGTGTCATACCCGGTCGACAGTTGCATTACGACGTGTGCAATGAAGGAAATTTTGCCAGGACAGCGGCATTTGTCTACTACTTTTAATTTTCAACTGTTGAGATATCTTAAACATACAGAGCCTGTGTAGTCAAAATCGTAGACGAACAGGGTTGACTAACAGAGTCTAGAAAAAGGGGGCCTCAATTTTATTCTATTGATTCATCTCAACAACAACAATAGGATTTTTCTCTTGTGATCTTTGACATTGCAAACACTTAGTTAGAGGGCATTTTGATATCACGAAATCATCCACATCAATGCTATCAGCTGTATACGATTTAGCCCCACCCCCTTATTGATATATAACAGCCATTGATCAAATTAAAATCCAAGATGCTATGCTCATGATTTTGAGATTCACAGTCTGATTTCCTGAGATTCGGTTCTAAATGACTAATTTAAGAATAATCACCTCCGGGATATCAAAACTCAAGTTTTCAACATTTGATTGGGATTGATTAGTCTTTTCAGCTTCATTCTCCTCCATCTTGTTTAGGGAGATAACTCTAATTATCCTGCAAAATGAAAAATGTCAAAATGACGTCTACATTTTTATTTTTATAAATAATTTTCTGTATAGAAATCGGCCAAACTTTTCTTTTATCGTCGTATACTCTTTATTGGCGATGTTTGATTTATCCTTCACAATCCTGACGGTATTAAGAAAAGATTTAAAGACTCCTGTTTTGAATTAATGAAATTATTAGAGTCTGGATAATCATACATTAGGAAATCCCCTTGTACTAAAAATAGACATGTTTTCTTCCGATTTACTCAGAAAGTTATTTTTATCCGATTAATATTTGTAGGTTTTAGGGTAGTTTTATTTCAAGAGTATGTACTTTTACAATTAGGACTAGTGTCTGACCACTTGGACTGTGGTACAGAATTGAACATGTTACCTTTTTAACTTAGAGAAACCGTTAATACCTTCTATATCTGTCCTGTGATAAAACTGCCTGTATTTTTCATATTTCCTTCTAGAATATTTTGTGTTTTAGAATTTGATTGAGTACTGAAGATGACAACTAGAGATGTTGAAGAAGATGCCGACCAAGATCTCTCAAATTATCGTCAGAAGCTTGTCACCTTGGACAGTGAATTGGACTCGGAAAATGTGACATGTTTAAAATATTTATGTTTCGATGTGATTCCTGCTTCAAAATTAGAAAAAATTACACAAGGGACAGACCTGTTTGGACTGCTGGAACAAAAGGGTGCATTAGGCAATGGCAATTATTTTTTCCTTGCGGAATGCCTAAGTAAAATTTGCAGGCTAGATCTATCAGAATATTTATTGGACCCTCAACAGTTGAAGATTTCAATTGAAAATTATGGATCTAAGATACCACCTCATAGGTTAGTAAATCTTTTGGCATTGATCTTTCCTGGATTATCTGTACTCATTTACAGCCAGGTCTGCTGGAATAACAAGGAAAGGTAACTTAGTCAAGGTTACTTCACTCTAAAACCCTTACAGAAACTGAAATGAGATTTATGTCTTCTGCAACCTTATGGGTTAATGAAGACTGGCAACTGGATGCAGTGTGTAATAAGAGGAATTTTGCCAGGACAGCGATATTAGCTCATCCTAGCAGAGTTAAGAACTCAAGAATGGTCAATATGAGTATATATTCATCAGTGGACTTACCTGGAATCATAAAGAATCCCTGTAAAATCTTGAAAACTCACAAAACTAAGTAATTAATAAGAAATGCTATATTATGCTTTTTTCAATAATCAGTTATAATGGATAATTACTAAGTTTTTTGGATTTATCAGATTATATAAAGATTCTGTTATGTTATTTATGACAGCGGGTATATCTACTGGTGAATATGTTATGTTATTTATGACAGCAGGTATATCTACTGATGAATATGTTATGTTATTTATGACAGCAGGTATATCTACTGATGAATATATTATATTATTTAAGTTTAAATTCTTTACATTTTATGTTTATTCTAAGATGCAATATTCCTTTCTGGCTAATAACATCCCTGTTTGTATTTTGTATAATCAGGTCATTATGGTTTGATATCAGTGAAGAACTAGATACTGATGAAGTTTGTAAATGTCTGTATTACTATGGAAATGTACCAAAATCTAAAAGAAGTGGCATCAAATCTGGTATTGATTTCTTATCCTTTTTGGAAAAAATGAAGAAAATTCGTCACGATGACATGGACTACTTGGAAGATGTATTAAGGACTATAGAACGGAATGATTTAGTAGAAATAATACAAAAACATAAAGGTGTGTATAGGTTTATATAGAACAATAAATTACATTTATGATAAAATATCTTGAAATTCCTTGTTAATTCTTAGCTAATCTGACATTATTACGCGGAGTTGACTGTATATCGATTGTAGCTAATGACCGTTTCACATGAGGAAGTATATCAATTATAATTAAGGACCTTTTTAATAATGAAAGTGTTATCAGGTGTCTAGAAGAGTAAGTATTTCATAATGAAAAGTGGTATCAGGTGTCTAGAAGAGTAAGTATTTCATAATGAAAAGTGGTATCAGGTGTCTAGAAGAGTAAGTATTTCATAATGAAAGTGGTATCAGGTGTCTAGAAGAGTAAGTATATAATAATGAAAGTGGTATCAGGTGTCTAGAAGAGTAAGTATATAATAATGAAAGTGGTATCAGGTGTCTAGAAGAGTAAGTATTTCATAATGAAAGTGGTATCAGGTGTCTAGAAGAGTAAGTATATCATAATGAAAGTGGTATCAGGTGTCTAGAAGAGTAAGTATATCATAATGAAAGTGGTATCAGGTGTCTAGAAGAGTAAGTATTTAATAATGAAAGTGATATCAGGTGTCTAGAAGAGTAAGTATTTAATAATGAAAGTGATATCAGGTTTCTAGAAGAGTAAGTATTTCATAATGAAAGTGGTATCAGGTGTCTAGAAGAGTAAGTATTTAATAATGAAAGTGGTATCAGGTGTCTAGAAGAGTAAGTATGCCCTGCCTAGCATTATACACCTAAACCATTCTTTGTAATATGTAAATTATTTTTTATTTATTTATTTCACAGGTCAGAGTTCAAAAAGTGCTCCATTTAGACCAATATACAGACCTCCCCCACCATCTGCTGCAGGCCAGGAGTTTGATGATGTTATGAATTTATTTAAAGCGAAAGAAAAGGAGAAGGAACTATTTGATGATGAGGACGAGGAGGAGGAGCAAATGTCAGTTGAAACTATGGTTACCAGTACTGTTCCACCACCATCTTACACTAAAACACCTTCACAAGGTTTGTAGCTTCATCATGAATTTAAACATCTTCACAATGTCAAGCTATTACAAACTTCATCTTATACATCTTTACAATGTCAAGCTATTACAAACCTCATCTTATACATCTTCACAATGTCAAGTTATAACAAACTTCATCTTATACATCTTCACAATGTCAAGCTATTACAAACTTCATCTTATACATCTTCACAATGTCAAGCTATTACAAACCTCATCTTATACATCTTCACAATGTCAAGCTATTACAAACTTCATCTTATACATCTTCACAATGTCAAGCTATTACAAACTTCATCTTATACATCTTCACAATGTCAAGCTATTACAAACTATCTTATACATCTTCACAATGTCAAGCTATACAAACTTCACTTATACATCTTCACAATGTCAAGTTATAACAAACTTCATCTTATACATCTTCACAATGTCAAGCTATTACAAACTTCATCTTATACATCTTCACAATGTCAAGCTATAACAAACTTCATCTTATACATCTTCACAATGTCAAGCTATTACAAACCTTTATCTTATACATCTTCACAATGTCAAGTTATAACGCACCTCATCTTATACATCTTCACAATGTCAAGCTATTACAAACTTCATCTTATACATCTTCACAATGTCAAGCTATTACAAACTTCATCTTATACATCTTCACAATGTCAAGTTATTACAAACTTCATCTTATACATCTTCACAATGTCAAGTTATTACAAACTTCATCTTATACATCTTCACAATGTCAAGCTATTACAAACTTCATATTATACATCTTCACAATGTCAAGCTATTACAAACTTCATCTTATACATCTTCACAATGTCAAGTTATTACAAACTTCATCTTATACATCTTCACAATGTCAAGTTATTACAAACTTCATCTTATACATCTTCACAATGTCAAGCTATTACAAACTTCATTTATACATCTTCACAATGTCAAGCTATTACAAACTTCATCTTATACATCTTCACAATGTCAAGCTATTACAAACTTCATCTTATACATCTTCACAATGTCAAGCTATAACAAACTTCATCTTATACATCTTCACAATGTCAAGCTATTACAAACTTCATCTTATACATCTTCACAATGTCAAGCTATTACAAACTTCATCTTATACATCTTCACAATGTCAAGCTATTACAAACTTCATATTCTACATCTTCACAATGTCAAGCTATACAAACTTCATCTTATACATCTTCACAATGTCAAGCTATTACAAACTTCATCTTCTACATCTTCACAATGTAAGCTTTAACAAACTTCATCTTATACATTTCACATGGGAAATGTATTTAGAAATTTATTTAAATCTAAATGTAAGATAAGTAAAAACTTATTTTAGGTTTCTGTTTTAATATTCAAATTCATTTTAATTTAAAAAACAATGTCAAAATTACAATTCATTTATAAAATTAAATGTATCTTTTAAAATTAAAAATTTAAATGCAACCTAAAATTATTTATTTTAAATTGTTTAAAATTGATTTATAATTTTCCCTGTACTTTAAAAATTATATTCAATTTTAAAAATAATCTTTTGAAAGAAAAAAAATTTTTCTAGGATAGAATAATTGGGAATGAAAACTGGATCCTTTTATTCAATCTTAAGAATGAAAAATGCTTTAATTTGTCAATTAAAATCTGGTTTCTTCCAGAGATATCAATGCCACTGCAGATTGAACTGGCATACGAAATCATCTCAGATCCCGAAAAGATTCCTGATTTTGGAAAAGCACTTGGATTATCTCAGAAAGACATTGTTAAGATAAATACCAACAATTCTAAAAGACCGGACATGAAAGTCTTGGAAATGATGAGGCTGCAGTCTGAGATGTCAGGAGCAGAAGGAGAAAATAAAGTCAATAACTTGATTAATGCTTTAACGCAGAGTGGATTTGGTGAACTGTCATCAAGATGTAAGGATCACTTATTAAAACCCAAAGAAGGTAAGTTGAGCAGGGTCCGTCTATAGGCTCCCGGAGTATTTAGTTTTCTACAGCCTCGTTATCAATGACTAAATGATCATGGGAATTGTAATTTTGGAAGTAGAACATCAAAAGCACTGAGCTTATTCAGGTTTTGTTATCAATCAATTCAAATTTGTGCACTTAAGGATCTTTTTTAATTTTAAATGAATAAAATTTAATGGATTTTAAATAATTGCAGATTTGTTGCAACAGTTTTCATAAGATTCTCATGGATGAAAATGAATATTATAGTTTTTGTTCGAGTTTGAGTATGTTCCATGAGAAGTTTTTGAGTTATTTCCCTTTAATTTAATTTCCCTCTTATATCTCAGGTGCAGTGAAAGAACCAAATGTTACTAATCCACCACCTCAGACTACCTTACCTGAAAATACCTTCAGTGAAACTAGAAGTTACAGTTCTGTCCCCTCTCATACGGACGAACATGAAAATATTTATGTTAGTAGCGGTAAGTATTTTGAAAAGGGAAATAAAAAAAAGGAAAAAGGCAACAACTATATTTTACAAGGATAACAACTGAGGTTCACAAGTCCACCGTGTCAGGGATCCTTTCTACAAGCTGGTCCTTGGTCAAACCTCTTGGTATTGATTTTACAAGATAACAACTTAGGTTCACAAGGATCCTTTCTACCAGCTGGTCCTTGGTCAAACCTCTTGGTATTGATTTTACAAGAATAACTACTTAGGTTCACTTCAATGTGCATCTCTTTTCACCTTGATTCATAGCCCAATATCTTCCCCTGTTGAATATTTTCACGAATAATTTTATAATTTTTGAAGGAGAAGCTCGAGCCTTGGGGCCTGGTGAGGATGTTTACATAAGACGTGAGAATGAAGCTAGTAAGTTATGATTTCAAACCATAAATAAATCATCTAGTGACTTGAAAAACAAAAATAGAGTAGGCTGATGCTTATGTTTCTATATAAGGGGTTGTCTGCATCATTTCTTGAGACTCTAAAATATAAAAAAGGCTTTAATAGAAATAGAAAGTAATTCCTAGTTTGAGGTTATTGAATTGTGAAATTTTTTGATGTATTTCTAGTACTTCTGAAGATTTTACAAAAAATTTAAGATCTTAAAAATGGCCAATCTGTCCATTTTTTTAAGCTAAAAGATTAATTATATAAAGCTAAAACAACTCAACTTTCAATTCTATTTTTTAGTATATAAGTTATGCCTAGCACCATTTTTAGAAAAATAAAAAAGAATGAACTAGAAAGTCCAGGGGTATTTAATATTATTAATATTATTATATATTATTATAAGTATTATTATATATTATTAAAATATTATATTTTTTATTAATATTTATATATATATTATTATATATTATTAAAGATATTTTCCTAGACATTTTAGAAAATATGATTATTGGTAGGTTTAAGTATTATATATCCTGCTACAGACCATTTACAAATAGCCACCTTTAATATGGTACCAAAATTTAAAGTTTTTCCTCTGCCTTCCTATTGTTATTTTTTAAGATTATTATCCTGCTCACACGACCACCTTATTAAGAGCCACCTTTAATATGCGACCACAATAAATTTAATTTGTATCAGAGACACAGATAGCATTGATTTCAACTATTCCAATTTTCAGTTCGATATTTATTGTTCTTGTATGTCTGTTTAAACTATGCATTTATGACAAAGCTATCAAAAAGGATTTTAGATATAGAAACAGCATGTATGATAATGATATCGTAAAATGCTCCATCGCTTTTAGACTTATTGAAGTGTTCTTACAATCATGTCCCAGCTTTTGGTTTTTTTGCTGTACTGATTTTCCTTCTGTGTTTTTCAAGCACCTGTTCGCTTGGTGGGTTCTGCAAGTTCAGTATTTATAAAATCATTTCAAGTTTAATTTTATTGAAACCAGAATTCGAACATGCCAAATCTGTTCAGAACTTGGATATTTGTTATGTTAGATTATATTAGATTGCCAAATATTGGACCTGTATTTTGATGCCATTTTATTCCATTTTCAGGCGTTTGTGTTATTTTCAACAATGAAAATTTTACGTATGATCAGAAGGATAAAGAAGCCAAGAGAATGAATAACAGAGTTGGATCATCCATAGATAGAGGTAGAGAACAATTTCTTTATTTAGGGGGGGGGGGGTAGATATACTTACCAGGGGATGTTTCCTGGTCTGACCCCTCAGTCACAGTCTGACCCCTCAGTCACAGTCTGACCCCCCAGTCACAGTCTGACCCCTCAGACACAGTTTGACCCTCAGTCACAGTCTGACCCCTCAGATCACAGTCTGACCCCTCAGTCACAGTCTGACCCCTCAGTCACAGTCTGACCCCTCAGTCACAGTCTGACCCCTCAGTCACAGTCTGACCCCTCAGTCACAGTCTGACCCCTCAGTCACAGTCTGACCCCTCAGTCACAGTCTGACCCCTCAGTCACAGTCTGACCCCTCAGTCACAGTCTGACCCCTCAGTCACAGTCTGACCCCTCAGTCACAGTCTGACCCCTCAGTCACAGTCTGACCCCTCAGTCACAGTCTGACCCCTCAGTCACAGTCTGACCCCTCAGTCACAGTCTGACCCCTCAGTCACAGTCTGACCCCCAGTCACAGTCTGACCCCTCAGTCACAGTCTGACCCCTCAGTCACAGTCTGACCCCTCAGTCACAGTCTGACCCCTCAGTCACAGTCTGACCCCTCAGTCACAGTCTGACCCCTCAGTCACAGTCTGACCCCTCAGTCACAGTCTGACCCCTCAGTCAGTCTTACCCCTCAGTCAGTCTACCCCTGGAAACAGGAAATTACTCTTTTAAGTCTTGATTTTGTTAAACAATATTTTCTTCACAACTATAAAGATATACATTTTGTAAAAGATTGGGAAACAGACTTCACCTATAATTATTCTTCTTGTTGTTATTACAGATACTTTAGTAACAACATTTACAGAATTGGGTTTCAATGTAAGGGCTTACAATGATTCGAAAGCTGTTGAAATGGTCCAGATTCTAACACGATTGTCACTAGAAGATCACAGTCAATTTGATTGTTTTGTTTGCGTCATCCTGTCCCATGGAACCAGAGACCATATCTATGGAGCAAATTGTGTATCAGTGCCTATCAGAACTTTAGCAGATCCTCTTAAAAATTGTTCTTGCCCCGGGCTGAGTGGTAAACCAAAGCTGTTCTTTATTCAGGCTTGCCAAGGTCAAGACAAGCAACGTGGTGAGTGAATTAACAAAGACAAAAGATGAAAACATACCTCCAGTCGTCCTGCGTTTAGTTGGTTGATTAAAAAGAGCAAAAACAGAACCAGTCCCTTCCCTTAGACAAAATTGTAACTGGGGCCCTTATTTTTTTGTCTTAGTTCTTCCCCTACCCCTCGAAAGGTAGGAGGACAATTGGTGGGGCTATATTCTCCTAGCCTAGCACCTAGTTTTTAACTCTCATTGTTGACTTGATAAGAACCACCATTAAACTCACACTGTTGGACACATGACCACATATATTGTTATTTTTCGAGGTGTTGATGCCCAATTATTTTTTTCAACAAATCGGCTAAAATATCCTGGTATTTAACAAACCTTATTTTTGAAAACTTAACTTAAGATGATTTTAGTGTTCTAGTCATCTAATTGGTCTATATCTAAAACTTAACTTAAGATATTTTAGTGTTCCAGTCATCAGGACCTTATCTGTGTATAACTATTACCACTATCCCACCGTATATTAGTCTCTATTATCAATGGCATTCACTTGACAGAATTCATTTCACATGTATTCTAGGTCGAGATATTGAAAGAGATTCTGTACCGGGTGACGATCTGGATGAAGATGCCCCCGTTAATGGAGAAGTGCTTCCTAACGAACAAGATTTTTTGATTGGAATGGCCACGGTTCCAGGGTTCGTGTCATATCGCAGTAAGACGTCTGGATCTTGGTACATTATTAAATTGTGTGAGGCTTTAAAGAAATATGCCAAGTAGTAAGTTATTTCTGTTTTCTGTGTGATGGTGGGCTCACATTTAATAATAATAATAAGTCTGTATTATCCCAATAAAGGCAATTCATTGTTCATTAACAGAGACTGGAATTCAAATATGTACAAATATGAAACACTTATAGTGATACATAACATAGATTCAAACAGGGAACACACACAATGATACAAAACATAGATACAAACAGGGAACACACACAATGATACATAACATAGATACAAACAGGGGACACACACAATGATACATAACATAGATACAAACAGGGGACACACACAATGATACAAAACATAGATACAAACAGGGGACACACACAATGATACAAAACATAGATACAAACAGGGGACACACACAATGATACAAAACATAGATACAAACAGGGGACACACACAATGATACAAAACATAGATACAAACAGGGGACACACACAATGATACATAACATAGATACAAACAGGGGACACACACAATGATACAAAACATAGATACAAACAGGGGACACACACAATGATACAAAACATAGATACAAACAGGGGACACACACAATGATACAAAACATAGATACAAACAGGGGGACACACACAATGATACAAAACATAGATACAAACAGGGGACACACACAATGATACAAAACATAGATACAAACAGGGGACACACACAATGATACAAAACATAGATACAAACAGGGGACACACACAATGATACAAAACATAGATACAAACAGGGGACACACACAATAAGCAAATGAGCAACTTTTAGAACTTTGATTTTCAGGTCACCATTGTGCCCTAGTTGAACATATACAAATGCTGCCAAGTTTCTGGTATTCACTTGAAATTCAGCTGTTCCTCGGCTCTGCCATTTACACGGTCTAGTAAGTCTGATCGGTGCCAACGTGAGAATAAAAATTCTAATTTTTTTTTTATTTCAGTTGGGACATACTTCACATATTAACTTATGTGAACAGTGAAGTTGGTAAAGCAAATGCTGATATTGATGGAATACGCTATAAACAATCACCAGGGCCTCTATATACTCTAAGAAAACGGCTCATCTTTGAACCCTTCGAGTGACCAACCTCTTCTCTTATAGCTCCTTCCTATAACGCTCCTCTCCCATTCTGTCCCTTCCCATTTCACTCCTTCTCATATAACTCCTTCACGTACTGCTTCTTCCCATTTAGCTCCTTTCCATATAACTCCTTCACATGTACCTCCTTCCCTTTTTGCTCCTTCTATATATCTCCTTCTCATGTAGCTCCTTTCCATTTCATTTCTTCCCATTCTGTCCCTTCCCATTTCGCTCCTTTCCATATAGCTCCTTCAAGTACTGCTTCTTTCCCTTTTGCTCCTTCACATAATGCTTCTTCCCATTTCGCTCCTTTCCATATAGCTCCTTCACATGTAGCTCCCCTCCCATTTCGCCTCTTAGCCAAAAAGCCTGCTCTCTTTGCATCCTCTTCCCATTCCCATCTATCCTATTCCTCGATGAGGGAGGGCAGCTAGAACACCAAAATAGAAACTGATTTAAGAAGATTTTGGACACTCTATCTGTAAGATATATCAGTGATACAGCAGTCTATCAATTTTCAGTGAATTTAGAATAATGACTGTGCCCTTTGAAAGTGATAAAAGTAGCTAAAAGGGACAAATGTGCCGTTTTCAAGGGATGATTTTGGTCTTGAATATATATAAATATGTCCTCAGATGTACTAGAAAATTACAGAAATTACATAATTCCTTACAAAAAATATATCTAAATTTTCCATTATATTTCTGTATATTTCTTTTGTTTTTGATTATGTGGTTGATGAAAAAATAGTGAATCTGTCCCGTTGAAAAGAATGGAGTTTATACTGAATATCAGTGAGTGTATATTGACCAGGCTATATTATTATAAAGACATTGTACATAAAAACAAATTACATTAATGTAATAAGAAGGAAATATGTTTTGTTATAAAAGAAATTAAATTTCCTCAAATGTTCAAAAAACTTTTTATTTATGACTATCAAATGTTTAATCAGTTTATATTGTGGCATGTGGACCCCCTGGAAATTATTGTGGACCGTTCACAGCAAGCTATTCTATTTTTTTGTTAGGGTGGGGTCCACGGGGGCTGACCCTGGAAAGCGAAAATTTAAACCCACTTATTGTCCTCTCCCAAAATCTTCTTCAGTTAGCAGAGATTTTTTACAAAGATGAACATTTTTGCACCAAAAATTACAGAAATACGTTCTATGGGATACTAAATTTCCTTGGGGAGGGGGAGAACCAGGAAAAATTGACGGCCCACCAATTCAATCTTGCCGATGGGGCTTCATACCCAATATTTTGATTTTCTTTGCATACGGCCTATATTAGCAGGAATTTTGACATTGAGAAAGAGTCGTTAACCGAACGTCAATACTGCAATAATCAATATCAATCAATCTTGATCCATTTCTTCTTATATGGGTCCTCCTCGTATTTTAGGGTTACCAAGATAAAGGGAGGTAATTTCAATTTAGTTGTTGTCCACATTCTAACTTGACATATCTATTTTGAGCTCTCACGTAACACAAAAGGGAGATGTCCATGACTGAAAAATGCAACACTAATTAAAGGGTCTGTTAATCAACCGAGTACCGTAATTGAATAGTGCGGTATCTTCAATAAAAGTCGTGTAAACATTTATCGATTAGTAGAGCCTTTCAACTTAACAGTAGGCCTATTCATGCTTGATTTCTAAATAAAAACTCAATAATACCAACACGGGGGATTGGATTAAAATTTTATTACAGAATTCACCCTTATCTTTATATTTTGAGGGATATGGAAGGCAGAAACGAAGTGATAAAACAACAGGAGGAAAAGAAGGTATGAAACAACTGACTTCATCTTCAAAGTTTCAACTATAATGAATAGGCTACTGTCTAATACTTTTACATCATTAGGCACTCTGTATCACCGTATCACTGTTTCTAGGGTATCCTAATATCTTAACTTCTAACACTGTTTCTAGGATATCCTAGTGTCTTATCTTCTAACACTGTTTCTAGGATATCGTAGGGTATTATCTTCTAACACTGTTTCTAGGATATCCTACATTATTATCTTCTAACACTGTTTCTATGAAGTCCTAGTGTCTTATCTTCTAACACTGTTTCTATGAAGTCCTAGTGTCTTATCTTCTAACACTGTTTCTATGAAGTCCTAGTGTCTTATCTTCTAACACTGTTTCTATGAAGTCCTAGTGTCTTATCTTCTAACACTGTTTTTAGGATACTACATTATTATTTTCTAACACTGTTTCTAGGATATCGTAGAGTCTTAACCTTTAACATTGTTTATAGGATATACTAGTGTCTTAACTTCTAACACTGTTTCTAGGATATCCTAGTGTCTTAACTTCTTACACTGTTTCTAGGATATCTTAGGGTCTTTACTTCTAACACTGTTTCTAGGATATCCTAGTGTCTTAACTTCTTACACTGTTTCAAGGATATCCTAGGGTCTTTACTTCTAACACTGTTTCTAGGATATCCTAGGGTCTTAACTTCTAACATTGTTTCTAGGATAACCTAGGTTCTTTACTTCTAACACTGTTTCTAGGATATCCAAGGGTCTTTACCTCTTACAATGTAGGATATCCTAAGGTCTTTACCTCTAAAACTGTTTATCTTGTTCTAACATTGTTTCTAGGATATCCTAGGGTCTTTACTTCCAACACTGTTTCTAGGATGTCTTAGGGTCTTATCTTCTAACACTGTGTCTAGGATATCCTAGGGTCTTAACTTCTTACATTGTTTCTAGGATATCCTAGAGTCTTAACCTCCAACACTGTTTCTAGGATATCCTAGGGTCTTTACTTCTAACACTGTTTCTAGGATATCCTAGGGTTTTTACTTCTAACACTGTTTCTATGATATCCTAGGGTCTTTACTTCTAACACTGTTTCTAGGATATCCTAGGGTTTTTACTTCTAACACTGTTTCTAGGATATCCTAGGGTCTTTACTTCTAACACTGTTTCTAGGATATCCTAATGTCTTAACTTCTTAAACTGTTTCTAGGATATCCTAGTGTCTTATCTTCTAATACTGTTTCTAGGATATCCTAGGGTCTTTACTTCTAACACTGTTTCTAGGATATCCTAATGTCTTAGCTTCTAACACTGTTTCTAGGATATCCTAGGGTCTTTACTTCTAACACTGTTTCTAGGATATCCTAGGGTCTTTACTTCTAACACTGATTCTAGGATATCCTAGGGTCTTTACTTCTAACACTGTTTCTAGGATATCTTAGGGTCTTTACTTCTAACACTGTTTCTAGGATATCCTAGGGTCTTTACTTCTAACACTGTTTCTAGGATATCCTAGGGTCTTTACTTCTAACACTGTTTCTAGGATATCCTAGGGTCTTTACTTCTAACACTGTTTCTAGGATATCTAAGGGTCTTTACTTCTAATAATAATAATAATAAACTCTTTATTTTACATGGGTCAGAATTAGGCCCAATACACAAGGACATGGTCCTGTCTCACATATCCTAAGGTCTTTACTTCCAACACTGTGTCTAGGATATCCTAGGGTCTTAACTTCTTACACTGTTTCTAGGATATCCTAGGGTCTTTACTTCTAACACTGTTTCTAGGATATCCTAGGGTCTTAACTTCTTACACTGTTTCTAGGATATCCTAGGGTCTTTACTTCTAACACTGTTTCTAGGATATCCTAGGGTCTTAACTTCTTACACTGTCTCTAGGATGTCCTAGGGTCTTTACTTCTAACACTGTCTCTAGGATGTCCTAGGGTCTTTACTTCTAACACTGTTTCTAGGATATCCTAGGGTCTTAACTTTTAACACATTTCTATAATATCCTAGTATCTTTACTTCTAACACTGTTTCTAGGATATCCTAGGGTCTTTACTTCTAACACTGTTTCTAAGATATCATAGGGTCTTTACTTCTAACACTGTTTCTAGGATATCCTATGTTCTTTATTTCTAACACTGTTTCTAGGATATCTTAGGGTCTTATCTTCTTTTTATACTGTTTCTAGGATATCCTAGGATCTTATCTTCTAACATTGTTTTTAGGATATCCTATGGTCTTTACTTCTAACACTGTTTCTAGGATATCTTAGGGTCTTTACTTCTAACACTGTTTCTAGGATATCTTAGGGTCTTTACTTCTAATACTATTTCTAGGATATCCTAGGATCTTATCTTCTAACATTGTTTTTAGGATATCCTAGAGTCTTTACTTCTAACACTGTTTGTATGATATCCTAGGGTCTTTACTTCTAACACTGTTTCTAGGATATCTTAGGGTCTTATCTTCTTTTTATACTGTTTTTAGGATATCCTAGGATCTTATCTTCTAACATTGTTTTTAGGATATCCTAGGATATTATCTCCACACACTTATAGTTGTTATATTATAGAATGAAGATGAACCAAGATGTGAACCTGTGGAAGAACCTCCAAACCTTCAAACCAAAGATAATAAAAGCAGATCATTTTGAGTATTTTTTTTAAGTTGTTTTGTTTTTTTTTTAAACACATTTTAAATGTATATTTCTTACTTGTCTTACCCAATAAGTGACCTAGAAAGAGTTGGGTCTGGATGATTTAATTATGTTGTCTGATGATTGCTATTCATACCTTTACAGTCCGAATAGCAATTGGTTATTTTTCAGTTATATATTTTAGGTCATCAGATACAGAGGGAGGTAACTCTGGTAGAAATAGTGACGCCTTGGAATCAGAGTCTGTAGTGTTTGGAAAGACTGAAGACAATAAGAATAAAGATGATGACCCCATTCCTTATTTTAGACCGTTTGATGGCACCACTGGTCATTCTCGACTTAGCGATGATTTTGAACATATCATGTCGTTAGGGAAAGGTGGTTTTGGTGATGTACTTAAGGTAGATAAATTGTTGATTCTGAAATTAACTATTAGTGCTTTGTTTGTTATTGTTTATTTGTTGTAGAACACTAGATAGAGGTCTCAATTTCCCTCTTTGATTTTATTTCAAGGTTCGAAACAAACTAGACGGTAGATTTTATGCTATAAAAAGAATACCACTGAACCGAAATAGTCAACAATTTACGCAGAAAATTATACGAGAAATCAAATTATTATTGAAATATCCTGGACAAGTTTTATTTCTTCTGATAAAACTGAAAATTGATAAGGGAAGCAGTCATATCTTTTGTCAACCACTACTTTGATTTTATTTCAAGGTTCGAAACAAACTAGATGGTAGATTCTACGCTATAAAAAGAATAGCACTGAAAAAAAACAATAAAAAAATAACTGAGAGAATTACACAAGAAGTGAAATTACTGTCCATATTAAATCACGAAAATATTGTCAGGTGATTATTTGATTTGTATATTCCCACATCTGTCCATCCATTTATATTCGTCCACTATTGCTAAACACTCTAGAAGGCAAAGTTATTGATGGCCTTTTGACGTCAAGTGTTCGTAATCATCAAGGACGAACCCTATTGAAATCATCTAATCGGGATATATTGTATGGTTGTTTATTTATAGTTTATATATACCATAAATCAGACCCCTAGTTCTACTTGAGTGTCCCGAGGAGCAAGTAATATATCTTGAGGGAAAATAATGTCAGTTCTTAGTTGAAGTAGCAAAATTGTCTGGTTGTCAACATTATTTACAAGGACTATTCATCTTTTCTTGCAGTGTGTTTTTTTTTAGAATTATATTTCAATCGTACCCAAATACACATTTCTGCTTAATTTCCAATTTATTTCTTACAGATATTACAACTCATGGACAGAAGTAAGTGAGAAGCCAGCAAGAAGCAGGTAAGATACTTTACTGAATAAGTCCAACTCAGCGTCAAGCAAACAAAATCCTTGACTTGATTCAAGAATTATGGGAAGGTTTTCCACATTGTATTTGCATATCTTAAAGCTCGGAATAGCACAGTGGTTAGGGCGTTTGTTTTTTACGTCATGACGTCATTTGCCTGGATACGCTCAAAATATGGGACGTGAGTTTTTAATCTCTACCAGAGTGTAAAAGTCCAATGACCATCTTCACTCATAATTCCAGTCCACTCAGCTGTAAATGGGTAAGGATAATCCAGGAAAGATCAATGCCAAGAGGTTTGGCCAATGACCAGCTGGTAATAGGATCCCTGTCATGGTGGACTTGTGAACCTAAGTTGTTGTCCTTGTAAAATATAGTTGTTTCTCTCTTTCTTTCTTTCTTTTTCCATCATCCGAATCTCCATCCGATGTCAGTTGTTCCTGAAATTTCTGAATGGATATACATGTACTTAGATAGTATTAACAGCTCCTGTTATATAGATGCCATTCACTGCTAGTCTTCAGAGAAATTGCAATTACAGCTGAAAACTGAATAAAAATTTGAATGGTGCAGATAAATGATATTGTGTTTACGATAACTTTACGTTTTGAGCAAATTTTTGTTTTATTGGTAGATTGGCAAACCTGTACTATTCTGTGAATAATTTTATTCTTTTTTAGTGAAGATGACGAAGATGATGATGAATATGATGAAGATGAAGATGATGAAGAAGATGATGAAGAAGATGATGAAGATGATCGAAGATGAAGATGGATGATGAAAGATGATGAAGATGAGGGTGATGATGAGGATGTTGGTGGAGATGGGGAAGAAGTTGGGAATAAGCGTAAAGATGATGTCCAAAATAAGGTATGAAATATGATTTCAATTTACGTCAGATTTTTTCAAGATTTTTTCCCCAAAAAGTATAACTTTTGTGAGACCCAACAATAGGTTGTTCATAATTATGGCCATGTTTGTTGTTCACCCAAGTAGGATACCCAATTTATATTGAATTTATGACACAAGCGAGACGAAAATTCTTGTTTTGGACTGAACGAGTGCTTTAATTATGGAATTTCAGAATTTATTGAAGAAGAGTGATAAGAAAGAAAATAAACCTACAGTTTCTAATGTTGATAACCAACAGATTCAATATCTCTTTATTCAGGTCTGTTTGATATATTTATTAATATTCTAGCTTGAATACAGGTTGTTATGCTTGTGCTTTTAGCTTTGGTTGACACAATTCCCCTTTATTACTGTTATCTTTTTTAATCACTGTCCTTATCATTATTGCTTGATAAAGATTCCTGTAAGTGAATTGAAACTTTGAAAGTTATTGTTGATTTACGCTGTTTTACAGATGGAATATTGTGAAAAGAGTACGTTAAGAAATTGTATTGATGGTGGGTTGTATAAAGAAGTGGATCGGGTCTGGAGATTATTCCGTGAAATTATTGAAGGATTGAATCATCTACATGATCAGGTAAACTAGCACATGTTTTTATCAATAATAAAAATATGTTCAATGTAACAATTATAAATCAGTAACACAAGACAATATTATTATTTGTAAGTAAAACAGTGCCGATGAAAATGGAGTTGCAGGAGATTTATTGATTTAAACTTTTTCCGTTCCCAGGGTATCATGCATCGTGATCTAAAACCAGAGAATATATTTCTCGATTCCAATGATAATGTCAAGATTGGAGATTTTGGTTTAGCAAGAATTGATCCTACAGTAAAGGTAAGATAAAGCAAGCAGGAACCACAAACTGATTATAAATTGTAATGATTTAAACAGAGGCCATATTTTATTTTGTTTCTTTTATCTCATCTTGCAAACGTTTAAAACATTACACATTTGTAACTGTGAACACAGGCAGAAGAGATTTATATGAACTTTCACCTTGTTTCGATAGCAACAGATTTATATGAACTTTCACCTTGTTTCTGTAGCAACAGATTTATATGAACTTTCACCTTGTTTCTGTAGCAACAGATTTTTATGAACTTTCACCTTGTTTCGATAGCAACAGATTTATATGAACTTTCACCTTGTTTCGATAGCAACAGATTTATATGAACTTTCACCTTGTTTCTGTAGCAACAGATTTATATGAACTTTCACCTTGTTTCGATAGCAACAGATTTATATGAACTTTCACCTTGTTTCTGTAGCAACAGATTTATATGAACTTTCACCTAGTTTCTGTAGAAACAGATTTATATGAACTTTCACCTTGTTTCTGTAGCAACAGATTTATATGAACTTTCACCTTGTTTCTGTAGCAACAGATTTATGTAAACTTTCACTTAGTTTCTGTATCATAGTTTCATATTGTTCTGTCTAACTTATATTACATTGTTAAATTAAATAAATATTGTTTAAACCAAATAGAGGCCATATAGTTTTCTCGGTAACCCTAAAAAATGACAAAAAAAAGACTCTTGACAATCCTAAAGTAATAGGATTATTAGTAATATTAATATTCTTTTTTGACAGAAAAGTCTTGGAGCTGCAATGCTGCCTGATACGGAGTTAACTGGTAAAATAGGAACACCTCTATATGTTAGTCCTGAAGTTAAGGATTCTGTTGAAACATTTGATTACAATCAGGTGAGTCAGATACATCCTTAAGATAAGGGTTTGTTTTGCATTTTTCAGGGGTTGAAATTGGATTGGAAATGTCATGTCAAAGGTACACACAAATGTTATGATTCGCTTGTAAATTAGAATTGGAATTAAGTGCTCATGATATTAGCAAGTTTATTTTCAATAGGAATCAAGACCTTTTGAATTGTGGTTTATCATTTACATTTTAGGGAACTGCTTCCCTTTAAAATAAAATGTTCTTATTTTTTTTGCACATGATTGGGGGAAAGGAAAGTATCATTCACTGAACCAGAAGGGCTATATTGCTGAGACTAATATGTTACTTAAACAAACAGCCAATATAATAGTCATTATAATTTATATTACAGAAAGTGGACAGCTATAGTTTAGGTATAATATTTTTTGAAATGTGTTATAAACCATTGACAACTGGAATGGAGAGAATAGCCATATTGAATGATCTGAGATCTCCAGGAATTAAATTCCCACCAGACTTCCAGGTTATAGAACTCGAACAACAGGTAGGCTATGTGGGATTTATCAGAATCTAAAAAGATTGTTGGGGTATGGAAAGTAGTTTTTACTGAAATGCTAATGCAATCAGATGGAAGGACTTTGCCTCATAAAATGTCAATTACATATTGCAGTTGACATCAATGATGGCAAAGAACGACATAAGCCAACTTTTTTTCAGCCAAACTCTTTTCAAAAGAATGAAAAATATTACTCAAACACCTTAACACCGTCTGTATAGGAGGACAATGGTGAAAGTGGGAAATTCTGTCCGAAGATGCAAAGCTTGATCTGCTAGACCGTGGAAAGGATTAGACAGACATTATTATGTTTTGCTGTCTCTGAATAGTGTTTTTTGTCAACGCAATTTATTTTTTTCATTGTTTCAGACTAAGATTATCAAATGGTTATTGAGTCACGATCCAAACTCCAGACCAACCACGAAAGAATTGTTACAATCAGATCTACTCCCCCCTCTACAGATGGAGGAAGCTACCATGAACGAGCTGTTTCGTTCCACCATTTCTAATCCCCAGTCACGATCATACCATCGTTTAGTTGATGCGTTATTCTCTCAACCTTTCTCTGCCGTTCAGGACAGAACGTATGATTCAGATACGTGTAAAGTAAGTTTCACATCTGATTTAGGATTAGTTTTTTATTTTGACGCGTGCAACATGTGTAACATTTGTAACACTTGGATTGGTTGAAATAACTTCATTAGAACAGGACTATGATAAAAAAGTATCAGAAAATTGCAGTTCAAGCTGTTTTAAATTCTTTTTTCAGCCATTCAATTCACCAAAGTTGCATATAATACAGAAATCAGTTTCTGATACGCTAGAGAAAGTATTCCAATTTCATGGTGCCATTAAATTTTCTACTCCATTATTGACGCCAAAATGTCATCTGTATGAGTCAAATGAACAATATGTTTGTTTTGTGGACCATAGCGGTGGTCTCGTAGGATTACCTTGTGATCAAAGGGTAGGTAACTCTGTAGTGTTGTGTGTTGTACTTGAATTTATCTTGTGTGTTCGATTCACTGTTCTGAACGATCTTTTTTTATCCCCATATATTGTCGTAATTTTTGAACACATTCAGAAGGCACAATTCTTGAATAATTTTGACGAAGCTCACTGAAATTGTTTAATATCACTCAAGGATGAGCCTGTGTTCGATTCACTGTTCTGTACCCTATTTCACCAAATTATTTGGTGTGTTTGATTCACTGTTCTGTATCATGTTCTGTATTTAATTTTGTAATAATATTTCAGGTTCCGTTTGCCCGATTTATAGCAAGAAGTAATACCCAGTCTATGAAGAGATACTGTCTTGATAAAGTTTACCAAGAGAAAAAGTTAATTGGTCTTCATCCTAAGGATATGACAGAATGTGCTTTTGATATTGTTACTCCTTCACATGCCAGGTAAGTCTTGTTATTAAAGTGATACTGCATTGTAGAATGAACATAAAATTTTAGTTCTCAAGAATTGGTCAATATGAGTATATATTCATCAGTGAACTTACCTGGTGTCATAAAATAACAGAATCCTTTAAAATCTGGAAAACACATAGAACTTAGTTATTTTTTAAAAACGCTTAATCAATTTATTAAGCGTTTTTCAATAATCAAATGCATCTTTATGTAAAATAACTTAGTTTTTCGGATATTTATTTATTTTTATGTTATTTGTGGCAGCAGGTATATTAACTTATGAATAAATCTCTTATTGGCCCAGTTTAATATTTTAAAATTTTATGTTTATTTTGAGACCTATTATCCCTTTAAATTGAAAAGTCAATTGAAATAAAGTGATGGCACCAACTTTAGTAGTTGCTAGGTAACATTCTTCTCATAAAGATAATCCTAAGATGTTTGAATTATTTTTCAGTTTAATTCCGGAAGCAGAATTGCTGGCAGTTTCATCTCAAATTATCTATGAATTTCCTACATTGAGGGTAAGTGACTTATCACAGTAGTCTCTAAGATTAGATAACCAGCTATTGGTTAATATTTCTATAATGACAGGAACCACGGACATGTGACTGAATATTGAGTTAAACAAATAGATACAGATTAAAAACAATATATCTTTAACCTTGTGTTTTTTTCTTAAATTTACAGTAATTTTATTTTTATGAAATAAATTTACAGTAAGTTTTATTTTACGGAAATAAATTTACAGTATTTTTATTTTAAGAAAATAAATTTACAGTATTTTTATTTCTAAGGAAATAAATTTATAGTATTTTTATTTTTATGAAATAAATTTACAGTAAGTTTTATTTTACGGAAATAAATTTACAGTATTTTTATTTTTATGAAATAAATTTACAGTAAGTTTTATTTTACGGAAATAAATTGACAGTATTTTTATTTTATGAAATAAAATTTACAGTAATTTTTATTTTTATGAAATAAATTTACAGTATTTTTATTTTATGAAATAAAATTTACAGTAATTTTAATTTTAAAGGAAATAAATTTACAGTAATTTATATTTTAAAGGAAATAAATTTACAGTATTTTTATTTTAAGGAAATAAATTGACAGTAATTTTATTTTTATGAAATAAATATACAGTAATTTTTATTTTAAGGAAATAAATTTATAGTATTTTTATTTTAAGGAAATAAATTGACAGTAATTTTATTTTTATGAAATAAATATACAGTAATTTTTATTTTAAGGAAATAAATTTACAGTGATTTTTATTTTAAGGAAATAAATTGACAGTAATTTTATTTTTATGAAATAAATTTACAGTATTTTTATTTTATGAAATAAAATTTACAGTAATTTTTATTTTTAAGGAAATAAATTTACAGTATTTTTATTTTAAGGAAATAAATTTACAGTAATTTATATTTTAAAGGAAATAAATTTACAGTAATTTATATTTTAAAGGAAATAAATTTACAGTATTTTTATTTCTAAGGAAATAAATTTACAATATTTTTATTTTTATGAAATAAATTTTCAGTAAGTTTTATTTTACGGAAATAAATTTACAGTATTTTTATTTTTATGAAATAAAATTTACAGTAATTTTAATTTTAAGAAAATAAATTTACAGTATTTTTATTTCTAAGGAAATAAATTTATAGTATTTTTATTTTTATGAAATAAATTTACAGTAAGTTTTATTTTACGGAAATAAATTGACAGTATTTTTATTTTATGAAATAAAATTTACAGTAATTTTTATTTTTATGAAATAAATTTACAGTATTTTTATTTTATGAAATAAAATTTAAGTAATTTTAATTTTAAAGGAAATAAATTTACAGTAATTTATATTTTAAAGGAAATAAATTTACAGTATTTTTATTTTAAGGAAATAAATTGACAGTAATTTTTTTTTTATGAAAAAAATATACAGTAATTTTTATTTTAAAGGAAATAAATTTACAGTATTTTTATTTTAAGGAAATAAATTGACAGTAATTTTATTTTTATGAAATAAATTTACAGTATTTTTATTTTATGAAATAAAATTTACAGAAATTTTTTATTTTAAAGGAAATAAATTTACAGTATTTTTATTTTAAGGAAATAAATTTACAGTAATTTATATTTTAAAGGAAATAAATTTACAGTAATTTATATTTTAAAGGAAATAAATTTACAGTATTTTTATTTCTAAGGAAATAAATTTACAATATTTTTATTTTTATGAAATAAATTTTCAGTAAGTTTTATTTTACGGAAATAAATTTACAGTATTTTTATTTTTATGAAATAAAATTTACAGTAATTTTAATTTTAAGGAAATAAATTTACAGTAATTTATATTTTAAAGGAAATAAATTTACAGTATTTTTATTTTAAGGAAATAAATTGACAGTAATTTTATTTTTATGAAATAAATATACAGTAATTTTTATTTTAAGGAAATAAATTTACAGTAATTTATATTTTAAAGGAAATAAATTTACAGTAATTTATATTTTAAAGGAAATAAAATTACAGTATTTTAAAGGAAATAAATTTACAGTATTTTTATTTTAAGAAAATAAATTTACAGCATTTTTATTTTAAGGAAATAAATTGACAGTAATTTTATTTTTATGAAATAAATTTACAGTAAGTTTTATTTTACGGAAATAAATTTACAGTATTTTTATTTTTATGAAATAAAATTTACAGTAATTTTAATTTTAAGGAAATAAATTTACAGTAATTTATATTTTAAAGGAAATAAATTAACAGTATTTTTATTTTTATGAAATAAATTTACAGTATTTTTATTTTAAAGGAAATAAATTTACAGTATTTTTATTTTAAGAAAATAAATTTACAGTATTTTTATTTTTAAGGAAATAAATTTACAGTATTTTTTATTTTTAAGAAAATAAATTTACAGTATTTCTTATTTTTAAGGAAAGAAATTTACAGTATTTTTATTTTTAAGGAAAGAAATTATTATTTCCGTCTGAACCATACATCACTTGTGAAAGCTGTATTATTATTTTGTGGTATTAGGGAAGAAAAACATCAAGCTGTACAACTTTGTCTTCGAGACTGTCAGGTGAGTTTAAAGTTTTGCTTTGACTAGAGTAGTTGTTAATATTTAACCAAGCTCTGTCTTCTGTTAATGATGTTTTTATGGAATCGCGTAGAGAATATCGAGGTATTGGTGTTATTTGTAGATTCTAATTTTTATCCTTAAAATTGCAACAGTAATACCATAAAATGCTTCCATTTACTGGAATTACTAGAACCACAGACATTGGACTGAAAATTGGAATAATGCAAATCAATGCCATTAGTCTCCCCAATACATGGAAACTTCTTGCTCAAGTTTAAATGGCCATGACATGACCTTAAAGCCCTGGATGTCAATCAATTACCGGATTATATTTACAGCACAAGAAAACTATGAGACGGCAGTCGCTGGAATCTAAATGTGGTGTGTCCTTCACCGATCACAGTGCTGCTAATTTCTTTCATCTGTTAGATTTTGAAGGGAGTTACAATAAAATCAACAATCTATTGAGACCAGTTAGTAAATCCAAGGGCCAGGTAATAAATTATATTATACCATTATTAAGCTTACTTTCTAGGGCTCTGTTTTAAAAAAATAAATTTTGTCTTGTAAAATTCTGTTTTCTCTCTGTTTTGACTTAATCAAGATCTTAAAAAAGTTAAAAATTTGATTAAATTAGCTAGATAAGATTTGGAATCAATTTTAGTTATTAACCAAATAGCCTCCATCCACTCCCTCACATTACGTCTTCCATTGTCTCCATTCCCTCCTTCCATTCACCCCCCATTCCCTCTTCCATTCACTCCCCCATTCACTACCTCCTATTCCCTCCTTCCATTCACTCCCCCATTCACTCTTCCATTCACTCCCTTCACATTACCTCCCTTTCCCTTCCCCCCCCATTCCCTCTTCCATTCACCCCCCATTCCCTCTTCCATTCACTCCCCATTCCTCCTTTCCTTATTCCCTCCTTCCATTCCCTCCTTCCATTCACTTTCCATTCACTCTTCCATTCACCCCCCCCATTCACTCCCCTTCCCCATTCACCTCCTTCCATTCACCCCCTTCCATTCACCCCCTTCCATTCCCTCTTCCATTCACTCCCCCATTCCCCCCTTTTCCCTTCACTCCCCCATTCCCTCCTCCCATTCACTCCCCCATTCACTACCTCCTATTCCCTCCTTCCATTCCCTCCTTCCATTCACTCCCCCATTCCCCTTTCCATTCACTCCCACATTCCCTCTTCCATTCACTCCCCCATTTCCTCTTCCATTCACTCCCCCATTCCTCCTCCATTCATCTTCCATGTCTCCATTCCCTCCTTCCATTCATCCCCCCCATTCCCTCTTCCATTCACTCCCCC
The DNA here is from genome assembly GCA_030562195.1 of Nipponacmea schrenckii. Taxonomy (NCBI): domain Eukaryota; kingdom Metazoa; phylum Mollusca; class Gastropoda; family Lottiidae; genus Nipponacmea; species Nipponacmea schrenckii. The sequence continues at coordinate 1,993,532 of CM060199.1, forward strand.
ATTCACTACCTCCTATTCCCTCCTTCCATTCCCTCCTTCCATTCACTCCCCCATTCCCTCTTCCATTCACTCCCCCATTCCCTCTTCCATTCACTCCCTCCATTCCCCCTTCCATTCACTCCCCAGTTCCCTCCTCCCATTCACTCCCCCATTCACTACCTCCTATTCCCTCCTTCCATTCCCTCCTTCCATTCACTCCCCCATTCCCCTTTCCATTCACTCCCACATTCCCTCTTCCATTCACTCCCTCCTATTCCCTCCTTCCATTCCCTCCTTCCATTCCCTTCTCCCATTCCCTCCTTCCATTCACTCCCCCATTCCCATTCCCATCACTCCCATTCCCCTTCCATTCACTCCCCCATTCCCTCTTCCATTCCCTCTTCCATTTCCTCCACCCATTCACTCCTTCAATTCCCTCCTTCAATTCCCTCTATCAATTCCTCTCTTATTTTATGTTAACTTTTTATTTTTTACTGTTCATTTTATCTTTTTTTCATATTTTGTTTTATTTGAAGGCAAGCACCCTGGCTAAACAAGGTCTACGTGAGTTAGAAACTATCATCAATTATGCTGAGTCATTGGATGTCAAACTAGAGGTAATAATATTGTGTTTATATTGACAGTAATATAAGATATTGTGTTTATATTGACAGTAATATAAGATATTGTGTTTATATTGACAGTAATATAAGAAATTGTGTTTATATTGACAGTTATATTAGATATTGTGTTTATATTTACAGTAATATAAGATATTATGTTTATATTGACAGTAATATAAGTTATTGTGTTTATATTGACAGTAATATAAGATATTGTGTTTATATTTACAGTAATATAAGATATTGTGTTTATATTGACAGTAATATAAGAAATTGTGTTTATATTTACAGTAATATAAGATATTGTGTTTATATTGACAGTAATATAAGAAATTGTGTTTATATTGACAGTAATATAAGATATTGTGTTTATATTTACAGTAATATAAGATATTGTGTTTATATTTACAGTAATATAAGATATTGTGTTTATATTGACAGTAATATAAGTTATTATATTTATATTGACAGTAATTTAAGATATTGTGTTTTTATTGACAGTAATTTAAAATATTGTGTTTATATTGACAGTAATATAAGATATTGTGTTTATATTGACAGTAATATAAGATATTGTGTTTATATTGGCAGTAATATAAGATATTGTGTTTATATTGAAAGTAATATAAGATATTGTGTTTATATTGACAGTAATATAAGATATTGTGTTTATATTGACAGTAATATAAGATATTGTGTTTATATTGGCAGTAATATAAGATATTGTGTTTATATTGACAGTAATATAAGATATTGTGTTTATATTGACAGTAATATAAGATATTGTGTTTATATTGACAGTAATATAAGATATTGTGTTTATATTGACAGTAATATAAGATATTGTGTTTTTATTGACAGTAATATAAGATATTGTGTTTATATTGACAGTAATATAAGATATTGTGTTTATATTGACAGTAATATAAGATATTGTGTTTATATTGGCAGTAATATAAGATATTGTGTTTATATTGACAGTAATATAAGATATTGTGTTTATATTGACAGTAATATAAGATATTGTGTTGATATTGACAGTAATATAAGATATTGTGTTTATATTGACAGTAATATAAGATATTGTGTTTATATTGACAGTAATATAAGATATTGTGTTTATATTTAAGATAAAGGTAACAGTGGGATTGATATACAACCCTACCCAATATGATGGTTTTATTTTCCAAGTTCTATATGAACATAGAAAGAAGAAGAGATTACTGGGTGATGTTTTGGCTGCAGGAGGTAGATATGAAAAATTGGTTAGTGTAATTTTCCATTACAGTTTTATCATATTCTCTTCAATAGGGGTCCTTTTAGACTGTTTTTATACGCCCACATTATAATGTGGTCGTATATTGTCGTCACCCCTGTCCGTCCGTCCACAATTGCTTGTGAGTTTTTGCGCTTGACTTAGTCAAAACGAGTCGAAACTGGCTTGTGAATGCGATAGAGACTACAGTTTTTATCTGATTTGAATGAAACTTGCTGTGATCATTTATATTGATGAGATCTCGGACAAATTCAAAATCAGCTATTTTTTTATTAATGGTTTTTGAGTTATTGCACTTGACTAAGTTAAAACCCGTCAAAATTGGCTTGTGAACGCAATAGAGATCACAATTTCCATTGGATTTGAATGAAATTTTGTGTCATCATTTATATTGATGAGATCTTAAAAAGTTTGATAGTGACTATTTTTTGGTGAATGTTTTTTTTCAAGTTATTGCCCTTGACTTAGTCAAAACGCGTCAAACCAACAGATTTCATCTGATTTGAATGAAATTTGGTGTGATCATTGAAGATGATGAGATCTTGGTCAAGTACAAAATTGAAGATTTTCTGATAAACTTTTTTTTGAGTAATTAGTCTTGACTTAGTCAAAACACTGCGAAATTGGCTTGTGATTGCGATAGACAATACAGTTTTCATGAAAATTAGCTAGTAAATACAATAGAGACTAGGTTTCATCGGATTTGAATCAAATTTGGTGTGAACATTTCTATTGATGAAAACTTGAATTAGACCTAAATAATGTTAGAGTTTCTGTCTGTGTTAAAACAGAAAATATATTTGAAAGTGGGCGTATCTTGCTAGGCAACCACTTGTCTATAAGACTTAGTAGCTCGTTGGTTTTATTCAGTCTAAGAGGCATAAGAAACACCCTTTTTTTGAATTAGTAAGTTTTGATGATTTTTTTCCATACAATTAACAGTACCATGGAATAGTAAGTACTTATTATCAAATGGCTTGGGTTCGAGTCCTGCTCAAGAAAATAAAACAATTTGTAAATGAACAAGCTACAGTGCCCTCTCTAGTCAGGGATTACAAAAGAAGATGTGCCAGGATCTGTCCAGATCCTTACTCTGTCTACTCACTTTAACTATTTCACCTGTATTGATAAACCCAGATTAAACTGGGTACTATATCTTGTCAATCCCTACCTTAACACTAATAATCAGTGTGTGTAGGTTACAGAGCTGTTGATCTTATCATTTCCAAAGATGACATTTCCAAATTTTTGTCTAAAATTTCCCAAAGTGGTGTCCTTACAATTGAAGCTCTAATGCTTGTTAATTATTCACTTTATTTGGTCATTTCTGTCCTCAAATTTCAGATAAGAAAATTTAAAGTTGATAGAGATGAGGATTGTGTTAATCCGTCTGCAGTTGGTGTCAGTTTAGCATTTGAAAAAATTGTGTCTGCTGTATTAGAGACTGCGGAGGTATGCTCCTGGCTTTAATAGAACTTATTATAATCCTTCTGTCATTTATCAAACAATAGTTATTGATTTCAACAGCTCCTGTCTGTATAGCACGTTTCTAAAAATCATTTGTTAGGGGCAACAGATCAGGAGAGTAACAGACATTTTCGTGGAACCAAGCTTTCCCAAGAGCTTTGAACATTCTTCATCAGTATGGAAAAGCAATATATAAGAGGACTTATTAATAGTACTTACCTGCCAAAGCTTAAAACATTAGAAATATGTTCATGTTTTGGACAGCAAGATGAATAAATGGGTTCTCCTTCCTTTAATTTTTTCAACGTTTTAATTCACATACAGGAATCCTTTCCAATAGATAAAGAAAACATGCTTAGCACTAGCTGATACCAGGTTTAAAACTTTTTAAATCATTTCAGGTTCCAAGTTCCCATGATATTGTGGTATGTTCTGTAGGACACAAGACCATGTTAAAGGAACGACTACGTGTTGTTAAGGAATTGTGGGAAGCTGGACTGAGAGCAGAAGTCTTCTATGATACAGTTCAGGTAGAACAGTTCAGAATTCTCTATGGTTGTCCTGGTTACATATTCTCAAAACAATCTTAGCACTAGGGTTGAACCTAAGTTGTTATCCATGGAAATGGTTGCCTAGATATTTGACCATGGAGATGTTTCAGAATACTGTTTAGAATAAGAACTAAATTTTCAATTCTTTTAAAATGTAATAGCAAATTTAGACTTCCAACACCTCCACATTCTTATCAACCTTCACATATTCAGTAAGCATTAATTTTATTTTCCATTTCAGGATCTGGAAGAGGTTTATTTGTACTGTCGTAATAATAATATCTCCTTTATATTATATTTGATTGATGGGGAGTCCGTTATGGTGCGTAGAATCACTATTATTACAAATCTTTACTCAGAAACTTTCCCCGGGACTTTATAATTCCTAATGTTCGATACCATTTTTGAAAAAAAAAAAAAAATGTTTTTCTTTGGTCAGAATGAGTTCTACTACCCTCTCAAAAAAAATCAATCTGAATGTGACTTCAAGATTCCAAAAGTCATTTTCCATTTTGACAAGTTTTTAAAAATGTTAAATTTGTGAAAAAAAAGTTTGTTTCTAAATATGCTACCCTGATTGACCTGGTGATAACTGAACAAAAACTGGGCTATTTATAATAGAAACAATATTTGTCCTCTGAGTGCTAGTAAATATACCTCGACAGTTGGCAGTGGAATAAAATTAATCTTATATGATGATGTAGGCCTACTGGCAAAGTTTTCTTAATGACAAACAGTAGAGCACTGCCTGTCCTCATTAACCCAAACAGAACTATAAAACTTATAATTCCTGTGACTGCATTTTCATAACAAGGTTTTTTGAATCCAAACAGGTGCAGGAAAATAGAGCATAAAACTCAATTTTTTTTCATTTAACTTTTTAAACCTTGCTTAGAAGATTTTCCACTAATTCACCCATGTCAAAGTTTCAGATGATTTGAAAATCATGTCAGTCGAAACAAAGGTTCCATTCCCTGTCTTAACTCTTATTATCTTATTGATCTATTTTCTCATGTATCAATTATACTTGATTAGATCCGTTGGATGGAGAAAGATAAAAACATGGAGAAGAAGGTATTTATGGTGGAAATGGTCGAATTTTTACAACGAAAATTATCAGCCTTAAAAGAGAATGGTAACCATGGAAACTAAAAAGAAACAATAATAACTAAATGAATTTGTAATGTTAGTTGTAACATGGACGCATTTTCCTATTGAAGTTTTTTTTTCGTTGTATATTAATGTTGTTTTGATGAGTGGGGCCTCAAACGTGCAATAACTAGGCATAATCATACTTATAGCACTGTTTACTAGACAATACTATAGATGGTGGAAAGTGGCAGTATAAACAGGTTAACTCAAGAAAACTGTGCAATAAATATTATTTTTTTGGAGTGAGTGCTGGATGATTATAGAGATGATCAACTCTATCAAAAAAAAAAGATTCTTTTCCTTCAGAAAATGGTTGTGATAGGGTGCTTTTAAAGTTTCTAGCTTGAAGGGACACGTTCACCGTTTTGGAGAAGATATTGACTTGTTTTGTTATATTCACCTCTAAAGAGGAATTTTACTTTCTATTTCTATTTTTATATGTCAATGTGATTGAGAATTAAATTAATAATGTTTATGTTTCATAAGAGAAATTAAATTTCTTCAAATCTTCAAAAAACTTGTTAAAAATGTTTGATCAGTTTATATTGTGAAACAAATAGCTGATTCACCTGTGGGAAAGATTGTGCAACGTTTTCAGTCCCCTTGTCTATTGTTTGTAAGGGTGGGGTCCCAGGGCTGACACTCTCAAGCGAGAATTTAGCCCCACCAATTGTCCTCTCCAAAAACCTTATTCAGTTAGCAGAGAAAAAAGATCAACTTCTCTGGGCCTCTAGTTTTTCGAAATTTCCTTGGGAGTGGGGGGACAAGGCCAAAAATGAAGGGTCCCAGCAACAATTTAATCCTCTCAACGGGCCTGATTGTTTGATTCCTATATTAATGCCTAGCTTGCAAATAAAATATATTGAATTTTGTTTTGCTTGCAGCCTTTTTAGCAGGACATTTGACATTGGCAAAGTGTCGTTAATTGAACGCTAATACTGCATTATCCAATCAATTATAGACTCTTGATACATTTCTTCTTATATGGGTCCTCCTCGTTTTTTAGGGTTACCAAGATAAAGGGAGGTAATTTTAATTTAATTGTTGTCTGCATTCTAACTTGACATATCTATTTTTAGCTCTCACGTGACACAAAATGGAGATGTCCACGACTAAAAAATGAAAACATGTTTGACTTGAGATCGAAAACGTCAATAGAAGATTGTTAAGAAGGTAGTGTAAGCTTTTATGACTGCGTATGTGATGATCTACATGTACATAACATTTTCTATTTTAATGATAATAATAGTAGTTCGCGAGATTAACAATCCAAAGGCATTTGTTACATATTAAAAATTACAATTAAAAACAGACCGAAGAACAGGTATATAAATAGGTGCTGGAGAGTAGGACGTAAAACTCCATTATTTTATTTCATTTGCATAAAAATGTCATAAGGGACGATTGATAAGCAACAAAATAGCGATTTGAAAATATGCAGACCGTACCACATCTTGCTTATTTTAATTCAAAAAGCAGAAGTTCCAGGTGTGAAATTGTCTCTCTGCACAATTGATCACTGAAGTCTGAGAGCAAGTTCATCTGCTACTAGACCTACTGCTATCTAAGTCGAAGGCCTACACAGCTTAGTGACTGTGATTCCACACATACTATTGAAGGAAGCGCATTCTGCCCTGAACTAGAGGTCTTAAATGCCAAGTTTGATAACTGATCTGCCACATAATTTTCATAAAGAGTCTTTAAACAGTATAAACCATTGGTTTCTAAATTCTAATTTTTGTTTTTGGTGAAGATGTAGCCTATGGTGTTAATGGACTACTGACTACATCATTCATCGTGAAAACAAGTTAAAATGATTGACTAAACCTGTGTTAAGAGAAGTATAGACTAACGAAACAAAATGCAGAGAAATAGCGAGAGACAAGAAGATGAAATTGAAGCTTTAAAATCGATGTATGTTGGTGATTTTACAGATCTACGGAAAGACAATGTTTGGAAGGTCAGATAGATGAATTATTTTATTTTTTTGGATTTTTTTTTAATTGTGAAGTTTTGTGTTGTGTTTACTGTACATGAACAAGAAACTTGTAGTCCGAAACTTGCAGACTCTATTCCCAGCCTCTGATTGCTATTTGGACAGATATGGCTGGGGGAGAGTCAGAAAAACTAGGCACCAAAAACTTGGGATTTTCCGCACCTCCGCAGTTGTGGGGTTTTGAACATATTGACAAACCTCGAATCCACTAAACCTCAATTATTTGGAAAGATACATGTTTTTGTAGTTCAGTCATGGCATCGTTATCCCCTTTCACCATTCATGTCACACCTGTGGTTGCATCAAAGTTTTTTTCAAGAAATTCATCACTCAGTTACCATTTCAAATTGCGCACGCATCCAATATTCTGACCTTACTGGGTCATGAAAATGAAAGTACAAGATGATGATTTGTTTGTTTCTATCACGTGACTCTGTAATGTCAGAATATTTTATCTAGTATTATTATTCATGTGTATGACTCCATGTTCTGGTTTAAAATTTGAAGAAAAAAAGTGCACCAGAGATGAAGATAAGATTTCGTCCTCAATCTAGAATAGAAGAGGAGTGTAACATGGAACTCACTTTGTACGTCAACTGTCCTTTTCAATATCCTGACAGGTAAGTTACCCATCTTTATGTCACTTTGTATCAATGGCGTTGTATGAGAGGGGGGGGGGTCGTAGGGGCACAGGTATCATTTACCTATTGAAGGGCAAGGGGTGCCAGCCAATTGTCTTTGGGGGAAGAGGGATATGGTACTTTGTATATGTGGCTTTGTAGTAGGGGCACAGGTATCTTTTACCTATTGAAGGGGAAGGGATGCCAGCCAATTGTCTTTGGGGAAGAGGGATATGGTACTTTGTATATGTGGGAAAGGCAGAGTAGGGGAATATTCTCTTTACCTATTGAATAGGTAAGGGTGCCAGCCAGTTTTCTTTGGTGGAAGGGGGATATTCTTGTTGTTGTCTCTGCTACTATGGGTATTTTTAACTGATAAAACATCAGAAAATTTGTTGATATGAAACTATTTAATTAATTATTAAATAATATCTTATATTCCACTTGTAGTAGGGCCATTACATGATTTACTCTGTGACTTTTATTATATCACATGTTGAAGGTTTAAAGGACATATAATGTATGTTCAGCCATCATCGTTTATTTCTCATCTACTAATTTTAACTACAATCAACTTGACGATATCTAACTAAATTATATAATATCAATAATAGTTTCAACAACCTGTTTTCTTGAACTTCAGAATACCAATAATACGACTAGAGAACCCTGTAGGAATCACTAATCAAGAACTGGCCAAATTAAAAACGGACCTTGAGGAACAGATGAGGACATTAGTAGGGGAGGTAAGCATCTTGTTGTTCAGAAGGGATATTAACCATGGTCCTGTGCCCTACAAGCTGTTCGAAATTTAAAGATCCTGCTACAGATTGCAATAAAAAGGCTTTTGCTGACATTTTTTCTTCATTGCACACTATATTGGGATGGCTATCTCAAACAGGAACAGAAATACTTTAAAAAAAAGGACTAGGCCTAAATCTAGCAATAGCAAAATGTAGTTTAAATAATTTTTTGTCAATTCTAGTAGCCAATGAATTATTCATAAGTAAAATAAAGTTAAGGACGTATTAAATAATGAAAAATGGTATCAGGTGTCTTGAAGAGTTAGCTTAACAAAAATTAGCAATGACAATGTTGAAACGTTGTGTACAAACCTAAAGTAAACCCTTAAACTGTGTTTTGATATTTGATGTGATCTCTACCCCTGGCAACAGCACAACCACTAAATGTCACTTCAGCATACCCTGTTTAGCGCTACCACAATCATTGCTGCAATGTCTGACACATGTTATAATTAAATTTTGTCTTTAAAGGTGATGATTTTAGAGCTAGCTTTAACCGTTCAAACTTTCTTAAACGACCATATCCGTCCGGCACCGAAATCCTTTTACGAAGAAATGTTGAGTAACAAGCAGAAACAGGAAGAAAAATACGCTCTAGAGCAAGAACGTAGAAATGAAATGATAAAACAGAGGGAGGAGAAGGAGGTTAATAGTATATTCATCTTCACGATTTCCAGTAATAAGGAACTCTGTCCAATACCTTGTCAACATTACACTCTTTCTTAGTCTGGTATCATTAAAGTTGGTAAATGAAGCTCCCCAGCTATAATGAGGGAGCCGCGGTGGCTCAGTGGGTTAGACGCTTGCTCGCTAACCTGAAGGTCCAGGGTTCAATCCCGGCAAAGGTCGAGATGAACTTTCGGATTTTTCAGCCCGGTTTCCCCTTGTCAGTGATGCAGGTCGGAGGGACTGACATGGAAAAAGCGTCTAGTCGTTCGGATGGGACAATAAACTGAGGCCCCGTGTGCTACAGGCTGTGCACGTTTAAGATCCCTCGACAGTTGGAAATCGCAAAAAGAGTAGGCTAATGCCGCTGTCCTGGCAAAATTTCTCTCATTGCACACTGCATGGCGTTGCCCGTCTTCATTAGCCCATAAGGTGCAGAAGAGTAGGACGTAAAACTCCATTCATTTCATTTTCATTTCCCCAGCTAATGAATATTAAGTACCATTAAAACCTTTTATATTTCAATTTGTATTGATTAATGAGCATTCATTATGAAGGGGTCATATCTTCAAATTTCCATGCACAAAACCTGACCCCAGCTCCAATGACTTTCCTGTTTCACTTGTTTCTAGCGAAGGATTATCGAGGAAGAGATAGCCAAACGTTTTCAAACTCGAAAAGAAAGCATAAAACAAAGAAGGGAGGATGATAAGGTAAAGTAAGGTTTATTTTTTATCAAGTAGCCATCTTGGTAAGATCTAATAGAGATAAATGAAACATGTGAGGGTCCGATGGCACTGGGTTGTTGAAAGAAAACACTAAATTGTAAAGATTGTCGAAAAGTTCCTTTTTCTTTTTCTTTATTTTTTATAACTCTAATTTCTAAATAGTAATACAAACAGAAAATACATATTTAATACTACAGAGTATCACAATAATATAAATCAATTATTGCTTAAAAAATGTTATTAAAAGGATTGTAATGTGTATTTTCTTGAATTTTGTGTGTATTGAGACCATGTTGGCGTATGTTTGCTATTGTGGTTCCTGTAATTAAGAAAATTTCTAAATTTTTATCAGGAAATCAGAAATAGCAAATTGAATATATATCAGAGTCACTGTTACATGTAAAAATTTCCGAAAACCTCCTTACAATGCCTGTGATATTCAAAATAAAATCAATTTGTCATTTTATAACAATATGAATTATGATTTTTTAGAATGACGATTTACCAAGAAGGGAATCTCTAAAAGAATCTCAAAAACTTCCATCGATTTTTACAACCAAAGATGATAAAAGCAGGGCATTGTGAGTAAAATTTACAGAGTTTTATTTTCTTCCACCATTTTTGTTTACTACTTACTGATTTACCTGAGACATAGTTTGGAGTGTTGGACCCTGTGATGTTGGAGTAAATCCAGCTTATGCAACTGTTTTTGGCTTTTTTGCCAACCTGGGCCAAGGTTTTATAACAGATCTGATTTATGGCATATGTTTTAGAATTTACATGCTATGAAGAAAATCTACCAAATTTTTTTCCTGACCTGTACACATGTATGTATATGCTCATCCCAGATTTATACTCTAACTAGACTAATGAGTATTGCTAGCTGGGAAGCCTCTTAAATTTTGGTCTAAGACTAGTGTGATGTCGAAAGTTTGCAGAAATAGTCGAGATTGAAGTACGATATTTATTACAGATCCCCTGATACAGAGGGAGGTAACTCTGGTAGAAATAGTGACGCCTTGGAATCAGAGTCTGTAGTGTTTGGAATGACTGAAGACAATAAGAATATAGATGATGACCCCATTCCTTATTATCGACCGTTTGATGGCACCACTGGTCATTCTCGACTAAGCGATGATTTTGAACATATCATGTCGTTAGGGAAAGGTGGTTTTGGTGATGTACTGAAGGTAGATAAATCGTTGATTCTGAACTTTATTCTTAGCGCTATCTTCAGAACTATACTAGCATGTTTCTAGGTGTTTGACGTTTTTCTTTATGTTGAAGATGGAAGAAATGTTTCTACCGCTTTAGATCTATAAAATAAATAGATAAATAACAGACCTAAACCTTACTGGAGTCCATTAAATTACAACATCAGACTAAATCAGTCAAATGGAGTAAATGGTCATGATATTTTCTGGTATTGAAAAGTTGTTCAGCAAGGTCACGCTAAAGATATGTCTGTTCTCGTATGGTACAGTACCTGGCTACACTAGATAGAGGTCTAAATTTACTTTTTTGATTTTATTTCAAGGTTCGGAACAAACTAGACGGTAGATTTTATGCTATAAAAAGAATACCACTGAACCCAAATAGTCAACAATTTACGAAGAAAATCACACGAGAAGTCAAATTACTGTCCCGACTAAATCATGAAAATGTTGTCAGGTAATTATTTGATTTTATTATTTGTTAAGCTTATAGTTACCTTGAATAAGTCATCTTTATTCTAGACCTGACCAAAGATCAATGCTAAACCATTTGCCAAGTTGTTATTCTTGTTAAAAAAAGGTGATGCTTGCTCGCTAACCTGAGGGTCCAGTCAATCCTGGCAAAAGTCAAGATGAATTTGTGGATTTTCAACCCAGTTTCCCCTTGTCAGAGGGGCTGACATGGAAAAAGCATCTCGTCTGTCTGATGGGAAAATAAACAGAGGCTCCGTATGCTACAGGTTGTGCATGTTAAAGTTCCCTAAACAATTTGAAATCCCAAAAAGAGTAGATTAATGCCGCTGTCCTTGCAAAATTTCCCTCATTGCATAGTGCATGGTGTTGCCAGTCTTCATTAACCCATTGGGTGATGAAGAGTAGGATGTTTAACTCCATTTATTTCTTTCATTTTTGATTTTTTAACAAATCTAAAATCCATCTTTGTATCTTCCAGATATTATAATTCTTGGATTGAAGTGAGTGAGAAGTCAGCAGGCAAGTGACACGTCATCAAGTTTAGATGATTTTATTTATCAATCTAGTTCGACTTCGAGTAAACAAAAACCAACCACAAAACCCCCACCCCCTGTTATTGAAAATAGCCTTGGACTAACTGATAATATTGAGAGTTTAGCCCCACCCATCGTAGGTGGTCAATCTCTGGACTGGAGTGTGGATTATTCAACACATCAAGTGGCTGCCAGTGAATCTGACTCGGAAGACGAGAATTCTGGCCTCCTGGGATCCATCTTGTATGTTTTTTACTATTTTATTTGTCCAAAAGAATTTATCAGCTTGGTTTCTCCTTGTCATTGGCTGTGCACGTTAAAGATCCCTTGAAGTTGGAAATCGCAATAAGAATAGGCTAATGCCGCTGTCCTAAAAATTTTCTCTCATTGCACACTGCATGGTGTTGCCCTTCTTCTCTTGTGCAAAAGAGTAGAAATAAAACTCCATAGATTTCATTTTTTACAAAAGATTCTTTAACAGTAAGAAATATTGAAATAAAATTATACTAAGGCCACTTTTCTATAAAAATTACCCTCCACACACACTTGCAAGTGTTGACCATCATCATGATAGAAGATAAAAACTTTATAATTTCATTACATATATTCCAGTCCATTTGATGAAGAACATGATGATGAAGATGTTGTGTTTGGTGATGATGATGATGATGATGATGATGATGACGAAGATGTCAAAGTTCAAAGATATCAAACTTCATCAAAGGTATTGGAAATACTTTTACTTCATCATTCAATAATGATTTAGCTCAGACTATTTTCTGATTGACCAAATGTTTTGAAAGTCTATAAAAGGATTTTAATTTTGCAAATAACACTGTCTTGTAGTTTTCCCACGAATTGTCCTGCTGAAATAGTATTCTCAGACTGTTCCATAGTATCTCTTGTTGTGGGCTTAACTTACATCCACCGTTTTTATTCTAAAGGCAAGTGGGACAATGACCTTCCACCTTACTCTCTAACCGGTTGAATTATTACATTAACGTAAGTTTAGTCTAAGACTGACAGAATCAGTTTTATTATGGATGGAATTTCAGAATTTATTGAAGAAGAGTGAGAAGAAAGAAAATAAACCTACAGTTTCTAATGTTGATAACCAACAGATTCAATATCTATTTATTCAGGTCTGTGTGATATATTTATTAATATTCCAGCTTGAATACAGGTTGTCGAGCTTGTGCTTTTAGCTTTGGTTGACACAATTCACCTTTATTACTGTTATCTTTTTTCATCACTGTCCAGATGAGTTATATATCATGTCATTATTATTTGTTATTTATACTTGTTACTCAGTATTCCGGTGTTCCTTATCATTATTGTATAACTTGATAAAGATTCCTGTATGTGAATTGAAACGTTGCTTAAATTAAAGAGAAGTAGTATATCTATAATAGTGGTCTTATTTATCTAAAGTTACTATATCTATTATTGTATAACTTGATAAAGATTCCTGTATGTGAATTGAAACGTTGTTTAAATTAAAGAGAAGTAGTATATCTATAATAGTGGTCTTATTTATCTAAAGTTACTAATCTATTATTGTATAATTGATAAAGATTCCCGTTTATTGGAAGTGAAAAATAAATATATCTATAATAGTGGTCTCAGATGACTAGAACACTAAAATCATTTTTTAGTTCAGTTTTGGAAAAATAGGTTCCTGGATTATAGAAGATTTTCAGTCAAAAAATTGGTACCATTCTTAACAGGGCAGGTCTTTTGACCACAAAGTCAAAACCTGGTCAAATTCAAACATTTGAATCTACTGCAAAAGTTATTGTTGATTTACGCTGTTTTACAGATGGAATATTGTGAAAAGAGTACGTTAAGAAATTGTATTGATGGTGGGTTGTATAAAGAAGTGGATCGGGTCTGGAGATTATTCCGTGAAATTATTGAAGGATTAAATCATCTACATGATCAGGTAAACTAACAAGATACACCTACCTCTATCATATCCTGAAATGAGTTTAAATGTGGTCTTATTAACCTGTATTAAACTCAACCCACTACATTTAGGTAGTGGTAGAACTTTGATATCAGCGTCATTTGATTTGTCTCGGATTAATCTAGGGCAAAATTACAGCACATTTTGATTGGACAATTTTTAGCTATGAATACTTAATTATTGTATGACAAAGGGGAATGTAATTTGGACATGATGAGAGAGGAAGTATGACAAATAGGGGTGTGGTTTAGACAGGATGAGAGAGGAAGTATGACAAATAGGGGTGGGATTTGGATAGGATGAGAGAGGAAGTATGATGAATGGGGGTGGGGTTCGGACACAATGACCATTTAGGCCTTAATGCTTTGACCACTGAACGCAATAATTATTTCAAACTTTTTCTGTTTCCAGGGCATCATACATCGCGACCTAAAACCAGTGAATATATTTCTCGATTCTAATGATCATGTCAAGATTGGAGATTTTGGTTTAGCCACGACAGATATCTTAGTCAAGGTAGGTTCCCTCCTTCCCCAACAATCGTGTGTCATGGCTTATTGTTCTGCCCCATTAATTTGAGATTTTACATCAACATGAAAACATTTAATATGCTTACTTTTTTAGTAGGATTGAAAAACCCAAATAAGGTCTTCATTGGAATTCATTTTGTCCAAAAAGCGACAATTCGTCCAGATTTTAAAAACGACAGTTATCTGGTTGGATAACAAACTTAATTTACAATCAATTTTAGTGATTGACCAATCAGAGGAATTATTTTAAGTTAAGATGTCAGGAATAAGGACCAAGTTTATAGCAGTCCAAGACTTAATAACCTTTGTTTCTGTTGTTTTTTCACAGAAAAGTCTTGGAGCTACGAAGACGTCTGGTAGCTTGTTTGATACAGGTACGAATTGCTCAATGAGGTCAAACAGTCTGGGAGATACAGAGTTAACTGGGAATGTCGGAACAGCTCTCTATGTTAGTCCTGAAGTTATGGCTACTGGTGGAAAATTTCATTACAATCAGGTGAGAGGTTTACCGAAATATAAAAGGAAAACAAGGGAATAAATTATGGTATAACTCACTTCTTTAATGAAGGTACATAACACACTTCTTTAATAACAAGGTACATAACACACTTCTTTAATAACAAGGTACATAACACACTTCTTTAATAACAAGGTACATAACACACTTCTTTAATAACAAGGTACATAACACACTTCTTTAATGCTAAGGTACATAACACACTTCTTTAATAACAAGGTACATAACACACTTCTTTAATAACAAGGTACATAACACACTTCTTTAATGCTAAGGTACATAACACACTTCTTTAATAATAAGGTACATAAAACACTTCTTTAATAATAAGGTACACAACACACTTCTTAAATAGCAAGGTACATAACACATCTTCAATAACAAGGTACATAACACACTTCTTTAATAACAAGCTACATAACACACTTCTTTAATAACAAGCTACATAACACACTTCTTTAATAGCAAGGTATATAACACACTTCTTTAATAACAAGGTACATAAGACACTTCTTTAATAACAAGGTACATAACACATTTCTTTAATAACATGGTACAAAACACACTTCTTTAATAACAAGGTACATAACACACTTCTTTAATAACATGGTACAAAACGCACTTCTTTAATAACAAGGTACATAACACACTTCTTTAATAACAAGGTACATAACACACTTCTTTAATAACAAGGTACATAACACACTTCTTTAATAACAAGGTACATAACACACTTCTTTAATAACATGGTACAAAACACACTTCTTTAATAACAAGGTACATAGCACACTTTTTAATAACAAGGTACATAACACACTTCTTTAATAACAAGGTACATAATGTTTCAACACAATTTACACATGTTGTCATCAGATGAAATGGTTACATACCTTTCTAATTATTACCGTATCATACTGTATTTATATACATACATAACACACTTCTTTAATAACAAGGTACATAATGTTTCAACACAATTTACACATGTTGTCATCAGATGAAATGGTTACATACCTTTCTAATTATTACCGTATCATACTGTATTCATAAATTACTAGATTGTAAGTCAACTGACAATTATAGTCCTTATATAGTCTGTTTTAATATAGAAGTTGGAAGATAAACATTAAAAACACAAGATGGATATAAACCAAGAAGTAGTATGTCTATATATTTTGTTTACAAGGATTATATATCTTGTGTTTAGAAACGTAGTATGTAATAAACCTAGAAGTAGTATATCTATATATCTTGTGTTTAGAAACGTAGTATGTAATAAACCTAGAAGTAGTATATCTATATATCTTGTGTTTTGAAACGTAGTATGTAATAAACCTAGAAGTAGTATATCTATATGTCTTGTGTTTCTAAACGTAGTATGTAATAAAGAAAGCAGTAGTATATCTATATATCTTGTGTTTCGAAACGTAGTATGTAATAAACCTAGAAGTAGTATATCTATATATCTTGTGTTTCTAAACGTAGTATGTAATAAAGAAAGCAGTAGTATATCTATATATCTTGTGTTTCGAAACGTAGTATGTAATAAACCTAGAAGTAGTATATCTATATATCTAGTGTTTTGAAACGTAGTATGTAATAAACCTAGAAGTAGTATATCTATATATCTTGTGTTTTGAAACTTAGGATGTAATAAACCTAAAAGTAGTATATCTATATATCTTGTGTTTTGAAACGTAGTATGTAATAAACCTAGAAGTAGTATATCTATATATCTTGCGTTTTGAAATGTAGACTGCAATAAACCTAGAAGTAGTATATCTCTATATCTTGTGTTTTGAAATGTAGACTGCAATAAACCTAGAAGTAGTATATCTCTATATCTTGTGTTTTGAAATGTAGACTGCAATAAACCTAGAAGTAGTATATCTCTATATCTTGTGTTTTGAAATGTAGACTGCAATAAACCTAGAAGTAGTATATCTCTATATCTTGTGTTTTGAAATGTAGACTGCAATAAACCTAGAAGTAGTATATCTATATATCTTGTGTTTCTAAACGTAGTATGTAATAAAGTAAGAAGTAGTATATCTATATATCTTGTGTTTTGAAACATAGTATGTAATAAAGAAAGAAGTAGTATATCTATATATCTTGTGTTTTGAAATGTAGAATGTAATAAACCTAGAAGTAGTATATCTATATATCTTGTGTTTTGAAATGTAGTATGTAATAAACCTAGAAGTAGTATATCTATATATCTTGTGTTTTGAAATGTAGTATGTAATAAACCTAGAAGTAGTATGTCTGTATATTTTGTGTTTCGAAACATAGTATGTAATAAACCTAGAAGTAGTATATCTATATATCTTGTGTTTTGAAACGTAGTATGTAATAAACCTAGAAGTAGTATATCTATATATCTTGTGTTTTGAAATGTAGTATGCAATAAACCTAGAAGTAGTATACTGTAAGGCTAGAAATTAATGCGTCAACAAATTAATGCGACATGGGGTATAGAGACTAAAATGCGAGTACAAATTAATGCGATCTGTGATAGGTGTCGCATTTTTTAATATCATCAAAATTCTAAAGTGATTAATAAATGAAGACATGAACAATGATCAAGATTTTATCTTTAAATAGTCAAGTGTGAAAATCTTTTCTTTTTTTAATGTCATTGATTACTAATCAGCTTCAAATTTAGAGATAATTACCTAATTACTTAATCCTGCCCGGTCTCAATTTAAATACTTGTCACTAATGTCAGTCATATTTGAACTCCATATAATTCACTTGATAATATGTATTTAAAAATGCGGATACAAATTAATGCGATCGCGAATAGGTCGCATTTAACGCATTAATTTCTATCTCGCAATAATTTGTAGCCTTACAGTATCTATATATCTTGTGTTTTGAAACGTAGTATGTAATAAACCTAGAAGTAGTATATCTATATATCTTGTGTTTAGAAATGTAGTATGTAATAAACCTAGAAGTAGTATATCTGTATATCTTGTGTTTTGAAATGAAGTAGGTCAATATAATTTATATTACAGAAAGTGGACAGCTATAGTTTAGGTATAATATTTTTTGAAATGTGTTATAAACCATTGACAACTGGAATGGAGAGAATAG
The DNA here is from genome assembly GCA_030562195.1 of Nipponacmea schrenckii. Classification (NCBI taxonomy): domain Eukaryota; kingdom Metazoa; phylum Mollusca; class Gastropoda; family Lottiidae; genus Nipponacmea; species Nipponacmea schrenckii. The sequence continues at coordinate 2,011,729 of CM060199.1, forward strand.
CCATATTGAATGATCTGAGATCTCCAGGAATTAAATTCCCACCAGACTTCCAGGGTATAGAATTGGAACAACAGGTATGTGGGATTTATCAGAAAACAGTGGTACTACACTGTGGTACAGTGTGCTACAGGCTGTGCACATTAAATATCCCTCAAAATTTGAAAATCGGAAAAAGAGTAGGCTTCATTAGACCATAAGGTCCAGAAGAGTAGGACGTAAAACTCCATTCATTTTATTTTAATGTCTCTTAGCAATAATTGACCTGCAAGGACTGTTGAATTCTAAAGTAGCAAAGATGAGGGGATTTAAAAAACAGAATTCCAGTTTTTAAGTCTGCTATTTCACAAGTTATTGATTGTTTTGCCAACGATATCTTTTTGTTTTCAATATTTCAGACTAAGATTATCAAATGGTTATTGAGTCACGATCCAAACTCCAGACCAACCACGAAAGAATTGTTACAATCAGACCTACTACCCCCTCTACAGATGGAGGAAGCTACCATGAACGAGCTGTTTCGTTCCACCATTTCTAATCCCCAGTCACGATCATACCATCGTTTAGTTGACGCGTTATTTTCTCAACCTTTCTCTGCCGTTCAGGACAGAACGTATGATTCAGATACATGTAAAGTAAGTTTGACGTCTGATTTAGGATTAGTTTCTCAAATGGACCTAAAGGATAGTCAAATTGCTCTTTCTTTGGGATATACCATAATTCATTCTTTGTTGTAAAGGAAGAGGTCACATGAGACCCATTTCAGTTTGAGTGGTTAAAATGACTTCATTTGAACAGGACTTTGGTAGAAATCTTGTAAGATTGCAATGTAGACAGAAAGTATCAGAAGGAAGTGAAATAATCTAGTTTATGCAGTTTATCTTTATATATAATTCTTTCATAATTTTTGTGTTCTTTTTTCAGCCATTTAATTCACCAAAGTTGCATTTAATACAGAAATCAGTTTCTGATACGATAGAGAAAGTATTCCAATTTCATGGTGCCATTAAATTTTCTACTCCATTATTAACGCCAAAATGTCATCTGTATGAGTCAAATGAACAATATGTTTGTTTTGTGGACCATAGTGGTGGTCTGGTAGGATTACCTTGTGATCAAAGGGTAGGTAACTCTTTTAGGGTTTTTGTTTTTATTTTTTGGGGTTTGATTCACTGTTCCCTACCTTGCTCTTGAATTGATGTTTTATGTTTTTCATTGTTCTGTACATTGTTCTTTTATTAATCTGGTCTGTTTGATTCACTGTTCCTTTACCTTATTTATAGCTAATTTTTTGTGTATATGATCTCAGTCTATGAAGAGATACTGTCTTGATAAAGTTTACCAAGAGAAAAAGTTCTTTGGTCTTCATCCTAAGGATATGACAGAATGTGCTTTTGATATTGTTACTCCTTCACATGCCAGGTAATCCATGTCTATTAAAACAATATGTCTTGTTAAATTTAAAGTGATGTCATTTTCTTTGGTAGTTGCTAGGTGACATTCTTCTCATGAAGATAATCCAATATGGCTTCTTAAAAATGTTTATTTTTGGGATCTGTAAATTTAAAGATGGTTTGATATTTAATTTTTTTTAGTTTAATTCCTCCGTCTTCATTAGCCCATTAGGTGGTGCAGAAGAGTAGGATGTAAAACTCTATTCATATCATTTCATTTCAGTTTGATTCCGGAATCAGAATTGCTAGCAATATCGTCTCAAATTATCCATGAATTTCCTACATTGAGAGTAAGTTTTAAACTCTACTCTTAAGTACAATCCAACTTGAGTCTATTTAAAGGGACAGATTCCTCATTTTCATGTGTTGATTCGGGTCTTGAAAATACAAGTACTAGAACAGAATGTATTTCACATTATTGGTTCAAAAATAGGATTGGATACCTGACTTTAGAAATTTCCCTTGCTATGTCTATATATTATAGAGTTTCAAGAATATGAGCAGTTATTTTGACTTTCATTCACAGATAATTCTAGACATACGTACATTTGAAGGCTTAAATTTCAACAGTAAGATGTGAATACTTACTGATAAGTGTAGTGTCGGTATAAAAGATGCTGAACACGCACCTTTGATATTAATCAAACTGACTTCCAACTGAATTATTCCCAATTTAATATTGATAACAGATTTGTGTTAAATTTACAGTATCTTTATTTTTAAGGAAAGAAATTATTATTTCCGTCTGAACCATACATCACTTGTGAAAGCCGTTTTATTATTTTGTGGTATTCGGGAAGAAAAACATCAAGCTGTACAACTTTGTCTTCGAGACTTTCAGGTGAGTTTTAAGAGCTATAGCCCTTTAAATTACTATGTGGTGTTGATAAGGCTATATTAGTTGGACATCTTTGTATATCAGTACTATATGCCCAGTCTAATTGAAAGTAGCTCGTTACCACTTTCTTGTGTCAATAGAATTGTGTTGGTGTTATAAATAATAGTACTCATTCAATCAAATAGGAGGGGATAAATTTGATAACTGACTATAATTTGTGACGTTCAGTGTCCCCAATAAACATAAAAAGTTCAGAAAACATAGTACTTGTGATAAAATGGCCATGACAATTATAAAATTATATATTTTCAGCACAAAAAAACTATGAGACGGCAGTCGCTGGAATCTAAATGTGGTGTTACCTTCACAGAACACAGTGCTGCTAATTTCTTTCATCTGTTAGATTTTGAAGGGAGTTACAATAAAATCAACAATCTATTGAGACCAGTTAGTAAATCCAAGGGCCAGGTAATATATTATATTATACCATTATAAAAATTACTTTCTCGGGCTCTGTTTCACAAATCTGCAAAAATTCATGTCTTCATTCATTAAACACTTGTAGAATGCCGGCTTTTTTTCCATCCCAGCTGTCATATTTCCGGGAAGCCATTTTCTTTTTTTTATGATATTAAAAAATGCGACACCTATCGCGGATCGCATTAATTTGTACTCGCATTTTAGTCTCTATACCCCATGTCGCATTAATTTGTTGATGCATTAATTTCTAGCCTTACAGTAATTTCAGATACAATTTTAAGCAATTAATTTTCAGTTTTTATGCAACAGACCCCTCACCCCTCTAACATTCTTGTTTCATTCTTCTTATTTATTTATATTTCTTATATTGTTTTATTTGAAGGCAAGCACCCTGGCTAAACAAGGTCTACATGAGTTAGAAACTATCATCAATTATGCTGAGTCATTGGATGTCAAACTAGAGGTAATAATATTGTGTTTATATTGACAGTAATATAAGATATTGTGTTTATATTGACAGTAATATAAGATATTGTGTTTATATTGACAGTAATATAAGATTTTTGTGTTTATATTAACAGTAATATAAGATATTGTGTTTATATTGACAGTAATATAAGATATTGTGTTTATATTGACAGTAATATAAGATATTGTGTTTATAATGACAGTGATATAAGATATTGTGTTTATATTGACAGTGATATAAGATATTGTGTTTATATTGACAGTAATATAAGATATTGTGTTTATAATTTACAGTGATATAAGATATTGTGTTTATATTGACAGTAATATAAGATATTGTGTTTATATTGACAGTAATATAAGATATTGTGTTTATATTGACAGTGATATAAGATATTGTGTTTATATTGACAGTAATATAAGATATTATGTTTATATTGACAGTAATATAAGATATTGTGTTTATATTGACAGTAATATAAGATATTGTGTTTATATTGACAGTTATATAAGATATTGTGTTTATATTGACAGTAATATAAGATATTGTGTTTATATTGACAGTAATATAAGATATTGTGTTTATATTGACAGTAATATAAGATATTGTGTTTATATTGACAGTAATATAAGTTGTTGTGTTTATATTGACAGTAATATAAGATATTGTGTTTATATTGACAGTAATATAAGTTGTTATGTTTATATTGACAGTAATATAAGATATTGTGTTTATATTGACAGTAATATAAGTTGTTGTGTTTATATTGACAGTAATATAAGATATTGTGTCTATATTGACAGTAATATAAGATATTGTGTCTATATTGACAGTAATATAAGATATTGTGTTTATATTGACAGTAATATAAGATATTGTGTTTATATTGACAGAATATAAGATATTGTGTTTATATTGACAGTAATATAAGATTATTATGTTTATATTGACAGTAATATAAGATATTGTGTTTATATTGACAGTAATATAAGATATTGTGTTTATATTCACAGTAATATAAGTTATTGTGTTTATATTGACAGATATATAAGATATTGTGTTTATATTCACAGTAATATAAGTTGTTATGTTTATATTGACAGTAATATAAGATATTGTGTCTATATTGACAGTAATATAAGATATTGTGTTTATATTGACAGTAATATAAGATATTGTGTTTATATTGACAGTAATATAAGATATTGTGTTTATGTTGACAGTAATATAAGGTATTGTGTTTATATTGACAGTAATATAAGATATTGTGTTTATATTGACAGTTATATAAGATATTGTGTTTATATTGACAGTGATATAAGATATTATGTTGATATTGACAGTAATATAAGATATTGTGTTTATATTGACAGTAATATAAGGTATTGTGTTTATATTGACAGTAAAATAAGATATTGTGTTTATATTGAAAGTAATATAAGTTATTGTGTTTATATTGACAGTAATATATTGTGTTTATATTCTAAATAATGTTTGTTTAACATGCGGTTAATATACAACCAGTTCTACATGCATCAATATGATGTGTTTTTGGTTGTATTGCTGTATGCATGAGAATAGAAGAAGAGATTATCATTGGGATATAAGATTTGTGCTGCATATTAAGGTATGTCATATTCGTAAAAGATATGTGTTATTCATATTTAGTTTTGAATTATATGTCTTTAGTCTGTTGACATTACCATATGGCCTACTTTGCTTGTGAAGAAGAGAGACACGTGATCGCAGTTGATGAGTGTTTTTTAAATGGAAATCATGACCAGTGGTCTGTATTGAAATAATATTTGATTCAAGTCTATCATATTTTGTTTATTTTGTCATTTATGTGGCCAATTCCAGATAAGAAAATTTAAAGTTGATAAAGATGAGGACTGTGTTATTCCATCTGCAGTTGGTGTCAGTTTGGCATTTGAGAAAATTGTATCTGCTGTATTAGAGACTGCTGAGGTATGCTCCTGAATTTAATAGAACTTATTATAATTTTTCTGCCATTTATTGGAAAAATAATGTGGGTGACTATAAATCATTAGATGGAGCTAGAATGATCAATATGAATAAATAGGAAAGAAAGACAAAAAAAACAATTTTTTACAAGGATATCAACTTAGGTTCAGAGTTAAGGATCACTTCCATCAGCTGGTCCTTGGCCAAACCTCTTGACATTGATCTCTCCTGGATCTGTTCTACATATACCGCTGGGTGGACTGAGTGAAGATGACTTGTTCAAGGTCTGCAGACTTTTTGATTGAGATCTCTCTTTGTAAAATTCTTAAAATTTTTGATGTTTTTTAGCATGCTGTTCCAAAAACCCCAGTTCCTTGGGGTTCATGGTATCCTATTGTGTTTTTGGTTGTATTGCGTATGCATGGAGGATGGAAGAAAAGATTATCATTGGGTACCTATTCAAGCTTGATGCTCATTATTAAGGTATTTCATCATTTCTAAAAGATATTATTATTATATTTTAGGTTCCAAGTTCCCATGATATTGTGGTATGTTCTGTAGGACACAAGACCATGTTAAAGGAACGACTACGTGTTGTTAAAGAATTGTGGGCAGCTGGACTGAGAGCAGAAGTCTTCTATGATTCCATTCAGGTAGAATATTTAAGAAATCTCAGTGAACTGAACTTAATTTATCTCCAACGGCTTTACAAGGATAAATCTCTAGGTGCAAAAGGGTATGACATAAAACTCCATTCATGTGATTTCATGTGGCCAAACGTCTTGGAAATGACTTTACAAGGGTGACAACTACGGTTCACAGTTAAGGATCTTTTGAACAGCTGGTCCTTGGTCAATCTTTAGGTGCAGAAGAGTAGGACATAAAACTCCATTCATGTCAATTCATTTGGACAAACCTTTTGCAATGTCTTTTCTAGGATAAAAACTTAGTTTCACAAGGATCCTTTCTACCAGCTGGTCCTTGGTCAAACCTCAAGATATTGATCTCCACAAATTATCCCTACCCAGCTGTTTGGACTGTACACCTTCCTAACATTTCTTTAAGAACATTTTTTTTCTATTTCAGAATCTGGAAGACGTCCATATGTACTGTCGTAATAATGATATTACCTATATTGTATGTTTAAAAGATGGTGATGGGGGGTCAGTTAGGGTGAGTCTTCAGCTTGAATTCAATTTCAAAAGTAATCCACCTGTTTATCCTATATATTGCTCTTGTGCTGTAATATCTCATAACCTTCATACTTTCGTATCAATTCTACTTGATTAGATCCGTTGGATGGAGAAAGATAAAAACATGGAGAAGAAGGTGTTTATGGTGGAAATGGTGGAATTTTTACAACAAAAATTATCAGCCTCAAAAGTGTAAGAGTTACCTTTTTAAAAAGCAACTTTTTTTGGTTAAAAAAAAATGAAATTTTTTGAAGTTTAGATTTCTGTTTGCCAAATAGAACAGGCTAAAGTTGTAGAATTATGTTGACTGTGGATAGATCGGGAGACAGCGTACAAAAGCAATTCAGTAGATTACACTTGTATAGTTGGACATCACATTGAGTACTTGCTGTACAATAAATAAATATGAGATATGCATCAGCAAAACTGCAATAAAATAGTTGCAATATTTCAATAGCAGATTATTTTTTTAATTTTAAATATGTCCATCTCTTTTAAGTAATGCTAAGTTTAATTTTCTATTTTCTATTCCAGAGAATCGAATGATCCACCCATCAATCGAAACAGCGGGACCAATATTTTATCATCCAGTCATACTGAAACTCAACAATCCAGTAACGTCAACGGTCGGGGTTTTAATTTTATTTTTATAAATCAAGATATGAAACTACCAGCTTTTACCAGACGTAGACACGAGACTCAGGTGATTATTGGTCTTTCATACTGGTCCGGCCATTGGCCCACATCCTTGAATCTCTGAGTCTTAAATATACAAATCTTATTTCAATAAATTTCTAAATTACCTGCTGGTATCAGCCCTCGTTATATTTTTAGCCCCTACCCCTAAATTTTTACACCTTTGATGATTCCTGAAACACCCTTGGGCAACCATTGATTACCAATTTATCACGTCTGATTCAGTTTTCTGATATTATAATATTGAAGTTTGAAATGTCATCGTTTTTGTGTCATAATCAAAAATGGAAATATTAAACATAAATCCATTAAAATTTTTATAAGCACATAAATTTGAATTCCACAGACGTCTCAATATCAACGCTTTTAAAAAGTTTATATAACAATTTATTTTAAAAAGTTTATATAACAATTTATTTTAAAAAGTTTATATAACAATTTATTTTAAAAAGTTTATATAACAATTTATTTTAAAAAGTTTATATAACAATTTATTTTAAAAAGTTTATAAAAAATTTATTTTGTAGATTTTTGGTAAAGTGACATCACTGTGGCCATGGTTACCTGGTAAATCTCTAGATGTTATAGTATTTAATCTAGATTCTACCGTTCTTAAAACATTGGCTTGTTATCTGGAGGTTGGTAGACTGGACTGAGTCCTAGTATTTATATAATATAGTTTATAAATCTATATTTATATGTAGAGGGCTGTGTAAGAAATGATGGAGAGAGGTCATGAATTATAACCATGGAAAAAGTAACAACAGGTGCTTTGTTAAATAATATAAATCACTCAGCAGTACAGTCTTCATTTCAGCAATCAGTTACAAAATGACAGATCATCAATATCTACTGCTGAACTTCTGGTGAAAAATTCAAAAAATATAATGTAAACAATAAACAAGATTTTACCATACTGTCTTGAGGTTGGGCCAGTTAGGCCTCTCTAACCCACGGGCTATAACTGTCTCGTGTAGGTTTAATAGGTGGGGGTAGTGCTAGATGAACCCCTCTAGGCCAATGACTTTTACCATCAGATTATGTTTAATTGTTGTTTTTATCTGTTTTTAGATAAACGAAGATGAAGCAGCGTTTGAAAATAGTATCAGTATAGTTATTGAAAGATACTCTAGAGTACTTTTATTAACTTCAGCTCATAAATGTATGTGCCTAATTCTTATTCAAAAATGTAAAATAAAAAAATTATGAATAAACAGTTTTACAATGTCTTGAGTTGGGCCAGTTAGGCCCTCTAACCCACGGCTAAACCTCGTGTGGGTTAATAGGTGGGGGTAGTGCTAGGTGAAACCCTCTAGGCCAAGAGGTTTGACCAAATTAGCTGTAAAAGGTTTTTATTGTTTTTAAAAATAAAACCGAAGATTTGGAAGACCCAGCGGTTTGAAAATCCGTAATCAAGTTGTTATTGAGAAGTCAAGGACCGGGTTTAGAATCAGCTTTTTTAATTAACTTGTTACTTGTAAATCAAAAAGATGTCTTGACAAAAAGCTTATTAAAAAACCAATTGATTTGAAAAATTCCCAGATTTAGACCATGGTAAAAAGGGTCCTTGAACCTTTGATCTTAAAATAAACTCAAATTTCCAAAGAACCAGCGGGTAAAATGGGTACAGGTTATCCTTGTAATAATCAATACCAAGGGGTTTTGGGCCCAAAGGACGAGCTGGTAGAAAGGATCCTTGTGGAATTTTCCAAGTTGTTATCCTTGTAAAATATAGTTGTTTCTTTCCTAACATTACAAAGGAAAGTTTTCAAAGAAAAAGCTGCATGACTTCATGTTATTTTTATGGTTGTTTTTTTGTAGATTGCTACGTCATAAAAAATACCTAGTCAAAATTATTGATGAAATTCATCATCTGAAATTCGAGAAAAAGTAAGTAAAATTATTCCAGTCCCTTTCACCAGGATTGAATTTTTTAGCCCTTTTTTTGGTCCTTCTTCTCCCCTTCCTAGGAAATTTCACAGTCAGAACACACTTATACTAAAATTCAATAAAAATTCAATCTTTTTTTTTGAAATATTTTATAATAACGTACTTTTAAATGGGGCTAAATTTCCCCCTGGGGGTTGGGGCATAGACGGGATTTTACCCCTAGTAGTCCTAAGGAATATTAAACTGGTAGACTGGGATCAAACCAGAACACTATGTTCAGACACCAGCATCTTAATCTCTAATACTGCGACTTCCTATAATATATATTGTTGTATTTTCAGGGTGCCCTATTTTGTTATCTATGGTATTAAAGACGAGAGTATCAGATTAATGACTTGATTACCGTACCTACCGTATTTATTTTAAACCTGATCTGACTGTAATTCAGTTGTGTTTCTATGGAGATGATGACCAGATTCCCCTCACCCATCATCTGGACCCCCCCCCCCAACTTTCTTATTTCCCTCCACCCCTCCATCTTATGACTTGATGGACCATGTATTTGAAATCTGAGTCTACTTCAGTGATGTTTCTATGGAGATGATGAGCAGATTCCCTTCCAACCCCCTCCAACCCACAATCTTTCAAATCGCTTACATTTAATTGCCTTTCAGCCCCACTTGACCAATTTACATACTTTTCTCAACCACCCTCAATCTTATGACTTGATGGACCATGTATTTGAAATCTACTTACTTCAGTGATGTTTCTACGGAGAGGATGGTCCGATTCCCAGACCCCACAACCCAGTAGCCTTACTCACCCTCCCCCCCCCCTTAAATTCTGCCTAAAGGATGATAGAAACACCACTGCTGTAGTTATCATAGTGCTTCCAAGTAAACATCAGTGCTAGATCACATTCTGTATTTACATCTTTATTTTGTTATATTTATCACCAATTTATTGAGTTCTGCGTGTTGGAAGTGGGTAATGCTTTTAATATCTCGACCAAATATCACTCCAGCTTTAAGACAATGACAATTTCTAGTTCACAGTAATTTACCCGACTTGCTAAGACCAAGTCATACAGCCATTACAGGCTTGGTAAGATTCAACAGATCTCGGACTATCTTTGGATGGAAGTGGTTTCAAGTGTTGTGTTTTATCTATGGAAGAATTGTTTTGGCTTTGATTTCTTGATTTAAAGATTGTGTTGAATGAAATATATTTTATAGTCAAAAATAAGGAAGTTGATGGGTCGGATTTTAGTTCAAACCCATAGAACTTTTCCAGTAACCAACATTGTTATGGTGCATTTACACTTGTATATTTTTAAGAGAAAGCACCATACTTATATTTTGAACAATGTCATATAATGAAATGATTATACAATGTGAATTGATGAATGAATGAATGAATGAATGAATGAATGAATGAATGAATGAGTGAATGAATGAATGAATGAGTGAATGAATGAGTGAATGAATGAATGAATGAATGAATGAAAATGAATGAATGATGAGTGAATGAATGAATTATTGATGAATGAATGTATGAATAAGTGAGTGAATGAATGAATGAATGGATGAATGAATGAATGACGTCATCGTTATATTAAAGTGAAGGTATAACTAACTCTGTCTAATACCGTAACACCATTACGCACTTTTCTTGTTGATGTTTGTAAATGTAGCCATTTGATTGGATTGTACGCTAGTGAATATAGCCAATCAGAGCCATTGAAAGAAAGACTGTAAAAATAATATGGTTACACATGTGCAGGGCTCTGATTGACTGTCCTGTCTAGCGTAAAATAAAATTAAATAAATGCAATCACATGTACAAACCTCATTGATAAAACTAAAGTATGATGTCAAGGTAAAGAACAGAGTTAATAATACCGTATCATTGTGAATATGTTCATGTATATAAGGGTGAATGATATCATGTTCAATGTTATCAAAAGAAGAATATATTTATTTTACAAATAAAACTTGTTATGTTGAGGATATACCGGGTATATTGTATTTATCTGGTGTATCTAATGGAAAGCTGATCCTCGGAAGCACTGCTCGTGGTATCAGGATTTTTCCTGCTTTTTGGTGAAGGATTTGGTCCCTTGGCACATTATCACCAAGCATACACAAATACATCCCGTGACTTAGAGTAGGGCAACGTAATTCAGGGTTGAAGAAAGAAAGAAACATATCTGTTCAAGATCTCTCTCCCCACCAATCTCCCTACCCAAGCTTTACGATAGCATCATATAATGTGATTAATTTGGACAGATGTAAAGGTCCTACAGAGGTTATGTCGTGAGTGGAATTTTTAATGAATCGTTTTCTCTGTGGCAGCGCATGATAAATGTTAGTGATGAGACGGTTTGTAATGCAATTGATAATACCACTGTAGTCTGTAGCCTTTAAAATCATGTTATGTCCCTTTATTAGCTATAATACCTGTCGTTTATCAATCACACTCAAGGTTGGGACTTACGCTAACGGTATGAAATCTATTCACTTTATATGACGACTTTAAATGTTTTGAAAAGGGCTGACTGCTAAGCAATTTATCAAAATCGTCCTAATAGACTTAGATTTGTAATTTTGTCTGCATTGATTTGTAGAAGACCAATGTCAATATTGCCGAACGCATTCCCCATTTAAAATACAATGTAGTTTTTGTTTCGATGATCTATTTTTCAGCCTGATTTCCCCTTGTCAGCGATGCCGGTCGGAGGGACTGACATGGAAAAAGCGTCCAGTCGTTCGGATGGGACAATAAACCGAAGCTCCGTGTGCTACAGGCTGTGCATGTTAAAGATCCCTCGACATTTTGAAGGTTTTAGGGTGCAGAGGAGTAATATAATACGTAAAACTCCACTTCATTTCATGTTGATAACTAAATTGATTCTGGATTATGTAAGTGAAGAGTTGGGCTCACCATCAAATGCTCAACTTTATTAACGTGTGAGGTGCCTCAAGAATGACAATGCAATCTTTCCCTCGTGGAATACTGTTAATGTTTATATGATTGTCTGTGATTATGGGAATGTAATTGTTGTAACCATTTATATTGGGTACACGGGGACTGGGCCCTGGCTAGTGAGAATATAGCCTCACATATCCACTCTCAAAATCTTCTTCAGTTAGCAGAGATTGATTAATTTTCAAACATCAAAAAGATGAAAATTTTGATTGTGATTTTTGTGCCTCAGAATCGTCAGAAATACTTCTCCGGGATTCTGGTTTTTAAAATTTTCTAAGGGAGGGGGAAACAGGACAAAAAATAAAGGGCCAGTGATGGCGACGTTGCTGATTGGAGTTATTGTATCACTTTGTTTCATTCTGTCTGATATACATGTACTAGTAAGTTAGGGTGATATATCTCTCTCTATCCAAATCAATTCAAAATCGTTCTTCAAAAATAAACAACAAAGTTAACGGCTTCTAACAAAAGACTTATCAAATGATCGATCGAGAAAGATTTGTATTTGAACTGTGAAGTTTCGACACTTTTTGTGTCGGTAAACATCTTGAAGTTTTTTCGTGAACTTTCAAGGCATTGTTTGCCTGTCTTGACACGCTTTTTACCCCCGTGTTCTGTTTTGAGTTTTATTGTTTGCTGATCGACATGTGATTCGATGCATGGTCGTTAAAATTCAAACTCGTATTGATTATTTTGAAGATTTGAAAATTGGTGTTGTTTTCCGCCACGTTCATTGTATCTCGACTTATCCCCACCGTATGTTCCACAGTTCCTCTGAAATCTATATTCATATTTTCTGTTTGATTGAAATGATGAAAGAATTTAAGAAAAGAAACAACTATATTTTACAAGGATAACAACTTAGGTTCACAGTTAAGAATCCTTTCTACCAGCTGGCCCTTGCCCAAACCTCTTGGCATTGATCTTTCCTGGATTATCCGTATCCATTTACAGCTGGGTGGGCTGGATTATGAGTGAAGATGACTTGTTCAAGGTTATCGGAGTTAATTAAACCTCCATTAGGTTGGATTAGTTGATGAATATTGATGCAATGACCATCTTAATTTTATTAATTCAAATATCAACTACAAAACAGAAATGATAGCGGAGTTTTGGGCAATTCTTTTTATTAATCATAAGGAAAACGATCTAGACTTTTTTTTACTTTAATTTTTAAGTGCAGACTGTGGGTCTAGTTCGAAAAACCAAGCTTAGGAGAATCGATAGACAAAAAACGAACTGTGCACATATATCTAGTGCCCAAGGTCCCCAAAAACGACATCAAGTCGATACCGATTAGCGTGACAAATATTTATTTTTGATTTTTTTACCTATTTTAAACCGTTTTGATTTCGTAATTTACATAATGTGATTTTGATAGATTTGGTTCGTATGTCCTTAAGGACGTATTGTATAGTCACCATTAAAATTCAAACTTACAATGGGTAAATGTGAATGAAAGTGAACCGTCTGTAGGCATAAGGTTGGACGTGGATGCAATACACAAAATGCATCCTTACAAACATTAGGCCCTATTAAATTATAACTGCCATTGTGCGAGAAAGGGCTTCATTTTCGATGATGTCTTTGAAAACATTAAATAAAAATAAACTTTTTTTTTTAGCAACAGTTAAAGCATTTTTCCTTTTCATATCTGTTTGATACATAAAAATCTTTAATCACTTCTTTTCTTTAGTATGCCTATGCTATACATGTATTTCGATTAGCCTACAATTCAACACAGTGTTATCAAAAGATTAAAAAGGGGGTCCTGTTGTATTATCATGTTTGAAATTATTATATGATAATTTCGAACGAGTTGGAGCAACTAGGAATGAATACACCAGTGATTTGTTAAATAGATTTCCTCAAACGATAATTTCACACGAATTAAAGATATGAATAAAGCCAGTCGTCTACAGCTCTGTGTGATTATTACGATGTATTTTACAGGTTTTAACGAGTTTTTACAGGTTAAAGATGTTCTTGTATTAGTGACGGGTCAGTTACTGGTCAGATATAGCTTTTAATGGCCCTATAATCCCTCCCAGTTTTTGTTCAAATTGGTAATAATCGAAGTATTAACCTTTAGGGTCTATTATTGTGTCGTTCAAAGTTGAAATAAAACAACATAATAACCAAGTATTAGGTAGGTGAACAAAGAGATATCGAGATATGTACACGTCTCCTCTGCTCGATCAAGACACCCCAATACATAAACATAACCCCTGTGATTGAAACTCTTTCTTAACCAATAAAGACCAAAAAAACAACGATCTCGCGTCAATTTAATGGCAAGATTTTTCTCATAGATATACCATATAAAACATATTGACTCTGAATTCTCAGAAAGGGATATTGAATTGATAAACCCAGACGTAGGATGATGTGTAGTGTTCTGAAAGAGTAAGCTAATACTCTGTCCACTAAGGCCATAGGGACAGTTCGTAAGGCGTTTCGTCCTCCTTCCACAAAGATCTATGAAGTTATGGGTAAAATTTTTTGAGTTCTTGTGTTACAAATGCACGTTACTTAGTTGAAATCGAAAATGAGTGGTTTTTGTCGCTGTCTTGGTATGCTTTCCACCATTGCTCATTGCAAGACATTGCCCGTTCCAGCCTAAATATGGGCAGCTCGTAAGGGTTTTCGTTCTTATCCTGCAAAGAACTATGAAGTTAGTTAGTTCGTTGAAATTGAACATTCAACCATTGCTCACTGCAAGGTACTGCCAGTCCTCAGCCTTAATATACAAAGAGATCGAAGTTTACCTCAATTCCATTTCGTTTTTGTGTTCTTTGTTTGAATGTGATAACTCCCTAGTTTGAAAGGTGTTAAACCAAATAACTAATGTTTGTAATAAGTCATCTTTGATATGATAAACAACTTGATTACACCTGATAAACAACCGATGTTTATTTGTTTATTTAATGTTTATCTAATCAAGGGATTACTTCCCCTTATTGATGTTTATCTCGAGTTAATCCTACACAGTGTTTATAGATATACAATCTGTTAATATTATTATTGATCTGGATTAACTTGGATTATCAAAAACGATTTAAAAATGAAATGAATGGAGTTTTACATCATACTCTTCTACACCTCATGGGCTAATGACAGCCCCATGCAGTGTGTAATAAAGTAAATTATGCCAGTACAGCGGCATTAGCCTTTCGTTTTTGCATCTTCCAACTGTCGAGGGGCCTTTAACATGCACAGTCTGTAACACACGGGGTCTCAGTTTAATCTCAAATCTGTGGATGGACTGAATACATGATGATGATGACCCCTGTCTGTTCTGGATACCCTCTTGCACTTTCTATTCCAATACTTTTTTTTATATAATATACATCATTATTCTTGGTATTTTTGTAAATATCTTATCATATTAATATTCAAAGTGTATTATACTATTTTTTTATGTATATTATACCTTATTGTTCATTTATATATCAAGATGAATTGATTTTGGTAACGGATTAACATAAGCTTTAGCTTGTTTCCGAAACCACACTTATGTAATGTAATTATTGTGTACAGTTGAAAATAAAATATTGTTTAAATCGAATGTCAAATCCGAACGACTAATCACTTTTTCCATCTGCCTCTCTGATAAGGAAAAATCGGGCTCAAAAATACGAAAGCGTAGTCTAATGCTCCCTGCTTTACACATTAGGCTTTCATAAACATTAGGTACAGAAGAGTAAAACACACCTTTCATTTTATTAACCCCAATGCAAATTCAGTAACGTAGGACGTAAAACTCAATTTCAGGTCGTATGTAGGGTGACAATGTTGTTATTTCAAATTTCAAATTTGTCCTCACATGTGAATTAGTCATGAATTGAAAGTCAAGGTGGTCGAGACATCTTCAAACTTGTTTAAAACCAAATTAAGTTATTTCTTTTTCCGATTAGGATTTAAAAAAAAATAAAAACTGTCTAGAGTTGACATTTCTTTGAATGTTCAAACGACACGTGTAAACAACTACATATTGAATAGCGTGGACTGAAGAATAGATTTTAAACAACCAGTTCACCGATTCTTAAAGTGGTATAGCCTAGTAGATATCAGACCGAATCATTATTCAACACACCGTATCACTTTTTAAAAGCATGCATTTACTTTTGATTCGTATTGGTATTGGTACGTATAGAGTTAACGATCTGACATGACAAATTTCTACACTTTTATACTGAAGGACATACGACAGTACCGGAAATATAAAAAAGAATGGATTATTACGTCCTACCCTTCTTCACCTAATGGGTTAATGAAGACGGAAAAACGCTATGCAGTGTGAAATGAGGACATTTTCTCAGGACAACGGCATAAGCCTATTCTCTTTGCGATTCCCAACTGTCGAGAGATTTAACTTTAGCACAAAGGGCTTCGGTTTGTAGTCCCATTCAAACAACTAAAGGTTCCAAACTACACGTACCAAGAATTCAGACAGGAAAGGAAATGCTGCTTGATGGAAGCATACCCTTTTTAACCTCTTAAAATGTACATAGAATTTCTATTCACAAACTTGGACTTTAAGCGTTTTAGAATCGTTACTTAGTTGTATGACTGTAACTGATTCATACACGGATAAATCTAGTCCTACCCACGGGCGTGATATACGGATAGGGACACTAGATTTCATAGATTCGTATACGAGCTATAAGTATTCTTTTAAGTAGCCTTTTCAGAACTATGTAATATACAGGGGCATCGAACGTTATTTTTATCGGGCTCTGTAAGAAGTGACAGTCCTTTAACTAAGTTTTTTAAACCAAGCAAATCATTTCCGTTAAGTAGATTTAAGATTATTTCTTGTCAGTCTTTATTTAATGTAAATGAAAGTTGAATAAGAAATCGTTGCAGGGGAGTCGAGGGGAGGTGTTATTAATTGAAGTAGTATGAAAGGTAGAGTGTATACAATGACATCCATTGAACATGTATTATAGGATAATAGAGTAGATTAGACGATTTAAATTTGAATTAAAACCTTCACTTTTGTCTGTGAACTATAGTAGACCTTCCCCAAGTTTGGTTGGTGTAATCTGCCCTTCTTCCGGTCAACAGGTATTAAGGATTCAAATCAACATGCTGAATAATTTAAAATGATATCTTCACAATGTCAAGTTATTACAAACCTCATCTTATACATCTTCACAATGTCAAGCTATTACAAACTTCATCTTATACATCTTCACAATGTCAAGTTATTACAAACTTCATCTTATACATCTTCACAATGTCAAGCTATTACAAACCTCATCTTATACATCTTCACAATGTCAAGCTATAACAAACCTCACCTTATACATCTTCACAATGTCAAGCTATTACAAACTTCATCTTATACATCTTCACAATGTCAAGCTATTAAGAACTTCGTCTTATACCTTGACTGCAATAGTCACCTTTCTTGTATCATGGAAGTTTGTTATTAAAGAAATTTGATTGGATTAAGGCAATCCATTATCCATTATACAGCCAATCAGTGGACTCGACAGAAAGTCTTTAAACACTTAGCCAAATTGTCTACAGCCTTTCTTTCTATCGACGGCTCTGATTGGCTGTAATCGCTCGCAGACGTACAATCAAATGAAAGATGAATTTGTGAAATTGAAGTTCCATTTTTTGTTTTATCATTTAACATAGTAAGAGTTTTTCTTGTGTCTTCTCTGGCAAATTGTGTAGCCACTGCTTACCTTCTGTTTTCTTAGAATGTCGCCTCCTAGTTTCCTATTTCAGACTTAAGTAAGTAGGGTATTTCACACCAACCTATGAGTTAAAACTCTAGACTGTTATACATACACAACCCTGGTCCATTCTCTAATATAATTTTTCTTTGATTATTTATTTACATTATTTGAACAATTGATTAGGTACATGATCACTAAGTGGACAACCACGACGGTAAATCTACTGTAATATGTAAGACCCACGGAGAGCGCTACTTATTGTTCTGTCAGTTCAATCACTCTTTTCTTTCGTTTGATTACTAATGCCAAGGGAAGGGTTTTCCCGTTTTTTTATAAGCACTTCTACAGCTTATACCTCGTTTCTATTTTGGTACTGTGTGAGGCATAGGGACATTATATCCGACAGTGTTTTGAAGTTTATTTTTATTGGGTTATGAAAGACCTAGTATGTCTTGAAGTAGTTTTTTTTTAAACATGTCTTGATGCATTCGTTAATGGTTAGGCTTTGTATGAACAACAATATCGATATGCCGGATTTTGACGAAACGTCGTAGTACTCTACACGCATCGTCGATCACATAAGCAACAGTTTGCTCAGAGTCGTATACAACAATATCATTCTAAACGCTGTACGCAACTGTTGTACATCCAAACTACTAATCTTATTGAGAATATTGTGTCCCTAACGCGAGAACCTAATCTAATATTTCCTAGAAACGCCACAGGCCTTGACTACAATCGCCACCAATCTTAGTAACACAGTGATTTGATTGGATTGTACGCCATTGAATACAGCCAATCAGAGCCCACCAACGACAAACTGTAAAAATGATGGCTTTTTGTTAAAGACTTTCTGTTGTTGTAATTGTTAACATACGATTTTGACATTGCGAAGATTCGTTTCAAAAAAGTCAATTTGACTCAGAGGTACAGTAACCTTATTTAGGTTGTAGGTTGCACAGACTTAAAAGGACATTCTGTTTATTTTGCAGGTTAAGCATTTTTTTTACTTACATTTATGAAAACTGTGCACCAAAATCTAGCGAAATGTGTCCTTGAACATTTCTGAAAGTTATAACTAAAAAAAAACACAACCGTTAATTTGTTGACTTCAAAACTATTTTAAAAGTTTAAACAACTTTTGGTAGGTGAAGAGATAAATGTAATAAATTGAGAGATTAACGAAACATGAACATTAAGTCAAACTGATTAATACAGTTTGATCAAGTAGATACATGGATGTCAATAACATATTTTAGAAATATCTTCAAGTATAATTTACAATGTGTTTAAAATGAAATATTGGTATACATCCACTTTAACGTATATCAAGGACAACTTTTTAAATTTTCAAACCTTTGTCAGTAAAGGACATTGCGCTAGATTAGGGCTATGACTCAGTTTCAAATGTAAATTTCATTGAAAAATATATGTGAATCATTTGAACTAGGCAGGTTTTTGACAGGTATATATTTCCTTGATGTTTTGTTGAAACTAGATTAGGTTGTAATATCACGTAGATTTGTGATATCCGTTTAGAAATGAGGGCCAATATTGACATATACAAAACAAATTTAAACACGTTTATGCCCATTTACATAATTACATTTTGGCCTCGGAATAAAATGACAAAAAAAAAAATGAAATTTTGAATGAGAATAAAAGTTTGACGATAAACAAGAAATTTAAACAATATTTATTTCTATACAAATTACAATAAATATAATACAATTTTTCAATATAATATCGTCGATCCAGGGACAAGCATAAAGCTTATATGAATTTTTTTTACCGTATCTATATACAAAATTATTTACAATTCTTCGATATAATATAGTCGATCCAGGGACAAGAATAAAGCTTATTTCAGTTTGTTTGGACTGTATATATTTATAAAATTATTTACAGTTTTAAATACACGTTTATATTTGAATTTATGGTACTCTTGTACTGAAATGGGGAGGCGGAGGACTAGGACTACATTTCTTTCATTTCATAATACATTGAAACCTTGATTTTATCTGTGTATCAGATTGTTATCACTCCAGTATGGACCAGAGAACTATCAAGTATATTTCAATAGTGAAAACAGGGGGAAAGGCAATAAGGAAAGACGTAATGCTCCATTTAATTTCATATAATGACTATTCAAGTGGCCTCGATCATTGACTGTTGACAATAGTCATAGTCACACGTCTAGAACTCGTTTACTAAGCTGTTTATCAACATAACACATATTAAATAATTATTACACTGAAATGAACTCACTGCACCCGACCTGTTGAGTCTCGGGTGGGATATTTCAATATTAGTATTCATTCTCTGAATTTAAAGGAAACCTTTTCGGAATTCTGTTTTAGTTTCTCGTTTTTCAATATTTAACTCGCATTTTCAACTCTACAATATTCTGATAACGGTATAAGATGAATACCTACCAAGCATTGGTTATCTGCTCAAATCATGTCTAATACAAGGGTACCAGCCAGTCGACTAACAAGAGCAATGGGGCAACTTACCTGGTTCCGAAACACACACATCAAAAGTCCGCAGTCATCTCGGAGACTGAGCAAGAGAACACGATATCACTTAAAAGTGTTATTTCCATGTGGTGAGATACTGTACCCAAACTACCTCTACATACAACAATAATGTCTTGATTACATATTATATGTTTTTAAATCCATACCCCTGATTTCAGCTCACATCCATGATGCATTATGAAACAATTGACTCAGGGCATGTTAATGGTTTGTTCGATTTGTCGTAGCGTTCTTTCATTATATTACCCTAATAGAAAATAACTCTTGATAGGAGACAAATCAAACCCACCGTATCTGGAAAGCGTCTGAATGACAAGAAATCATCCCCTGATCAAGACCTAGAAACATTTTTTTTCTTTAACCCTCTATTGTACAACACTGAGCACGATTCAGTCCTTATCAACGACTTGTTATGAGTAAGGTCGAGTTATGAATAAATTTGTGGCATTAAACTGGTCTATTTCTCTTTCTTTTTTACCAACTGTCGAGGGATCGTGCACAGCCTGTAGCACATAGGGCCTCAGTTAATTATCAAAGCTCAAAACTTTGGCAGAGCACTAGGAACCTTAGCATTCGTGAAATTATTTGTAAATTCGGATGTAACGTTTAATTATCCAATCGACATGACGTTATTCTAAGATCTTTCACCCTACAACAATGACGAGAGGAATCAGGAGATATAATAGACTATATAAATAGAATGAATGATAATTATTATTTAAGCAAGATATATAAATCATGTTTTATTCGAGATTTCTTATCATATTGACCAGGATCTCTTTTGAACCTTCTGTTTTATCTTATCATTAACAATATCAGCATGACTTCATCTGATTAGATTAGTAAGATGATGTCATAGGACAAATCTTCACAATGTCAAGCTATTACAAACTTCATCTTATACATCTTCACAATGTCAAGCTATTACAAACTTCATCTTATATATCGTCACAATGTCAAGCTATTACAAACTTCATCTTATACATCTTCACGATGTCATGCTATTACAAACTTCATCTTATACATTTCACAATGTCAAGCCATTACAAACTTCATCTTATACATCTTCACAATGTCAAGCTATTACAAACTTCATCTTATACATCTTCACAATGTCAAGCTATTACATACTTCATCTTATACATCTTTACAATGTCAAGCTAATATAAACTTCATCTTATACATCTTCACAATGTAAGCTATTACAAACTTCATCTTATACATCTTTACAATGTCAACTATTACAAACTTCATCTTATACATCTTCACAATGTCAAGCTATTACAAACTTCATTTATACATCTTCACAATGTCAAGCTATTACAAACTTCATCTTATACATCTTCACAATGTCAAGCTATTACAAACTTCATCTTATACATCTCACAATGTCAAGCTATTACAAACTTCATCTTATACATCTTCACAATGTCAAGCTATTACAAACTTCATCTTATAATCTTTACAATGTCAAGCTATTACAAACTTCATCTTATACATCTTCACAATGTCAAGCTATTACAAACTTCATCTTATACATCTTCACAATGTCAAGCTATTACAAACTTCATCTTATACATCTTTACAATGTCAAGCTATTACAAACTTCATCTTATACATCTTCACAATGTCAATCTATTACAAACTTCATCTTATACATCTTCACAATGTCAAGCTATTACAAACTTCATTTTATACATCTTTACAATGTCAAGTTATTACCAACTTCGGTTTCGATTGCACACCAGCGAATATAATATATAATCTGAAAGACAGAAAGATTCTTTACATTGTGGCTCGCTGTTTACAGACGTTTTGTAGAGATCTGAGTAACTGTTTACGGTTAGGAAATACCATCGGTTGGAACTTTTAGGGCCAGATTAGTCTTGCTTGTCCAACAGATGGAATGATACGAAAAAAAAAATTTAAATTAAAATTGTGCTAATCTTCTCTCTTTCCACAATCACAATTTGACGTCAGGTAGCTGTTCAATTGAAATTAAAAAAGGCAACCAGATAAAAACGACGACTGAATTTAAGAGCACTTTTCTTTTGTTTATGAAAATCGCGATCAGATTTTAGTTTAGCTGATTTTTATAAATTATTCAATAACCCAGTTGGTTTAAACAGGTGATTGGTTACAATGTTTACACCAGTATCTCAGAACTAGTAGAAACTTTCGCAATACGTCAAAATCTAAAAGCCAATAAACCAATGAACGTATATTGTCATATAGCCTTCTACTCCTTTATAATTCGAGACAAACAACGAGTGACAAAGCAATGATTGGCAATTGACGACTGGCCAAACCATTTCTTTAAAACTTGTTCTTATTGCACCCTTCATTATCGACTTCGTGTTGGTCTCTTATCTGTGTTAGTACAAGAGGGGTTATCATTTAGGACCATCAGCCTTTTTTTCAAAATAAAAAAACACTCACACTTAACAAAGCACTTTAAATAATGTTGTTTCGCACGGTCACCAAGGAAGAATATAATATATAAGCGTCAATGAGTGACTGTCCTTGAAGTCCATGATGCCCTTAAAAGGTCGCCTTTCTGGTGCAATGATGTCAGATTTCGTTGTGAAAGAAAGTTCATTTTTAGTTTTAAACTTACGTCATGACTTCGTTGTGCAACCACATTTTAGACATCGTTGTTGAACTACAAAGTCACTGAGGATTTAGTTGTACATCGACGTCAAGGATTTCGTTGTACATCGACGTCAAGGATTTCGTTGTACATCGACGTCAAGGATTTCGTTGTACATCAACGTCAAGAATTTCGTTGTACACCGACGTCAAGAATTTCGTTGTACTATTTTGTTAAGATCAAAATTTATAATGATAATTATAGGAGACTAGCCTGTAGGGTGAACATGTCAAAACAAAAGCTCTTACCAATTACAGCTATTAATGTCAAGCCGTGTAAACGAATTCCCTGATCATATTGAACCAATACATGAAGTTCGATCAGCGTAAAAGCGTTTCTATGTTACAGTCAACAGGACATATGGTACCAATACTCCACTGTTTACATATTATTACTAATAATAACTAGTTGATGTGTATTAGTACTAGTAATGTCCATTAAGTGGTCAACTGGGAACATATTGTCTGGTTTAATCAATGGAACCAAATGGAATTGTTGCTGATTTAATACAAGAATATTTTCTATGAAGTTCTGGTGATAGAACTTTCGTCTTTCTTTTCACAAAGATACAGCGGAACAACGCCCAGGAATCTATTTCTGTTAGTGATGCTGTGATGTTAAGATTGTCAGGATGCTGTTACTGTCGTAATACCACGATGTCATGATGCGATAAAAAAAAGGCCATGATGTTTTAGTGCCATACTGATGTGATGCTGTGATGCCACTAAGCTTTGATGTCACTATGATGTGACGATACCAAACAATCCTGAAATAAAATCTGGATAAAACTCACTGATATAATATTAGTCACTATTCTATAACAAATCATCAAAGATATCAAGTGGTCAATATTCCACACCACTGGTCAGTTCTGAGTCAGGAATAATCAATATATTACGGTCCAATATGAATAATATTCCCTATCAATGACCAATTACTCTCGTATTAAATTGTCAATATGGTTTAAGTCAAGATAGAAAGCGTGTAAGTCGAGTTGATTTATATTGACAATACTGGATCAATTTTATTACCATCTTATATCAGTAAGCTGGGTCAGACTCATCGTCTCTTGGACCTCAGTCTCGATAAGTATCCTAGAACCACCACCCTACTTCCCAACTAAGTTCTTTCAGCTTGTTTCGTTAACTATAGACCCATAGAAGCAAAAACAATATTATAATTGATAACGACAAGGAAATAACGGTTTGCTTCCAAGGAAAGATGCCGTATTTCTTATTTCTCATTTGAATACTCAATCGACCGAAGCACCGGATATCATTCTGAGGACTGGAATGTCAACTCGGTATAACTCATAGAGATTCATCACAAATATTTATTTGGGTCAATGTACACTTCGTAATCCGACATATACTAAGATCAATTGGGATCAGAAAAACGATGTCGGATTACACTGTAGATTGTATGTAATATGCTTATTGTGTGGTTATGTCCACACCATATATATATATATACCACAAATTGTATAATGACCAAATATAGTAATATGAGTGGCGGTCAACATAGTTATTGGTCATTTTAAATGTTAAACACGGGTCAATATTTGAGAGTTAACACTAATATTGTTAAAATGTTCACAGTAAGGTGTGAAACTGTGACTGAACTGTGAAGACCGCAGATTACCTTTACCCACCTTACACTTCTGTTTGTTCTGACCACCCGTCACAGTTTCAAAACTTTTAATTTGTTTGATTAATTCCGTGACCTCATAACTTCTATAATGATATTCAAAAGTCATTAGGAGGTTCTGTAATTATCTGTTTAGGAATGTAAACAGGGGAGTATCTAGATTATGCCTGAAAGAGAAGGGAAAGGGGGGGGGGTGGATGAGCAAAGCCAGAACTCAACGGATATAAGATGCCCTGCCCTTTTATATACACCACTCTCCGTAAATATATCAGCTACATATACATGATTTGAATTCGTCACTTCCGTTTATATGATGATATTGAAGTATCTCATTCTACAAAGTGTTATCTAAGGTTGAAGGAAATTTTGTATAGAGACGGCAATATTCCTTGTATATTGACCAACGTTTTGATGTGATTTTTACCCTTGACGTTGTTGAAAAAGTGCTAGATCTTAATTTTTATTATTTAATGGGTAATAGAATAATTTTACTTATTACTCAAAAGTGTAAGTGGTTACATTTCATTGAGATTTCGATTTCATTTCTTTTTTTTTTATTGAGATTTAAATGAAGATTTTCATTGAGATTTCATCGAGATCATAGAAAGTTATAGTTTGGATTAAGCTAAACGGCAACTGAATAGTGGGCGGTGCTAAAACCAGATTTGATATTGTTCTATGGTCAATGTTCTTTCTACTTGCAGATCTGCATCGATACCAGGTGTACCATAATGACAGTTGTCAATACATGTCCTGCGAATTTATTCCCTGGTTCGGAATTAGCGTCCACGCACGTGCACTAAGTCCCCTCAATTGAATACCTCTTAGTGACACCTTTTATTAATGAAGCATGAGAAGAAATTAATAAAATTATCAACAAAGGCGATATTGTCTTTCTTAACAAAAAACATTAATTTTGACTGAGTGAAGTGGGTAGGGTAATGTTTACGCCTGACTTTTAAAAGCTGGTATACTAAAGGTCATCTATTGTAGTGGACAGGTCAAGATGATATTGGCCCGGGTCACTATAAACAGGTGCGATATTTATTAAACATTCACATAAAGAGATATGTTCTCGAAATAAAGGAGTTGGTTGAAAGGTTAAATTATATATTTACGAAAATACAAAGCATTCCTTCTATAACCCGTATAAGGTATACCATACAATTGCAAATAAACCGCACCATTCCTATATACCATTTGATTCATAATCTTGTAATGTATAATTATATCATAGGCCCAATGCACAGTTTGGGCACACTGTATGGCGATGTCCGTCTTCATTTGACCTACGTAAGGACGTAGAATGTAAAATTTCTTCCATTTCATTTCAAGAATTAAACTGAGTGGCGTCGGTAAGGAGCAACTCGAGGGCACCAGTCTTGAATAAAGGAGACGGAAATTAAAAAGAAAGTAACAACTGTACTGTGTAAGGTAGAAGTATTTAGTAGGCGCCAGTCAGATATGATAAGTTGTATAACAAGTATTGATATAAGGAGAATAATAAATAATAAATATCAATAGAATAAACTGGTACACTCTTCTCCATCATAATATTATTCTCTACTTCACGTGCTCAACTGTCAATCAATTCGTCTTCACTGTTCTGGTTACACAAAGGACTTTTTAAAAGAGACCTCTTTCTGAACATTTACTTGTGTTCTTTCGGGTTTATATGTTCAAAATTTCTCTTTTCCACATTATCCACAGAACTGTACAGCTGCTTCGGCAAGAAAAGATGGTAAGCAGTCATTTAGGCACACTTTTTATAAGCACATCTCATTTAGACTGTACAGTACTTCATTTAGGCACAAGGTCAGATAAGCACATGTCATTTAGGCACAGTGTTATCGAATGTGTGCCTAAATGACTGTACTTAAATGACTGTGCCTAAATGACTGTGTGCCCAATTTAGTGTACCTAAAAAGAGTGTGCCTAATTGATGGTGTGCCTAAAACGCTGTGCCTAAATGACAGTGAACCAGAAAGGATGTTTCCATATCTTTATTACAATATTACAATAAAAATAATTTCCGTGGTATTTTCAACTAAGATCCACACACACACATAGTTAGGAAAGCAATTTTATTTTTCGTTGACAGGCCTCCGGAATAATTTCAGACCTATTATTACACCATTCATAATATCTATAATAATTTAATACAGTTCCCATGAAATAGTGATTATGTTAGTTAAGTAAACATACAGTGTAGAAACAAACAGCGCGTCGAGTGTTGACTTCCAAATAGATGACTTAACAATGAAGTTCTCGAGTATTGAAGGTGAACATTTATTATATTTTTTCAATTTAACCCACCCTGTTGTGTGAAAGGTTATCCTGGGTTAATGTAACTTATTGTGTAAAGAAATCGAGAGTACTTACATGTATTTAGTCTAGAGCAGACCTTCTCAACTGCCGCTGCGAGCGCCAAGGTGGCGCGCGGACATATTTTGTGAAAAGAAAAAAATATTGGTGAAAAAAAA
Source organism: Nipponacmea schrenckii (assembly GCA_030562195.1). NCBI lineage: Eukaryota > Metazoa > Mollusca > Gastropoda > Lottiidae > Nipponacmea > Nipponacmea schrenckii. The sequence continues at coordinate 2,038,715 of CM060199.1, forward strand.
CAAAAAAACAGAAAAACTTTGCCCCTCTTTCTGTTACTGACATTCAGAAGACAATGTGAATCTTTGATATATGCGTTCTTTTTGCGTCATCCTTCAAATTTTCAATGGAACACTCTTCAAAAACATGTATGCATTTTCCACATGTTGAAAAGAGCATTGCTTATTGCTCACGGTTCACTCCTAATGCAATAACTCTCTGCCAAACCCCCTCCTCCCCATCATAAATAAGATGGTGATCACCTGATAGAGATTCACCATACAGCCTTAATTTCGAAAACTCGACTGAAAAGATGCGGGTCCTTATACAATATTATTATGTTTTCTTCATTAGATTTCTGCTTGTAGCCTACGCCAATTTAATCTAGTTAATGAAATAACATGACGTCTTCTTCTGGTGCCTCGCCTTACAAGCCCCCCCCCCCACCCCCACCTAATAATTCCTAGAAACGCCAATGCTTACCACCATCGTACCGGCCACCGTATCTCACCTCTTTGAGACTCTAGACGACGGTTATTTCACATATTTTTGTCTAAACCCATTGATATGATAAGAAACGCCAGCGGACCTCTGTACCCACGTAAACATGTAATTTCTTGAAACATTGCTTTAAATAATTAGCCTTAAACTATGACATTTTGGCATGTGCCACTGCTGGTTGAAAACATTTATTTCTAAATATGCATGTTTTATTCCGGTTTAAAAATGACCATGAATTTAATTATGATGTTTATTAGAAGTCATAACGTATAGCAATTACATAACAATTAGCACTTTAATACACGTCATACATTGTTATAGGAAGATAATGAGTCGCATTATCATAATATATATTTAAATTACATATCATACGTTTTATATCTTTGGTAAAGCTACTGATACGCATAAAGAGAATGTTTCATCTTACAAGGCCATGGTTCGCCATATTCCGTTGTATGTGAGTCTATACAAGATTTATTTAATCTTCAGAGTTAAATTTACTAGAACTACACGAAAAATCACATAATCCCTCCAAATATCTCAAACTAGGATTTTTAATTTCCATTTCTATATATGAATATTTCTTTTCTATTAACGAGGATAATCCTGGACCAACGAGGATAAAGAGTCTGGGTTTTCGACGTTTTTTTAACGATTTGAATTTACATGTATGTACTTTCTTTGTGTGATAAGAAGAACCATGCATAAAATGGGGTTCCATTTTTGTCGTTTTCTTTTGAGCTTTTGCCAAGATGGGATCTTGATAGGTTAGAGCGTTGGTTCTTTACGTCATGACGTCATTTACTTGGATACGTTGAAAATGTCGGACATGATTCTAATCTCGACTTGAGTGTGAAAGTTTGATGACCTTGAATAAGTCATCTTCACTCATAATTCCAGTCCACTGTAAAATGGGTACGGATAATCCGGCAATGATCAATGCCAAGAGGTTTGGCCAAGGAACAGCTGGTAGAAAGGATCCCTGTCACGACGGACTTGTAACCTAAGTTGTTAGGCTATCCTTGCTAAATATCGGCCTAGGCCCTATTTGTTTCCTTCTTTTTTCTTACTGATCTATTTCATCTTAGCCAAGGGAATGGAGTTTTCTTCTTACATTTGTCTACCGTCCTGGTCTAATGACAAAGAAATGCACCTCAATTTCTTAACCTCCTTGGGCTTATAATCAGAATTGGGTTTTTTCGTCGTAAATTTATCTGAAGATAAAGATAGTAATGAAACATAGGTTTTTCGTCTTATAAGTTTTTTCCAAATAAAATGAGGTATAAAATGAAAAGGTAGGCTACACAAAAACACGCGATGCTGTTTTCCTTTGTAACAAATGAGAAAGTTGTAACACACGATATAAGATATAGTAGCAAATGCAATAAATAGTAGCCTATACCAAATATGTTGATTTGATAAAAAATATTACATTCTATTTCATTAACAGGTGCGTGTTTATATTATAATAACTAGAAATGTAATAACAGTATTTATATAAACATAACAAGTTGAGTATGGTATACCATTTACAGATGTTTCAACAAATTTCACTTGTTCATCAAAACTCTGTCCTTTACCGTTACTTGGATAGAAATCTATACTCCTGTCATTTCAAACAGAATAACCAAAGAAAAGTTCCTTTAGCGATTGATGAGGTATCTTGGGCGTGTAAAACTTCAGCCCAGTGTGTGGCATTATTTCAAAGATTTTGCATTTTCTTTGGGAGTTCTGGTACGCTTGTGATCCCATTTCTGGCTCTATTGGTGTAGAGTTCCGGTATTTAATACCGACTGATGAAGATCTATAATCTGATCTGAAGACATCAGGAATAAAGATATCTGAGGAATTCGTAAACTTTATACTAACTTTATTTCAGGTATAAACAAACCACTACTATTACAGTTGTTTATATTCCTACGGTCGGGGTGGTACTTTCAGTTCTATGGTAGTTAGGGTGGGTTCGAATCCTTAGAGACCCTATTGGCTATAATAACCAAAGAGTTCTGCCATCTACCAAGCGCAGATAAATTATCCTTGTCCTAAGTTTTTGTTTTTGTTTTCTTTTTTGTCACCACTCCAACCACGAGTTAAAATGTGGTTAGGCTAATTTCAATTTTTTTAAGGATCCAGACCAATTACACACAGTCCAGATCTTTTATGGCTGCAGGACGAATCTTCAATCACTGGACGCACCCAGAGTTATCAAGGTAAAAACCATACATTGGAATGTGACTGATGTAAACAATAATCAAATTCAAACACCGATTGAAGATAAAAGGTACAGAAGTAGTTCTGTTTGGTTGTCTGGTGGTTAATGGTCAGAGATTCTTGATCCACCCAGTTTCTGGTGAGTGCCATTTCTTTTGATTCTGATAATATTTAGACCATTAAAGAAATGTCATTTTGATCTCTGATTTTGCCAGAACAAAGTTCAACATTTTACCTCTAAGCTCATGTCTCTACGTACACGCCCAACAACTTTAAATTCAATGTAAGATTGATTATAACAAGAACTGTTGAACCACAGGCGTTGAGCTAAAAATTGGAATGATGCAATTCAGTGTTTCCGATACACACAAATCTCCCAAACAACTACCGTCAAACAAAAATCCGAACAACTATCTAGTTTGTGATATTAGTTAACTGGAAGTAAACGTTAAATTGTCGTCTTCCAACAACTACCTAATTTATGATACCAGCATCCACTGGAAGTGGACGTTAACCCGTCATCTACCAACAACTACCTAGTCTGCGATATCAGCATGCGCCTGAAGCGAACATTATCTTGTCATCTACCAAAAACTACCTAGTCTGCGAAATCAGCATGCGCTTATAGCGAATGTTAACTTGTCATCTACCAACACCTACCTAGTTTGTGATATCAGCATCCACTGGAGGCGAACGTTAACTTGTCATCTACCAACAACTACCTAGTCTGTGATATCAGCATCCACTGGAAGCGAACGTTAACTTGTCATCTACCAACAACTACCTAGTCTGTGATATCAGCATCCACTGGAAGCGACGTTGACTTGTCATCTACCAACAACTACCTAGTTTGTGATATCAGCATCCACTGGAAGTGGACGTTAACTTGTCATCTACCAAAACTACCTAGTTTGTGATATCAGCATCCACTGGAAGCGAACGTTAACTTGTCATCTATCAACAACTACCTAGTTTGTGATATCAGCATCCACTGGAAGCGAACGTTATCTTGTCATCTATCAACAACTACCTAGTCTGTGATATCAGCATCCACTGGAAGCGAACGTTAACTTGTCATCTATCAACAACTACCTAGTCTGTGATATCAGCATCCACTGGAAGCGAACGTTATCTTGTCATCTATCAACAACTACCTAGTCTGTGATATCAGCATCCACTGGAAGCGAACGTTATTTTGTCATCTATCAACAACTACCTAGTCTGTGATATCAGCATCCACTGGAAGCGAACGTTGACTTTTCATCTACCAATCAACCTTAACAAGCTCTATCAGTAAACATCAATTATTTTTTTCACAAAAACTAACAGGATATTTTTGGATAACTTGTCTATATTTAAGATTAAGCAAAAGTAAACTACAAGATTTATGTCAGACGAGAAGTAAGGTCGGATGAATCATACAACCATGAGTCAGAGTCTGTCAACTTTATCAATTTTTGTTGCTTTTTATATAATTTAGATAAATCTTATTTGTTCTGAAGTTTAGACTTTGATTACAGACGGTGTACAATTTATTAAAGGTGATGCACCAGTACAACCCAGTCAAAGTGTGAAAGTGATACTGAGTCTTGCAATGGACATGAAATTTATGTTACATTCGCAAGCAATGATAGCAGAGGGAAGTTTGAAATGGTTCTTGGTTGTCGGTTTCATTTTGAAATTCTGAGGCAGGATTTAACTTAAACGAAATGAACGTTTTTGAGTTTCACATACGACTTTTCTGCATAGATGTTTACAGCCCCATAGGCAACCCCTGGAAAATCTTTTGGTAATGTTCAATCAGAGAGCGTTATTTATTCTGTCCCCTCAAAATACTCGATCCCCCCCCCCCTTTGGTATGCAGGCTGGCTTCTGGCATGGATGATTCATATTTAAACTACTGATGATACGAAACCATGCGGTATGCAACTGAGGAAATCGCCATATCGAAATGTATATTTATAAACACGTTTATTTTGTAACATGAAGTCTCACCGCAGATCTATCTAGGACGTCTACATTTAAAATGTAATTTTAGGAAAGCGTGACTTTAAAAGATGTTAAATTGTTAAACATAACTTTCCTATCTATATTTAACATTTTACATAATTATATCTTAGTTTATAATTTTCAAAAAACATAAATTTTTAAGACCGTTGTTATGTAAACAGTCAATGACTCATAAAAACCTTTCCTCGATTAATTGGTTTACTCGGAGTTAAAGTTACACACCCCTCAAAATTTGCCTTGTTCCCCTCAGCACCCTTATTCTTGAAAACTTAACTTAAGATGATTTTAGTGTTCCAGTCATCTGGGACCTTATTCTTGAAAACTTAACTTAAGATGATTTTAGTGTTCCAGTCATCTGGGACCTTATTCTTGAAAACTTAACTTAAGATGATTTTAGTGTTCCAGTCATCTGGGACCTTATTCTTGAAAACTTAACTTAAGATGATTTTAGTGTTCCAGTCATCTGGGACCTTATTCTTGAAAACTTAACATAAGATGATTTTAGTGTTCCAGTCATCTGGGACCTTATTCTTGAAAACTTAACATAAGATGATTTTAGTGTTCCAGTCATCTGGGACCTTATTCTTGAAAACTTAACATAAGATGATTTTAGTGTTCCAGTCATCTGGGACCTTATTCTTGAAAACTTAACTAGATAATTTTAGTGTTCCAGTCATCTGGGACCTTTTCTTGAAAACTTAACATAAGATATTTTAGTGTTCCAGTCATCTGGGACTTATTCTTGAAAACTTAACAAAGATGATTTTAGTGTTCCAGTCATCTGGGACCTTATTCTTGAAAACTTAACTTAAGATGATTTTAGTGTTCCAGTCATCTGGGACCTTATTCTTGAAAACTTAACTTAAGATGATTTTAGTGTTCCAGTCATCTGGGACCTTATTCTTGAAAATTTAACTGAAGATGATTTTAGTGTACTAGTCATCTGGGACCTTATTCTTGAAAATTTAACTGAAGATGATTTTAGTTTTCTAGTCATCTGGGATCTTATTCTTGAAAATTTAACATAAGATGATTTTAGTTTTCTAGTCATCTGGGACCTTTTTCTTGAAAATTTAACTGAAAATTATTTTAGTGTTCTAGTCATTCGAGCTTCTTCTCGAAAACTTAAATTAGATAAAATCCAAATTTTAAGAAATACAGTTATGTTATTGGATAGCTACCTTACTTTAATTTCAATGTTAGCGATTGAACAATCAGATGACTGGAGCACTAAGATCCTTTTGAAACAAAGTTTGCGAGAATAAGGCCCCTGTTTGGTCTTGTGAAATTAAATTCTGTAATCCACTCAGATTACTGTATTTCTAGGTATCTGGATTCCCGTCGATATTAAAGGAATCTCTGAAAGCTCACAACAGCGTTGGCCAAAGTCACAAATAAAGAGATTTGCTTCAAAAATAATATTTCGACATTCTTCATATGCCACGTTATTCGTCTTCATTTCATTACATATGCAAGAAATCTCAAATCTATTTTTCTTGGCCGATTTTTTTCTTGTTTGTGAACTCAATTCGCCCTCCCTGTATTCAGAAGCTGTGGTTAAAGCCAATGTAAATATAACATGTATTTTCGTGGTAGACATCAAAAGAGACATGCTTAGAACATGTAAAAAGACGCCAGGTATATTAAAGGTGAGAAAGCGACTATTATTACTATTATAATAAATATTCATTTAACATTGATTAAACAGTAATAAAATAGTCCGAGCTCCACCCCGTGTTTGTTTATTACTTATTGTCGTTTCAAGTGGTTATCTCGCCTGATTGTATGTTTATCGGGGGCATTTACCTGTGTATCTGTGTCTGCACTATTACAATTTCCTGTCGTCAAGGGTCTACAGATTTCATGTGGTTTCTTGCCTTTCTAATCCATATTTCGGAAGCTTCTAGTCTTTGTTTGCATTGTTATTTAAAGCAATAATGCCTTTGGTTTCTGTATTACCAGAATAAGCGTCATTTCGACCGATTTTGGCCTTTCCTGACGTTTGTGGTTTCTGTAATTCCACTTTGCCAATGGTTGGAGTTGTTTTCTTGCCAAGGACCTGTGTGTTACAGGCTGTGCACATTAAAGATCCCTCGATAGTTAGGAATCGCAAGAAGAGTAAGCTAATGCTTCTGTCCTGGTAAATTTCCCTGATTGCACCCTGCATGGCGTTAACCGTCTTCATTAACCCATAAGGTGCAGAAGAGTAGGACGTAAAACTTCATTTATTTCATTTCGAAATACGCAGAGTTTGATAAGCTTACTCACTGTAAAAGCTCGAAAAATTGCAGGCAAATTGATAGACTTTCAAGTCTGTATCAAGCCGTTTAGTTCAGAAAAAATGTACTAAGAACCATTAGGTAGATTAGGATGTTTATTTTCAATGTTGTATCAAGAATAACTCGCGTCGCACGCTTGATTTAAATCATAAAACATGAGTTGATCTTTCTGTAAAATGTTTAAACATTCGTAAAATCTTATCAGACTTACAAATATCTTCGTAATGCCAAGATACCACTGATTCGGATCCATGGCAGAAGAGAATTCGACGGCAGTTGATCAACCTCTAGAATACAACCCAGAATTACAACAAAGAACCACCATTGTAATGAGGTGATGTTTTGGAGTTTCTGTTCGCTGGTAGTACAGCAGTGGACCTCTGTCTAGAATATAACCCACAGCTAAGTGATGCCTGGTGTTTCTATAAACAGACAGTAGTACAACAGTTGACCACTGTCTAGAATATAACCCAGAGCTAAGTGATGCCCTGAGGTTTCTATAAACAGACAATACTACATCAATGAAGCACCATATACTTAGGTGATATCTGATGATTCTATTTGCTAGGAGTACAAAACAACAGTGGCCCATTCTCTAGAATATAACCCAGAGTTAGGTGATGCCTGGTGTTTCAATATCACAACAAAGAATCACCTTTTGGATCTTTCACCAGTTAGGTGATGCCTGGTGTTTCTTTAAACAGACAATAGTACAACAACGAAGCACTTTTTTGATCGTTCACCAGTTAGGTGGCGTCTGGTGTCCCTATTGCAAGAGTACAACTGAGACCACTGAAATATAACTCATGTGTTTCATCTTCGATGCACAATCTCCCATAATCGTGTTGTTTCTATTATCAGAAATAATAATTCTGGGCTATAAACCGTACCCAGAATTGAGTAAGTCTTATTAAGATTCCTCGAAGCCATTCTGTTGTGAAGATGGTGTTCGTGGTTAATATATCAATGAGATATACCGACTAACACCTGATGGTACTATTTATAGTAACCTAAATTTTTTGCAGAGTCGATTTACGATAAGACAATGAGGAAGATAGATATATGTATATATAATTTACCTCCATTATAGTCGACAACTTCTTTACAGACCACCTTCTAATGGCCTACTGTTTCTCGAATGGTTCGAGTGGTACGCCTGGCTCAGTAATTCTGGAACATCTCGAACTGTCCATGAGAGCTATAAACTCTGACTGAGATCTGGATTGGTGATTCTTGCACATCTCAGGCGGGCTCGTTCCCAAAAATATTTTACAATAAGAATTTGTCGAAAAGGGAAGCATGGAACTTACACTGATATACCATACTTACGACAAAAATTTAAGGGTTCGGTGGGACTCTTGGGGTAGGTATTAACTAATATTGGTATCTGATCTGACTTATGTCTTCGTCATTTTTTGGGTCCAGAAATAACAATAACTATTGTTTAATATTATGTAAAATTATTCAAAAGAAGATTAAAACTTAACTATTGGTATGTTGGGGCGATTGAAACGCATGTGTGTACTATTCTCACCTTCGAAGGACTGTAGTTAATATAAAAAACAAGATTATAACTCCTTATCGCAATAATCATTCAAGCTCATTGAAGTATATGACTAATCAAGTTTCCGAGAGAAGGAAATACGCTTCGTAAGCTTTAATAACGGTTCATCAAACAGTACGATAAGCGATAAATGTGATACAATGTGGTCATTTACCGACTGGTCATTGTTAGACCGATGGTCAAGGCAAGGTTGCCTTTGATCATTCAAATATGACGAAAATAATGATCGCTGACGGCGATGATTACTGAAAAAACTAAACTAGTCATAAACATACAGGCCAACAAGTTCTTAAGATTATTAAATCGTTCAATTTAGATATATAATATAATAAAGGAGTGCTGCAGGGGGAACTTTTTTCACCCCTTGCTTTTAATATTGTTAATAATTAGAAACAAACAGCTTATGACTGGTTCACCTTTGAACGATTTATCGATTTATAGGTTTTGAAATACCCGAAGGAGTCACGTCATCTTCATGGTGGTTGTTGAGCCCCCCCCCCCCCTCCTTCTATGCAGGTTCCTTTCCCCTAGGGTTGATTGATATTTGATTCTCTTGCCACTATGTTTATTAACTTAGCCTTCTCACTTCTCTTTATCAAAGTCCACGTGACTGAAAGATTGTTACATTTCAACCACCCTAATCTCTTCAATTGGTGAACACTGCTTTAAGTGAGACCTGTTTAAATAAACTGTTATAATATATTATTCACATGTCACTATTTAAAACTGTTAATATTGTCTTAAATGGTCCGGTACTTTAACACCAATTTAAATTGGTGAACACCTTAACTGTTTGCGAATAATTCCACCTAATCTCTAATTGAACAGTATTACGATGTTATAACGAGGGTAGACTAGTAATTATCAATATCCATAATGATTCATATCGATCTGTTGTCATGGAATCAATAAGTTTTACTAATCAGTGACTAATTTAACGTCTAATTTATAATGTATAGTTTAATTATATTTGTTTCGATTTGTTTATTTATTTAAGATCTAGCAATGTAAATTTCGAATGGAGTGAATTTGAATTTTGTATTTAATCGTGAAAATTTACTAATCACGATTGACTTGCTAAGTACCAAATTTCTATTTCTGATGTCTATTTCTGAACAAAACGAAGCTTGAGATATACTGTTTTCAGCAGGGGAAACTTCGTTCGGCTTCGGTTTGGACACCCCACCCCCTCTCCCCTCTTTCTTTTTGACTTTAGAACATGCCAATCTATCCCCATGATTTCTTTGATTTTTCTCAACTTTGTCCCTGCAAAGACAGAGTGTTGACTCTTGTGACCCCAGGGGCGTATTATGTCCAGATCTTCCCGTGTCTGCACGATGACCGGTAAATTAAGGCAGGTGAGATAAATCATAATTAAAATAAAATAATTTAAAATATGACAGATGATATTAAAATAAAATTAGTGATTAATTGAGAGTTGGATGAACAATAGGTTTCAAATAAAAATAGAGTTATAATTATTGATGTAGTCTCGACTAATGTCATCTTTATTTATAAACTGTTTAATATTGTCTGATATGAATAGTGGATCCGGATACTTTGATTATCTTATTCTAAATATAACCTTTTGGAATTTGTGATTTAATGAGGGTTGTTATGAGATTTTTTAACATTACATTTAGGAGACCAATTTTTAATATAAGGGAATTGAATATGTGGCCAAAAACCTGAATCCTTAAGCAAAAAAAACCAAAGTTTTGTACTAGGATACCATGTCAACTGTACCCGAAATAAACTTAACAATACCTACCAGCTGTTGTCCAGTGTCGCTTTAATTGAGGGGAGGGGTGGGGTGGTAAATTGTCCTTCAAGGATTGAGGGTATCTCGTCTTTGGCACCTCATCTTCCTAATAAAGAAGTAGAAAGTTATACGGACAATTGATATACTAATCCTGCAATGGTATATTAGAAACACAGATAGAGATAAACAACAATTATTAATAATGCATATACTGTTCCATCAGATCACTTCAAACTTGAGAACACAAAAACAAGATATCAGTTAAATTGAATCAAAGAATTATTCCACAGATTTTACTTTTTTGCTCGAAAATCTCGAAAATCGAAAAATATAACTAAGATGGCAAGTCAATTGAATTATAGAGTTTCACAATCAAAATGAACGTTTTTACAACAGAAAAGAAACCAGCTGAATCACTATAGCTTGTAATTTAATTGTATAGATTTCATTAGAAGGGTGAGATTGATGGCCTGACGAGGAGATCGAATGGAAACATAAGGGGCGCCGGGGGTAGGGGGGCTTTGGGGGGTACATGTGGGGGCTCTAAAAATGGTTCATACTCCAATTGCACCGCACATCAGTTGTATCAAGTTTGAAAATATTTTTTTTGTACATTTTTTCCCAAAATATATGTCGGAAGGCACTAAAATCAATTCTATTTGTCAAAAATATTATACAGAAATCCTACAAATTTTCAGTCACAGGCTCTTGTCTATTCGCTTCCACAGAACTGTCACATTTTGAATCTAATCCTCGACAGTTGAGACAGTCTGTTTCCTATTGGTACCCCCCATACTGGAAGACTGACGCCGCCACTGTTATAGCACACTCTTACAGTGTTAGAGAGTTAACTAAGCGATAAAAATTCAAGTCTAAAATCCATTAAGGTCTAACTCTAGAATAAGTTCTCTGCTGCTATTAAACTAGATACAATACAAGAAGAAACAATCGAGCAATAAATTATTGTGAATGTTTCGAGTTCTGGTACGCTCTCGTCTTTGAGAAACCAGTAGTAATAATCCGAGATCAAGGACCAGCTGGAAATACTGTAAACATTATGGCTTATTGTATAAGCCTTCAGGTTTTTTGTCCAGGTTCTCCAAATGTCTGTATTCGTTAGCGTATCACCAACAAATCACTACATTTACCAACTTAGGCGGCTATTACAGTCAAGGTATAAGACGTAGTTCGTAATAGCTTGACATTGTAAAGATGCTGGTAGGCAGGATCCTCGTGAGCCTATGTTGTTTTTCTGTTTAGTGAATATCTTTTGAACAAGCTGGTAGAAAGGATCCTTTACTGTGAACCTAAGTTGTTACTTGCGTTTTGCAATGACGTCATATAAAGAGACGTAATGACCCTAATATAACAAAATACAGACCTAATTTAGTATTGGCTAGTGCTCCTTTGTAGAAATGATTGTGCTCTCTTTTGAGCTAGAAAATTATACAACCAACTTTAGATGTCTGTGCCAGTGATGAAGAGAATTGGTCACGTGGTGAGCTAAAGCATGATTACCTTAGAATAAGCCTAATGAAATATAAACACGAGTTTGACGTAGGGAAGAACGAAAATTCTGATAATGATTAAAAAATTAGAGCGTTTCGGATTATCGACATGCTTAATTTTAATTATGATGAATCAGTCAGTATTTTATGCAATTAATATTCAATTGCTGTTGGCAGTCATTTGTACACAATGATGTCATGTGAATAATCGTCTGGATTAACCAAGTCATAAAATGACGTCATTTTAAGAAATAATCGTCTGGGTTAATCGAGTCATAAATGACTTCATGGAGTGAATAATCGCCTAAATCAATATAAGCTGCTTTTCAAGAGGTTTTCACAATGCCATAAAACTTCAAGACTTTTACCGTTATTGGTGCCTGGGCTATAACGTTTTGTTTCTGTTTCTAACTCTCGCCCAGGAAATTTCGAAAACTAGAAAACTGAAGAATATATTTTTGACGAATCACAGCCGCCGAAATCCAAATAAAAAAGTTCATCTTTTTGATTTTTTGGAGGTTTTAAATGAGTATAATTGGTGAGACTAGTAAATTCTCACTCCCAGTGCGCGGGGAGCCCAACCAGACGACTTGGCTGGTTATGGTACCAAGTATAAGTGTTGGTGTTTGGCGGTTGATATTGGATATTCACGCGGATATCCCTGTCATGCGTTCTTTTCACCTTTTTATCGTACACTTCCTACAAGGTTATGTTGAAATAAAACTTAATCAATTACCGTCCGGATTAATCGCGTCACAGTGTAATAACTTGATTAATTATTATATAATATCCTACCCTTATAATTAATTTATGACGTTCATATCTTAATATTTCAATTCTAATTCAATCATGTGACGTTTGTATTTTGTGGGGATGGGTTTGAAATGTGAATTAGTTGATAATGAATCTTTGACAACGTTATACAACTTCATTAAAAAAAGAAATAAAATATTGTATTGTGTATTTAATTTTCAAGTTCAATTTTAAAATTGTTCAAGTTGATAGTATAAAGTAGACCTATGTCATTTTGATCAGTCAATACAGGCAATAAGTAACCAACCTGTCCCCACCCTAGTAGACACGCCACAAGTAACAGGTAGCATAATCTGTAGACCCATCCTGTCCACCCCTAGTAGACACGCCACAAGTTGCAGGTAGCATAATCTGTAGACCCTACCGCTACCAACCATTCCCCAACCAGTAGACACTCCACAAGTAACAAGTAACATAATCTTTAGACCCAGCCACCCCCACCTGTCCCCACCCTAGAAGACACGCCAAAAGTGAAATGTAATACAATCAGCCGACCTAGTAGATGTTAACCCGTGTTTATTATCAAAATAAATAACGACAACATTTAAAAATGTCGGAATTTAGGGTCATCATGTTGGTAAAACCTGGTAGCTAATGAGATGGTAGGGCTATTGGTTTACATTGCACCCGATTCACGTTCGTTATAGAAATTGGACACTCTGGATCTGTAGCCCGATAACCTGTCCTCTGACAGTCCAAGATCAAGGTCTTTTTGGCTATTTGTAAGGGCCAAGGGCCAAGATAATACATATAACAGGAAGCAAGCCTGTTGGGTAAGGAATACTTTGGGTAGTTTGAAATTAAGTTACCACAGTGAACAACTGCAAAAGACCATTCAAATGATCTTGTTTTCTGAAAGAGACTATAAGTCTATAGCCTATGTAAGTAAAAGTGTATGTAATAGATACTAATAGTCGTTCTATGAAGAGACCATGGTCGTACTGAACGCCTGAGGATTCACTAAAGTAAAATTATATATAATAAGAATTCTTATGATTGTACACAAGGCCTTGTGTTCCTCGTCTTATTTCTACTGATTCACAAAAATCCGAGTCTGAGAAGGTGGTAGTCTACTTTTGAAGAATGGGGTTTCGGACATTATCACGAAATCAAGGAAGTGCAATACGATTTTACTCTGAGTAATAATTTACGGACTGGAAAGGGTCGTTAGATGACAATGTTGATTTATAGAAACGGGGTTTTAAATATAGATGTCTATTGTGCCCAGTACTTGATATGTCAGATCTCCTTTCAGTCATTTCGTCCAAACATCAGACAAAACATATGAACCGAGCACAAAACTACATATAATGATCTTTGTTTTCCGGTAACATACATTTTCTTGGTGAATTATTTAGGTTGTTATTCATTGCAGGACTTAACGAAGATGTTCTTCCCGAGCTTCGTGTCATATTGACTTTCAGTCACTTCGTCCAAATGTAAGGTAATACTTTTAACCCGAGTACAAACCGTATGATCTGGACTTTCTTTTAATAAGATTGAAGGCTTCTTGACCAACTTAAGCGTCTTGAGAAGCGTATGGCGAGGCTGTGATTCATTGTACACTTAAGGTGCTCCTTCTGATTCAGTTTAAAGCTTCCAAACGTAAGGAAATAATTGTTAACCTTAACACTGGTAGGTCATTCAAATATTCTAATTCTTCAAAGGTTACGGTGTCAGGAACTCGCTATATACAGACATGCGAACGTTGTCGCTTTTAATTCGTTTCAGTATATTAGAAGGACAGGAACAGTTTCCCGAAATAAAGTCGATTGGGTTTTGGAACCCCAACTTTCAAACTTTTTATTATTGAATTCTGGGAGGCTGTGAGCCCCCCACCACCCATCCCCTTGGTAACACCATTGACCTCAATTCATGCCATTCAAAAGTTGCTGTTATTGGGTCATTGCTTTATAATTATATAAATCACAAATTACAATAATCAGATGTCATTGATTATGATTCCCACCATTGACAACGGTTTCCATAGCAACATATTTAATTAAATGTCACACTAACGAATTTAGACTAAACCTTAGAAATTAAAATAATACGTCATGGGAATAGATAATAGATTCGGAGTAACATATTGAGACTGAGACAAGAAAATAACCATAATCTAAATTATTCTCATATTTTTAACAACTTTTATTGTGGGTTGTATGGTTGGTGAGTTTAATATGCCGAATTTGCATGAACCACAATCTCCGAAATCTTCCACAAGATATCGCCACCCTCATTAGTTTCTCTTTAGAGAGAACGGAAACAACTATTTTAAACGATAATTTCTGTTCACAAGGATCCCGTCTTCAAGCTGCTCTAATTCCTTGGCACTGATTCTTCTTTGAGGTTTCTAACTCGATATATGCATACCAAACCGCGTCTGACTTCGTTACCAGAATAAGACTACTTTTCTATATCGGAAAATATCATGACCCTTTACGTCATTCGACTGATTTAGTCTGGCGTTGTGATTTAATGGACTCTTATTTGGTTCGGGTCTGTTATTTCTATGGCTTTAGAACGACGAGATAGTTTCGGATGTAGACTTTATGGTTATATCTTCGTTTTATTATTTATATCGTCGACTCTAAGAAAAAAAGAACGAAACGTTATCGTTGACAATAGACAAATCAATAATCGAACTGAGAAGATTTGTCAGTCACGGGTACCTTGGTAAATTATAGCCACCGTCTTGATAAGGACTGATCACTGACCATTGGTCATTAGCTACCTGAAATAATTGTTACAGATTGTTCATCTCACCTTTATTCTGTCCAGCTGTCGATGACCACTCGAGATGATTGGGTCAGTCTGATCACCCAGACCACCCCTCACCTTTCATTAGCATCTTACTGGTCATTCAATCAGCCTGAAGAGTGGTCATTAAGTATTAAATTACGCGAATGACCAGGTATTATTGTCGCATTATCTCCCTTTGTTTCTATTGTCTCGTCTGCTGCCTGCATTTTATGACCTTTGTCACTTTCAATGCAGAATTTGTAACCCTCTGTTGACTGTCAGCGAGGCTAGAACAAAGGTATAATTTGCTTTGTAGATTTATTCAAAAAATTGTCGAGTGTGACAAATTAGGTTGTTTTATTGCGACAATCGCCAAAAAGATCTCTTGCTCTTTTTAACTTTAATTTTAAAGAGCAAGGTAATAAATTGTGTATGAACAATGACGTATTGCACATAAAAAGTGCACTTGAAGTGACACATTTTGTCTATTTAGTGCACTTGATATTTTGAATTTCTCACGGTTGTGTTTTCAGATTGTCACAGTGACCGAATTGTCGTTGACATTTTGACATTTCGATACGCGATGTTTCCAAGGACTCTTCTTGATACAAAACAGTCACTACGTGCTGTGAGAAAATAGGTTGAATTTAAAACAGTGAACCTACCGAGTTAATTTGGACAACAGTGGTGTTCCTACAGGGGTCAGGGGTGGCTGTGTTTAATCGTTTTGTAATTTTTGTATTGTAAAAGAATGGGCAGTTACCGGTCTTGTCATTTTTGGCCCATATTCGACTCCTCTCATCGCATGTTTCCCGAAAACGCCCATGTTGGCCAAACCTCTATCATGAAAAAGGGATTTAGCCCCTAAATTTCACTTTTTTCCACTAATACGAAAGTATCGTCTATGCCCTAAGATACCCATTCCTGTGTCAATTTTGAGACTCCTGCTTGGCCTTTCATCGTATGTTTCCTGATATTGCCATTGTTGGGTTACCCCGATACAATGAAAAAGAGAAGAAGGTGGGCAACCTTGGGTTTGTATGGAGGGCGAAGGTCTAAAAGGTCCAGATTCCATCCACCCTATTCTCTCGGTCCTCTCCCCTCAGGTAAAAGTTATATTCACACAATGTAGAAGCTTAATGAAATTACAAAAACACACATCGAGTTTTGATTAACCCCGGTACATTTGTTTTACTGAATATAGATAAAAGTATCGATAAGTACTCTAATATACCTATGACGTAATAATATTAAGGTCGTCCTAGGCTGTACTAACTTAACATTTACCGTACATTAGCTCGAGGGCATTACAGTCGTTAATTCCATTTTAACTTCAAGATACGGGTTGTATAATATCACACCCCTTGTATCTTCGATCTCGATTGAAACAGATACAATCAACGTTCTAGGATACAGTGATATCCCCACTGTTACTGCAGATATTTATCAATAAGCTATACTTCTTAACCTTCGTGGATACCGTCACAATGTTAGAGGGTGGGGCTCGACCCCCTTCCACCTGGATCATATCCAGTGAAGATCTGGATCCGTGTATCTAATTCGTGCGGATGTAGTTATCTGCTCTGTTGTTTTGATTACAACTCCCGTCGTTACTTAATTTCTCCCGCCCCCCACCCTCTTTTTTAATCGTTCTTTTGCTCTTGCAATCCAAGTCCGGTCCCGTCGTTGAGTGTCCAGAATTACCATATCTGAAAGTTTACGAGCTCTAACTTCCGTCAGCGTTCAGTCAGCGATGTTATTTATTTATTTATCAGTTTAAACCCGTTACGTACATCACAAGCTTGATTTCAGGTATTTCACAATACTATGACCTGTAACAAAATATGACTTATATAATATAATAACGACTTAACCCTTTAAACTCCCTATTAACCCTTATTAAAACAAAAAATAACCTTAGGGTAATCTATGTAGGCGTTTAAAGGAAATACTTGTCTAAATATTTACTGAATCATCTTTCTGAATGTATTGAGACGTGTTTTTCGACTGGTCTGGATCATGGTGTATTTATTATTATTTGTGTCTTTTCGAGGTGCTCGTCTGCATATATTCGTCTACGGCCAACAGCAATTTTAATTTCAAATACAATTCACGATCTATGTTCGATTTTTATTGAGGTATAAGTAATTCTTTAGGAGTAGAATGGCAGTGGATTAACAGTAACAGGAAAGGGACTTCCTATTTCATAGTTTAGCTAGGTTATTCCTCTAAGCTTAGGTTATTCTCCTAGTTTAGCTAGGTTATTCCCCTAGTTTAGCTAGCTAGTTTATTCCTCTAGTTTACTTAGATTATTCCTCTAGTTTAGCTAGGTTATTCCTCTAGTTTACTCAGGTTATTCTCCTAGTTTAGCTAGGTTATTCTCCTAGTTTAGCTAGGTTATTCCTAGTTTAGTAGTTATTCTAGTTTACTAGGTTATTCTCCTAGTTTACTTAGGTTATTCCCTAGTTTAGCTGGATTATTCTCTAGTTTACTAGGTTATTCTCTTAGTATACGTAGGTTATTCCCCTAGTTTAGCTAGGTTATTCCCCTAGTTAAGCTAGGTTATTCTCCTAGTTTACTTAGGTTATTCCCCTAGTTTAGCTAGATTATTCTCCTAGTTTAGCTAGGTTATTCCTAGTTTATTTACCTGGCTAGGTTATTCTCCTAGTTGCTTTACTCCTAGTTTACTAGGTATTCCCCTAGTTTAGCTAGATTATTCTCCTAGTTTACTGTTATGGTATTCCCTAATTTTGAATATTTCCAGTTCTAGGTTATTCTCCTAGTTTAGCTAGGTTATTCTCCTAATATACTTAGGTTATTCCCCCAGTTAAGCTAGGTTATTCCCCCAGTGTAGCTAGGTTATTCCCCTTGTTTAGTTAAGTTATTTACCTAGGTTAGCTAGGTTATATCCTAGTGTATTTCAACCTGGCTATGTTATTCTCTGGTTGGAGTTGTTTTGAAACTCAGTAATAAAGATTAAAAGCCGATAGAGTTAGCGAGATTCGAGCTATGTTTTGACTGTTATGGTATCTTAATAGAATCTTTCCACCTCTTTTAATACTTGTCATAACAATCTCTCGTCTTATTAGCTACATCCGGGCATGTTTTACATCCTAATCTTCACATCTTCACATTCAAGTAGATTGTTTACAGTCAGTTTGTCCGGAGTTCCGACTAACGTGTATTCGAATCGCAAACTTCACAAACTTCCTTGAGACTAGAGAGGTGACCAATGATATCAAGTTGTTCGTATAACTTAAATCTGCAGTCTGAAAAGCCACATTTTGACAACATATCATCCTGGTCCTGTTTGAAGGCAGGCTTTATTTCTATCGACATTGAAGTATAAATAAATAGTGGAAATCAAAATTGGTCCAAGTGAGCCAGAGTGTGTGTGTGTGGGGGGGGGGGGGTGTTTGTGGTGTCTGGATTGGTTACATAATTTAAAGATGGGGTGTCGTTTCAAAATTAAAACATTTGCCCTTTATTATACGCTTGAATACATGTTGTGAATCAATTTCCATGCAATTCGCGCATTAAACAGCAGATTTATATAAAGGAAGTGCAGTTTATAGAAAGTTAATTTCACCACACTGAACATATAAAATTAGGCTTCACCTCACCTTTAAGGTGTTATTGTATTGGTCTTTACCAATGGTTGAGGTAATCAAGGTAAATTTTCAATGTAAATGTTGTTGATACAATGGTTTATATTTTTCTAATGGTTCTGACCATCTAGGTTTTATGTTAAGTTTGTTGATACAATGTTTTATGGCTTGTTGATTGTTGACGGTATATTTCAGCCAAAATTCATCCTATTTTAACACTTGTTTATGGTTTTTAGTAACCTTATTACCCTGGTTCGTCGACCGTTGACCGTTTTTCAACTAGTAGCCAAACTAATTATTATCTTATCTTTTATTACTTCGCTTTGCTTTCATATCGATAAATACGTGAAGCAAGTACGAATTTTAACGAGTTTTACGTTACCCCGAACATATTGATGTCGTGTGTCTAATCTTGGTAAGCGTGCGAACCTTTTTTACGGTTCCAGATGACCCAGTCGTAAATGGGTAAAGATAATTTGGCAAAAAGAGCCTGTTTGAAGCCAGATCATGCACTGGCATTTTTAGTTTTCTACCCTCGAGAGAGTGCCTTGGTAGAAAACAAACGATAAACCTCGTTGTTAAACAGGAGACCCCTAAGGATGTAGCCATTGGCTTCTGGCATCGAACATCAGAAGTGAGCGCATTTTGTGTTTAGTATTGTTTCAAATATTTAACCTGATTTTCAACTCAAGATTTAGGTGAAGGGAGGGATTGATTCTCCCAGATGTACAGGCCTTGGGTGGAACGACATCTATCACATGCATAACGTTTTAATAGTTTATGCGTTTGCCTCCGGAAATAATCGAAAAGCGTCAGAATTACGTAATATGACGGGAGGTGTTTGAAAATAACCGCAGGCTATTAATTAAATTAACGAAATATTATTTAAAACAACAAGTTTCGTGATGTAATATTTATTTCTAGTTACCTGACACTCGAGAGAATTAAAAATAAACATCAATATCAGCATACTGTGCGACTTGCCCGTTTAAAATCGACTTTTACGAGTTTTACGTCCCGTTTTTCCTCATGAAGAGGAACTGTTGTAGTTCAGTCTTTTAGAGTGTTATATATTTCATGACGTCGTTTGAAATTTTTTTCTCTCTTAATATAAAATTTGACAAAAGGGTAGTTGTAGTTCAATCGGTTAGGGTGCTTAGTTTATGACGTCATTTGAATTGTATTAGTTGGAGGAACGATAGATAAGTTGTGACTGAAATAAATACGATATTTAACCTAGCAATATAGTGTAGTATAGTCTTTGAAAATGGTGACGGATAATCCTGGAAAGATCGAACCCAAAGGTGTTTAAAAACGACGAACAAGCAGATAAGAGCCTCTATCGAATGAACAGACAATTAAGGCATGGGTTTTATTTCTGCTTTTTCAAAATGCTTGTTGTTTTATCATTACAAAGTAATTGATTTGTAGCTGCCGAAAATAACTGCGTAATTTACAGCGAATGTTTTACAGTGTCGTTGTAAAACATGTCAGTGTAACGATATACAATTAATCAAACATGAATATCAAAATATCCGCAGGACATTGCAGTGATATTGTATAATACTGACACCTTGTGATTTCAAATCAGCTATTTATTGTGTAATAGGTGCAATTTGATTTAAACTCACCGTGTATCGAGTTTGATGCAGGTTTTATTTCTGTAATTGATTGATTGATTATCAATCCAGAATACTATATTTCATAAAATTTGAAAATTATCTTTCCGAAAGTTTTCGAGGATAAGGCCCTAGTTTAACACATTGTCCTATTAGATTACAAGAAATTGCACAAAAATAAGTAAAATTTCGAAAAAACAAGCCACACCTTATAAGGTTGCCCAGGTTGCTGAGTAATGTTTTAATGAATTCTTGAGGTTGTGGGGGGGGGGATTTCGGTCAACAGAATTTTCAAGGAAGACTTGCAGCACCAAATATCTAAAAACACATTTATGAAAAAATAGGCACTGGGCCTCTTCCCCTTGCCCCAGCCCGCACTCTCACTCATAGAAACGCCATTGCGATGACATACAGTAGCTTTAAATGCATTTCGATCTGAGATTTTATCAAAACAAGATGCATGATTTATCTGGTTGTCCAAGTGTACAGGGATACAATACAATCAACAACAAACAAATATTGATACTAGAAATTGTTTACATGATAATGTCAAGTGACACAAACATTCTAAATATTGACACCTCGTCCAGGGTGTTGACATGACAACCTGATCCCCGTGTGGCCATCTCGACCATTCAAATACATATCATTAGATATTACATAAGGAATATCCCAGGGCGACTATCTCGTACCCTCTCTATTTCACCGTACAGTTGATGATTTTCTGATAATATTAGACACGAGTTTTTGGTTGAAAAATCATCTCTTCCGGATATTCAAATACTGCCACACACCCTTTTGACTTTTTGTTTGGCAGCTGGGAAGATACAATACAACGGCTTGCCAATCTGAAAGGTGCGAAGTCACCTTGTAATGTCTATGTCCTCTAAAGTTTGCTACTTTCGTTTCCATTAGGAGCTATCGATTAGATTACTGTACTTAACTAAAGTGGTATATCATAAACCCCTTTACCGGAAGTGCTCTATTGCTTTTGCATAGCCAGTCAAGTACTGGTTCCCTTGGAGCTGGAATGTAGGTCATTATGTCAGATTAATTCAATTCTTGAATAATCTTAAACCTTCAATGTAAACCCGCATTACATTTCTTCAAATAATTGTATATAGAGAGTATCCACAAAGCTGAATACACTGATAGTGTGAACTGCACCATATCAATTCTCAGTCAGACGACTGTGCTTCTTGCAATTTCACTTTCAACAATTCCTGTTTATGGTGACAATTTCAGACTTCGGTTCTATTTTACCCACCAGAATGGCCTGCATTATTCCTTGATGCTTTGAGCTTACAATTCCACAACTTATGGAGAATATCTAGTTCTCATTAAAATACTGTCACCATTGCAAAGGCCCTTACATAGATAGATATTAATAAGAAATTAGAAAATTATTAGAGAACCTATAACACGCTGTTTAATAACCTTATTTCTGAACAAAAACATATTCTTACAACAAAATCTCCACCAGCGAAATGATAATAGCAAGGATAATATCCTCTAATTATCCAAAGATATGATTAATATTGTGGCATGGTAATTGCTGTTCGATAATTTACATTGTTCCTGACAATAGGAATCGATAATGGTCGAAAAATTTATAATAATTAGATTGACATCTTACTATAAACACAACAAGTTCAAGGCCATCGTTGGAAATGAAAACAAATAAAAGGGAGTTTTACATCCAGAGAATGAAGACGGGCAACACCAACACTATGTAGTATGTTATGGGGGAAATTTCACCAGTGGCATTAACCTGCTCTTTTAGATTTCCAGTTGTCGAGAGATCTTTAATATGTACAACACGGCCTGCAACACATAAGACCTTGGTTTATTGTATCATCTGGACTGAATCTGGATTGAACCTCGATGATCATTGGTAATTCGTTCAAATTAAATGACCAAAGCCTCTCGTCAAGCACAAAAAAGAAGGAATACTCTTTTTATCTTTTATATTTAAGATTTTAAACTAGTATATTGTTCAAATTGACTTAATATTATGCCTACCAAAATTGTTTTTTCAGACTACAATTTCAGATTACTTTATTTTCTTCCCACCAGAATGGCCTACATCAATCCTCGATGCCTTAAGCTAACAATTCCACAGCCCATAGAGAATATCTAGTTCTTATACAAATAAACCCTCGTACTGTCAATCTTGCCACGTTGGTTTGTTTCCAATTCGCATTACGCACCAGAATGCATTGATGTTAACCCTACACGACCAATATTCACACTTGTTGAGCTGTCGGTGTGAAACGCCAGTTAACTGGGTGATAAAACAGGTCTAAAGAGAGTTAAATTCTTGCTAACAAAGGGTTAATATGACGATGAGTCACCGAATACTAATTTAATAATTTACTAATTAAAAATCATTATTTTACATGTTACAAATAATCCCACTTGGTCGAAATTATGTTTATTTTTCTGTGAATTATTTAGAATTTGAAAAGGAGAAAACCAACATGTAGCCAACCTCGGAAGTTACAATTTTATCTCTATAAACGGAACGAGGTAAGAATTGAAGAATTGAGTTCAA
Source organism: Nipponacmea schrenckii (assembly GCA_030562195.1). Lineage (NCBI taxonomy): Eukaryota > Metazoa > Mollusca > Gastropoda > Lottiidae > Nipponacmea > Nipponacmea schrenckii. The sequence goes on from CM060199.1 coordinate 2,061,863, forward strand.
CCGTCTTTATGGATCATTCAAAATAGAAAGTTATAACAAAACTTAAAAACCATTTATCTAGAATAACTCCTGCTTTATAAGTGAGGCTTCAGTGGATTCGATATAAATTGCCTGTGCCAGTGCTTCCGTCAGAATCGAATTCGAGCGACGGAATCCACTTGAATATCAGAGATTTTTCTTCTTATTACCCAATTTGCAGCAACACTTGCGAGATAGTGAGAGAGACAACAGACCACGTGAAAGATGCATTCAAAGATCATAAATAATTGACAACGCATTTGGCATAAATTACGTCTTGGCCAATCAATTACATTGTTACATTAAGCTTGTTCAATCTTCTCGTTTTCTAAAAGATTTTGAACACTTTAAATTAGAGCTTATTAAAGATTTAAACGTGGTGTTTAAGCCTAGAATTGATTTATTTCTGATCGTATTCAGCTATCGATTAGAATTTTGATAGGGGCCTTACTATTCTGATCAAAGAAGGTGCAACAAGTTACAATCTACTCGATAGTTGGACAAATATTGTCATACTCAGCAGTGTACCCTTAATTTCTTCTCTATTGATTATTCTTGTATGTCATCATCCGAAACTCACGTCGTTCTTTCGTCATAGAAATAACAGACGCGTTCTCGTATGTGTACATCATGTTGCAATTTTTGATATATGCGTACCATGCCTGTTAGTTGGTCACGGGATTTCATATGGGGTGATGATAGCAACATACATATATCCAAAGTGTTGTCTGAACAAATACAATGGAGTTTTACTTCTTTCCTCCTTTAACGATCGGGCTTTTTTAGCTCAATATGAAAAATAATAGACTGGATCATTTAGACTGGTTTTTGTTTTTCCAGAGACATACTGTCATGTTCCAGTGTCTTAGAGAATTATTGGCAATTACAATTCATTAATTATTTATGATCGCTATTCCATTATGAATCCGTGTTGTTTGTCGATTTTCTCAACCATTAACGACGTTTAACAATTGAATATAATTTTACGGATGAGTCATAGGTTTCAGACATTCCGGCACTCTCATTTGCATTCCCAAGTCGATCCGTAATTTGTTTATAGAATAATTAGCACCAACTTATCAATTCCATGTTTTTCAGCAAATCTCGTCAAATCACGCATAGTTATTTGTGATTTGACGTGATATGTTTTAATTAAAGCCAAATGGATAATAAGCGTACATGAATCTTCGCTGTAAGAAGGAAATCTAGCAGAGAGTTGTCAGTAGCTTACTGATATCTCATAGAAAGTTAATTGAAGAGTTTATCAGGCCACAAGCGAAAATCTCCAAATATCTGTTCGAGCTTATTATTACAATACAAAACATATACATTTTAAACTTGAAGTAAGATAAAAAGGTAAAGCCCATTAACTTAGTTCGATAGGGCCTGCTATTCCAAAACATACTGAACCAATGTTTTACGAGACGGCTGTAATTCAACCTTTATCAGTCCATTTTTTACGCCATGTAAAATGATAAGAGAAATTGGAAGTGGGAAGACAAAGTTGAGCAAGCCTCTTTTCTGTAAACACGTAAAAAGGAAATGAAATGAGTTTTACGTCCTACTCTTTAGCACCTGGTGGTCAACGTGTGATGATACGAAATATTGGCCAGGACAGCGACATAAGCCTTTAGCCCTAATCTTTAACAATTGTTGATGTAGCACACAGGGTCCCGAATTATTATCTCATCCGAACGACGAGACACTTCTTCCAAGTCAGCCCCTCCAACCTGCATCACTAACAGGGGGAATCCGGGTTGAAAAATCCAAAAGACCATCTTGATCTTTGCCGGGATTGAGCCCTGGACCTTCAGGATAGCGATTAATCTAACTCACTGAACTATCTTGGCTTTGATGTAGGAAAGAAGAAAAGTAGAAACATCATTGATTTAAGAACCTTGAAATCTTTGCTATAATTACGTCTGAGATAATAATAAGATCTATTACTACTCTTGAATAATTCAGGTTTCAAATCAATAGTTTGAAGCGTCTAATTAAAATCAACAACAGTAAAAAGGTGGACAGCTTTGGTCTTAAGATCTTGATTGAAGAGTCCATCTTGAAGAAGAAATCTTTCGTGCATTTTAAATTTTTGCTAAAGAAAATTGGCAGTGCTATTTAGAACTGAAATCCCTTTCCACTAGTATCGTTAAAGGTATGGTGATAAACGGTGTGGATATTATACATACATTAGAAACGGAAGCAGATACGCATGTTTGGGGTTTGGATAACCCACGTTCACGATTAAATAAGATTTTCTATTGTATCGGTGCACCAGCTTCATGCAACTAAGTGCACCCGACACCGTATCCTTTTATGGTCGCCTCTTAACACGTCATGTATATCATATTGATCACAGAAAGCTGTTATTGTGGGCACTATTTTCGGTTGGAAGTTTCTTAAGAACAACCAAACCCCCCCCTTCCCTCGTTACTCCGCTGATAACTTCCTGATTACCAGCCAGTCAGACAATTGGTACTGACAGTAAAGTACTAATAAACAGTAGTGGCACGACTAAAATACTATTACCATCAATTATTAACATACTGCTTTATCTTGGAACTTGCTACCAATTACCTCAAATAGGGTCACTAATACCTTTAGCTTTTAAACTGTTTTCTCTTCCAATGAAGATCATAGAGTCTGATGTGTTCAAAGCGTCAGCCATTTGTATGAGACAATTAACCGAGGGTACGTACGATAGAAGCAGAGCAACGAGGAATTTCGAAAAGAAAAAGACAATGACCAATGGCACACTGATCGTGGTTACCTTTCTATATATTCACAAAACTGGAACAGAAAAGTAGGAAATAAAGCATCATTTCATATATCACTGTCGGAATCAGTTCTGACTTATTTGTGACATGTGAATCCAAAAACGTTAATGTGAGTATATATCAGTATCAGTATATAGGTTATCGGTAATTGTATCTGTTGTTTGATGATATCCCCAGTACCTCAACCATGCAAATTCCACTACGCATTGTTCTTACATCCATCTAACTCAGTGATACACAGCGGCACTACATCAGCATCCGGAAGTAAGTCATGTATTAAATTGACAGACATATAATATTGTGTTAATAGGTTATCTGTTATATCTGGGGATTATATTCCAGGTCATATCTCAACTGCCCAAGATCTTTTATGCCAATCTTTTGGAAGTTGGCCCACATTTATCTCGGTCTCCGTCTTCTCGACTCATTCTGGACTTTTGGCTTTTGTCATCTAACTGGTTCATATAGCTGATACCGGAAGTCGCGATTGTCTAGTTATTTATTCATAGACGTTATTGATATGTCTGAAACCATAATACAGATTCTATGATTAATTTATTAGTTAATACTGGTTAATCATTATTAAGATAGGATCATTAGACAATAAATATCATCGAGTTCCCGAGATGGTTATCATAAACTCAAGAACCCCGGATGTAATATTTATTCTTGTCTACACGTGTACAATTAATTGAAACATATCACAGAGGGAATTAAGATCCTCGGATTTAAGATTCAAACGTTATCTCCCTGAGGTTATATCAGGACACAATTATATGGATAACAACTACTTTATTAAATAATTTGCGACGTTTCAACGAGGATACTCCTGTTTTTATCAAGCAATGATACAAAATAACAGAGAAGAGGGAATATATATAGCACATGATGGTAATTAACAAGGAGTTTTTTTTTATCATTGCTTTATGTTGACCATTCTTGAGAACGTTTATGTCCATTCTAAGACGTAGTATCACTTTAAATACAATCACAGACATGCAAGATTGTGACTGCGAAACTTATTTAAACAAAAAACAATCAAAAACCTGCACACCAGTGATTATTGATTTTAAAATAAAGACGAGTCTTGGTGCAAAATATATAGAAACGTGTGAATTTTAATTAAAACTTGCATGTGTGAAAACTCATCCAAGAAACACGGGCATGTTAAGATTTTTTCTAAAAACGAATTTAAAAATGCTCGCCTTTTAAATTATCTTGAATACATATTTGATTACATTAGCAACGACTTGTAATCTGAAAATTACAAATTGGTGTTATCTGAGACAACTTCAAACTGATTGATAAAAACTTTGTCAACAGAAAATCAAATAAAAGTTGTTTTTTTCATTCACAATTTTTCATATCATAACTAAAGTCAATATGGCTGAAATATGAGAAGTTTATATCAACAGTAATAAATTATAATTTATACACCCACATGATTTTGTGGGTTTTATTTTTGAAAAGCACCTTCCCACTGGCTCGTTGAAAAATGAAATCAATGGAGTTTTACGTCCTACACCTGCACCTTAAAGAAGACGGACTGACTTGAAGGAAACATTGTTGTGACGGTTGGTAATTCGGTCTTTCCGCATCCATGTTGATCGTTTCCTTTCCTGCTTTTAGTTGGTTACACTTTCCGTTATCACTTGACAAAATAATTATAATCTACAGTGTTCATCTAAGGATCAGACCCGGGAGTATTCGAAATCTATTCAGCTGATATTTTGGTTTGGCCGGGGAAAGCGGTTTTCCAGAAGAAATCCCTCACAGCGAAGTATATGAGACATCAACAGTTAAGTCAATTCCCCTTGGTGCTCTTATTATTTGTAATCCACTCATCCTTTTAACTCTCCATGTCTAGATGCCATCACCAAGACTGATCATCCTCTCTCCTGATTCCCGGGGGTGTTGTAAGCAGTTGTTGATGTAGGTCTGCTCACGTCTGGTGGTTGTCGTTGGTCATGTCTCAGCTCCATGCTGTAGCACTAGTCTTTAGAGTAAAACAGCTGATCTTCCCAAGTCTTCTCGATGTAAGTCATCGATTGAAAGTCAGTTGGATATGATAGTCCGGTATGAAGTGGGTATATGCTACCTTATCTGGCAATCTATCATTTACTTTCGTAATATAGTTTTTATTCATATCATCTTATTGACTGTCTGGAGTGTTTTTTAATTTCAGGTCGACTTGACCCGAGTCGTTCTTTAGAGGTGTTGACTACCATAGATACTGAATTACCTCTACCAGAATCAACATACCATTTACTTTGATATTCAGTTGCTGTATTTTTGTAGAATTCAAAAGAAATAAGAAGTTAGCTTAACAAACGGAATTTCAAAAACATTAAATGTCATTTAAAGACACTGAATCTTTAGATCTTGTCCTTGAAAATTGTAATTGTCACTGTCCTGACCAAATGCTCTCATTGCACGCTGTGTGGCATTGTCTGTATTTCCTAAGCACATCAGGGACAACAAGAAAAATGTAAACATTTCATTTCAAGAGCTGAGACGTGAACGACAACAGCAACTACCAGCAGTAACTGCCTCCAGATAAAAAGTCCAAATACCACTTTCCTTGTTAAATGTCCCTCACTGTAAACTTCATGGCATTAGTTATTCATTAGCACTTCAGAGACAAACACGTATGGCGTAAAACTTCATTTTTCTTTCCTTTCAATTCAAGTTGTCGTCAACCTGTTCAACAATTTGACTGTCTTTGAAGTCGTCTAAAGACATAGTAAACAATCAACAAGAGAACTGCTATGTAAGTGGGGATAAAGGCAATACGTATTTATTTTTTACCATCTTGTGTCGCGGTGTACCAAGATCTTGGCGAGAAACAGACCCTTTTCACCCCATTGTTAGGTTTTTACAAGTAGTGTTAAAGACTCTTGGCTCAATAATGATAATATTTAATGTGTCTATGTCAAGATTTTCAATCTACAACCAAGTTGTCAGATCTGACGCCATGATATTCAACTAGTGCACCAAACGTTTTTTAATTTAACATGATCTTGAAGTGATACTGTGTCTTAGAATGAACATAAAATTAACATTCTTAAGAATGGTCAATATGAGTATATATTCATCAGTAAACTTACCTGGTGTCATAAAGTAACAGAATCTCTTAAAATATCGAAAACTCACAAAACTTAGTAATTATTGAAAAATGCTTAATCAATTTATTTAGTGTTTTTCAATAAATCAATTCATTTTTATGTATAAATAAGTTTTTGGATTTATCAGATTATATAAAGATTCTGTTATATTTATGGCAGCAGGTTTATCTACTGATGAATTTATGCTCTTATTGGCCAAGTTTTAAATGTTAAGTCAAATCTAGAACCTATTATTCTTTTTAAAGTATAACCACCAGGAATGGGATACTTCTCTCAGCCACGGTATATTAAAAATAAAAAATCTACTTTTTACTGAAATTACAATATTCTCCCAGTCCACACGGTCACTTTCTTTTATTTCCATTCACAGTTGGATGGTATATCAAATTTAAAATCTCTCAATGAATTTGTACGTGTTTTGTCTCCAACCATCAACAGGGTTAAATTTTGTACTCGGTATACCTTGAACAGAGCAAAAGGTTGATCCGGTTCAAAAAGTATAAGTAACAGACGGTGACGAGACCTGTGTTATCGTTAGGGTGGGAAAAAAATATATAAATATTAGTATCAGTTATGTAGATTCTAGTAAAGGCGTACGTTGAAAAGCCCAGTTGAGAGTGACCTGGGGTAAAGGGGAATATGACATTTAATATGGTTAGGGGGGGGGGCAGCTTCATGTTGTTGTCGCATTTTGAAAGAGTTGTTTAATACAGATAGTTCATTGGTCACAGGACCAGGATTTGATGTGCATTTCTTCAATAATATCAATATATATGAAATGGAGAAACTGTAGAAATGATCCGTTTTGAAGCCAAGTTCTTATTCTGGTAAAACATCGCTGTTTTGTTCATTATTCATTCTTTCTTTCATCTCTTTCAGTCTATTATCACAACTAACGCATCTAAAAATTATCCTAACCTTTAACTTGCATCTTGTTTTATCGTAAATATTTACTTTGTGACCTAGGCCAGTGCTTTTATGAGACTATGTTCTCATCACCATCTACCTCTCTCTCTCTTCTAGTTTCCAGTATATGAGCTAGAAATTAATAACACTGTTGATACAAGGTGACAGTATTCTATATATCACTATGTCACTATGTCACTATGGCATGTCATCAAATTAGGTTTTCTAATTAAATTAATATAATGAATATATTTGCACTATGTTATATTGACATAATGTTTAATATTTATCGTTATGTCATCAGACGTTATATTAAATATCAACAAAATAATTTCAAGGGAAATTTTCACAAAATTCATAAAATTTTAAGAAATTCTCTTATTTGAAGCCATACGAAAAAATAAATGGTACTTAAATAAGTTTTAGAGTCAAATTATATCCCCTCACCTCATTCCCCTTCCAACCCTCCGTCAGCTCAGCCCCTCCCCCACCATATTTCCTTATTGACTGTGTAGACCTAGGCCCTGTCTCACAAAAACTTACAATCATCCTAAACTAACTTAGGCTGATTCTGTTTCAGAAAACCAAAAGTATGGTATCTAAATTAGCTCCAAACTATATCCCCTCCCCGTCCTCTCCCACTCAGACACTACCCCTCAGCCCCTACACTCCAGCCTTTGCTGTCTTTCCTAATTGACGGTGTAGACCTTAAATAAATTAAATAATTCAAGGGTTATAAATAATGATTAAACTCATATAAAAAATTCTCCTGTAAAACTCCAACCCACCCGAGTGTTGTGGGCTATCTATTTACTGTGTTATGTTTTATTATATGTATAATTTGTTTGTAAATTTAAAGACATGTAAGTAAGTTGTACATGCGGAAGTCGAGTGTAAATTTTATCTTTATTATGTCATTTTATGATTTAAATATACCTTACACAAAACAGGAACATGTCACTTTCAAACCATGTATTTATTTATAGGTCTACACAAGACAACACGCGTTTTCTTTTTTAACAAGCTAAAGCAATGGTGCTTTAGGTTAAAGGTATGCGTTCAGCATCCGGTTGACCAATCATACCTTAGTCTCAGATACGGGAAAGTTTTCGATAAGCTTATCAGTAATAGTGTTCACAGTTCAACGTTTAAAAGTTAAAATGGCGACTCGCCTTGTCTTGATATTCCACCTTATAATATATAGAAAAGAAAAAAAAAGTATCTACCTCGAACCGCGGCCTTTCAGGGCTTGCTCGCTGCCCCGAGGATCCGGGCTAGATGCTGGCCATCGTCTCTTTAACACGTCATTCATTATTTATTTATGCCGTCTTTAACTTTAGTAGGTAAGCTTCTTATTCGATGAGGGGGTAAAAAACATATTCATCTTAAGCTAGTTTTGTGTTTTAATTTTGAATACACAACCGGGAACATTTAGTCCAGACCAAACCTTTCGTATGATATAGAAGTATATTTAAAACAGTGTTTTTATTTCGAAAAAAAATAGTTTACATCACTCAAAAACGCAAATAAAATTGATAAAAACAAAACAAAACAAGGGGAAACCTTTTCAGACTGTCGATGTAAGAAGGAAATGGGTTCGTAAAATGACAGTTTTATTCCGGAAACACTGTCTTGGGTCACAAAACTGATAAAATGCACACAAGGAAATAGGCTGCGTAGGATATGTGTTTTATAACCTTTTAGACAATGAAGACATTTTGGTTAATTTTGTATATCCTTATTTAAAGTGATAATAACGGATAACGGATGATAAAGTTGGACCTTAGTTGGAAGGTGTTAAAGGTACGCAACCTCTTAGATTGACTAAAAGATTGAAATTTTCTAACTTGGCCTAAATAATTCTTTGTTCATCAGTGGACTTACTTGGTGTCAGAAACATACATCAGAATCTCTCTATAATCTAATAAATCTATAAAACTATACAACAGAATCTCTCTATAATCTAATAAATCTATAAAACTATACAACAGAATCTCTCTATAATCTAATAAATCTATAAAACTATACAACAGAATCTCTCTATAATCTAATAATTCTATAAAACTATACAACAGAATCTCTCTATAATCTAATAATTCTATAAAACTATACAACAGTATCTCTCTATAATCTAATAAATCTATAAAACTATACAACAGAATCTCTCTATAATCTAATAAATCTATAAAACTATACAACAGAATCTCTCTATAATCTAATAATTCTATAAAACTATACAACAGAATCTCTCTATAATCTAATAATTCTATAAAACTATACAACAGAATCTCTCTATAATCTAATAATTCTATAAAACTATACAACAGAATCTCTCTATAATCTAATAAATCTATAAAACTATACAACAGAATCTCTCTATAATCTAATAAATCTATAAAACTATACAACAGAATCTCTCTATAATCTAATAAATCTATAAAACTATACAACAGAATCTCTCTATAATCTAATAAATCTATAAAACTATACAACAGAATCTTTCTATAATCTAATAAATCTATAAAACTATACAACAGAATCTCTCTATAATCTAATAATCTATAAAACTATACAACAGAATCTCTCTATAATCTAATAATTCTATAAAACTATACAACAGAATCTCTCTATAATCTAATAAATCCAATCAAACTAATAATAATTTATTAAAAATTAGTAATTTTGAAAACATGCTTTGCATGATACTGATTTTTATCCTTTTTCAATTCATTTGATTTACAGGATATACTTAACATTGTTCACTTTGAAGATCTCTTGTCAGTTTCCTTAGTATATCCGACTGCATAATAAACGGGATTTCCAAATAATTTGTGGCCTTTTAAATAACTATGTGGTTTTCCTTTCACATATTTGTGTTATTACAAATTTTTGTACTATATATATAATATAAATTAGATTTTTGGTTTGTATGTGAGTTCTTTTGATCAAAATACCGTTTGACTAATTTCCCAAAGCGTGACGATAAAATGAAATTAGCAATTTCCTATTTCTTCAGTTATTGTTCTTCAAAAGTTTAACAATGCTAATACGTAAAAGAATAGTTAATATTTATTTGAAGCGAATGCTTCTCCTTAATTATTCTCGTGCTTGAAAAAGATTGGGCCATTGACGATGGGTTAAGCCCAGCTGTGAGCAATGTAGGAAAAAAGCTATTTTTAATCCGTTGTTTAACTAAAGATTTGAACAAGCACACGGTATATTTTCTACGGTATATTTTTTTCTGTCTGTCAATGTCGACATGCATCATTAAAATACTTACAGACTTACTACCCTCGACTCCTATAATGGATAAACATGTACTATGAATACTATTTCTCTCATTTATTAACTCGACGTTTCACAACGCTGCCTGAATAAGTATATGAAACATTGAGTTAATAATTGTTAGAAATAGTACATCCATATATCTTCTGCTTCTTTATCTATAATATAATTGGAAGTCATGTAATCTATTACTTCCGCCTGTTTGATTCCTTCATCTGTAAATACCTGCAGGTGTTACAACTTTATAATTAGTTTTATGTATACATTAGGTATTATATACTCGATTTAATTAATGTTTGTGAAGTATTTGTAGACCAATCGTAAATATTGATAATTAAAGAGATTTCAATTTAATTGAAAACTTTTAGTCCAAACGTCTTTATTCCACTTATACCCATGTGAACGCTAAAGATCCCTCGACAGTTTGAAATCGAAAATGTTGTACTAATGCTGCTATTCTGGCATAGCCTAACTACGAGTAGTAGAAAGGCAGGAAGTAAAATTCCATGCATTTGATTTATTGAAGACTAAAATGATCAAAAAGAGTGAGTAAGTTTCGGACTATAAAAATGAAAGTATAATTTAGTGCTTTATTAGATCACTTTCAATTATATATGTTGATATACCTACCGTTGTAATTTGGGTGGTGCTGAATAATCTAATATATGATAATATTATGATGAGGTATAAAAATCAGTGATTAGAAGTAACACGCTACACCTGTGTATTGAGGTACGTACGAGTTGTCATTTTCATTATCTTAGTGAAGTCACCCTTCGTCAACTTATTAAATTATTGGGCGTTAGCTGGCAATGGTCTTTCATAAATCGAAATTTACCATTACATATTTCACTTTTGTGTTTCAGATTGAGCTTGACGGGCATTCATTTTAAATTTCAAATTGTTGTTGGGGTTTCAGATTGGGTGCTCGAAGCAGGTCAATACGTCTGAATAAATGAGGTATAACTCGACAAGTAATCCTATCGTCACCAGCCCACCTCAAACCTAGATCGAATTCGCAATTTGATACGGATACTGGTATCTTAAGCTGGGTTCCTCTTTTCTATCAAACATAGATTAACAAAAGGGAGACTTTCCCTTTAAACTATCTTAGATAATTAAGTTATTCTGGTACAACCTTGAGGATATTTTGATACGTTAACAACATAGGTGTTAACCCCTTTAATACCCGAGTTATAACGGTTTAGGGTTAATATCTAACCATAATAACATAATTAGATATGAATAATATATAATATTACACTCTTATAGACCCTTTCATAATTTATTCATACACTCGCTCCGTACGATTAGTTAAGGTATTCTAGAATTAGCAATAAGCTTATAATATTACACTCAAAACTTATTGATACACTGTCTATGTTCGATTATTTAAGATTTTCTAGGATTAGCAATAAGCTACCAAGGCCCAAGGGCAGATATGTAAGCAGTGTTCATATTATATGGTATAGGTACAAAATTATATCACAAATTCTAATAACAAGGGAAAATGATTAAAAATATATACTATTGCCCTATCGTCTAACGTTTCGGCTAAATGCCTTCTTCAGAAACACCTCAGTAGTCTATGATCACATTTTTCTCGCCCTTCCATTACTTTTAGAAACGCTACAGAACAGGCCCCTCCTTACTGTCGTCCATTGAGATCCTAAATCAGATACTATCCAAACCAATTACTAAAATAACTAAATTGTCTACATCAGGTCGGTCCAGGTGTTTTGATAAGAAGAACTGAATACAATATTTAAATCAAGGTAACCAAGTATATCATGAAATATGAGACTTTAATAACATAGGATGTACCAACCTGAACCCCAAATCTTTCAAACAAGCTCTGAAGTCTTCTTTGACTACCCGTGAGGAACGTTTAAGTTAACCTTGTCTTTCAATAAATCTGGTTTCAGACCAGAAGCTGATTTTAATCATAAATCTTCATGGTGTTTTCAGGTCAAGGGATACTGACTAGAGTCTGCATCCTGATCATCGCTTGTATATAAATAGGATGAAATATAAGTGGAGTTTTACATCCTGGTATTTTGATCACTAGATACTGACTAGAGTTTGCATCCTGATCATCGCTTGTATATAAATAGGATGAAATATAAGTGGAGTTTTACATCCTGGTATTTTGATCACTAGATACTGACTAGAGTCTGCATCCTGATCATCGCTTGTATATAAATAGGATGAAATATAAGTGGAGTTTTACATCCTGGTATTTTGATCACTAGATACTGACTAGAGTTTGCATCCTGATCATCGCTTGTATATAAATAGGATGAAATATAAGTGGAGTTTTACATCCTGGTATTTTGATCACTAGATACTGACTAGAGTCTGCATCCTGATCATCGCTTGTATATAAATAGGATGAAATATAAGTGGAGTTTTACATCCTGGTATTTTGATCACTAGATACTGACTAGAGTCTGCATCCTGATCATCGCTTGTATATAAATAGGATGAAATATAAGTGGAGTTTTACATCCTGGTATTTTGATCACTAGATACTGACTAGAGTCTGCATCCTGATCATCGCTTGTATATAAATAGGATGAAATATAAGTGGAGTTTTACATCCTGGTATTTTGATCACTAGATACTGACTAGAGTCTGCATCCTGATCATCGCTTGTATATAAATAGGATGAAATATAAGTGGAGTTTTACATCCTGGTATTTTGATCACTAGATACTGACTAGAGTCTGCATCCTGATCATCGCTTGTGTAAATAGGATGAAATATAAGTGGAGTTTTACATCCTGGTATTTTGATCACTAGATACTGACTAGAGTCTCCATCCTGATCATCGCTTGTATATAAATAGGGTGAAATATAAGTGGAGTTTTACATCCTGTTATTCTGATCACTAGATACTGACTAGAGTCTGCATCCTGATCATCGCTTGCATATAAATAGGGTGAAATATAAGTGGAGTTTTACATCCTGTTATTCTGATCACTAGATACTGACTAGAGTCTCCATCCTGATCATCGCTTGTATATAAATAGGATGAAATATAAGTGGAGTTTTACATCCTGGTATTTTGATCACTAGATACTGACTAGAGTCTGCATCCTGATCATCGCTTGTATATAAATAGGATGAAATATAAGTGGAGTTTTACATCCTGGTATTTTGATCACTAGATACTGACTAGAGTCTCCATCCTGATTTTGCATTTTGATCACTAGATAATCACTGGAGGTTCCATCCTGATCATCGCCTGTATGTAAATAGGATGAACTATAATGGAGTTTTACATCTTAGTATTTTTATCACAAGATAATCATTTTGGGTTGCTCCTGATCATCGCTTTAATAAACTGAAATATAGTGAGATTTTACATCGGGGGGGGGGGGCATGGGGTATGGTCTTCGTTCAAGTAATAAAATTAGTCTCTTTCTGAAATGTTTTTTTTATTTTACTAGATAACCGAAATGATCATCAGAAGGGAAATCAGCACTTATCCGAGGTTTTAACCTGAAAATGGAAAATATGGAACGGATTTCCTAAATCTTCCCATCCATACTTCGGACAACTTTTAGACAGTTTTCAACTTTCTGGAGAACAAAGAGACTTCACCGAATGTTGTTGAATATTGTTAAACCGTCTCAACGTCAATTGGCAATCCTCGATGTTTCCATAAAGCAGAATATGTTGCAGAGCGATAGCAGAACTATCTTGGTGGGCCGATTGAGTTTAATATTTGTAGATTTTAAATTTCGGTGTAAATTACCTGAAGATGTTTACGATAAAGATATACACAAATTGTTTTGGTGATAGGACATGGTCAAGGATACAGTGGACGGTAAACATGTCCATTTAAAATCTAATCTCTACCTTCTTATTGTTGTTTCAAACCCAACCATTGACCATTATCATTAAAAAGACATTATGGACAGGTTGATATTCAGGTTGAATAGGGTTCGTAACAATCACTTCAATAATTCCTATCGTGAGAAGAGGACAATATTGTTGATAACGCCCGCATTAATATACAATATTATAATTAATATTTCTTTTTAATAAACATCGTGAATATTATCAACATAAGATAAGTCAAGCCCCGTGAATTATGGATGATTTAATCGACAAATATGGCTTTAAAAGATGACTGTTATAGAGGTGAAACTTAATTAACAACGATTTAACTATCTCAGCATCGTGCCTTATTCACAAATAGGTATTAGGGTGGTTGAAAGGTAACAAGTTACTATTCAACAGAAGGCACTGACACAGTGTTAAAGTGGAGTTCACTATTGTTATGGTACAGAGTTAAAGCAGTGTTCATTGATTGTAGAGATTAGGGTGGTTGAAAGGTAACAAGTTACTATTCAACAGAAGGCACTGACACAGTGTTAAAGTGGAGTTCACTATTGTTAAGGTTAATATGTTAAAATGAACATACATAGTACTTCTAACATAGACCTAAAATTCGGAAAAAATATCATAATATTTCATTAACGTTAAGAAACTTTTTCTCTTCTATGAAGGGATCAACAATGTAAATCGAGCCTACTGCGTTTATATTTCAATCTCTTCGAATTGATCTGAACGTCCAGACGCTTTTTCCCATTTCAATCCCTTCGAGGTACATCACTGACCAGGGCTTCCAGTTTTCAAAATTGACCCTCACCGGAAATGGAAAATCCGGTTGCACTAACCGTGGCATGGGAGATTTTTCTGTTGACAGGCCCAATGTATCTGTCAGTTACTTCATCAAGCACTATACATGCTGTATACTCATCTCTAAAATAAACTTTGAAGAAGTTCAAACAACGTAAACTATATTTTTAAATTTTGATGAAAAGTATACGAGCGATTGGTCTATTTTTAGTATGAACGATAAAAACGTAATCAATCAGAGATCAAAGGGGCCGACTCCAGGTAAAATAGATTAGAATAAAAGGCTGGCGACAGACTGGTGGTCCAATGTTTTGTATTAATGAAGTAGGTCGCAATTTCATCCCTAATTAACTACTGATTAGGATAAAAAGGGTTTTCACCTTTCCGCTGGCTGGTTGTCCTTCAGTTTATCGATGTCCTCAATCAGTTTTATACTAGTGAAAATTACTCCCAAAACGTTCGTTTACGTAAAGATATTTATTTTTAAGTAATGGTCACCTATCTTCTCTAATCTAAGATGTTCTCACCGAGGGGCTGAAAATGTTATTCAAACAAAGTGAATAACCGAGATCATCCTCGACTCATTCGACAATTATCGGTAGTTTCCGTAAGTGTGCAGAGCGCTACGGGAACATGTAGACCGTTGTTTCACTGATTAAAACGTCATAAAGTTTCCAAGCAGGTTATTTTCGTGTATCTAGTGAAGACGTTTATTCGTTTGTTGTTGAATGAGTTCTCCTTTACAAAATTTTTCTTTTTTTCAAAAAAAGATAGATAGCCTTATTGTAACCTAGAGCCTGGGGAGGTAAATTAAAAATATGATAATTTGTATTTTGTAACGTCGATGACCTACACAGATAGTGCTATAAATAACCTAAATCTAGCTTATCGTAAGTACAAAATAGAGTTTAGTCAATTCAGATATCTACGAAAATTATTCGTTTTTTATCTTCATTTTGTAGGATTTAAACATAATCTGAGTGACTTCAAAATATCGACTAGTTTTAAGACTGTTATTGATAAGGAAGTAAGTATTTAAAGATTCGGTGTCATTCCCTTAACGCCAGCCTACAATATTTTGTCATTTGGTTACGGTGAACAGAAATGTATTATTAGATTTATAAAGATTATTGGTGGAGAAGAGTAGGACGTAAAACTTCATTCATTTCATGTTTTATAAAGATTATTGAACTAATAATGTCTATTTGGAACAAAAACCACAAAACTCAGTGGCATTTCATACTAATACCCACTGCTGTTGAGTCCCAAGCTTCTAGTGTATTTTAATTTGACTATAAAAAAAAGAAGTTGAAATTGAAACCAGTGACATTTGAACTATAATGACCAAGTACCGGTAATAAAATATTGACAGTGAATAATACAACCTCATATAGTGATAACGACAGCTTATATAACAAATTGTACCTATATTATCACCCGATCATTGTCAAACTCTCGTAATCTGAGACAATAATGTGTTAATCGTGCGATTACCTCCCTTTAAAATTACCGGAAGTCCGCCATATTGAAATTCCACCCGATACAGTGAATGATTACAAAAGTATAAAGTTGTACATGCAGAATACTCATAGTATACAAGTACACATGCTTTTTCAGGCCCATGTTAACTTGTAAATAATATACCACGTTTCGACGAGTTACTGAAAATATGTGACCCCGATACACATAACAATTTTAAAAAACCTCTTTACAATCCCTTTAAAACAATTTACTTCTTGAATCATTTCCTGATTACGATGAAACTTTAAATTTAGCTCCACAATAATTATCTGCAAGTCTTACTCTATCAGATACTGCATCTAAAATAATTTATGACCATATAGATAACATCTATAACGGGAACTTTTCTAATCTCGGTTCACCAAGTACATAAAATACAGTATCAGATATACATGACGTCATATCCCTTCTATCACGGTCTCAATCTAGGTAACCGACTAAGCTTGTACATGGTTTAATGCCCAAGTAGCAGCGAATCTTGATATCCCAGTGTATTTATAGCGATTGTAAATGAATTTGTCTAAACTTTTTATGTGTATCGGGGACATCGAAGCATCGATTTGGACCAGTTGCGTTGAAATTGAGTCATCGATTGACAAGCATTGTTATGCAATTGATTTCTTCTCGGGGAGATATCTTTGTCTAATTTTTATTTCGAGGAAGGGGGTGATTCTCTAAAATTTTCAGGTGTAGAATGGAACAAATACTTCATGAAAAACACTGGAAATCTCATAGACGTCTGGTTGAACAATTGAATGGTACAAATTAATGTCATCAGTGTTCCCAATACACATTAAAAGTTTAGAAAACCTCTCAACGATCCCTTTAATATTCTACAAAGTGAATATGTATGGGCGTCACTGAACACAAATTCTCTTTACCATGCAGCGAAGAGACAACTATTGAGCCCATCTTCGTTACTATGCGTATGTCTTTTGATAAATATATTGCAAACTTTTGTCGTACGCGACAATTTGCGGGAGGAGAATTTCATAAATATTGTGCTGATCCAATAAGGTATCCCAATCCTTCTGCTAACAGAATACTAGTACTGTAACCGTAGCACAAAAGAGAAATCAAATATGTGTGTTCCGTAGTGAAACGAACAGTTGGCGAAATCCAGGATAAAAAAACCAAAATGTCCCAAGAACCACCTCAATCTGTTTATCTAATTGTAGAGCAAAATATTAACAAAATGTGCATGCTCCAGTAGACATGACCGCAAAATCGCATAAGTTGCAAGTTTGAAGTAGGACAAATTTGAATGAAATGACAAATATGATTCTGAGTCAGAGGGTAAATGCATGGAAAGCAGTAATTGATTATAATTAGGGGACGGTGACTCATTACTTACAATAACTAAAACTGATTTTAAGTTGTATGGGAGAATTGAATGGGATTGCACATGGGCTTTCAGTCGCACCAAACCTTGTTAACTCTTTTCAATGGTTAATTTCTGTGCTGCATTAATGAAATAAACATTTGAATGAATGAAGATGATTTATGTATTATTTATGAACTAAATTCACGAAGTTGAAAAAGTATTTAAATCCGGTCCCTACCGACTAGGATTAACCCAGTACACTGCTAATCACGTCAGGTCGTTGAGAACCGTGGTAGCCCAGTGAGTTAGATGCTAGCTTATTAACCTGAAGTTCCAGGGTTCAATTGCGACAAATATCGAGATGAAATCCTAGATTTTTCAGCCCTTGTAAGTGATAAAGGTTTGAGGGACTGACATGGAAGTAAGTCGTGCACTACAACCACCTTATATATATTATATATTATAGTGAAATTGATTAGCTGTTCTGAATAATCCCTGTTTTGGAACCAATTAACACCAGAATAGCCACCTAGGACTTTATCTTTCATTGAACTGTGTCACTGAACAATCCCTGTTTTAAAACCAATAATCCATGTCAAACATACGATTGACGCCGCAAAATTTCGTTTTGAAGGACTTTTAATTCTTTCCAAAATTTATATGGTAAAAAAAAAAAACGCCCAATACTCCTGCACATTATGAGCTAATGAAGACGGTTAACGCCATGTAAAGTGCATTGAAGGAAATGTTATCAGGACAGCGGCATAAGTCTACTCATTTCAAATTGTCGAGGGATCTTTAACGTGTACAGCTTGTAGCAACACGGGGCCTCGGTTTATTGTCCCATCCGAACGACCAGACGTTTTTCCATGGTAAGAATAACAACCAATTTCACCGTTTTATTGGTAACATTGTATGAAGTCTAGTTATGAATGAAGCCTCAATGAATTCTCGCCCCACCCACCAAGTCGGTTCATTCATAATAACTGTCGGTCAGAAATGTTAATATTATTTATGAGTTGTGTAAATACGGTCAAGATATCTGATATTCTATCATAAAGGGGCATATTTCTTTATCACAGTCGGTAATATATCCTGACCCGAACATCCAACAATATATTTTACAACAATTGAAATAAAACAAGAATTTCGTTTTCTTTTTTTCTTCCCCATTGTGATCTAACCAGATTTCTACCACAGTTATGTTTTAATGACATTATTTTAACCAATTAAAGAGTGCCATCCAGAGGACAGTTCTTGCAGCCGATTTGTAAGATAGCAGAACCAATACATTGTATATTGCTCTACTTTGGGTTTCGCTTTCCCATAATATTGTATATTATGTCCGTTTAATGCTAACCCTATTTTGCCCCCAATAGACTTGGAGCGGAAAGGAAACCACTACACTACCCTTTAATATATTTCACGAACAATAAGTGTGTTCAATATATAACGTATACTTCAATAATTCCATTCAGACCTCTCTGAATAACATCCCCTTGGTGTCCACTTTTATTATTGTTATTATACCTGACCACACAGACCTCTTGAAAACGTGTCTTAAAGATGGATTCCCCTGACTTTCATTACCTTGCTGTGATTACTACTACACTAGTCGTTGTCCAGTGGGGAGGGAAAATGTAAAGAAATCCGGTATTTGATCTGTCTTGTGCCGCCAACTTGTCTGTACCACATTCTCAGTGAAGATGGGACAATACACCGAAGCCCGTGTGCTACTGACTGTTAATAACGTTAATAGATCCCATGACAGCTAGATTGGGATAAATGCACAGTTCTCTCATTGTACGTTGCATGGCGTTGACTGTTTTCATTTGCCCAATCTAATACAGAAAAACAGACGTAAAACTTCATTTCATTTCATAATTCACTTTCATTGAAATGAAAAGGAAACTGGTAAGAAGGTCAACAAATATCTAATACACTCAATTCAAGTAGTACACACTTGAAATCAAAATAAGCTATCCAAATTATTTAAGGACGTTACACAATTAAGTATTACTTGCGTTTAGAAATTAAAAGTGACCAAATATTACAATAAACTCATTTATAATTATAAGTAACTATTACAAGTATATTGAGGGTCTTCAATTCAGTTGTCCCACAACATGTACCTTATACATCTTACAATTCAAGCTTTACAACTTCATCTATACATCTTACAATGTCAAGTTTTACAATTCACTTATACATCTTACAATGTCAAGCTATTACAACTTCACTTATACATCTTCACAATGTCATGGTGCTAATACAAACTTCTACTTATACATCTTCACAATGTCAAGCTATTACATACTCCGTCTTATAATTTACAAACTATCTTACTTTTACAAAATATTTAGGTAAGGTAACAATTTGACCGTCGAAATTTGAGCTTTCAAATCTGTTTTCAAGAAGAAACAACCCGTCTATATAAGAGAGTACTAGTATCATAAGAGAGCATAATGGAGTTTGTCGCTTGGGCAAGAGAGACTGTATAGAAAGAGAAAGTAAAATTCCTAGGTTGTTTTTTTAAACGATTTTTTTGCATTTCTATTACTTCTTACATAACAAGACCCAAATCAACCTCCGAAGAATGGCGAGTCGCTTTAAGAAAACCTCTCTACTATATCTTAAAGAGAATGTGGAGACTCCAGGGTGTACTGAGTTAATTTGTACATGACACTGATGGAGTAATAATGTACTAGGTGTGAAAACACTGATATTAGAATATATTAACTAGTATAATCATGTAACTAGTGATCCATTTGTCAATTTATTCTTATCCTTAACACACCCGTCATCCATATAAGTCAATTTATATACACGCCCGTTATTTTTGGATAATATTAACTGATTTTTTCAAATCGTGTTAAACAAAATAACGTTATAAAAAATTGCATCTTGTAAAATTTTCTTTGATTGCGAACTGCTTTTCATGACACAACAATCATTCACTTCTTTGGTTTCGTCGCACTAATGGTGGTCGTGGGTTTTGAATTCGGACAATATAAGATAGTCTAGAAGTCTTGAATAAATGCTCTTTTCTTATTATTTCAATCGGCCATTACGACTCTATGCTTTAATTTTATTCAACACACAATAATAATACAACGATCTATTCCGCTTGAGCTTTTGAAATTTCGTTATTATGCAGAGGTGGACTAAGGGGTCCGACAAAACTCGAAGGGCCCAGGGGTGTCAACGATTCGAACATACCGATTTCAAAAATATTTCATCGAATACATGTATCTTGATTCTGATCTTGTCTAAGACACGTATACTCTCGATCATTTAGGCACTGGGGTCGGGGACATTAGCAAATCCGCGGGCTCAAATCCGAGTACCTAGCCCGCCCATGGTATTTTGCAACATACAATGCGTTATACAATGTTGTTTTTAATTCAGACAAGTCTTTTAAAAGTCCAATACGCTTGACTTATTTCGTCAAAATCAAAAACCTCGATTTACAGTGACAGGTATATTCTAAAGTTGTACTGAGTCACCTGGAGTGTTCGTCTTTACTTATGAATGAAAAAAAAAATAACATTAATATATTTTGACGTTGGCGCACCTTTCGTTGTTTACACTGATAAGTTGATATATGTGAGATATTGAGTCAATTGAGTAAGAAGTCGATTTCGCAACTGATAATATGTTAGCCCTTTTAAGTACAAAATGATTTTTTTGTTTCGAGGTCGTCTCCATGTTCAGGAGAGTATTCACCAAACGCTACCTGAAAAAAAAACATTTCGTTTTCATTGACACCTTTTAGGTTGAAGGGGTGGAGTGCAGGGAGTTAAAAAGGGGTCTGGCTTAGCTTTGCCCCTAGATCTCTTAATTTTTAAAGTGAAATAATTGTATCCTGAAGAATCTGCCCCCCCCTCCCCACAAACACACCGCTCCATTTACTGTTAATGTTTGTAAACGTTAGCGTAGATCATTCCTTGAGTTGACAAAAACAAGGAATAATGCAACAAGATAAAGGTATCAGTATATTAGAATAAAATTTGAATGCTTTTATCCAAACGATTTTTTTGAAAATTTCCCAGTTCAAAGTTATATCGTCTTTATATATTAACAATATAAAATCATAATAATAGGCCTTTAATCGAAGTATTTTCGTGCTCGGTTGAGTTTTTATTCACAGAAGTTTGAGTCGGACATCAGATAAGAAGTATCACATTGTAGCAATATGTATAGAGTATTCACAGCGTTTCTTACCTAATTAGCGTATGGCTGAATGAAAACATTGAATAATTTCATTGTGAGCGTCTCACGACTGACCGACTTTTGACCCGAAACGTCTTCCATAATTTCTTTTTAACACAATTAATATTGATCAAAGATCGGCGCTATATTGTTGTTTTTCATGTTCCAAAGTTCAGTAAAAAATAAAATTGTTTTTAGGTAACATCCAAGTCAAGTTACTCAAACGTCACTTTTTTAAGTCAAAAAGGACATATATAGGCTAAACCTAGATCCAACGCACAACCCTGTACGAGGCTTCAGGACATATTGAGATTATTGTGGTTGAAAGGTAAAAAGTTCGTATTCAACAGAAAGAGAAGGTCCTGGACAAAGATAAAAATGTTTTTAAATGAATTGAGTTTTACGTCTCTCTCGCACAGCCTGCATCACACTTGACCTTCATGTATTGTCAGATCAGAACGACCATGTCAGCCCCTCCAAACTACACGTCTTATACAGGAGTCCTGCAACCCCGTCGTCAGGGTGTGGTCCATAGGAGCTGGGCTCCGGCTAGTGAGAATTTACCCCCACTAATTATCCTCTCTCAAAACATTTTTCAGTTAGCAGAGATTGATATATTTATAAAAAGCAAAAAGATGAACATTTTGATTGTGATTTTTGTCAGGTATACGTTCTTTGGGCTTCTAGCTATCGAATTTCCTACGGGAGGAGAAAACAACGGCAATAAAATAAGGGTCCCAGGCCAATTCAGTCCTGGCGACGGGACTGGAGAACTGGTTGGTGGTTGGACCTCGGATATTGGATCCGTGTCACATCAGAAACGAATAACAATGAAAGCACAGTTCTCAACAGCCTGGGTACTAGTATACTGTAATTATCGGATTAAACAAATATTAAATATACATCCAGTATTTATATTGGGTATTAATGGGATATCATTTCATCTTGGATATAGATACCATCGTTATCTATATCGCTTATCTTCATTTTTACATGTTATTTTACTTACTAAACTGAGCTCTGCGGGGGGTCAACGGGTCAATTTCTAAGGTCAAACATTAGTCCAATATCAAGTGACCCCAGGTAGTGACCCCAGCGACATGAATATAGATTTTGTTAATCCCGTACCCACTTTGTTTGTTGATTTTGATATAAAGCCAATGGATGGTGTTATTTGTATTAATAAAGCCGTGTAAATGAGAGATGAATAATAATAAAAATAAACATTCTAAGCTTTGAACAAAATGGTGGTAGGGATGTCCAGCTAACAAATCCAGCCACAGACTGGCGTTCGATATTTCAAAAGGGAAAACATGAGGCCTGTGCTGCCTGTCCCACAAACTGAGTATGCAGTTTCGATAAAATACTACACTTAAACAGTCTTCATGGAATTCAATGCGGAAAATTCTATAAAATTTAACGTTTCACCCTTCACCTGCGCTACGTTGCGATTATGTCGGATTCATGTTATCGTTTTATAGATCTTTACTTTAAATAGATAGTCAAACAGTTTCAAATCCTGGGCTTTTGGTTTAATTGCCAGGATTATTCGCCTTTATCAATATAGAGATATCTTATTATATGTCTAGAATATGATTAATGATGAAATTTGAATAATTGTAAGTTACCTATATCCTGTCAAAAACAAATCTGTTGGTTTTAATACATGGTTTATAAAGACCATCGGGCAGGTTCAATTGTTTGTCAAGTACCGGGCTTTATAATACATTAGGTTAATGCTGACAGGGGAAAATATAGCTTTGTATTAAACTAAATGATCTGTATGCGAATCAGTCCCGTCGTTAGGGTGGGGTCCACGGAGGCTGGGTGAGAATTTAGGACCAAAAATAAGCGCCCCAGCACCTGTTTTCCGCGACAATTTTAACAGCATGACGGGATTGGTGGTATGACCAATAGATAAAAAGTCAATAGTCAAAAAGCAGACGAGCAGAATGCGAACACCGCTACAAAAGGTGATGGGAAAGTTTTCCTGTGTCCCAACAACAATTTGCACCCATGATTCATCGAACAGTTTTCAAACGACTTTATTATTCATAATGTTGTTTGTACTTGAGTCAAACAAAGGCATTCGTTGATGTCTTCTTAAGACTTTAAATATGATTTATGAAATTATTCATGACATGTGCATTGTGCAGTGTAAATAATTCGACAGTAGACCTATCCCACTATTAACGTGTCATGAGAACTTCTCGATTTTCAAATAAATCGGACTGAATAGGTTCTTGTATTAACGATGAGTTGGTATATTAATTAGGGGTTTCTATTTCTGACGCATATTTTGAGGATCATGTTTTGAAATGTGCGATATCGAACACCACTTCGCCTATTATTATAATTATTCGTTCTCCGGCGTCGACTCGTGATTTAATCGTTAAATTCCTATAGATGCATTATTTGTTGTGAATGCATATTTTATACATTCTTGTGCAAATTTTCCTGTCAACCAATTATCATTTGGCAACTGAGTTTTCACGCTCTATGACCCCCCTCTCCTCTCCCCACCTTATATATAAAACACACTTCCAACCCACGGTTGCAAAAAGTGGAATATGAAAATTTGAATAGGGCATGCGGAATATAATGTTAACTTAGAAACAGACAGATTGTCGTAGCGTCAGTATTCTGTGGTCAGAATATGATGAAAGGCTAGTTTTAGCGTCAAGACACTCGAGTTCCCTATGGTGATACCCAGACATTACCACCCTCGTCAATTTATTTATTCATTTCTTTATTTACGAATGGTTTACATGTTTGACACGACCTAAGACGACTTCCAGAATTGATTGACAACTGTCAAACCAAGAAGGGAAATACCATAACAGATAGTATTAGATATTGTTTACGGTGGTGGTTCCAATGAGGGGCGAGGAGGGGAGAGCATGACTTGAGATTTAACAGGTTTTGCATATCTCCACCCTCTACGACTGTGAACCCGACCCTCCCAAACCGTTGAGAATTATGTAGCCACTACTCTAAGCCCATCCCCTCCAAATAGTACCACGGATTGTACACAGATAAATAATTTGATAAGATTTTAGTTTCTTAATCAACATTGTTCACTACACCTGGGTTATGGTGTTTGACAGTGTTTATTATTTGGTCTAGTGTCAATGATGATCGTTTATAGGATCGAATATCCCGGAACGAGCCTGTTCTATATCACCACCACCCTCCACTCGACAACCCTCGGCAGTTTCCGTAACATGAATCTGCAAACAGACTTCCGTGGGGGTTACGCTTCGCTCTTGCGTTTTATAAAATTCAACCATTCTCGTAAATCTGAATCTGTTGTTTAGTACAAGCATTCGGATAATCTCAGTAGTGTCCATATAGCTGCGTTCGTGATACGGTGTTTTTTTTTTTTTTGCAGAAAAAATACCAAGAGAGGAAACATTTTGAATGATGAGTCGATCGGTAGCTAAAAATAACAAAACTTACTCACTGTATGAATAATGACGGGAAAATAACTTTTTAGTCCTTGAAGGAAATTAAATTTTCATTTTTGTGGACATTTTAACCGTCCTCATATTTCATCCAATCCTTCCTTGAAACCGGAAGTCGGCTGCCCTAGATAAAATGACGTCTGCAGCAAGTATGACGTTGTAGACCTAGAACATAATAAATGTATTCGACTTAGATAAATAAACAATTCCGATTTGTTCTGATATTATTTAACCTTGGTAACAAGATTTGTTTATTTATCTGAAATATTATTGTTTATATTCCTACATATTTACGTCACGTGTAACGTCTTCCAATGTATTGTATATCTTGCTAGTTCTGTTGTTTTTTCTGTCCTATTTTTTTATCATGCCATCTGTAAAATTTTCTATAGTTTCTATGTGATATGAGAATCTACGTCTGCTACTGATTGCGCGCCACTTCTTACTTCCGGTTTGGTCGTTTGGTGCAGATTGGATCTAAGCTACATTCTCAAAAATATAACTAAAGAAAAACCTATATTTCTTGGACATGGCCGACAAATGTTTAATAAAATACATTTTTACTTCATTTTTTCTTCAAATTAAACTTGTGCATGACGATAATTTAGTATCATTTGAATAAATGGTATTTTGTTTTGTTTTTGTTACTTTCAAAGACACCATTGTTTTTGAGTGTATTTTACGTAATGTGTTGACAAATCTTAATGTATAGACATACATCTTTTTTAATATTCTTAAAACAAGTTACAAATTATTTATAACGGTAATTTTTAAAATTAAATTTTGATCAATGTGATGTTTTGTTTTGTTTTACTTTCCAAGGCACCATTGTATTTTAATGTATTTTACCTAACGTTATGCCATATTGAAACTTAGAATATATTGTTGCTTTTATCTTCTCTACAATACTTTGTTGTTTCAAAAAAAAAAAAAAAAACATCTTAAAAACATCCTATTGTATTTCATAATTTGTTTATTGCGTACCGGTATTTCACAAATACGATTACGTGTCACATTGAAGTCTCGGGACTATAATATTGTTAATATTTTGGTATATATGCACCTTTTGTTTTGGGTTTTAAAGGCACCTGGGTCAGGCAAATTATAAAATTATAAACCTTCATATTACCATTCATATATCAAAATTTATTTCAAAAACAATTAATTTACAAGGTTTCTCAAAAGTTCCACCGTTAAAGATTCTCTAGCAGGCTTACTCTTTTTGAAAACTATAATAACAAATAATTCTTACCATTAAACTGATATTACGTCTTAGAAATAGTAAAGTTTAGAAACATAAAGTTCTCAAGACTGGTCAATATGAGTATATTATATTCATAAGTGAACTTACCTGATGTCATAAAGTAACAGGATTTATCAGATTATATAAGGATTCTGTTATGTTATTTATGACATCAGGTATATCAACTTATAATTATAGGCCTTTACGCTCTTATTGGCCGAGTTTGAAATTTTAAAATGTTTTATGTTCATTCTAAGACGCAGTATTCCTTTAAATTAGAGATCAATATATTTATTTATTTTTTTGAAGGAATGAAATAATAATTATGGAAAGAAGAATTTTATTTCCTTTTAAATTTTAGGACCTATAATTTTACCCTTATGAAAAGAAAAGGTCTGTTTCAGAACAAATATTTGGTAAAGGGTGTCAGATATCGTCAACTTCACGCCTAAAATTCTATATAAATGTGATATTTGGGTGCAAGTCAAGTTAAAAACAGGCGAACATCAAACCTGACCTTGGAATATAACCGGCTGATATTAGTTATTCCATTTCCTCTGGTTCCTGAAACTGGTTCTTACAGAGTTAGTCAGGTATAAATAAACAGAGTGCCAGGCAAAAGGTGAAACGAAATATGTTTCTTAATGGAATCCGTTAAAAATTTCTCTAAGCATGTCAAATATTTGACTTAGATTCTTTTTCAATGGCCTGGATACAAAAAATAAGGTTACTTTGTTTTTAAATACGATTTGAACGACATTAAGAAGTGGCGAGCACAAATTATATCAAAGATTACAAATAACGAGTTAAGATGACTTATTCAAAGACATCGGATTTTTATACGCTGATCGAGATCGGGACCCACATCCGCCATTTTCTCGACGTAACCAAGCAAATGACGTCATATAAAGAACCAACGCTCTAACTTTACAGTTCTATGCTTTAACCGATTGTGGCTGTAGAATTTCAAATCTTTAGGACAAAAAACTGTAGGCCAACATGGGAAACCACAACTCAAACCGTACGTGGGGAAACCACAAGTCAAACTGAACGTGGGAAATCAGGGTGCTATGACATTTAAACTGTAAATGACATGATAAAAATATAGGATATGAATACATCATCAGTAAAACGTTTTCCTTGTTACACCTTCATACTAAATACTTTATCGGTTTATGTTGTTAAAAGTTGAAGAACACCTAGCCTCCATTTTAATTACACTTCACTCGGATTAACCTCTTGTCCTTTCAGTTCACAGCCTTAACTCGTGTTGTCATGTCAGGGTTAGCATGATTCAATTAAAATGAATAGAGATTTCACATCTTAAAGCTGTGTTTCGCTCATCAATTAATAACCTAAACATGATTGTGAACTCCGTAAAGACCGACAAACTCAGAAATTGATATGATCAAATAAAAGAGAAGGAACGATATTTATCTTTGACTTTTATCGTCTATACTTGTAGGTTACCAGAGAAAACAAACCATATACTATATCAACAGATGATAAAGCCTTCTCTACTCATATACTGTTACTGTACTATTAGTACACTTATAATTCTCTACAGATTCCACGTGGATAAACCAACGCATGTTTCCTTCTGATATTGCCCTTCGGGTGGTAAGAATTAACTGGACAACAGTCTTTTACAGGATCTTGTTTACAAGTTTGTCTTTGAACAAGTATCTTGGTTGCGATGTTTCTTTGAATTTACAATAACTTTATTTTTTAATCTTAAATTTGTCGACAATAACGTTATATTTGTTGTACAATAGCGTTATATTTGTTGTACAAAAAAATTATTTGTTGTACAATAACGTTATATTTGTTGTACAATATTCGTTATATTTGTTGTACAATATTCGTTATATTTGCTGTACAATATTCGTTATATTTGCTGTACAAAAATATTATTTGTTGTACAATAACGTTATATTTGTTGTACAATAACGTCAAATTTGTTGTACAATAACGTAACATTTGTTGTACAATAACGTCATATTGGTTGTACAATAACGTTATGTAAAGTGTGCACTTAATTATACAATAACATTTTAAATCCACATTTAACTTTTACTGCACGTCATACAAACATTGGATGTTAAAGAATGATTTTTATGACAATGTTGTACGATGTCAGGACTCTCGGTGC
Source organism: Nipponacmea schrenckii (assembly GCA_030562195.1). Taxonomy (NCBI): domain Eukaryota; kingdom Metazoa; phylum Mollusca; class Gastropoda; family Lottiidae; genus Nipponacmea; species Nipponacmea schrenckii. Next base: position 2,090,540 of record CM060199.1, read on the forward strand.
TTGTTTGGCACCTGGAACCAGTTTTCAAACCATTCCGTCTAAATACCAAATACAAGTGATAAGGTTTAAAGTAACACCTGAGAGTTGTTATAGAGAGTTATTTTAGTTCAGGATGATCTGAAACACGTGGTCAGTCCCGCGTAAATTAGTAAATGGCTGAAAGATCAATACGGCCAACCCGTTCTCGACATTTTTACCATATTTCTACGGTTATTAATATCTTTATTTTACCTGAGATATCTTTACTGTAGTTGGAATAACGGTGGTTCATTGAGTCTGGTTTACCTGGTTGTCCGGTGAAGGTAGCGACAGTTAGGATGCAAACCAGGTCGTAGCTAAAAGGGCAAAGGCGGAGGGAAGGCAATGTCACCTCAAAAAAATAGATTTCCCCCTCTGAAAAGATTCTGAAAAGCGACCATTTCCATTACTTCAACTAAGACCACTCACATGTACCAAACTAGATATATTTCCTGCCCCTCCGAAAAATCAAGTCCGACTAAGGGGCTGATCTGAACCAATTAGGTAAAGAGGGTCTGGTGTGGTGTTCGATAAGGAATTGTTTTACACTTAAGAATAGAATTGTGTCCGGTTTAGTTTTTAGTTTTATTCGCTTTCTGTATTTGTATCTTTATTTCCTTTTCTGTTTCAATAATCCTAAACCACTTATAACACAGGACTTTGTACTTTCTTCGATTTGTATCTATGATCCAGTATCATCGTATATTGTCACCGTGACTGAATAAATACGACTATATCGGATGCAGCAGTAAATCACGTGGAATAGTTCGCAGCACGTAAAGAATCATTAGGTCTGCCTAAACCGGAAATTAAAATGAATAAAGAAACATCGTTTCTGGTCAACGACCGCCACGATTTACTCTATATAATCTTAGAAATACAGTAAGAAAAATTCCAATTTCCGTATCCGTAATAGTTCATTTGGAAATACATATATATGTACAATGATAAAGCAACAATCTGCTAGATTTCCTAAGGGGCCATAAAGATATCTTTTTGAAGTTATGTAATCTAGGCCTATACTGGTCCAATACTGTTAGGATTTAATAATTGGTACCAACGGTTGTAGTTGGAGATTGGTCACCCTTTGGAACTCTATATAACACTGTTGTATGCATATATAGTTCGCATGCACGATTTGATAATTTTTTATTAAAATGTAGAATAAGTTTGTCCTCGGGAACACCAAGTGTCAATGTACGACTATGTTTGACATCTAATTCAGAGATTCTACATTGATTACCCGGTTATGAATGGATACTACTGTCGAAAATACAGAGCGAGTTCGTCTTCCGGAAATAAAGCATCCCTTTGAGAGATTCCGTACAGTTAAGACTGTAATAACCAAGTAATGGAATAATAGTATAAAATATAGGTTAACTAAGTCCTGTAAATTAGATTATAAACCTACTGTTAGTTTATTATCATCATCAAACCCAGAGACATAATGTCATTAACTTTTCTTATTGGATAATGGAGAACTAACAAACCACAACATCTATCTTAGAACAAACAGAAATTTATTTCTCGATGGCTTGAAATAAACGAATTCTTATGAACACGATAATCGGGTGTTAGAGGTTGAGCCAAAACCCGCATTGACCCTCTGGACACAGGCTTTGGTATCAGAATATTGTTTTCACCCTGAGTAAGATTCTCTGGTACCTAATTACTCAGCAGACGACCATCCAATACCTTATAAACCCCACCAAGAAACAGACGTTTTAGAGGATTTTAATTTATATTGACGAATCATTTGTCCAAAATACTCCCCCCTTTCCCTTTAAATTTCCAACCCCTTTACCCCCTAAGAGGGCAACTAGATAAATTCTGACGGGCCAATAAACAAAATAAACAGACATTGTGTACCTGTATTGGACGATGAGGCACAGTTTAGATAGACAGCGACACAGTTTCAAGACAGGGAGAGGAACAAAGAGTCTGTAAGAATTGGCCCAACTTCAAATCAGCGTACACTCACCCTAAACATGACAAAAAGAAAATAAATGTTCTTTTCATTAAGACAAAATCATAGAATGGCGAAACAAGTCAGTTACTAAAATAAAAACGAAAGTAAGAAACATCAGCGCTAAATTTACTCAATGTAGATAAGGTAAATATAGACCAACTATTAAGAGTAATGGGCTCAGACTTAAAATAATATACATATACTATACACTGTTAGATCTTTCAGTAAAAAAAACAGGAAAATATCCGTCTGATTAGTCTTTCTGATTGACTCAAAATGAAGAACATAATATTGGTTATGTTGAATGGTATTGATGTATTCATGTTCAGTATATCGCAGCTACATCATCTGCTGCAGCAGTAGTATCGCCATCATCAAGGTCAATCAGACACGACCTATAAACGACCAGAGACAATCAAGCGCGACCTATAAACCATCAGGAACAACCGAGCATGACCTATAAACCATCAGGAACAACCGAACACGACCTATAAACCATCGGAGACAATCAAGCACGATCTATAAAACATCGGAGACAACCGAGCATGACCTATAAACCATCAGAAACTACCGAGCATGACCTATAAACCAGCAGAAACAACCGAGTAAACGACCAGAGACACGATCTATAAACGATTAGAAACAACCAAGCACGACCTATAAACAACTACTATTACAACTTGAAACAAAGGATGTTCAGGAAAGATAGTCCTACCCTGACGAGGCTGCCAACAATTCGTACGGTCTAACAGTGTATAGACCCGGGATATCTTATCACCTATATATACCATGTATTTTATTACATACATTGATACCATCTTGGCATCATTACAACTTATAACATGTTTTATTTTTAAGTTATTAAAGTTCTTTCAAATTATACACGTGTTTTTGAACTATAAAATTTTTACGGTACATTTTGATGGCATTTCAATCAAGATTTAGATTAAGTTTCAAAAGGTTGAGAATGTCTAATAAATTTTATTGGTATTCCTTTTTTTTTTAGAAAAGTAAATAAACTTTTAAGCAGGTTTCCAAATCAGACTCAATCGGACTGAAATTTTGCATCTGTACCACATCAAAAAGGATGTAACAGAAATGTGATTGATTATCCACAGGGGCGTAGCGTATGGTTAAGGGGGGGGGGGTTGTTGTCGGGGTGGTGCTGAACCTGAATCGGTCGGTAAGAAACGGTATTGGATGGAGCTGTTGGTAAAATCGATTGGTTAACCAAGAGAGTGTAAATCATGTGTCTGCTATGATGATATCTGTAAACTGTTTATCTAATTTAACTTAATGAAAGTTCTTTAATTTTTTCTAAAGGGGCGTATTTCGCTAAAACCCCAAGTCAGAATGGTCACCAACCTTATTCTATAGGCACATAATATACAACTTCTTTAGCAACACTATAATTTACTGTATGACGTCAGTGGTTCCTGAAATCCAGAAAATATCACCAGTTTGTGACCTCGCTATCCCGTACATGTATAACTAATATTTACCATTTTCATCATTCCAATTTTCAGGCAGACGTCTGTGGGTCTTGCAATTCCATCAAAATTATTGCAAACGTGATCAAATATTATTAGCAGCAATGGAAATAGGGACGTCATTTTAAATCAGGAACCACAGAAATCTGCTTCTATTTACCATGTCCACCATTCCGATGTTCAGGCAGACGTCTGTGGGTCGAACTTCTACTAAAACTATTTAAAAGGTTCTAAAATATTATTAACAGCTACAGGCACCTGATGGAAAATTGAAATAATGCAAATAGAACTTATAAATCACAATATATCGCTACATAAAAACCCTTCTTTACATTTCTACAAAATAAACGTTAACTGGGTGGCCTGAATAAATACAAACTTGGCATTAACACAGTATTTTTATAACTGTTAGAGTTTTTCAATAATTTATTATTTCTGTATGAAGTATGTCAGGAATGTGATATGGTACCAGATAAAAGAAATTCTAATCAGAAATAATACACATTGAAATACCATCTCCTCATCAGAATTAATTTTAGAGTTTTTACCATCTAGAGTTCACGATAGGGTGGGATGAGTTCAAATTTTGGTATTTTTGGAATTGAAAAGACATAACAATGCCCGTAAAATATTACTCAAAAGGGTTGTTGTTTATTAAACATCGATTATGTTTTTGGAATTGGGGGATGGGGGTTAGGGTTGGGGGAGGGGGGCTATAGAAATGGTCAAAACATCAAAATATGATTTAATCTTGAAGCAACTGGACAGTGGAGTTTCTGTGGGAAAGAGGGGGAGTGGGTGTTGGGAGTGTTCAAAAGAGAGTTTTGCAACCGTAATCAGTTTAACGATCTCGCCGAGCTAACCTCTGCCACCCCGATCTGCGATCTGTAAACGGGTTTGGTTTCGTCAAGATTGTTTGGTGAAATATGTAAATAATATTGTCAAACAGAAATAAAAATAGACCGATTTTAAATGGAAGCAATATGGCGAATGTTTACTAAAAGTGATAACCTCGCGGCCAAACTACACCTGCTGATGTATCTACAGTTTCAACATATTTAATCTCACTTCTTTCCTGTTACCACTAGCTTCTCTGGCTTGAGATAGGAAATCTACCAATATAAAAATTGTACAACACGTTAATATGGGTGGGGTGTAATAATTCTTCTTTATCTATGAAGTGGCGTTATTACTTGAAGAGGGAGAGGGGAGGGTGGTAATGCGGATTTGGCCCCCTTAAAAATTGTGTACCATTTCATATACTGAAAGTATATTATTAATTCCAAACCAGCTGTCCTGACGAAAAGTCTATATCCTGAATGCAGGCCGAGTTTACAAGATGAGCTCTTGTGAATTAGATTAGCTTTAAAATTATCGAAGTCGGGTCTTGTACGTGTTCAAAACACAGGGCAGGTTGGGCTACCCTCGGGTTTTAAGTTTCAAAATTATCAAGCACTGCTACCTGAAGAGGCGACACTATCTTATCAACAAGAGGCTGGTACGTTTGATAATCGTCACGGTGTTCAGACATGTTGGTGTTATCAGAGATGGTGTGGTGTGTGACAAAACAAAGATAGATACGTTTTATTTATCAGAGCATTTTAAGGAATACTACCTCTTTTAACTCGTCGACAAAATTGAATTCATACTAGGCGGAGCCTCGGAATTTGGCACTTTTATCGACTTGTGGTGATATTTTTGATATCAAGAAAGACTCGTAAGAGATTCTCTATATATTGACTTGTGGTGATATTTTTGATATCAAAAAAGACTGGTAAGAGATTCTCTATATATTGACTTGTGGGTATTCTTGATATCAAGAAAGACTTGTAAGAGATTCTCTATATAATGACTTGTGGTGATATTTTTGAGATAAGAAAGACTTGTAAGAATTCTCTAATATCTATCATTTGCTGGTATTAACAAATTAAACTTGATATTCCATATTGCTTTGGATGAATTTTTGATTCAAAATAACTCGTAGTATTCTTACAATTGAGAGGTGATATTTTTATAAGATAGACTGTAAATCATCGTTGATATATAACATTGTAATTCTATTTATGCAAGAAATGACCTGATAAATATTCCCTCATTGCAATTGACTGTCCGGTGATATTAACAAAAAGATGCTAGAAGATCCTGATAATGACTTGTAATTCTTCATCAACAAAGATGCGAAGATATTTCATCTTTTATATTTTTTTAAATTACCTCGCCTGATTGATAATAAAGGGTATCTTCATAGATAGATTGAAAATAAATGTGGATCACGGGAAGAAAATTATAGATATCATAAATTCAATTAAAATGGATAAACATATTAAACAATTCCCCAGTTAAGAAATGACATCTTATTGAAATATAATCGAGACCTTACAGAGGTTGAGAAAACATAAAATAGCGTAAATCACGGATATTAAAGAAATTCTGATTCCTATGCCGCTATCCTGATAATATTTCCCTCATTGCAAACCGTCCCGTCTTCATTAGACCAAAAGATGCAGAAGAGTAGGACGTAAAACTTCATCCATTTCATTTCATTTTTTTAAATTACCTCGCCTGATTGATAATAAAGGGTATCTTCATAGATAGATCGAAAGAAAATGTAAGAAAACGGGAAGAAAAATTCATGATTTAGCTCCAGTACATATTTTTAAAATATGGATAACCATTTATTTGAAACCAAATTACACAAAGATTTAGGAAATTGGCAAATTTACAGAAATCATATTTTTTGTTATTTCCTGGTAATCCTGCAATTAACCTTTGAGTTCTATCAAGTTCCAATGATTACCATGGAATCATTGTCTAGTTCCTGTAATTCTATCGATTCCATTAGCTCCGACCGTCTTAATGCTCGTTTAACATGCACAACGCGATGTTTAATTACTGTATACACAATTCTTTAAAGCGATGAGTGAATAAAAAAGTTAAAGGAATTGTAAAGAATTTTTTAAAGCGTTTTATGTGTATTGTAGACAGTGATAGCATTGATTTGCACCTTTCCTATTTTCAGACTTATGTGGGTTTTACAATTTCGCCACATGTTTCTTGCACATAACTATAATTAGTAATACTGAATCTTCTATCCGTATATCACATCCGTATATCATGTCCGAATATCACGTCCGTATATCACATCTGTATATCACATCCATATATCACGTCCGTATATGACGTCTGTATATCACATCTGTATATTACGTCTGTATATCACATCCGTATATGACGTATGTATATCACATCTGTATATCACATCTGTATATCTTATCTGTATATCACATCTGTATATTACATCTGTATATTACATCTGTATATTACAGCTGTATATCACATTCGTATATGACGTATGTATATCACATCTGTATATCTTATCTGTATATCACATCTGTATATTACAGCTGTATATCACATCTGTATATCTTATCTGTATATCACATCTGTATATCACATCTGTATATCACATCTGTACATCACATCTGTATACCTTATCTGTATATCACATCTGTATATCTTATCTGTATATCGCGTCCGTATATCACATCTGTACATCACGTCTGTATATCACATCTGTATATCTTATGTGTATATCACATCTGTATATCTTATCTGTATATCTCGTCCGTATATCACATCTATATATCACATCTGTATATAACGTCTCTATATCACATCCGTATATAACGTCTGAATATCACATCTGTATATCACGTCTGTATGTCACATCTGTATATCACATCTGTATATCACGTCTGTATATCACATCCATATATCACGTCTGAATATCACATTCTGTATATAACGTCTGTATATCACGTCTGTATACCAAATCTGTATATCACATCTATGAAACTGTGTAGGAACAGATTTGTCGGGATAATCAGGCGATTGGAATCCTTTAATAAAATGACGATGAAAAGGTTGTTTTTCTTTAATCATAATTTCCATCCAATTGCTACATTGAAAATGGTCGTGAAGTAAATATCGGTACTTTTCAAACCATCATGTAATTATAGTCTCAAGTTGACAGTTCATCCTGTTTATGTAGAGAATTGACAACTCTGTTTTCATGTCAGTTATATCTGAAACAGGAGGTTTAGAATAAAGAGTTTGTTTACAGATCTTCATAATTCCGTTTCGTCAGATCTTGATTCGTTTTTAAAAGAGAACAACGTCAATAATTAAATAATAGAAGAGGTCTAGTTATTAGGAACACAAAGTTTTAATTTATATAGTTCTATTCCTGAGTATTGTTCACGACGTTTCTACAATTTTATCAGTTTATATGGTATACTATAAACGACGTTCTACAAATTACATTGTCATCATCAGATTATATGGTTGGAGTTCTAATCTCGACCGGACTGTGAAAGTTCCATCACCTTGAATAAGTCATCTTCACTCATAATTCCAGTCAACCCAGCTGTAAAGGGGTACAATGACAAGAGGTTTGGCCAAGGACCATCTGGTAGAAAGGATCCCTGTCACGGCGGACTTTTGAACCTAAGTTGTTATCCTTGTAAAATAAAGTTTTTTCTATCTTTCTTTCTGTCCTCATAAGCGAAATTAGGTGCACAAGTGCAGGACGATAAATTCCGTTTATTTCAATACATTTTCTTGATTTAACGAGGTTTCTATCGACTTGGCATTTATGAAATATTCACATAGACGACATTTAAAGTCTAGTGTAAGTGAATTATGTAAATATTAATGAGTAGAAATAGTTGACATTAAAATTAACATCATCAATATAATCATGTATACAGAGTTTGTCGGTGCAGCTGCATGTTCAGATGAATACATAAGGTGCAGAAGAGTAGGACGTAAAACTCCATTCATTTCATTTCATTTCAGATGAATACAATCGAAACGGAATGATGTTAGATTGCTTTCGTCAGTTAATAAAAATACAAAGCCTAATTTGTTTGTTTAGTAAAGACGATATGGGATTACAAAGAATACATGTAATTTACGGACTTTGAGATCAATGCAGGCATTTTATCCCTTATTTACCAATTTTTATATGTTTCACATGCTGCATTATTATGTAACATTCGCTTGAAGGGATTTAATATAAATATATAGTTATAATAAAGTTCTTTAAAATCACACAAAGAACAAGGACAGTGCTATAATAGTTCTACACAGTAACTACACAGTTAGCTTCAAATATCGTCATATAGAATGGAAATAAAAGACGATTTAAATGCCATTAAGGTTAGTTGATGTTCTCAATGTTTATATACTAGAAAGAAACATTTGTTGACTTGTTTATTGCGGCCACCCTCTGGTATTTAAACGATTTAAGATTTCTTCGGTGCCAGAAATAAGATGTGGAATGCCACGTGTGTCCACGACTGCCAACTGAAGTGGATTTTACGAGCTACTCTTCTACACCTAATGGTCTAATGAAGACGGGTAACACCACGCAAAATGAAATGACGGGAATTATGCCAGGACAGCAGCATTAGTCAATCTTTTAGAGATTTCCAACTGTCGAGGGATCTATTTCATACGGGCTGTAAAATTGTTGGTATTTCCCACCAACCGAACAAGTATTGAAGTATTAAGAACTGTAATTGAATTACCATGTAAAGTTCCTTGTATTCCATCTTCACTTCTCCCTTTAACCGATTACTATTACTAGTTCCTCCTTCGTCATCTCGCCATCTTCTACCACTTGTAGATTGTCCGAATCTTCTACCACTTGTAGATTGTCCGAATCTTCTACCACTTGTAGATTGTCCGAATCTTCTACCACTTGTAGATTGTCAGAATCTTCTACCACTTGTAGATTGTCAGAATCTTCTACCACTTGTAGATTGCAAACTTCTACCACTTGTAATTGTCCGAATTTCTACCACTTGTAGATTGTCCGAATCTTCTACCACTTGTAGATTGTCCGAATCTTCTACCACTTGTAGATTGTCCGAATCTTCTACCACTTGTAGATTGTCCGAATCTTCTACCACTTGTAGATTGTCCGAATCTTCTACCACATGTACATTGTCTGTATACATCTTCTTTTTAGTTGTACACTCCTCAACCCCCCCCCCCTCTACTCGATTTTGTTTTTTGCATTTAAGTAACGTGCACAATATAAAAATAATAGATAATTATAACCATCTTGTTAAAGATCTAGTCGCTCGATATCCAGTTTATAATGTGTATCGTTTAATGAAGCGGAACTATATGTAATACACTGCCTATTGAACAGTGCGTATAACGGCATCGTAGGAGTTTCTGAGAGAGATTATAACAGACCTCATAAATACCGATGGAAAGTCGCGCTTGATAAATGTCCAATCCAGTAATGAAATAGTTTAGCGTATAATGTCCAAAAAGGTCATGGATGCAGAGGTGTCCTAGTCCAGATGCGTAGCTCTTGAACATCTTCTTCTCCAATACTAAAAGACGATCTTCGAAATTTCTCAGAGAAACAAAACATTTCTGACGTGATGTAGACCTTTTCGGACTATAACCAACATGTGTTTGCTGAAGGTATAGAGATGAGAACTGGGTCAATAGAACGTTTTACAGTATTACAATATAAAGGTGGTCGGGAGATGAATACACGGTTAATATTTGACTTAGCTTGACCAATCTCTTACTGCTATAATGATTATTCTGACCAAGTCTCTAATTACACAAACTGGTTTCATACCAGCATCACGTCTTATACTCTTCATGTTTGCTGATTGACGTAATGGTAAAACCGGAAGAAGTATCATTAGCCACGTCGTTAAGGTGGGGTCCAAGGTGGCTGGGTCCCGGCAAGTGAGAATTAAGCCCCACTAATTATCCTCTTTCAGTTAGCAGAGATTGATTAATTTACATTAACCAAAAGATGGATATTTTAATTGGAATTTTGGTGCCTAGGGAATCGTCAAAATACATGTCCCTCATAAGCCCATAAGTTGCAGAAGAAAAGGACCTAAAACTCTGTTAATTTCATTTCCTACCAAGCCCCAACCACCCACGTCATTCCAGCTGGGTACTGGATTATCCGGGAAGAGAAATGCCAAGAATTTCGTTCAGAGTCAGCTCGTAAACAGGATGTTGAACATTATTTGATATAAAAAAATCAATTAGTTTTCTTTTTCTATCCCAGGCCGGGTGCTTTGAAGAATCGCATCACTTCCAGGAATATCGACTATTAGGAACCAAATTTAAAAATAAAACTTCTTTATTCCCAATTCTGTTGTGTATTTTCTAAAAATACCTCAATAGGTCATATAAATTGAAGTATTCCTTTCATAACGTGCAACATCCGGGTACTATTTTAGTAAAACATTTGCTTTGATCTTCGAGTCATAACTTGTTGCATTTCATTTTAAATCTACATCAAAAAAATTTCCGTGTTCATCTAAATTTTGCTTCTTGAAGTCTTAAATTTTAATATAACGCTTTTAAATTTATCTCAGTTAAATATTTGTGCACAAATAAACAATCTGGTCAATAAGATCCGTCGAGTTCATGACGAAAGTGTTGTGTATGATCAGTGACAAATACGCCATGTCATCTTAGCAACATGAACAAAACTGAAAACTGTACGATTGTGTCATCATTAACTTAATCAAAAAGGATAGACATCTCTCGTCCTTTCTCATAAATAACGGTATTTCTGTGGTTAAGCATGGGCATTACTGGCTTTGAACCATTCACCTCAACCCACCCCGTCGCCCTTTCACTTTGATACTAAAAAAGATACTAAAGCTGTGCACTACCCTTGACAATTCTGTGGCCCAACCCTACGCCTAATTATCCAAATAGGGGGCCGTTGTCCAGAACCCACATGGTAAGATTGTCGGACTAACATTATATATATTTTGCCAAACTTTTATTGGAGTCTGTGAAAGTATAAGATTCTCGGACTAACGTCTAAATGAATTTTTGTCAATTTTCTTCAAATCGTGATGTTTGTTTTTTCGATTTACCTGTATTGACTCAGGGCTCGAGAAGAAATTTTCTTGTCTATATTTTTTGTATAAACACTCCAATATCAAAAGCAACTTTAGTTTTTACCAAAGGAGATATTTGCAATGGTTGGGATTAAAATGGTAGAGTAGTTTCAATTTTCAGTTTATTCTGTACCCTGATGGACTTAAATCTATTTTTCTTTTGTAATTTATCAATATAAGAGACCGTAAATGACCCCGAGAGACCTGAACCTCAAGGTGGGCCACGGAAGGATGCAGTAGGCTTATACTTGTACCGAATTTTTAATCACTTTTTCAATTTTGCCTGGCCGGTTGCAAAAACCTCTTATTTCCGATTTCTAACTATCGGGACTATCTGGGGTAGAGTCATGCTGGTGATTTTCAATCCCAGCAGTTTCGTGAAGAAACGTCTATACCTAATGCTGTACCCATAACTATTGCTGCTGTAAATTTGTATTTTATGCTGAGGGTCGATACTCCAAAGTGGAAAATTTGCTACAAAAGGGAGGCCATACAATATATAACCATGCATCATCAGCTAATCAAACCCACTGCTCCATCAATGTCCGTTGTAGCCTACTGTTAATTTGTTTTTTATTCTTATGCAAGAAAAGATAGGCCATATATTATATCACAAAGAATCATCAGCTGATCAAACCCACTGCTCCATCAATGTCCGTTGTAGCCTACTGTTAATTTGAATTTTATTCTTATGCAAGAAAAGATAGGCCATATATTATATTACCAAGAATCATCAGCTGATCAAACCCACTGCTCCATCAATGTCCGTTGTAGCCTACTGTTAATTTGTTTTTTATTATTATGCAAGAAAAGATAGGCCATATATTATATTACCAAGAATCATCAGCTGATCAAACCCACTGCTCCATCAATGTCCGTTGTAGCCTACTGTTAATTTGTTTTTTATTATTATGCAAGAAAAGATAGGCCATATATTATATTACCAAGAATCATCAGCTGATCAAACCCACTGCTCCATCAATGTCCGTTGTAGCCTACTGTTAATTTGTTGCGTGGCAAATAAAATTTGTCACGCTTTGTTTTCGTTCGGATTATTTTTTTTTTTTTTTTTTTTTTTTTTTTTTTTTTTTTTTTTTTTTTTTTGGGAAGCTCGCTAGCCCAAACGGAAAAAGATAGACTATTTTTGTTTTCACCAATAGTTTTTATATGGGCTGGAATCAAAAATGAATATCTAACATAATATTTTCGCTAACCCGAAAGTGGCTAATTGCATAATATGCAAATAAGATTTCAAGCTAGCTCGGGCCCTAATAGTCGGATCGGTCTGAAATTTACAGGATATAGATAGATAGGCAGCGCAATTAAAACTACATCATCAAAATTTTTTGATCACTTCCGGTTTGGGCGTGGGGACTTCCGGTTTTTTCGTCTCATGTCGGGCGACCCTGCTTCCCATGTAATTCAAGAATCTAAACAAAAACAGTATATTTAAGCTATACTAAATGATTTTAATCCCCTGAGATGAAGAAAAATTAAACTGAATGTTGCGCATGCGCAGTTTTCAAAAATGGCAAATTTTCTTAAAAATTTAATAAGTCCGCCAATTATTAACCGATTTTTATGATTTTGGTGTCTATCGAAACCTTGATACTTTATCTAAAAAATGTTGGGAACAGAATTTTGATTTTCGAATTTGAATTTTTTTTATGCCCGTTCGAATTTTTCGAAAATTTAAAACTCTATATCTCGTGACCTTGACCTTCAATGACCTTGACATTTGAGATGTAGAATGTCCTTGACCTCAGCTGTCTATAGATGTGCTGATATTGCATGAAAAATATTAACTTCCGGTTTTATAGCCCACCGAAATCTGACTTGTTTGCAATTTTGGACGTTTATGTTACACTTTCGGGCTCTTATGTTCGGATCGATCTGAAATTTACAGGATATAGATAGATACGCATCACAATTAAAAATATATCATCAAAATTTTTTGATCACTTCCGGTTTGGGCGTGGGGACTTCCGGTTTTTTATCTCATTTCAGGCGACCCTTCATCCCGTGTAATTCAAGAATGTAAGCAAAAACAGTATATATTAGCTATACAAAATAATTTGCATCCCTCGAGAAGAAAAAAATTCCAATTGCTAGTTGCGCATGCGCCATTTTTCCGAGAATGGCAAATTTTCTTTAAAATTTAATTAGTCCGTCATTTATTATCCGATTTGTATGATTTTGGTATCTATCAAAACCTTGCTCCCTTATCTGAAGGATGTTTGAAACAGAATTTTGATTTTCGAACTTAAATTTATTTTATGCCCGTTTGAATTTTTTGAAAATTTTAAATTCTATATCTTGTGACCTTCACCTTCAATGACCTTGAAATTTTCCATATAGAATGGCCTTGACTTCAGCTGTCTATAGATATGACAATATTGAATGAAAAATATCAACTTCTGGGTTTTATAGCCAACCGAATTCTTACATTTTTGAAACTTTGAACGGCAATACCACATTTCCTTATGAACACATTGACTTGAGATTTTCTGTTTTATAATAGCCTAAAAACTCTTCAATAAAGGATATATGCCAAAAGTTCAGAAGCATATTTTAAAAAAGCAAAATGAAATTTTACAACTCCAGTACTAACATAAAATATATTCATCCCACATCAATGTGGTATACACATCATTGGACTCCAAATGAAATTGTCTCCTAAATGATATGCGACATGGTCGTTTTACCATGAAAATTCAAGCATTAATTTTAGATAAATTAACAAAATAAATACCAATTTTGGGTTTTTTATTTCATAAAATCTGTTTCAAATTGATCAGCCAGGGTGTTAAAGCCTGTTATATAACATGTCAATAAAACTGGTGGTTTAAATTTTCACACCTACTTGTCAAATCACTGAGCTGGGGAACAAATTAATCTGATTATGTAATTTCTTAACACCCGAAATTTTATTTTATTTTTTTTTGGCAAAATATTTCCATTCAAATTCAAAACATACATCAAGTTAAAGAAGTCAATTCGCTTGCCATTGATCAGTTCGAATTTTGTTCGTATCTTAAATAGAAATCATTTTATAAAAAAAATGTCAAATAAAGTCATGTGAAGAGTAGCAGACATATAAGTCTTATATAAAACACAGATGAACTATTGACCACATTAGTCACGGTTCAACGCACACAGGTGGCCAAAGAGTAAATTAATCTGATGATATAATCTGATAACCCTAATAAAATTTTATTATTTTTTTGTAAAATTTTTGCATACAAATTCAAAAAATATCTCTTTATAAAGCTGTGAATTAGCAAATTATCAAATAGTTTGAATTTTCTCTCTACGTTAATTACAACCAAAATTACAAAATAATGTTTAAATTTGAATATAGAGAGTTTAAATTTCATGACAAATTGTCATCTTACTACCTACTTAAATTTTAGTTTGGAATTTATGTAAATATCCTACCGAAATCTTAGACATGTACAAAAATCTAATAAGGAACTGATAGTAGAAACTTATAGTAGAAAAAATTGCCTATATAGCGGAAAGTTTACGCTTACAATTGTAGGCTGAAAAGTACCGGAATTGAAAGCTAGCAGGTTAGAAGTTTCAAAATGTTCGAAATCCATGGGATAACGCATAGTTGCCACGCTCGGAGCTGTTCACAGTTCTAGTTTTTTATTATTATGCAAGAAAAGATAGGCCATATATTATATCACAAAGAATCATCAGCTGATCAAACCCACTGCTCCATCAATGTCCGTTGTAGCCTACTGTTAATTTGTTTTTTATTATTATGCAAGAAAAGATAGGCCATATAATATATAACCATGCATCATCAGCTAATCAAACCCACTGCTCCATCAATGTCCGTTGTAGCCTACTGTTAATTTGAATTTTATTCTTATGCAAGAAAAGATAGGCCATATATTATATCACAAAGATTCATCAGCTGATCAAACCCTCTGTTCTAGTTTCGTCTCAAGTAATTACCTTCAAAGTATAATATATGTAGCCAAATCCAGCTAGGTCACTTGCCAAATTCAACATATATCCATCAGTCAAATAATCGAAAAGAGAACTTTACATTCCTTCAGAGTTTGACTCGAGACTTAATGACAGTCGACAGACGTCTAATGAGTTTAACGTCTGCGTTTTCCCGCCATGTTTACCAAACAGACAACACCGAAACGTGAGCAGACGTGATTACCTAATGATCTATTTTAAACACATAACGCTGGAAACTGTTTAGTTTTGAGATACTCTCCTATAGAAGCACTGGCCTAGGTCACAAGTATTAGGTGTTATAAGAGATACTCTCCTATAGAAGCACTGGCCTAGGTCACAAGTATTAGGTGTTATAAGAGATACTCTCCTATAGAAGCACTGGCCTAGGTCACAAGTATTGGGTGTTATAAGAGATACTCTCCTATAGAAGCACTGGCCTAGGTCACAAGTATTAGGTGTTATAAGAGATACTCTCCTATTTAAGCACTGGCCTAGGTCACAAGTATTAGGTGTTAGAGATCCTCTCCTATAGAAGCACTGGCCTAGGTCACAAGTATTAGGTGTTATAAGAGATACTCTCCTATAGAAGAACTGGCCTAGGTCACAAGTATTAGGTGTTATAAGAGATACTCTCCTATAGAAGCACTGGCCTAGGTCACAAGTATAAGGTGTTATAAGAGATACTCTCCTATAGAAGCACTGGCCTTGGTCACAAGTATCAGGTGTTATAAGAGATGTTATAGAAGCACTAGCCTATAAGTCACAAGTATTGGGTGTTATAAGAGATACTCTCCTATAGAAGCACTGGCCTATAAGTCACAAGTATTAGGTGTTATAAGAGATACTCTCCTGTAGAAGCACTAGCCTATAGGTCACAAGTATTAGGTGTTATAAGAGATACTCTCCTATAGAAGCACTGGTCTAGATCACAAGTATTAGGTGTTATAAGAGATACTCTCCTATAGAAGCACTGGCCTATAGGTCACAAGTATTAGGTGTTATAAGAGATACTCTCCTGTAGAAGCACTAGCCTAGGTCACAAGTATTAGGTGTTATAAGAGATACTCTCCTGTAAAAGCACTCGCCTAGATCACAAGTATTAGGTGTTATAAGAGATACTCTCCTATAGAAGCACTGGCCTAGGCCACAAGTATAAGTTGTTATAAGAGATGCTATCTTATAGAAGCAATGGTCTAGATCACAAGTATTAGGTGTTATAAGAGATACTATCCTATAGAAGCACAAGCCTAGGTCACAAGTATTAGATGTTATAAGAGATACTCTCCTGTAGAAGCACGAGCCTAGGTCACAAGTATTAGATGTTATAAGAGCTACTCTCCTGTAGAAGCACTAGCCTAGGTCACAAGTATTAGATGTTATAAGAGATACTCTCCTGTAGAAGCACTCGCCTAGGTCACAAGTATTAGATGTTATAAGAGATACTATCCTATAGAAGCACAAGCCTAGGCCACAAGTAGAAACTATGCAATGAATTTCGGTTAGTGTAAAAGATTTCGGGTATTGACAGAAATCGACAACTGCTCTATGTGCCTCCCACGGATCCACTGAGGACCGCGTGGATGTGTTCTAATATTTGGTTTTGTGTGATTGATGACCTGACGACAAGACAGTAAGTATATGGTAGAACAGATCATTCAAGGAATTACAATGCTTAGGACAGGGGAAGATTGGATTATCAACTACAGCTCATTTATTAAACCATTTTTTTTCATTGGTAGTTTCATGTCAATGTTTTAGTGTTTGAGAATGGCGTTTCCCTCAAGCTAATGATACCAACTGTGTAGCCAACTGGAATAGATCATTGTACCAATGCAATAAATAATACGAATTGCCATGGTGACTATTTTAAGCGGTTAACAATAACTGGGGAACAAGGCGTTTTCCACTCACAAAAATAGAACCAAATGTTTTGTAGAATAGTCATCTTCACAATGTAGGCCAAAAACGTCTTCATCTTATACCTTGACTTCAATAGCCACCTTTCTGGAATCACAGAAGTTCTTGAATAAAGCAATATGATTGGATTGTGTTCGAGTGGATATAGCCAATCCGAGACCTCGACAGAAAGACTTTAAACAATAATTATGCATGAAATAAAGAGCTCTGATTGACTGTTATCGCCAGTATACAATCCAATCAATTCGATGCACCCCGTACTACAAGAATAGATAGTGGCTATTGTAGTCAAGGTATAAGTAAGAATTAGTAAAACCTTGATATTGTGAGGATAAGTATATACAAACAAGAATAGTGGCAAATGTATTCAACGTTCGTAATAGCTTCACATGATGAAGATGAGCTCTATAAAGTTTATTATTTCTAATTGTCAAGGGATGTAGAAGATACCTTTGTAAATGTTTTGATAAAGTTATAACCATGTGTGAAAGTCGAGGTATAAAACCTGAAGAAAGATTATTTAAGGAAGAACCAGTCTGTTACCTGATTTATTTCTTCGACAAAACCAGAATACATTCTATCACAAAGTACTTTTAAATGCTTTGCAAAAGTAATTACGTTTCAGAAGGTTTTAGATTTAAGATGTTTTCGTATTGTCTTATCATGTTGTTATTACAACCAGGTATATCAGAGATTGTAAACTATTATATACAGCTCCAGTTTCTTTTGTTGGGAAGATTGGCATGACATGCGGAGTTGGGGAGCAACCCAAAGAAAAGGATGGAGTTGTACGTCCTACTCTTCTGCACCTGCAAATGAAGACAGGGGAAGAAGTTCAAAGAATCTGGATTCGATCTCATACCTTGTGGTAGAAAGCGTGGAGGCGACAGAACAAGAAAATCAAAAAATTATCTCTGGTACGTTTTGGTGTGAAACATAGTGAAAAGATAGCTTGCCAGGCAAGGTAACATACGCCCACTGATAGCTTTGATTGTAAAAGTAAAAGTCCAATTACAGCTGGTTCCTGATTTACAAGGAACTTGGAAGTTAACTATATTGTATTGCATTCAGAAGATCCAATAAAAACTGTAGTCTCTACAGTGTCCACAAACAATTGTTGACAGACGGATGAGAAACAGTACATTCGAAATTCCAAGTTCCAGAATTCCAGGAATTTTTTTCAGAATCATATCAAAATCAATAGGGGTCTTCCTTGGATGTATTCCAGGAATTTTTTTCAGAATCATATCAAAATCAATAGGGGTCTTCCTTGGATGGTAATAAACAAATATACCAAGTTACAAAAAGATTCATAAAGAAATGGAGTCTCTACAGTGTCCACAAGCTTTTGTTTACAAACAGAACAATTTGAAATTCAAATCCAAGAATTCCAGGAATTTTTTTCGGAATCATACCAAAATCAATAGGGGTCTTCATTGAATGATAATAAACATGTATACCAAGTTTCAAGAAAATCCAATGAAACCTGTAGTCTCCACAGTGTCCACAAACAATTATTGACAGACGGATGACAAACAGTACAATTCGAAATTCCAAGTCCCAGAATTCCAGGAATTTTTTTCAGAATCATATCAAAATCAATAGGGTTCTTCCTTGGATGGTTATAAACAAATATACCAAGTTACAAAAAGATTCATAAAAAAATGGAGTCTCTACAGTGTCCACAAGCTTTTGTTTACAAACAGAACAATTTGAAATTCAAAGTCCAAGAATTCCAGGAATTTTTTTCGAAATCATACCAAAATCGATAGGGTTCTTCCTTGAGTGATTATAAACAAGTATACCAAGTTTCAAGAAATTCCAATAAAAACTGTAGTCTCTACAGTGTCCACAAACAATTGTTGACAGACGGACCAACGGACCGACGGACCGACGGACCGACGGAATTTGAAATTCAAAGTTCAAGAATTCCAGGAATTTTTTTCGGAATCATACCAAAATCGATAGGGGTCTTCGTTGAATGGTAATAAACATGTATACCAAGTTTCAAGAAGATCCAATAAAAACTGTAGTCTCTACAGTGTCCACAAACAATTGTTGACAGACGGATGAGAAACAGTACATTCGAAATTCCAAGTTCCAGAATTCCAGGAATTTTTTTCAGAATCATATCAAAATCAATAGGGGTCTTCCTTGGATGGTAATAAACAAATATACCAAGTTACAAAAAGATTCATAAAGAAATGGAGTCTCTACAGTGTCCACAAGCTTTTGTTTACAAACAGAACAATTTGAAATTCAAAGTCCAAGAATTCCAGGAATTTTTTTCGAAATCATACCAAAATCGATACGGTTCTTCCTTGAGTGATTATAAACAAGTATACCAAGTTTCAAGAAATTCCAATAAAAACTGTAGTCTCTACAGTGTCCACAAACAATTGTTGACAGACGGACCAACGGACCGACGGACCGACGGACCGACGGACCAACGTACCGACGGACCGACGGACAGGGGCGACAACAATATACGTCCACATTTCTATGTGGGCGTATAAAAAGGACATGGTTTCCCTACCCTCATTTTCCGATCGAAACCAATGAATGAAGTTATGTTCTACATCTTCGGGGCTAATGAAGACAGGTAACCCAATCTAGTGAGCAATGAGGGTAATTTTATCAACAGCATTAGCTTATTCCTTTGCGATGTCGTGTGACTTTTACGTACATGTACATAGCCTATAGTACATGGCACCTCGATTTATTATCACATCCGAACGGCTAGACGCTTATTTGCATGTCAGTCCCTCAGACTTGCATCAGTGACGGAGAAAAACCGGATTGAGATATCCAAAAGTTCTTCTCGACCCCTGCTGGGATTGAACGTTGTACCCATGTCTCCCTCATTTTCGTGTCCATAGTACCCTACCATTAAAGGAACAGACCAATCGGCAATCATCGGTAGTTTCCGTAATGCAGAAAGAGCAAGAAGGATTTTCATGGTATATTGCTTGTGCCGTCAAATGTTGGCTCCGAAAATGATTTGAAATGGAGTTTGACGTCATACTCTTCTGCTACTCTAATGGGCCAATGAAGGCGGGCAATATATCCCCGAGTGATTCCTGATGTCATCGTTTACTGATAAATAATGAAACGCTAGAGTTAAAATATTAATTTTATTTGACCAGTTAACAAACGTTTGTTGAACCAAAAGCAAGGCATCTTTATTTTTGTATGAATGGCAATAATCAATAAAACCTAATTTAAAAGCAGTATTATCGCTTGGCTTGAGCACGAAGTAAAATATACAGAACTTTGGTAAGCTTTCTCTAATCTATAAATCAACCAAAAATAATCAAAACTTGTTGTACATTAGTATACAGATGTTTTGATTGGTTGAAATAAAAGACTTTCAAAATCTGACCAATCAATTTAAATATAATATTGAAGAACCAGACATACACTTGTTGAAACAACTGTCGTGATTGGTCATTCATTTGAATATTTTTTATTTTAACCAATCAAAACAAGTTTATGAAATGTTCTTCCAGCTCAGCATTGTAAATTGAAACAAATGTTCTGATTGGTCAGAAATGTCAATTACATCCAATCAAAGCAATTGTATGAATATTGTACAACTTTAGTATGACCAAATATTAAACATATGCTCTGATTGGTAAAGAATATGGTAAGATCCAATCAAATCCTTTGTCTGACTGTTGTACAACCATGATCATATATATACAGTCTATATTGTACAACCAAAGTATGATTATAGTAAAACTGTTTTTGATAAACCAACGGATGTAAAAGATATGAAACAATTTCCGTGATTTCCCTGTTGAAGAGCGGTATCAATATAAACATCAGCTCTAGTCCAATTTATACACAAAGTACACGATGTTTTACAATGGATTAATTTTCATAATGCACTGAATGCATATTTGATGATATTCAAATGATAAGCGAATCTAGATAAAGCAACGTGAAGTTTGAAAATGATATCTTCTGATCAGAGCAATTGAAGTAATTTCATAATTAGTGTATTCTCCAAACGATCTTAGTGCCAGGATATCTTAGTGCTAGGATATCTCTTAGTGCTAGGATATCTTAGTGCTAGGATATCTCACTTAGTGTGCTAGGATATCTCTTGGTGCTCGGATATCTCTTGGTGCTAGGATATCTCTTAGTGCTAGGATATCTCTTAGTGCTAGGATATCTCTTGGTGCTCGGATATCTCTTAGTGCTAGGATATCTTTAGAGCTAGGATATCTCTTGGTGCTAGGATATCTTAGTAATACGATATCTCTTAATTCTAGGATATCGTAAAAACAGTGAAAGAAATAAAAGACATAGGGTACCTTAGTGCTAAGATCGTTTTAAGAATGTCACGTCTGCAGTATTGTTTTTAAGGACAATGATTAAACAGATCACATAAACGCCAAACATCTACATGTACAGCTCAGAAATTAAAATATAAAATTTTATAAAATTGAACTAATTTGAGATCATCATGAGAAAGCTAAGAGTTTGTTCAATTTATTTAATATCTAATTCAAATGCAGATCATTCCAATTTATTTTTAAAAACTTTTAATGAAATTAATTTTGAATTATGTACAACAAGATGCCTCTTTTTGTATGAAAATGAATGCTAAGTTTCTATTGGTCAAATTTATATCAAAAACATTATGAAAGCACAAATTTGAAATTTTAAATAAAAGTTAATATAAACAAAAATATGATTTAAAACAATTCAGGGGGGGGGGGGCTTGTTAAGACTCATAATGTAGATCATTTTAAGGCCATACCGGGTTCCCACAAAACACGTTTTTATGAGCTGCCAAACAACTTGAAGCTGAAGAGTTAAAGATTAGCTCAAAAAAAAAAACGTTGCATCGTAAATATAGATATCTACAGGATGCAAATTTCAGAATTATGAAAACAAATTCAAAGCAAAACTTTACTACCAAATAGTATGAAAATATTTTTTGATGGTTGTTTTTGTGGGTATTCTGAAAAGATCACTGTGTCTTGAATGAGTTCTTGGAAGGCCAGGTTCCTTTATATATGACTTATTTTATCCCAATTTATTGAAAGCCAATTAGATAATTCTAGGGACTTTAGTTTTTGGCTGCCTTGATTATTTTACCAGAGACAGACAAATCTAAATAACAAATGTCACCAAGTTAGTTAGGATTCTCAGATTCTCGAAAACACTCATCCCTTTCTTTTGCAGGTTTATTTCCTACCCTCATTTTGAGCAAAATTTAAATTAATTTAACAAATTATATAACAACTTAGTTCTCAACGCCATCTTGAAAATTCAAATAGGTATGTCTTTCAATCCAAGATGGCTGAAGGAAGTATCAACACGTTCATCTTGAATATAAAATGGGTGTCAAGATGATCGAAGAAGTTTTTTATTCTTCAAACAGCTTCACCCATAAAGATGATTATCCAGTCTTTTACTAGTTTATATCACGTTTTAGGTTATATTTATTTCCTCTCTATCTCTCTTTGTATTGCCACGGTTTTTGGAAGAACAGTCTTGACTTCTCAGTCATTATCACATAAAACAACAAAATTTCTTCCATCCAGTCTTTTTCTCGTTCGGTTGAACAGCTAAAGGACTTTTGCTGTCGATGGACAATTTGCCTCGTTTTGATTTTCGGCTGGGTGTTCGTTTTAAGGCACTAGTTAATTTTAACGATACAAGTATCGCAGTATCGAACACTTCCTTTAGGTTTTTCTGAGTCAAAGCAGAACATTCAACGTATTGCATGGCTCCTATCAAGTCTGCTAACACTGTAGCTTCCTCCTCGGAAACTGGTGCTTCCTTGTAACGAGCCAGCTCTATCAATATCTGTACATCATTACGAAGGTCCCCTTGAGTTCCAACCAAAACTATCGGCGTTTTAGGAGAATGTTTCTTAATTTCAGGCACCCATTTGTCCACGACATTTTTAAATGATGTAGGCGAGACCACACTAAAACACACTAGAAAGACATCTGTATTGGGGTAGCATAATGGCCGTAATGTATCAAAATCATCCTGAAAATAAAAAACGAAAGCAAATTAACAATTGAAGATTAAACAATATATGCTGAATATATGAAATGGTTGCTAGGTTGAGAATTTTCAGGACATTTATTAGGGTAAAACTTGTTTTTGACTGAATTGTGACCAGAAAATAAAGAAGAGCTGATATCAAAGCTGTCCAATACGTCATATTAGGGTAAAACACAAAAATAAAACCCTGACTGTGTTTCAATATATTGATATTATTTTAAAAGTATGAGTTATTTTACAATAATTTTCACAATAGCCAAGGTCTTACAAAATTTATTACAAAATTCTTCAACTTGACCATTGTGAAGATGTAAGAGTGCTCATTAGCTGGCTAATTGTTATAGAGTAGAGTCTATATTTTTTCTTATATAACTGTAGACATATTGATCATTATGCTACAATGTAACATATTGTAACAATTATGTGATGAGATATCTGTATTCCCATGAATATCGTCAGTAATAACATAGCGCCAGATGGTGAGGTTATCTGCTGTGACCGTTTTCGCCATATATCAACTCAGAGTCTGTTTTTATGCAATGATTCCACGGTTCAAGTCTGGCACAAATCTGACTCATACACAATATGCTTCAATTTCCTCGAATCTGTTTCACAAACTGTCTAATTACATTGCAAATTATTTAGAGTACTTGATTCTTTTTAACGATTGGTTCCCTATAATTTACACTACAGATTATTGCTACATTGTAACCTGTATTTGTGTTTAAAGGGCACAGAAAAGTAAAGAAGGAAACAACTATATTGTACAAGGATAACAACTTAGGTTCACAAGTCCACCGTGTCAGGGATCCTTTCTAACAGCTGATCCTTGGTCAAACCTCTTGGCATTGATCTTTCCCGGATTATCCGTACCCATTTACAGCTGGGTAGACTAGAATTATGAGTGAAGATGACTTATTCAAGGTTTCAGTAAATTTATATGGACATTACATAAATTGTACAATAATAACAAACTTTTATTTGAACTTTGTATTACAAAGTTTGTATCCTTATTCCACCACAAAGCATCAAAAAAACTGAGTCATAATATAGGAAAGGAAAGACAAACAGACCTGGATAGGGAAGCCTACCTTATCAAAATACCTCTGGGTGGTTTGTCCATTCAAATATAGACATCAAACAAATTTGGTTGGGCCACAATTTGAATAAACCTTACTTTATTTATCAAAGCTGAACTATTAATACTGTATTTAATCTAATAACAGGGACATGCTTGAGGCATTTCAAAGGCAAATTTATCCAAATTACTGAGCTATAGACATTTGAAATTTTGTGTTATTTTGCTTGCTTATTAGAAAGACTACGGTAGTTAGTTGATGACTAGACCAATACAGAACTCTGAATAGAACATAGTCATTGGTATAAAACAACTTTTTTGATCATTGGCCAACTTCAATAATGACTAGAAGATAACAAGTGGAAAACATCATGTTATTATCTCTATTGATGATAAGAGAGGTATATTGATATATCTAGACTTAACAGTCTGGTGCTGGTTTCTTCCCAAATACTGCTCCTCCGAAATACTGAGAGCAGACAACTACCAATGCCTTTATGGTCAAAGTCCTTGTAGTTTTCAGACAATACAATAATCTCCATGAGTCAGCAAACCAGTTTTCTTGGCAAAAAAGTTGAGTAATCGAAAGAGAATAAGGGAGGTAAGCTGCACTTTTACCTTAACTAAAGTTGAACTCTAGCTAAAGTCTATCTTTGCAAAATTAGGATAAACGATTTTACTTTTATACATTTGAAAGTCAAAGGTAAGCATGACTTTCGTAAAGATCAAGTGGTGCATACATAAAGTTTGATTTAAAGTCAAGGCCCTAAGCATCTGTTAAACTCAAGAGAACCCACCCCAGAGGAGCTTTCTGAGCAGTTAATTGACAACAGCTCATCATTTCTTTCAATAAGTCTCAGATATCATATAACTTAGTCCAACATACAATATTCTGTGATCTTAAAAATATCCAACATAAGCTTAGATCTGAAGAAACATCAGCAGACAATCTCTACTCAGACAAACTTGCAGATAAATCAGACAGACTTAGACAAAGTTCCAGACAAATCAGATTAAAAACAAAGTGCCAGACAAAAACAGGCTTATCTTGTAACACTTCACATATTATAAGAAATCTAACTATACATATAGTACTAAACCAAAGAACCTTAGAACAATCTATAGTTTTCAGAAGAGTACCTTGCTTGGCAATGTTTAAGATTAAAGAATTGTCCTAGTCTAGTTCTTGAAGGGAGAGAATCAACATCCTACAGCTTGGTCTCATACAGGAGACAGAGGGAACACCAAACAAGGACTTAAGTCTAAGATAAAATTTTGGGAAATATTAGTTCAATAGGGAGGTATTATGGCCTGGTGTAATAGGGACTTAAGTCTACAATAAAACTCAGACAGATTCTATAGTCTAAGAATACATAGTTAAATAGGGTAGCGTTATGGCCATGTGTAATAGGGACTTTAGTCTAAAATAAAATTAAGGGAGATTCTAGTCTAGGACCAGAAAACTCAGCCCAATACATAGTTCAATGGAGGTCGAACACAGGTGGTCTTAACCTATTCATAATAATTGAATAGTAATGAGAGTATGAAAGGTCCTTGGTCTACCTTGGTCTGCTTGACTTCTAAAACCATTGAATTGATTGAAATAACATGATATTTCATTCATACTCTAGTCAATAGAGATCTGACCACATTTACAACTCAAAGCGTGTTCACCACTTTAAAGAATGGTTTAGTTTATAAGGGGGTAGTTGAAATGATGTTTTTAAGATCAAAGCTTTGATTTTCACCTCAACAATAAATATACCATATATCAAATATCTTATAGAGAGTCCACATAGCTATTGTTTCTGTAATATTTAATAAGTTTATTTACCACAGAACATATAACTGTCAGTGTTTGTTAAGATTATGCAGTATTTTCATAATGAAAGTGTACTTAGTTTTCACTATACCATATATATAAAAGGGACTGTACAGCCACATTTTTTAGTATATTAGAATCCATTTATAGGTCCATCAATCCAACTGATATATTTCTGTGACAAATTTCACCTCATCATCTCTTTAACCTTCTATACACCGGTTATACATTATTATAAATTACCATCTATATCTCTGCCTAGTTTCATTTCAACTTTATAAAATTAACAGAGCAGAAAGTCAACAGTTGATGAAATCCATTAAAAAGTACAAAACGATTTACATTTCAAAAAATTGACCGTTATTTTTCATTCATCATACATCTAGCTTGACCCAGTTATCTTTCAAATATAGGTCAAATAATTTTAAATTTAAATAATTAACTGAGAAATAGACTAATTGAAAATGGCCCAGAGAATATATAATGAGGCAAAAAACCACTAAGTTATTAGTCATATGGGATAAATAATTGAAATAATATTCTTTTGAGATCTTATTTTTTTGTTGCAGGGGAAAATTGGCCTGGTTTAAGCTAACCATTGAAGGTTTTGTGGGATTAACCCCTTAACTTAGCTACAAGATCCATCAAGTCGTGGGAAAGGACTCTTATCAATAGGAAGGAAGAGTACAATCATTTTACAAAGATTTGTATCATCAAAGGATGAGCTTGTGACCATGAAACAACAAATTAAAACCGGAGAAAAATCAAAAACACCCAAGTGCATGGGAGAGAAATTCATTTCAGTCCACTATCTTTGCCCCAGGGAAGACTTCCTTAAACCAACATTATGCTGACTCAGCCATTCTCTGCTGCTTGATCTGAAACCATACTGCTGGTGATAAGGATGTTTAAAAGTAACAAGTTACTGTTCAATAAAATTTCTGTTCAGAGCAAGTTGGATCTCCAATTAGGTGGTGTGGTTTTGAATCCCCATTTAATCTACAAAACAATTCAAGTGTATGTGCTTTCTAAAATTGACCATTCCCAGTTTTCAGCAAATAAAAACCTACTGCAATTCAAAACTTCAAAGGCTTGAAAATGAGCTTTTTTCTGTTAAAAAAAGAATTTTCAAAGGTTGTTTATTAGAGTTGTTTATGATGCTACTGTCACTGACTGACAGGTTTGTTAGACATGACATGGTGTCATATGACATACTGACATTCATTATGACAACTTAGGTTATATGTCTTCAGATTTATGTCCAACTCTCTTTTTAACAAAGTGTTTTATGTTACTTGATGGGAGACTAAATAGCCTTGTGAAGAATAAACAATCATTTTTTGGTTTACAAAAAGCCTTATGAAGAATTACAATCTTTTTTTTTTCTCTAAAAACTGAGGCTAAGATAAAATAACGGACTTGAGATAGAAATAGATCAAAAGGGTCCAAAAAAAACTACATATTTATTGTCCACAAAACCTCAAAGTTAGAAATAAAATGACACTGTCATGGTGGTTAAAAACTATACAAACAGTATTTTTTTCCAAGACACTGTATATCACAAATAACTAGAACTGAAATAAACCTAGTCCCTTTTTAAAATGCCTTCCGTTTTCAGCTTATACAGAAAAATACATCTTTATGTGCAATAGCAAATATATCTAAACACTCAAATGTGCAAGAATAGCACTTGAAAAAACAGAATAATATACTCAGAATAACTGTTCTCTGTTAGGGTCATGAGAAATGTCTACCAGTTTTGTGTGTATTGGGAGTATGACGTCACTGTCGACACTGTCGCAATGGTCTTATTATTAGCATAACTATTGTTATTATTCGTTCTTCAGCCATATACCTCTGATAAAAAATCAGAATTGTACAAAATGTTGCTATTGGTGTCCATGATACATATAAAAATTTATAAAACCTTTTCACAATCCCTATAAGGTCATGAGAACAGTTGAATAAAAGTAACTTCAACACTACAATAGCTTGTTAATGTGTACCTTCCCATAGTTAAACATTATAGAAATTGTCACTAATCAGTGTGACCTGAAACTAGAACATTTTGGACAGTTCATGACCTTGAAACATTTTGTGTGTGTGTGTGTGTGTGTTTTAAATGGAGAGAAGAACATGATGGTTTTTAAACATTTCCATGGATTAATTATTCAAGATGGAGAAACTAACACTGTTTGTTTTTTAAAATAGATAGATCACTTTTCAAATTTCAACCATTCAATCATAGATCAAAATAGAAACTTTAATAAACTACCAAAACAGGTGTAGCCAGGGGCAAAGGAAACAAAATGAATAGGTGGACTAAGTCTTACTTTTCTGCACTCGATGGGACTAATTCTGTTCGATACCATTGCTGTGGACAACGCAGGAAATGCACCATTACTCCAACCTATTTTGAGGAATTTTCAATGTGAAGTTAGTGAGTTCTTTGCTGTAACTAGTGTTATGTTTTTAAACAAAATTTCAGTTGATTTAGAAATCAGTTAGATCTTTCATCGTTTTCGAAAGAATTCAAATTTTAACTACCTTTTGGCCTACTGAAGACATTGAATAGATAATATACAATGCTACATTTTGAATTTGTGAAAAAACACAAACTTTTGTTCCTCAAATTTGACATGATGCATTGAAACTTTTCATTTGCCTTGGTGTAAGTACAGCCGTGCAGTTTATTACCCTTTCAAGCAACTAAAGGGAAGATAACTAAGTCAAAGATATTTAAAATGTGATAGCCCTGAGTGATATTCATAAGGAAAGATTGTGTTTTATTATTTGTCTATCTGTTAACATATTGAATAATAGTTTGAGATGAGTCATACAGACTGTTTATATATCTACCTTATGTTCAGCTTTTCTTACCTTTTTTTTTACCTGACTGTACGTTAAAGTAACACATGAAGGGATATGAATGTTATATTTTTAGAGCACCATCTTAAGTGTATGTGTACTAACAAAATTTCCCTCGTTGCACACTGCTTGATGGTAAGGAATCATTTCAATGTTTCCATCAGATGTCTGGTTCCGGTTACTATAGTAATGCCTCACCCCCTTATAACCATAGGGTGTTTGTGAGAGCTATGTCTTAAAAAGGCTACGTCAAAAGAGAATATACAACTACCACAGATGTTGGACTGAAAATTAGAATGGTGTAAAATCGATGATATCAAAGTCCTTAACACATAAATATTTCAGTAAACCTATTTACAATCTCTTTAATATTACGTTGTATTTTTAATACCTGTATTGTAATGACCTATGACCTATATATTATATTACCTCTACATCTGTATCAACACACAAAATATTCACCTAAATAACACATTTTCACTTAGTTTTCTGTCAAGGTGATCGGTAAAATAAACCAATTTTTAATTACAAAACCCTTTATTTTGTGTAGATTATAAGACTTAAGGGTCTGGGGTCTTTTCTCGAAAACCTTAATAAGATCAAATCTAGATTATAAGAAATACAGTAATCTGATTGGATAAAAAAGTTGAATTTAAAATTAATTTAAATGATTGACCAATCAGTTGATTACAAAACGAAGTTCATCTTAAGTTAAGTTTTCAATAATATGGCATCTGGATGTATGATGCAATGAGTATATGTTCGTCTTTATTACATCAGTTGCATTTCTATGAACTATTGGTGAGGGTGAGGTGCCTGGGGAGGGGCCACACAATTCATAGGTCAGCCTCAGTTCTGTGTTGACCTCACCCTCTAAATAAACAATATTTGGAATTTGTTATGAAAAAGAAAAAGCAGGATATGAACTAAATATAAGTATGTATATGGTAGACAATTGGTCTATAGAGATAATAATATAGATATATAATCTGACTGGCCAATGTCCTTTAATCTCTTTATCCTGGTTGCTAGGCAACATATCCCTTATTATTTAATACAAGGGTATATTAATAATTATTACATGTTTCAGTAGTAGATACAAAATAGCCAATTATTAATGGCCAACCTACCATTTCTGATCTATATATCACACTGTGTTTCTTAATAACAAAATAACCTTGAAGGAAAGATTTCACTTCTCAGCACATGGTGTTATAGTAAAGACAATTGATAAAGAACTTGGAAGATGAATTTCTAACATCTAAAATGAATGTATGTGTTACATCTTTAGATAAAAGGTTTATTCATGAATTTGTCCCTGATTTAAGTCCAGTAATTACAGACTTTGTATTTTATACAGTTTTTCTAGAATAACAGATATCACAGAAGTTGGGATTAATATTCAAAATTGTGCAAAAAGACACTATAAATCTGAAATACAATTATTCTTATATTGGTTAGAGAGAGAGGCCTTACAATCTAACCTGTATGAACATTATCATTAGATTATGTAACATTTATAGCAACTATACAGTTTTTCTCCAATAAACCTATTCCTATACCAGTAATAATAGACCCCCCCCCCCTTTCCCCTACAACATATTACGATTATGTAACATTTATAGGCATATTAACACTTAAGTTATAGTTTTTCTTCAATAAACTTACTCCTATACCAGTAATAGCCCCCCTCCCTCCTCACAAAATAGTAATATTATGTAATATTTATAGCTATATTAACAGATGATATAATCTAGATATATGCCTGTGTTTTATAAGTTATAGTCCTATCTATTATGTCATATTATATAACCTTCAGTTGGACCACTGTTTCAATATTATTACACAATGTTAGGCCATCCTTTTGAAAACTTGTCAACTTGTTAACCATTAAACTAACATTTCCTCAATTATTGGTCTTAAAGAGATTGTATTTGTAGAGAGGTTATCTTTATCTCTGAAAACACAAAATAATGGAAAAAAATTTGACAAACTTGCAATGAAATTGTTTTTTTCATTTTGATATCTTAACCTTTTATTTTTATCAGGGACACTTTCGGTCCAAATATCTTTCTAATGGGCATATCACAAAATTATATATGTATATTCAAATCATTTAATAAAATAAATCGCAAGTGTTTACTCTGTGTGCACTAAACAGTTGACCAATCAAAAACTTCTACGTTATACAATTATTACTATAATAGTAAGTCGGTAAATAACACGAACTATAATCTTAATAATAAAGACCTTGACAAACCTTCTCCGTATCATCTTACTTTCAACTTGACACACCCACGCTGGGACAGATTCAGTTTATATCAAATAAGATACAATTATGATAATAGGTCGTATCACAATATCATTTTCAGATCTTTTATAATGCATCGTAATGGTTTCGATCCTGAAATCCTGGTTAATTATTCAAGTAAAAATCTTATTTCTGGGATATCCTAGTAAATAATATAAAATTAAGGGTTGGTATAAACTACTCCTACCCTAAGGTCTTTATATTTCAGATGTTCATTAAACATATTCTTTAATTAATGAACATAAAACAGAAGCAACATTCAAAAAATAAATTCCACTTTATATATTGAATCTATTGTTTTAAACACTTGAATCAGGGATATCAATTTGACTGTACATGCCAGTCAAATATTATTTATATTTTATTTGACCTCATATCATTGCTTTTCATTTTGTTTAAATAACACTTAAATCTAACAATGTTTATCACATATAATTTTGATAATACGTAGAAACTCAGGAATACCATTCTCCTACAATTAAAACCACCATAATAATACAGACCACAATATATCTACAGACCACAATATATCAGTATATCATTATAGTGTTCACAGAGCGTAACATATTTACTAACCGACCAACTTGATTGACAAGATTTATGAATGAACCGAAAGAAAATATAAAAGTACACCCAACCACTTTATTCTATCACCTGATATGTTCGGTGTCTTAAAACTTATTACGTGTATCCTACGTCTTCTTTGACAAAATTCAAATTGTTGATGTCAATAACCCCTTTTTAAATTTCAATACCAGCAGAAATGAAGTTAATATAGTTTTACGTCCTACTCTTCTGCACCTAATGGGGTATTACGGTCAATACCAGCAGAAATGAAATCGAATTTTACGTCCTACGCTTCTGCACCTTTTAGACTAATGAAGATGGCCAATACCAGCAGAAATGAAATCGAATTTTACGTCCTACGCTTCTGCACCTTATAGACTAATGGAGATGGCCAATACCAGCAGAAATGAAATCGAGTTTTACCTCCTACACTTCTGCACCTTATGGGCTATTGAAGACATCCATTATCAACTGAAAGTTATTAAATATTAGATTATTTGACTATGCAATGTCTAGTGTGAAATTAAGGAGTGCTAAGAGGCTTTCAGTTTATGTCAATAAAACTTCAATTTTTAAACCTAACCCCTTGTCCTGTTAAACAAAATACAAATAATCCATGTCAACCATCAATTTCATTTCAAAATATTATAACCCAAGTCAGTTAAATGCTTGACTAGGCATATAGGCAAGATTAGAAAATCTTTGAAGGTTTTTGACAACCCAGTTTTGAAATAGCTTAGAAAAGGGATTGGAGCTCAGAGTTGGATAGTTCAGAATCTTTGAGTTTATCTATGATCTTCACATGAAATCCATTGATAACGCTTTCAATCTAAGGCAAAGAGTTGGGGAGTTTGGAGTCAAAAGCTAGAGGGAAGGGGGTTGGAGCATAGGGGTAAGGAAAGGTGCATCTTGTCACCTTTATTCAAGAGCCATTGTCAATGTTTCAAAACAACTGATAATTCAATGAATAGAAAAAAGATAAAACTGCAATTTGTTTTCAAAATTCTATTGGCCTGATAGATTTAAATGGGTTTTCTTCAATCATATCTTCAAATCTCTGGATTGGGGTCCTCTATGACAATTAAACTTGAAGGGAGTATCAAATTTCAAACATGAGGGGAGATCACTCCCTGACAATCAGAGAGATGCTATCATTAACAACATCAAACCTTAAAACACAATGTTGTCAACTGTTTCATCAATACAGAGTCTAATGTGTATCACCCTTCAATGTCAGGGGTCAAAGTTCAAATTATTCATATTCAATTAAAACAATATTACCAACATGTTCAATATCAAAATTTCTTAAAAAAATAAAAAAAAATTTTTTGAATTACATAGCGCATAAAATTTGACGTCAACGAAATCATCACAAGACAACTCTAGTCAACTTATTTCGTAGCCTTTTCACGAGATATTGTATATTATCTCTAATATTAAATAACATACATGTAATAACAGTTTTTATTAAAGAAACATACGGACAATGACTGACATAATATAATATTTTGACTTTTATGTACTTATTCAGTACTTTTATAAAAGTTGTTTGTTGTCTTCATAAACTCAGCAGATACTTTACAAGGTCAGGTCATAACACAGATTATGTCTAAGATGTCAACAAACAATTTTTCGAATAGATATTCTCCAAATGTAATATGAAAACTCAAAATTTAATGCTATGGCAAATAACTAGCTCCGATCTCACAAAAATTTCACAGCAAATATTTAAATTATTAAATAGTGAAGAAATTATTTCCAATTGCGATGGCCTATATTCAAGTTGCAATACATGAAAAAGTGATGAAAAATTATCAAAGAGAGGAATCTCACCCCAGAAGATACGAAAATTCATTCCTTCATTTCACGTAAAGTGAGATCTATCTCTACGGAAATTGAGAATTCAGTGGTGTTAAAAGTAACCTATTGAGTATCTATTACTGAGGTAGATTCGATAGATTTGGAAACCCCAGAAGGTTGCCAAATGTACAATAATTACCAAGGTAGATATATCTAAAAGAAAATTGCCAAGGTTTGCTAATTATGTATGACTTTCCCTCAATTTCAAACATAAAACAAGTTTTGGGCACGACTTCACGAAATCTATTTTTGACAATTTGTCTAATCAATATAAAAAGTGTCAGTATAGAGGTGTGTAGTTAATGTTACTGTGACCTTAAACAGTAAACATACTTCTAAACTTTTGTCAACTGACATGGTGTATCATTTACCTCATCCTGTTACAAACTTAGTTTTATACCTTGACTGCAATAGCCACTTTTCTTGTATCACATCTTTAACAAAGTTATTACTGACTTCATCTTATACTGTCTTCTTGATAATGTCAAGCTATTACAAACTTCATCTTCAATTTTTTGCTAGTGTAGTACAATCCAAATGACTAAATTTACATACTCTGTGATACAAGACAGATGGCTATTGCAGTCAAGGCATTAGACAAAGTTTGTAAAAGCTTGATATTGTGAAGATGTGATGCAAGAAAGGTGGCTATTGCAGTTAAGGTATAAGAAGTAGCTTGATACAGTTTATCTGTTAACTGTCCCCTGTATTTATATTCAGCCTATTTTTATTAGAATCTCTTAGCCAACTCTATCACTAGTCTTCTGCCAAAAATAATTTCTTGGTGAATTTGACTCGTTTTTCTGCCAATTTCTAAGGTTATTGACACTGCACTGTGCAGCTAACTTTAATCCCTTGTGAAACATCTTTTGATTGATCAAGGCACGGCAAATTCTTATCCATGGCCTGTGCATTTGTGAATCACATGAGTTTGGATCATTCATGAAGACAAAATTAATGATGTAAAGATGTGAAATGACTTAATAGCCATCCTGGATCATTTCAAGAAGACAATGAATCCATAAGATGGACATTTTGGATGAATCAGCACAATCAATTATTTTTCAACTTTTCCATATTTATCGAAACATATTTGACTTTTTAAGACAAGTTAATAAAAATCTGGTATCTACTGTAGAAAGAATATAAGGTACATCACACTGGCGGACTATTACACAGTCAACATTAAATAACAGAGTTAAAATGGCCGTCAAACTTGACAAGAACTCAATGTCAACATCACACAAACTAATTTCAGCAAAACTTTCTTTGAACTTAAAACATCTTGAATGTATCTTTCTTTACTATGGTGCAGACAGCAAACATTGACAGATAATATGGGACATTCAATATGCCTGCTTTCCTCATAATTCTTTTTGACTCAACTATCAATGAGTATAGATAATCTGGGAAAGATCTAGGCCTGTGGATGGGTGGGGTCAATAAGGACTGGGCCCTGGCTAATTAAGCCCCACCAATTGTCTTCTCTTAATGACTTTTTCAGTAATTAGCAGACAAAAACTAAAGACCAACATTTTTATTTGTAATTTGGCATCAATTTCATCAATATGTTCTCTGGGCTTCTAGTTTTTGACATTTCCTGGGAGAGGGGGGAACCGGGACAAAAAATAAGGGCCCCTTGCCATTGTTTCATAATAGCTCGACATTGTTAAGATTGCAGAATGAGACTGGGGCAGTTTTCGCTGGTCATTATGAGGGTTATAAAGTGCATCCAATTTGAAACTGACTGTCAGTGAGCATTCCAGGTCAAACTATGTCTATATTTAGTTGTCTCAGTGACAATTCGCTGACTGAAATTAGGGCGTCATTTAAAACTCAAGATTAATTTAGCTCGTTTATGACTGGCAAATATGTGAAGTATCTTGTGTGTGTATATATATATATATCAAGACATAGTTAAATATGTCATAAATATCTTACAGAGACCTATTTATATCTACAGCATCATCTTAAGTTTCAATGATTCATCAGTTTGATTAGCAGTTATTGTGCATATGCAACAGACCCAAAAAAACACCTTAAAGAGATTTAGGCTATTTATAAAAATAGGTTCTTAATTTTCATTTAAGTACACTTTTTGCCGTTTACTTTTTATCATAGGCAATAACTATTTAAAGATTTGATCTTATTTCAGAATCCTGCTAATCTGGCCTGGTATTCTTGAAAATATCTTGTTGCTAGGATGTTCAAGGGTCTTTAGTTTTAACATAAATGTTCACCAAACTAAGGAATGATTGTGAATGGTGAACAATTGTTTCTTTCTCTCAGAAACAAGGAAATTTTAGCTATGATATGTTCACAGATCATTGTTTGAGGGAATCAAAGTGGAGGATAATTATTTGTCACTTCTGTAGACTATATATTGATAAACCAAAACAACCCTGAAAATGGTTAACCCTGGACCCTGTTTCACAAAATTTCAACAAAGATACAATCAAGATTTGAAAAATACAGTAACCTGATTGGTTAATAAAAACTCAATTTTAGTGATTGACCAATCTGACCATTGGAACACTAAAATCATCCTAAGTTAAGTTTTTGTGAAACAGGCTCCTTTAAGATACAAAGTAAACAAACAGCAGTACTTGAAGTTGAGTCATGTATCAGCTATGTGACATCAGTATATATTATATATTTATAGTAATTTAACATATGTAGGTAATTATAGATATATTAGCCAGCTGCTTCTCCCACTGTTGTTTTAATTCTTAATAAACTCATTTTATTGATTATATGCAAAAATTCGACTCAAAAATTCATATATTAATATATTTTAAAATACCTATATTCTACTGTAAATACAGGGTTGAAGCTGGAGGTACTGTTTCTACATTACCATGGCAAGGACATTGCTTATATTTTATAAGCTTAATAAAAACTGAAGACATACTGTTTACAATACGGTTTCAACATCACTGATCCACCAAAACAAGGGACTTTCCTATTTGGATGCATCTATTATTTTAATGAAATGACAAGCTAGAAATAAAATGAATGGAATTCTACACCAAAAGGGCTAATGAAGACAGAAATGACAAACTAGAGCCATCTGACCCAACCTTGATCTGAAATCTGGTACCCTAGCCAATAAATAGACTAGCAGTCAAATCATCTCAGCATACAAGAAGTTGAAAAGGGATGGGGTTCAGTTTCAACTATCATTGACAAATTTTAGTTCAAGGGTTCATGACAAGTTCAAGATTGTGAGAGAACTAAGCTACTAATCTTCCAATCGTCCTTCAGTTCAGTTTTATCTCATTCAGATATCTTACAAATTCTTTTATTTCACTCTAATATCTACCAATGATATTAATTTAGTATGACAGTTCATTGTTGATTCAATCTTTTTAGTTGTTCCAACTTAAATAACCCAATAAGTGTAGAAGATGTAAAACTCCATTTACCGGTAAATAAACATCCTCACCATTCTAAACTTTGCATAAGCAATAAAAGGACGAGAAAAATCATAAACTACTAAAGTGTTTCTGAAGAAGGCATTTAGATGAAACTTTTAGACAGAACAATAGTATATATTTTCATTCATTTGATTTCTAATTATGTAGTTACGATTGTGTTATGGAAAAAAGACCATTGACAGCAATCTAATATGGAATATATTTACTGTAACTAGAGAAGAGATGAAGTGGAATTGATTGATATCTGGCACTGATATTGAACTAGAATTACTGATAATATCATTGAGGGTTATACTAACATCATCATTGTTAACTTTTAACAACTCATCAAACACTGATCGGTTTCGTCAATACTTCTAACTCTGATCAGTCTCAGTCAAATCAAATTAGGTTTGTCTGTATTTACATTGGCTTCAGACATATTTTTTAGTAAATATCTCAAAATGAACATGATTGAGCTGCACTTATTTAGTTTTAAGAGCTCGAAAAGTGGCTCAACCCCATATCAGCACCTTACAATAAAAGCTAGTCTTCAAGCCTTGACTGTTATTTGAGGTGCACTAGCTGTGCTCAACCCACAGCAACAGTAAGAAACATGCCTTACCAAAAAAGCTAGTCTTCAACTCTTGACTGTTACTTGTGGTGCTCTAATGGTGACTCAATTCACAGTTACTGCACCTATTTGACTGAGCAACAGGAAGAAACAAGCCTCACCAAAAAAGCTAGACTGTTATTTGTGGTGCTCTAATGTGACTCAATCCACAGTAACTGCACCTATTTGACTGAGCAACAGGAAGAAAGAAGTTTAATCAAATAATGAAGTAATTAACTTTGGTCTGAAATAACATTTAATTAATTTGTTTAATTAACTTATGTTACCTCACCTTGCTATTTATAGATCTATCTCGAATATTAACGATCTTAATATCGATGCCAACACCTATATAGATACAAGTTATACTGTATACAGGAACAAGTGTTTGGTATTTCTAATCATACCATTAAAGAGTATGTATGAAGATGCCATGACTACCATATATTAGGGTTTGATACAAGGTCTATGAAGTGAGACATATTATAAATAAGTGCCAGTATTGACAGATATTTTACATTGTGATACATATTAAAAGGTGTCAATTTACTTCATTTGCTTTATTAACTAGGATGAGGACCCTTGGACCATCCTGTAACCCCCTGCCCCCTTCTCACTTCACCATAGGAACATATTGTGACAAAAGTTATTGTAAGAAAGATTGCTTGTCATTGGCACCCCCAGGACAATTATATAATGCCCCACCCTGCCCCACCCTCACCAGAAGCACCCCTGCTGTGTGTTATCCAGACCTGATACTGATATTATGTCTACCAACCTGCCTAGGTTATTAGGTTACTACCAGCCACTGACACTTGTCAGCTGATGAAGACCAGGCTGTGAGATTCTGATTTAAATTGTCTTAATGGTTTACTTTCGGGTCATTTTAAAACAATTAACATTTAGTTAACTAATTCCATGGCAAAGAAAATACCATTATCGTCTTTAAATGTTGACTGTTATGCTTAGAAAGGTCAAAATTTCTAAACCATTGTCAGCTTACTTCCACTATCAAGTCATTTAAAACTAATCAACTTTGTGTAGAGGTAGTTAAGGGTATTTCCTTATCTTCTGTGAATGTTTACATTAGTGCTTAAACAGGTTCAAAACTTCAAAACTATTTCAAACTTGTGTTTGGTTTCTCAGAAGACCTGCTTGATTTGCTTTTCTTGATAAAAATTTCCCCATTGCAAAATTCATGCAAACAGATCAAATTTGCCAATATTACACCACATAGCCTATAGATGCAGAAAAGGACTTGATTGTTATTTTCCAGTCTAATTAAAATATAGACCTAACTTTCGTTCGTATTTTATTAGTTTCAGATTCGTATGTTTTTATTAGCTATTGGCTTTTGTACTTAACCACTACAGTTAGGTCTAACACTGCCCTTCAATACGGACTGTCTGTCTTTATTATTTTCATTCATTCTTTTCCCATTTAAAAGTCTAAAAAGGTCTAGAAAAGTAGGGTGTAGAAGTCCATTCACTTCATTTAGAAATCTAGAAAAAGAAAGACACTTCTATTTCAATATTCAAATATCCTTGAATTTAACTGAGACCAAATATATACCTTGTGATAAATGAATCACAAACAAGACTCAGGTCAAGTACAGTACTTCAAATGAATAGGTCAGTTTTAAGTATATGTCGGCTATATAAGACAGGGTGGCCTTGGTATATTGAGTGTCCCTGTGATCATTGGTAATTAGTATAGACCCCACCCCAGCAAGGGGCTGACTTGACATGTTACATGAATGAAACCACAAGCCCTATATTGTTCAATCTACATGATGTCTGTTGGTTAGTTTGAAATGTCTCTTGCCCAATGTGGTTAATGAATATTCATTAGGTCTAACCCTTAGAGACTTAAGGCCTTCTTCTTGAAAACTTTACTGAATATTTTAGTGATGATTCAAGGCCCTGGACCAATTAAACTAGCTTATATCTTTAATTCAGTTCCTTGCATTGATTACATAAAAAAAAAATAATTAGATTTGCGGCCTAAAATTAGCTATGACTCACTGAAGGGTCAGAGGGCATCTTCATACACCATGCTTTCTCTCCGAATTGGAAAATTTATTATTAGGAAAATTACCATAAAAGGACAAGCAAGATATTTAATTTTAAATGCATAATAATGCCCGGTAAATATAAAGTTAAGTAGACCTCAAACTTTTTAACCAACCCTTTCTATTTGTTTGGAGTATTGCCATAAATAGGCAAGGGCCAGCTAAAGATATCCTGTTTTGTAATCAGATAAGTGGAAAGTGTTATTCAACAGGGTCTTATTAATAACAATAAATACTAGATATGAACCTTCTTCTATT
The DNA here is from genome assembly GCA_030562195.1 of Nipponacmea schrenckii. Lineage (NCBI taxonomy): Eukaryota > Metazoa > Mollusca > Gastropoda > Lottiidae > Nipponacmea > Nipponacmea schrenckii. The sequence goes on from CM060199.1 coordinate 2,130,773, forward strand.
GACATTCTTACATAATATCCTACACAGTTTACTTCATAACAACAGTTTTATAACTGGTAATTATACCAGAGTTCTTAGCAACAGAATAATAATACCTTTAATTCCTTATATGGACCTTATATGTATTCTACTAACAGCTGATATTGTTGCCTTTTAAAGGGTATCATTATATAAAGAATTGACACACAGTGATATGACACAAAATCTAATGAAACACAGTCAGTTTGGAAGTTAATGGTATAACAAAAATAGTCAAGATTTAATATAGGACTTCTTACTAATCAAAACTACTCCATATAATTCTTTGTAAGACATTCTGTATAGAAGCAGGAGCATGGACTGTTAAAACACTAGATATATAGATATACTACTTCTAGGTTTATATTATACATGTTTAAACACAAGATATATAGATATACTACTTCTAAGTTTATTTTATACTAGTTTCAAAACACAAATATAATTAACTTCTAGTTAATACTATACTATATAGATAGTTTCTAGGATATGTACTTTAAAACACAAGATATATAGATATACTACTTCTAGGTTTATTTTATACTACGTTACAAAACACAAAGTAAATAAACATAGAAGTTGTATATCTATATTTCTTTTTTTTTTAAATTGTAAATTACAAAATTATCTAAAACCAAAAAAGGGTCTGTTAACTTATTATAAATGTTTAAATTTAGTAAAGTTTCATAACTGAACTTTTTCCGAAATAAAAATGAATTTACACATACCTGGCCAGCTGTATCACAAAGTTGTAAACGTACAGGATTATTGTCAACTGTTACTAATACTGAAAATATAAACAACATATGTTGTTAAGACGATATTATCGGTACGAATTACAGATATCTGGAGGAGACAGTTAATCATCATTCATCATCCATCCATTTCCATGGAAGGGCATAGATTTTCATTATTTAACTTCGCTGTCAGAACTTTTATAGCTAGTTATATGTTAAAGAGGGGGTGGGGAGGGAGAAACGGGAGAGCAGGGAGGGAAGTAGGGGTGAGAGAGGGGAGGGTCACAGAGGGTCTGTCAAATGCAGTCAATTTTCATTAATAATTATATCACTACTTATTTATATGACAGTAAAAATATATGGTAGGAGAAACGAGTCATTCATATATAAAGGAAGATTTACAGAAATAAAAGTTTCAGTGCAGTAAACCATATAAAGCAGTTATTGTTGGGTTTTGTTTTTTTTTTAATCATGAAATTAAACACTGAGCTAAATACTAGTATATTATTTTCAACTTATTCAAATCTCTTTTTTTAATTTGCATATTTTGTAATATTATTTTATGATTTTCATGAAATTTGAAATTAAAGTTAATGAAGCAGAAGAAATGTTGAAAAGTTTATGAAATTGATCTTTGTTGAGTATATATTATAAATTGCCATGCACTACTAGCAAGTCTGAATTTGTTAAAATTATACAACAATTTCTCAACTAATTATTCTGCCAAGGCTTCTTTTACCCACTGTGGAGAAGTTAAGTTTAGATTTCAATGTATCACAACAGTGGGTATAATTGTTAACAAATTTAAGATGTCACATTTGATTTTCAAAAAATGGCATTTAAGTGTTAATTCCAAACAAGTTCACGATGTCAAAAAATCTGCTTCCTTGACCATTGTTTTTGATAGTCAAACAGTGACTAGCTCTGAATTTTCAAAATACAATGATTTTTGCATAAAACCCATTTTGTATACCCATTTTATTAGAGTACCGTACATAAGAGAAGAAGAAACAATTGGAGAAGTCTCTCTTTTCTCAACGTCTGCGATATTAATTTTTTGGCTTTTTTTTTATCCTACGTGGACACCATCCCTTGTAGTAGACTATGTATCAAAAAATTATGGCTTACCACCAAACTTCAAGCTACCCACGAACAAACCTAGTGTAACAGTCGACCAACTGAACAATCAATACAACCAGGTGAAATATACCAACAATATCTCTAATTGATTTTTAACAATAATTGTCAAAAAGGTGAACAAACTAATTGGTAACATAATGAAATAGGAAACACTGGCAAAACAAATGTTTATATTGAAATTTGTTTTATTTTAACCCAAATAGCTGACAATGCAGTTATCAATTATCAACTTTTCAGAGGTACCAACTAGTTGGGAATTTGAAACAGTTAAAGGTATGGTATTCCAATGAAAGTGTGATAGTGGGTAGTTGTTAGAGGATCGCCAAGCACGAAACTCTAAGTTACAACTTGTATTAAAATAAGTTATATTTCTATTTCGATCTCATTTTTACCCAAATAAAATGCAGGAAATAAAACTCAGGATCACCACAATGATACATTGTTCTTGTTTAATATCCCACTGTTATGATAATATCCCATTGTTACACTAAAATATTCCATAGTTACAATAATATTCCATAAAAACAGGGATCCTTGTTCACAATTTTAATGATTCATGAAAAAAATATACAAATTATTTTGGTATTTCATATTGTTCAATTTAAAATTGCAATACTGTTACCAAGTTTTGTAAGGAATTTGTTTAGATTTAATAACAGGGCAATTATCATAGCCAATAAAAACCAAGGGCAATATCATAGCCAATACAGGGCAATTCATACCAACAGGGCAAATATCAGGGAATATCATACCATAACAAGGCAATATCATAGCCAATACAGGGCAATTTCATACCCAACAGGGCAATATCACAACCAATACTGGGCAATAACATAGCCAATACAGGGCAATATCATAGTTAATACAGGGCAATATCATAGCCAATATCAGAATATATTGATACATTGTATTAATATATATATATATCTGAAATAATCATTGCCTTATAGTGATATGTGTTTGGAATCATGCAGAAAACATTGATAATTTGAAAGGTGACTTCATTTAGGGGTAGAAATGGAAAAGGAGGAAACCGTTCCATGCTAAATCACACAAAAATCATCCCCAATTCAAATCTCATGACTTTTTCTCACCAGAAAAATGTCAAGTCAGGAAATCATTTGAAGTCCTAGGTCAAAGTATAAGTACTTTCTCACAGATTTAAATAAAGAAATGTATTGATCAATATGTCTAATGACTTGGTATATTGTCACAGTCAACATTGTAATAACTTGTCCTAGCTGGCCTGCTTCAATTTATTCCCCCCTGTCTTCTATTAATGTTTGATATTCTGTAAGTTTCTATTCAGTTTTCCTGCTATTTTATTCATGTAATTACTGACTAGAATGATTTAAGTTAGTTCAAAAATTTCCCTGGCTTAACAAAAAATTAAGCCAATCTTTTAACAGAAGTTTATTTCATCATTATTGTCCTGTGTCCATGATAAATTCCCCTCCCTCCTGGCTTCTAAATTTCCAACAACTTTTATACAATTTTAGAATATATATCTCTTTTAAACTCCCAATTATCTGTCCTTAATTCACTGATTTACAATGACTCAAATTAGTGGAACTGTATCACAATTAGAATCTTATATTCCAATCAATCCAGTTCTCCCAAGTTTGTCTAGAGTTAGATTTTGTCTAGAGTTACAATTTTTCAAATATAACATGAAGTAAGCAAATCAGTTTGAAAATACTTTAAAAGCCAGTTATATTTAACAAAATAGGGTATAACAGAGACTTCAAACTGCCATATTTTGTCAAAAATAACTGCCAGAGAATAAACTTTGGGTTTACATAACCAATTTGGGACTGACATAAGAAGTATTATAGATTCGTCAGTGTCGTCAGTAGCATAAGTTATAGATAGGCTATATCAAACATAATGAATGGAAACTTCCAGTATATCTATTATAAACAAATAAATTTAAATTGACTTTTCACAAGTAATAAAAAACTAGTATGTGTTGCCTATCAGTAGCTTAAGTTATAGGAAACTTCTAGAATATCTTTTACAAACAAATAAATCTAAATTGACTTTTCACAAGTTAAACTAATTGTTTGGACTATCATATATTGAATAAGCATATTGTTCTACTCTATTTCATAACAAATTTAAATGGGTTTTTTAAAAACTTAATATATTGAATTTTTTTCAGATTATCATAATATATTTGGTAAGCCTATTGTTCTAACCTATTTTGGTACAAATTTTTAAAGGTTTTAAATTTTTTTGCTTCTGCCATCTGTCAATGATTTGTACCTCCAATTCTCTGTATTATCATTTACCAACAGGTATAATTGTATAATGACAGACTGAACAGATTCCTGTGAAGATTATTGCCCCATAGGGGAACTAATTTTGAAACAAAATGGTCTATTATAGTTTTCTAATAGAGGAAACAATACGAAAGACAAAACCCTAATTTGAATGCACTTCAATAAGATGTCAAATTAATAAGACATGCTTTTTTGTAAAGAATATCCCATGGGTAGCTGTTGACAGCTTCGTGACAATTACCTGAAAAATGGTCAAACGCCGTAGGCACATATTCCGTAGGGTATCCGTTTGTTGTGTAACTCACAATTAAAGAAGTTTTTCCCACCGCTCCATCACCGATCAAAACACATTTGACGGGATGTTGGTCTGGGCGAGAGTTTTCAGGTTCGGGTAATAAATTAGTATTGTGGTCCATCATGGTATTGGGTGGCATTTTAGGTCTCCAAAAACTTGAGGATGACAATCCAGAGTTGTTTCTCTCTCTCTAACCGTCAGCTGATTGTCAAATTTGCGAGGTTGTCCGAATACCACATATAGGGCTTGACCGTCCAACAACAGGTACTAAAACTTTCAAAAAACAGAATACACTTTCACAACATGTTTCACTTTGTTCACTTCAGCTAAAATAATTCCGGAAGAATAATCACGATCCTGCGTATCTCCAGATTCGAAATAAATAAAATTTTAACTCAAAATGTAACTCGAATATGTACAGGGGTAAAAACTAAAAGCGAAGCCCCGTCCGACATCTACTCGACTGTATCAAACAACTAACTGAACTTCGTCTGACATGATAGAAAAGATCAACGAGAAAACACGATGTTTGATTGGTGGAGAGAAGTGACGTCACGTGATGACTCACGCGCCGCACAAGTTGATTGATAACTTACCTGTATAGTTGATTACAGGTGAGAAGACTTAACAAAAATTGAACAAAACATTTTCGTATTGAAAAGACGCTTATATCATATGATATATTAATTGGTGACTAGATTTCAATGGTTGGCTGACCCGTGCGACAGTTTTCCAGTACAGTTTTCTATTATAATGACGTTTAAAGGAGATATTTATTAAGCACATTGGGGAAACCCGTTCGAGAATTTTGTAGAAAAGTTTTCTATTATTGACAGGGACTTAATGAAAAGTTTTCGTAAGATTTATTTTAACGTTAAGGCGCTTACAGTCGCATATTACACTACTAGTCACATGGCCTGCGCTTTCAATGAGGTTCTTATTCAATGTATCGTCTCGAATATCAACAGAAAGAACAGGGGTGGGGCTGCAATTATTCACCAGGTAGCATTTGGAGAAATACTGTAAGACCCCACATATGAATTGAGGTAACCCATGGTCGAAACTCCCGACATCGGAGTCCAATATCCGATCTGACCCCCGGGCCCCGTATATACATGTATATGATACATCACAAGAGTGTCCGGTCGAATATCTTCATGTTTTGATTAAATAATGTCTCATGCATCAATCCTGTATTTCCGATGGATGAGAAACTAACAGATAAAAAAATAACCACATTTATTTCAATTCGTTACAGTGACTGAGTTTGGTTAGTGTAATATGCCCTTCTTCCCTACTACCGCCTGATTATGTGGACCACAGAATATATTTATTTGTAGATGTCCTAGGATAAAGACATCAGCATTTTTTGTATTAAAGGGACTACTTCGCCATTCGTCTGGGTTTAATTTAGGTTTTGAAAATAAGTAACTGAATTATGCCACGAGGAATACACGAAAGTGCCATAAATCTTTCAGAAACCTCGCCCCCTGAATTTCTATTATATCTCAGAGTCTCAAGAAATGACTTTTAACTTTCAAACACAGATAACTCTAGACAAACATGGTTTTGAAGTCTAAAATTTCGACACTATTGTGTAGGGGATATTTTAGACCAACCGTTAAGTGATCTCACTCTATGACCAATCTAATATACTTGGGGAATTTAAGAATAATATAAGCCATCGATTTATAGGTATTATTACTAAGCCATGACAAATTGCTACTTAGTGACTAAAACTCAGTCTAAAACTTCAACTAGGGTAGGGGTAGATCAGTGGAATGTGGAATAGTTTCTGTTTGCCAGATACGTGAAATAAAATGAAAATGAATGGAATTTTACGTCGCACTCTTCTGCACCTTATGGGCTAATGAGGACGGACGACGCCATGCAGCGTGCAATGAAGGACAGGACAGCAGCATTAGCCTACTCTTTTTGCGATTTCCAGCGAGATTCGTGAAGTGGAAAACACAACTTAAATATTTGAAATATCGCAGAATTTAAAATATATGGTGTCAGTAACAATGAAATGGGTTTTGATTTTCTCCCCCCCACCCCCCTTCTCAGTTGCTTTCTCATTTTTACCCTAAACGGTGTCAGCCTTCATAGAGTTACAATCTTTTCTCCCCCAATACTTGACAACGTGATGCATGCATTAAGTTTTTGACATCTCAATAATTGACTTACACGGCACCTATAACATATTTGTAGTCTTATTTGTTTTATGAAAGATAGAGTAACGTCCCTTTAGTCAATATCTCCTTGTGTAGTCGCCATGACTGAATTGGTACTCGGGCCCTTATTTGTGCCCTATTTCTCCCCTCCCTCCAAAAAATTCGAAAACTAGAAGCCCAGAGAACATATTTTAGACAATTCACAGGCATCAAAATTCCAATCAAAATGGTTTTTTTTGTTTTTTGTTTTGTAAATGAATAAATCTCTGCTAACTGAAGAAGGTTTTGAGAGGACAATTGGTTGGGCTAACTTCTCATTAGCCAGGCCTCAGTCCCCTTGGACCCCACCCTGACGACGGAACTGGATGCGCTTTCAAGGGACGGAATTATAATCTAAAATTAGTAGTATATTATTTAAATCTACAATTAAGTGACGTAATTTGAAATTCCAACCAGAACAGAAGAATTTGGATTGACGCCTGCTGTGAGTTCGATTATTTCGGAAACAAAACTGCTTCTACGTACGATCTTTTTTTCACTTTCATCCCAAAATACCAAACTCCGATATGATCTAGTTTAGTTTGTGTCAGTTATGTCAAACAACAACGCGAGAAAATTATTTTAGCGATGGATTGATAATGTGTTTGACATGTAATAATTAGTTGTTTTTCACAAAATAATGCCTGGGTTAGCGGGCAATAAAATTACTTTATGACATGTCAAAAACATATCAATTAATTTATGACTGTTCAATAAGTGGGATATATGCTTATATTAGGTTTTATTTGAAATCTGAGTTGAAATCCACACCTGTAATAATACGTCACGATCAATATATTTGACGTGGATTGTTTTATTACGTCATGACACATATATCTAGGGGTTTTATTAGTTTTTGATTGTTTTTCATTGTTATTTATCCATTGCAATCAAAAATAACACATGTCAAAGGTTAAACCATATTAAATATTATGATTGGTCAATTTAAAATCACAATCTGCATTATGTTTCACTCAAACACAAATAAATTTATATTTTGACTCTAATAATAGGCCGATAAGGTTATTAGTAAATTATGCCCATGTGGACACTTAAATTCCAAAAGAGATATCAAGAAGACCGCAGGGTCATAAAACTAAGTCAAAAAATAAACTTTTGCAATTGAAATGCCTCTGGCTTTTGTTTTGTTTAACTTAGAACCACTTACATTTTTTTTAAAATAATGACAGAAGACAAAGACTGACTTCAATATATATCTTTTGTCGCTTTCTCGTGGGGTAAAAAAGACGGGTGGTAAACTCCATTCATTACACTTTTAGCCCGTGGGTCAAATTTTTATAGGCTATCACCCCAAATTACATCATTAAGGTGAAAATTAGGCATGTATCTGCTTTACAGTAGCCACAGACAAATTTTTTGAACTTCTACTGTGTTGTTTAATGATAGATAAATAGTGAGCTTTATGGTCTTTGATCAATTAGTGACGACGGTAGTCCTGTCCCATATTACACCTCTTATTGGCCCTTTGTTACTTCGGTTGGTGTAAAATGCCCAGTAAAGAAGGCCTAATTGAAAACCATTGTTAAACAAGGATACCAAAATAGGCAAATAGTACCGCTTCTATACAAGCTGGGCCGTAGCTATACTTCTTCGTTTTAGTATATAACTCACCTCGTCAGGAATCTCCCCCCCCCAAACACACACACCCTCTCTCAAACTCACACACACACAGAGAAAAACACATATCTAACAAAAAGCATGTACAGATCACCATTCAAACCCTCAATTAAAAATCACAGGTAGAGTGACGGTACCGCAGCGCTGAATTAAAACAGTATATTCCTTTGCTATTTATGACAGAGCTCCTGTGACTGGATAGGAAACAGGAGAAAATAATTCTAGGCGAATTCATTTCAGTCAACCTACAAAAATGTAACGCATAAATATATATGTATGCTTGATAAAATTTTCCTGTATGTGAATTGAAACGTTGCTTAAATTGAAGGAAGGAGTAGTATATCTATAATAGTGGTCTTATTTATCTAACGTTACTATATCTATTATTGTATAGCTTGATAAAGATTCCTGTATGTGAATTGAAACGTTGCTTAAATTGAAGGAAGGAGTAGTATATCTATAATAGTGGCCTTATATATCTACATTTCAGATGATGATGACGACGAAAGCCCGTAGAATAAAAAGTTTAATAACTCTTCTTTGATTATACAACAACCGTCTTTGTGCAACATCAAAGTCGATTACCACTTGAGGTAATTTTGTTAATTACTTATTAGCACACAATAGTCCTTGATTGGTTAATATACTGTTGAATCCCGGGGGGTCGGGCAGAGGGAATTACCCAGGGTCTTGACTACTTGCTAAAACCCCTTAAGTCTCGCCGATTGTCTGCGTTGTAATCAAAGAGATGTTTTTATGGGTAAAGTAATATAATTAGAAAGAATTGTGTACCCTTTTAACATGGGGATATAAAACGGATTTTCCGTTAATCACACCAATAGGTGTATTAAGGGTCGCCTTTCTTCTTTAATCTGAACTAATTAGATTAAAATTAATGATAATTACAAAGATAAACTTGCTCTTTCATCTTAATTAACACTGTCAAAACACCGTTTTTATGTGTATCTGAAATTTTTATATAACACTTTCACCACCTTTTGTAATACCCCAACAACCAAACAAACAGCACAGAATCGTCTAATTTTTACCAATCCAACTTCCAACTACTTGTCATCTACCAACAACTACCTAGTTTGTGATATCAGCATCCACTGGAAGCGAACGTTAACTTGTCATCTACCAATAACTACCTAGTTTGTGATATCAGCATCTACTGGAAGCGAACGTTAACTTGTCATCTACCAACAACTACCTAGTTTGTGATATCAGCATCCACTGGAAGCGAACGTTAACTTGTCATCTACCAACAACTACCTAGTTTGTGATATCAGTATCCGCTGGAAGCGAACGTTAACTTGTCATCTACCAACAACTACCTAGTTTGTGATATCAGTATCCGCTGGAAGCGAACGTTAACTTGTCATCTACCAATAACTACCTAGTTTGTGATATCAGCATCCACTGGAAGTGAACGTTAACTTGTCATCTACCAACAACTACCTAGTTTGTGATATCAACATCCGCTGGAAGCGAACGTTAACTTGTCATCAACCAACAACTACCTAGTTTGTGATATCAGCATCCGCTGGAAGCGAACGTTAACTTGTCATCAACCAATAACTACCTAGTTTCTGATATCAGATCCCTGGAAGCGAACGTTAACTTGTCATCTACCAATAACTACCTATTTTGTGATATCAGCATCCACTGGAAGCGAACGTTAACTTGTCATCAACCAACAGCTACCTAGTTTGTGATATCAGCATCCGCTGGAAGCGAACGTTAACTTGTCATCAACCAACAACTACCTAGTTTGTGATATCAGCATCCGCTGGAAAAGAACTTTAACTTGTCACCTGCCAACCAACCATGTAATACCGACAGCCGACACCCCCCGAAAAAACTTAAAGGTACAGGTCTAAAACCTGTGGACCTGTCATTCTTTTTTTTACCAATTGTCGTGGAGTATATTTTGTTTATTTGGCAGCAATGGTAGAGTGAGGAGGTGTTTGGGGGCACATAATTGTCAAGTCAAATGATTCTGTCATAGTATGAACAAAAAATTTCAGTTCTGCAAAACTCAAAACACGAAGTGATTTTTGAAAAACGCTTAATCAATTTATTAAGTGTTATTCAATAATCAAATGCAGCTTTATGGATAATTACTTAGTTTCTTAGATGTTTTTTTTATGTTAGCCTATTTATGGTAGCAGGTTTATTAACTGATGAATAGAGCTCTTATTGTCCATTTTTAAAATTTTCAAATTTTATGTTCATTCTGAGACCTATTATCCCTTTAAGTATTTCCCTTCGGGTTTGTGGGCTATGATATATGTCGGTATCAATGTAAAATGATACAGGATTTGAAAGTGTCGGGTCTGTCAGTTAATGAGTGGTCGGATATTTGTTTTGAATTTAGATATTTTAAAACACCACCGTAATTTTGAGTAATAGCTTTAGAATCCTCACAACCTGGACGCTTATTAGCCAAAGTCTCACGCTTGGATTTGCATTTTCACTTTTGGAAGGCCGAGTCTCGATCTCCTGGCGGCCATTTTAGCCAGTTCCTGGTCTTGACAAAATGTTTTGACCGAAATTAATATTTTCACGCTGTACCATATGGAAAAAAGACCCGCCTGAAATATTCCTGTCTAACGTCTACGGCCATACCACGTTGAAAACACCAGTTCTCGTCCGATCACTGAAGTTAAGCAACGTCGGGCTCGGTTAGTACTTGGATGGGTGACCGCCTGGGAACACCGAGTGCTGTAGACGCCCTTTTGTACCTATTTTCACGCTTGGATTTGCATTTTCACTTTTGGAAGGCCGAGTCTCGATCGCGTGGCGGCCATTTTGGCCAGTTCCTGGTCTGGACAAAATGTTTTAGCCGAAATTAATATTTTCACGCTGTACCATAATATGGAAAATCTCCGAGTGATTGGCTTTTTAGTGGTCGTAGTCAAAGGGAGGTAAATCCAGTTTATAATTATCTACTGCCAGATTACAATCGATTTTATTCATATTCAAACGTTATTTTTGAATTACCTATTATCCCTTTAAGTATTTCCCTTCGGATTTGTGGGCTATGATATATGTCGGTATAATGTAAAATGATACAGGATTTGAAAGTGTCGGGCCTGTCAGTTAATGAGTGGTCGGATATTTGTTTTGAATTTAGATATTTTAAAACACCACCGTAATTTTGAGTAATAGCTTTAGAATCCTCACAACCTGGACGCTTATTAGCCAAAGTCTCACGCTTGGATTTGCATTTTCACTTTTGGAAAGCCGAGTCTCGATCTCCTGGCCTGGACAAAATGTTTTGGCCGAAATTAATATTTTCACGCTGTACCATATGGAAAAAAGACCCGCCTGAAATATTCCTGTCTAACGTCTACGGCCATACCACGTTGAAAACACCAGTTCTCGTCCGATCACTGAAGTTAAGCAACGTCGGGCTCGGTTAGTACTTGGATGGGTGACCGCCTGGGAACACCGAGTGCTGTAGACGCCCTTTTGTACCTATTTTCACGCTTGGATTTGCATTTTCACTTTTGGAAGGCCGAGTCTCGATCGCGTGGCGGCCATTTTGGCCAGTTCCTGGTCTGGACAAAATGTTTTTGCCGAAATCAATATTTTCACGCTATATGGAAAATCTCCGAGTGATTGGCTTTTTAGTGGTCGTAGTCTAAGGGAGATAAATCCAGTTTATAATTATCTACTGCCAGATTACAATCGATTTTATTTATATTCAAACGTTATTTTTGAATTCCTGGACTTCCATTGCTCTATCTGACTGCCATCGTCGATTGCACCATGTTATATGTATTTTTAGGATACATCACTAAAATGAGTTGAAATTTCTAAACTTTTTATGATAGTCTGGCAACACAGCAAATCTGTATCAAATATGGCAGACGACTGCTTCCGGCTTAAACAAAATTTCTTAATTTACCCTCTTTTTTCATCATTTTCCCCATTCTAACGAAAGGTTATTGAAATAGCAGACCCTAAACAACGATGATAGTGGTTTTAGTCGAAGTTGGTAATAAATTTTATTCAATTTAGTCGAAATAAATGTTTTGTTCAACAAATATTCGAATGGCCTTGAATACCACATGATTGGTTCGTGAAAGGGGTGTCTTCAACTTAAGTTTCTGAATGTTGTTTGACCTAGAAACATATGGACCAAAACGACCTTGTAAATTACACAATAGGCCTAGCTTTTCCTTGGATTAAACTTGTGACCTCTTCATTTGATTTGGATGATAAAAATTGACTTGTGACAAATCTGAACTGTATTAGACGTTTAGTTTTAAATTACATAACAAAGATAATGTCAGACTGGTCAGGTCTATTTATAGAATCTATGTTTCCAGCTGAAACTGCAATGTGAATGAACTTGAAAGGCCTAGTTAGGGTATGGTTGTGTTGAAGCAAATCATTTGTCTAGAACATGATTTTGGGAGTCAGATTATTTGTCTGAAAGTACAAGGTGAAATCAAGGATTGACTTGTTGATGGAAATATTTAGCTGTCAGTGAGAATTTTGACAGGATTTCTGTTTTTTTTTGTTTTTTTTTTCGAAGTGATGCCATTAAATTCAGGATATTAAAATGTTAAATTTAATTTATGTGTAAGTATCAGTGCAAGTGTACTTGGTTCAATTCTACTTGTATGAGTACAAGGGTACTTTGTTAAATTTAACTTGTATGAGTACAAGTGTAATTGCTTACATTTAACTTGTAATAGTGCTAGTGTACTTGGTTAAATTTAACTTGTAATAGTGCTAGTGTACTTGGTTAAATTTAACTTGTAATAGTGCTAGTGTACTTGTTAATTTAACTTGTAATAGTGCTAGGTACTTGTTAATTTAACTTGTAATAGTCTAGTGTACTTGGGTAAATTAACTTATAGAGTGTAGTAATTTAAGTATAGTGTAGGTATGTAAATATTTAATATCAGCTTTATAATACTTAAACAGATTATGCAATTTTTATGCATTTCTACTAGGCCCTACTTATATATACTATTTATATATATTAAAGACCCAAATCTGTGCCTTTAAGGGCAAGCTAGCGGAAGTAAATGCATGTATTTGTTTTTTTTATCTGATAAGCTATCTTGTTTATTATTCTCATTCTGATAATATGCCTTATGTGTCAACAAATAATGTTTTTATACACCTACATTATGATGCTGTTGGAAGATTCGGTGGCTCAGTGAGTTAGATGCTTCCTTGGTAACCTAAAAGTCCAGGTTTCAATCCACGCAAAGGTCGAGATGAATTTTAGAATTTTTCAACCCAGTTTCCCATTGTCAGTGATGCAGGTCAGAGGGGCTGAACTTGAAAAAAAAAACATCTAGTTGTTTGTATGGGACAATAAACAGAGGCCCTGTGTGCTACAGACTTCGAAAATTGGAAATCGCAAAAAGAGTACGCTAATGCGGCTGTTAAACTCTATTCATTTCATTTTCATTTTGTATAATGTGGTATATTGCGTATGTTCATGCAAAGACGCAGTTATCCTTTAAAACATCATAATCTTTATCAAAATACAACTTATTTAGTCAAAGAAGAGATCAAAATGGTTGTGAACTATGATTGTTGTTCATGTGTCTTTTTTCTATGGAAGATACAGAGTTTCTCATTGATTAATTTCTTTTAATTTGAAAATCTGTCTGAAATCAGGTGATAAGGCTAGTTGATGATTTGGCTTCTATTGGTTAAATCAACATAGGATGTTGAAGAGGTCAAAGGTTAAATGGGAATCCTATTGACCATGAATTAATAATTAATTATAATTAACCTTTTAAACCCTAATTCTGATTCAATGTATTGATTTCTAGTTATATATAATTCTATTTTCACATTGACTTCTAACATTATAGTCATACTGACTGTTTTTACTATGGCTTGGATTTGTCGGTAATTTTGGTGATTTTTTTTTGGTTTTTGTTCAATAATTTTAGTATTATTTTGCTATAGATTGTTTAATGGGTATTTTGTTGCTTGTAAAATGAATATTTCTTGCTGTTTTGTCTTTTACATCCATTTCCACACATTTCTAATCATTTCATTTAAAACATGTATATCAATTGCAGTTACCTGGGGAAAAAAATGGATTTCATATCATTTAGAATGAACATAAAATTTAACAATTTTAAACTTGGTCAATAAGAGTATATATTCATCAGTAGATATACCTGCTGTTATAAATAACATAACAGGATCCTTATAGAATCTAATGAATCCCCAAAAATTTGGCAATTATACATAAAATGCAATTGATTTTTGAAAAAGCTTAAGAGTTAATTCAGATTATTTCAATAATTATTTAGTTTTGTGAGTTTTCCTGATTCCTGATAAGGGCTTCTGTTACTTAATGACACCATGTAAGTTCACTGATGAATATATACTCATATTGAGAACTTTAATTTATGTCCAAGACGTAGTGTCACTTTTAAGTTTTTTTTTTAATTTCAGACATATGAGTTTTTGTCCGACCCCTCTCAAGTTATCCAGAAGATATATCAATCTAGCATGGAAAAATATGGAAGCTCGAGATTTTATAAAAAATTCCAAAAGAAGGAGGTCGTCTGTCGAGATGAATGAAGTCACGAATCCTTCAGGACTTGTCTCCAATCAAGATTGTCAACCTATATCCACATACAGGGAAGGCTATGAACGTTCCTATTCAGATGGTCCAAATCCTGGCACAATGTATCATTCACCAGCTTTTAGTGGTCATTTCGGCAATTTCCATCAAACGGCATCTTACTCAACAAAGACATGGTCGATTCCTGGAAGTGGTTCTGGCTCCAGTTCTCCGATGAATCAAGAATATGTTGAAGAACAGAAATGGGAGACTGTGGAATCGAGATCAGACCGACGTCACCATCAGTATGATCGACACCACCCCAGGGATGACTGCTCTAGAAATTCTAAATCATATAAATCTCATTATAATACAGGACATAGAGACCACAAGGCTGAAGATGCTTCAGGTAAGTCTTAGATTGCAAACTTAGTACCTGCTGATAACATTTGTTTATATTTCTTTCTTGGATGAATAAGTCGGCTTCTCTCTTTATACTGTTCAACCCAGCTGTAAATGAGAACTCATTAGCAAAATAATCAATGCAAAGAGGTTTGGCCCATCTGGACCTAGAGCATTGTTCTAACATCATAGAAATAAAAGACCCAAACCTAATTGTAGTCCATTAAATTACAACACCAGACTAAATCAGTTAAATGATGTAAAGGGTTATGATATTTACTGGAATAGAAAAGACGTTTGACGAGGTCACACCTTTAAAATGTCTCCTAATTATCCTTGTGTCCTGATTCTGGTAACTAGGTCAGATGCGTTCTTGTAAGAGTTTTGGCCAAGAAAAAAATTGATAGAAAAGATCCTTAACTGTGAAACTAAATTGTTATCCTGTGAAATTTATGTTGTAGGGTTTTCCAGTTTACCAAGACGTTGGGAATATACAGAAGCAGGGATGAAATACGAACGTGATGGTCCAAAGACTTGTAAATCTGGACTACCATTCTCCATCATGTCTTACAACGTCCTGTCTCAGAACCTGCTCGAGAACCACATGTATTTATATAAATCCTGCCCCCCAGAAACTCTAGATTGGGATATGAGAAGTGAAAAGTTGTTGGCTGAAATACAGCTGTATAACCCAGATGTAAGTCTTATCTCATTCTTCTTTAGGAGCCATGGTGGCTAAGTGAGTCAGATTTTAAGATTCTCTGCCCATTAATCTGAAGGTCCAGGGTTGAATCATGGCATAGGTCACGTTAAAACCTTAAGATTTTCAACCTTGACGACATTGAAAAAGCATGAAGTTGTTCAGATGGGACAATAAACAAAGGCCCGATTGACTACAGGCTGTGCATGTGAAAGATCCTTTGACAGTTGGATCAATCACGTGGTTGGTAAATCTATCAATCATTTGATCTTTATGCATGTTGGATATTGAATATTTCCCAGCAGCAATCAGGTCCTACTGTTGTCAGGTCCTACTGTTGTCAGGACCTACTGTTGTCAGGACCCACTGTTGTCAGGACCTACTGTTGTCAGGATCTGCAGGATCTACTGTTGTCAGGATCTACTGTTGTCAGGACCTACTGTTGTCAGGACCTACTGTTGTCAGGATCTACTGTTGTCAGGATCTACTGTTGTCAGGATCTACTGTTGTCAGGATCTACTGTTGTCAGGATCTACTGTTGTCAGGATCTACTGTTGTCAGGACCCACTGTTGTCAGGACCTACTGTTGTCAGGATCTGCAGGATCTACTGTTGTCAGGATCTACTGTTGTCAGGACCTACTGTTGTCAGGATCTACTGTTGTCAGGATCTACTGTTGTCAGGATCTACTGTTGTCAGGATCTACTGTTGTCAGGATCTACTGTTGTCAGGATCTACTGTTGTCAGGATCTACTGTTGTCAGGATCTACTGTTGTCAGGATCTACCATTGTCAGGACCTACTGTTGTCAGGACCCACTGTTGTCGGGACCCACTGTTGTCAGGATCTACTGTTGTCAGGATTTACTGTTGTCAGGATCTACTGTTGTCAGGATCTTCTGTTGTCAGGACCTACTATTGTCAGGACCTACTGTTGTCAGGACCCACTGTTGTCAGGATCTACTGTTGTCATGATCTACTGTTGTCAGGATCTACTGTTGTCAGGATCTACTGTTGTCGGGACCCACTGTTGTCTGGATCTACTGTTGTCAGGATCTACTGTTGTCAGGATCTACTGTTGTCAGGAGCTACTGTTTTCAGGATCTTCTGTTGTCAGGACCTTCTGTTGTCAGGACCTACTGTTGTCAGGATCTACTGTTGTCAGGATCTGCAGGATCTACTGTTGTCAGGATCTACTGTTGTCAGGCCCTACTGTTGTCAGGATCTACTATTGTCAGGACCTACTGTTGTCGGGACCTACTGTTGTCGGGATCTACTGTTGTCAGGATCTACTGTTGTCAGGACCTACTGTTGTCAGGACCTACTGTTGTCAGGATCTGCAGGATCTACTGTTGTCAGGATCTACTGTTGTCAGGATCTACTGTTGTCAGGACCCACTGTTGTCAGGACCTACCATTGTCAGGACCTACTGTTGTCAGGATCTACTGTTGTCAGGATCTACTGTTGTCAGGATCTGCAGGATCTACTGTTGTCGGGACCTACTGTTGTCAGGACCTACTGTTGTCAGGACCTACTGTTGTCAGGACCTACTGTTGTCAGGATCTACTGTTGTCAGGATCTACTGTTGTCAGGACCTACTGTTGTCAGGACCTACTGTTGTCAGGATCTACTGTTGTCAGGATCTACTGTTGTCAGGACCCACTGTTGTCAGGACCTACTGTTGTCATGACCCACTGTTGTCAGGACCTACTGTTGTCAGGACCTACTGTTGTCCAGAATCCTGAATCTGAAGGAAGATTTGATCTTGAGATGATTTTTTTTGATTTTTTAGATAATTTGTTTACAAGAAGTTCAATCAAACCATTATGAATCTTTCTTCAGGAATAAATTATTCAAATTAGGTGAGTATGAAAAATTGTCATCTTCACATCTTAACAATGTCAAGCTATAACAAACTTCATCTTATAAATCTTCACAATGTCAAGCTATTACAAACTTCATTTGATACTTCTTTACAATGTCAAGCTATTACAAACTTCATCTTATACATCTTCACAATGTCAAGCTATTACAAACTTCATCTGATACTTCTTTACAATGTCAAGCTATAACAAACTTCATCTTATAAATCTTCACAATGTCAAGCTATTACAAACTTCATCTTATACATCTTCACAATGTCAAGCTATTACAAACTTCATCTTATACATCTTCACAATGTCAAGTTATTACAAACTTCATCTTATACATCTTCACAATGTCTAGTTATAACAAACTTCATCATATACATCTTCACTATGTCAAGCTATAACAAACTTCATCTTATACATCTTCACAATGTCAGGCTATTACAAACTTCATCTTATACATCTTCACATTGTCATGCTATAACAAACTTCATCTTATACATCTTCACAATGTCAAGTTATAACAAACTTCATTTTATACATCTTCACAATGTCAAGTTATAACAAACTTCATCTTATACATCTTCACAATATCAAGCTATAACAAACTTCGTCTTATACATCTTTACAATGTCAAGCTATTACAAACTTCATCTTATACATCTTTATAATGTCAAGCTATTACAAACTTCATCTTATACATCTTCACAATGTCAAGCTATTACATACTCCGTCTTATACATCTTTATAATGTCAAGCTATTACAAACTTCATCTTATACATCTTCACAATGTCAAGCTATTACAAACTTTATCTTATACATCTTTATAATGTCAAGCTATTACATACTTCATCTTATACATCTTCACAATGTCAAGCTATTACAAACTTCATCTTATACATCTTCACAATGTCAAGCTATTACATACTCCGTCTTATACATCTTTATAATGTCAAGCTATTACAAACTTCATCTTATACATCTTTACAATGTCAAGCTATTACAAACTTCATCTTATACATCTTCACAATGTCAAGTTATAACAAACTTTATCTTATACATCTTCACAATGTCAAGTTATTACAAACTTCATCTTATACATCTTCACAATGTCAAGTTATTACAAACTTCATCTTATACATCTTCACAATGTCAAGTTATTACAAACTTCATCTTATACATCTTCACAATGTCAAGCTATTACATACTCCGTCTTATACATCTTTATAATGTCAAGCTATTACCTATTTTGTAATTATATCTTGGATTTTATAGCTCATATTTTTTCATCACAGAATCAGACTGAAAAGTAAAACCCGAAAACTAGAATTATTTAATTCTGAAAATTGGCCGAACATTACTTTTAATGGAGTATATAATTTAAGATTAAATTTTTCTGTTGATATTTCAAATTGACTATTCTAATGATATTTCAGGATATGGCAGTGAATATATAAAACGATCAGGTGACAAGTCAGATGGGTGTGCCACATTCTACAAACAAAGTAAATTCACCCTAGTGCAGTCAACACCCATTGAATATTTTAAAGGTGATATCTTAGATAGAGACAACGTTGCCTTGATTCTTGAACTGTCACCAAACACCAAACTTTATCACGGTTCTGTTAGGAAAATAGGCGTGGCTAATACTCATTTGTTGTACAATCCAAAACGCGGGGATATAAAACTAGCCCAGTTGATGGTTTTACTGGCAGAATTGGATAAAGTTTTACATCATAACTCAACCGAGGAAAAGCCAGGTTACTTCCCCTTAGTTTTATGTGGTGATTTTAATTCCGAACCTCACGGAGATCTGTATAGATTTTTAACAACTGGTTATTTTAATTACGAAGGAAGACTCGCTCGGTATTTATCAGGACAATATGAAGGAACACATGGTCGAAATTACCAAATAAAACGACATTTCTTTTCTTCAAGTTTTGGTATCACAGATCAGTGCCAGTATATTAAAAATGTGGTCGAGCGTCAGGAAAGTAAAAAGCAAACGACTGGAAAACTAACAAAATTAACAATGCAAACAGAATCATCATCTAAAACAGATTTAATCCAAGAAACATTTCCTGAACAAATGGTGCCTAGGGAAATCAGTTGTCAAGGGCAACATTCAGAAGAAGTGCCTTCAAAACACTGTTCTCAGGACATCAATTACAGTCACAAAACTCACAAGTCTGTCCCCCAGCCTTCTGTTACCTCTGGATTTATTTCTAATCTTTTCTCCCAAGACAATCAAAATCTCCGAGATCAACAGGCGGTTAGTGTATCTGAAACCATACCCGTTGAGACTTGTATTGAAGGTAGTACCGTATCACCCCACCCTGAGAGCACACAAACGCGAGAAAACTGGGATAAGGAAATCCAAGAGAACTCAAAAACTTTACGCCATTTTTCACAATCGTCTGGGAAACTATGGCACAATTTAAAACTCATCTCGGCATATAACCACAGAATTCAAAGATTTGGGTTTCAAGAGAACGAGGTAACGTCTCAACATGCCAACGAACCATGCTGTGTGGACTATATTTTCTACAGTGGTTGTCGTGGTAACAGACAAGGTAATTCATCATATCGCGAAGGGAAACTTAAGTTATTAGCTAGATATGGTCTCATGTCTACTGATGAACTTTATCGAATGGGTGGATTGCCCAATAGGGTTCACCCCTCAGATCATTTGTGTTTGATATCTAAATTCTTGTTGAGGTGAAAATGGATTTCGAATGGGTGGATTGCCCAATAGGGTTCACTCCTTAGATCATTTGTGTCTGATATCTACATTCTTGTTGAGGTGAAAATGGATTATTCGGTAATGTTTCGAATTAGATATCTTGTGTCTTGTCATTTGTTTTATAGAACTTGATATATATATGAAGGTTTAAAATAACTAGGCCTGATTTTTGTTTCTTAATTATTGCCTTACCAATTTGTTATATTAAAAAACTATTTATTTATTTGGTTTTATTGGTCAATATCACTTTGTATTTCAAAGAACTTATGAAATGAATAAAATTTATATTAATTTTTTTAGCAAGTTTGATCAATTTCGCTCACAAAATGTTAGAAGATAGCTTGCCAGGCAAGGTAACATATGCCCACTGGCAGCATTGAATTTGAAAAATAAATAGAGCAATAACTCAAAAAACATTCACTGAATTAATATTGAAGTTAAGGGCAAAAACTCAAAAACTGTTCATGGAAAATTGTCAAATTAGAACTTATCTTATCTATTTTAATACTCATACCAAGTTTCATCAAATCTATTAAAAAATTGTACCTTATTTTGCACCAGCAAATATTTTTGACGCAATTTTACTAAGTCAAAGGCAATAACCCAAAAACCATTTGTTAAAAAAAGTCAGAAATTCAAACTTGACTAATGTCTTATCAATTCTGATGCTTACACCAAGTTCCATCAAAATCCTTTGAAAATTAAAGCTTCTTACTGCAACCACAATAGAATTTTAACGCAATTTTACTAAGTCAAGGGCAATAACTTAAAACAATTCATTGAAAAACTGTCAAATTCAAACTTGACTGAGGCCTAATCAATTCCAATCTCACACCTGTTTCATCAACATCCTCTGAAAATTGGGGATTTATTGCATCGAAACTAAAATTTTGACAAGATTTTTCTAAGTCAAGGGCAATAACCCAAAAACCGCTCATGCGATTATTTCCTTTTTCGAACTTGACCGAGATATCCTTAATATATACATGTATACCAAGTTTCATTAAGATCGGATAAAAACTGTAGCCTCTATTGTGGATACAACCCAAATTTGACACGTTTTTACTAAGTCAAGGGCAATAACTCAAAAACCGCTCATGCGATTATTTCTATTTTCGAACTTGACCGAGATATCATCAATATATTCATGTATACCAAGTTTCATTAAGATCGGATAAAAAGTGATCCTCTATTGTGGATACAACCCAAATTTGACATGTTTTTACTAAGTCAAGGGCAATAACTCAAAAACCGCTCATGCGATTATTTCTATTTTCGATCTTGACCGAGATATCATCATTATATACATGTATACCAAGTTTCATTAAGATCGGATAAAAACTGTAGCCTCTATTGTGGATACGACCCAAATTTGACGAGTTTTTACTAAGTCAAGGGCGATAACTCAAAAACCGCTCATGCGATTAATTCTATTTTCGAACTTGACCAAGATATCATCAATATATACATGTATACCAAGTTTCATTAAGATCGGATAAAAACTGTAGCCTCTATTGTGGATACAACCCAAATTTGACGCGTTTTTACTAAGTGAAGGGCAATAACTCAAAAACCGTTCATGCGATAATTTCCATTTTCGAACCTGACCGAGATATCAATATATACATGTGTACCAAGTTTCATTAATATCGGATAAAAACTGTAGCCTCTATTGTGGATACAAACCAAATTTGACGCGTTTTTACTAAGTCAAGTGCAATAACTCAAAAACCATTCATGCGATAATTTCCATTTTCGAACTTGACCGTGATATCAATATATACATGTATACCAAGTTTCATTAAGATCGGATAAAAACTGTAGCCTCTATCGTGGATACAACAAATGTGGACGCACGGACGGACAGGGGCGACGGCAATATACGTCCACCTTTCTATGTGGGCGTATAAAAAAATTGTACAACTGCATTTTTGAAGTTTTGTCAAATTTCCGTTTTGTTATGGTGATAAAACTAATATATAATATTTATTTTTCTGTGATTTAATATTACAAAACAATATTTATTATTTGACAGGAAGGTTAAATGTCAAAGGGGTACAAAAGTCTATTATAGTTCCAAAAAAATCTGAATCTACTTATAGCCTATATCTGTTAAACAACTGACAAATATTAAGAAACTACTTTCCCACTTGTAGAGTTTTAACTTTATCTGACTAATTCTTCTAGTAACTCTCCGTATAAGCTTGAATTTACAAATTGCTCTTTTGATCAAAGGGAGATTACAACTTTTAACGTAAGTATCTAAATGCGCATGTCACACCGGAAGTCAATATTTTTACATTTGCCTGGCTCTTGGGACAAAATCAAACTATAAATGCAAATAATGACAAAACCCGAACCGTTCAATACTATATTGTATATCCCGAAATTTACGCAAATGATAGAACAATAGAAGGTAATTCTAACCATTTATATCTTCCATTTATATCTTTCTTTTTACAAAACGTGCTCGTTTGACCGACGTTTAGACTAGAATACCAAGACAGAATAGTCTCGAATAAAAAAGATGAAATAAAATAAATCTTTATTGTACGTTATATATAATAATAAAATAAAACCTACAGAATTTAGCACTAAATTTAAAAGTGTGTAAACAAATTTCAGATGGTAAAAATGGAATAATAACAAAAGAAAGAGATGCAGAAAGAGATGAAATAAAAATAAAGCTTTATTGTACAATAAACACCATAATAGGTTCAATTGTAGACAATATCAACATTATATAAAAATTTACAGGAATTTAACTTAAAATAAACCAATGCCAATAACCAGAACATACAGTAACAATTATTGTACTATTTATATACAACATTTACAAATACCCGGTACAGTTTTAACACACAATCCTGTTCCTTTCACAATATCTTTAGGCCTAATAACAATCTGAGATCGGATATTTAGTTACTAAATACTTAGTGAATCGTATAATTAATAGGATACACTAAATTTTCTAGCCAAAACGAAAGATGCTTCTATGCTCATGATAAATCAGTATAATTAAAATAAAGACCTAATTTCGTATTTTATTAGTTTCGTTTCGTATGTTTTTATTATCTAATGCTTTGTACGTAAGTTAGTGGATGGGTAGGTACAAAGACAATAGCTAATAAAAACATACGAAACGAAACTTATAAAATACGGACGAAAGGTAGGTCTATATTTAGATTAGACTGTTTATGAAATAAATAAACTAATGCTTCTCTTTTGCCATATCAAGGACCAAGTGTCAAGAATTTGGTGCCGTTTGGAAAACCTAAAGGGATTGTAAAAGGTTTTATTAAGCCACTTTATTAGTATTGGATCGGGATACTATCGACTTCTATTTGTGACATACAAATTCTTAGTCAAATACCCGTGGTTCCTGCAATTCCACAAAGAGTGAAATGATACAGCTCCAAAAGAGAATGTAAGCATTAAACCACCAGACCACAATGACTTACCCTGCAAGATGGCGGCACTTCAAGTTTCGAATCCACGGTTCAACATTCTCTAGGCTTAGTTTTGGCCTTGAATTTATTTAATAAGTAGTCTTCACATGTCCAATAACTTCCTTCACAATTTACCACAAACAACAAAATTTCACCTTTTTTTTTGTCGTTCACAAGCATACAACGGTCACGAAAATTTGGAGTCTTTTAACGTTGTTCAAAATGAAGGCTTACACAAAGTACAGGCGAGTCTCTGTTTTAGACCTTATTCACCACCTGTCTAATTCGGAAAATGTCGAATTTAATTTTGAACTGATCGCCAAAAGCATGAAAGGGAATATCACAACCTTCTCCTCTTTTTGGGTAAACTGTTGCATTATTTTCTTGTTTTAGGAGAAAAACCTCTTCAGTATCTAGTGGAGATATGGCCAGTCTGTAATCTATAACACAGTGGTCGAGGCCTTCGTTGTCCTCTTCTAAAAGAACTACATAAGCACCAAGTGCCCCTTCTTGCGAAACGTTACAAAAACACCTCCATACCAACCGTTTGAAAGCAGTAACATAAAATATATCTTTGCTTATATGATGTTTCTCACCATCCCAATTTTCAATATCAAAATGAAACACGTAAGACCGAGCTCCATCTACCAGACGATCAATCTTGGCGCCATCTACCGGACTTTCAACCTGGGCGCCATCTACCAAACTATCACCATGGGCGCCATCTACCGGACTAAGAGCCTTCAACTCGTCACCAGGATCTTCTGCTTGAAGAAATTTTAGATGTTTCGGAAGATTTAACTGTAGTAGCTTGGTCTGTAGCGTGCCTAGATTATCAGGAACGTGAATACCTCTTGATGTCCATTCTAACATCCCCATCTCGGGTAAGGCATACTTTGATTCGTTGATTTTAGCTTGGATTTGTTTTAGTTTTGACAGACCTTGTAAACGACTCACAATTGACTCATTTGTAGTAGAGGACAAAACGCTGATCAGCTCAAATTCAACATCTTCAGCTGTTCCCATAATCTCGTCTTCCCTTTTCTCAACCTCAGATATTTTTTCGCCACATTGGTGTCTGATGAATGTTTTTGCTCTCTCTGCCTTTTGTTCTATCTCTTTAATAACTTCGTCCTTAAAGTCGTCAACTTTCTTACATTCGTCGTAGCTATAAGTTGTAAGAGAGTTAGACAACGTGTTCGAAACAGTTTTTGCATCATCTAAAAATCCACGAATGTTGTTCTCACATTCGCCGAATTCTTCATTAACAGCGACCCTGGTAGCTTCACTTTCTAAATCGATACTGCCATGGCCATTATGATTTAAATATAGACATTTATAACATATTCCAATGTCACAATTAGTGCAATAACATTCCACATCTTTATGAACATGATTCGGACATTTTGGTGAGATCGTAACAACTGGAGCGGCCCTTTCTAAGGCCCAAATAGTAGTAAGTGTTTCTAAACCATTATCGGGTATTTTGATTTCTTTTCGACACACTGCACACAGAAAATACCCTGTAGAGCCTTCGTCAACATAGTCCTTTAAGCAGTCCAAACAATAAGAATGGCCACATTCTAAGACTTTGGGAATCTTGAAACTGTCTACACAAATTGGACAGACGGGATCTCTATCTTCTCGAGCAGTCGCCATTTTGGATGACAATATTTCCTAAAAATACCCCTGGGAATTTCTAAGAAATCCTATTTTTAACACAGTGACTCACGCAGCATGGTATTATGCGGAGCGATAGATTACTATACATGTACTACATAACATAATGCATTGCTCGTAACTCATGATTCAATTAACCAGGGGTCAATGGTTCAATCCAAAAGTAAATGTCGAGATAATACTTTTGGATAATTTAACCAGGTACCCTGATGTCGGTGATTCAGGTCGGAAGGGTTCGACACATTTGAGAACGCGTCTGATATAGTGGATAATTAACACCAATGTGCCCATCTTGTGATTACAAGCTAAAATTCAAAGAACAGTAACTTCTTCACGGTGATCTGGGTATTAGGTCTTAATCTTATACATTGACTCCAATGGTACTCTTTCCCGTTTAACGGAAATCTCGTCCAAATCAGGTCAGAATCAGTAGGCTAGCAATAACTGTCTAGTTTGACCATTCAAACGAGATATATCCTCAGTTTTAAGATGGTGGGTTTGTAGTTTTTAAAGATACCAGGGTAGCGGGAATACTACAATTGTTTGTGTTAGGGTGAGGTGAGAATAGTATTCTCAAGAAAGCACTGGTTTATGTGAAAAGGTTCGATATGTATTCAATGAAGTCGACTCATGAATACGGTTTTATATCTAACACTAGATTAGGGAATAAAACTTTTAAACTGTTCAAGAATATCAGTGGTCAATTTGATAAACATTCAAAATTTCAGGACTTTGACGTGATGTGATTCTAATTTTATTTCAATTCATATACAATACACCACTTCAGCGTGATTCGATTTGCTTTCAGCAGAGTATACACAATAGTACCAAAGTGCTGAAGAGAAGGGCGTAAAACTCCATTCATTTCATTTTCATCCTACATAATAGTAACGTAAATCGAAATGTTGATGTCTTTTCCTTTAGTAAACAGGAGCCGCTGTTGTTTTCGGTTATTGCTAAACTAATCGGTGCTTGTTTGGATTCTACAGCAGCTATTACAAGTACATTACAGATTGTATTAAAGAAAAGAAAATATCAATATATTTATCAGAGGCCTTATTCTACACAACTTCAGAGAGAAATTCAGATTTCAAGAAAAATAGAGTAATCTAATTGAATAATATATCTAGAACTAAATTAGGAATCGATTTCGATGGTTGACTAATAAGATAATATGTAAATAAAGATTGTTTATACAAAAAAAGATAAAAGATAACTTGAAAATTGAGTTTTTGAGATTAAGGCCTTTGAACACAACGTTTCTGGCATTATTACATAATCTTTAAATTTTACATTTTCTTGATGCGAGGCCGCGAGGGGGACATTATCAATTTGGGAATTGTTTTGTAGTTTTGGGGCAATTTATCAGTTCCTTTGTAAAATCCATATGCTCCCAGATTTTACCCCACGAATAGTCAAATGTGGCCCTTCTTGAGGGTACTCGAGGCACTCATAATCAAATAGCATTATGGGTATTATTTTTGAATGTTTTAATAAATTCAACATGGTTTCACAATACAAAAAGACAATTTAGACTGGACTATTAATATAGCTAAATGTTAGCAAGGACACGAATCGTACTCATTCGACAATCTTCGGTGGTTTTCGTAAAGCTGAATTTGTTTCGATAATGATTGGTAGATTTCGTTGTGTCTTCTTGGGCCAGACTCTTTACTTCCGGCATTTCACAATGATTTGGCAATTGATAGTAATATAGTCCCTAACACTATGGCCTTCAGTAGATAGTAACACTGTGTTTTAAATATAATGTTACTTGGGTTACATGATACAAATATTATCAATTCGGATTTTAACACAGTGTTTGAGTTTTTATTGTTTATAAATGACTGAAGTCTTGAACAACCAGCATGTAATGTACGATCTACGAGAATCACACGATCACGTGACAATATTGACACAGTTCCGGTAACTAATGGCTGCCATTTATTACTGTAATTTGTGGCAAAGCGCTTGCTAGACTATCACATTGCGCTGATACATAACGATCTCATTTAAAAGTATGTTCACTTAAAGGTGCTTGTAGGGTTAGAGATGGCAGCTGTTTATTGAATCCTTCTTTTCCAGTTAAAAAGTAGGTAAATATTGAACCTTTGCCCTAGAAGATAAAATGTATATAATATTAACCTTTGTATATACAGTATATCCTGCTCATACGACCACCTTTATTAAGAGCCCACCTTCAACATAGGACCACAATAAAGTTCCCCCTACTTGTCCCCTATTTGTACTGAAATCTAATCAAAGAAAATGGCGTCTTTGAACGAGACAAGTTTGAACAATTAGGGCATTTACCTTCATCTCGACGTACCCTCGCTCTTCTAACTGATATCCTCCAAGTTGATCTAAAACCATTTTACATTCAGGGCTGACGTGTATTCTTAAGGCTGAAATAGAAAGGAAAGGAAAGGCCTATTAACTGTAGATTCCAAAACACGATGTTTGATGATGGCAGGGCCATTTGAAACCTGAGAACAGAGATTGGCCTTACATTGGCTCCCATCTCGCCAGAGTCTACAGTTTTACACAGTTAAAGAATTGGCATCGAATCTATGGCTCACCAGTGACAACCACCCAAGTCAAGTTAAATGAAAGGTACGAATACAGTACCTAAACCGGACGATTCCATCCTACTGGCAGAGTTAACTGTATCACCAAATAAACAATATCTAGGCATCTTTAACCCTACCACGCCTGCTGCTACCGGACCTGAAATTAATGTCACCCATACTTTGATGTCAGGTTGTCAACCTTGGGGTAAATACTTCCACGAGGGTAAAATTGACATTTGTGGGGGTGATGGGGCGATACAAAGTCAATCATTACACATTTTGACAATGGTAAATGAAATGAAATCTTGAAAGTAACCAAGTCTTGTCGGATTCCAACAGTCGAATGATCTGTTTGTGCCTGTAAAACTCTGGGTCCGATCTGAAGGTATCGTCTCGACCTTTGCCGAGTGGAACCTTAGACCTTTATTAAGAAAACGAGAGTCTTATTCACTGAGCCACCACAGCTAACAAGTTTGATCACGAGAAATCATTCCGTTGAGAAAACGAAATGAATGGAGTTTTACGTCCGGCTCTTCTGCACCTAATGTGCCAATGAAGACGGTATTTCGTTGAGAAAGACAATGTTACCTGAATGCATGCCGATTCTAAGTTGAAGTGTTTTATGAGGTAAATGATCAATTTCAAAGGCAGAGATGGACGCTAATAAATCTAAGGCCATGGTGGCTATTTGTCCAGCGTGTTGGTTACCATTAGGTACGGGTAGGCCACTAGCTACCATATAAGCATCTCCTATTGTTTCAACCTGCAATAATCACCCACAAAATCAATGACATTTAATTTAATCATAAAAATTGAATCAAAAATCAAAAAGAAAAGGCCAACATCTCATAGATGAGGAAATAGTTTATTTAAGTACCGTGGACTGAAAGTTCTTCTAAAGACTCTGGTAGGTTCTAGTGGACTCAGCCTCAGGACGTTGGGTTGGTGATAGAAGGAAGGGGATGTCTCCCTGAAAGAATGGTTTCCCCCCGTGAAAAATGTCGGACCATCGTTAAATATAAGTACAGCAAATTAACGCCAGGACGCATTGTCACTCCCGTCGCACAAGCCCTCTGGCTACAGTCAGCGTTCAGTTAAACAGGAGCGAATTCAACTCTAATAAAGAGACATTTCATGCCTTGTCCTAATTATCTCTATCGTGTATCACGCCAGAGGAACTGGTCGAGCATCGATATCCAGACGAGCACAGTAGAGTGGAATCCTACCTTATACACATCGTATTTATCAATAATGTTATCAAAAATGGTGTAGAGTTGATTTAAGAAATCCACAATCTGAAAAGGACATGAAGTTTGATTCATCTGAAAATGTTTCCAAAGTAGAATCAAAGTATGTAAAGTAATTACTTAAAGTCTTGCAAGGGCAAAAAACATAAAAGATTTAGAAATTATGTGAAGATGTGGGCCTTATTAGACTAGCCTTATCTAGAGGTCAGGGTGTTTCATATAACGAAGTGTTGCTAGCTCTCTTTTTTCCCATTGCATACTGCACAGCATCCCCAATCCTCCTTTACCAAACAAAGGAGTACAAGAGTAAGATGCAAACTCTAAATTCAACATGCGTTCAGTAGGAAAGGATTTAACACCACTATATAACCTGATACGAACCTGAAAAGAAGTGCTCTCTGCTGCTAGTTTGGTAAAACCTACAATATCACTGAAGAACACTGTGGCAGAATCAAAATACGCTGGTAAGACTGTTTTACCCTTTTTCAAATCATTGGCTATTGAACTGAAAGGTTAAATTAAAATATAGTCATCTTCACAATGTTCTACCTCTTCATCTTATACCTTAACTGTTATGGACCACTTTCTGATTTCACATACATGTTGTCAATGCATTAACGGCGGACTTGTGAACCTAAGTTGTTATCCTTGTAAAATATAGTTGTTTCTTTTAAGCCATCCGAAACCATTGCGTCGTATACTAGTATACGTCATAGAAATAATAGACCCGAACCCAGTTGTAGTCCATTAAATAACAGGTACAATGAAATGAATGGAGTGTTACATCCCACTAGAAATTACGTGTACAACGCCAGACTTAATCAGTTGAATAATGTAATATATGATGTGATATATGTCGTGATATTTTCCAGTATAGAAAAGTAGTTTGGCGAGGTCACGCCTTTGAAAATGTCTCCTAATTATTATCGTGACTAAATTCTGGTAACTTAGTAAGTCACGTTCTCGTAAAGGATTTAATTTAAGCTTCACTACCGCTTTGAACTAATTTTTTTTTTTTTTTCAAAAGTATCACTTACGCTGGTAACATTCGACACAGAAGTTCGTCTGTTTTCTTCTGTTCATCTTCTAACTGCTTGGTTCTTTCTGCAACCAACTCTTCCAAGTGGTCGGCATATTTCGACAACATGTGAACCATCTGATCAATGATGTTGGTAGTTCTGGGAGAAAATACGTATTTTATAACTTGAATGCTTAGACTTTGAAGACCACTAAGGCATCACGCTCCAGAAACAGTTTTGACCGTGTACGCTGCTTTCATACATATAATTCCAAGCTTCTTCCATACACGTGTCATTCCGAGCTACAATGTACATACGTGTCTCATTGCGTGCTACATCCGTAAGTGTCCCATTGCGTGCTACGTGTCCCATTGCCTGTTACGGACATACAGATGTCATTGCGGCTGTAAAGAGAGGCACGTGCGCTAGTCGCTGTTTAATACCGACATAGAAGTATCTTGTATGCTACGGTCAGAAACACCAGTGTTCTTGCATATTGCTTTCTGACATTAATGTGTTTCTGCGCGTTAGATGTCTTAGACAAAAAACAGTCTCTGTTACAACAAAATTAACAATTAATATTAGTAGTTGCTTACTTCCCCTTGTTGACTTTTCGAATCACGTCTTCAACCTGATTAAAAGTTGGTCTCTCCACTGGGTTCTCTTCCCAGCATGACCTCATTAACTCGGTGATTGAGTCAGCAACGAGACCCTTTCCAACAACAGGGCGGTATGGGGGAGCCCCTCCCTCTCGTACTCTCTCGATGATTTCTGATAATATAAGAGGAACATTATCAGCCATGTGGGTGTGGCTAGGGAAATGAAACGAAATGAATGAATGAGTTTTACGTCCTACTCTTCTGCACCCAATGAGTTAATGAAGACGGGAAACACCATGTTCGCATGATTTGAGAGAGTAAGAGTGCCATACCCCACTGTATAAATGAAGCTGCTTTTACAAACGATAATAAACAAGGTGGGTGCAGTCTTGACCGTCCTTTCACCAGTGGCGTTTTCATGGGCACGGCCAGCACATACTCCCCTCCCCTTCATAACTTTATATTTCTCATCATTAAGTTTTTAAAAGTTAGGTGCTGTGAGACATTTCGAGAACTATATGGACCCTGCTCGGCCTCCCCTAGCTATTGATTACAAGACACGCTCTTTCTTTTATTAATGTATCACTAAGACTACAGTTACTTACGTTCAGGTTCGATGTCCTCGTGTCCATAGGGACCAGTCCTTAATGTCAGTTCCTGGAGGATTATGCCAAACGCATACACGTCAGCTTTCTTGGAACCGCGAGGGAATGCTAATGGGTTTCTGAGAATTTCTGGAGCTGTCCACAGTTGTCCTACAATATTACAATAGATTTGAAAAGATTTATATATCCAACCACGGATGGATCTTGCAAGACCACCAGAGGAGAGTGGACTATAAGGTGATGGTACTCGGGTGTTTTATTTCTGTACGCCGGATTTAAAGTGATACTGCGGTTTTGAATGAACATAAATTAAGCTAAGCCAATATTTATCAGTAGATAAACCTGCTGCCATAAATAACACAACAGAATCCTTATATAATCCGATAAACTATAATCTAAAAAACCAAGTAATTATAAATAAAATGAATTAGATTATTGAAAAACGCTTAATAAATTGATTAAACGTTTTTATTCCATTTTATGTCCATAGACGCAGTATCACTTTAACGTTATGGTTTTGATAAGATCCTTGATATTAATTATTCATAAAAGTCACTTACTGCAGTTGATCTGATGTGAACCCAACGTTGATGTTTTTTCTCCTGAACTGAAGACGGGTGTTTGGATATCGCTGATTTTACAGCTCCAATGGTTATCTATTAATACATTGGATGATTTTAATCGACCATGACACATGACGGGAGAATCGTGCAGATAGACCATACCCTGGAAATAAAACATAATGACCATGTTCAATATTCTCATTTGTCTGAATTGTGCCCAAGCTATTATTAAGGTGGCTATCAAACTTATTTCATGCACAATTTTATACATCTTAGTACACGTGAGTTGCATTGCTATGGTTGTTTCAAAACAATTTTTCAAATTACCTTCACAATATCGGTGATGAACGAAATTTTAAAAATCCAATCAAGTTTGATGTCTTCATTTTGTACCACATCAGCTAGACTTCCTTTACCACAATAAGCCCAGATCAAACAGACCTTTCCTGGATCCACACAAGCCCCGATTAGGGAATTAATGGCCTTGAAATTCAAACTACGTATCTGAAAAGCCAAATAGAAAGTATGGACTTTATATACGGAAGTATTGTAAAACAATTCACAGTAATACTCAGGGGCTTTTTTAAACAAATTTGATGTGTTTTTAACCCTACAAATTGTTTATCATATTTTGAAGTGACATCATGATATTGGCAATGTTTATGACTTCTCGTTTTCGATATTCAAATGGTGGAATATCGTTAACGTGTACAGCCTGTACAACACGAGGTCTCTGTATATTGCCTCGTCTGATGGACTAAACGCTTTGTTTATCCATGCCATCAAATGAAAAAAAAAATCAATTCAATGACATTTAGAATTGATGCGTACAAATCACAAACTCAAACAAAATAGCACTGCTCGCAGTTTCAGCACCCCACAAAACAACCCTTCCCCTAATGTATAACCTTATTCCTGTGTCAAAGATCAGGAGTTGGCGTAAAGTCATTATGGTGAAAACTGGGAGGAAACAATATTATACTAGTAGAGCTTGTATTCCGAAACCACTCAAGGGAATATTCAAACCGGTCGCTGATTGAAGGTGGTCTCTTATGAAAGGAACTGCAAGACCATTTTGTTTTGACATTTTGGAAATGATAGGATCTTACTTTTACTCATACATGTGTAGTCGTGTTTCTACCGCTATTGCATGCTGTCTCAGATCTACCGACCCGACGGGATACCCATCTGGGTGAAATATGCTACGGTAAGAAACATACCCAATTTAACTCTCGGACAACCTCCGCAGTGACGGTTAGACTACGTTTCTGTACTGGTTTTATAGCCACTAATTGGCCGTCTAACATAGCTATTGTGGCAAAAATCTGTCCCGTATTCGAGCCGTTTTGAGTACTAGTGGAGAGCGTTGAACCAAAATAATGCTACAACAAAATAAATGAATATTTGGAGTTGTCAAAGAAAATATTTTTATATAGGAAAGGAAAGATGGCGGCTTTAGATCTGCTGATGGCAAACTGTTCATTAAACGTGGTCAGGGGATTAAGCATATTTCAGACAAAAACTTGTATTTTAGGGCCTTGGGATCTACTGATGGGGATGTTATGAAGTGACTTGTTGGTTGAAATAGAGAAATATCTGTCACTTACATTACTTTTAAGGCTTGTTTTCGATGTGGCATGACTGTCTTTAAGCTGCAGTTTATCATATGGAATCTTCCAGTCCATACTATTTAATCGAAGCTGTTCTGCTTTTTGTCTGAAAAACAAAGAAGTCTTTAATACGCTCTACTTCCATTGGTCTGGGCCCAATCTTCATTAACCCATATACATGTATTCCGTCTTCATTAGCCCATAAGGTGCAGAAGAGTAGGACGTAAAACTCCATTCATTTCATTTCATTAACCCATAAGGTGCAGAGGAGTAGAACGTAAAACTTCATTCATTTCATTTCATTCCCATTGGTCTGGATGGTTATGACGTCATAAATCAATACACATGTATTTTGGTTGTTAATTATATGCACAATAATTTAAAAAATCAAATTGGTAAATCTCAGTTATAACTAATACTAATACATGAATCTAAATCATACTTAAATAGCTAAAAGTATTTTCAGAAGGGGATGCACGACTCCAGTCGGAGAGTGGCACCGGAAGTTTCGGAAGAGGGGATATTCCCGTTGAAAAAAACACAGACACCTTCAGGCTTGTAAACGTTGCTAATTAAGGATATAAAATAAATCAAATTTTCAATGCCAACAAATTTTTGGATTTTTCCTCGAAGAAAATTGGAAGGGATGTAAACTATATTTCTAAAGCTAAAGTTTCATTTTAATACTTCAAAGGACTACAAATATAATTTTTTTTTAAAAAAGGAATTAGCACAGTGCACTATGTGGTATATAAACCAGGAAATGTTAGTTTTGAAAGTGTTCGCTATCATACGTACCTCCGTCTAATTAGTATCATTATTATAATTATAATAACAGCCAATAATGATAACCCCGTACCAATACCGATATACAGCCCTAGTATACAAAAACAAGCAAATAGACAATAAATCTTGACAATACATGAAACTGACATTTAGGGGGTTCGGGCCAACATAAAAAAGTGATCTCATATCTGATTAACTTGTAGACAAATGGGCTGAAGCTATTGTCATTATTTTTTTGGATTTTATTTAACATTTATAAATATATAACATTATTTTATAGGTTAATATTCAATGAAATTTATTCGAGTTACTTTAAATGAAAACCTTTGATGTTTATAGTATGGGGTAGTATTATATTTTAAATATACTTACTATCTGAAGTTCCACACAATTCACCCTCCCAGCCACATTTCGGATAGCCAGAAGGTGGTATATATGACCCCCCGGGCCATTGTATAGAAATATTGGGCAAGAATACCAGTTCATCAGCCCTGAAATTTAGATTTCATAGTGAGTACACAAGTATATTGATACCGAGTAATTGTTTGATAAAGACAGGGGTACCTCATCGAAACGTCGTTATTTAATAAAGTAATTGTTAACCATAAAATTGTGTCAACTTATTTAATAAAGTAATTGTTATCCATAAAATTGTGTTAAGTAATTAAATTTAGTAATTGTTATCTATATGTCCGTCCAGATATTATATTTTCCAAATACTAAATGCAAATCTAGGAAATGCAAAGTGGAACGACGTTGCTAAAAGAACATGGATGGCCCATGATTATATTGCAACGTTTCAATAGACTGATCTCATGTCAAAATAAAATGTTCACCAAACCTCCAATTACTCGTTGCAATAATTTTGTAGCTCAGGTTTTGAATATTATGCAACAGAAATGCTGTATTTCTGCTTCCATCGGGTAAAATGTCTATTTTCCCTGAAATACCTATAGAAAATATACTTTATTAGCTTTGAGCATCCTGCAAATCTTTCCGGTATAAAGAGTCATGGTATGGCTGGAAGTTGAACCAAAGCAAATTTTATGAAAATATTGTCTATGGATTCAAAATTCGAAAAATCAGGAAAATATTTGACAGACGGAAGCACCCATACCATGAAGCTGACAAACATATAAATATCGCATTGTAATTGTTGTCTGTAGTAATTATCTCCCTTTCCTTGACTGTCAGTCTTAGCTAAATTGATCATTTGATCATTAGGGAGACAAAAATCTCTATTTTAAGCAATCCAGACAAAATTTCAGAATAAATGCAGTGTTGTCATGACACGGAACTTACCTTGTATCTGTCGACCGTAAAGATATTTAGCCACCTCCAAGCCGTCATGAGGAGCTCCATGATCGAATATAGTAGCATTGACTGCTACAGCATACACTAATATAGCATCAGCCAAGAGGGCAGCGTGCAGGGAGTGCTAAAACGAAAGTAAAATCTGTCACAAAATATGTTTTACACTCAATTCCACTTCTTCTATTTCATGAGTTTGGTAAATATGAAACAAACAGTTCGATTCCGATCATTAGGTCAGACGCGTGGAAGTGAATATCATGAATGCAATAGCTAACTTTCTAATGTTTCCGTACAGGGCGCCGTAACGGACCAGGAATCTTTTCGTTTTACTAACAATTGCTGTCTATTTATCATTCTACGCAAGGTTAAAAGTTACTTTCTGATGACAGAAAACGCCAGTTGTTCACAGTCTACTAGACTAGACTGGCCATGGAAATTTAGCATGAATTATGGGAACTTTGACCTAATCAGATATTGTAGGGGAACACCATTGACCACACAAGCTGGTATCCGTGTTCTGCTCAATACGTACCACGTACGACGACTTGTATCCATGTGAACCATCATCTCGAGAGTGAACATATTCCAGAAATTCTAAATACGGTGCTTCATTTGGTTTCACGTCAACTGTGATATCCAACAACCCTGAATTAAACAACAGAAAACAATCATATGGGAAGCTATAAGTTTAATTACTGATTGCGACGTTTCGACAAGGTTACTGTCGTCTTTATCACGCAATGATACAAAATAACAGAGCCACGAGATTTTACAGTAGAAGTCCACTTATAATCAGATGGATACATTTAATAGAGTAAGAAGTTAAGTTTAGTGATGTAGCCCTGAATAAGCTGGCCTACATGATCCCAGGGCGAGATATATGGATGTCTGAAAGGTGGATGTCTGAAAAGTGGTCTAAGACATCACATCCATTTTAAACGACCATATTTGTCGGACGTGATAATATGGATGTCTAAAAGGTGGTCTAAGACATCACATCCGTTTTAAACGACCATATTTGTCGGACAAGAATTGACGAAAAAAAAAAGAAACAAAACAAAGTTACCATCAAAAGTGTGGGGATCGAGCTCAGATGAGAAAACGTTCATT
This sequence comes from Nipponacmea schrenckii, assembly GCA_030562195.1. Taxonomy (NCBI): domain Eukaryota; kingdom Metazoa; phylum Mollusca; class Gastropoda; family Lottiidae; genus Nipponacmea; species Nipponacmea schrenckii. The sequence goes on from CM060199.1 coordinate 2,167,918, forward strand.
TTCTGCGCCATATCTAAGTAATTTAAAGTTATAAAAGCGTATTCCCCGTTGTTTAAGTTTAATACGTTCACTGCTTTCATAAACTGTATAATATCATCACCATACGCACACAGGATGAATACTGAGGAAGAGAAAATACATATTAGATATAACAATAATAGTGAACAATATCCATAAATGGAACTTTTGACTTTCAGGAATCACGGCCGTCCCTTGCGAGATGGACACGTTTAGGTAGTCAACGTTACCTGTCAGGTATCATCTTAGATTCCTTGTATGAATCGTCAATCGCTTCTCAATTAGTATCCGGGAACCGCGTGGGCTTAGTGAGTAAGATGCTTGCTCGCTAACCCGAGGGTCCAGGGTTCAATCCCGACAAGGGTCGTCATGAACTTTCGGAGGCCCTGTTTGATGCAAGCTGTGCACGTTAAAGATCCCTCGACAGTTGGAAATCGCGAATGTCGCTGTCCTGGCAAAATTTCCCCCACTGCACCCTACATGGCGTTGCCCGTCTTCATTAACCTATTCATTAGGTGCAGAAGAGTAGGACGTAAAATTTCTATTAATTTCGTTTCCAGATATTCGATTGATATTAAATAGTGTATTTAAATATGAGTAAATCTAGATAGCTATTCACAACATACCTCTGGTAATGGCGGCTTCCATGGAAACCCTTTCAGTTAAATTAGAAAAAGGTACATCCCGTATAACCATTTTATGAACTGTCAGGGTCAAGTCTTCAAAAAATTCCTACAAAGAACAATTTTAAAATGAAAAGGCATGTGTTCTATTGTTCTCTGGATACAGCTTACAGTAAAGTTGGACAAAGTGTTGAAGATGGAATATCTAGATATAATATATACGGTGGAACCATCGAAATATAGTGTGCGTTGAGACTGTATGTATAATAGGGACACTGTTGACTCCAATATTCCCCATTTCAATTGTTTAATTCTATAAGAATAATTACCTAGATACGCCAATAGACTATTGCAAATGACAGTCCTGGATTTTCTGTTCACAAGTATACTCTTCAAGGATAAGGTTTTGAAATTTCAAATTTTATGTTATTGACGAATGAATGACTCAATGTATTTAATTGGGGATTAAAATCGGTAACGTCATGCGATTACAAGCACCACAATAGAATAAGCTACAGCCTTCATTTAAAACAAGTACTTACTACGAAGGCTGAAACAGATTCTTGCCACACCTCTTGTCGACCACTAACAAAAGTCACCCTACCCCACTGGTAATGCTTCACTATTAATTTGAGAAACGAAGCCATGTCTTTAAACGTCCCAGTTGTCCGTAGAAAGGTAGGATAAAGTACTCTATCATTGATGATATCACTCTCACAGCCGTAAGTTATAAGTGGTATCTTGTATCTACCGGCCAGTAAACCCACAGCTGTACATACATCATCACAATAAGGACCTGGAAATAGAAAAAATAGAGTTGTTACTCCAATAATACGATACAAAATGAACATAGCAAGAAGTTTTATGTCCTAGGTTTTCTATAAACTTATATAGTAATTTTATTACTTGGATCAGAATACTCAGAATTCCAATACTCAAGGACATAGTCTTGTCTAACATTCTAACGATCAACAAACTCGTTTCCCCTCTCTTCTTTCATCTAACTTACCAATAATTGCATCGATTCCGCTCGAATTGGCGTGTAATTCTACAAACTGATAAAGTCCTTCTGAAGCCGAACATCCTATATCAATTACACGAGCCTCAAAATGATGCCCCAAATCGTACAGGCGTTGAAATTCGGGAGATATTTCTATCTTATCCAAAACGTAATCAATTGCAGGAATCGCCTCCCAGCCAATGACCCGAGATCCATCGAACGATGAAAACACTATGATATTATGGTCATTGTGATAATGCGGATCAAACGATGACCTCACGTGACAAATTATTGAGGTCATCAAAACAAACAGCATAAGTCTCTTCATTCTGTCACGAAACGTTTTAACAATTCTAGGTGGCGATTCAAGATTCTAAAACGGTCGCGATTGTTAGAAGGGTTTGGTTGACTAACGTAGACTGATCGCTATAAGTCCTGAAAGTCTTGTGATCCATTCTGCTAGAACTGCTACAAAAATAAACACGACAGAATGACCCATGAAAACATGTGATGCATGAAAACTACACGGTAACGTTAAAGTCCAACCAAGACATAACCTGTATACTGATCATATTGGGATATATGAATTTTCAACAATATCACATCATTGAAAAGTATAATATACAGACCAGTGTTAAGTATATCATGTCCATCCACATATAATCCCTTATTCACGTTTCTTATAATACGAATATAAATAACCAGTGTTTTTCAGATGTCAACCTTTCACCAAATTTTGATGCCATTGTCATGCACAAGAAGAAAAGAGATCTATTCGACAATTTCTACACAGATTGAACTATCCTTCAAACTTGTCCCCGTGTTGGTTTATAACACACGTGTTTTGTTTCATCAGCTCAAATAATACGCACTAAAGATGTATATTTCAAGAGCCAGTGACCCGATAATTAGGCTATCCTATCCATCCCATTAACACTAAAAGTTGACATTGGCAAGGTTACGTGACCACTGCCATAAAAACATGGTATTACACCTGTAGTTAATTTCAAAGCGATTTTAAAAAGCCCGAAACTTAGGCCTAAATTACGATTCAATCAGACAAACTTGCTCAGACGGCAAAATATAATAAACACGCTGTCAAAGCATGTTAAAACTTTAACATTGGCCAGAATGAACAGCAATTTCAGATCACAGAAACAAGGTAAAGCCTACAAGGCAGGTACTATCAAACACCGTGTCGGTAAATTGTGGCATCGCCCTATATGGCAAATACTACCAACACACGTCCAGAAAGGTATGTCATAAGTCTTCAAAAGCAAAGCACTCTCAAAACAGCTGGACGATGATATATATGATAAGCGGGTTCAGAAACACAGATTCAGTAAACAAACTCAACACTATCAAAAGATATGACCAGAGGAATCTAAACAATCATCTTCATAAATATAACCTCAAGGTGATATTCCATCTATGACCAGTACTACTAGATATTTTACACGATTCTCTAATGGGATCGGTCATCCATTTGTTAATTACAACTTATCAACGGCTTAATTGATATATTTAAGGCTACTGCATTAAGTTCCATTAAATGTCAATTAATAACTTTAGTATAAATACATTTATGGTGGAAATTAAAAAAATTCTTTTTTAAAACCACGCCGACTGCCCACACAAAAGAAACATGCTGTTACCACTAATTGTTCCATTAGCAACAATTTGTTCTGTAAACAAATATGTTCTATCAACAACAATATGTTCTATCGACAAAATATGTTCTATCAACAACAATATGTTCTATCACAACAATATGTTTTATCAACAACAATATGTTCTATCAACAACAATATGTTCTATCGACAACAATATGTTCTATCAACAACAATATGTTCTATCGACAATAATATGTTCTATCAACAACAATATGTTCTATCAACAACAATATGTTCTATCGACAACAATATGTTCTATCAACAACAATATGTTCTATCGACAACAATATGTTTTATCAACAACAATATGTTCTATCAACAACAATATGTTCTATCGACAATAATATGTTCTATCGACAACAATATGTTTTATCGACAACAATATGTTCTATCAACAACAATATGTTCTATCAACAACAATATGTTCTATCGACAACAATAATTCTATCGTTGTTCTATCGACAACAATATGTTCTATCGACAACAATATGTTCTATCAACAACAATATGTTCTATCAACAACAATATGTTCTATCAACAACAATATGTTCTATCGACAATAATATGTTCTATCAACAACAATATGTTCTATCAGCAACAATATGTTCTATCGACAACAATATGTTCTATCAACAATAATATGTTCTATCGACAACAATATGTTCTATCAACAACAATATGTTCTATCGACAACAATATGTTCTATCAACAACAATATGTTCTATCAACAACAATATGTTCTATCGACATAATATGTTCTATCAACAACAATATGTTCTATCAACAACAATATGTTCTATCAACAACAATATGTTCTATCGACAACAATATGTTCTATCAACAACAATATGTTCTATCGACAATAATATGTTCTATCAACAACAATATGTTCTATCAACAACAATATGTTCTATCGACAACAATATGTTCTATCGACAATAATATGTTCTATCGACAACAATATGTTCTATCGACAACAACATGTTCTATCGACAATAATATGTTCTATCGACAATAATATGTTCTATCGACAACAACATGTTCTATCGACAACAATATGTTTTATCGACAATAATATGTTCTATCGACAATAATATGTTCTATCGACAACAATATGTTCTATCGACAATAATATGTTTTATCGACAACAATATGTTCTATCGACAATAATATGTTCTATCGACAACAACATGTTCTATCGACAATAATATGTTCTATCAACAACAATATGTTCTATCGACAACAATATGTTCTATCGACAACAATATGTTCTATCGACAACAATATGTTCTATCGACAAAATATGTTCTATCGACAATAATATGTTCTATCGACAATAATATGTTCTATCGACAACAACATGTTCTATCGACAATAATATGTTCTATCGACAACAATATGTTTTATCGACAACAATATGTTCTATCAACAACAATATGTTCTATCGACATTAATATGTTCTATCGACAACAATATGTTTATCGACAACAATATGTTCTATCAACAACAATATGTTCTATCAACAACAATATGTTCTATCAACAACAATATGTTCTATCGACAACAATATGTTCTATCGACAATAATATGTTCTATCGACAACAATATGTTCTATCGACAACAATATGTTCTATCGACAACAATATGTTCTATCGACAACAATATGTTCTATCGACAACAATATGTTCTATCGACAACAATATGTTCTATCGACAACAATATGTTCTATCGACAACAATATGTTCTATCACAAATATGTTTATGACAATAATATGTTCTATCAACAACAATATGTTCTATCAAACAATATGTTTATCACACAATATGTTTATCAACAACAATATTTTTATCAACAACAATGTTCTATCAACAAAATGTTTATAAAATTTTTATAACATATTTCATAATATGTTCTATTAAATATGTTATAAAAATGTTCTTAAAAATATGTTCTATTATTTTATTAAAAAAAAAAAAAAAAAAAAAAAAAAAAAAAAAAAAAAAAAAAAAAAAAAAAAAAAAAAAAAACAATATATTTTATCAACAACAATATGTTCTATCAACAACAATATTTCTATCGACAAAATATGTTCTATCAACAACAATATGTTCTATCGACATTAATATGTTCTATCAACAACAATATGTTTTATCGACAACAATATGTTCTATCAACAACAATATGTTCTATCAACAAACATTTCTATCAACAATAATATGTTCTATCACAACAATATTTCTATCGACAACAATATTTCTATCAACAACAATATGTTTTATCAACAACAATATGTTCTATCGACAAAATATGTTCTATCACAACAATATGTTCTATCAACAACAATATTTCTATCAACAACAATATGTTCTATCAACAACAATATGTTCTATCACAACAATATGTTCTATCGACAACAATATGTTTTATCACAACAATATGTTCTATCACAACAAATGTTCTATCGACAACAATATGTTCTATCACAACAAATGTTCTATCGACAACAATATGTTCTATCGACAACAATATGTTCTATCACAAAAATGTTCTATCACAACAATATGTTCTATCACAACAAATGTTCTATCGACAACAATATGTTCTATCGACAACAACATGTTCTATCGACAACAATATGTTCTATCGACAAAATATGTTCTATCACAACAAATGTTCTATCACAACAATATGTTTATCAACAACAAATGTTCTATCGACAACAATATGTTCTATCGACAACAATATGTTCTATCAACAAAATATGTTCTATCAACAAAATATGTTCTATCAACAACAATATTTTATCGACAAAATATGTTCTATCGACAACAATATGTTTTATCGACAACAATATGTTTTATCACAACAATATGTTCTATCACAACAATATGTTCTATCACAACAATTGTTCTATCAACAACAATATTTTATCGACAAAATATGTTCTATCACAACAATATGTTCTATCACAACAATATGTTCTATCACAACAATTGTTCTATCAACAACAATATTTCTATCACAACAATATGTTTTATCACAAAATATGTTCTATCACAACAATATTTCTATCACAAAATATGTTCTATCGAAACAATATGTTTTATCACAACAATATGTTTTATCAAAACAATATGTTCTATCAACAACAATATGTTCTATCACAACAATATTTCTATCGAAACAATATGTTCTATCGCAACAATATGTTCTATCACAACAATATGTTCTATACAAAATATGTTCTATCACAACAATATGTTCTATCAACAACAATATTTCTATCGACATAATATGTTCTATCACAACAATATGTTCTATCACAACAATATGTTCTATCGACAACATATGTTCTATCACAAAATATGTTCTATCGACAAAATATTTCTATCAACAACAATATGTTCTATCGACATAATATTTCTATCACAACAATATTTCTATCACAACAATATGTTCTATCACATAATATGTTCTATCACAACAATATTTCTATCACAACAATATGTTCTATCACAAAATATGTTCTATCGACAACATATTTCTATCAACAACAATATGTTCTATCGAATAATATGTTCTATCAACAAAATATTTCTATCAACAACAATATGTTCTATCGACATAATATGTTCTATCGACAATAATATGTTCTATCGACAAAATATGTTTTATCACAACAAATGTTCTATCGACAATAATATTTCTATCGCAACAAATGTTCTATCACAACAAATGTTCTATCACAACAATATGTTTATCGAAAAATATATTCTATCACAAAATATGTTCTATCGACAAAATATTTCTATCGCAAAATATGTTTATCGAAACAAATTTCTATCGCAAAATATGTTTTATCGACAACAAATTTCTATCGCAAAATATGTTTATCGACAAAATATGTTCTATCACAAAATATGTTTATCACAACAAATGTTCTATCGACAACAAATGTTTATCGACAAAATATGTTCTATCGACAAAATATGTTTATCGACAATAATATGTTATCGACAACAAATGTTCTATCGACAAAATATGTTCTATCGACAACAAATGTTCTATCACAAATATGTTCTATCACAACAATATGTTCTATCGACATAATATGTTCTATCACAACAATATTTTATCACAACAATATGTTCTATCAACAACAATATGTTCTATCAACAACAATATGTTCTATCAACAACAATATGTTCTATCGACAACAATATGTTCTATCGACATTAATATGTTCTATCGACAACAACATGTTCTATCGACAACAATATGTTCTATCGACAACAATATGTTCTATCGACAACAATATGTTCTATCGACAACAATATGTTCTATCGACAACAATATGTTCTATCGACAACAATATGTTCTATCGACAACAACATGTTCTATCAACAACAATATGTTTTATCGACAATAATATGTTCTATCGACAACAATATGTTCTATCGAAAACAATATGTTCTATCGACAGCAATATGTTTTATCAACAACAATATTTTTTATCAACAACGATATGTTCTATCAACAATAATTTGTTTTATTAACAATATGTTCTATTAACGATATATTCATTTAAAGATATGTTCTATTTAAGATATGTTCTATTAAAGAAGTGTTCTTAAAAGATATGTTCTATTAACAATATGTTCTATTAACGATATGTTCATTTAAAGATATGTTCTATTTAAGATATGTTCTATTAAAGAAATGTTCTTTAAAGATATGTTCTATTAAAGATATGTTCTATTAAAGATATTTTCAATTAACAATATATTCTATTAACGATATATTCATTTAAAGATATGTTCTATTTAAGATATGTTCTTTAAAGATATGTTCTATTAAAGATATGTTCTATTAAAGATATTTTCTATTAAAGAAATGTTCTTTAACGATATGTTCTATTAGAGATATGTTCTATTCAAGATATGTTCTATTAAGGATATGTTCTATTAAAAGATGTTCTTTAACGATATGTTCTATAAAAGATATTTTCTATTAAAGATATGTTCTATTAAAGATATGTTCTATTAAAGATATGTTCTTTAAAGATATGTTCTATTAAAGATATGTTCTATTAAAGATATGTTCTATTAAAGATATGTTCTATTAGAGATATGTTCTTTAAAGATATGTTCTTTAAAGATATGTTTTATTAACAATATGTTCTATTAAAGATATGTTCTATTCAAGAAATGTTCTATTCAAGATATGTTCTATTCAAGATATGTTCTTTAAAGATATGTTCTTTTAAAGATATGTTCTATTAACGATATTTTCTATTCAAGATATGTTCTATTAAAGATATGTTCTATTAACGATATGTTCTATTAAGATATGTTCTATTAAAGATATGTTCTATTAACAACATGTTCTATTCAAGATATGTTATATTAAAGAAATGTATTTTAAAGATATGTTCTATTAAAGATATGCTCTATTAAAGATATGTTCTATTCAAGATATGTTCTATTAAAGATATGTTCTATTAACAATATGTTCTATTAAAGACATGTTTTATTAACGATATGTTCTTTTAAAGATATGTTCTATTCAAGATATGTTCTATTCAAGATATTTTCTATTAAAGATATGTTCTATTAAAGATATGTTCTTTATAGATATGTTCTATCATCAAAGATATAATCTATTAAAAATATGTTCTATTTAAAAAAAATTCTATTCACAATATTTTCTATTTGTCAGTATACTCTACAGATGAAAACATATTTTACCTATTTCAAATAATATATCATGTTTAAATTTGTTTGACATTTTCAAGGCCTCATTCACTTATAAACCTATATATATATAATTGTTATGTTGCAGACTATTTTCAATCAATTTGTTTTATTGAAATCAAAGTATGAATACCTCTATCAATATTTAGTCATGTCATTAGTTGTTCATTAGTCCGATAATTTCTCTCTCTATTACTCTTATACATCTTTACAATGTCTAGTTATCACCATTTGCGTCTAGTACCTTGACATAATTATTTAATAAGTGGGCACTTTTCATGTATCACGGAATTTTGTGAATGCAGCAATTAAATTAGAAACAGCCAACCAGAGCCTTCGACAGATATCCTGTAAAAAGGTTTCGCTGCGCTTGTAATCGATGTATCGTAGGCGTACTTTCTAATTATATAGCTATATGTATAAACCTGAAGGCCTAAAAGAAAAGCCTATCTAAGTAATAGACGCAGTTGTTAATAGTTTGACAGAAAAGAACGGTTTTAATATACCACCTCACGTTCTGTTTAGAATGTTATTTAGATAATCTTCCGGTCATGACAGTTTTTAAATCAAATCATTAGTTAAGATGGCAACGAGACTTTTCTAATTTTGTTTTTTATAATAATACTTCAGTCTCTTCATTAGTAAAAGAATTAACCAGCTTATTTTTCTAAAAACAACAACTTAGTTTCACAATTAAGGTTTCTTTCTACCAGCTGGTCCTTGGCCAAACCTCTTGGTATTGATCTAATCTGTCTGCCAAACCCTAGCTAGGCTTAAAATGTGTCAAAAATTCAAAAAAAGTCAGCAAAACGGTAATATAATAATGATTACGATTATAATTTGGTGTTATTTCTGATATTTCGTCTATAATGCAGATGAAAAACATGATAAATAAAAAAAAATAGTAATAACTGTAAAATTGTACATCACTTACCGATAATGGCATCGATGCCTGGTTTATTTGTGTGCATTTCAACAAACTGATACAACCCTTCCGCTGGTTCACATCCAATATTCTTGATCTGGATAATAAAACGATGACCTAAATTCTGTAGAAAGGTAAAAGACGAATGGTTATTGACTCGTTCCATGGCATAATCTATGGCAGGGTTCGCCTCCCATCCGATAATTCGCGAGCCTTGGAACGGAAGGTACACCACCATTGAGAAAACATCTGAAATCACATAAGGAAGGTGAAACTGTATGGAAAGAGTCAAGAAAAATGACGAAAGTTTCATTTTTGGAATGAAATTGATTACAGCTAGATATCAGTTGGTGTTTACGGTTCCGTTAGTAACAGACCATTTATTCCCAATAAATGTTAATGGTTTACTTTAAGAAATTTTTCCTTCAGAAAATCACTTTCATCTCGACACCATATGTTTTTTCTCCGTGAACCGGTTGTAGAATATTGCCCTTCAGGGGCAGATTGCTAAAAAATACCACATTATCGTCGAGAAATCATAAAATAGTAAACTTTTATTTGAAAAAATACTTGATCGCAGAGAAATAGTTTTTTAGAACACAACTTGATCGTGCAGAAACCGGGAGTTGGTTGTCGGGTACTAAGTTTACGTTCCTTTCAGCCGACGCTGATATCACAAAAGTATTTGTCAGTAGATGACAAGTAAACGTTCGCTTCTACTGGATGTTGATATCACAAACTAGGTAGTTTTTGGTAGATGACAAATTAACGTTCGCTTCTACTGGATGTTGACATCACAAACTAGGTATTTGTTGGTAGATGACAAGTTAACGTTCGTTTCCAGAGGATGCTGATATCACAAACTAGGTAGTTGATGGTAAATGACAAGTTAACTGATATCACAGACTAGGTAGTTTGTTTGGCAAATGACAAGTTAACTGATATAACAAACTAGATAGACGTGTTGATAGATGACAAGATAACGTTTGCTTTCAGTGGATGTTGATATCACAAACTGTAGCTGTTGGTATCGCAACCGGTGGCTTGGAATACCTTTTAATATTGCTCTCCAGATACCATCTTTGTTTGATTACAACTTTATGGTAGAGAAATTGACCGTTTAGAATACCACTTTATCAGTCTTCTTCAGAAACCGGTTTAAAATACCACTTTTTTCAGTCTTCTTCAGAAACCGGTTTAAAATACCACTTTATCAGTCTTCTTCAGAAACCGGTTTAAAATACCACTTTATCAGTCTTCTTCAGAAACCGGTTTAAAATACCACTTTATCAGTCTTCTTCAGAAACCGGTTTAAAATACCACTTTATCAGTCTTCTTCAGAAACCGGTTTAAAATACCACTTTATCAGTCTTCTTCAAAAACCGGTTTAGAATACCACTTAATTAGTCTTCTTCAAAAAAACCGGTTTAAAATACCACAAAATCAGTCTTCTTCAGAAACCGGTTTAAAATACCACTTTATCAGTCTTCTTCAGAAACCGGTTTAAAATACCACTTTATCAGTCTTCTTCAGAAACCGGTTTAAAATACCACTTTATCAGTCTTCTTCAAAAACCGGTTTAGAATACCACTTAATTAGTCTTCTTCAAAAAAACGGTTTAAAATACCACAAAATCAGTCTTCTTCAGAAACCGGTTTAAAATACCACTTTATCAGTCTTCTTCAGAAACCGGTTTAAAATACCACTTTATCAGTCTTCTTCAGAAACAGGTTTTTTATAGAATACCGCTCTACGTAAGCAGGTGTTAATGTAACCATGTAATGCTTGCTCTTCAGAAACCAGATTTTAACACTATATTAACACGCGCTTTCAGATATGGCTCCTGAAGAATATCTGTTTACAAACCGACAGATTGATTAAATGACACATCCCCGAGGTCTGTTCATATACAATATCATACAGAACTGATTGTAAGTTGACACTGTGTGTTAGAATATCCTGAAAGGGATTTGATGATCGATCAACCAGACCATGATTTCATATAAATACCCAGATACCACAAATATCTCATCTTCCAGACTAAATAGCCTTTTATAATTTATAATTTTATCTTCAACCGCGAGGAACCAAGTGTCACACTTCCTCAGTGCCAGACAAAATAGCCTTTTATAATTCTATCGTCCCCAGTGAGGAACCAAGTGTCACACTTCCTCAATGCGCTGATAATTTTCCGCTGTCAGAATTCTGGTAAATATCAGTAATTATTGAACGACCCTGGTATAGAGAAGAAGAGACTGAAGCCGTCATAAAAATTGACTTTTATATTGAATTCTGTCGGCTGATTATGTATACATATATAATGATATAATAAAAATAAATCATATAAATTTAAACTCAATTATAGGTTATCTAAAAACCAAGACATTTTGAACAGAAACTAAAATTCTTGTCTGTGTCAATATTTTGGGATTTCGTAGATTCTGACGTGGTGTGGGATACTAGTTCGTTATATAGCCTCCCCCGGTGCGGATTATTGTAAAAAAAAACACTAAAAATGTTTCACGTATCTTCTTATGAACTTTCAAAAGGATCCAAATTAGGTAAATTGCGATTTCTCGTTTTTGCTGCCTATCTACCCGAGTCACATTTACGATTTGATGCTGTTTCTAACCTGATTTTGACGTAACGATTGCATTTGGCTTGAATGTCATCTGAAGCAGGAAACGTCAAAATATGTAAAATGAGAAAAGCTTTCAGTTTTCCTAATGCACACACACACAAAGGCTTGAAAGACTCTTAGGAAACCTTTGAATAATAGAATTCCCGCTACGTACTTCGTTTTATAGCGATATCCACTGATGTCATAAATCGAGAGCTTTTACATTTAACTTTTATAATCTTTTAGAAATATTGTTAATATGACTTGTAATTCAATTCAATATCAGATGTGTCTTTAATCATTATAGATTATTTATACTTAAATGACAAATTAAGTTTGTAATTTATTTTTATTTAAACTACAGAAATACGTGAAAAAAAGAGAATATTGAAGAAATGAGTAAATATCAAATAATTCATTTTATATTAATCTATATTTCATGAAGCCAATTAATATATATATTTCATAATACAAGGGCAATAATCGCACGAGCTTTCGGCTGTTTAAAGTGTTTTTATGTTGGAAGGATACATTTTATTTAAGTGTTTTTACAAAAAATCAATAATTTTTATTGTCAGAGGGCCACAAAAAATATGTTGCTTTACTCGATATAATAATAAACCATACCAAACTTAACGAACCCTAAATACTTATATATCATTATTTTATTTTATTTTATTTTTTTTTTTAACAAGGAGAAGTGAAAACATAGAATATTCGTGTCAAGTTTGATCGACCAATCCGAATTGTGTTATAACGGTTATATATAGGCTAACCGTAAACGTTAAACGTTTTCTGATCACACAATAATTTAGACGTATGTGAAATAACAGTTTTGCAATGTATTGGTAACAGAGGGTGAAATATTCATGAAAAGAGAAAGTCCGTCTATGGCAACTTTAAACTTTTGACTTATCTTTTTAACAAATAAACCAAAACAATCATTGTCCAGTCGAGATGCTTCGGGTCTCAATTAAGAAAATTGTTTACAAATTGCTAAACTCTGGTCGACTGGCATCAAACTGTGTAATTTCCTATTAATTGACAGTCGGGGATAGGAATTTAAGTGGAAAACATGTAGATTACACCCACCGTAATTTGACAATCCAATCTGATGTAATATTTCTTGATTCCACGTCAAATTGACCGCAAATTTGCTAAGGAAAGTGAAACGAGGGTTTCTAGTGGTTTAAGTGTGCATCAAGGACGCTTGTGGGCTAACCACTTTTGGGAGAATCATCATTTTTCTCCGCTTGTGGTTCCAGCAATTCGATAAATGAAGCTCCCCCCACAAGTAGTTTCATACCCGACCTCAGACTACAAAATTATTGCTATCTCCCCTTACAGATGGCAGCATTTCTAACTTATAATCTTTGACTGCTTCACCTTGGCTTCATCGTTGTATGAAATGTGACATAATAGGAAAGTTTTCAAGATTTCTGGAAAAAAGTTATGGAAGGCTGAATTTTGTGATTTATCATTGAAACAGATGGCAAAAGAATTGGTGGATCGAGTCCTTATATAATATAATAATGGTAATCCCCCTTACAAGATGGCAGCATTTCTAACTTATGTCTGACTGCTTCACCTTGGCTTCACCGTTGTAAGAAATTTGTGCAATCAGAAAGCTTTGTGGGGTTCTATAGCACAGCGGTTAGAGCGTTGTTTCTTTACGTCATGACGTCATTTACTTGGATACGTTGAAAATGTCGGACATGATTCTAATCTCGACCGGAGTGTGAAAGTCCGATGACCTTAAATAAGTCATCTTCGCTCATAATTCCAGTCAACCCAGCTGTAAATGGGGAACGGATAATCCGGGAAAGATCAAATCCAAGAGGTTTGGCCAAGGACCAGCTGGTAGAAAGGATCCTTAATTGTGAAACTAAGTTGTTGTTTTTTTTTAAAATATGTCATAGCGGACTTGTGAACCTAAGTTGTTATCCTTGTAAAATATTGTTGTTTCTTTCTTCCTTTTTTTCTATATATATTTATTGTTGATCAAATGTTCAATTTTAATGCAATATGTGGCGGATTACTCAATAAAGTTCGCCCATTAATTGGACCCTCTTCACTGTTAGGCCTAATATCGATTTATCTTGTGATAGGATCCAAATTCAATCCTGTATTAATTGTCATCTGATAATTTGAGGGTTTATTGAGTATCCTTCCTTCACGTTTCAGTCAACTATTACATTTTATTAAAAGAAAATTACTGAATGATTAGAAAATTAAAGACTTCAGATGGTCATTGAAGCTCTTTTTAATTCTATAGCTAGGCCTACTGTATTTTTCTCGTGAGATCTGGATTATGGAGTTTGATAAAGGTTTAAAGCTATCATGGTATTATTACGGTATGTTAAATTCATCAATTTTTAAAAATAAAATCCCAAAGTCTGAGATCGATGATATAAACAGGGCATAACAGTCTTAAATAGATGGGATGGTCTCAGAGTTTTGTGTAGGCCTATCAATGACTTGCGGACTTTAATTGTTAAACTGATCAATTTTACTTACGAATAAAGCATGATAGCTTTGAAGGTGGACTAATAACTGAATTTATGACGTGCTTTAATTAATTAAAAGCATGTAAGGCGGGGCTATTAACTGTATTTTTAAAAAATTATAATTCATTGTTAATTATCTAATTCTAACAACGTGATTTCTTTCTAAAGGTAATACAGGAAACTCTACACCTCAATTCTGTTTAATTAACATAATCAACGGCTTTTGTACAATCTTTTAAATATATAGCTGTTTGGAATTTATTAAATGAAGCGATTAAACTTTAATATTCAAAAATCATCAATATTGTATATATGTATTCAAACATCGATGTTCACTTTTGTAAATAACCTATGTTTCTCTGATATATTACGATTGTATATATCAATACTAACAACACAGAATTATCTTATTTGAAACAACCCATCTACCAAATACTTACGCTCTTTTGACCCTGTACAAGTGCCTTCTGTTAAATAGTAGCTTGTTACCTTTCAACCACCCTAATCTTTACAATTAGTGAACCCTGCTTTAACCCCGTGTCAGTACCTTCTGTTAAATAGTAACTTGTTACCTTTCAACCACTATAATCTCTACAATTAGTGAAATCTGTTTTAACCTACCTTCTGTTA
The DNA here is from genome assembly GCA_030562195.1 of Nipponacmea schrenckii. Classification (NCBI taxonomy): domain Eukaryota; kingdom Metazoa; phylum Mollusca; class Gastropoda; family Lottiidae; genus Nipponacmea; species Nipponacmea schrenckii. Next base: position 2,183,668 of record CM060199.1, read on the forward strand.
AATAGTAATTTGTTACTTTTCAACCACTATAAACTCTACAATTAATGAAATCTGTTTTAATCCCGTGTCAGTACCTTCTGTTAAATAGTAACTTGTTACCTTTCAACAACTATAATCTCTACAATTAGTGAAATCTGTTTTAATCCCGTGTTAGTACCTTCTGTTAAATAGTAATTTGTTACTTTTCAACCACTATAATCTCTACACTGTACCAGTGTCTTCTGTTAAATAGTAACTTGTTACCTTTCAACCACTATAATCTCTACAATTAATGAACTCTGCTTTAACCCTGTGTCAGTACCTTCTGTTAAATAGTAATTTGTTACTTTTCAACCACTATAAACTCTACAATTAATGAAATCTGTTTTAATCCCGTGTTAGTACCTTCTGTTAAATAGTAACTTGTTACGTTTCAACCACTATAATCTCTACAATTAGTGAATTCTGTTTTAAAGGGATAATAGGCGTTAGAATACACTCGTCCTACGGCTTATATTTGTGTTTCATATTGACTATTAGTTAAATAAGTATGCATCCCACACTTTACCAAATTTTAAAAAGCCACAATAAAAATATATTCGGAATTTTAAAAAAAAGTGAGCCAGTGACGATTCCATTCAGTTTGAGAATAAAAGCGTCTGGTAAATCGACGCTAAAACATCATTGTGGAATTCAACAGTAGGGGTCAAGGACGCGTGAAAACTCACATGTTAGAGTTACTTCCCTTTATATTTACACGATTTAAAACTCGCTTGATGGATGGCTCAAGCGTTTTATGATTAACTACTTTATTTTGGGGATTTATCGGATTTTAGAGGGATTTTGATGTATAGGTAAGTCCACTGATGGGTATATGCTGTTATTGTCCAAATTTGAGTGAACTTAAAATTTTATGTTCGTTCTAACGCCTATTATCCCTTTAATCCTGTGTCAGTACCTTCTGTTAAATAGTAACTTGTTACCTTTCAATCAATCCACCCAATATTCGAAACTGGTGACTCGTAAAAAGCGAAATAAGTTCTATTGCATTTTAATTCAATTCGTTCAATCGTTATTGATATATCAAGATATACATTATAAAATGTATTCATGTACAGATAATGAGCAGTATCGCCCTGAGCCCTAGAACTTCATAGTTACAGTTTCAGACGGTGGTTCCAGTTCGAGAAAACTAATTTATAATGATCCATTTTAATATAATGAAATACGCGAAACATCCGGACCACCGTAGGCTATGATTGATAAAAGTCAAACGCTCCAGTCCGACTTAATTAAAAGATTACAGAAAAACAGCAAACGATAGAAAAATGTAGACCAATTGGAAATAATACAAAAACCTCAGACGTACATGTACTTTTATAACCTATTTGAATTACGATCACTAATAGCGATAGAGTTATCTTCATAATGACTGTTGCAAATGGTGGTGTATTTTCTTGTACGCATTTTTTTTATAAAATGCAGTGATTTAATTGGATTATACGCTAGGGAATACAGCCAATCAGAGCCCTCGGTTAGTCTTTAAGCACGAATCAATAATGGACACTTCTTTGCTGTATTCGCTAGCCTACAATCTAACCAAATCGCTGCAGTTAGTGTTACATGAAAGGTCGCAATTTGTAATAACTTGATATTGTGAAGATGTATAAGATGAAGTTTGTAATAGCTTGACATTGTGGAGATGTATTAGATGAAGTTTGTAATAGCTTGACATTATAAAGATGTATAAGATGAAGTTTGTAATAACTTGACATTGTGAAGGTGTATAAGATGAAGTTTGTAATAACTTGACATTGTGAAGATATAGAAGATAAAGTTTGTAATAGCTTGACATTGTAAAGATATAGAAGATGAAGTTTGTAATAGCTTGACATTGTGAATATGTATAAGATGAAGTTAGTAATAACTTGACACTGTGAAGATGTATTAAGTGAAGTTTGTAATAGCTTGACATTGTAAAGATATATAAGATGAAGTTTGTAATAGCTTGACATTGTGAAGATGTATAAGATGAAGTTTGTAATAACTTGACATTGTGAAGATGTATAAGATGAAGTTTGTAATAGCTTGACATTGTGAAGATGTATAAGATGAAGTTTGTGATAGCTTGACATTGTGAAGATGTATAAGATGAAGTTTGTAATAACTTGACATTGTGAAGATGTATAAGAAAGTTTGTAATAGCTTGACATTGTGAAGATGTATAAGAAAGTTTGTAATAACTTGACATTGTGAAGATGTATAAGAAAGTTTGTAATAGCTTGACATTGTGAAGATGTATAAGATGAAGTTTGTAATAGCTTGACATTGTGAAGATGTATAAGATGAAGTTTGTAATAGCTTGACATTGTAAAGATGTATAAGATGAAGTTTGTAATAGCTTGACATTGTGAAGATGCATAAGATGAAGTTTGTAATAACTTGACATTGTGAAGATGTATAAGAAAGTTTGTAATAGCTTGACATTGTGAAGATGTATAAGAAAGTTTGTAATAACTTGACATTGTGAAGATGTATAAGAAAGTTTGTAATAGCTTGACATTGTGAAGATGTATAAGATGAAGTTTGTAATAGCTTGACATTGTGAAGATGTATAAGATGAAGTTAGTAATAACTTGACACTGTGAAGATGTATTAAGTGAATTTTGTAATAGCTTGACATTGTGAAGATGTATAAGATGAAGTTTGTAATAGCTTGACATTGTAAAGATGTATAAGATGAAGTTTGTAATAACTTGACATTGTGAAGATGTATAAGATGAAGTTTGTAATAACTTGACATTGTGAAGATGTATAAGATGAAGTTTATAATAACTTGATTTTGTGAAGATTGAATCAGCCATGTTCGGTGGTTCACATATGATATAATTCTGTTTTTATTGTGAAACTTAAAAACTTTAATTTAGAATTACCGCTAGGTGAAAACTGGGTGATAATTCCATGTTGTATTACCTACTCTTTAATTTAGAATTTAAAAGAAATATCAACTAATTTTCACCAATAACTTGATTTTGTCAAGATATATATTAAGTTAGAAGTTACTAATAGCTTGACATTGTGAACATGTATAACTTGACATAGTGAAGTTGAATCAGTGTGAAGTTGGTAAAAGCTTTAGGTGTTTAGATCAATCCTTCACTTTCTGGCCCTTTTTGATTTGTTTTTTACATAGTGTTCTAGGCTTGGTCTGACCTGGATGTCACACCCCAACTCTATTAATCATGTACGAAGTGGAAGGAAAACAGGAAAGAAAATATGGAGTAATCGGAAATGATACGAAAGAAGCCAAAGGTCCAAGCAGTCTAATGAACTACTTTAATCAGCGCCGTCAAAATAGAGCTATTAACAAATCCATTAACAATTCGAAAATTACAGTCGGAAATACTAAATGGGGATAAATTAACACTGGTTAATTATTCATTACAAATACCACATGGACGGGAATTTTACATCCTATGGTCAACATCATAACGGTTTAATACACACTGACTACACCCTGCAGTGAGTAATAGAGCAAATTTTGTTTGATCTTGATAAACTTCTTGTGAATTTTTGTTAAATAGAACACATGGAAAGGAGTTTTACGTCCCATTGATGCTCTATATAATTTACACAATTTAATCTATAAAGACTGACAATGCCTTATAGTGGACAATAGGGTAATTTTGTTTTTCTAGATAAGCTCCCTGGCATAAAATTATGTGTACACTTCAGTTCTTAAAATATTAAAATTTCTGTTTCCAAGAGATTGTAAGGAGGTTTTCTAAAAACATACAGTAATTGAGGGCTTCTCATAGGTCCGTGCTCTAGCCGTAAGTTGACAATGGCAAAATATCAGACTATTGAAGTAGGCCAAATTAAGGACTTATATCTTACTTCATTTTTTATAGGTTTGTCAGATTTTGACAAATTTGAAAATTTGTTAGGATATGAAGACTTTGGGTGTTGGTTCCGATGTATGGTGATTCTATACTGTCGGGAACCACAGGCATCTGACTGCAAATTACATCACCTCTTTACAACCACTTAAATCCTGCGCAAAATCAGCCATGTTCGGTGGTTCACATATGATATAATTCTGTTTTTATTGTGAAACTTAAAAACTTTAATTTAGAATTACCGCTAGGTGAAAACTGGGTGATAATTCCATGTTGTATTACCTACTCTTTAATTTAGAATTTAAAAGAACTATCAACTAATTTTCACCAAGGTGACCATTTCAGTTTTTAATTCAAAAGTTCCGAGTGTCAGATTACACGAAAACTATGCTTCACGTAGCCCATTTACAAATCTTTATTTTATCATGCAATTTTAAGATACGTCAGGCGATTTTGAAATAAAATATGTCCCATTGCTTCTCCTATATCGTGAATATTAACAATATCGATCTTAATAGATTCATGATAATATATCTATCAAAAGATTGAAAATATGGTAATTAAGTCTGTAATATGATTTAAATACTTGGCATGACATTAAATCAATACTAATGACGTAATTATAATTAATCATTAAAAGTTGGGTTCTCTTAATTTTATCTACATATATATATTTGAAATGGCATAAATGAAGTTTTACGTCCTACTCGTCTTCACCTAATGAAGAGGGCATGCATTGTGAAATGAGGTAATTTTGCCAACACAGCGACATTAGCCAACTCTCTTTGCGCTGTCCATCTATTGAAGGAACTTTAATGTGTACAGTCTGTAGCACATGGGGCCTCGGTTTATTGTCCCATCCTAACAACTAGACGTTTTTTCCAAGTTCAGACCCTCCAATCCGCACCGGGCTGAAAAATCAAACAAATCATCTTGAACTCTGCCGGGATAACTTGGCCCAATCACGAGGAAAATTTCCTCGGTTTCTTATGTATTTTTTTTTTTTTTTTTTTTGGTTTTTGATTACCAGGGCTTTCCCGCTTAGACCATAAAATATGACGTAATCGCTCTTTATTAGCCACACATGGGAAGGGAACATAATCATAGAATATAATAAAGCTCATGAGTACAAGGTTTTAAGTGATTTAAATAGAAGATGTCAAATGTAAAAAATCATTTTAGAAATTTAATTAATCGCAAGTATATTTTGATATATTGAAATATTATCTCATATCTATGTATATAATAGTTATTGCTTGATAAAGACCAGAGAACACTGGTTTGAAACGTCTCTGCAAATAAATTAGCAAAAGTAAATCTATAAGAAATTTAGTTTAAATTTTATCCGAAAAACCTTTATTAAACTGCCACTTAAGGATTATTTATATAGTCTTATGTTAATCAGACCTGAACGTTATACAGTGGATTATCGATAATCTCCTAACATATACCCTATATCATTAATCTCTTAACGTTTATTCTATATCCGTATAGTTTTAATCCAGTGTGTATAACAAGTGAAGTATTAGCTAGCATGTAGTTTAAACAAGCCACTTAAAACATTATTAGGCTAGATAATTCACAAGGTAAGGACGTTTTTATGGCATTTATATCTTCAAAAACAGATCATATGAGCCTTAAACATCGTTAGACTAGGAAATTCAAACGGTAAGAACGTTTGTTATTGTCTAGAAGGGATGATTTGATATTGTTTAATTATGTACATTATCGCCATTGTCTCTTTCATATCCACAACTTGCCTCTTTTATATAAGGCGATGTCTAATTTAGGTCAACCCTTACAGAAGATCGAAGTGTTCCATTGTCCTCCCATTGGAATAATTTAGTCGTTATGTACCAACAAAAAAGAAACTGATAGTTTCCCTGAGTGGCATTTACTAATTAGTTGATATATTAATTAGGCACAATTTTATGGATAACAATTACTTGATAGACCTGAAAACGTCGTTTCAAAAAAAGTTTTGTTTTTTTATTAAAGTAATTATCATCCATAAAATTATGTCCATTTAAGGAACTGATAGTGTCTGTTTGTTTATTTTTTTTTTTTTTTTTTTTGATTTTTGCACAGTCAGCATTTCCTGGCAGAGTTCAAGATGCCAGAGAAAACCTCAGGATTTAGTCGACTCCCGACCATCTCCACCAGAAGAACGGCCAGTGCTTCTAGATATTCAACATCGTCTCGGAATGGATCTAGAGCGTCCTGTCATTCCTTCTCACCGAAAGGTATCACCCCCATCAGAGCTTCCAGAAGCGCCCTATCCACAACCTCCAGGAGCACCCTCCTGTCTTCCAACTGCGACACGTTTTCCAATCAAAGTGTAAGTGATTTATCTTGTGAAGATCCCACCGAATATCAGCAACGTCGAAATCGAATGAAAGATGGAAAATTTGGGAAGCTGTTTCAGAATTATTTTCCCGAAAAAGTTGACGCTCCTCCGGAGATTTCCGAACCCTCGGATGACGAACCTTATGAAACTGATTTGGAGGAAGATCTAGGTAACAATTGGTAATATTTCTCTCCTAATCTATTTAGTGTCTATCTTGGATCATTAGATGTAGCCATCAAAAGTCCATATGTTTATATCTCGAACTCTGGTAGCATCGATTTGTTGTATTCTATTTTCAGTCAGAGATCTGTGATTTTTTAAATCCCACTTAAAATAAGCGTTTTCTAACGAAGACCCTTCAATATTGTATCAGGCTTCATAATATGGTTCGTCGCCCATTATTGTGACTTATGATCGGATCTAAGTGACACTCTGAAACTCTGAGCGGAAGTCCAAGATCTTTATAAACATGATCATTACACTCCTATATATATCAAAAGTTACCACAGACATCTCATAGAAAATTGAAACGATAAATAAATTTTATGCATAGGGAAATAAGATTTCTGGGCACTACACCAGGGTATAATGTACGCCAGAGTTCGCAGTCTACCCTTGGATGCATCATTATATTATTTTGATTCCTGTCCACCAGACATTAGTGTGGTCGAAAATAACAAGTTACTATTCAATAAAAGGCACTGGCACAGGATTAAAGCAGTGTTAACTAATTATAGAGATTCGAGTGGTTGAAAGGTAACAAGTTATCATAAAAAAGTGACTTAAAAAGTAAATTGGAAGGTAATTGCACATTTTAAACCTTAGACCTAAAAGGTAAGTCTTATAAACCAAATGATGTTCTTTTCTATCAGGTACAAATCTGATCAAGAAAGAAAAAGGTCTCCATCGTCACGAACATGAATACAAATATGGACAGTTTTGTGAACAGTTGAAAGTGGTACCGAATAATTATTTTTTACGCCATGGTAAAACTGAAGAGTTGAATATGAAATTTAGATATTTAAATTATGGCGATGCTACAGCCATGACCAAACTGATCAAGGTAAGAAACTTTCAAAGTAGATGCAAGATTAAGGGGATTGTAAACTGAAATGAATGAATTTTTACGTCCGACTATTCTGCACCTTATGGGCTAACGAAGACGACAAAGTGATTGTAAAAAGGTTTTCTAATTTTTTTATGTGTATCAGGGATACGGATAGCATCAATTTGCATCATTCCAATTTTAAATCAGCCGTCTGTGGTTCCTGCAATTGCACTAAATCTATGTGTTTGATGACGTTACTAATCGCGAAACGAAAAATCAGAATGGTACAAATTGATGCTATCAGGATTCTCGATATACGTAATTCGTTTTAGAAAACCTCTTTACAATCTCTTTAATTTCCAAGTGTTGATTAGCTCGGTAAAGATAGTTTAGTTTAGGTTAGTTAGCAGAATAATGTAAGAATAAAATCAACAATTCGATCACTTATAAGAGGATTGGGTCAACAGATAGATCATTTTGTTTTGAAGGAATACAGAGGCTTAGAGTAGCTAGTTCAACTCATTTTCTAGACCTTTTCACTTATTGTGTAAGCTTCGACATTATTATTGTTCATTAATTTTTCGCTTACAGTATATCTGTTGATAATTATTACAATGTTACAACATCATCTTCACTAGCGTCAAGGTTAAATTACGAAGTTCGTTATAGATTAACAACCCCATCGCTACAATTAGTGATATATGAAAGGTGGTTATTGATAGATATGAGACACAATTTGTGATAACTTGACATTGTGAAGATATATAAGATGAAGTTTGTAATAGCTTGACATTGTAAAGATGTATAAGACGGAGCTTGTAATAGCTTGACATTGTGAAGATATATAAGAATGAAGTTTGTAATAGCTTGACATCGTAAAGATGTATAAGACGAAGTTTGTTATAGCTTGACATTGTGAAGATGTATAAGATGAAGTTTGTAATAGCTTGATATTGTGAAGGTGTATAAGATGAAGTTTGTAATAGTTTGATATTGTGAAGATGTATAAGTATGAAGTTTGTAGTAGTTTGACATTGTGAAGATATATAAGACTGAGCTTGTAATAGCTTGGCATTATGAAGATGAATAAGATGAAGTTTGTAATAGCTTGACATTGTAAAGATGTATAAGATGAAGTTTGTAATAGTTTGACATTGTGAAGATGTATAAGATGAAGTTTGTAATAGCTTGACATTGTGAAGATGTATAAGATGCAGTTTGTTATAGCTTGATATTGTGAAGATGTATAAGTATGAAGTTGGTAGTAGTTTGACATTGTGAAGATGTATAAGATGAAGTTTGTAATAGTTTGACATTGTGAAGATGTATAAGATGAAGTTTGAAATAGCTTAACATTATGAAGATGAATAAGATGAAGTTTGTAATAGCTTGACATTGTAAAGATGTATAAGATGAAGTTAGTAATAGCTTGACATTATGAAGATGAATAAGATGAAGTTAGTAATAGCTTGACATTGTGAAGATGTATAAGATGAAGTTAGTAATAGCTTGACATTGTAAAGATGTATAAGATGAAGTAAGTAATAGTTTGACATTATGAAGATGAATAAGATGAAGTTTGTAATAGCTTGACATTGTGAAGATGTATAAGATGAAGTTAGTAATAGTTTGACATTATGAAGATGAATAAGATGAAGTTTGTAATAGCTTGACATTGTGAAGATGTATAAGATGAAGTTAGTAATAGCTTGACATTATGAAGATGAATAAGATGAAGTTTGTAATAGCTTGACATTGTGAATATGTATAAGATGAAGTTTGTAATAGCTTGACATTGTAAAGATGTATAAGATGAAGTTTGTAATAGCTTGACATTGTAAAGATGTATAAGACGGAGTATGTAATAGCTTGACATTGTGGAGATGTATAAGATGAAGTTTGTAATAGCTTGACATTGTGAAGATGTATAAGATGAAGTTTGTAATAGCTTGACATTGTGAAGATGTATAAGATGAAGTTAGTAATAGCTTGACATTGTAAAGATGTATAAGATGAAGTAAGTAATAGTTTGACATTATGAAGATGAATAAGATGAAGTTTGTAATAGCTTGACATTGTGAAGATGTATAAGATGAAGTTAGTAATAGTTTGACATTATGAAGATGAATAAAATGAAGTTTGTAATAGCTTGACATTGTGAAGATGTATAAGATGAAGTTAGTAATAGCTTGACATTATGAAGATGAATAAGATGAAGTTTGTAATAGCTTGACATTGTGAATATGTATAAGATGAAGTTTGTAATAGCTTGACATTGTAAAGATGTATAAGATGAAGTTTGTAATAGCTTGACATTGTAAAGATGTATAAGACGGAGTATGTAATAGCTTGACATTGTGGAGATGTATAAGATGAAGTTTGTAATAGCTTGACATTGTGAAGATGTATAAGATGAAGTTTGTAATAGCTTGACATTGTGAAGATGTATAAGATGAAGTTTGTAATAGCTTGACATTGTAAAGATGATGTGATACATGTTATATACTGGCCCCCACCAACCGCTAATATATTAGAACCTGTAAGCCATCTGATACACTTCTATTATTATGTTTGTCAAAACTGTATTTTAGCAGAAATCTCCATAACTGATATTAATTATTTGGTATTATACAATCCAAAGTAAAGTTGTATTATCATCTTTTGTAGACTCAAGATCTGGTATCCAAATTAAACTTATCAGAGAACGGAATTGGTCCTGCCGCCATGTTGTCTATTGGAGAACTTCTGCTACACAATAAAACCATTACAGAAATGGTAAAATGGGTTTTATTTTTTTATTAACAAGCTGTTATAATCTCTTTTTGTGCTTAACAGAAACCTTGACAGTTAGAAATCGAAAAAGGGCTTCTGACCTGGCAAAATTTCCCTCACTGCCACAACATGACATTGCCGTCCTCATAATCACTATCAGGTGCAAAAATATCAGTAGGACGCAATATTATAATTTTAGTGGCAATTAAAATATATTTGTTGTGTTCTGGAGCTATGAATAATGTTTGTATATATGTTTTATTTGCTGTTTCAACAATTGTTATGTGCAATGGTTTTGCACATTTATATATATTTATTTTTGTCATTTAAATAAATGGCCACTATCAATCAACTTGGTTGTTGGTTTTATTTGGGCGAGAGAGACGGGACAAATAGACGTTATGCGGCCCATTTCGACATTGACTCCTTTACACATAAAACAAAAATAGAAACCCCACTTACTACCTAGGTAGAAATTGTGTATATTTGTTTATAATATTTGTATTATTTCCAGAATCTAGCTAATAATAAAATTGGTGCGTACGGAGCTCGTTTAACTAAAATAATCATGCAGAATAATAATAAACTGACTAAAATAGATATTTCAGGTAATTACTGATTCTCTCCCTTTATAATGGACATTATCTCCCTTATATAATGGGCTTCAAACGGGACCCTATCATGGTATCTTTTTGAATATAATTTAATGCCATTTCGGGTTTGATCTGTTTATGGAAGCCCGTTACCTATAGGCTGTAAAAATAACACCTACCTAGACAGATGGAAATCGAAATAGCCTTTGTTCTTTTAAAGTTTACTTTATTGACCACTGCAAGATCTTGCCTTTAACTGTCCTATCAGCAATACCAGTAGGACGAAATGTCCCAATCATTCCATTTTCATTTTCATTTCTATAACTTTCACTTATATACTCTGATTTTATTTTAAGGAAATAATATAGGCGAGAAGGGTGGTTTATATTCGGCTCACATTATACAGGTAGTAAAGTAATTATAAATAATACACTTTTAAACTTTCAAACCCTATTTCCATCTTAACACTGCATTTATTTTTAAACAGATTCCATCAATAACTCTCGGTCGTTCTTTATTTTAAAACAAAGTACATTCAAGCATTTAGACATGGATGAAAATATTTTGAAGGCTTCACACCGTTTCCCAATTGGATGGGGTCCCATTCCTGAGTACTGGCAAGCTGATAGATTAACATTGTGTTATTGCTTTATTTATCAACGTACCCAGGCGTCGGAAGGCAGGGCAAACGTGTATATTAAGGCCTAATGACCCATTAACAAAAATACCTAGTTAGTGAAATTACGTTAATTAATACCTACCCAAGGAAAGTCTGAATATGAGCTTAATGTACCTGTAATGTACCTGTATCATTTCCCTTTAGAACAACATCTACTTGAAAAATTTTAACTTAGCAAATAACCGAATCGGCGATAAAGGTACCATAGCCATTGGTAAAGCTTTAGGTAAGTCATTACTGATTATATTGGAAATCAAGTTGAATACTGAAACAGTAATAATGCAGAAAGGAAGTTTGTAACCTGAGGGTCCAGGGTCCAATCCTGGCAAATGTCGAGATGAATTTCCGGTTCCGCTTGTCAGTGATGCAGGTCGGAGAAGCTGGCATCGAAAAAGCGTCTAGTCGTTCGGATAGGACAATTAACCAAGGCCACGTGTGCTTCAGGCTGTACACGTAAAAATGCACCAACAGTTAGAAATTGAAAAAGGAGTAGGCTTATGTCGTTGTCTTGGTGACAAAATGTATCTCCGTTGTCCGCCTTTTTAAGACCATCAGATGTAAAAGAGTAGGACGTAAAACTCCATTTCGTTTCATTGTTTGTCACTGAACCACGTTCTCTACTGTTTCTAATAGTGTTGTAACTAAAGCACATATTTCCATCATCCTGTAGAATAAATGGGTGGAAATGGGTTCTTATCGCGAGACATTGTGACTATCTGGTGAATAAAACGGATGTTCTGGGAAAGATCAAAGCCATGAGATCGGCTTGTATAATGAATCCTAGTGAACATTGGTTGCTAATGGTTATTTCTTTCTTTGTAGGAAACAATGTAACATTAGAACTGCTGGACATCAGCTGGAACCATATTCAACTACCAGGTGCATTGGCCGTGGCTCGCGGTATGAAGGTATTGTGGCTATCTGATACCCTCGCCGCCTCGGATAATAATTGGAGAGAACTGATCGAGCTGATAGCAGTCACCATTCCCATTTTAATGATTTTTAAGACTGTCAAATTATTTTAAAGGGATACTGCGTCTTAGCAAAATTTTATTTCTCAAGAATGGTCAATATGAGAATATATTCATCAGTGAACTTACATGGTGCATAAAGTAACATAATCTGTAAAAATCTGGAAAGCCCACAAAACTAAGTAATTTTTTGAAAAATAGTTTATGAGTTTATGAATCGTTTTTCAAAAAATTTCATTTTGATCGATAATTATTAAGTAATTTGATTTATTCTGTTATGTTATTTATGGCAGCGGGTTTATACTGCTGAATATATACTCTTATTGGCCAAGTTCAAAAATTCAATTTTTTTTTTCATTTTATGAGGCAGTATTACTTTTAGGGAATACTGTAATTAACGAATCTCCATACTTGGGTCCGGGTTGGCGAAACAACATCTTAGTTTATTTGAGATATTTATTTCATACGTTGTTTTCCAGTCAAATGATCAGCTGAAAGTGTTGCGGGTTTCAATGAATGGATTTGGTAACCATGGAGCTCAGGCCCTGATAGAACATGTTCCTCACGTTAGTTTGACTGAATTAGACCTCAGTTCCAATAGAATTGGCGGGAAATGGTGCAAATGGTTATAGCTTTGATGAACTATTAAAGAAACTGCTGACATACTTGAAATATTCTCAAGGTATTGCTATGAGTATGTGTCTCTGAACTATAATTTTTGAGAAACACGACTGTACAATGAAGCATCACAAGTTTTTTTGATTTTTAAGTACTGAAATTATTTTAAAGAATTTCTTCTAGAATAGCAATAAAAATGTTTATTTTGTAAGAATGTGTCATATGAGACGAATTTCATCACTTGTTCATGAACTGAATGCTGTATAATGGAAGTTCACAAAATTAATTTTTAGTAAAATAGTTTATCAAGTATTGACTTTTTTTAATTTCATTTGGATCCTTTAGAACATATTTGTTATTATATTTATGGCATCGGGTTCAGCATGAATATAGCTAAGTTTCTAATAATTTTATCATAAGAGGCAAAGAACTTAAGTGTTTTAATTAGACTCTTATACATTGGTGTCCTTGTTAACTATCTAAGTTTATTGAACTATGTTTTATACTTGTTTCATAAATTCGTCTTCTTCATATTCAATGCTAATATTTGTTTATTTTGACTTATAGAACATGTTTTAGTTTAGTTTACTGAATTAGACCTCAGTCTCGTAAGTCTGTCAATTAGGCTGGAATGGTACCATTGGTTTTATGTATTGTATAAAGAATTTTAATTGTTATCATGGTTTGTACTTGTAACTAAATTTTTAAAACACAACTTTAACAATTAATATAATATCACAAAATGAAACATTATTGTAGAATTATAATTTAACGAATATAGCCAATCAGAGGCCTCTATACAGAAAGACTGTCAACTTTATGACCGGACCTCTGATTGGTTACCTCCACATTTTATGGTACACAACCTTTCAACAATTTACATTGTTATCATCAGTTTATATGGTATACTACTCCCGATCCTGAGTTTTATTGTACACAACGTTTCAACAATTTACATTGTCATCATCAGTTTATATGGTATACACTCCTGAGTTTATTACACAGATTCAACAATTTACTTTATCATCAGTTTATATGTATACTACTCTGAGTTTATTAACACAACGTTTCAACAATTTACATTATCATCATTAGTTTATATAGTATACTACTCCTGAGTTTTATTGTACACAACGTTTCAACAATTTACATTATCATCATCAGTTTATATAGTATACGACTCCCGAGTTTTATTGTATACAATATTTCAACAATTTACATTGTCATCATCAGATTAAATTCTTAATTTTCAGCTGAACAATAACACCCTGTCAGTAGAAGGTGTTAATAAGATGGTTCAGGTGATCGCGTCCAACACCAACAGTAATATTAAACATCTTGGACTAAAGGTAGGATATAGGAACTCTTTTACTGCTTGGTATTCATCAACTTGAAGACAATATACGACTTTGGAACATCGTAGTAATGTTAAATTTTTACGTACTGTCTATGTATACCTTGACTGCTATAGCCACCGTTTTTGTTTGTTAACACCGCTATTGTATGCAAGCAATTATGGTCAATCAATCAATCGGAGCTCGCAACAGAAAGTCCGTAAGCGAGCCGGTGTAGCAGCATTTGAGCGTTTCAATCATATTTCAGTCGAAGACCTTTCGTGCTCTTCTCGAACCCCAGGTACACAGAAGTAGAATGAAGAGTCCAATCAAATTCGTTTAAAAGGATCATCTTTTTTCATTACAGAAGGTAACAGTTGATGGAGATTTCATAACTTCAGCAGAAAACCTGAAACCTCAGAACGTCACCGTAGAATATTCGTTAGATTTCTCCCAACGGAAAAGTGCGAGGGAACTTACCCGCCACGAGTTAGAGGACTTTGCCGCCATCTTGGAACAAAATGGGGTCAGCATTCGGGATGTGTTCGATGATATTATTAGTGCTAATTCTTTGATGAGGGTGGAAGATTTTCTATATCTTGTTGAGGTATGTAGGTTAAGTCAACACTTAGATTTAGTCAGTTCAATAAAAGTATTTGATGGAATTGATAAAATAATTGTTATTTTATTCTTATTGACATTTAATTAGAGCAAATACACATTAGTAACATAATTTGAATGACGTGTCCAAACCACACCCCCATTTGTCTTACTTCCTCTCTCACCGTGTCCAAACCACACCACTATTTGTCTTACTTCCTCTCTCATCGTGTCCAAACCACACCACTATTTGTCTTACTTCCTCTCTCATCGTGTCCAAACCACACCCCATTTGTCTTACTTCCTCTCTCATCGTGTCCAAACCACACCCCCATTTGTCTTACTTCCTCTCTCACGTTTTCCAAACCACATTCCCATTTGTCTTACTTCCTCTCTCATCGTGTCCAAACCCCACCCCATTTGTCTTACTTCCTCTCTCATCGTGTCCAAACCACACCCCATTTGTCTTACTTCCTCTCTCATCGTGTCCAAACCACACCCATTTGTCTTACTTCCTCTCTCATCGTGTCCAAACCACACCACTATTTGTCTTACTTCCTCTCTCATCGTGTCCAAACCACACCCCATTTGTCTTACTTCCTCTCTCATCGTGTCCAAACCCCACCTCCATTTGTCTTACTCCTCCCCTCATCGTGTCCAAACCACACCCTATTTGTCTTACTTCCTCTCTCATCGTGTCCAAACCACACCCCATTTGTCTTACCTCCTCTCTCATCGTGTCCAAACCACACCCCCATTTGTCTTACTTCCTGTCTCATCGTGTAAAACTCATTCGTTATTTCAACCTCCTATTATTCCAGATGTCCGATAGATGCTCTAATGAAACAGTTAAAGCGGTTAGAAAAAACACAGTGGAATCTAAAAATCATAGATTTATTCTCAAGTAAGTGATGTAGCTTGGATTACCTCCCTTTTGGTATGTCAGATCCGCTTTATGTCGAGCTAGGAAATGACTATACCGAAAAAAGAATATATAACATTTTAATTATACACGCAGAATAGAAAAACGCACTTTTCTGAGTGCTTGATGTTATATTTGGACTTTTCTATTGTAACCAATAGCGGTTTATCTTGCTCCCGAATCACTGAAGGAAATATTGCCAGGATAAGCCAACTCTTCTTTTTACGATTGCCAACTGTCGAGGCATCTTTAACCTGCACAGACTGTAAAGTCTTCGTCCATTAACTCATTCAGTTTCTTTGCTTTACTTTTCTAAACATTGTTTTTTAAAATCACCTCATTTCTGATTCAACAGGGATTTATTATCTATTGAAGAGGAATTGAAAGCGGCAGATGAAATTTGTACGGCAAATCTTAAACCAGAATCAGACGTCTCAGACGTATCGTTTGGAAGGTCATCTATACCGGAAATGCCACAAGATACCGAGCAGGAACGACTGTGGACTCCGTCAGTGAAAACGAAAAAGAAAAGTAAAAAGTCTAAAACGAAACGAAAGTGAAAGTACAGTGTAACAGACTTTAGTGGATTATAGACTCGCGTAATGACATACAACGGCCATTCTAAGACGAACGCAAGTTCCAGAAATAAACCTTAGGACTTTAAGTCGAGATGTGATTAAAGGGAAGTAACTCAATATATGAGATTGTTTTATTATGATATACTTGTCAAATACTGTGGTGAAATTATATTAATTCATAAAACAAATTTGATAAAGTAGACAATTCTTAAACTGTTGTGAATTACAAACGTGAATAATGTACAAATAAATTAACATCATCCAGTCGTCTGTGGGTTCGCAGCTTCGCTTTGTGCTATGTCCAAATAGTTTTTTACAAAGTCTGCATTGCCTATTACAGTGTTAAGGCCTACTAACCTACAAGTGTACAATACAATCAAGTCGTCGATTCTACTAACCTTTGTGTTGCAATAAGATAAGATAAATTTGTTCAGTATCAAGGCCATCTTCCTTATACATGTATCAATACAAATAGATACGCGTAGTAAATAGATAAATATGAACTATAGATATAAACATGATCAAATAAATACATAATTAGAAGAAAGTTCCCAATGAAGTCAAGGCATTAGACATTAGTTCGTTAAAGCTTGACGTTGTGAAGATGACGGCATGGCATCAAAAACTCTACTGATGGTGTTCGACTTCTAACAAAATGGCTACAATGACATATAGTACAGCACTGACAACGTTTAGAATAAAGGAATATTGGTAAGAACCTCCTTCGCCAATTGATGTAAAGATACAGAATCCTATCAGAGTACACAGTGCTGTAATAAATTATAGAAACATGGTTAAATTAATGATTGCCTATGGAAGGGAGGTAATTCGATAATTGGTGGTTAACGACTTTCACAGATATTATCAGTGGTGCAGGGTTTGGACCACGGGCCACAGATTTGTCAAATTGGGCTAACAGATGAAAATTTGTAAATAAGAAGGGGGTAATCCCCAAACAAAACAAACACCCCTTAGAAACGCCACAACGTACCTGCTAGTCCAGAGAGAACAATGGCAATCTTTGCACGTCTCTGAGTGTTTTTAAATATAAATGAGACCAGAACACACAGGGCAGAAACTCCTAATAACACTCCCATTACAGCGAACGCTCTAACTGTGAAGAATTTTGCTGGGGCAGGATCTACAACAAAATATAATATATAAAAAGAGGCGAAATACTTTTCAAGTCTAGATGACAAGTTAACGTTCGGTTCCAGTGGATGCTGATATCACAAACTAGGTAGTTGTTGGTAGATGACTAGTTAACGTTCGCTTCCAGCTAACTGATATCACAAACTAGGTAGTTGTTGGTAGATGACAAGTTAACGTTCGCTTCCAGTGGATGCTGATATCACAAACTAGGTAGTTGTTGGTAGATGACAAGTTAACGTTCACTTCCAGTGGATGCTGATATCACAAACTAGGTAGTTGTTGGTAGATGACAAGTTAACGTTCACTTCCAGTGGATGCTGATATCACAAACTAGGTAGTTGTTGGTAGATGACAAGTTAACGTTCACTTCCAGTGGATGCTGATATCACAAACTAGGTAGTTGTTGGTGATGACAGGTTAACGTTCACTTCCAGTGGATGCTGATATCACAAACTAGGTAGTTGTTGGTAGATGACAAGTTAACGTTCGCTTCCAGTGGATGCTGATATCACAAACTAGGTAGTTGTTTGGTGATGACAAGTTAACGTTCACTTCCAGTGGATGCTGATATCACAAACTAGGTAGTTGTTGGTAGATGACAAGTTAACGTTCGCTTCCAGTGGATGCTGATATCACAAACTAGGTAGATGTTGGTAGATGACAAGTTAACGTTCGCTTCCAGTGGATGCTGATATCACAAACTAGGTAGTTGTTGGTAGATGACAAGTTAACGTTCGCTTCCAGTGGATGCTGATATCACAAACTAGATAGATGTTGGTAGATGACAAGTTAACGTTCGCTTCCAGTGGATGCTGATATCACAAACTAGGTAGTTGTTGGTAGATGACAAGTTAACGTTCGCTTCCAGTGGATGCTGATATCACAAACTAGGTAGTTGTTGGTAGATGACAAGTTAACGTTCGCTTCCAGTGGTTGCCGATATCACAAACTAGGTAGATGTTGGTAGATGACAAGTTAACGTTCGCTTCCAGTGGATACTGATATCACAACTAGGTAGTGTTGGTAGATGACAAGTTAACGTTGCTTCCAGTGGATGCTGATATCACAAACTAGGTAGTTGTTGGTAGAGACAAGTTAACGTTCGCTTCCAGTGGATGCTGATATCACAGACTAGGTAGTTGTTGGTAGATGACAAGTTAACGTTCGCTTCCAGTGGATGCTGATATCACAAACTAGGTAGATGTTGGTAGAAGACAAGTTAACGTTCGCTCCCAGTGGATACTGATATCACAAACTAGGTAGATGTTGGTAGATGACAAGTTAACGTTCGCTTCCAGTGGATGCTGATATCACAAACTAGGTAGTTGTTGGTAGAAGACAAGTTAACGTTCGCTCCAGTGGATGCTGATATCACAAACTAGGTAGATGTTGGTAGATGACAAGTTAACGTTCGCTTCCAGTGGATGCTGATATCACAAACTAGGTAGATGTTGGTAGATGACAAGTTAACGTTCGCTTCCAGTGGATGCTGATATCACAAACTAGGTAGTTGTTGGTAGATGACAAGTTAACGTTCGCTTCCAGTGGATGCTGATATCACAAACTAGGTAGTTGTTGGTAGATGACAAGTTAACGTTCGCTTCCAGTGGATACTGATATCACAAACTAGGTAGATGTTGGTAGAAGTTAATGTTCCTTCCAATGGATGCTGATATTGAATGAGGGTGAACGGATCGGCTTAAATTGGATGATTCTGTGTTAGTAGTATAAAACAAAATAAAAAGGGATACTTACTTATAGACGTGCACGTCGTCACAGATCCAATAGTTTCACAAACTTGCCATAATCCAATTCCGTTCTGCCAATGTGGCGTGGCCACCGATACCGCATCCAATACGAGAGCCAAAAGGGCGAAGGATGTGGACAGTTTGGTCAATATGGAAACTTCTGAGAGAGACATGGCAGCTGTCGATGTGGATGTCAAATGTGCATTGATCCCTTATCGAAATGAAATGAGTTTTACTTCCTGCTCTTATCAAACCACAGTACATGTTTATTTAGTTGAAGTTTCTCGTAATATCATAATTAATCTTGAACCTGCATATCAAATTAATCAAGTCGCTGACGTAATGGTACTACTTGAGACATAGCCACTTGAATCCAAGATGTAAATATTTTTACCGGTTGCGCTTTCACTTCTAAGGGGTGGGGTAAGGGGGAACAGGCGGGGTCGTTCGGGAAAACTGTCAAACAAAGATTGTTTTACAGGTAAAGTTGTTTTTCCTTTGGGGGGAAAACGGGATTCCCCACTGGGTAGATTTGAGAGGGGGATTCCCTTCAGTGGGTGAAATTTGAGAGTGGGATTGCCCTTCAGGGGGTGGATAGGGGGTGAGGTGACGGGACCCCCTTTAGGGATAAAAACTGGGGGGGTTGTTAAACTTTTAAATGGTTCTTCCATCCCCCCCCTTTACGCAATTTAACAAACTTGAAACCCCAAAATCCGGGGTCTCAAATTTTTTTTTCCTTATTTTTTTTTGGGAGAAAAAAAAATTGAAAATTCAATTAAAAACTTCGAATTTCCCTTCATGTGTTCAAACCAACCCCTTCGAATTTTTACCCAAAACCTACACCCAGCCCCATTTTTTAGGGGAAAATCCCCCATTCCCCATATTTCTTACCCCCAAAAATAACCCCATTTCCCCTACTTTTCTCTGGGCCAAACCATAACCCCCGTTATTTCCTCTTCACTAAAAATGTAGGAAACCCCCCTTCTGGGAAACCCAAACCCCCAGTTTGATCTTCCCCCTTAGTTTCCCACCCCCAGTTGCCATTTCCCTTCTACGTGTTAAAACCCCGAGTTGCCATTTCCCTTCTACGTGTTAAAACCCCTAGTTGCCATTTCCCTTCTAGTGAAACCCCCCCCCCGTTCCCCATATTTTCCCCCTTACGGTTCCCACCCCCTTGCCTATTCCCCTTCTATCTTTTAAAACCCCCCCCCATTCCCAATTCCCCCTTATGGGTCCCCCAATTTGTATTTTTTAGGGGGTAAAACCCCCATTAACTTCCTCCCCTTCTTTCCCCAAAAAACCCCCCATTCCCATCCCCTCTCTCTCTGTTAAACCCACCCCTTCCCAATTCCTTTCTCTCTTTCCCAACCCCATTCCCATCCCTCTCTTTCTATTCAAACCCACACCCCGTTCGCCATACTTCCTCTCTCTTTGGTCCAAACCACACCCCAGTTCGCCATACCTTTCCTCTCCATCGGGTCCAACCACACCCCCATTTGCTTACTTCTCTCTCATCGGTCCAAACCACACCCCAGTTCGCCATACTTCCTCCCCATAAATCCAAACATCACCCCATTTGTCTTACTTCCTCTCTCATCGTGTCCAAACCACATCTCCATTTGTCTTACTTCCTCTCTCATCGTGTCCAAACATCACCCCATTTTGTCTTACTTCCTCTCTATCGTGTCCAAACATCGCCCCATTTTGTCTTACTTCCCTCTCTCATCGTGTCCAAACCACACACCCATTTGTCTTACTTCCTCTCCATGTGCCCAAACCACACACCCATTTGTCTTACTTCCTCTCTCATCGTGTCCAAACCACATCCCCATTTGTCTTACTTCCTCTCTCATCGTGTCCAGACCACACCTCCCAGTTCGCCATACTTCCTCTCACATAGTTTCCAAACCATACCCCCATTTGTCTTACTTCCTCTCTCATCGTGTTCAAACCACAACAGTCATTTGTCTTACCTCCTCTCCATCGTGTCCAAACCATACCACTATTTGTCTTACTTCCTCTCTCATCGTTCCAAACACACCCCATTTTGTCTTACTTCCTCTCTCATCGTGTCCAAACATCACCCCATTTTGTCTTACTTCCTCTGTCATCGTGTCCAAACCACATCCCATTTGTAACTTCTTCCTCATCGTTTTCAAACCACAAAAGTCATTTGTCTTACCTCCTCTCTCATCGTGTCCAAACCACACCCATTTGTCTTACTTCCTCTCTCATCGTGTCCAAACCACATTCCCATCTGTCTTACTTCCTCTCTCATCATGTTCAAACCACAAACCCATTTGTCTTACCACCTCTCTCATCGTGTCCAAACCACACTCCAATTTGTCTTACTTCCTCTCTCATCGTGTCCAAACCACACCCCCATTTGTCTTACTTCATCTCTCATCGTGTTCAAACCACAAAACCCATTTGTCTTACCTCCTCTCTCATCGTGTCCAAACCCCCATTTGCCTTACTTCCTCATCGTGTCCAAACCACATCCACGTTTGTCTCACTTCCTCTCTCATCGTGTCCAAACCACATCCCCATTTGTCTTACTTCCTCTCTCATCGTGTTCAAACCACACCCCCATTTGTCTTACTTCCTCTCTCATCGTGTCCAAACCACACCCCCATTTGTCTTACTTCATCTCTCATCGTGTTCAAACCAAACCCCCATTTGTCTTACTTCATCTCTCATCGTGTTCAAACCACAAACCCATTTGTCTTACCTTCCTCTTCATCGTGTCCAAACACACCCCCATTTGTCTTATTTCCTCTTCATCGTGTTCAAACCACACCCCATTTTGTCTTACTTCATCTCTCATCGTGTTCAAACCACAAAACCCATTGTCTTACCTCCTCTCTCATCGTGTCCAAACCCCCATTTGCCTTACTTCCTCATCGTGTCCAAACCACATCCCCATTTGTCTCACTTCCTCTCTCATTGTGTCCAAACCACATCCCCATTTGTCTACTTCCTCTCCATCGTGTTCAAACCACACCCCCATTTGTCTTACTTCTTCTCTCATCGTGTCCAAACTAATCCCCATCTTGTCTTACTTCCTCTCTAAACGTGTTCAAACCACACCCCATTTGCCTTACTTCCCCCCATCGTGTCCAAACCACACCCCATTTGTCTTACTTCCTTTCTCATCGTGTCCAAACCACACCCCATTTGTCTTACTTCCTCTCTCATCGTTTTCCAAACCACACCCCCGTTTGTCTACTTCCTCTCTCTCGTGTTCAAACCACACCCCATTTGCCTTACTTCCCCCCATCGTGTCCAAACCACACCCCCATTTGCCTTACTTCCTCTCTCATCTTTCCCAAACCCAACCCCCCCTGTCTTACTTCCTCTCTCATCGTGTCCAAACCACACCCCATTTGTCTTACTTCCTCTCTCATCGTGTCCAAACCACACCCATTTGTCTTACTTCCTCTCTCATCGTGTCCAAACCACACCCCCATTTGTCTTACTTCCTCTCTCATCGTGTCCAAACCACACCCCATTTGTCTTACTTCCTCTCTCATCGTGTCCAAACCACACCCCATTTGTCTTACTTCCTCTCTCATCGTGTCCAAACCACACATCCCAGTTCGCCATACTTTCTCTCTCATCGGGTCCAAACCACACCCCATTTGACTTACTTCCACCCCCGGTCCAAACCACACCCCATTTGTTTTAAATTCCTCATCGTGTCCAAACCACACCCCCATTTGTTTACTTCCTCTCTCATCGTGCCCAAGCAACATCCCCATTTGTCTTACTTCCTCTCTCATCGTGTTCAAACCATACCCCCATTTGTCTTACTTCCTCTCTCATCGTGTCCAAACCACATCCCCATCTGTGTTACTTCCTCTCTCATCGTGTTCAAACCACACTCCCATTTGTCTTACTTCCTCTCTCATCGTGTCCAAACCACATCCCCATTTGTCTTACTTCCTCTCTCATCGTGTCCAAACCACACCCCTATTTGTCTTACTTCCTCTCTCATCGTGTCCAAACCACACCCCTATTTGTCTTACTTGCCCATCTACTCCAAACCACAACTCATTTGTCTTACTTCCTCTCTCATCGTGTCCAAACCACATCCCCATTTGTCTTACTTCCTCTCTCATCGTGTCCAAACCACACCCCTATTTGTCTTACTTCCTCTCATCGTTCCAAACCACATCCCCATTTGTCTTACTTCCTCTCTCATCGTGTCCAAACCCCACTCCATTTGTCTTACTTCCCCATCGTCTCCAAACCACACCCCATTTGTCTTACTTCCTCTCTCATCGTGTCCAAACCCCACCACTATTTGTCTTACTTCCTCTCTCATCGTGTCCAAACCACACCCATTTGTCTTACTTCCTCTCTCATCGTGTCCAAACCACACCCCCATTTGTCTTACTTCCTCTCTCATCGTGTCCAAACCACAACCCATTTGTCTTACCTCCTCTCTCATCGTGTCCAAACCACACCACTATTTGTCTTACTTCCTCTCTCATCGTGTTCAAACCACACCCCCATTTGTCTTACCTCCTCTCTCATCGTGTTCAAACCACACCCCCATTTGTCTTACTTCCTCTCTCATCGTGTCCAAACCACACACCCTATTTGTCTTACTTCCTCTCTCATCGTGTAAAACTCGTTCGTTATTTAAACCTCCTATTATTCCAGATGTCCGATAGATGCTCTAATGAAACAGTTAAAGCGGTTAGAAAAAACACAGTGGAATCAAACAATCATATATTTATTCTAAAGGAGTTGATGTAGCTTGGATTACCTCCCTTAATCTCAATATAATGAACAAATATATACATATACCAATAAATAGACAAACATGAATTATAGATGATATAAGTGCCTAATGAAGTCGTGGAGATGACGTCTGATGCAAGACCACAACACACCGTGCCGTGGCGCTAATGATGGCGATCGACTGCTAACAAAACGGCTACTATGACATATAGTACAGCACTGACAACGTTTAGAATAAAGGAATATTGGTAAGAACCTCCTCCGCCAATTGATGTATAGATACAGAATCCTACCAGAGTACACAGTGCTGTAATAAATTATAAAAACATGGTTGATTGGTAATGGGAGACAATTTGATATATGGTGGCATACGGCTTTCTGGTGTATTATCAATAGTCCAAGGATTTGTCACATTGGGCTCATAGACCAAAATTTTGTAAATGAGGGAGAAAATCAGGGCCCAATGATGCAGATAGAAAACACATCTCCAGTCCTTTAGGTATAACCATGATGACGCTTGTACGTGACCTTTGCATTCTAAGACATTAACTATGCCCAACATTTCAATTTGAAACCCGAGTAGGGATCAAGGAAATGTCTAGACGGTGTATAGGCAATTCTTTCCCGGGATACAATGAAAAAAATTGTGAAACAGGCGTACCTTGTCCCCCAAACAATGCAAACACCCTTAGAAACGCCATCACGTACCTGCTAGTCCGGACAGTACAATGATGACAACCTTCACACGTCGCTGAGTATATCTACAGATAAATAAGACGAGAACACCCAGGGCAGCAGCTCCCAATAACACTCCTATTACAGCGATCGCTCGAACTGTTTGGAATTTATCGGAGGCACCGTCTACAACGAAAACGCAAATTTTCAAATGAGGCGAAATACTTTTCAAGTCTAGATGAAAAGTAAACTCTGGTTTCCAGTGGATGCTGGGAAGACAAGTTAACGTTCGCTTCCGGAGTATGCTGTTATCGCAGACTAGGTAGTTGTTGGTAGATGACCAGTTAACGTTCGCTTCCGGGGTATGCTGTTATCACAAACTAGGTAGTGTTGGTAGATACCAGTTCTCGCTTCCAGTGATGCTGATATCACAACTGGTAGTGTTGGTAGATGACAAGTTAATGTTCCTTCCAGCGGTGCTGGTATCACAACTAGGTAGATGTTGGTAGATGACCAGTTAACGTCGCTTCCAAAGGTCTGATTCACAAACGAGTGATGTTGGTAGATGATCCGTTAACGTTCGCTTCCAGTGGATGCTGATATTCAAACTGAGGGAAATACTTTTAAGTCTAGTGAAAAGTTAACCTGGTATGATGTGAGAAGACAAGTTAACGTTCGCTTCCTGGATACTGATATCCAAACTAGGTAGATGTTGGTAGATACAAGTTAAGTTCGCTTCCAGTGGATGCTGATATCACAGACTAGGTAGATGTTGGTAGATGACCAGTTAACGTTCGCTTCCAGTGGATGCTGATATCACAAACTAGGTAGATGTTGGTAGATGACAAGTTAACGTTCGCTTCCAGTGGATGCTGATATCACAAACTAGGTAGATGTTGGTAGATGACAAGTTAACGTTCGCTTCCAGTGGGTGCTGATATCACAAACTAGGTAGATGTTGGTAGATGACAAGTTAACGTTCGCTTCCAGTGGGTGCTGATATCACAAACTAGGTAGATGTTGGTAGATGACAAGTTAACGTTCGCTTCCAGTGGATACTGATATCACAAACTAGGTAGATGTTGGTAGATGACAAGTTAACGTTCGCTTCCAGTGGATACTGATATCACAAACTAGGTAGATGTTGGTAGAAGACAAGTTAACGTTCGCTTCCCTTGGATACTGATATCACAAACTAGGTAGATGTTGGTAGAAGACAAGTTAACGTTCGCTCCCAGTGGATACTGATATCACAAACTAGGTAGATGTTGGTAGAAGTTAATGTTCCCTTCCAATGGATGCTGATATTGAATGAGGAGTGAACGGATCGGCTTAAATTGGATGATTCTGTGTTAGTAGTATAAAACAAAATAAAAATGGATACTTACTTATAGACGTGCACGTCGTCACAGATCCAATAGTTTCACAAACTTGCCATAATCCGCTTCCGCTCTGCCAATGTGGCGTGGCCACCGACACCACATCCAATACGAGAGCCACAAGGGCGAAGAATGTGGACAGTTTGGTCAATGTAGAAACATCTGAGAAAGACATGGCAGCTGTCAATGTGGATGCCAACTGTGCATTGATCCCTTATCGAACCACAATATATATTTAGTCAAAGTTTCACGTAACATCCCCTTTTATCTCAGATACGGTCTTGAAATTGCGTATCAAATTATCAAAGTCGTTGACCTAACTGTACTGGTCTACTGTTTACTCGAGTACTTGAGACACAATCTATTTTTAAGCTGACCAGGTGATCAAGTAGGTGATTATAATCTTCAAGAGACATTTCCCTGCATTCTCTCTCTCTTCCAGTCGACCCGAGGTGCTGACAGTATCTAGTCGTTCTGAAAAGACAATAAACCCTTTCCCCGTGTGCTACGTGTTGTGCACATTAAAGCTCCCTCGACAGTTGAAAATCGCAAAAAGAGTAGGCTAATGCCACTGTCCCGACAAAATTTTCCAAATGCATCTTGTAGGGCGCTGCCCGTCTTCAGTAGCCCATAAGGTGCAGAAGAGTAGTACGTAAAACTCCATTCATTTTATTTTATGTCTTCCACTCGACCCAGTTATAAATGAGCACAGATAAACGGAGATATTGTCTGTAAACGGATTGTTACTAGGTTTTACGTGTTTTTTTTTATGTGTATAAAATTTGCTCCATGCTATTTCGGTATGAGTTATTTTAGGTTTCTGTAATTATAGAAATTATAAGCCATATTTCATATCACTATATATAAAAGATGCTTTAAAACATCATTATATATTTTGTGAAGAACGTAATAGAAAGGTGTTAGTCGTTATGATAATGATGTGATAAGATGCTGTGAAAAGAAATGATACTGGGTGATCTGAACTTACAAGACTCGACATTTGAATATAAGATGCAAATATTTGTACCGGTTGCGCTTTCACTCTATGGGTGGGGTTATGGGAATTAAATGGGTCTTGTCCTTGGAAAATTGTCAGAACTGACACTTGGCCTTTTGTGGGGATGGAGGAAGAACTAGGCACTAACCTTCTACGGGATGGAAAACTGGCAGAACTGGGCCTTGCCATAATACGGGTTCGGTAAACTGGTCCTTGCCATCTCCTCCCCTTTAGCGCTAATTCTGATCTGAATCACTTGTCAGAACCAAATAAAACAGATCATATAATAACATATCTGAGTATTTGATCTTTTTTTATTGTAGAGTTAATGAATTTATAAATCTATAAATATAATTAAGTAAAAACTGTTAAAAGATAACTGGTATCCAGAACGGAACGAAAATACTTGTAAATAGCAATGAGTATAAATAATAATCTGTTTTGTTAATAATACAATAATACACATAATAAAATACCAAATAATAATAATACCAAATAAAATATTTTATATTTACAAATTTCAATCTCTGATATCTTAGATTAACCAGTGATCTCATATACCTTAACTTTACACCCTGTACTGGGCTGATTCAAGCTCATATATTATGAATATCCTACAAATAGGGCTTTTTACAACTCAGTACACCTATGTATATTTAAAGTTTCAGAAACAATTTTACAGAACTGATCTGTCATTCCTATCCATCTAAAAATACATTAATAGATAAATCTAAAGGCAGAAGGTAACTATAGTACAGGATTTAAGCCCAACCTGTGGTTAGTACAAGTATTATAGATCACAAAAAGGTTCAATTTTCAATTTCTCTGGTTTTAAACCAAATTGTTTGAGTTAAGAAGACATAAGTAGCACTATTTTAATAAAAAAAAAACAACTTAACAATAACATCTATTTAACAAAGAATATTTATCTCAATTCAGCATCACAACTTCTCTACTTCAAATATATAAAACTAAAAATAAAGTTTCAGTAGAAAAAAAAGCATCAATGCAAAATAGAAATAAGTAAGAAATGCTTTTTAAAAAGTTTTTATAAAAGAGTTGTATATCCATATTTTGGCTATGTCACTAAGTACTAAATTTTTAAGACAAGTCAAGTTGACATCTAGACAAATTTTTTAAAGAAATCAATTACAAATTCCAGACTATTTAACATCCCTTATATTTCATTAATACACTCACCCATACTTGATATTAATACAGTTTGATGCATGTGAAGGAGAGTTCATTACATATTTAGGGTTGTTTTTGTATTTCCTCTAATTAGATTACTGGTACAATATTCAACATTATATGATTGCATTATAGAAATATATATATAGAGTATTTCAGAATTAATCCTTTAGATAGATTAAAAAAAAGGTATAAAAAAATTCTTTTCAATAAACATTAACAACATTTTTCACAGATTTTTTCATTTCTAATTTTTTAAAGAAACAATAAGGTAAATCTAGTTTAACAAATTCAATATCTGATAGCCTACTAACTTCACTTTACCAGCTCTTCAAGCTCTATTAATTTTGAAAAGTGTTACAGATGACTGAGGATCAGCTCTTAAAGCTGGTAAAGCAAATACAAGATAACCATATCATTTTAAAAGTAAAATTGAGGTGATAGTATGCAGAGTTTCTGTTCCATCTTAGAGACCTTGGTAGGAGGAAGTATTTGTTTTTTTGTCCAATCCGATCATAATGGCCACAAAGAAATAGGTCACGGATGCAATGATATTTAAAACGAAGGAATAACCATACTTGTATCTGTCTACTGAAGTATACAGACAGAATCCAACCAACGTTACCAATCCTGAAATTGATAAAGGCATGTTCATTAATTAAAGAATTGATCTAATTGAAGAAGACAACCCCAGGCTGTATGCAATGAGAGAAATTATGCCAGGACAGCAGTATTATAAAAAAATTAATTTAAAACTGAAAATAGAAGAAAGAAAGAACTATATTTTACAAGGATAACAACTTAGGTTCACAGTTTGGGATCCTTTCTACCAGCTGGTCCTTGGTCAAACCTCTTGGCATTGTATATTTTACAAGGATAACAACTTAGGTTCACAAGTCCCCTTGGGATCCTTTCTACCAGCTGGTCCTTGGCCAAACCTCTTGGCATTGTATATTTTACAAGGATAACAACTTAGGTTCACAGTTTAAGATCCTTTCTACCAGCTGGTTCTTGGTCAAACCTCTTGGCATTGTATATTTTACAAGGATAACAACTTAGGTTCACAAGTCCATTGTGACAGGGATCCTTTCTACCAGCTGGTCCATGGTCAAACCTCTTGGCATTGTATATTTTACAAGGATGACAACTTAGGTTCACAAGTCCACCGTGTCAGGGATCCTTTCTACCAGCTGGTCCTTGGTCAAACCTCTTGGCATTGTATATTTTACAAGGATAACAACTTAGGTTCACAGTTTAAGATCCTTTCTACCAGCTGGTCCTTGGTCAAACCTCTTGGCATTGTATATTTTACAAGGATAACAACTTAGGTTCACAGTTTAAGATCCTTTCTACCAGCTGGTTCTTGGTCAAACCTCTTGGCATTGTATATTTTACAAGGATAACAACTTAGGTTCACAGTTTAAGATCCTTTCTACCAGCTGGTTCTTGGTCAAACCTCTTGGCATTGTATATTTTACAAGGATAACAACTTAGGTTCACAGTTTAAGATCCTTTCTACCAGCTGATCCTTGGCCAAACCTCTTGGTATTGATCCCAGATTAGGCCAATTGCCCTTGGGGGACTTTATTAATCAACGTCATCGAACTTTCACACACCAGTTTGAGATAGGAAGCCACAACCTTCTTTTGATAGACCAAGAAAATGAAGCCTTTTAAGGAGCCAAATCTATAACCAACTGTCCTAATATCCTATACTATTTAGTAACAAGAAGTATTGCAACAGTCATTTTGATAATGAGTCATACATATCCTGTTTAATTTGTCTAGGTTTGGTAATCACACACGACAAAGGGACCCACTCATTTGTCTCCCCGTGAACCATGTGTTCCATTGAGACATATATAATTATGCGAATAATTGCTCATGCAGGCGAAAAGTGTATGAATTGAAAATTGATATAAAGTTCAAATGAGCTGATTTCAAAATGCTGTTTCGTGAAAGTTATCTTAAATATTAAAATTTCGTATCTATAAAATGATATAGAACACAAATTTTGTTTTTTTTTACTAACAATTTTGATACCATTTGCGTATGAAAATCACACAAAAAATGAAGTTAATGAATATCC
Source organism: Nipponacmea schrenckii (assembly GCA_030562195.1). Lineage (NCBI taxonomy): Eukaryota > Metazoa > Mollusca > Gastropoda > Lottiidae > Nipponacmea > Nipponacmea schrenckii. Next base: position 2,213,987 of record CM060199.1, read on the forward strand.
TCTGAGAAAAAAGGTCCACAGAGATTCAGAATGTCCAACATCAAACTTTCACATCTTTTTTTGTGTGAAAACAAACCACCTGCCTGCAGTGGATCAAAACACCATTTTGGATTAAAAAATGTGAACTAATCAATTGTCTTAATATAGATGATCATATTTTCTCATCAATCCGAGAGAACTGTCTATAAAGGACGTACCTGCCAGAGCTGAGGTGACCAGAACCAATATTTTGAAGACGTTGGTTGTAAATTTACAGATAAACATGAATGAGAAGAGTAGAGATAAAGCTCCAAGTCCACAACCAGCCAATACTAAACCTCGTACTGCTTGAAACTTCTCACTAATCATCTCTACAAAATAAAATATACCATCACTAATAAAGTCAATTTAAAGGGATAATGGGTGAAAATTTTAAACTTGGCCAATAAGAGCTTTATTCATAAGTTAATATACCTGCTACCATAAATTTCATAAAAAAAAAAAATTATATGTCCATAAACGTAACTAATTATCTATGAAGATGCATTTGATTATTGAACAGCGCTTAACAAGTTGATTAAGCGATTTTCAAAAATGACTTAGTTTTGTGAGTTTTTCAGATTTTATGGGATTGGTTCTTTATGACACCAGGTAAGTTCACTGATGAATATAATATACTCATATTGACCATTCTATGTCTATGGCATATAAGAACGTGTCCAACCTAGTTACCAGAATCAAAACACAAGGATAAGGAGATATTTCAAACTTGTGACCTCCCCAAACTAATTTCTATACCAGAATATATCATAAAATTGAAATGGTACAAAATGATGCTTACAGTGTCCACAATACAAATACAAAATTCAGAAAACCTCTTAACAATCTCTTTGATTTTAAAAGATTATCTGGAAATTTGCATGTGTATTAGAGACACTGATAGCATCCATCTGCACCATCCTAATTTTCAATCAATCTGTTCTATCAACCCAGTTATAAATGCTGCATAAGTTCAATTTATCATCACTGTCTCTTTAAACCTTTGATGGAAGAAAACAGACAAACTAAACTTTACATAACAAATTTCTTATCAACTCTTTGGATTTGCTTTCTTTTCTCAGCATACACAGACTGTCAAAACAAAGACTAGGGTCATAAGAATAGGCCTTGGCCCAAATATCTTTAATTTTAAATCACCATTAGGCCCTAGACAACCTTGGCCTTGTAGCTTCTCCCCACTTACAACGTCTAGGCCTACATATAGATTGATTCGGTTGTCTAGAAACTGCACAGAAAGTTACAAAAAAAATATACAAACCTTCAAGAAGGTCTTTGTTACAAATTTCTGTCGATTTTACTTTTTTAGTACAGGCTTCCCAAAGTCCATTGTGATAAACATCGTTGCTCTCCCAGTAATTTGTCACAATGGAAATGACATCCATAACCAATGCAGCTAATAAAACCACGACGGCAAACTTGGAACAGCAGGCCACATCACCCATGATGAGTTTGAACAACTATTCGATTGACCAAGTCAACGTAAACTTATCAAATGAAGAGATATGGAAACTAGCAACCTCGCAAGTTCCCTTCAGTACATAAATGTCAGTTTTATGCGATTCAAGAAATTATTGGTCATGTGAGAATGTGTAAACTAGGTCATGTTTGATGTCTTCGTTACCAGACGAAATAATTGTGTTCACGAATTCCGTGAAAACCTCGCGTGGGCACCATTCAATGGAATAGACCTATAGTTATGAAACAAAATGAAATTATAGTGTTAAAAGCATATGGTATGATATACTCTACATTGACCATACCTGTCCCCACACATTTTTAATTTTCATCAATCATTTTACGTTGATAAAATATTTTGTCAGTGACCTACCCCCCCCCCCTCCCTTCTGTTTCTGTCAATTCTGTAGGCCCTACTCACTCAAACACCAGCCCAAAGATTCCTAGCTACAAACAACACTAAAAGCCACAGACAAAATTCCTAAACTTCGGTTATCAAATCTGATCAATATAATTATTTCAAATGACTGATTTTTACACGGTGTTCAAAATGGCCAGAGGAGTTTTACTCCGTCGACCGACACATAACCTTTTTTTTTTAACTTTACCCAAAATGTTAAAATATGACAAAGTCTAAATCTTCAACTAATTCATTATTTGAATTAATCAGATCAAATGAAACGAACCGTAGTACATGTGAACAGCTATTATTATAAAATATATGTATATATGTGTATATATGTATTATAAAATATCTTATAATCCGAATGTCTTAGCGTTTCACATTAATAAATAGGTTTAAAAATAGTGATATTGATTGTGATATAAGCAGTCCCCTGGCCCGTCTGCATACCTAGGGGTGGGGTTGGGGGGGGGGGCATTGATTACTCTGAGAGGGGCAGAACAAATCACCTTCACACTATCCAAAAACTTGCTAGGGAAGATGTTTCGGTGTTTCTATGTAGTTCTCACACCGTCATCCCATAATAAATGTTATTTATCTCTCTCTACCTATGCTTCTAATATGCCAATGAAAGATTACTTCATACAGCGTCTCTTTAATATATACCACGCACCTTTCTATGTTATCATTACAAGGTCGTATACAGGTATTCTATAATAAATATATCTATATCTCGGGCACCTGTATTATAACAATTTATCTTAGCTTAGTTATCTACGTTGATAAGTTTGTGAAAGTTCAAATGTTATCGTCCATGTTAGTCCATTATTACATTTAGTTGACCAAATAAACTCGACTCAGAAACTAGCTAGGTTGGATCATAATAAGATAGGAAAAGGTCATTGACCTGTAAGACAAAAGGTCTGGTTTATACATAAGCCTACATGTAATATTAACGAGATTAACCGTTAACAAAAAGAGTGGGCTAATAATAATATATTTTATTTGTACTCAATAAATGGTACACTTTAGACAAAATAAACAAACAATAACTTCACATCAATACAATTAAGAAGTACAAAGATAATGAATGATATCTTTTATATTGGAGTAATCTACTTTGTGTTCTTTGGACTCAATCAATGACATCATATCTCCAATTGCTGCTGCAGTCTGCATATTTTCTACTGTCTGACCATGGGAGTAGAAAATATTGCACGGAGTAGAATTTGTGTTAATACGGGTAAAATTATATTTATGACGACTATATGATAAATTGTTACAAGTTTCAGACTGGCTGCCATTAAAAACAAGGTCACTGCACACCTTTATACATTCATTTTTATTTAAAAGACATTTTTTACAGAACTTAAAGAATGTGAGATGCAGTTGGTTTTCTACAGGAATGTCGTGACATATAATTGGTAACAACGAATTATGAGTTCTATATGGTAGATTAAGCAATTTACGTATACATTTAAAACCCTTCTATAGATTTGTGAGATAAATCCCATAATGAGCAACCATATAAGGGCATGCAGTAGGTTTTAAACAATCTATATTTGGTATCTGACCATGCATGTTTAAAAAGGTTAAAAAATACATTAAATTTACATATGAAATTATTGATACCCATCTGTATTATACGTTCATTGCTGTCGCATAATAAGGAATTTCCTCAAATGTTGGTCAGAATTTACTACATTGATACATTTGCCATTTAAATAAACATCCTTTATATTAGATACATCTCTAATGCTGCTGTCCTGGCTAAGATTCCCTCATTGCACCGGCGCATGGTGTTGCCCGTCTTCAATAGCCCATTAGGTGCAGAAGAGTATGATATGAAATTAAAGAAAGATAAGTCCCTTCCCAAGGAACCACGGTGGCAAAGTGGTCCAGACTTCCCGGCAAAAATCGAGAAGATTGTTTTTTCAATCCGGTTTCCGTCAGCGATGCAGGAAAGAGGGAGGGGGGGTGGCAATATGGAAAAAGCATTTGGTCACTCGGATGCGACAATAGCCCGATGCTCCGTGTTCAACAGGCTCCGCACGTTAAACACCCCTCAAGTTGGAAATCGCGAAAAAGAGAAGGCTTATACTGCTGTCCTAGTAAAATTTCCCTTATTTCACCCTATTTAGTTTTGCCAGTCTTCATTAGCCCATAAGGTGTAGAAGAGTAGGGCGCTAAACCACACCCATATTCGTCATACTTCCCCGAGGGATGTCCAAAACATCTTCATGCATACTCGAAAACCGTGTCAAAACCTCTATTCGAGACACTAGTCAAAGTTGTGTTTTGCTGACATGACAACTGACAATTTTATTGATTTATTTTATTGCAGTATATACTCTAAAATGTTAAAATAGCACTATAAATTTTACATACAAAATGAATCACAAGTATGTTTGTTACAATATAATATATACAAAATATAGACCGATAAAAATTAAGTATTATTTTGATTATAAAATCGACATGGACAACTAGAAGCAGCCAAATCGTCAGGGTGAGGTCCACTGGGGCTGGGCCCAGGGTAGTAAGAACTTAGTCCCACCAATTGTTCCCCCTTCTTCAGAGATAAATTAATTTACAAAAACCAAAAAGATGAAGGCTTTGACGCCTCGGAATCGCCAGAAATACCTTCTCCCGGAAAAAGGGAGGGGGGGGACAAAAATAAGGGCCTCAATGTCAATTCAGGACTGACGCAAAACTACCAAGAAGTACGCTATATCAGAATGTCATTTGAAACCTCTTAAAGAACAGATACAAATGTAACATTAAGTATTATGCAAAATGTCAAAAAAGAAACACGTTCTGGGTTAAAAATAATATTCATATACATAATTTGTTTGACAAATGACCCTTCGTTTAACATGCACGTAGAGGTTCAAGATTGATCAAGGATCTGAAGATAGCAAAGAGGGTCATAAGTTTTCGTGGATGGATGGATTGTCACAACCTGACTAACTATTGGGTTTCATGGTTTGTTACAATCTGACTAACTAATAGGTTTCATGGTTTGTTACAACCTGACTAACTAATAGGTTTCATGGTTTGTTACAACCTGACTAACTAATAGGTTTCATGGTTTGTTACAACCTGACTAACTAATAGGTTTCATGGTTTGTTACAACCTGACTAACTAATAGGTTTCATGATTTGTTACAACCTGACTAACTAATAGGTTTCATGGTTTGTTACAACCTGACTAACTAATAGGTTTCATGGTTTGTTACAATCTGACTAACTAATAGGTTTCATGTTTGTTACAACCTGTCTAACTAATAGGTTTCATGGTTTGTTACAACCTGACTAACTAATAGGTTTCATGGTTTGTTACAACCTGACTAACTAATAGGTTTCATGGTTTGTTACAACCTGACTAACTAATAGGTTTCATGGTTTGTTACAACCTGACTAACTAATAGGTTTCATGTTTGTTACAACCTGACTAACTAATAGGTTTCATGGTTTGTTACAACCTGACTAACTAATAGGTTTCATGGTTGTTACAATCTGACCTAACTAATAGGTTTCATGGTTTGTTACAACCTGACTAACTAATAGCTTTCATGGTTTGTTACAACCTGACTAACTAATAGTTTCATGGTTTGTTACAATCTGACTAACTAATAGCTTTCATGGTTTGTTACAATCTGACTAACTAATAGGTTTCATGGTTTGTTACAACCTGACTAACTCATAGGTTTCATGGTTTGTTACAATCTGACTAACTAATAGGTTTCTATGGTTTGTTACAATCTGACTAACTATAGGTTTCATGGTTTGTTACAATCTGACTAACTCATAGGTTTCATGGTTTGTTACAACCTGACTAACTAACTAGGTTTCATGGTTTGTTACAACCTGACTAACTAATAGGTTTCATGGTTTGTTACAACCTGACTAACTAATAGGTTTCATGGTTTGTTACAACCTGACTAACTAATAAGTTTCATGGTTTGTTACAACCTGACTAACTAATAGGTTTCATGATTTGTTACAACCTGACTAACTAATAGGTTTCATGGTTTGTTACAACCTGACTAACTAATAGGTTTCATGGTTTGTTACAACCTGACTAACTAATAGGTTTCATGGTTTGTTACAACCTGACTAACTCAATAGGTTTCATGGTTTGTTACAACCTGACTAACTAATAGGTTTCATGGTTTGTTACAATCTGACTAACTAATAGGTTTCATGGTTTGTTACAACCTGACTAACTAATAGGTTTCATGGTTTGTTACAACCTGACTAACTAATAGGTTTCATGGTTTGTTACAACCTGACTAACTAATAGGTTTCATGTTTGTTACAACCTGACTAACTAATAGGTTTCATGGTTTGTTACAACCTGACTAACTAATAGGTTTCATGGTTTGTTACAACTGACTAACTAATAGGCTTTCATGGTTTGTTACAACCTGACTAACTAATAGGCTTTCATGGTTTGTTACAACCTGACTAACTAATAGGTTTCATGGTTTGTTACAACCTGACTAACTAATAGGTTTCATGGTTTGTTACAACCTGACTAACTAATAGGTTTCATGGTTTGTTACAATCTGACTAACTAATAGGTTTCATGGTTTGTTACAACCTGACTAACTAATAGGTTTCATAGTTTGTTACAATTGCTAAAAATAGGTATTTAACAAAACCCCTGAGTAAAACGAAATGAGGTCGGGTGTTCTCAGGACGTATATAATGTCAAAATGTCTTATAGATCAAGTATCAATAAACTTGATTAACATGTCCTTTGATCCAGGGCCATTACGATGGCTACTACGAAATAAAGGGCACCTGATACAACGTTTAGAATAAAGGAGTATCCGTAAGAATCGGCCATCGAGGTATACACACAGAATCCTATCAACGTACAAATACCTGAAATATTGTCAGAAAATATTTGGTAATGACTTACTCACTATTCGCTCCTAGCCAGCGAGCTCAGCGACAAGCTGACCTCAAAAGAGCGTCTCTTTGTATATACATCTGTTTTACCCACTCCGACTAATAACTTGTCATTGTGAGGTTGCTTGCCCATAAAAAGGTAAAAACAATTACGTGAAATACGATCTTGAAATGACATTAATCTTACCTGCTAAGCCAGCTAAAAGAATTACCACATTCTTGACCCGGTTTGCTGTGTGTTTAAAGATGAACATAATCAGGAACAGAAATGTCAGGAGGCCCAAAATACATCCGATTATAACAAAGGCTCTTACTGTCTGGAACTTGTCGCTGATTACGTCTGGAAAAAAAACAAATGACAACTGAAATTCGAGATAGCGTATATCGAAAACCCTACATAGTTCTTTCGATTTGTTGAAGTCAAAAAACTTCAGAGACAATGAGCAGTCAGTTGATAACACTTAAACCTTTATTTTCTATGATAGTGGCCGTTGCAGAAATTGTGTCAGATCGCATAGATTCATTATTTAAAGAGGTTTTGGATGTGTATTGGGACGCATCAATTTGCACCATTTCAATCGCAAGTCAGAGGTTTATCGTTCTTGCAAATTTTCTAAATATAATTAGCAGAATTTTTGGAAAGTAGGCCTAGTGATATACATGGTTAGGCATTTCTATATTTACAGGAACCACAGACATCTGATGAAAAATTGGAATGATACAAACAAAAGTCGTATGTCTCTGATGAACACATACTTATCTTCTGGAAATAAAATGAACAAGGGCAACACCATGTAGGGTGCAGTGAGGGGAAATTTGGCCAAGACTGCGGCATTAGCCTACCTTTAACGTCACAACCTATGACACGGTGCCTCGGTTTATTACCATGACTAAATGCCTTGTTCATGTCAGCCCCTTCGACCTGCATCACACACAGGGAGAAACCGGTTGTTCACCTCGGCCATTACCGGGATTGAACCCTGGACCCTAGGTTAGCGAGCAAGCATCTAACTCACTGAGCCACCGAGGATCCCTCCTTAGGCTTAAATCAACAACCGTAGCTTCCACTTACCCTCTGGAATAGAAGAACAACTCCGGACAGATAAAGCCTCTTGACATATCTCCCATAAACCGCTATTAAACAAAGTTCCATTTTCCCAATGTGGTGTCGCAAGGGAAACAATATCCAAAATTACAGCCGATAAAGCAAGAAAGGCGGAGATTTTGGTCAACAGAGTAACGTCCGAGAAGACCATTTCGAATGTTTTTAATTACTCTTTACTTTAAAATTGTAGCTCCAATGTGACTTGTTGATGACCAAGAGAAACTGTGGCGTCTCGGTATCTGCGTCTTAGTAAATGTGAAGGAACGGTCAGTAGGTTGTATTGAGCCAGTCTATTACATTTCTCGTGACAGGCTTCATAAATTAAAGCGACATTGGGGCACATTTCACGCGATGTTTTTCTATTCAACATTTGCGATCTTCCTGTACACAATATGATCGTAATCTGCTTAGAAAAATACATAAGCATAGTTGTCTTAATCAGTTTTAAGACAATATAAAACAGAAAATCTGTAAGTTACAATGTGATGCTTGTATAGTTTACTAGAATTTTTTACATCCAATGCAACTGGTACCCACAACGTTAAAATATTGAGAAAATCTGAATGGGGCTTTCCAGCTGAATTTATATTTTGACAGCTATTAGATTCTTCGTCAAACGCCTGCATTTTTTTTTTTTTTGTTCTTATCACCTCCTATCCATAGTGTAGGCTAAATGATAGAGACTTCTACAGCTTTACAGTGTGATCTGTGAAACAGTCGCGACATTAAGTGGGGTAGGTCTATCTGGGTAAATTGGTTTGTAACACTACTTTATTCCTTGCAAATTATATGTCAAAATATGGACGGGAATGCACAATATTAACTCCATTATACAAAAGTTTTCGTCAGGGGATTATATACGATCTCCAAAAGTGCGTTTTAGCTTCCGCATTTCGAATCCTGCCCCCTGAATCCTTGAGTCTTCTCTGTTTGTACCCCAGAGCTGGTATCCTGGCGCTTGCCAATGCGCTCAAATTCTTATAACCCGAGAACAAAGCCACTATGTACCAAAGTAAGCCTGCCAGTTATTATCATACTGCATCGTATTACGTCTTTACGGTAGTATGAGCTCATAATGATTCACAAATTGTATTTATAAATCTGTTATAAATGACTAAACTCTTAAAATTGACATTTCAGGAGAAAGTCAACGAGTTAATTCATATTGTTTACATATATATAGTAGATTTTGAATTAAAGGTAAACCAGTTAATATTGACATATAATGTAAACATAGTCAATATGAGTATATATTCATCAGTTAGTTTACCAGGTTCATGACTAAAGAATAGAATCTCTATATAACATGATATATCTATTAAACTAAGTAATAATTGAAAACACTTCTAACTTAAACTTGGTCAATAAGAGTATATATTCATCAGTTAGACTTACCAGGTATCATGACTAAAGAATAGAATCTCTATATAACATGATATATCTATTAAACTAAGTAATTATTGAAAAAAACTGGTTAATAATTATAGTATTATATTCATCAGTTAGACTTACCATGTGTTATGACCAAACAGAATATTTTCTCCATTAAAGACGATATATATATATTCAACAAAGAAATGCTACTAAGCTTAAAGGCCTGTGTCCACATTCGCGTTTTCAGGAGCGTTTTCACGCGTTTTACGCGGCGTGAAAACGCTCCTGAAAACGCGAATGTGGACACAGGCCTTAATGGATGTATTTTGCCATATAATTTTAACACCAAGTAAGTCCACTGATGACCAATTATTCATTTTGGACGTAAAACTCCATTCATTTCAATCGTTTACTAGTATCTCTAGTCAATGGTTAAATGAAAAATAAAACAAAATCAACGATTGGTAATTTATTTGATTAAATACTGTATATAATAAAGATTTTATAAAAAAATTTTAACAGAAACAGAAAATTTACAAAAACAAATGTCTAGATATAGACCTACATGTGCAGGTTCTTGACCGTTAAAAAACATATAAACATTTACAGAATTCTTTCCGTGGATCACTTTACTAATGTTATAAAGATATTTAGAAGATGGTCATGTTTTACTTTCAATTTATCAAAAAACTATATTATACTTGAGTTCACAGAAGCATCATGGACATGTTCTACTCTGCCTGTAGTGTGACATAAAGAGATTGCTTAATGTGTATCAGGGACATACTCTTGCACATGTTCCTAAAGCAACCTTTGGATATGTTGGTTCATGTGTATGTCCAAATAAGATGAGTTTTGCACTGTTTCAGACACTTTGGTTCCTGCAATTCCACTTTCAGCCTTACATGACCTCAGTACAGCAAATAATGCTAATAATAATCCAGAGGCCTAATTAATACTCAAAGTTGATGGGGAAAGACTCAAATACTGTTATGTGTTACGACAGAATCCAATATGACTTCCAATATGGCTGCCAATTCATAATGCTGTTGTGTAGAGTCAAATATTTTCAGTAATATGACAGAATCCAATATGGCGTCCAATATGGCTGCCAAATGCATGTCTGGTATAATACTGTTGTGGGAGGAATTGAATACTTTATGTATTAAGACAGTATCCAATATGGCTGCCAAATTCGTGTCAGGTACAATGCTATATGGTGTCCAATATGGCGTCCAATATGGCTGCCAAATTCACGTCTGTCACAATTGGCTACTGCTTTAAAATAATTCAAATGAGTTACTTAATGTATTAAGACAGTATCCAATATGGTTGTCAAAGTCATGTCTATAACAATACTGTTGTGAAGATTCAAATTCATCAATTAGACTGATTAATATCATAATCACCTGATTTACCTCCTGATTTTGATAATAATTTAATATCCCTGATTACAATAGCTTTACTCACTGCCTTACACATGTCATAAATAGTTAGCGCTGTAACCGACACAGCAGTCAGTGCTTCCATCTCAACACCAGTTTTACTGTGAGTTTTCACTACTGATTCAATATGGACGCTACTTTCACTTTCATTTAATTCAAATTTAACTTCAATTTTTGATAGATTGATATTATGACATAAGGGAATTAACTCTGATGTTTTCTTAGCTGCCATGATTCCTGCGATTTGTGCTACGGTAAGCACATCCCCTTTTTTCAATTTATTTTCTTTGAGTAACAGGAATGCTGTTTGACCTAGATAAACAGTACCAGATGCACGTGCAATTCTATAAGATTCCTGTTTCATTCCAACATCCACCATATTGGCCTTTCCATCCACATCCGTGTGAGTTAAAACTTGGTAAGTTGAAGCTTGAGAGTTATCTCCCTTCTTCAACTCCTCTGTATTTGCTTCCGCTAGACGTTGACGTCTTTCTAATTCCCAATAAGGCAAACCAGGACCACTGGAAGATTCTGAACAAAAATTTCTCAAGAACAAACTAGATCTCGGGCTTCTACGTAGAAAAGGTGCTTTAAAGGCACAATATGATAGATTTTCACCATTATCACTTTTAAAATTATTTAAATAAAGTGAATTTTGTATCACAGATTGTCCCTTTAACAACTGAATATAATTTGAAGAATCAACAAAATCATTAAAACCATCTGCTCCTTTATCTGAAAAAAAAAAACAGAACCCAAAATTTCTCTAATGAACAAAATGAATTGATTTATTCAGGAAAAATTGACATTTAGCAATATTCCTTAAATTATTGTACTATTTGCAATCAAAATCTGATCTATCATAATTGGTTAAAATGCCCATATTGAAGACGTAAAAAAAAAAAATTTCTCTAAAAGCAAGACAATAATATCTATCAAAAAATCAAGTCCAAAGTACAGCAAAATCTAGGAATTGTCCCCAAAACTAAATTAAAATAAAATCCAGATTTTAAGAAATACAGCCATCTGATTCGATAATAGAATCAGATAACTAGAACCATAAAATCATCTTAGGTTTCAGAGAATAAGGTCCCTGGTTTAAAAGTTGTACAATAGTGGACTCCTGAAGCAGAAGTACCATCAGGTGTTCTTACACGTAAATATGGTCTACTTGGCTTGGTACACCTACCACTACCCTACATTATAGATCAACAAAATGATATGAGATTTTGTAATATTTGTGTTTAAATGTAATAGATCACACCATCAACTGACTTCCTCATTATTCAGTTTGTCACATGATCTATTACGCTTACATTTCAAACTTTACAAATCAATAATGCTAATGAGACCAACGTTTAATTCTTAAATATTCTGATAGGTCAAGCAACAACTATCTAGCGGTATTCAGTAATTTGATAAGTAAATAATTTACATACATGTAAAAGTTTAAAAGTTGATCACCCACCGATTAATATCATTGGACGATTTGGCATCTTTGATAAATTCAGCATACCTGAAATTAAGGTGGCAGAGAATGTTTATATTAAATAATCTTAAATACTTTGATCACCAATATTAAAACTCAAACTATTTTAAAACCAGAATATTATTAAAAGAGCCATCAGTATTTCCAATACATATTAATCTTCTTTATAAACTCATTTAAAGTGATGCTGCGTCTTAGAATGGACAAAAAACTCAAGAATTGTCAATATGAGTATATATTCATCAGTACACTTACCTGATGTCATAAAGTAACAGAATCCCTGTAAAATCTGGAAAACTCACAAAACTAAATTTATTGAAAAACATGTTTCTTTGATTAACCAGATTCTGTTATGTTATTTATGACAGCAGGTATATCTACTGATGAATATATACTCTTATTGGCCAAGTTATAAATCTATGTTCATTCTAAGACTCAGTATTTCCTGTAATATATAAAACCTACCAGCATGTTGTTTCTTCTTGCGTTTTACAGCAGCACCAATAATTTCTAACATTTCTTCTTGTGGTAAATCATTTCTAATAGCATCTCTCAATGATACTTCAGCATTACCATGTAAACAAACCTAGAATATGTAAACAAAATATAACATGTCAACAAACCTAGAATATGTAAACAAAATATAACATGTAAACAAACCTAGAATATGTAAACAAAATATAACATGTAAACAAACCTAGAATATGTAAACAAAATATAACATGTAAACAAACCTAGAATGTGTAAACAAAATATAACTCTATGTTATCTTTGAAAATATAGAGAATACCACTGGCAGGACAAATAGGGGAATTCCATAGTAAGCTACAGTATGTAAACAAACCTACACTAAGTAAATTAACCTATTATTATAAACCTTACCTTGAGATTTCCATCAGCAGTGATTCTCAATCGATTACAACTACCACAGAAATGTTCACTCATGGAGGTTATAAAACCAACTTGACCCTTGAACCCTGGCACCTTGTATGCCTAAAATTACAAATATAATATTCATTATGGTGGTGCTTTTAGCCTGGGGAGATCTGTTCTGTCGGATGTTTAATAAAACTGATTTCAACAGGGTTGTAATACACCCAAAAACAAAGCTAATGGCTAGTGTAGACAGACTTTATTATGGTAGAGAAAGGAATAAAAGGTAATTTGTAAATGTGGTGCTGTTTGATGACTGTCTAGAATTGGATAAGACAGATTCATAGATAGATCAGAAGTTCAGTAAAACAGATTTGAAAAAGGTTTTAAAGTGTACAGAAAGAAATAGAAGAGTATTTGTAAATATGGCCTTATCTAGTTTGGTACCACTTATATACTTGACAGCTAGAATCGGAACTGTCAAAACAAGGGGATTTTATCTTGAAAACTTACAGGTAATTTTAGTATTCCAGTCATCTGATTGGTCAATCAGTAAATTTGATTTCAATATAATTTTGTTATCCAATCAGATTACAGTATTTCCTAATATCTGGAATTTAGAACTTAAGCTCAGTTTAAGAGAATAAGGCCCCAGTTTAAAACTCAACGATCCAGTGGCATTCCAAAAGAATCCAAAATAAATCTTGGAAAACTTTTCAGCCAGAATTGAAATTTTCAAACCTTCGAAGTGTCATTGTCTTTATCTTTTAATTTAGAGAATTCTGGCCATTTTGATTGGATAATATCTAACATTTGTTGATAAGTCACCATTTTCTGGGAATTCCATTTATTACCGCCAAATGGCATGTATTCTATAAAGCGAATATCAACATTCTACAATGAAAAAGGAATAAAAAAGTCAAAAGACAATTTAAGGGCATAGTTTGCCATTTTTTGGAGGTAGATTTGGGTCTTGAATATAAATAGTCTACAGAATACTAAAAAATTCCTGAAAATTGCATAATTTTTTCCAAAATACCTCAAACTAAAAATTTTAGTGTCTCAAGAAATGACCACTCGTCATTTGACTTTTAAACAAGTATAACACCTGGATTTGTAGACTATAATTTCAACAGATAGTTGTGAACACTATTACTGATAAGCTTAGCTAAAATATTTCACATTTCTGAGAAAAAGATATTAAAGATCAAACAAATGCAGAACATGTCCCTAAAAAGAAAATGAACTATTTCTTATTTTCTAGATATTGAATTCTGTAGTCAGCTGACCCGAGATAAACAAAGAATATAAATCAACTTACATTATCTTGTGTAAACTGAACAAAATCACAAATTTCATCTTCATTTAACCCTCTCATTACTACACAATTAATCTGAAAGAGACAATAATCAACAGTTATCTCCCTTTGACCACAAAATATTTAGATTATGCTCAATGGTTGGATTGTAATATCACAAATATTTCAACTATGCCTTTATAATATTTTATTGATTGTCAACATAGTAAATTCAATAATATCCCAAAATAAAGGTGCAATTTTGAAGGATTGAAATAGTCTGCGACTATTCAAGATGGCGGCGTCCATGAAGAGAAAGTTTTTTTGACAGTTGATTTTACTAATGTCAAATTAAGAGATCCAGATTTTTAATAAAAGTTAAAGGGGTTGAAACTAGGGAGGCCGTTCACCTGGGTGCAAAAGACAAGAATAGTGGAGGATGCTACTTTCGCTTTACTTATTCGTACATAAGAACATCATATGTATGGTTTCAGTCACGCTCTATACACTTAGAAAGTAGAAAGTTTTTATACTGAATCTGGTGCTTACTTACTTTAACTGGTTGGAAACCATGTTCTATAGAAGAATAAATTGATCTTAAAACTTTATCATAGCCATTCCTTCTAGTAACGAACTCAAACTTCTGCGGCACCAGGGTATCCAAACTGATATTAATTTGATCAAGTCCAGCTTGTTTTAATTGAGGAAGTTTCCGTGACAACGTGACACCATTAGTTGTTATTCCTATAGCTTCTAGACCTAATGGTTTCAACTCATTTAAACCTTCTGCAATAGAAAACATCATTCAGGGGTTATTTCCCTTGTAACAAAGTTTGATTGAAACATACATCTGGATATTTTGTTTTGTATTTTTTTTTTCAGAGTGACTTCATTTGCAATCAATGATCTTAAGACATCCTTTTGCTTGTCTAGTTATAGGTCAATATTATTCAACCAATCCTTCTGGCTGGGAATTTCTATTTAAACACAGGCTTGAAGTTCCTAACCACATAATAATTTGTTGGCATCATTAAAACATTTGATGCTTTTCGGTAAAACATGCAAAGACCTAAAACCCAAGAGATAATCTGTGTTGTAAAGGTCCAGCCAAGGAACAACTGTCAAGAGCCTAGAGAATTTAATAATGAAGCGAAGATCTTTGGTCACGTATTCTTGAAAAAATATTTACACTTAGAATGTCCCTAGCACTAGAATGTTCTAGGGTCTTAAAGGGATTGTAAAGAGGTTTTCTTAACTATTATAAACTAAAATATTTAGAAATTTAGAAGGCCTCTTTGCAGGTAACTTCTTACAATGTTTCTAGTATATCCTAGCACTCAAAATGTTTCTAGAATATTCAAGCACTACGATTAATTCTAGAATATGTGACCAGGATAAGGACATGTGGCAAAAATAATATCCTTGAGAATTAAGTGGTTGTAGAGTTGTTTCTAGAATGTCTCTCTCTCATTTCTTACCTATGATTTCCACCAGATCTTTTCTAACTAAAGGTTCACCCCCAGTTAATCTGATTTTAGTAATTCCTTCTGTAACAAACAACTTGGATAAATTTAGGATTTCTTCTGTAGATAATAAGTCAGTTTTTGGAGATAAATCAACTCCATTCTCTGGCATACAGTACTGACCTACAATAACAATAAACAGAGGGTTTATTAAGAGCTTTCTAGAAAAATTTTGACTTAGACCTAAAATTTGAAACTTTTACTTTGACTTAATTTTCACATAAGATCGATGATGCAAACTTACCACCTCTCTAAAGCTGTGAAAATCGTTGAAATATAATTATTTCTAGAGGATCAATACTTTTTTATAAGAAGACGAAATGCATACGCAACAAAAAAACAATTTGAAAGTCAAGGTCAAGATTGACAATTAAGTTATAGATTTATAGAAATGGTAAGTGATATGATTTGAAGAGTTCTGCCCCTATGATGTGATTCATTGTAAAGTTTCATCATTTCATGGGCAGGGTAGACTGGACCAGTCTCCTCTATTTATGATTTAAAAAAAAAAAAAAAAAAATTAAGTAAACTTGTATCCTACGAGAGAAAGATTTTTTAAGTGAGTTTTTTTTTTTTTTTTTTTTTTTTTTTTTTTTTTTAAGAAGGCTGACCAATTTATGGAGAAGACTGGACACCAGTCTATGGGCAGGGTGATATTGAATTCATTTTTCAAATTTAGGTTTCCAGTGGATAGTTTCTAACTAATAATCCCTTGACTGGTTATAGGATCACAAAAAGTCTTAACTTTTTCATGTGTATCAAGTAAGAGTTAAGTATATCTCCATTTCTATTTTTATTCATATGTCCATGCTTCTTGCAATTCCAGTCAACCATATTTAATAACATCACTATCCCAAAAGCTTCTAATACTATATAAGGGCCTTTGCTTAAATAACATAATGGCTTCAGTGTAATGGCAGGAACCACAGACATCAAATGAAAATCTGAAATCAATGCTATCAGTGATAACATCAAAATTCGAAAATCTTCATTACAATTTAACCTTGATATAGGCCTACTTACATCTTAAATTACAACGTTCTGTTAATGATATTCGTAAATATGTATGTTGGCGCTGGAATGAGTCTGTTAAAAAGTCTGAGAATGGACGGACTTCTTTATTTTTAAATCTACTTGATTCTACCTAAAAAAAAAGATAAAACTACTATGATAAAATAGAAGATAGGGCCTACTCCTGAAGAGGAGATACAAATGATTTCAGTAGACAACTTACCTAGTTTTTAAAGAGCGGAGACATATTAAAGAAATAGGGTAGGTTCTTATTCTTCTGACTAAGCGTCAATTGGACCCATTGTCAATGTAACCTAAAGTTGGGGGTTTTACTGGTAAGACTTGAATTAGACCTTGTTAGGTAAAGTTCTCAAATTCTCAAACTTCTGGAGATCACAGCCCAATATATGGTTTTTGGATAATTCTTCTGTACTGTTCAGGAGACATATATAATAGAAATAGGCGTAGGTTCTTCTGTACTTTGATAAGGTTCATGGGTGGACCCATTGTCAATGTCCAAACCTACCAGTTTCATTTCTACAGGGGTTGGGAAAAAGGTTAGTTGAGCCTTAGCCATTCCACTTTGAAATTTTGTACCGGTATTCTAAATAGTATTAGGTGTTATAGGAGACATCCTCCTATAAAAGCACTGGCCTAGGACACAAAAGAAACTAAGTGAAACTATGAACAAGGACTAGACTCAACTTACCTGAGGTGATTGTTCACTATTTATCACTGGCTTTGTTGCTGTACTCGTACTTCTAGTGGTAATGCGTCTATTTGTACACCGAGATACTGATGGAAATTGTTCATTTAAACAAAAACTACCCCTCAAAAAACTTGTTTTCGTCATTCCGTTCACATTTCTGCTGAGCCTATTTGCTCCACAACAACTGTTTGTTGACAAATGTTGCCTTATAATACATTGCACTGTCTCTCGTAAGGGTTTGGAAGCTACTACTAGCGACATTGTTCCCTTTTTGGTCAACATTTTGGTTTGTTCTCCGCGTCGTTGATGTATCTGACCAAGGGATGCTCAGTAACTTACATGATTATAAAGTTTTTTTTATATTCCAAGATAAGTCATACGCATGACTTCAATATACAGGTCAAGGCCGTGTTACAGTGGCCGACATATTTTGGTTGCTGAGTTTCAACACTTCCTAACAACTGACGAAAGATTTCATTGAAGTTTTCTTCCAAATTTCACACAAATATTCACAAAATAACATGATTCTAGTTCAAAAGAAATTAAACTTATGGCACAACATGAACAAATTTAGAGTTTTAAGATAGTTTTCGTCGGTTCTGTTTTATAAAATCCACTTCGTAATGTAGCAAAAATCATCTTCAGAGGCCATAGGTGGGCGTTTATAGACTCGATTATCACAAATATAAAAATATTACCACAGTATGGCGTATGTAATTTACCGACTTGCCGAATTACTTTTTATGGTGAATGTAATTCGCCGACCAGCAGCTTCAATGATCTAAAATCGCCACAGCTTGGATAACTCACAAGTATTTACATTTTAAACATCTTAGCGAAATCCAAGTATAAAAATGAGGCATAGAGTTTAAGGTGAATTTAAAATACGTTACTGTGATACTTCTAAATTTTGGATTTTGTTTCAAAAGTATGGCCTTCTTGTTATTATATTCATTGTAAGATATGTCGTAAAAAGCGCATTTAAAAATACAAGAAAATTTGGATATACTATCGTAATTTTTTTGTACTTTTTATGTTCCCTTTGCTTATATTGCCCCCCGTAATGTTAAAACACCTTTTTGGAAAAAAAGAAGCTCTTGCTGCAACTCCGTCCAAAAAAAGTATAGGATATGTGAAAATTTATAACGGTATATCTACTTAAAGATATAATAAAAAGGACTTAAAATGTTATTTTAAAAGTAACAGGTCCTAACTCATTTCGGCTGAATGATAAAATATAAATAGCCTAAAGACAGAATTAAGTGTTGATATTTCCACAGAGGCACTGGCCAAGACAGTTTATTAGTAGGATTAAGGAACCTGTGGAATCTTTTGTTCATGCTAAGTTAATTTAAACCGATTGTGATTAATTAAGAAATTAACGCTAATTACAATAGACTAATCCAT
The DNA here is from genome assembly GCA_030562195.1 of Nipponacmea schrenckii. Lineage (NCBI taxonomy): Eukaryota > Metazoa > Mollusca > Gastropoda > Lottiidae > Nipponacmea > Nipponacmea schrenckii. The sequence goes on from CM060199.1 coordinate 2,233,037, forward strand.
TAAAAATAAAACAGGACTGTTTACTGTAATAATAAGACCGACCGCCTCCAGCTACTGAGTTTATTTTACCCATGACACATTTTAAAAATGAGTTGAAAAGCCGAGAGCGACATTTCTTGACCGGCAAGTTATTTAGTTTATTCAACGTTATGTGAATTTTTATTTTTCTTGTCTCGTAATTGGTGAAAGGAAGTTAGTCATCGATTATTTCCGATCTCAACTAGCGTTATATTAAATCACGGTGACATAACGGATATATTATTACTCGAGTTATCTGATAAAATGGTAAGTAATATTCATTGGGATATCAGTGCACAAGTGGGCATTATCTGCTATATTCACCAGTATATGTAAAATTAAGTGGGCAATAACAGTGATATCCACTATTAGATAAGTAGTTTAGTGGGCGATATCAATGACATTCAGAGGAATCTGGAAAACACAAGTGGGCAATATTACCGATATTCGTTGGTCAATGAAGAGCGCAAGTGGGCATTATCTGTGATATTCAACAGCAACCCGGAGACTATCCGGGCAATATCAGTGACTCAAAACGAAAGTAAAGGTTGAAGCATTTTCAGATATATATCCCCAGTCAGCAATATTCTGTTTTAATAGTAATTAATTATAACTGAGGTATGGAATAACATTTAGTGTGGATAAGAACTGAGCAATATTCACCTTAAATATAGCCGTAAATGGGCATTATCAGTTATATTCACCAGTAATTGAGAAGTTAATTATCAGTGATATTCACCAGTAATTTTATTCTAGTTAGCTAGTGAATACATCTTACGTGAACTTACCTCTCTACTTGTATTTGATATTTTACTTTACGTAAGGTTTATTTACATTCCTTCCCCCAGTATAAACTCAACTATATAAATATTGGATAAAACTTAAAAAATAACACAAGAAGATCGGGTTTTATTCACTGTGCAATCCTCCAGCGATCGATAGTTTCACTATTAAACCAACACAACTTGGTTAATCTGGAGAAACGCCATCAAGAATTTAATGAACAGGCATATGTCGGATACAATAACAGAGGTTTGTTAAAATTCATTTCCAATTAAAACATGTTATGTTAATCAGTGATTGAGGGACCATGTTCTGGAAAAGCAAAGGGTCAAGAATACAGGTTTATATCGAAAATTCTCATTTTCCATATTGTACTTGTACTTGAATCGAACAAACGTATCCGGGTTTAGAAAGAGACATTAAAAGGTTTCCTCCTTCATAGAAAACAATTTAAGGGAGAATTTCTCATATATGCTTAAATTAAATAAAATGTATCTACAATGCAGATCTATTACCAAACTGTCATATTAAATTTCGGGCTTAGTAGACTTCATTCATCTCCTACCTTTTCTTACCTTGGGCTATTGAGAATAAACAACACCATGGACTTGCAATGAGGAAGATTTCTTATATATTCGAGTTTAATTTTATATTGTCATAATGACAAGGTGTATACCACATTGCAGAACAAAATATTACCTCAGTGATGAGGCTGGTTACAATTCAACCCTTTGTTTTGTCAATGAAATGTTATTTTATAGATGCAGCTTAAAGGGTGACAACCCCTAATTTCAATACAGAAAAATTACCCATTTTTACTCTAAAACAAAATTGTTAGTTCTCAACAAGACTAATTTCATTTTAGTTTGACAAAAGTTTTAATTTTGTTAGCTTTGCCCCCACCCTATAGTTGAAACTTTTCCTTTAAGTATTTTAAATGATTGCAGGTTATGATACTTTAAATGGTTTTAATCAACAGCTTTTCTTTATATATTGCAATTCTCTTGATCTCTCTTATTCTATAACAACTAATATTGTCCTATATGAATGGAATGGGCTAGTGCTTCTATAGGAGAGTATCTCTTATTACACCCTTAACCAGGGCTATGGTTTCCACAGTATCAACCAGTCATGTTCAATAGCAGCTCTAAAGTGTTTGAGTGTGACACATAATTTCACAGGCAAATAGAATTTAAATTGTAATTAACCATGAAATACCAAATTTTAAGTTTCAGTTTACTTTCTATTCATCTATTATTATTCCTCTGGATTTAAGCCACAGACCTTTTTCTCTAGAAATACTATATTAGTAAATCTGTCATTATTTCTTTCCTCATTTTTTTCAAACTAGTTTTATTTCTTTTGGGAAAAGTAATGTGTTATTGGGGAAGGTCTAATGTGTATAAGGAACATATGTTGTTTTTGTTGATAAGGTAGCTTGTTGTAGTCACCTATTGCTTCCATAAAAGCACTGGTCAGGGATACATGGAAAGATTGATAATTAATGATTTTTGGACATTGATCATTTTTATGTTCGATATAGTGAACTCAATCTATACATAATAGACAAAAAAATATTTTATATATCAATGTTTTCTCTATTAAATTTGTATAGTGACAAATATTGAAATAAATTCACTTGTATTGTGATGTTAAATCTATAATTGATAGAGAAAGATCTATACAGTGTTATTTTTATACAGATTGGAAAAAGGTTCTTGAAACTTTTTTTTATGGATATCAGGCTTACTGATAACATCAATTTTCACCATTCCATTTTTCAAGCAGATATCTATGGTTCCTGCAATTCTACTAAAACTCAGTGTTTGAATCGCAAAATATACTTGTATCACATAGGACCCTTTGTGATTAGTGACGTCATCAAAAACTTAAATTTAGTGGAATGGCAGGAACCACAGATATCTGATAGAAAATTGGAATGGTGAAAATTTATGAAACATAGAAACCTATCAAATGAAGATGAAAAATCTCTTTGTTTTTTTTTTGACTATATCCTCTGATTCACATCCTGTAACTGAGTTTTCTAGAAGAGATTCCCCCAAAAAATCACATATTGATGGAAATTTAAATTTTCTGATGTATCTTGTTATTTTAGATAATATTTTATAAGAAAATATATTGAAAAATGAGAATACAATAGACTGGGCACAGTTAGCCAGCCAGCAAAGAAGAACCACACATTCAAATCAAAGAAACTCAAGATTTGTCTGTAGAGTGTTCATTTGTGTACAGACAAAATTCGATACCTCAGAATAGTGAAGCAACATAGAAAACTTAACACAAATCTAAGGCTAAGAAATATTAGAATATTATTTAGTGTGTACTGTTATGCTTTTGGATTCCTCTGAATAGAGAAACAAGAAACTGCAGAATTGTGAACACTCTATTAGGGGTGAAATTGGACATCCTCGAAGAGGGAATAACCAAATATAGAAGTTGAGATGTAAAATATTAAGTTTATAGTGATAAACTAACTAGACTATAATGTCAACTAAACGTTACGATTTGTTATTACGGTTGTTATTGGTGGGAGATACAGGAGTGGGGAAGACATGTTTAATATGTCAATACGCTAATAACGAATTCTTTGATACCCACATCTCAACCATTGGTAAGTCAATTTAAACACTCACTCACAGACAGGGAAATATTGTCTTTGAAAACTAGACCAAATTACAGAAAATTAGCTATGTGAACTCTATAAAAGGATTTATTTGTGATTATTTATTAATTTAATCACTTACAAACAGATTAATTGATAGTAATTAAACAATTAGCTTGGAGAATTTTCATTGATGGATTGGTATTTTATCATTTTCAATACTTGCACCAATTGTCATATGAAATGAGCCATATTTATAGTATATTGAGAAAATAAGCCATACAAACTCTCTCAAACCCATAAGGTTCTAGAAGAATGAGCAATCCCTGCCCCTTACAAGACCACCCCCCTCACCAAATCATTTGTAGTGATTCAACTCAGTAATTGTAAATCTGTTTGCTCTTTTTAGAATTAGTCCTAATTGTTCTTATTTCCTTATACAGTCACTGCTTTTTGAGATTTAGACAATGTTGTCCCCCACACCATATATCTCTAGTGAAATGAGGGTAGACCCATCATGACAAATTATCATATATTTTCATTCAAGTTTATCTATTTATCATAACAAATAGTAAGTCTGTAGTTAGTAAAAAGAAATGTTATTCTACAAGATTTATGTATATTTATAGTGATAACTGTAATATACTGGGTCAATCTCTCAGTATTTTTGTTTTTATTTATCACCCACTTCTTGACCTGTTTAATAATTTATATAACTCACCCACCCACACACCTTGGCCTGTCATGATACCATAGTAGGGGCAGAGAAATGAGCTAAATTAGGGGATGGAGCGAAATTAGGGGATGGAGCTAAGTTAGGGGATGGAGCTAAGTTAGGGGATGGAGCTAAGTTAGGGGATGGAGCTAAGTTAGGGGATGGAGCTAAGTTAAGGGATGGAGCTAAGTTAGGGGATGGAGCTAAGTTAGGGGATGGAGCTAAGTTAGGGGATGGAGCTAAATTAGGGGATGGAGCTAAGTTAGGGGATGGAGCTAAGTTAGGGGATGGAGCTAAGTTAGGGGATGGATATAAGTTAGGGGATGGAGCTAAGTTAGGGGATGGATATAAGTTAGGGGATGGAGCTAAGTTAGGGGATGGAGCTAAGTTAGGGATGGAGCTAAGTTAGGTGGATGGACTATAAGTTAGGGGATGGAGCTAATTAGGGGATGGAGCTAAATTAAGGTGATGGAGCTAAGTTAGGTGGATGGAGCTAAGTTAGGGGATGGAGCTAAGTTAGGGGATGGAGCTAAATTAGGGGATGGAGCTAAGTTAGGGGATGGAGCTAAGTTAGGGGATGGAGCTAAGTTAGGGGATGGAGCTAAGTTAGGGGATGGAGCTAAAGTTAGGGGATGGAGCAAAAGTTAGGGGATGGAGCTAAGTTAGGGGATGGAGCTAAGTTAGGGGATGGAGCTAAGTTACAGGAGTGGATATAAGTTAGGGGATGGAGCTAAGTTAGGGGATGGAGTATAAGTTAGGGGATGGAGCTAAGTTAGGGGATGGAGCTAATAGGGGATGGTAAGTTAGGGGATGGATATAAGTTAGGGGATGGAGCTAAGTTAGGGGATGGAGCTAAGTTAGGGGATGGAGCTAAGTTAGGGGATGGAGCTAAGTTAGGGGATGGAGCTAAGTTAGGGGATGGAGCTAAGTTAGGGGATGGATATAAGTTAGGGGATGGAGCTAAGTTAGGGATGGAGCTAAGTTGGAGCTAAAGTTAGGGGATGGAGCTAAGTTAGGGGATGGAGCTAAGTTAGGGGATGGAGCTAAGTTAGGAGATGGAGCTAAGTTAGGGAGATGGAGCTAAGTTAGGGGATGGAGCTAAGTTAGGGGATGGATATAAGTTAGGGGATGGAGCTAAGTTAGGGGATGGAGCTAAGTTAGGGGATGGAGCTAAGTTAGGGGATGGAGCTAAGTTAGGGGATGGATATAAGTTAGGGGATGGAGCTAAGTTAGGGGATGGAGCTAAGTTAGGGGATGGAGCTAAGCTAGGAGATGGAGCTAAGCTAGGAGATGGAGCTAAGTTAGGGGCTGGAGCTAAGTTAGAGGATGCCCTAGGTTAGGGCATGGAGATAAGTTAGGGGATGGAGCTAAGTTAGGGGATGGAGCTAAGTTAGGGGATGGAGCTAAGTTAGGGGATGGAGCTAAATTAGGGGATGGAGCTAAGTTAGGGGATGGAGCTAAATTAGGGGATGGAGCTAAATTAGGGGATGGAGCTAAATTAGGGGATGGAGCTAAATTAGGCAATGAGTTACATTCTTATGTATAAGGAACATGACACCTTTACCCTCAATATTTCAGGAATCGATTTTAAAATGAAAACTATGAATGTTAATGGACATACAGTCAAGATTCAAATATGGTGAGAAACGGCCAGATTTTATTTTATTTTTCTATTAAAGAGACTGTAATGTGGCTTTCTAAACTGAAAGCATCAATTTACACCATTCTGATTTTCTGGGAAAGATTAATGCCAAGAGCTTTGACCAAGGACCAACTGGTAGAAAAGATCTTAGTGAACCTAAGTTTTATTCTTGTAAAGTCTATAGTTGTTTGTTTTTTAATATTTTCCAGGGATACGGCTGGACAAGAGAGATTTGAATCTATAACTAAACAGTTTTATAGACGAGCTCAGGTCAGATGTAACTTTCAATCTCTTGAAATATGACACATTGAAGTTACTAATTTCTGCAACTTCCTTATATATTTTGCAAGGAAATTGTTTTGGTTTGAATAACTGAAAATAAATTTAACCAGCCAGAAATTAATCGTATTTTGTTTGGTATCCCTTGATTGTCTTTTTTTTAATGTCTTATCGTTTCTTATATCATTAACTTGGAATAAATGTAGGGCTGTTGATTTGACTATACATGCCAGTCATGACTGATTGCTTGTCTAAAATGGCCAATTGAATAGAGTCTCTCGTGGATGTCAAGTACAGGCTAGGTCAGAGACATCAAACAAATTATTCAATTAAGAATTTTATGTCTGCAGGGTGTGATGTTGGTGTATGATATTTGTAGCAGATCTACTTTCGAGTCTTTACCAAAATGGCTGTCGTACGTCAAACAGGTCAGTAGCCTACCTTGTCTCCGATATTATGTTATTATTATAAAAATAAAATGTGGGAGAGTATTGGAGTCAGGTCAAAAAATTGATGTAAAAATTTCATGAAAATTATCTCATATAAATCTACTGTACACAACAAGGTGAAACTAGTGATAAACCAACATTCCATGAAGTTTCAAGTTTTTCCAAGGCAATACTAAATTCAGACTACAGTAGCATGATGCTACACTAGAAGCTCAGAGTATGTATTTCTGACCATTCAAAGGTGCCAAATTCCCTATCAAAATGTTTATATTATTTGTTGTAAATTAATCATTTTGCTATCTGAAGAAGGTTGTGAGAGAGATCAATGGGAGGGGCTTAATTCTCACCAGCTGGGGCCTGCCCCTTGAATCCCACCCTTATGATTGGACCTGGGCATATACATATATATTTTAAATTAGAGCGCTGCTGTTTACCTCATTTTTACTTGGCCCCGTATTCTGAAAAACAACAGTAGCTCTAGGATGTCCTAGGGCTTAGCTTTTAACATAGATAGGCCTAGAAATCTTGCGCTGAGATTGTACCGAGAATACATGGCTTAGACAGTGCTATAGCCTTGTATAATGGCTGACATATAATATATTATATTGTAGTTTTCTAAAGAAGATACAGTAATAACAGTGCTGGGTAATAAACATGATCAAGAACACAGAAGACAAGTGCAGTATATAGAAGGTCAACAGGTACTTGTTAAAGCTATCATGGTCTAACAAAAAAAGTTTTTAATGAAAAAAATTGGTCTTCTGAATTATATACTAGCAGTCACCATTTTTATAGGAGAAATAATTCTGACTGCCACAAACTATAAAGTGCCAATATAAATTGTGTTGACCTGTCAACTGATATTACAGTGAAATATTTATTTCAGTTTGCAGCAGAAAGAAAGCTGAAATTTTTTGAAACTAGTGCCAAAGATAGAGAAAACTTACAAAAGGTATTACAGGAATTTGTCAATTTTCCTCAGACTATATTGAATATATGCACCAATGACAGTGCTGAGCCTAATGTGCATTGCGCATGAGAGTAGGCTCATAATCATATACCTTATCAAATATATATAGTTATCATTTTCACAACAAATTTATCTTTGTATTATTTCTATTACAGAGTATTTAACTCGCAATCTGATTCTGGTTATCTCTTTTCAGCCAGTTTATGATTTATGTCTGGTTGTCTCTTTCAGCCATTTTATGATTTATGTCTGGTTGTCTCTTTCTTTCAGCCATTTTATGATATATGTCTGGTTGTTTCTTTCTTTCAGCCATTTTATGATATATGTCTGGTTGTTTCTTTCTTTCAGCCATTTTATGATTGATGTCTGGTTGTCTCTTTCTTTCAGCCATTTTATGATTTATGTGATAGAATAATCGCTCTACAAGAGACGAGATCGTCCAGTGAAACACTCTCCGAGTCATCTCCTACTGTGAGTGTAGGTAATGGTGTATTTCAACATACAGATCAGGCTCAACTTCTTGATGAAGATAGCTCTGAGGATGAAGATAAAGAACCAGACAAATTCACTTCATTAAGAAAGGTGGCTTGCTGTGGTATTTTATAAGCCGAACTTCTAGAATTTTAATTTTTTATCCAAGACTTATACAATTCAATAAAGATTGTTTATATTTAAATTAAGACTTATGGAATTTTAATTTTTTTATCTAAGATTTTTTAGAATTCAAGGAAACTTTTTGAATCCATTTTAATTATCATGATGTTCTTTTTAAATTTTAATATTGATTGATTGAATTCTGTAAATTCCTGGTACTTAATGAATATGAGCATAAAAAGGGACACAACTCTTTCCATATTAACTCAGCTCTTTTCAAATTATTATACATATACCATTGTTTATTTATTTTATGAAACAAACGAACAACTTTATATAACTACTGATAAATAATGTATTTGGAAAATAGTAATTTTTGTTACAATCTGTATTGTATATGGTGTTGAATGCAAGCGATAAAAGCTAAGGTTATACAATCTGAATTCTTGCCAAATCTATTGTTAAATTATTTATTTTGTAACTACCATGTCAAGAACAAGAAGGCAGGATTCCAGAAATCATGAATGGTTCATATCTCATATATCAAATTTTTAAATAATTTTAAATTGTAGAATTTTAATTTGTATTAATGAATATACTAAAAAGTCAAAATTTTAAAATAAGTATCATTTTAAGATAAATTGTATATTTAAGTGTATATGTAATTATTAAACTATCTTTATTAAGTGTTACTGATTAGAAATATAATTTCCGTAGCTCTCCAGATTGAAAGTTGTTATGAAAAACACAGTCCTATGATGTACAGTAGTTAATATGTTCAGCAAAATACTATTACATAGGAAAATAACCAGGACCTAGGATATGTGTATATGCAATAACTTTCAAAGGCACACCATTCGGATATCCCATTTGACGATTTCAGGTTCTTTTCTTCTAGAGAATGAAATTGAGTTTTACATCCTTCTGTTCTGCACCTTATGGGCTAATGAAGACAAACAACGCCCTGCAGGGTGCAATGAGGGAAATTTTGTGATGACCGTGGCATTAGCATACTCTATTTAACATGAAAAGCATGTAAAAAAAAAAAAGAATTTTTGTGAAAAAAATTATCTGACTCAATTATGTCACAAATGTTAATGGCATTTAGGTAAAAATGACTGACTTTGACAAATAGCCTCATTCTTATTTTCAATCCTACATCTCTGGTTCCTGTAATTCCATTAAAATGAAGTGTTTTATGACATCACTTATGTGATCTTTTTCAGTGTTTAGAGATGTCATCAGACACTTAGTTTAGCAGAATTGCAGGAACCATGGACATGATTTGAATGGTGAAAATCCATCAGTGTCTACACAAAGTTTTTAAAAACCTTTTAACAGTCCCTCATGTCTACACAGCTGTGTGTAAATTTGTATGGGTGATTTATAAGGATTACAATCACCAATCAAAGAAACAATTCAAGTCACATTTTTTTTCTTTATTATATAACAAGTTTACTTTCCAGCGTTGGCATTAGGACCTCTCTTCCTACCGAACGTTTCGACAACGTTTAAGAATCGTCGGTTATATTGGGATCGTCTCTTGGCTCTACCAGTCTTCTTCTTTTTCTTATCTTGTTTGTCAACCTAAAAATAAAAACACAGAATATGGAATGGACTTTTACATTCTACTTGTCTAATCTTTAAATGGCAGCGTTCTCTGGTCTTTATCAAGCAATAAATAATATTAAAAGTATATATAGGTTAAGACCAAATAAATTACTAAGAAACCAATCAATACTGACCTTGGGTGTTTGACCCCTGACCTTACCAGCTCGAGCTAGAGAACCATGGACTTTACCTGGAAGACGAAAAGGAATAAATTGAAAATGGAATCAGAAGATGGTGCAAAGGGTCAGGATGAAATACATATTTTCTTAATGGATAACTTGCTTTAAAATGCCATTTAAAAAGATTTTACAATGAATATCTACATGTAGCTTTCATTTCACAGAGTCAAAGCATTACAAGATAAGGGTTCACTTTTATCTCTTAAAAATATTATTTATCAACACAAATACATTCTAAACATATAAATAATGTTTTAAGATTAATATTCCAATTCCCATAAAAAATACCAGTAATAAGCTTACTCAATGTACTAACCAATGTGTAAACACAGAAAGTAAACCGAGTGAAACTTACCTCCGACCATTCGAACTTCAACATCTAATGTGGATAAATCATTGAGTTCAGAGAGTTGGAATTCTCCTTCTAAAGGTTTACCTCCATAGGATACCATTAAATCTTCCACATCAAATCCCTCTTTCTGGGACACCATATTCTACAGAATTTTAAAAGTAATCAATTAACATCTTCATAGTCTCAAGCTATTATGCCTTTATTACCATACATTGACATTCTGGAGATGCAAATATAGTTGCAATTAAGTCTTGCATCTTCACTACGTCATACTGGACTGGTATATGACAAGCCATTGTGAACTACAGTACAAAGTGCAGCGATGGATAGTATCGAAAACAGCCTTCAATTACACACGCTGCCAAAGTCTCTGGTGCTATCCTGTTAAGCGTGATTTATAATAGCTAATCCTAACTCCAGCATGAGAAGTGATTCGTAATCGTTAATCCTTGTCTCAACGAGGGTGCTTTTACTGTAGAGTATCGTTCTATATGATTGACAGTCATTATCAATTAATATCTTACCATAACTGCTTGAACAGTTTCATTTCCAGTCACCTCAACGGTGTGAGTCTCAGTTGCTCGGACAAAAAGCTGCATCTTGGCTCTGAAAAGGAAATAAAATCATTTTAATTTACTGTTTCTATACCACCATAACCTGTTCACCACCTACTACTATAGTTGTATAGACCAAAATTATCCTTGTTTATTAAGCATACATTACATATATTCAACATACATTAGAGGGGGGAAACCACTGTGGGTGGAACTGGAAAAGGGAGGAAACCACTCACTGCAGACCCATGATCATCATAGCCAGAAACACATTTCTTTGACAAGCCACAAGGGTCATAAGATAAAATTTACTATTGTCAGACCAGAAATATTCCTTTTCTAGATGTCAGGTTCCCAAAAAATACATTATTTGAACATAAAATCATCATAAATCAGAAACAAATGGTGCAGTGTCAGTGATGTCAACAACAAAATCAAAAATTTCTATTTCGTTTTTTCATCGAAAACATCAAATTATCAAACGCGTAGTTTGAAAATAACGAGTTTTCAAAAGCAACAAACACTAATTTACCTTTCTCTGTAAATAAATTTTAAAACAATGGTGAAATAACGCCTAAAAATACTTTTATATCTTCGATACTTACACGTGCTTGTGAAACCGTAAATATGGCCGTAAAAAGACCGGAAGTTGCCTTCAATGGTGTAATGTGGGAACAAACTACACAAAAACTCATGACGTATTTCACATGACAAATTCGCGGGATGGAATTATTTTGATTTTTTTTGTCGAATTTCATCTGCAAATAACATACAGATGCAATTATGACTGAAATGTTGCCATGTTTGATTCGAATAGGTGATAATGTTAAAAAGTACAAGCTTTTCATATTGGATAAGGATGAGGTACAGTTATAATCTGGATAAAAACAAGTACAACACCCCCCCCCCCCCGTTCCAAACTCAACACTTGACTTCCTATTTGTTATTATTTTACCTACATGTACCTAGTCGTGGCGTACTTAGCTCAAGCATCATTTAGATGATTAGCTTTTGTAAAAGTGACAACATGCAGAAATTAGATATAGTTTACAGCCTAATACATAACTTATATAAGGCTTATTTATATAAGCTTATAGTTATACATCTTTCTACAATAGGATAGGCCTACCTACATCTTTGCAATACCATACATTAAAATTTCTATTGATATGATAGACAGACTGCTATGCAGTTGTCCAAGAAATCTTACTTATTGTATACTATCCTGCAACTTGTGAAAGGCATAAAGATGAGCAATAAGCTTATATGATCTATTTAGGGTTTGCAAAAAGGAATGTTAGCATGCTTTGCATTGATGCCCATATACTCTTAGTTAAGCCGATCTTGGTCTTTAACCTGTTAACTCCTCAGGTTGCTGATAATCATCCTTTGGGGGCCCAATCAAATAATATGTTATTAATATGTCAATGTGAAACTGGGAAAGTTACATCCCAGAATGTTTTGATGTTTATTTTTGCAGGTGTCTTTGGGTCGCTCACCTGATGTGACATATTGTATTTTATCTGGAATGATTTCTAGATGTCATGCTTACCTAAGAAAACTACCAGATGATAGTTGGACTGTTACAGATAACAAGGTAAGTTAATTGTGGTGAAGTTAATCTCCTGTTGGCTCAAGAGTGTAAATTGTAACTTGTTACCTTCCAACCAGCCTCATCCTAAGAGTGTAATGGTATTCGATAAAAAATCAAATTCAATGAGTATGGTGATAGTTTAGTTCAAGTTCTGAATTTATTATATACAACATTGAAAGGAGCATTAATGACGTAAAAGGAAAATATTTTTTGAACATTTTATATGCTGATTGCCATATTGCAATGGAATTTCCAATAGAACTTTAATGATACCAATGTTGCATGTATGGGATTAGATAGGCCAGGGCTGTTGATTTAACTGTATTTGCCAGTCATGTCTGATTTGAGTTCCAAACTGATGACTGCAACTTTGATATTGAGGACATTTTCTATTGAAATTTGCTATATTTTGTGCATTTTTTATTCATTGTTGATGAAGATAAGTGTAAATTCACTATTTATGTGTGGATATATAGGAGCATTAGTGACTATAACATTAATGATACTAATATTGTATGTTTAGGATAAGGTAGGCTGATTTAAGATATTAATAGCAGCTTTTAAAGAAGGGTATTAGCTACTGTAATGGTACAAATAAGAATATTAACTTCAACAGATTGTGTCCATTGATCTCTTCAATCATATTAAATTTTTCTTCTACAGAGTTTAAATGGTATTTTTGTGAATGATAAACGAATTGAAGTTGATAAAGCAGTTGGTTTAAATGATGGAGACAAAATTCAGTTCGGTGTCACAAATAAAGAGAAAAAGGAGGAATTTATCTACAGGTTTTCATTATCGAGTCGTGTGAAACGATCGAGAAAGGAATCAGAAGAATCAAACAGACCCAATCATAAACGTTCTCGTCAGGATGAAATGGATGGAATCAAACTGACCCAGAAGTCTCCTGAGTGTGATAACCATGTATCTAGTTCTCAGCCAGACTTGGAATCTTCCTGCGTCAATTCACCCTATAAACTTTATCAACAGAAAATGGAGGAATATAAAAAACAGGAAGAAGAAAAGAGGAAGGAATATGAAGAAAAGTTACAATCCATGAAAAAAATGTTAGAGGTAAGGAAAATGGCAAGACTGAAAGATATTTTATCTAGTATTTTTTGTTAGACTTGTTGGTTATTTTGAAATCACTCGCATCATGTCAATAAATAACTATAAAAAAAATGCTAATTGCAGACTCTTTAACAAAGACTCATTTTTGGTCAAGTTTTCAAAATTTAAATTTTTTGGTCATCCCAAGAGGTGGTCTACTGTTAACATTTTGTGATCTCACTTGGTAAAGAATGCTTAATTTAGGTATATTTATTGTAATAACATGTTTGATAAAGTGCCTGTTTATGTTGTAAAGGTTATATACTTTCATACAATTTTCTACATAAGAAATTTCCAGCATAGCTCCTGATCCTGATGATTTTGAATTTTTTCAGGCTAAAGAATTGGAGCAGGATGAAATGAGGAAAGCTCTAGAGAAACAGAAAGAAGAGAAGTTAGAATCTGAAGCGAAATTAAAATCAGCATTAGAATTACAGCAGGTAATATATTATAGATTTGTCTTCTGCTATAAGGTAAGATGCTGTCAGTGGTGGGGACAGTCTCCTAGAACAAGGGGGTCAACTGAGATTCGGAACTAGGGAGTACAATTAAGGGGAAGACAACATAATGAAGGGACAACTAAGATTTCAAAATTGAGATACAATCTTGGACAAGAGAATTCTCAGGAGATTCTCAAAATGAAAATTGAAAATTTTTGATATCACAAACAATATTTCTAGGGGGACAAATGGCCTGTGACCCCACTGGTGCAGTAGGTTTTATCTATCTCAGAGTTGATAGATCAATCCACACCCACCACCAGTGCCTCGCAAGTGCTTCTTCCAGTAATTAACAAAAAACAATATAACTAGAAATTAATGCGTCAACAAATTAATGCGACATGGGGTTTTAAAGACTAAAATGCGATACAAATTAATGCGATCCCGATAGGTGTCGCATTTTTAATATCATAAAAAAAAAAGGTCTTCGCAGGAGTTACAATTTTAATGAATGAAGACAGGAACAATGATCAAGATTTTATCTTCAAATGTCTGGAAATTTTGTTAAAACATATTGATTACTAATAAGCTTCAAATTTAGAGAAATTCGAATTACTTAATCCCGCCAGATACAATATAAATAGTAACTCACATTACCTTTTGTCCATCATATGATTTTATTTTATAGAACACTTGGTAACAGCATGTAAAAATGAGTATACAAATTAATGCTTCGCGGATAGGTCTTTAATAAGGCAATTTAAATTCTATCTCGCAATAATTTGTAACCTTACAGATTTTATTTGTTGTTAACGTTTTAAATTAAAAGCCTTCTGCAGAAACACTAGTAGTTAGATACATTTTTGAACATTCATAAATAAGTAAAAGGAAAAAAAATGATCATAAACTATTGGGTGCCTGATTTAGCTGAATGTTAAATGACAGGACAATAGTATATATTTAATTGTTTTCCCAGTCTGGAAATTTGTAATAAAAAACAATATGAATACCTGATAATGCCTGTTATTTCAGGAAGAAATGGAGAAAGAGAAGAAAGAATTAAAACAGAAAATGCAGGATGAATTAGAGAAGCAACTGAAAAATAAGGAACAGAGTTTGATAGAACAGTTACGTGTACAGCAGGACACGCTGATATCGGAGAAAGCAAAGGTGGAGGAGAGTTTAAAACAGGAAATGGAAAAAGCCATTGAACAGAAAAATAAACAGTTAGAGACTGAATTGACTGTACAACGTGATAAATTACAAAAAGTGATCCACAGTAAAGAACTAGAACAGAAAGTGTTAGAAAATCAGCTTCAAGAGACAAAAGCTGAAAATATAAAGACTAAAGAAGCTATGTTGTGTGCGCGAGATGATGTGTTGAATAATTTTAAGGATTTGATGGAGACTGAGTTACAGTGTAGTATTTGTAGTGAACTTTTTATTCAGGTAACAACTCGGCCAGTGCTTCTGTGATATATTTATTTTTAGTAATTCTAAACGAATATCTACAATGGCCACTAACAGATTTTTGCTTTTCATTACCCCTAAGAAGAGTCATTTACTGTCATTACTGAAAAGTACCGGTCGTTCTAAAGAAATATATCTACATAGCCACAGTTAAGATTTCTACTTTACCATTTTTTTTACCCCAACATTGCAAGTCATTTACTGTCATGGAAACAGTCTTGAATACAGATTAGGAAAATTGAGTTGCACCCTTTAGGAATACTGCGTCTTAGAATGAACATAAAATTTAAATTTTAAACTTGGTCAATAAGAGTATATATTCATCAGTAGATATACCTGCTGCCATAAATAACATAACAGAATCCTTATATAATCTGATAAATCCAATAAAAATGCAATTGCATTTACTTATTTTTATGAGTTTTCCAGATTTTAAGGGATTCTGTTTCTTTATGACACAAGGTAAGTTCACTGATAAATACGTCCTCATTAATTTCATGTCCATACTAAGACATAGTGTTATTTTAAGGAACTATTTGAATAATAATCTTTAAAATATTTGTGCTCTATTTCAGTCAACATCATTGAACTGTTCCCATAGTTTCTGTGCATTGTGTATTGATCAGTGGATGGCTGTGAAGAAAGAATGTCCAATTTGTCGTTCTCCGATAACTTCTCACATGAGGTCTATAGTTTTAGATAGTTATATTGATAAAATGGTGGAACAACTCGACGATGAGCTCAGACAAAACCGTAAAGAATTGGTCAATGCTAGAAAAGGTAGGATTTCACTCGCTTTGGATGAATAACAACTCTTACTTCTGGCATTAACAGTTTTAAGTTAAGATACTTTCATGTGTTTATGTAAGTATATATTTCTTTTGCAGTCATGTACTTGATCGAAGTGAACATAGATTTATCTATCTAATACACATGTACTTGTGTGTTTTATAACAAATTGTATATTGAAATATTGTGTATTTTCATATCATTCATTGTATTGCCCCCATTGGGCTGAATGTTAAACAGGACCATGTCCTTGTGTATTAGACCTAATTCTGACCCATGTAAAATAAAGAGTCTATGTTTGTCTCTATGGACTGAATGTTAGACAGGACCATGTCCTTGTGTATTAGACTTAATTCTGACCCATGTAAAATAAAGAGTCTATGTTTTTTCCCTATGGGCTGAATGTTAGACAGGACCATGTCCTTGTGTATTAGACCTAATTCTGACCCATGTAAAATAAAGAGTCTATGTTTGTCTCTATGGACTGAATGTTAGACAGGACCATGTCCTTGTGTATTAGACCTAATTCTGACCCATGTAAAATAAAGAGTCTATGTTTGTCTCTATGGACTGAATGTTAGAAGGACCATGTCCTTGTGTATTGGACCTAATTCTGACCCATGTAAAATAAAGAGTCTATGTTTGTCTCTATGGGCTGAATGTTAGACAGGACCATGTCCTTGTATATTGGACCTACTTCTGACCCATGTAAAATAAAGAGTCTATGTTTGTCTCTATGGGCTGAATGTTAGACAGGACCATGTCCTTGTGTATTGAACCTAATTCTGACCCATGTAAAATAAAGAGTCTATGTTTGTCTCTATGGGCTGAATGTTAGACAGGACCATTCCTTGTTATTGGACTTAATTCTGACCCATGTAAATAAAGAGCTTACGTTTAGCGTCCATGGGCTGAATTATAAGAGAGGATCGACTGTCAATGTGTATTAGACCTAATTCTGACCCATGTAAAATAGTTTACTCTGCAACCTTCATTTTTATAAAAATTTTATGTTATTTTTATTCTTTCAGAGGAGTATAAGAAATTACAGGAGAAAAAGAAGGCTGAGGTACCTGGTGGATCAGGTGTAGGGAGGGGACGAGGTGGTAGAACTAGAGCTAGAAGGAGGGGTGGGGGATCGACTGGGGGTAATCTAAATACCACCGTAACTACCCCGTCTGGGAGACCTATTATTATCAGTGATGAAGAAGTTGAGGAAGAGACTGATAGTGATAACTCTATTAGTGGTGATAGTAACCTCTCTATTGAAGGTGATAGTAGTGACGTGGAAGGAGATCCTGATGCCTATTATGGTGGTTATGGAAGATGTTATACCTGTGGTAAGATTGATAACTTGTCATACATCATCATCAGAACTATAATGAGTGATTATATTTCATTATATTATATTCCTGGGAATGTGTCAGAACCACATTGAAACAGTGAAAATAATATATATTCTAAGAGTATCCATCCATATTACTTGTAATTGCTTTATTTATCTATATACCTGTGCTTCTAATATACCATTGAAGGATTATTTTTTAGGGTGTTATACACCAAACTTATAATTCTAGAACATTTAATTTTACACTGTGCTAATTGGACAATGAGAAATTATATCAGTCCAGGTTTTAAGAATAAGGCCTCTGAACTATTTCAAACTTTTTGCTACTTTGCAAAAAGAAAATGTAATACAGAAAGATAGTGGTAGCTTCCAACCTGAAATTTTAACTTATGAAATTTTAGAATTTTTTTGTTTTTTCAGGTCGAAGTGGTCATTGGGCTAATGGATGTCCTGATAATTGGTGATAAACCAACACTGTAACCTTGTTCATCAGACATTCCATAAAATCATGCACACTAAAGAATGGCAGCAGTATACATGGCATCTCAGGATTTCAAAGTCTTCTTAACAAATTCATGGTGAAAACAAAAATTGGGAAGTCTGACTGATTTCTACAAATTTGTTTTGAATTTCTGTCAAAGGATAAGCGGCTTTCTTCAGAGAGAGAACAGAGCCCTAGGTCAACCTGTATTATCTATGGTTAATCCTGCTAATGACTATTGTTGGTGAAAGGGAAAAAAGATTGTTTTACAACTCTTGTTTATTACAAACCAGGCTTTACAGTCACAGGTTCTCGGGGTCAATGATCATGATATTATCATATATATATATTTATATTATGATAGTATGATAGTATCACGATCATTGACCCCGAGAACCTGTATTTACAGTAGCTTCAATATATGTGTTTTAAATAGTGACTGTTAAAGCTCACTTGCCCAGAAAACTTAAAACACAATTTTTATCATAGATAGTATAGGAAATGTGACTGTTAAAAATCCCTTGTCCAGCACAGTTTTTGACAGAGTCTTATTCTTAACCTGTATAAACTTAGCCCACTACAATTTTGTAGGCGTAGGCGTAGAAATGAGAACAAAGTGTCTAGAACTGGCTGATTATCCAGAAAGATTCTAGGGCCACATTCAAGTGGTCAATATTTTGCTATGAATACGTAACTTCTGCCACTTTACCACTTTAGTATTACCATGACTATTATTAAGGAAGTCTGACGAATGTGGTGTAGTTTAGACAAGATAAATTTCCTTCACTTAGGCTTTGAGGAAGGATGTCTAACTGTGGTGTGGTTCAGCCACAATGAATTTGTCTCACTTGTATTACCATGGATTCAAGGAAGTATGACGAATATGGTTGTGTTAAACATGATTTCCTGCCCAGTAGCTTTGAATCAATTTTTAAATTTTTTACCTGTTAAAGCACATACTTAAATCATTTTCATCAATTTTTATACGCCCACATAGAAATGTGGACGTATATTGTTGTCGCCCCTGTCCGTCGGTCCGTCGGTCCGTCGGTCCGTCGGTCCGTCGGTCCGTCTGTCAACAATTGTTTGTGGACACTGTAGAGACTACAGTTTTTATTGGAATTTCTTGAAACTTGGTATACTTGTTTATAATCACTCAAGGAAGAACCCTATCGATTTTGGTATGATTCCGAAAAAAATTCCTGGAATTCTTGGACTTTGAATTTCAAATTGTTCTGTTTGTAAACAAAAGCTTGTGGACACTGTAGAGACTCCATTTCTTTATGAATCTTTTTGTAACTTGGTATATTTGTTTATTACCATCCAAGGAAGACCCCTATTGATTTTGATATGATTCTGAAAAAAATTCCTGGAATTCTGGAACTTGGAATTTCGAATGTACTGTTTCTCATCCGTCTGTCAACAATTGTTTGTGGACACTGTAGAGACTACAGTTTTTATTGGATCTTCTTGAAACTTGGTATACATGTTTATTACCATTCAACGAAGACCCCTATCGATTTTGGTATGATTCCGAAAAAAATTCCTGGAATTCTTGAACTTTGAATTTCAAATTGTTCTGTTTGATAACAAAAGCTTGTGGACACTGTAGAGACTCCATTTTTTTATGAATCTTTTTGTAACTTGGTATATTTGTTTATAACCATCCAAGGAAGAACCCTATTGATTTTGATATGATTCTGAAAAAAATTCCTGGAATTCTGGGACTTGGAATTTCGAATTGTACTGTTTGTCATCCGTCTGTCAATAATTGTTTGTGGACACTGTGGAGACTACAGGTTTCATTGGATTTTTATACGCCCACATAGAAATGTGGACGTATATTGTTGTCGCCCCTGTCCGTCGGTCCGTCGGTCCGTCGGTCCGTCGGTCCGTTGGTCCGTCTGTCAACAATTGTTTGTGGACACTGTAGAGACTACAGTTTTTATTGGAATTTCTTGAAACTTGGTATACTTGTTTATAATCACTCAAGGAAGAACCCTATCGATTTTGGTATGATTTCGAAAAAAATTCCTGGAATTCTTGGACTTTGAATTTCAAATTGTTCTGTTTGTAAACAAAAGCTTGTGGACACTGTAGAGACTCCATTTCTTTATGAATCTTTTTGTATCTTGGTATATTTGTTTATTACCATCCAAGGAAGACCCCTATTGATTTTGATATGATTCTGAAAAAAATTCCTGGAATTCTGGAACTTGGAATTTCGAATGTACTGTTTCTCATCCGTCTGTCAACAATTGTTTGTGGACACTGTAGAGACTACAGTTTTTATTGGATCTTCTTGAAACTTGGTATACATGTTTATTACCATTCAATGAAGACCCCTATCGATTTTGGTATGATTCCGAAAAAAATTCCTGGAATTCTTGAACTTTGAATTTCAAATTCCGTCGGTCCGTTGGTCCGTCTGTCAACAATTGTTTGTGGACACTGTAGAGACTACAGTTTTTATTGGAATTTCTTGAAACTTGGTATACTTGTTTATAATCACTCAAGGAAGAACCCTATCGATTTTGGTATGATTTCGAAAAAAATTCCTGGAATTCTTGGACTTTGAATTTCAAATTGTTCTGTTTGATAACAAAAGCTTGTGGACACTGTAGAGACTCCATTTTTTTATGAATCTTTTTGTAACTTGGTATATTTGTTTATAACCATCCAAGGAAGAACCCTATTGATTTTGATATGATTCTGAAAAAAATTCCTGGAATTCTGGGACTTGGAATTTCGAATTGTACTGTTTGTCATCCGTCTGTCAATAATTGTTTGTGGACACTGTGGAGACTACAGGTTTCATTGGATTTTCTTGAAACTTGGTATACATGTTTATTATCATTCAATGAAGACCCCTATTGATTTTGGTATGATTCCGAAAAAAATTCCTGGAATTCTTGGATTTGAATTTCAAATTGTTCTGTTTGTAAACAAAAGCTTGTGGACACTGTAGAGACTCCATTTCTTTATGAATCTCAAGCTCGATTTTAAGCGGTTTTTGAGTTATTGCCCTTGCCTCTATATTTGTTGTAGACACAATAGAAGGTACAACTTTCAATAGATTTTAATGAATTTAATTTTAGTTATTACCCTTGACTTAGTAAAATCACATAAGAGATTTTTGTGGGTGAAAAAGAAGTTACGATTTTTTTATGTATTTGATATAAATCGGTATGAGTATTGAAATAGATAAGATGGTGGTCAAGTTTGAATGTGACGATTATCCATGAATAGTTTGAGTCTTTGCCCTTGACTTCAATATTCAGTGAATTTTTTTGAGTTATTGCTCAAATTATTATTTAAATTCAATGCTGTCAGTGGGCGTATGTTACCTTGCCTGGCAAGCTATCTTTCTTACAATTTAATAAACCAAATTAATATTATTTTATTACGTTGTATAATTCGAGTTTTGTGTTATAATAAATTTTGTTACTGAGTACTTAATTTTTGTTATTGTTTATTTAGGGGATGCACATACAGGGGAGTATCTTGAGGGCAAAGGGGCAAAATGACAGGTGTCCCTCCGAGGGAAAATTCCTAGAAGCCAACAAATTTCAAAGGGCCTAGGATGAATTGTGTGGATTTAATTTTCACTTTGAAAAAAGGTGTTTTACAGTCCTGAAAAATGCCAATGTCCAATTACTTGCCCACTAAATATACTACTGCCATAAGATTATTTGGACGAAATTTTTTCACTTCATACTTTAGTATCTGGAACTAAATTGAGGTTAAATTCAGTTCGTAAATTAAAAAGTTCCTGATAATGGGAGGTAACTCCTTCAGGATTATTTTCCTAATTAACAATAAGTTTAGACGACCAGTCAAATATGCTTGGATAAATCATACATTACTAATTTTCTGTTTTCACCTGTGGATTTATGTGACCACCTAATAAACAATGGTATTTGATAGATTCAAAAAACTTTGGATTTCGGGACGTAAAATATATAAAATATTAGCCTGATTCTAGTTCTCAGATTTTTAAGAAAAAAATAAATCCTAGTCTGAAATAGCTAGAACGACTCAGGTCATTAGACGAAGTCTCAAAAAGGATTTATAACGCTTATTTTTTAGTGCTTATCTCACTATTATATAAGGGGAAGGGAGGGATTGATTCTCTAAGATGTACAGGCCTAGGGTGGAACAAATATTGTATTGAGAAATTGGGATCTGAAACTGTTGGATGGTTTTCTTCTGTTCTTATCTGAAATTAGAAAAAAATAATTTTGCAACGTTTCATACAGGAATCTTGATCAAGAAATACAATAAATAATAATAAAATTTCCTGTGTGTGAATTGAAACGTTGCTAAAAATTAAAGAGAAATACATAGTATATCTATAATAGTGGTCTTATTTATCTAAAGTTACTATATCTATTATTGTATAACTTGATAAAGATTCCTGTATGTGAATTGAAACGTTGTTAAATATTAAAGAGAAGTAGTATATCTATAATAGTGGTCTTATTTATCTAAAGTTACTATATCTATTATTGTATAACTTGATAAAGATTCCTGTGTGTGAATTGAAAGTTGCTTAAAATTAAAGAGAAGTAGTATATCTATAATAGTGGTCTTATTTATCTAAAGTTTTACTATATCTATTATTGTATTGCTTGATAAAGATTCCTGTGTGTGAATTGAAACGTTGCTAAAATTAAAGAGAAGTAGTATATCTATAATAGTGGTCTTATTTATCTAAAGTTACTATATCTATTATTGTATTGCTTGATAAAGATTCCTGTGTGTGAATTGAAACGTTGCTAAATATTAAAGAGAAGTAGTATATCTATAATAGTGGTCTTATTTATCTAAAGTTTATCTATATCTATTATTGTATTGCTTGATAAAGATTCCTGTGTGTGAATTGAAACGTTGCTAAAAATTAAAGAGAAGTAGTATATCTATAATAGTGGTCTTATTTATCTAAAGTTACTATATCTATTATTGTATTACTTGATAAAGATTCCTGTGTGTGAATTGAAACGTTGCTAAAAATTAAAGAGAAGTAGTATATCTATAATAGTGGTCTTATTTATCTACTGTTCTATCTACTTCAGAATGTTATCAAAAGATTTATTCAAATAAACTATTAAAACGAAGTCCAATCAATAATCCTCAAACATAAGGTCGCTTCGGATAAATTCATTAACACATTGTAGTCTAAATATTTAATTGAACATCAAAGAAAGGACATTAATAAGCGACATGCCGACGTTTCGTACAAATCCATATCGTATACACCCCTTAATTGCTTTAGGACGTGCCGTATTCAACGCTATCTAGTCTTTATATAGAGATTAGTCAATACACAAATCTAAAAATGATGAAAATATTGAATGTCTCAAGTCGCCTTCTTGTCGTTTCTATTGTCGCTCTCGATCTTTAGAGAAAAGCACATCCATTGTAAGCCACGTATGGTTTCTGTAAGCGTCGTTCCGTGCCCGTTGAACTTAAGGGTCTAATCAGTACAGTTCCTCCCCCTCATACAGGGAGTCACTCCCAACCTTAATAAACCTTACAATTTCTTCACCATATACCTCATTTTTTCATTCATATTTTATAAAGTTTATATTAAAATTGCTGTTCTCGATTGCAGATTGAAGTTGAACGCACGCCATATTGATTTGGCGTCAGATTTTTTTTGAGAGGGAACACGTTTGCACATAACACTACAACAATTTTGGATGGTTAACATACGCTTCAGGCCATTATGTGAGAAAGAGTAAGACTTAAAGATCCCTTCATTTCATTTCTAATAATGGTTGTTATTCGAATGTTTCCCTTTTTTCTAGTTTGACATTCTAGAACAATTTGACTTTATGGACTGAACCATGAACAACATTGTGCAGAAAGTCATTGACCTTATTTTTTTCAGCCTTGATAAAATAGATTTTAATATTATTATTACGGTGATAACCAGACTAGATGGTAGTAACCAGGGATGAGTGGAGTGGGGCGGGTAGACGACCCTACCCTAACCTAACCTATAGGGCCAGGAATACTTTTATTTTTTTTAGATATAGGCATTATTTTATCGAAGATGCGAAAAAATATTGAATAGAAAGACGAAAAATCATACGATCATAAACTACTGAATTTTTTCTGAAGAAGGCATTTAGCCGAAACGTTAAACGACAGGACAATAGTATTATAATATATATTTAAAAAAATAAATAATACTATTTAAAATTTTGTTATATTCAGGATTTAAAAACTTTACCAAAACTTTACTTAAACTTTACCCTCCCCACCCCCTACCTGAACCTCCCTAGAATGGATTCTATAATAATTTTTTAAAAGAAGCCTAATTTTTGGTAGTTGTCAGTCAAACTATATAATCTCAGCGATTGGTCAATATAAGATGGCCATGAGATGGTAGGAGTCGATAAGAGACTCTAATACAGATATTTAAACGTAAAGCTTTGTTTAAATATAGTGTCTTTGTTGAGGTATTTAGTGATAGTAATTCAATAGTTTATATAGAAAATAAGAAGAGAATTTGGGATAAATATTGTCAACTAGGGTTTATTGAAGGTTGGCATTCTATGCCATACTGACACGTACCCACGTTTACCAGTGGACATACAAATCTACACATTACTTTGATATGACAGAACAAAGCTATACAATCAAGACTTCTGAAGGGCTGGTACCAAATGCCCTATTCTCAGCTGTGGGATTTAAAATTTGTAGATAGAAAACGTTAAAAAATCCTTCTAAAGACTGCATTTTTTTTTTATCAAACGCTTATAGGGTGTAGAACACATTGTTCTGTGCTGTTTAACTTCGGTTGGATTGGTTTTGAGATGAGGGTGGCCAAGGGATCAAAACCATAGAGTTGTTATAAGATATCTCAAACGTTGAATGACGTCAAGGTGGACACTTGTCCCATTTGTAACTCTATGATCAAAGCCAACCTACATCGTTTTAGACTTTCAAAAAGAGTGGAGAAGCGGTAGTTCTGACCAACCGATATTAATATCTTGTAAGAAGTGTGTTATATAAGATTAAGAACAATATTACGAGATGACATGTTATAATAAACTCTTTAGACATGTCATTTTATAATCTAAATCTTTTAAATCTATTCTAGAGAGCACCATGTTTGTCTATCAGGACGTCTGTTTTTACTTGAGGACGAACTGTAGTGCAGTTGGTTAGAGCGTAGGAATCTTTCAATGACGTCATTTGCTTGGTTACGCTTACACGTTGTGTTGTCCGGCTCAAATATCGGTCCGTCTTTATAAGCCAATTAGGTGCGAAAGAGTAGGATGTAAAACTCCATTCATTTCGTTTATAATACCGATTGTTATAGTTTGACATACTATCCTATCACTTCCAAAATGTCAAAACAAAATGGTCTTGCAGTTCCTCTCATAAAAGACCACCTTTATTCAGCGACAGTTTTTGAACATTCTCTTGCTTGGTCTCTGAAAGTCTATTTTGATAAATTCAGTGACAGACTTCCTCCATAGAACCAATGAAAAGTATCTTTTACAATGATCTGAAATCGGTTAATTTAAAAAGCTGTAAAATTCGAGGTACTAAGAAATTGAGTCAATTATCTAATGTGTTGTGTATAGGTGAGGGGCGTGTCTCATTATTCTACCGGTCCATCGTACACAATTTACTTAATTACCTCAGGGACAGGCCCGTCATTTACATTCCAGTTTCAGAGAAAAATATCTCAGCAATTTTATCTTGAAATCATCTTTGTTTTATTCTTATTGGGCTTATTCTTTGTTCATTTTTCATTCATTCGATGCATTTATTTTATGTTTCCTTTTAGGAATTCTCTTTCAAATTGACGAAAAGGCAAATTCCATTGATAAGATAATGCCTATAACATTACTGTTGGATAAAAACATTTAAATTTAACGTTAAAATTTGTTAAAAATGAAGTTTCGCGAATCCTAGTTACAGATTTCAAGCTGTATCATAAGTGTTTGTGTCATGTGTCACGTGTTCGCTGTTGATAAAGTTTTTTTCCGTGCTGTAAGTGTTTATCTAATTTGTCGACTTGAAAACACAAAACGAAATTGCTAAAATGAAAAAGTCTTAGTAACATTGTTAAATATTTTTAAATTAAGATCTAACAGGGCAATTGTTAGTCTGAATTCTGACCAAGCGAATAATTGCTGTCTCCTTTCAAACGAATCTTCAAGGGATCTAGTCGTCTAAATTTTACAGACACTTGACACTCAATGTTAACACTATACCCGTGTCTCTGCATTTCAGCACTATCCGTATTTCAGCACTATTCGTATCTCTGCACAATCAGTATTTCAGCACAATCTGTATTTAAGCACTATACGTAACTCAGCACTATCCGTATTTCTGCTCTACCGTATCATTTATCCTTAGAAATAAAATAAGATATACCGTTTGTCTACAATATGGTAAAATAAACAATGTTAGCGAAGAGATGTAGAGTTTCAGATGAGCAATATTTAATCTGATGACACCACGTGACAACACTGCTATAACTTTATGTGAAAATAAACTAAACCAATCCTAGATTACGATTACTAATATAAGGTTGACAGATAGGAAGGTTAATATATCAATAGTAATTGTAATCCACAAGAATATCTTTATTTTATCCAACACCTTTACTAAATGCCATTTAAACATTATGTTCATGTGCAGCTTTGTGTTCTTTTATATACCATAACATAATAGTACTTTGTGTGTATTTGGAAGCTGAGATACCGTTAATGAACTTCAGAAATATAAGACTAGCTAGCCTCCTGCAAGTTCCAATTCGTTTACCAATGCCTCGTGTTTTTGTTTTTTATAAGAAAATTAGAAAATTAGACGGCAATATAACTTTAATAAACCTCAGCAATAAAATGTTCAAAAGCTCGCCTCATGCAAGGAGTTGTAATTCGTTAATCTATGCCTTGAGCAGTTTGAAAATATTTAGATTCAAAAC
The DNA here is from genome assembly GCA_030562195.1 of Nipponacmea schrenckii. Classification (NCBI taxonomy): domain Eukaryota; kingdom Metazoa; phylum Mollusca; class Gastropoda; family Lottiidae; genus Nipponacmea; species Nipponacmea schrenckii. The sequence continues at coordinate 2,259,991 of CM060199.1, forward strand.
AAACGGAACATTGGTGAACATAGTCATTTTAAACATCCTATTCAGGCTATTGTATTCAGGACTGTCTTTACGCCCAAACAATATTAACATAGGACCATAGCAAGTAACAAACCTTCAAACCAATTTACAAACATTCAGCTTACACTATTCCCATTTTTACTTTCATAATTTAATATTTTCGCCCGTGTACTTTCTTTCAATTTCGTCTGTTCTTCAACATACCAAATTCTCTTATTCGGATGATCGTTTGAAGTCATTTAATGCTGGGATGCCCGAGGGGGTAGACTTGCCCCATGTCGTGAGAGCTAATTGTGGGGTATTGTATGAAGTCAACATGGTGTGGGTATTTGCCAGTTGAAGATGGGCTCGTTTTAATCAACCTCTACACTGATGAAGATTCGTCTGTGTTGTTTACTGCCAAACAAGCCTTGTAACTTGCAATAACAACCCCTGGCATTTACTTCCATCCTTTATCATTCACCATTGTGGTGTTACAATAGCTCCGAGTCTCGTCAACCATTTTATATTTTTATTCCCGTCCTTCCAATATAATACTCTAAATTACACCGGGGCTTTAATTGAAAATGAACATCCAGTCTTTACGGGCTATTAAATTTGAGAGCATCGTTTTAAATTGGTGATGTTTTGTTTAGTTCTCCAAGGGACAGATTACTGCGCATCTTGTACAAGCTGCTAGTAGGGGGTGCCAACACAGTTCTCTGTAGACAAAATGGGTTGTTTATTCGATATGCTATGAACATTTGGTATTCGAAAGTTCTAAGTCTCTTTAACCGAAGTCTTGGTTGACCCAGTAAAACGTTTTGTCCACCATATACGGAGAATTTAGGATATACTTTACTAATGGCAGATTCGAAATGAAATAAAATAAATGAAGGTTTACGTCCTTTTCTGAACCTAATGAGATAATGAAGAAGGAATGGCCGATTCGAATGAAATTAAATGAAATGAAAGGAGTTTTACGCCCTACTTTTCTGCACATAATGAGCTAATTAAAACGGAATGTCCGATTTGAAGTAAAATGGGTTTCTTATAACTTCAACAGCAAGGGTGGAATTTCTTTATTGAAACGTATTCACAATCTGTCTCAAATAGATTACGCTTGTTCCGTATTAATTTTCCACATGCACAAACCTTGACCTTTTGAAAACTGAAAATTTTTTTGTTCACAACCACAACACTAAAAATATAATCGTCTCTTCAGAAGACACCTGGAAGAGAACCTCTTATTTCAAAGATGAAAAATAAAATAGAAGAAAATTACTAAAATAACAAAATTGTTTGGGAATAAATATGAAGGGATAGGGCCAATATTTGTCACTCTCTGAAAAGAAGGCGATTTTTTAAAATAAAATTGTATATAGTCGGCAAGATCAAAGAATTATGAGTAAACGAAGGGAGTAAACAAATATATACAACAATTTAATTGCTTTTAGGCAATGTTAACCGAATTCAATGTCTTCTTTGACATTTGTCGCCCCCTCTTGTCAAAAAATTGGAAAGTTTAAAAAATTAAGTTTGAGCGATTTGCCCATATTCCAGGATAAAAGATGGTTTTATCTCAGCACTTAGGGCAGACAGCTTTACTGTACAGCCAATTTCAATTGTTTCAGCTAGGTTACCCCTTGTCAGTGATGCAGGTCTGGGGACTGGGAAAGATCACGTAAAAGATACCTCGACAGTTAGAAATCGCTGAATGTCACTGTAATTCCCGTCATTACACACTGCATGGCGTTGCTCTTTGTCAATAGCTCATAAGGTGCAGACGAGTAGAATCCATTCATTTCATTGGATTCTTTAATAAAGAAATGAGTCCTATGTGACTCGCTATGATTGGTTGAAAGTAACGTCATTAGAACTGATCTGTGTTAGAAAACGTGTATGATTGCAATGGAGACGAAAAGTATCAGACAAACGATAAAGTTGGCATTATAGTATATGTGTATTGGCATTACATCCGAGTCCAAAAATTAACTCTGCAAGCTCTTAGTTTATTTCATGATGTGTTAATGACATATTGACCGTAATGGAGTTTTACGTCCTACTCCTCTGCACAATGTGGGCTAATAAAGAGAGGCAATCCCATGCAGCGTGGAGTGAGTTTAATTTTGCCAGGACAGCGGCATTAGCCTTTTTTTTTACAATCTCATCCGAGCTTTAACGTGCACAGACTGTAGCCTCGGTTCATTGTCCCATCCGAACGAATAAACGCATTTTTCCATGTCAGTCCCTCCAACCTGCTCCTCGGACAGAAGGAAACCGGAATTAAAACCGCGGCTCCATATCGAACTAACTAACAACATGCTAAATATAGTTCTAACTCATCACCAAACTAATCGTCCGGTTGTTTTTATACTGTAACTTATCAAATTAGTTTTCTTTCAATATTCTTCCCCCATTTTCTAGATATTGATCAAATTTCACTGGAATATTCGTCTTTGTATAATGCCTTTATTCGATAGTCTTGTTGTTCTAGACTACCAAGCATTCAAAGCGCCAAATCCAATAGCCTGATTGTTCTAGACTACCAATCATTCAAAGCGCCAAATCCAATAGCCTGATTGTTCTAGACTACCAAGCATTCATAACGTCCAGTTCCCATTCATGTAGCCTGCAGTCCTCTATATAAGCAATTAAAATACCCTCAATTTGTCTGTTCATTATGTGAGATGGGGGTCGACCTTTCTGACAAGCGATGACGGGGCAATGAGTTGTTATTTCCTTTTTATACAGACAAATAATTACAAGATCAAAGTCGTCAGGGCTGATAACTCTCGCTTGACTTCAATCATCCTAGAGGGCGTTGTTTAATATCACTGACATTTTATCCAATTTAGGGAATTAACTATATACTAAAACATGATATTATACCAATCTCAGTAAATTGACTTATAAACAAATTATCTGTAGAAACGACGAATACTTTTTACTCAGAAACGTACCAAATAAAGATTCTTGCTGTATCGACTCTCCATTACGTCCCATAAGTTTTAAGCTAAAGAGTTGACCCTTAAGTAAAAAATTTCTATCCCAAAACCTTTTTCTTGGAACGGTTCGTTAACTCAAACCACCAAAATCCCAATGGAACTTGTTGACGAAGAGTTATCCCCCGAAAGGCGTGACCAAACAAATATACACACAAGTAAATACCACAGATATCTTATAGTACCAACTGATCATTTGTTCTTGTGTAGTATTTAAACTTTCCAACACCAAATCAAATGTCGAAAATTAATTGACCGCAATTAAATTTCAAATTCAATCTCAGACGTACAATCATTTCCGGTTGGTGGTGAGCGCATGTCACGCGCCAAATAACAGACGTGCTTATATCATTGACTTGTTTCGACACCGGAAATGGTTTTTAGCAAGCCAAGATCCGAATTACGATTGGTTGAGATTTCAAGTCTTCTTCCATTACTAATCTGGAGGATATTCCAGAACACAATTTCCTTTAATTGGCACCGGAAATGAGTTAAAATTGACGCGAAATTAAATGGAATATACGATACATGTAAACATTCATTTAGGCCTTTCTTATTCTCGAATAGGTCTATCAATATAACTATCTAAAACTCTCTATAAAATCTTTCTGTGGAATGAGGAGATTTTCGCCAGTTGTAGATGACTGATTTCATTCGAATGCCTTACTTACAGGCTATCGTGTCGTTCGTGATAAATACACTCAAAAAAGTAACCTACATGTATTTAAAAGATTACATAATGTTATGTTCTTTTTGAAATTGCTTCGAATCAAAAATACTTCAAAACAGAAATTACGAGTCTGATTCTACAGAACTTCAGACACGATGCTTTCGGATACCCAAAGGATGCAAACGCTCAAGTATTCATTCTTAGAATCAGTTCTGATTAAATCAACTTGTAAAGTCGGTTTTAAATTCGACAAATTTTTGTTTGCAATGCTTTGAGTTCGACCCCCTTTACTCTAGGCCTAATTGTATATATAATAAAAACTGATGTTTAGGCCTGTACTTTCTGAATTCGGGCTGGTGCAGCGTTTCATTCTCTTTCATATGAAATGAATGGAGTTTTACATCTTACTCTTCTGCACCTAATGGTCTAATGAAGACGGTTATATAATTACAAGAGATCATTAGTAAAGAGTAAACACGATAAACAATGGCTAATTGGGCATTGTCTTTATAGGATATTATTGTTTAATATACAAAAGAAAATCTGTTACAGTCGCTTCTGAGCCAACTTCGACCGAAAACAGCGTCAATAAATGTTATTCTGGTCAAATCGAGCCCAAGGATCACATTGTAAAGGAAGATTTGACTTGAAACGAAATGTTCAGGTAAGAAGGAATACTTTGAGATTTCACCTTTCTTCAAAACTTCTAGAATTATAGACGATACCACTCTTCTTTATATGCAGATCCCGTTATGGGTCGCAAAAAGAATAGACTAGAGTCGAATTCCTTGCAACATTTCCCCCATTGCCTACTAATTGGCGTTGTCCATCTTCATTAGATTAAGTAGAGAAGGATGTAAACTTCCATTCATTTCATTTCAAATAAGCCTTTCTTGGCTTCTACACATATATATATTGTCCAAATTATATTTTAGATTTCGGGTTTTGTTTTACGGTTTGGATCTTAAGATTTTTTAGTTTTTAGTATGAAAAAAAACGTTTATGTTCAAAATAATTATGATATTTATTTATTATATATTTTGTATTTATTCACAACTAATTTTGCAGTGTTAATTAATTAAACTGATTATAATTCGCGATTAAAAGCGTCATGAATCATGGAATTGCAGTAACCAAAGATGTCTGATTGAAATTCGAATGATGCTAATTGATACTATCAGTGTGTCTGATACACAAACAAGATTTAGAAAGTATCTTTACAATCTTTTGGACACATATATTATAGTGTCTCTTTTTGATCGAAAATTTCCGATTGTTAATTTCAGCTCGAAACCTGGACAGACCCATTTTATCAATCTTTTCTATCTTCTGCATCCATATCCATTCCAGCTCTTCGAGTTTATCCAATTTCAGACCCGATAACATTGTATATTATTTTAGTTCCAGGACCTTCTCGGCACTAGTGGTGGTGCTTTCTATATATCTGCACGTACAACAGGTGCGTGGTCTAAACACGGTCACACTTATTTCTATATGGAGCGGCAATGTTTATGGTCGAGCGTGTTTGGATGTTCCGGAATCTGGCGTTACCTGCGGCTGGAACATACAGTTTTTCTTCGACCCCGTGGTAACTTCATTAACAGTAGGTAGAATTTTTAAATAACTCTTCAAACACCAATAGCTCAGTTGCTAAAGAATGTTATTACGAGGAGTTTGGCTTCTGTCACAAAGGTCATAGCCTTACCATGTTATATTTTAATAAAATGACCCTATTTCTTGTATCATAATAGTTTGTGAATGCAGTAATTTGATTGGATTGTACGCTTAATAATACATCCAATCAGATTCCTCGATAGAAAGATTGTAAAAAAATAATTATGCATGAAATCTAGAGCTCTGATATGCTGTATTCGCTGACGTAAAATCAAATCACTGACCTCAATACAAGAACGTTGCAGTCAAGGTATAAGATGAAGACGTAGTACGTAAACAATTGTGAAGATCTCTTCGATTCCATGACTGTTAAACACAAGCTCGGGTAGGTGTCAACACACATGTCCCATCGCATGAACACGTTGGAAAAACAGAAATCATAGTTTGAACAGATGATATTAGAATACCATCGGAAGTCAGTATATTATATCGTGCACGGTGTTTATGTTTCGGATAACGATCCTGTCAACAATGCCAAACAATCGAACTATAAAGGTGGACTTGTGTTTTTATTAACGGTAATATATCTACATACTTGAAGAATATAACGACATGGCTTCTGTAAGTTGGTGTCGGGATGTCTAGTCTACGCTTTATACCATTTTATTAAAGACAAAACATATCCTTTATTTCAGGTTTACAATACCATCAATGTTGCTCAGGGTTCTCATTATTTTGTGGTTAAAGACATATACTATAACAGGGACTTAAGCTTCGGTCCACAGCTCTGTTTATCCTTCACCGGAAGTAACCCGTCCATTACTTACCCTCAGAATCCTAACGTCACTGCTAACTTCGTGTGTACGTGTAATGCGGATTCGACGGAGGATTGTAGCTCTCGCGCGTACAGCTTCAATACAAGTACAAGTACAACCACGGTCTTACCAACAACTACGATCGCACCTACGACCACCACCCAGATGACCACCATCACGACACCTGAACGCAGAACAACCATTTTTGATTCCATTACTTCGAGTGACATCATTAACAACAACATCGAGTCCAGCGGTACAGGTACGACTTACTTAATCATTCCACACTACGTCAACCCAGGCCCGTAGTCGGACTTGATTGTTCCGAGGGGCACGAAATATGTCCGGAGGGGCAATGGGGCATTGTACTATTTTTATTGGTTTGTTGCCAAAATTCCCTTTCGCCCCTCCCCAATTCACCCGTTCCCACTTCGTCATGGCCGAATCTATTCCCATACCTCTCCTCCCCAATTCTTCTCCATCATATTCCCATATCGCCCCTCCCAAATTCCCCACTTCCCATATTGCCCCTTTACATCCCATGCCGTCCCTAACTTCTTCTATATTAGTATATTTGCATGGCACCAAGGTTACAAGATGTATCAAGAGTCTAACAAGATATTTATTCATGTTTTTAGATTTCGTTCCGTCGGTGCCAAGAGATCGAAAGCACCAGTTTAGAAAGTGGAAGAAAGACCATGTTAGTGATAATTATAATTATAAATATAACAGTGTAGGCAGTGTCACAGATTGTGCTCTATGGTGTTCACATTATACCAACTGTACAGGGTTCACAATCTATAATAAACATTGTTGGACCATAATTAACGAGCAAGTTAAATCCACTAGGTTTTATGAAAACTGTCATACGTGGGTTCGAGCGTAACGTGACCACCCTCACACTCATGCCACCACCTTTATTGAGATACGAAATGGAAATGCATGGAGTTTTACGTCCTACTCTTCGGCACCTTATTGGCTAATGGAGATATATTTATTAGATACAATATGCGACCACAATGAAATCCACCCTACGTATAGTTTACGTCTGATAACCAACCATCTTCTTTAAAGTATAAACCGGTTTGTTAAACCGGAGTTTATTGGACATAGATAGTTGTGGATATTTAAAATCATTAATAGATCAGGATAATTTTGTTTATTTTAAATGATTCCATAGAAAGTGATGTTAACTTGTTATTATTCAACCAACCAATCCATCTCCTATACTCGATCACAAACCAAAAAAAAAAAAAAAAGATTTCATTTGACTTTCCATGTTAACTCGCTCTGTAGATTTTTATATACAATTCACTAATTACCTCTGATGTTGATGTTTAATTAAAATAATGATTTTTATTCAAAACACTTAACACAGCAAAAATCAAGATTTAAGAATCCAATGATTTGATTGGTGAAGAAAGCTTAATTAAAATTTCGTATAATTGAGTGACAATCCTAATTGAAAGCGTATCAAGTTTTGCTAACCTCCCCTCACGAAAAATACTGGTACAGGATCCATTTCAAAATGGCAATTTTATAAATAATTTTTCTCAGACCCCAAACTTGAATCTGGGATTTAATGCGCTCAAAACAAGATGGCCAATTAAAAGAATTTATTTACAACTACTCTTATATTTATGCCAGACGTAACTGCCTTCGTCCTCGATACAGGTACAGTTTTTACCATTGATCAGTCTGGTTTCTCCCACGGCTATAATCTTCAGATCATCGCCATCGCCTTCTATTCTTACTCCACAGTTCGGTCCTGAAAAAATAGAATTAAATTGAGTTTTACGGCTTTCCTTTGTCTGTTCTTATGTGTCTTATTATTTTCAAATTGTCAAATTGTTACGAATTCCGAATAACGATATTATTAGGCATATTAACTCAGTGCTCTCTATAATAAACAATATGGTTGCACTCCGTCTAATACTTTGACAACATTGGTCATACTTCCTAAGTACTCTATTATAAAATATATGGTTGCACGTGAAGTTACTAGAAGAAGGCTCTGATTGGGTTACAAACACCGATAATTATTTACTTCCGTAACAACAGCTGAATGGTGTCAAGGTAAAAGACGGAGTTCCAGAAAGCTTTGGAAGATGATCTTTACAGCGTAGTGTAGGGACGAAATCCACCACCGTAAAAATGCTACAGACTCATTAATCCCAGCCGAAACAAAAATTCACATTGGCCATTTTGACCTCCCAACAGTTTGTCACTGAAGCACCGAGGTGCGACAATAGACCCCGAAAACAAAACGTCTATTCCATCAAGCGCTCCAAAAAACTGATCCGTTGGCTACTCACCGTTAGGGCAAACCGGGCAGCATTTTTCTTTCTTGAACTCAAAGTCGACGCATTCACTATTATCACAGTGGAATGAAGGACAGAGGAAACCAAACTTGGTACATACACACTCCTGGCAATCGTTAATCCAATGGCGATCACCAAGTTTGAATTGTTTTCCCGCGTCATTGATACAGGGTTTCGTTCGATTCTTCCTCCGGAAATTTTCCTCAGAAGTGCCGTTGACAAAACTTAACAAAACGACTGCAACACATAATAAAATGGCGACCTTCATGACAAGTTCTTTGTGGTGCAATGTAACACTGTTAATTACCGACTCTTTTAACCCACGAACTTATTCAAATCAATTCCAACTGCTCAGAAATAAAGTATAATCAATAAGCAACATTATTCTTCGTCAAATTTATACGAAATATGTTTCCGATTAGACTGAAGTATAATCAAGGCATTGTACTTATATTAAAATCAATTTTAAGTTGATTGATATGGAGTTTTACATCGTAATGCACTATGATTTGGAACGCTTAAAGCCTCCTCCACACAAGCAAGTTTTCTAGTTCTCTAAATGAGGCTTCACCAAACAAGTTCACTGGCTTATTGAAGCCGGGCTGGGTCACCCCGTCGATAAATACCATAATTTGTTCCATGATGGTGTGTACTAGATCAATTTTTGATAATTAACACATCTGAAGTGGTAAAATGTATCCCTCACTCAATTTGTTATTCACCGTCAAGAACGACTAACTCGTGTGAATGGCGCTTGATGAAAATACATATTTTTTTATACTCTATAACGGCAATGTCATTGTGTCGATTTCCTTCCAAGTTTTAATACATGTAGATCTCAAATGTCGTATGTCATATTTGAAAGAAACGCCAAGTTATTCGTTCTGACGAGAACTTAAATTCATTATTGATTAAAAAATAGTTGAAAAGATACTGACGAAATAAATTAATCAGGGTGAGTCAATGAGGCTGGTTGACAATTTACAGACACTTCTTTTTAAACCGTGTCCACTGATGGACTGAGCAGGAACAGTTTTACGAGACATGATTGGTTGATACGTCAAGGCTGTAGTTCAATTGACCAATCAGAATTGCTTTTACAAGCAGTTATATACTATGATGGAAGTACACATTCTTTAAATCCTAAAGCGGTTTTCTGAACCTAGTACCGAGATACAGATAGCATCAACTTGATTCACACCAATTTTCCATCAGACGTCTTTGAGACTTGTTATTTCACTAAAACTAAGCTTTCTTTTAAGTAACTAATCACATGAAAGGCTTTAACAAAACAACCTTTTCGTCCCCTTAGTTCCCTTCTGGTCAATTATACACTCAAAATCTTATATTGAATGTAAAGGGCGAACATGTATCTAAAAGTAAGGAATTTATATTGATGATAAATCCACATCTGTCTGTACACTATCATCCCTTAAGCATGTTTACAAGGTGCAATGCCTTTAAACATTTCACACTAATCACACAGCTATTTCGAAATAGATTTAAAAAGAAAATGTTGTGAAAAACCGCATTTCACCATGTGGTAATGACAGATAAAGCATGTATAAGAGCCACCTAGCTTTATTTGAGGCATAAATCTGCAGCTACTTAGACCAAAGGCATCAACGAACTTCTACGAAATCGTCTGCTACGGAATCTTCTGCTACAAAGTCTTCTGCTACGAAATCGCCTGCTACAAAGTCAGCTGCTACGAAAATGGACTTCCGGTTTTCTCTATACTGCTTGGTACTTGTCTTGTGTTTTGATGCATCCTTCGGTTCCACTGTGCCACCTTCCACCTGCTATTGTCTTGGAGAACCGTATCAGAAGTCGGAGGAGCCGTTCATGCATGACGATTGTAGCTATTGTATGAACTGTGGTGAAGTTCAACAGGTCGACTGCATTGATTCTTGTGTTAACCCGGAACCGGAAGAGGAAGGTGATGGTATATGCTGTTCGGTTTGCCCAGACGGTAGGTTGAGTTTTGTTTGATTTGCTGTAAACGTATTGTGCTGACAGACAGTAGCAGTGGCTAGGATTCATAGGTTGGGGAGGTCGAATGAACGTGTAGGGTAAGAAGAACTGATTGATAACAAATCTGAAATGAGGGGAATACCCAGCCCTGTTCCACATACAAAAGCCGTTATCAGCATATGGATAGAATTCAATTATTATCTGGCATTGATCCTGGGACTAAACAGAATGGCTCCACGCTTTAAAATTCTTACCACTTTACAATAGAAAAGAGCAACCTACCCCCTCCACACGCTTTCACCCTCCTGCAAGACCTACCCCTCACTTATGATCCATAGAAACGTCTATGTAAACATTTTTTCAGGGCCAAATTGTGAGATAGATGGAGTGATCATACCCCATGGAGATCAGGTTCAAGTTGGAGGTCAACTTTGTGAATGTGAACCTCTGATACTGGGCCAATATAATCCCAAAACATCCGTTATTTGCTACCCACTGCCGCCAATTTAAGGTTTTCAAATGATTGAAGTACAATAAAACCAAGGTGCAGTATACAAAATAATGTGTTATGTTACTTTGAATTTAACAGCGGGGATCTGAAAAGAGTTCTTTGGTCTTTAATGTAAGTGCAGGTTTTGAAAATTAGAATTAGATTCCTAACAAACGTAAGGATTTCATATTTACCCTTAAATCAGCAAAATTATCCTGAAAATATCCAAAAACACACTCGGCAGCATGAAACTAGCTCTTTTTAGATTAACTTCTCTAAATTCACCGAATGTCCCTGAAACTCGTTTGCCCAAGAAATGAAAATGAAATGAATGGAGTTTTACGTCCTACTCTTCTGTACCTCGTTTGCCCAAGAAGCAGTTGGTTGAAACAGTTATAGGTTAATTGTGATTCAAAACTTGAATGTAGAGTATTGCCTAAACCAATTATCCTGATGAAGCTTTCATATCTGAAACGCACTCTTACAAACCCCACATCCTGGAACGCCTCTGCAGCTCGTTCGCCCAAGAAACGGTGCGTCTCTAAAAGCTTCCGATTGTCCCTGCTGCTCGTTCGCCCAAAAATCCGTACGCCTTTGAAAGCTTCCGATTTTCCCTGCATCTCGTTCGCCCAAGAAACCGTACGCCTCTGAAAGCTTCCGATTGTCCCTGCAGCTCGTTCGCCCAAGAACCCGTACGCCTCTGAAAGCTTCCGATTGTCCCTGTAGCTCGTTCGCCCAAGAACCCGTACGCCTCTGAAAGCTTCCGATTGTCCCTGCAGCTCGTTCGCCCAAGAAACCGCACTCCTCTAAAAGCTTCCGATTGTCCCTGCAGATCGTTCGCCCAAGAACCCGTACGCCTCTAAAAGCTTGCGATTGTCCCTATAGCTCGTTCGCCCAAGAACCCGTACGCCTCTAAAAGCTTGCGATTGTCCCTGTAACCCGTTCGCTCAAGAAACCATAAAAATGAGCAGTTGGTTGAAACAGTTGGAGAGTAATTGTGTAACTTTATATGATTCTTACTAACCCGCCTCTTCCATTTATAATAATTATACTAGGTATTGAAGTTAGTGACAACTTAAACCAAGTATAACATGTTCAAACCCAGGTTTAAAATATCAAACGATATTATATACACCACTCACTGTGCTTCATAATCATCCCACGATTTCTGAGAAACCCTTCAAGCGTTTCATTCTAACATAACCATTTATCATCGTCAATTGATATAGTTTGAGATGCTTCTGTGATTATATTTTATCAGATATTCGCCTGGTGCATATATTTTATATATATTCAGCTATCGTTACTGACGTGTATTTAACGAATAATACAGATACATTGAAATAAAAGGAGTTTTTCTTCCTTCCTTTCTGAGCATTGCTTACGTATATTGAATGGAGTTTTACCTCCTACACCATTTAATATACACAAAACATTTTCACATACCTAACTTCACTAAACAGGCCAATATTTTACAAGGAATTATTAATTGCTCCCGAAAAACTTGTCTACAAGCTGGTCCGAACCCGTCCCATTTACAGTTGGGAAGACTGTAATAATAAAGGAAGGTCATGTTTCTAAGGTCACCAGCACCCTATACACACTATGGTGAGAAATGTGACATGGCGGACAGGGGAGATGGCAATAAAAGACAAGCTTATAATGCGGGCGTATAAAAAGCTAGATTGTGGATATCTGGATTGTCTTTGATATCAGCTTAAGCTGGCAAGGACGTTAACTAGTCAGTTACCATCACCTGATTTCTGGAAACACTGTCATAGACTGGATGATCCCTTTTTAAATGTGTATCAGTAAATCAGTTTCTATTTCCGTTTGAAAGAAGATCATATGTTGCCTTTAATCATACATTCGTGTCCAGATGTTCCAAAATATAAACGTTTTTCTTTAACAAGTACCGATTAATTATAAGCTTTGTCTTATCGACCGTGTAATCAAATAAATGAACAAACCACAATTATTCAAATTGAATATTAATTGTAGTTATTGGTTTTGTGGTCCAATGGTTTCTACGAACAGGCTGTGTGACTTAAGGTCAGGAATCCTGCAATTGAAACCAGGAAGCAGTGGTTTTATTCATGAATCTAGAGAACGGTCCAGTAAGTTATCACAGGTGTCATTGTGTGGATTTACAAATAATATGTTTTATGGTACCACCTGGTTCTATATAGGTATATTAAAATAATTTAAAAGGAACCAGCCTGGCTCAGTATTGGTCATTTGATCATGGCAGAACGAATTTCATTAGGGATAATGATTGAGTTCGTTCTCGGGGACTTAACTCTTTACTCAATTGAATCTAAAGGAAGGAATAGACGAACGAATAAATAGATGAATGAATGGGTGAATGAATGAATTATTACAAGGACAGTATCCCTTTTAAATACATAAATTGAAATGGAAAGAAATGACTTATTCGCAGTTGAACGAAAATAGATTAGTATGGCATATTGACCGTATTATGGTAGACTTAAGGAGTATTATAACGACAGATTGTGACTGGGGGATCATTATTACCCTTATCATTCATAACGGCTCATATATCATCGAATCTAATTCAATTGAATAGAATAATAAACGTTAACACTTAATTAGCTATCAGCCATTATTGAAACGAGTAATCGCCCCTTCCTAGTGAGAGCGCCATACTAGTGACACCTAGTGACAAGTTTGTATAGCGGTTGTCTTTAAAACAACTCGTCGAAATCTACACCGAAACGCAATATTCAATCTCCCCTGGTGACATTGTCGAGAGACGTTAAACTAAAACTCTCAGCACGACTTGTAACTTATACTTGAGTAGCGTTAATTAGACTATATCGCTACCCACGGGGTGCCCTTTACTAATAGCCTAGTCGGGTCAAGGGTCATTTCAATACATTTAAACAACTGTCATAGTCAAATTCTTTATTTTTTGAGAATATTTGAAATGAAAGGAACTCACGTTGAGTTCGAGCCTGCTGTTTATTTCAGAAATAAATAAATCTCTTCGAACGAATCGTCAACTTTCTGAAGTCTCTTTGTTTCGAACGTCTAGGTCCGCTGGAATCTACAAATTATGATATTTTATTTGCATTTTAAAACGATTACCTGTTTTATGGCCTTGTTATAATTTCAAAAAAATTCGTTTCAGAATTTATTGGTTATTACTTTTTAGTGTAGCCTGTTTTGGGAACTCCCATGGTGTTATTTTACTACTATTTCAAACGCTGAGACGTTTTAAATCGCTTCAAAGCACTAAACTAATGCGGGTCATGCTTAATGACACCACAAAAGTTAGATTGGTATGGATTTTACTTCCTACTTCATACTCCGTCCTCATTAGCCCATAAGGTGCTGAAGAGTGGGACGTAAATCTCCATTCATTTCATTTCATTTCCTACTTCATACTTTTCTGGTCTACGAGGACGGGCAACACCATGCGATGTGCGATTCGCCTCTATTCCTTTTCGATTTTATGTATAGAGGGATCTTTAACGAAGCATACAGGACGAACGGCAAGCTTTATTGAATCACGTGACATTATTTTTACTTACAATATACGATAAACCTTCAATACTTGTTATTTACATTTAATGGCTGGAAAACGTGGCACGTTGTATGCATACGAGATAAGAGTCTCGTTTGGTCACGCGTTTCTTTAATTACTCCTGCAAGCATTCGTTTAGGATCAATCATTGAGGGTCTCGAAGTCACGTGATCGACACGCTGCCTCAAAAAGAATTTAATAAACCTTTTCATTAGATCAGTTCCATTTGCAAGAGCCTGTTTGTGGCCAGTGTTTACTTACAATTTGTAATGTACATACACTGTGCACGATACACCGGCATGAATAAATGCATATCTCTCTTAACAACATTTATTTTGGTAATATACCGTTAGAACTATAAGGTTTATTTCGTTAAGATTTTGAATGATTGAAATGATTAAATGGATAAATCTCATGGAGTGGCTATACCCTGGCTCCAGGCCTTTAGTTTCCTTAGGGGTAAGGCTGGGGTTTGGTCGTGGGGGGGGGGAGCCTGATATATATTGCCCCTCAAACAATAGGTCTACGGATGGCCTATATCAAATCTAGCTACGGGACAGCTTCGATAAGAAAATTTGAACACAATTAGTCCACGAAAGACAATATTTTAAAAGTGTAAAACGTCAAAACGTTGTAAAAGTTGTTGAGTATAATATACATAGCAAGGAAATAGTATCACGTCATTTGTTATTCTTGAATAAATTATTGACCTTTCACTAAGTTCAAATAGTTTAAACTAGAGCCTTGGTGATAGAGAGTTTTACGTCTTACTCTTCTGCACCTAATGGGCTAATGAAGACGACCTGATTTTAGAGTAGAGGGTAGAGATTACGGCTTATAAATATAGGGCAGTTGGATGACATTGTGATTTTTAAACTCAATTTAAACTAATTTAATCTCAAGCCATACGTTAAAGATAGAAAAAGATCTTATAAAAATCGTAGAATAGAAAAAGATCGTATATTATATTTGACTGGCGTTGTACAACTGGCTGATTTTCAACCAACAAAACATCGTCAATAGAAATTTTGACACCTGAAAAGTCAGAATAAGTTGACTAAGTGTGATTCACCGATCATTAATTTCTCTGATAGAAACGCGTTAATCGAGTGTAAAATTAACTTAACCAGTCTTTTGAAAAAGCAAATTGAGAAAAGTACGAGGGCTGGCTCTGGTGGGTTATTGGGTAAAGTTATTAATATGATATTAATAGGTCAGACCCCATGTTGTATCTGGTCCCCTTCCTGTCTCCCCCATTGACAGGTGTTTAAAGCCATACATCACCCCCTTAACTCCATTCACCCGCTAATCTTCTCCCTAAATAAACCCTAATTTACTATCAATTGTTGACATTTTGAGAAATAGACGAACTGACTTAACTTAAAGAACTGAAAGCTCCGTTGACAGGCAAGTGTCAGTTTTTACTTCAGTGTTAAAATTATTTTCTTGATTAAATTGTCAAAAAAAGTAGATTGTCGTTGAACAATCTGAGGTCACGTTGTCACAAATCAAAAACTAATTTGTCAGGACGATGTTCTTACACCTAATACCTCGGTAATCATGTGACATCTGTATTGAAGACGACATTGCATTTATCCTATAAATTATCGTCCGGTTTCCCCTTGTCAGTGATGCAGGTCGGAGGGACTGATATGAAAAAGTGTGTAGTCGTTCGGGTGGGACAATAAACAGAGACCCCTTGTGCTACATTCTGTGCACCTTAAAGATCCCTCGACAGTTGGAAAAAATTGCAAAAAGATTAGGCTGCTCTCCTGGCAAAATTCCTCTCATTGCACGCTGCATGGTGTTGTCTGCCTTCATTAGCCCAGGTGGTGCAGATGAGTAGGATGTAAAACTCCATTCATTTCATTTCCAATATATTGTCTTCAGAAGTAAATCTCAAACATTAACCTAACCAAATAAGTCATTTACCTTAACCTCTGTGATTTTAAAACAGGGATTCTGTGGTAAGAATTGTATGTTTTTGGACACTAAATGTTGTTTATAGGAGAAAAAGTGGTGCTTTGAGATGGTAAAAACTAAAAGAATATTTTGACCGTGGATGATACAGCTTATGATGATGGCATTCCTCTCCTGGAACATCTGCTGCCACTCTACGACAAGCCACGCCGAGTCCATATATTTAACATTTTTTATTGCCAATTGGTATATTATGATATATTTATAAATAATTATTCAAAAAAAAAAACACAAATAAAACCCCTTCTATAACCTCTATCACATGACAACGTCGTTCATTCTTAGAACAGTTCCCAGCCTTCATTAGCCCATAAGGTGCAGAAGAGTAGGACATAAAATACTATTAATTTCATTTCATTTTTTTGGAAAGGATGAGGTTTGTGTGTTATAAAAATGCCAGGGTTCTGAGATTGGATTTATCAACCCAAAAGTACTGTTCAACTATGTCTCAACTTTTTAGGGCCAAATGATGGATCCTGGCGTCTGTTCAAGACAAATGGTATTTGTGACTGTGCCGTCAAAAGCTTATCAACCCAGTTTAAATACAGTAACCAAAATCGACGGGAAAATGGTGAAGATAATATTATTGTCCCTGAGACGTATCCAAAGGAAATCTGATAATCAAAAACCAATGTTTTATTTCAATCTTTTATTTTCAATAATAGAATAATTTGCTACATATTCACGGAGATCGTATTGAGGCGACCAGATAGGACCATATCATCATCATCATACCAAGATACCCACTCAGCTAGTGGTACATGTAGGCTATATAAATTTACTCTTCTTGGTTTACGAAGATGATGTTGTATTTAAAATAAATGTTAAGTGGCCAAGAAGACTCTTATTTTGTGGACACTGTGATTTCGGAGGTTCGAAATCTTAATGCAGTTAATCACAGTACTGTAAGGTTTGGCTAAAAGATAATGCTTTAATGATGTAGCATAAAGATCAGATCTGATAACTGTTCGGAAATTCGGAAAGCACTTTTGTAATGGTATACATATTTATTTTCTCCTAGCACTGGACTCAATGTATGAGCATCAAAAGGTATGCCTATTACCTTTATATTGTAGTACTTTTGGTACCTGTCTTGGAAATTAAAAAAAAACAAAAACACTATGCCATTGGTGAAGAGTTACCTCTCCCTACCAGTGGGCAGAACTAGATAGAGACAGGGCCATTAACACTGAGTAAAATCATTTGTCACTTTAAATTACGTGGTTCAAAGTTTTTCAGCTCTCACACCCTCAGAGCAGTCATTTGCCAACCTCGATGCCCAAATTATATAATTTTCATTGCAGCTAATCATGAAACCCTTAAGGTCCCGAATGGACTAGGTTTGGCTCTGTGGTCATAGCTTTCACATGTCCATTGATTGAAAAACATACACCTGAATATAGATCCCTATACACCCTACTCCTACTGACGTTAGCCTCACCCCACAGGATGAACCATTCAAGACAAGTTCGTTTGAAAATCAAAACAACGGTGCACCACTGCTCCAAAGTTGTATGAATATAAAATGTTTACGTCTTGACTTTAAAATCCAATGAATATTGCTTCAATGACATTTACTAAAAAATAATTCTCACTTTCACCATCAATTAATATTGCTTCGTCTGCTTCAATGCAATTTACCACAAATCGTATCAAAACTGACTTAAAAGAATAAATGCAAAAAATTGTTTCAAAAATGTCTCAAAGCACCAAATTAAAATAAATATTTTAACAATAACACGGAGGATCTGGGGGGTAAAATCACACCAGGGGTCGACATGGGTTAGTTTTTTCGTATTGCTGATGTTGACTCCGTATTGCGATTCTGTTCACATGCACTGGTATAGGTACGACTATTTTAGGCTTGTTCGAGCCATCGTGGCTGTTTCTGGTATGAGCTAATCCGGCCTTGACCCTCTTCCACTTAGCTCTCCTGTTTTGAAACCAAATTTTAACTTGCACTTCACTGAGTTTGAGGACATGAGCTATGTGAGATCGTTCCGTTAAAGATAAATATTTTTTACTGTGAAATTCCTTTTCTAATTCTAATAATTGTTCACTGGTAAATGCTGTACGGCGCCTCCTCGACTTCCCTGATCCGTTTGACGTCATTTCCTGATCGTATCCTTGGTCTTCTGATACTGAGTCATTTAAGTCAGGACTTTCACAACCGGTTTCCCTGTCTGCAGTTCGATCATCTTGGTGTTGTTTGGATTGTGTCGGAGAACCTGCAATTAGAAACGAAACGACATAAATGAATATATTTTGTAATCACACTCTTTTCAAAAAAAATATATGAAGATATCGGTCTGTATAATATTATAATACTCTTCCGATTACAAACCGTCTTTATTAGCCAATTAGGTGCAGAAGAGTAGGACGTAAAACTCCATACATTTAATTTCATTTCAAATTTCAAAATCTTGTAATCTTAAAGGTATTGAAGATGTCTTATAGGTGCATCTGTTAAATCTAATCTTTATTTGGCACCATTCTGAATTCCCACTCTAAACCTCTTATCGCAACCTTTCATAAACAATCTTGAATATCGTTGCTTTAAGGACCAAGATAAAAATCGATTATTTCAATCAACTTTGAATATCGATCTATCGATTTGATAAACAGTGGGTGAATAATTTAACAATAATCTAATGAATAATGATAAACATAACAGAAAAATAGGAGAGCTTATCGTATCATAGAATCATAATGAGGTTTACCTTATTAAATTCTATCGCTCTTTTATGATTAATTAATGATTATTGTGACTACTTTGGACAATTAGTCAGACCCGGCTATTTAAAGGGACAGTATACAATATTTTCATTAATCTGCATATACATATGTTTTACAAAAGTAATCCAAACTCATATCGACTTTCAAACATTCATGTTAATCTAAATACGTTTTACGTTCTAAACATCAATTCAATTATGAAAAAGGGCACCTTGCTTGAAGATTGTTGTCGGTAGATTCCATTTGCTTAAGCACCGAGGCTGTAAAGTGAAAGAGTAAAAACTCGCTTTAATATAATCTCAAACGATCGATGGCGTACAGCTGACACAAAAAAGGCCAACGGTTTGTTTACATACGATGTGAAAGAGAAGAAATGAATGAGCCAGTCTTTCTGATAATATTTTGATGTTTGTAAAATAAAATCATGACAAAGTAATACTGTGTTTACGGACATATGCTTCTGACAATACAACCCGAAATATTCGTTATGAAGGTTTGGCCAATGAAATTCCAAAGAAGTAGAAGACTGAAATCGAGGTTTTAATAATGGAGAAAGTTTCTTATTAAAACGTAAAGCTGAGTGTAAAAACAGCTTAGATTTTTGATGGTCCAAAATACAAAACAATAATGAAACTAAAGAAATATTCGAATTTCAATTGGTTAATTTTCAAACATATTAATATATTGACCAATCAAAACCGAAGTCAATAACAAAGACATAACAGGCCAGAACTGAGTTTATCAAATTACATCTAACATAACAAATTACAAGTATAAGTACATCCCATTTATCAGAAAAAATCAATTAAATTTTCATAAGTGTCATGTATGGATATTTCATTATAAAACAGTTCTGTAAGATTGCTCTTCGACCTCGGGGACAAGTTATAGCAAGGATGCAATTCCCAGCAAAAATATTATTATCTCATAATGTTAAAAAAAAAATCTCGGGAGAGGATACCTTGCTGAAGTTCAAGGGACCCACTCATCTAGCTGAGCCACTGATTTCGAAGGACTAACAATCGAGAGTCGAAGGACTTGAAGCACCAGGTAAACAATAATTACTACGATATAGTCTGTATTACAGTTCACGATAAGCGTATTAGATATTTCTAGATCTAGCGAATCAACCAGGCCTTAAGCTGAGATGAAACTAACAATTGGATACAGCTTTATCAATAATCTGAATTGTATATAGGTGAATACTCTAAATATATAATTCATAATGCCTGGAAACCATTCAAATCGTTAGAAACATCAATAATTGCTCAGCAGCTCGGCAAATGACAGTCGCTGAAACACAATAGTCACTTGCTGTTTGTGGTAAAATTTGTTTTATATCTATGTAGATATTATTGAAAGGTACTATTATCTAGCGGTTATTCGCATTATATTTTTGACTCCCTGCAACGACAAATTAGAAATTTTTGTATCATGCATTAAGTAAAAATTTTATATACGACTACTAGTAGATAATTTGTTTTGTTGTAAGCGTATCTTTATTTTTAGGGTTTATTGTAATCTACCTAAGAGATATCAATATAGCAATAAAATAAGGTCGATTAATTCCTTTCTTTCATTATTATAATTATATTTCGTTTACTTCAACTATTATTAATTTTGTACGAGGGCAACTTAAAACGGTATTTTGAAAAACTGAAATCACATTTTGAAATAAAAAACGAAATATACAATGATATTTTTACAAAATACAACTGAATCATTAAAATGATAGTAAAGTGGTTTTCTAGAATGATTATCGGGTATCAGGGACACTGAAAGCTTCAATTGGGATAGTCTAATTTCTCGTCCAACGCCCGTGGTTCCTGCAATTCCAGACAGAAATAACCGGAAATGAGGTGTCTCCAATTGAATTCAATATTGCGTATAGGTTTCGTTTTATAAGAGAGAAGATGATTCTTTGAAAATGAAAAAAAAAATCGAAATGAAAGGAATGGAGCTTAACGCCCTACTCTATCTACACCTAATGGGCTAATGAATTTAGGGTACAATTAGGGAAATTTTGCCAGGACAGCGATTTTTTCCGATTTCCAACCAGGGATATTCAACAGACACAGCGTAAACAAGTTCTAAAGTCGTATTTGTGACTGTTTAACCATGCATTTGTAGTGATATAGGGTATCCTGCTATTTGAACTAATAAAAAAACTTGGTGAAATTGTGTCTCGTATTTTATTGAATATTGTTGTAATATATGGAATATACTCGCCTATGAATGATATTAAATAAGTGTCTATGTGATAGAGATTGTTCACACCCCAGTCATTACACCTTGTATATAATTAACCACAAGTCCATTAATTTTGAAATAATAGAAGAAGTGAAACGGTTGGTCAACGCTCTGCCATAAAATCACTTGAATGGAAACAATATTATCCTTCATTAATTTATTAGACACGTTCAATACACCCGGATATATCTATTATAACAGTTCTAAACTTGGTCAAGCATTTTACGAACTTTTTTTTTATTTCTAAAAAATTCTCTGACCACAAGTATTTAAAACCAGGATTTGAATAAAGAGGTGATTTATTATCAAACGATTAATATCTCGTCTGGTATTATAGTATTAATAGAAATATTTACCCAATTTCGCCCTTCCCACACCTCTCTTTCAAATCATTAATCACTACTTGAGAAATAAGTTCACTTTCTACAACCTGTGCCTCCATTATTTTCTACTTGAGTGCAATTGACGTGGACGGTTAGTTTACAACCTTCCCTGCTCTATTATTTTCCACTTGCATGCAACTGTCAACGCAGACGCTTATTCTTAAATTTCCAGGATTATTATTACAACGTCAGGTTCTACAAAAGATTTGAGTGGCAGCCAACACGGAACAAAACGACATTTAAGTAGTTTGACTCTTCAATGTGTGAAGGTTGAAAATTAACAATCACTCTTCAAAACAAGGAAATCAGAAATGGTCTTGTTGACGTCATGGATCTTAAAATGATAGCATTACAAATCGATTTCTTTGTTTGTTCGATCAAAATGTTGCTTTTGTTTTTTGTCATTCCATGCACATTGAGAACTTTAATGATTTTCTTCTTTTAAGTGTGGAGTGGATGGGTAGAAATATACGACGCTTCTTGAAAGAGTATTTGTTCAGGCATACCTACCTTTCATGTAGGCCTATTAATGACATACCCTACCACACACACACCCCCTACTCTGTATAAAAAATATTCTGTTTTTATATATGTTATCTCTTACTTCTACTTTGTATTAGGCCTACTTTCATCCGACTTCTGTGTTTTCTATTGTTTAGCCTATAGGCATTCATTCTACCGATATTTTTTTTTACATTTTGAATACTATATAATTCCAACAATATGTTTTCAAAAGAAAACCTGATGGTATTCATATCATCAACTTACGTAAATCTGTCTTTCTTTCTGTCTTATGGTGACATATTTTTACTGCAGTCGATTTTAAAATCCGACTTAAATCTAATAGTACATTTTTCTCTTAAATATTAGCATTTTGAAAAACATATGTAGACAAAATAAGGCGGGATTAAGCTTTGATTAAACACGTGTTATATAATATCTATTCAAATACAAGACAGGTAATCGATAGCAGGAATATACTCATAAATATCAAGTCGAAATCGATATTAAGGTTCAATAAGATCAACTAATTATGATATCCAACACTTAATAAAGCTCAAAAAACCTCATAGATTATGTCAAGATTTTTCATAATATTGCATTAAAATTTAAAAATATTGACTTTGTGCCAAGATTGAAGCATAAAATTGTTTAAAATGAAATAACTGCTTGAATTTGAATAAGAAATATTATGTTATATGTTTAAAACTGTCGACAACTATCCGATTGACGTGGCATGCAATTCATACAGCACAGATGAGAGATTTGTAAAAGCATGCTGGTACCGTTATTAGTCATGCTTAATTTAACTCTAATCCGCTTATAATTGTTATAGTCCTTCAATATTAATATAAACGCATAACAATTTAATATAATGTGTCTATAGAAAGAAAGGCCAATGGTGTATCAATATTCAAAAATCTATAGTCGACCTACAGCATAGTTAAATTTTAATTGAGAATCTAGCAGTCTTTTTATTTAATATCTATAGGGGGGGGGGGCAATACAAGCTAATTTTCGCTTTTAACTTTGCCTATTTCATGTATCCAAGCCAATTTTACCCGTATAATAAGAATAATAACTTGTTTCACATTTCACTAGTATAGCATTTCCTTTTAACCTTGGAAATGCTTCTATAGGAGGATATCCTCAATAACATCCAACACCGCATTTATTTGGCTCTGTTTGGCCCCTTTCATTATGTACCAACTATGACTGTGTCGTTCCCTGTAAATGGAAGCCTAAATAAAAGGACAAATAGTACAGCATCGTTCTGACCTTGACCGTAGTTTTTGTATAACGATGTTTTATTTCCTCAAAGTGAGGGTATACAACTTTAAAACATTTGTACCACATAAATGTTTGGTGTTGAAAATTGTGTATATTATTGAAGCCATTAAAATTTAGAAAAAAAAATTTTTTAAGAAAAAAAAAATATTTAATATTTATTTTTAAGGATAATTTTAAAGGAAAAATGCTCACTAAAAGCTTTTTTTTTTGCCCAATTATATGGTCTGATAGTTCTTAAATGTAAATTATCGATACAAAAAAATTTCGAGTTTTATATTTCTTTTTTATCAATTCACCCTTTATAACAATGTAAATTGTCGAAACGTTGATTTGTATGAGTATAACTATAAAAAATATCAGACTGAATGATTGTGCTATGTAAAAATTTATCTAATAAGTTTAAAGTTGACAGATTTAAATGTTGTATGGACAAACAAATAAACCATCTTTATCTAAGCTTTTTATTCATGTCTCTGTCTAATGACGATTGTCAAATTACATTCTACAAATAACCTTACAAGCTGTAATTAATATTTTAAAAATTTCCCAGTCAAAAAAAACCTGGTATATTAATGTCATATACATGTAATTTAAGTTAATTTCAAATGTGAATAGCATTAGTATTGTTAAAGTAACACTTAGTTATAACCTTCACAAGGAAATGCGAATAGGAAAAACCTTTAGATAGGAGCAAATTGCTTGAATTTCTAAGTGGCTTAAAAACTTTGTGAATGAAAGGCTAATGTCAAGCGATAGTTGAATTAAGTGTAAAACGAATTAGGAGTAAAAAAACGACAGTAATAATATGAAATAGTATACGTTATTTTAGTAATACATAGTTATAACGTACTGTTAATAATAGGTATTATAATGTGATATTTTGAATTAGCTCTTCTTGTTGTTTTTTTCTTACTATCATAATGATGTTGTTTATAATTCCCATTTTAACTTATTCAATGTCTCGCTATTTTAAAAGAGGCTTTTATCACTTAAAAGTGTTATTCAATTTGCAAATATGCATTATTACCTTATCATTATGATAATATTAACGAAATTTGACTCTGACTCACGTAGCCAGTCGATCAATGGTACAAACACTTATTATATTTATAAAACTTAATGTAATTGTTGAAAAAAATTGCCATTATTAAAATACTAAAGTTTGGGTGCTTATTTATTATTTATTTGTATAGTGCATTAAATTTTACATACAAGTCATTTTTCAATTATAATCTTTAAATGACATTTAAAAGTAGAAAAAACATTAGCTAAATACGAACACTATTATAGATATACTATAGTCGTCTTATTTATCTAATTTTTCAATTATAGTTATATACATGCTACCATTCAATAATTTTCTAGTAAAAGGGCTACGATTTTTATTCTATTTTCTAAGTAAAAGCAGTGCATAAACATGTTTTTTCCAATATGCAATGTATATCAAAAAATATTTTCCTTGATATACATTTCCCTAAACTTAAAAGGATTGTAAACAGGCTTTCAAAATTTCGGGGGACACTGATAGCAACAATTT
The DNA here is from genome assembly GCA_030562195.1 of Nipponacmea schrenckii. NCBI lineage: Eukaryota > Metazoa > Mollusca > Gastropoda > Lottiidae > Nipponacmea > Nipponacmea schrenckii. The sequence continues at coordinate 2,285,101 of CM060199.1, forward strand.
TCACCATTCTTATTTACAATCAGACATCAGTGGTTCCTGTAATGCCACTAAACCTAAGCGTTTATGAAGTCACTGTCTCTAAGGCTGCTAATAATATCCTGTAGTTCTAAAAAACAGAATGCTGTACAGAAGTCTAACCCGTTTTCGTTAGCCCTTTAGGTGCAGAACAGTAGGAGGTAAAACTCCATTTATTTCATTTCATTGCATAGAAATCTAAAACTGTTATATATGTGCTTGAGTAACAACCACTATAATATATCAAAATACATCTAGTTAATTGTATTTTATTAAAACACAATGAAGGGCCCCAGCTTTAAATGTTTAAATTCTAAACGAATGACTAAACACTTACAGCTACTTGTCAAACATTAATCTGCCCAATTCATCAATGAACTATGCCCACTATCTATCAAATAAGTATGAATTAGTCAAATTTGCTGTCAACAATTTTCCAGATTTTGCATTAAATAATTGTATGATTTATCTGATTTCAGTAAGTGCAATTCAGGACTCTTTGATCATTGACCGAAATCCTGGAGGAAGAAAAAATATACAAATACCAAAAAAACATCAGTACATGAACAATTGATAAAAGTTCAAATTCAATCGCTGACTGGAAGAAAGAGTAAACATGCTCTGACTAGTGAAAATTGTAGAGATCAGATTTTCAGTGGTCGCTAGCGTCTAGTCTAGGTGATAGCTGGCGGTTAGTCTAGGTAATCTCTGGCGTCTAGTCTTTGGTGATCGCTTGCGTCTAGTCTGGGTGATGGCTGGCGTCTTTAAACTAGGCGATCTTTTTTAGTTTAATCTAGGTGATTGTTTAGGTTTTTTAAGGGGTTTAGGTGATCATTGAGGTCCAGTTTTAGGGGTGGTTTTGTTGAGGGAAAAATTTTAAGGAAATTGTTAAGGTTCAGTCTTTTGGGGTCGATTAGGTTTTTAGATGGTTGTTGGCCCTGAATTTTTTCATCTACCCCATATCTAAAAAGGGCCCCCAAGACCAAATTCTCGGATCACATCGAACACAAATTCTTTGTCCAATTATTTCCGAGGGCTCATCTTAACTTAGCTCAATATAGAGAATGTAAACAATGTCATCTTGAGATCATTAACTACTCTAGCGCTTTTAAACAAGAACAAGTTATTTTTTTAGTTTTAGATAATAAGGTAAATACTTGAATTTATAAACTAATAAACCGTGAACACTCGGTCGGTGTCAGTCTCTAACACTACAACTATTTTTATTTTAAATATGTGCATTGATCAAGGCAGACATTATGGATGATTGCTAATTGCATAATGAAATGTGAATGACAGATTATGTGCAATATTTCAATTTGAGATTTTAATCGAAGCTGTGCAGTCATTAAACAGATCTACCATCCTTTGGCTTTTATCGTTTGCATTTTTATGTTAAATTTAATATTAGAATTATGCAGTGTATGACACGAAGAGGAATTAAATTTTTTATTAAAATTATTTCAGCGAGCTTTTAATCAGATTTTTTATTGTATTCAAGAAATCCTTTTCTTTAAATAAATAATAATATCACTAAAGGATACTGTCTTTTAGTTCTGCAAGGGTAAAATAATTGACTCATCGAGGGTGTGACAAAAGTCCTTTTTTGTTTATCAAAATCTCGTCCACAGTGTGGCAAAATGGACTGTAAACGTTATAGAGTAGTGAACTCCTCTTCGAATGACTATCTAGAAAACATTTAGGTGAGGTGTCAAGCAGGGGCATACAATACTCCAAGGGATGGAAGAGGCAATTCTCTTATTTTGGAAAATAGTACGAATTGGAATGTGATGACAGGGGTGGGGGGAGGGTGTCGCCTGTAGATACGCCTCTGTCCTCCAAAATGAAGTACATACCGTCAGGCGTTTCAAAAGAGTAAGCATGGTCTGCTTCGCGTACACAAGAAGTCTTATTTAACACGAAATCGGTTTACACCTTGTCAGATATTTAAAACATGGCAGCGATATAGTACAATAATTAATTCAGCAATCCTCAAAAGAACCTGTCCCCTAGTTCAGTGCAAGTAGTATATGACAAAAGTAAACTGATGTCTAATATTTGAAGTTTGGTATAAAGACATCCCGAAGAGTGATATATTAAAAACTGAACTACTGGATAGTGTTAAATTTCTTATCCTATTTTCCAGTAAATAAAACATCAAACGAAATTATAATAACATGCCCAGACGATCAACTTGTTAACAAGTGGCGTCGTTTTCTCTACACTTTATATGGATTTGCATAATTATTTTTGGCAAGTTTAAGTTTGAGGTGACATGTTTAAAATGTGTTTGTCCCCGTACTCCCTCTTCTCTTCCATCTTCTCCTTTTTTTTTTGGAAATTTATTTTACCGTTAGTGAATACAAGTTGTGGGGGGAAGGATAAAACTCATTTTATGTATAAAGTGAAGTACACAATGCCTTTTATGGAGGTGCAAGTTTACAACATTTATTTTATTATATTTTTATGAGTTCTCTCATTTTGATACGAAAATTATGTTTAAAGACTAGACTTGCCAGATAATTTGTTTAAAACAATTATTACATGGGAACCACCTGCCGTTTTGAAAGAAATCTACAAATTACATGTAAAATTAATATTGACGTCATTTTTAACATTTGCATTTCATAAACGTTATAAGTCTTGAACAAACTTTGATATTCAAATTTTTACCCTTTTAACTTCTAGGCCTTCTCGTGTACCGTCACGCTTTTTAAATTACAATTAAATGTGCCAAATCATTCGTGATAATTTCAATAATTTTTTTCAACCAAAAAAAAAATTTGTCACAAGAGAATAAATTTTAATTTGACAACAAAAAGATTTAAGAATAATCCCAAATCTTCATAAAATAATTCAGTAATAACATTAAATATAAAGAAATCTTCATTTCGTTATTTCAGTCACATTTTTACCTTTTGTTCCACGTACAGTCGATTCATACGGAAGTTACCAAATCATCTTATTAAAATCTTAAACATCTTTCATCATTTTTTATTTTAAAACCACAAACAATTACCTTATTGTGTTAATAAACATTCGATGAAGTAAATGCATAATTTATTTTTTAAGCTGAATTCCACGTATTTGTATTTGAAAATGGTGTCATATTTTCTATCTATAGTATGCCTATATAATAAAATCAAACTTTTTATATCAATTCATTCAAGTACAGGCTAATACTTATAATGTTTTTAGGGACAAACATTTCATGTCCCCCTATAGTCTTTACTTTTTTTCATTTTCTATTAATGCTTTGAAATGATTTTTATTTTTTTTTATTACAACAATGTAAATCAGAGGAAGAAATCCTTGTTTTTATTCCTTCGCATGTTTTTGAAAAAAATATTTTGTTCACAGTTGTATCTTTGGTAGAGACTATGGAAGAGATACAGCACAAGTTGGACTGTTTTTATAATTTAGTAAATTTGTGAATAATCCAATATAACGGAGTTCACTGTCACTAACGTGGTGTATGACAATTACTGATATATCCTTATTTCTCTTATTGTCCGAATTTTCACTGAACTGTATTATTTCTATATCCGGAATATTTGTTACTTTTATTTCTATCCTTCTGACGTTTGTCAAGTTTGTATAAATTCAGTGGTAAAACATTCATTCAATTTATATCGGTGTTTTTGTCATAGCTGAGAAAACAAGATATTAAAGTCACTTTTAAACTAGCTGAATTCAAGATAATTATTTGGTAAAAGTTGACTATCAATTCTGTAACAAATTAATATATTATAGAAAAGGAAAATAAATTCGACATCATAGTAGTTTTTATGTTATAATCCTTAAATGACATTTCGAAATGAAATGAAATGAATGGAGTTTTACGTCCTACTCTTCTGCACAAATAAATGACATTTCGAAGCAGATAGATTATAAAAATAAGATATGGATATAAGTTTTTATGTTATTTCATTATAAAATTTATCAAAGATACACTTCTGAAAGAATTAATTCAAGCAAAAATGCATTTACAAATTACGTCTATATAAAATCATGTATTTAATAATAAACATTTATATATAGATAATACGATATAACGTACAATATCTTTACACTATCAACAATGTATCACATTTTACCGTTACAGATGTCAATGTATGTATAGAGCTAGACACATGTTAAATCAAGCTATAGAATACATGTACATAGGTTGATTTTAATAAGAATGATTATTAGATTTATCAAAATACGTTGTACTGTTAAAAGTAAAAAACCATGTGTTATAAGAGATCATCTCCTATAGAAGCACTGGCCTAGGTTACAAGTATTAGGTGTCATAAGATTTACTCTCCTATAGAAGCACTGGCCTGGGTTAAAAGTAGAGACTATGTTATCAATGTAATAAAAAATTATCTACTTCTGGAGAAATTTACAAGATAAAGCAATGATAAAAAATGCAAAGAGATTACTTCAGGGAGATAATGAAAGGGGATCTAATCTACCATGTACAAGAATATTACTCAGATTTTTATTCCTTTTGTAAGCAGTCACCAAACGTTTGATATAGATATAGATATTAGGTGTAGTAATACATGTAGATATATAGAATATAGTAATAGGTCTCTGATACATGTTTTAATTTACTCAATTTCTTTAACAAGTTATTAAACCATGTCATTACATAAAAAATAAAGAAATATTTCTACTGTTAAAACAGTGCTCTTAACATCAATTCTAGAGTGATAGCTAAACTAGTTCTGTTGTGTGAAGATCTCATAGCATTTTATGTAAAACAAAATTTACAAAATTTCTTGAGATATAAAACATAAAATGGGATATTTACCTCGAGGTCTATCAGGAGCTTCATCATCACCATCATCACTATTCACAGGACTCACAGACAGGCTTCTTTCAGGATTTAAAGCACCAGGTTTAGGAATTATTCCAGATATATTACCGTCTTTGATTCCGTGATTGGAAAAGCCGGAGTTGAAGAGATAATCAGCACCGGGATGAGGTGGAAGCAGGTGCGCTTGTGCGAACATAGGATGAGTTAATGGCAGCGCTCTGGGATCGGGTAATCCACCTTGAGGGAGCGAAGACGGTGGCATAAACATGTAGCCAGGATAATAAAACGGAGGGTGAAGTCTAGGTTGAGGTGCCATCAAGGCGTCAATAGAAAACGAACTGTACATCGGTCGATGCATGATTCCAATTTACTTCCACACTATCCAGGAACCTAATGTAGTTTAACAGCTTATAGTCCAAATTGTGAATCCAACCGAGCTGTTAATGACATATTCCATTGCATATTAATATCATATCGTGTTCAAATTCCAATTAATTCAACTTAATTAATATTCAATAATTAACACAAATTAGCATTATATAATAACATCCAAATGAAGCAGTAAATTTCAGTACTGGCTCCGTACAAATTAATTCATTATCAACCGAGATGACGTTATGGTGAAAACTCCTTCGTTTCGTTTCAGATTAAAAATCTCGATCCGTGAATGAAAGTTTTGTTGATATTTCCTGTAAAAAACGTTTAACTGTCGTATTAAGAATGTGTATAGAGTAGTTATAAGAATTGTTTAGCTGTAAAGAGATATAATCAAGTTAGGTATAACTCGAGAGGTGTAACCCTTCGTCTCATCAATCATAATAACACCATCCTTACCCGCACCATTATCATACATCACGTGATGGATATTCTCGTGTCTTATTGGTTGATAGCTGGTTGGTCGCTCCCATCAATATGAATATTGACAGGTTTGATTGTCGTGCTGTAGATCCAGTCATTGGCTATAAGAATATAATCAACTATCAGATTAATCAATTCGTCGTTAATTATGATGAATCTCATTAAAATGATGATGTTAAAATTTGCGGTGACACATTTCGTTTAGTTTTCTCAACGGGGAACGAAATATTTTTAATAATGCTGTATATGAGTCTGTATATGAACAGGAATAAATCCTAATTTCTAACAAGTCTTTATACAAATACTGGTCGTGAACAAAGAGATAAATACCATTTAGAAGTATATCAGTGCTTATTACTGCTTTGGGTTTTCTAAAATCTCGGCATTTCTAAATGGGTGGTTTCACATTTCACAAATTGAATGTAATGAATAATAATTTGAAAAGATGATTTTCTTGTATTTTTATTTGCCCCGAGATGACAATATGGATTGCAACAAACCACTTTGTTTAATTCGTTGCTCTGTTGAGTTGTCTTAGATATTTTGTCAGCCTGAGATAAAACGCTTTAGTACAAAAATAATTATTACAGGATCAAAGTGACACAAGTTATCTATTCAACTATGTCTTCTTTTTTACTTTATGAATAATAAATCATTTGCACCGCGTAGTCCCCAATAAAGTCTTAGAATATAAATTGACGACCACTACATAATACTTAATACATACTATAATAAACATCAACCAAGCGTATATCACACCATATAGCTCATACACTAAATAGAGCTGAATAATATACAATTTATAATACGAATTAATAAGTAGGCATTACACCACTTATATCTTCCATATCTTCACCATATACGTATGAATTATAACGTTATAAGAATATTGTTTATCGTTTATGGCCCACGTGTAATTGCCCGAATTCATTAAAAATCTTTTCAAATAATTGAATACTTACAAAATGAATTTGTTTATGAATACTAATTTATTAAGAGGATCTTTACCTGGCGTTAAATTGAAACCTTAATTTCTATTTTATATTCGATCGACTTATTTGATTGGAATAGAAAAGGATGGGTAGGTTATTTCTAAAAGTAGAGTAATATATGCATTCTATGTTATATTTTTTTGCTAAAAACAAAAGATTTGGGCTTCTATTCTGAAATATATTCGTCGAAATTCTATGTGATCGCCATAATTTTACGGTTCTAATATGTTTAAATTCGTTATATGGTAGGTTCGGTTTTCCATTGGAATCGTAGTTGTTATAAAGATTTTAGGAAGTTGCCTGACTTTGTTATATGGTATATATTATGGTGTATTCCCCTTTTTTATAATTTGGCATCTTTCTGACCTTTTTATTTCAATATATTACATATAAATGTCCGGCTCAATTCTTCATCCGAATAAACCCTCTCTACTTCAGTTTTGTGTTGGTTGTGAATATGTATATATATATTGTGTTTTATTGTTTTATTTCTGTACCATAACGGCATTGGCATATGGTCTTAAAAAAGATGTCGATTCTCCATTTTTTCCTCAGGGTAGTCCCCCCATACTCTCCCTTGACCACCCCCCCCCCCCCCCGAATCTACGGGCTCGCTTATGAATCTAACAGATACTGACTAGTAGAAAGGTATTTACCCCTCCTCCAAGTGAGTGTTGTAGCGATTTGATAAACATATTGAATTAATTGAATCATTTCAATCCTTTCCACTCCATGACTCTTATACAACCGAATTATTTCGACATATAAGATGTGATTTTCTTCAAATTTACGATCTTTTGTTACGATCAATGAACCTTATGTCGGTTAAAGAAAAATATAATTAAATTCATCTCGACATTAAAGTCATTCTTTTGAAATTGACTCAGAAACTTTCTCGTCTTTGAAATTAGACATACGTTTATCAATATACGAGCCTCGAGTTCACAATTAACACTCAATTTTCTTCCTCCACTAGTGAAGAGTTGGTAATGTTCTACCGCCAATTAGCACGTGCTAGATGATTGACGTATTATGATATTGGTGATTAGATTGTTCATTAAATGATATCCAATCTATAATTTGTGAGAAAGACTTTTTCAAACGAGTTGTGAACATAACTATAATTTATTTTTACGACTATCAGCAGATGTTTTATTTCTAAAGGACCTTTGAGTTGGGGGCCATATAAACAGTATTGCGATCGGTAAAATTATTTTAAGGCCAGTAAAACGTTTTATTTCTCTCAAACTGATCGTTTTTCTCGTATTTTCTGTGGGCTAAGAAATAATTATGATGACTGTAAAGGTGTTTATTAGTAGAAATCGAAGGAAATCTTTGGTAAGGTGAATATAGCGTAGTAATTAACTGGTACTGAATAAGTTTGAGTTTCTCAGATTTCAGATGGCTTGTTTAGTATCTATAGTAGTTATTATAGTTTACTGCGGTTATTATGACTTCTCAATTAATTCCACTTCAGTGGTCAAAATTCGGGTAACTTTTATTGTTTCTATAACCACTTACTTTAATAAGTTGATAGTCGAAAGTGAAATGAATGGAGTTTTACGTCCTTCTTTTCTGCTATTGATGTAATGAACAAGGGGAACGCCATTAAGTAGGAAAATGAAATGAATGAAGTTTTACGTGCTAGTCTTCTGGGTTAATGAATACGGGCAACGCTATGCAGTGTGCAATGAATACAATATAGCCTAATAGCAGCATTAGCATACTCTAAATGCGATTTCCAACAGACGTTGGATTTTCAACGTGCACAACCTGTAGCACATGGAGAAGTGAATAGCCGTTTATCTAGACTACCAATAAGATGGAGCTTTTGGACATTTTATAAAATATAATAAAAATTTTACGTCCCAATTAATTAAATGAATGAACTAAAAGCATTTTCTATGCCAATATCTACATTGCTCCCCATGTTCTACTGCAGGCCGTGTACGTTAAACATTCCTTGATCGTTTGAAATCGCAAAAAGAGAAGGCTAATGCCGTTGTCATAACAATATCTCCCCCGTTTCATTAGCACCATGTACGGTGCAGAAGAGGATGTGAATTCTATTCATTTCATTTTCATTTCTATCTATATTTATCACGGAAGTCCTAACGAATTAAAACAACGTAGTTTAGTACATAAAGGCCTGTCTATACTCGAGATGAAAATCTAAGTAACTCGATCAAGCTGTCACAAATTGATAATACATATTTCATGCACATTTTATGGAAATCAGCAGCCTGGTTATTTAATTTCCATTGAAATATATAACGAGTTGCGTGTTCTACTGTTCTTATCGCTTGTTTATTGGACCGAAAAATGCATTTGTCAAAAAAACCTGATTATTTCGTCGAGTTTTTGGTTCTGTTTTCAGTCTAATTTTGATATAAAAGATTTTTTTGTTGCATGGGCAATTGACGTATCAGGGCGATCGATTCTTGATTTGCATATATATATTGTAGCTAAGAGCCCCGTGGGCTAATGAAAGTCAATTAAGAAGTAAATTAGACCAATTCCTGATTCTTAATTACCAGGAATTGAATCTTAGACAATTTCAACCTTGTGATGCATAAACTGTGCTTCCATGTTTCATTACCACCTAAACTGTATGAACCGAAAGTTTAATCTTTAATCCCACTGTTCTGTAACATAATTTAAATTATTTACATGTAAACGTCAGAATTACGGAATGAAAGAAGTTGTTATGTTGCCGAGCACGTGTAAGTTTTCTCATTAAATCGTGAAATGTGATAAACGTAGACCACAGAAGCTAATGACGTCACAAAATTTCAAAATATCTTTTAAGATTTCTGTTTAACAATAAACTTCGTCTTATGCCCCGGAAGTGATTACCCAAAAACATCCGAATCCTCATCTCTTGATAATTAGAATAATTAATTAACAAAATAAGACAAAACGACCTTCAAATTAGTCTTTTTTCTATTTTTATTTTTTTGAAAAAACGCAAGTTAGTTTACATATTTATGTTTAAAAGAGTCAATATACGTAGGCTATAGAGACTTATTCTTGAAACTTTAAATTCAAAATTATTTTAGTATTCCAGTCATCTGATTAGTCGATCATCAAAATTGATCTTAAATTAAGTTTTAGTATCCAATCAGATTACTGTATTTCTTAAAATCTCGGGCGCCTTATTTTCGAAAACTTAAATAAGATAAATCCAGATTGTAGGAAATACAGTAATCTGATTTAAAAATAATTTTAATGATTGACAAAAAGTCTAAAATCATATTACGTTCAGTTTGAGTGATTAAGGCCCCTAATGTACAACGTTTTTACTACCTTCATAATATTCAGTAGTGATAACCAATATATAATATTACCCTTAAGCGACATTTAGGGCTAGGAAGCACATGAATAATGAACACAGTTTTTATGGTAAACTACTCCATAATTTAATACAATAATACACAACGTTTCAACATTTACACTGTCGTCATCAGGTGAACAAGACTAAAAATCAAAAAGAGTGAGGTCTATATTATAACATGATAATTATATAAGACGATGTACACGATATTTATGAATATTTTGGTACATGATATTATCGTGTCAACAAGCTGTTAAAAACAAGAAAATGAGTGAAAATGAAGTATATTTGGTATAACAGATTCAGTGTTTGCTATCATGAAATATGACAGGATGAAAAACTCGGTATATTATGACCTGACGAGAGAAACGTTTAGTGAAATAAATTGTTGTCAATAATAACGGATTCAGAATTGTAATTAAATACTAGAGTTTATTAAAATACAGAGACTCCATGGCGCAGTTCTACCTTTCAATTGACAGTTCAATTTGACAGTTGATTGACAGCCTGACCACGCCTACAAATTAGTCAATGAAATCCCTTGTCTTGAAGATGCGGGAAGGAAATGGCGATGATTTAATATTGCCTGTATATGTCTTCTAGACTCGACGATGGTAAAATACTGATTATGATGGGTCAATATCTAAGCCACTTAATGGAGGTTTATTGGTAATAAAAGATTGAACTGTCAGAGTCTGAAGATGAGTTTTTTCCGATTCTTGGAATAACACCGCACCAGAATTTTGTCTTTAAAACATCAGATTCTAGGATGACTTTTAGGTGATTAGCAGTCAAACATAATATGCCGGTTTTTTTTTATTTTTAATAATAAGAGTTCTCAAGCCGTGTTGAACGTAAAACTCAATTTCATTTCTTTATGCCGTGGTATACCGTTTTCATTAGCCCCAAGGTGCAGAAGAGTTGGACGTTAAACTCCATTTCTTTTATGCCGTCTAATAGTCCGAAAGAAGCAATCTTCAGAATTAGGTAAAAAAATAACATCTTAGAAACATTCAACGTCAACAAAAGATAACTGGGACTGACTGATCATCTGAAATGATTTATTTCAAAATTACTGGTTAGAAAAGTTGATAAAATGAACACATGGATATCAAAATCTACTGCTTATTACTTACCTGGAACATCAAAGAGACCGACAAGAAGATGATGCATCACGTGACATAGATCTATGTGGTCGAGATCGTGAGGTGTATGGGTCTAAGATGATTACTGGGAGTGAGATGAAGGGGGTTACGTGAAGACTGTCTGCCATCTTCAATAAAACTGACACCCGATCCTGTTTTCACCCTGCCTGTGAAGTGGGTGGGAGGGGCTGTAGGTGAGAGCTAGGGTTTGAATTACTTATCATCTTTTCACCTGTAATTATAATGATAATCGAGCCGCCATCATCAAACAACAAGATCCTTTAGTGAATCGGTCAGCTTCTCAACTCACCTCTTATACACTGTATAAACACCCAACCATGGTATCTCTCTTCACTTCAGTTTTCAACTTCAATGATTTAATTCACTTTGACTTTCTGTCATCCACTCCACTTATCCTTTGTTTGTTGTAAACAACGTAATGATCTCTTGGTTTCTCACTTTTATCAACGATTTTAGACAACAAAAGATGGTCATTATTGGGCGTTTTTGTTCTTTCAAATATGCATTATTGTTTTGAATTTTAAACAACACCGGAAATTGTTGAAAGAAGCAAACAACGTTTTGTGTTTATTCAAAATACTGGATCAGATATTAAAATTTCTTTGAGCGGCGTTTAGTTATTGGGGAATATATATCTGAGCATGGATAACGATCACTTTATTAAAATAACTTGTGACGTTTCCATATAGGGATACCTCCTATAGTGTTCTCAGATATATCCTATAGTGTTCTCAGATACCCCCTATGGTGTTCTCAGATTTCCCCCTACGGTGTTCCCAGATACCCCCTATGATGTTCCCAGATAGGCCCTATGGTGTTCTGAGATAGCTCCTATAGTGTTTTCAGATAGGCCCTATGATGTTCTCAGATACACCCTATGATATTCTCAGATACCACCTATGGTGTTCTCAGATAGCTCCTATGGTGTTCCCAGTTACCTTATGATGTTCTGAGATGCCTCCTATAGTGTTCTGAGATATCCCTATGATGTTCTCAGATACCCTCTATGATGTTCTCAAATACCCAGTGTTTATAGATACCTACAACGGTGTTTCCTGGTAACCCCCATGATGTTCTCAGTATGGTGTTCTCTATTGGTTACCCTATATGATGTTCGCGTATACAACTCGTGTTCTTTTACCATATTCATGCCATTAAAATATAGTAAGTCTGTGGGCGGGCTCAACGCATACATTCCATCATATTGGATAAAGGATTAAGGCTGAAAACTCAGTTTGAAACTTGTGACGATGAATCAAGTTTTGCAATGATTTCACTTTTAATTATCTCATTATCATATTAGTTGTGTGGAGAAAATTGTTTTAATTAACTTTCCATTATCAGATGAATTAAAATACATTTACCACATTATGATCGTATGCATAATATTAGGCTGCGGGGCGAGAAACAAGTCTAAAATCGATATTTTCACTTATGCGTTGAATATTACTATGATTTCTAGGGAAAAATATATAAAATATATCCAAATCAGTAACTCTGGTTATATTTTAACCGCTTGGGTGGAGTAGAATTAATAAAACTAACTAAATAATGTGGTTATGTTCGAGAAATTATAGCCCTAGAAGTTGTTTTTGGTTAGCTTCAAACAGCAAACAATTTCGGAGAAACAATGTTTAAGAGTCGCTGTTAAGTTGCCCAGATTTTTAAAAGACATGGAATACGAATATTGGGGAGAATTGATCTCATTTATCTTGTGTTTAGAAGAATAGATGTAAAATTATTCACATTTACATAAACGAGTGAAAGATGGGACTGTAGTCTGTATCATGCTCGTTCGTCTAATATTACCCTTGTATTAGGTATGTTGCCCATCGGGCAGCTTTTAGCCAATGGATCTTCCTGGAACGCGCAAACCCCATGGTTTCTCAAGTATCCCCTTTACACCAACTGAATGTGATACTGTGTCTTAGAATGAACATAAAATATTAGTTCTTAAGAATGGTCAATATGACTATATATTCATCAGTGAACTTACCTGGTGTCATAAGGTAACAGAATCTCTGTAAAATCTGAAAAACTGACAAAGTTGAGTAATTATTGAAAACACTTATCAATTTATTACTAGTTTTTCAATAACCAATTGCATTTTTATGGATAATTGATTATAATAGCCTCATATACCTGATAAATTGGAGACAATTACATTCGTACCGAGAACAAGCTAATAACTCTGATACCTTGTAGTCGGATTATCTAGATACCATAACGATGCAAATTTCAGTAACTGTGGTTTGAGGACGTAGTTAGATAGAACGTTAGAATTCTAACATGACGCCATTTAGTTAGTAACATAATAATAATAATAATAAACAATAAACTCTTTATTTTACATGGGTCAGAATTAGGCCCAATACACAAGGACATGGTCCTGTCTCACATTCAGCCCATGGGGCAATACATTGGGAAAAAAAAAAAAGAAAGAAAAAAGAAAAAAGAAAAAAATCGAAAATACATAATATCTCAATATACAATTCGTCTGAGGAGGCAAATGATGATCGTAGATTCTACTTGCGGTCGGCGTGTGAAGGCTAGAAGTTAAATTTCTTCATTATTATAGGTGACCAATCTGTAAATGGGCACAGATAATCTGGGAAAGATTAAAGACAGGAGATTTGACCAAGGACCAGCTGTAATAAAGGAACCTACCTAGTAGAACGTGGCCGTTTCCTTTTCGTTAATCGACAATTCAGAAAGCAACCAAGAGGAAATATTGAAAGAAATACCATAAAACTGTTTGCACTTGATTTTCATAGAAAAATAAATCATCTTAGAACAATAACTTCGATTAATCGTTAGGGCAATCATTTTCAACCACCGATATCAATTACTGGGCTATATTAGGAACTCAAATCAGTGTAAGAATTAATTGGATATAATAGACTAATATTACAGTAATAAAATGATAAATGCGCGGCGAAGAAATAGTTCAGTAAACTTATGGTAATTATACGCGAACAATCCAGTAATTATTTTACTAATGAAGCTATCGTTATAAATCATTTATTTTATTGGCGTCGCCTCGACTAGATTGGATCGATTTAGAAAATTGGTCGAGAGGGCATGGAGTAAGAAAAAGATTGCTGTGTGATATATTTGATGTACTGAGACTTCAAAGAGTACAGTCAAGCCTAATTTTAAAACACCTCTGAGAGGTCGTCGTGAACTGCGGAATGCTGTTTCATTGGATAATATCTAAATCCATCTATGAAACCTTATACGTAGTAGGCTATGAATTATTATGTTTGTCGTTTGTTATCACAGAATTGACTAAACTAAATCTGAAATGAAATAAAATTGAGTTTTACGTCCTACTCTACACATACGCTAATGAAGCCTGGCAGCGTCATGCAGTCCGCAAATGCCTGCGCTTTTTGCGATTCTCCAGGGATCATTAACGTACACAGTTTGTAGTTCACGGGGCCTATAGGTTTATTTTCTAACCCAAACGAATAGCTACTCTCCAGGTCGAACCAGTCCTGCCTCAATGACAAGGTGAAAACCGGGTTGAAAAATCCGAAAGGTCAACTCGACCTTCGTATGACTTGAACCCTGGATCTGAATGGCAATAGCTTATATTCACAGTCCTAACGCCACTCGTACCTACATAATTTCTATGACTACTACCGGTTAGACAGTGGGCAGATGACCCCCCCCCCCTTATCTCTTCGATCCTTCTGTGAATCTGAGCAATCCGAAATGTAACCCCACCCTCCGCTTCATACCTCCTAAACGACTGTAAACTGGGAAGATCTCTGTTCGCCCTAATCTATAGATTTTATTAATGATGCTGTCATTACCAAGTCGTGTACTTTCTAATCAGGCAAACAAATTTATATTGGTCTAAATCAAATCTATAGGCAGGGCGCATGCGTAACGAGATTACCGTATGATGTTAACGAGATTTGGTATTTACGCGAGAACAATGAAATTATGAAAAGTCATTATAGTATTAATGACGCTTCATTGAAACTAAATCATAATCCACCATAATTCTTCTGGATTTGTTTAGAATGAGGTTTTTGGTCTCATTAAGTTCTGATGAAAAGGAAATATAACAGACTCGTATAGAGATAATCAGGAACTATTTATCAACATTTGTATAAAGGTTTAAAACAATATAACGGTATTGCTTCTTAATGCTTTTATTGGGCTATCGATTAGTATTTAGTCAGATAGCGATTGGTCTGCCATCTGGTGGTCAGAATTCAACTTGCAGGAACTACTAGCGGAACTATAACCGCATTTCTACTCGGAAAGTAAAGCTAGATTAAAGCCAGCTTTATTGCAGTTTTTATTGAGTTTATTACACAAGCTAGCTAAAAGTCGACTCTTTGGCCCAGTGGAAACGCTTCACTTCTTGTCAAAATGTTCTTGAAATATAAATATTGTAGAATTGTAAACGGTTTTCTATACTGTTTATGTCTATCTAGCATCGTTTTGCATAATGATATTTTGTCAATGAAGAAAGTGACATTCAATTTTCAAGATAATATCGACTTTCTGAATTTTTTTCGTGAATTATTTGAATTTTTATAGAGACATTGATTGATAACATCAATTTGCACCATTCCAATATTGAATCGGATGTCTTTTTCCGAGGATCTTGCAATTTCACTTAAATTAAGGACCAAGTTTACTTGATAACCTTATATGGTGTCCTTCTTTGATTTTAATTTATTTGATATTAACATGAACAATTATCACACATAACTTAAACCTTGCGGTACCTTTGAAAAGGGAATATTTGCATACAGTTACGGGTTCTTTTAAACACTCTTTTCACTTGCTTTATCTTGTAAAAGATGTAATGAAATTTGTAGCAAGTCTCTCTTGTACCGCCAGTGCTTCTATAGGAGATATCTCTTATAACACCTATTTACTGTGACCTAGACCAGTGCTTCTATGGGAGAGATTTCTTATAACACCCTTAACCAAAACAAAGTGTTTTATGAAACAGCTACCATAAAACTACCTAGGACATTACCTTAATGGTATCATCAAGGTTAGTTTAAGCGAAATTGACAAAATAGAGAACCCGGCGCACACATACAAAGGCTCGATTAAATGAAAACTTTAAATTTCAGAGCAAGCAGTAAACGAACATCATCTAAATCTCAAACGACCTTTCAATAAACTTTCGTTTTCTAATCCTGTAATTATATTGAAAATAAGAATAGCGATTTTTCATCGGACTGCTCTTAACGGCCTAATTCAATTAACCTCCTTTTCTTGACGACTTTCGCTTCATCGATTAGCATAATCCATTTACCTGATCATCCCTCATCAATCAGTCTTTGATGTCGCCGACTATTGTGATGCTTGGATGCGAGTCAGTAGATACAGGTATTTCATAACAATATAGGTAATTAGGTAGAAAATGAAAAGGTGTTAGATATTGAGCGACTTCTATTGAACCGTTGATCTAACGTAGTTTATAATCGCCTCATGTATTCTATAGAAGAAATTATAAGGTATTGTTGACAGTGTAAGGATCAGAGGGTTTCAAACACTGGACATAATGAGGTAATAACGCATCAGTGAGTCAATAAATATAACAATTTCAACAGCGTATACCCAGGCTTAATTAATTACCTGTTCAGGCCGATATCTTCAAAGATTGCAGGTTTTTTTGACTGTTGGATGTTGGAATGTACAACTGTATCAAAATTTGCTGGAATATATTTTACACACCATTTTACTTAAGAAACAGTAAAAAAAAAATGGGAAAAAATATTGAAAAAGCATCTAGCCGACGGATTGGACATTGAACCGAGGCCCGATGTGTTACAGGCCGTGCACATTAAAGGGCCCTCGACAGTTGGAAATCGCAAAATTGTAGGTTAATGCCGCTGTCCTTTCAAAATTCCCCTCACTGCAAAGTAGATGCAGTTGCCCGTCTTCATTAACTCAGAAGGTGCAAAAAAGTAGGCCGTAAAACTCCATTCATTTTATTACATTTGATATTAATATACTGCCCTTGCTGCATCAACATGAATACACTCAAGCTCAAAGATTTACAAGTGAGATCGTAGCTTAGCTTATAACACTAATACAGCTGGTTCGAAATCCATATTACGGGAAGAAAAAGTTTTGATTCATGAAAAATACAACCTAAGTTCAACAATCCTAATACCCAATAAAATCTAAAAAAACAAAATTCAAAAATATATTAAAATCGGAAATCAAAAGATAAATTTTAATCTGGATTATTAACAACCGATTCTATTTCGGAATAACAATTAAAACACTTAATTAAAAGACTAAAATAAAAAGTTAATTATTTTAAAGTAGATAATGATTATTGGCAAGGTAAACATATTTAAATAATGTTTAGCGTTTCATCAAAGTTTTTAATCAGGTAAATTTCAATTCTATTTTGTTAGAAAACAAACATCCCCCCTCTGATCTCGACCACCTTCAAAAGATAACATTTATTTTTCATTAATACTCTTCATTCTTCAAAAAAGTTGTCGGTATTGGTAGGATAATGTAGCACCTTCATTTCATTTACTGTTTTATTGTCGGTTGAATCAATATCGAGAAATCTAAAACCTTTTATAGGTGACAAAGTCAGAGCTCTCATAGGTTTAGTAATTGTCTCCCTCAATCAATATTTATCGTTTGGTTTGTTGACGTTTCCGATCAATACTTATCGGTTGGTTTATTTTGATCTTCTTTCATGTTAAATGTCGTAAGATTACTTGTTCGTCGCTTTAAAAATAACACGATTATCATCACTTAACGACTAGTTAAACATTTCAAACATTCCCTAATATACTTTAAACATTATTGTTCAAAATATTGTCTAACGGCAATATCACACAAACCCGACCATACCTCGACAGTCCAATATCATCTTAATTGCATCCGTAACGTGTTTGTATATCTTCGGATATCCGATTATTTCTTCTCTTATATTTGGTTATTAAATTGTGCATATCCTTGTTTATAAATTCATTAAAATGATTACAGTGCCCTGTGGCCAGTGTGAAATATGCTAATAATTTGTGATAAATTCATATAAGAATGTTTGTATTCCACTTTCCCATCGTTTTAAATTTAATTACAATGGCGTTTGTAACCGGAAGCTGTTTTATGCAGTCATGAACGCTTTGATAAGTCATTAGTAATAAAAAAAAAAAGGAATGCATGTACGCTTAGCTGAAGGAAGGGATAGTAAGCGACGCACATTTTTCATTTCGGATTAAGTTTATCAGATTCATTTCATCAAACAGCCATCCAAACTAGTGGTACCCTAAAAAAATTTTCTGATATCAATTAATAAGTAATAGACACGACTTATGCAACATTACTCCCTGGTAAAACTTGTATACAACGTTCTGTCTTCTTCCTCCAGTTGTCCTTAGACAGAGGTACCTGATTCTAGTTTTAAAACATCACACCCCTTATATGGTGCCAATGTGATGCTATACAACATCTGGTGCCAGTTTCCTTGGGTACATATTTATAATCATTGATAGCAATATTTAATTGTGAAGAAAAATAAGATGTCAAAAGTCAATTTCATCTAATATTTCCAAGATCATACGAAGGCCTTCGTGCATTTCGGAGCTATCACACGTTCTGTTTTGAAAATGGATAAAATATTAGAGTGTAAGTTGTTTACAAGTGACCCACGTATATTTCTGTATCTCTGTATATTTATTCATCTGTTTATTCAGAATAATCACGTTGTGAATTCAGATATAAACGCATAACTGATACACAAGTTCATGTATACAAATTATTTACGCAATATCTTTTTCCGCTAAACAATGTGCTTTTTTAATACACAGCACTGATACACTTTTTTCATTTCGATTTTCTATTATGAAATTTTCTTATTCATCGAATTGCACTCAGTCTAAGAAATGTGAACTCTTTCTTAAAATGGCCTTTATTGTCATCGCTTTAAGATGAATACGTCGAAAGATTAATACAAAAAGTGCATTACACGAAGTTTCTTTCTAAAATTATAACAGATATCTATTTTGATATACTTTGAACAAAGGGTAATATTATGAAACGTCGATTGTTGAAATAAGTTTTGATTATACCCCACGGAATTCCCTCGTCAATAGATTTAGTAATTGATAGCTGATGTCGAAAATGGAGAGTAATTTATCGACACTTTCTCTCAATCAGCGGACACTAAACACCCAGTCCTCACGGGAACTAAACACCCAGTCCTCACGGGAACTAAATCAGAAAATAAACCAATAAATTATTACATTAGTTAAATCGCTTCTCAACTCGCACGACTCTACGTGACCATTCGCCATACACAGTGGATTGTTTCAGCTACTCGTTTAAAATCTAATAAAAACTCAACCAACAATATTTGCTTATTCGATCCATTAGATTTATTTGTCCAAAACAATTTCCAGCGCTAAATCTCCCCGCTTTCAACGCACATGAACACCGAACACGCCCTCTTCGATAAGTGGAAATTTAGCGATGACTTTCTAACATGGTGTGAAATAATAATTGCACGTTTAAAGGAGCGAATTCATTGTATTATAAGCCTACACTTTTTACGTGCTGTTTGTACACTAAGATATGCATAGTTTATGTCCTCCCTTCCAGAGCTGAGACTTGCCAGGGTTTGCCCACTTTTCCCTTTCTATTTCCTACAATATAAAATATATTTGTAACCCTTTCTGTTATCCTAGATATCTACAGCAAACTTATTAAGGCGATATTCCCAGTTCCCACCAAGTATAAACAGGGTTTTTTTTCAAAATAAACAAAATCAGTGAATTTCTTGCTCAAAAGTAAAAGGGGATGAAAAGAAAACAAACGACGACAAGTAATTAAGAAAAACAATTAATCGGACAATTAAATACAACAAAGAATGCGATTCCAATTAACTTTAGTGCCATTACGCTGTTGGACTCACAGAGTGGGTAGTAAGCCCAAGTTCGATTGGCAGTAGAGTGTTTATTCCTTGATTCTATCCAGTCTTTAAGACCCTCGAATCGCTTTTACCATTCTTCATTAATTAACACTCAGAGTCTAACTCGTTATTGAGTGAAACGAATTTGTTAAATTAATAAAGAGCACACTTAATATTTGAAGAGTGAAATCCGCGGATAATAAAGCTTTTATAAGTGATGGAGACTTGATCAACATGATGGGACCTTAATGTCAATTGTATTAAAGAAGACGAGCCGATTGACAAATGGTGGAGATTTACAGAAAAGCCAACAAGAAAAGCCACTCTTTCAATCAAGTGTATTCAAGTAACTGATAGCAGACGAGAGGCACGCTTATTAAAGTGCAAATCGAATTAAAGAGATTGTAAGAGATTTTCAAAACTTTTTATGTGTATTAAACATTATTTAACTGAAAGCACTGACTTGCAGAGTTGTGAATTTCAGGAAAATGTCTGTGGTTCTGCAATTCTACTATTACTGAACGTTTAATAACGTCACCATCGCGAACACCCTTATAAATATCATTCGAATTTTTTGCGACGTCATTAACCGCTTAGTTTTAGTGAAATTGAAGGAACTTTAAAACAAATTTGAAAATTGTAAATAGATGCTGTCAGATGTTTAGAAAATCTCTTAACAATCCCTTTAAATAAGATATTTTAAATTCACGTGGCTTTATGAGATTTATTCAATTTTCATTTTGATTGAAAATAAGTATAGAAACGGATACTAATTAATAAATCGTTTAATTAATGATTAATATTATGATTATCATTATCTCATTATATCGTTATCAAAAATCAATTGTCATAAGTTTGGAAAAGTGGGTAGAGGAATAATATATTCATTAAAAAGGCATCATATGTAGGTGTATTTTTAGAGGTTGAACCGTATCATATACATAAATAATAATGATAAATAACAAGTAAACCAGAGAAAATAACTACGATTGAATTTATAATTTTTATGAATATTTCACCCATTTTTCACCGAGGTGAACACACTTTTCATCATGGTGGAAAATAAAATTTTAATTCAAAATTTAAAAAAAACTATGTCGTATTTGAGCCACCGTAGTTTATAACTTTTAAAGAAATATTTCGATATTTAAATTTCACTGTACAAGTCGGTTTTCTTTAACTCAATATGCATAAAAACGAAGAACATTGTCGCACTTTTAATATGAGTGAAGGGGATTCATGTTTCGCTTTGAATAAAGTTGTTTTCTCAGTATTAATTATGGATTTTGTGTAAACATAAGAAATTTTCAGTTCCATAACCAGTGTTTTCCGAACAAAATCCCAGTTTTGTCTCTGAGTATCATTCAACACTCTTAGATTAGAATCAGCGGTAGTATCACCCCCTTTATTTGATGCAATTTCACTTCATTAAAACTACATTTCGATTACCAAGACTCTTTCATTAAAAACGCTACTTAATAAGCCGACAAGAAGATCAAGACAAAATTTGGTAATAAAAAATTGAAAATAACAATGAAATCGCTTCACTATTCTCAAATCCATTCAATCAATTCTTTATTTGCTACTCTCTTTCATTCATACTCCAGAGGACTAAAGTGCGAACAAATTTTCTCCTAAACTGGGCGCATTGAAAACGTTTATTAGTGTTATGAGAATGTGCAATGCCCCTGAACATCACACGTACTGATTTTAAATAGGCAAAGAATTAGAGTCGGGAATGGGAAATTTGAGATACAATATATCCGGCCATGCTACACTGAATTTGAATGCTTTTCAATTACTGCCTAAAGCCATTTAGAATATTGGCCAAGGAGCAGATGATTTTCGGGAGAGATAATTATAAAACTTGCTCTAATCTAATTAATCTGATACGATTCCTCACACTCTGGTGTTTATTATAACAAAATGATCATTGATTACAATAACAAGCGCGATGGTTGGTCCTTTAAGGCTGTATTTGGCAAGAAGGGGGGTAACTCATACTATATATATATCCAAATAAAAATAGCTTTTTGAAGGGTTATGTTGCTTAAAAAGGGACGTAACTCAAGCAAGGGTTCTTTAAAGTTGTCGAACTGTTTTATATTTTAAACACTTTTCCTTTTCTTATATTTGTGTCATGTGATCTTAAGTTTAAATGTTGAATATAGGTTACAGTCTCATTTTCAATCTGTTGACATGGAAAAAACGGTGGTTAGTCGTTATGATGGGAGAATGGGCCTAACCTATGATACAGCAGTTGTACGTTTAAGATACCTCGACAGCGTCCTTCTTAATTAAATCTAGAGAGAAACATCTATATTTTACAACTTAGGTTCACAAGTCTGCCGTTACAGGGATCCTTTCTACCAGCTGGTCCTTGAAAACACCTCTTGGCATTGATCTTTCCCGGATTATCAGTACCCATTTACAGCTGGGTGGACTGGAATTATGAGTGAAGATGACTTATTCATGGTCATCGAACTTTCACACTCCAATCGAGATTAGAACTCACGTCCGACATTTTCAACGTATCCAAGCAAATGACATCATGACGTAAAGAACCAACGCTCTAACCACTGTGCTATAGAACCCCTGTGACTTCATGAGCCGTTTGTAGGCTCGTGTAGGCTTTTTTGTGACGTTTGGGCTTCTATAGAAAGAAAAACACGGCATTTCTTATATTTAAGTAAGTTATATAGGCCCATTAGAAAACTGTCAATATTTACCATATTGATCAAGTGTATTATTTATTCATTCAAGAAATAGTGTGTGTCCAATTTGTTTAAAAATAAGAGTGATTGAAAGTAACAAGTTTCTATTTAACAGAAATGAAATGAAATCAATGGGAGTTTTATGCCCCTTATGGGCTAATGAAGACGGTACTATTTAACAGAAGGCACTGACACAGGGTTAAAACAGTGTTCTCTAATTGTAGAGATTAGGGTGGTTGAACATAACAAGTTACTATTACAGCAAGCTATTCAACAGAAGGCACTGTCACAGGGTTAAAACAGTGTTCTCTAATTGTAGAGATTAGGGTGGTTGAACATAACAAGTTACTGTTTAATAAAAACCACCGGCACAGGGTTAAAGTTTTGTTTATAATTATCATGGTGTTAATATTAAGTAAAATAACAGTAATTTTTTAAAGAGGAAGTAAACCTTAGCTTTTTATTCGTGTGATAGGCCTAAGGGATACTGTTTTATAAGGGGACCTCACATACCAAGGACGCAGCCAGGCCGTGATTCTGGGCTATCTAAGTACAAGAGGTTAACTCAGTGTGTAATTTTATGTGAATATAAATTGAATTTTAATAAGTCGATTGACCCAAGTTACCCTTTACTAAATGCCCGGATTAGAATACCCCAATTCTGTATTCAGAGACACTCTATAGGCCTACACTGTCATTTCTAAAGCAAACGACCAAAGTGAAGTTAAAACTGTCAATAAACGAAGCATAATTGATCAATTTAGAGAGATTTGTATTCACTTAAATGGCACGTTTTGCTGTCAAATTTCTACTTGTCAATCAAATTCGATCCTAGTATTTTTAATCCACCGCAAACAATGCTCGTCTCTTTCCGTCAACAGACTAAATTAGCATGAAAATAGGTGACGAGCGGCACAGCTTGTTCTCCTACTATCTAATTCCATGAAAAGGGCTTTAATATGAACTGTAAAGTCGATAAACTTGACTTGCTAGCCGATTATTTTCATCCTATTAATTCGCCATTAATACCCAGCAGTGGAGAGCATTTTCATTCTTTAATGTCATCACCAAAACATGACCCCTATTGACCCCGAGCATCACACATAACCCGTGACGTCAATGATATCGGTGCACTCTTTTGTTAGTAAGGACATCTGGTGACAGATTAGTGAACTAAAATTATTAATTGGTAGTTGTCTAATTGTTTCCTCTCGGTAATCACAGGTGCATTTTATTCGCATATTTCTCAAACCTATCAAATACACGTGCGATTTATGTCACGCTCGATCTAAATTTGAAAAGAATGTTCAGCAATTAAAAAAGTATTAATATAATAAATGAAATATAATGGAAATTAAAAAATAACAACAGGAAAGTGTAAGATTGTTGAAACGTGAAATTATAAAGAATTAAAACAAGCAAAATTGTTATTTTTTTGTTTATTGTTTTTAATTAAATATTTTTCAATGGCATTTTGACGGCTTGTAGATACTGCTTTTTTACCCATAGTAAGATAAGATTTAGAATTGAAACAACTAACGTGTAATTAGTCTACAATCACATACATGGTGGTTGTTGTTTTTTAAATGAATGTGTCTATTCGTTTGCCAACAAAAGTGGGTTCTGTTCAGTGTTGTCAAGCTAACGATTTCAGTTTCAGAGAATTAAATTTTTCAGATTTCTCTTTCCGCAAAGTTAGATAATGGATTCATATTCATGGAATTTTCCTATTTTATATTCAGAATCATTGTTTGTTTCAAACCAGAATTCGATCAATAGATTATTTACGGAGAAAGAATACCATCGTTGTTTGTAGGAATTGATTGGATATTTGAGTTATTTCCCTTGGAATGGTTTTCTACAAAATGAATAGAAAGCGTCGCTCAAGGTCTTCTGGGATACCAAAATGGTGGCTTGATCTTCAAAAAAAGTTCATGAAAACAAAATAGTATAGATTTCATTCTTACAAAGTAAATCAAACATGCCTTACACACAGAGCCAAGGAAGATCAGCTGGACCATCTTGCTTTGATCGAATTAAAATGGGCTTTACAATGGGTATGTGTGTCGGAATGGCCTCCGGATTTGTGTTTGGTGGGTTCACGTGTTTTCGATACGGAATGAGGGGACGTGAATTGATCCAAACATTAGGCAAGACAATGCTTCAAGGAGGCGGAACATTCGGAACTTTTATGGCCGTTGGAACAGGAATTCGATGCTAGGACGGTGATTATTTCTGAATGTGATTGAAAATGGACGACTGAAATCTGCGTCTGACTTTCCAATGTCAAACATCAAACAAACGTTCAGCTGATGTAACTTTCAGCTTTACAACCTTCGGCTAGACAGGAATTATAATTTGTGTAAACTTCAATTTATGATTAAGTGATTTTTTGATTGTTGTGTATGGTACCAGAGTTTATATAGGTTCTGATGGTACTCAGCTATTGCAGATTTAAAAATTCATTGTAGTTTTCTTCGACAACTTGTGAAAACAGAGAATGAGAAACATTATACTATGCTACAAGTTGACTCCCTTGACCCTTATCACCAATCTACAATGAAGATCATGTTAATGATGCTGTTGATTTAAACAAAATGATTTGTGCTCTGTAAATTTCTTAAACCTGTTGCATTTGTTTTTTTTTAACTTTTAGTTTTTGACATTTTGGAGATTATATGATTGCCATGTTGAGTGAATTCATGAATATTAATTATCATTAGACACAAAAATTAAAATATTTAAATACAAAATTGTTATTTTTCCCATTTAAAACATCTAGCTATAGGCCCTAAGTGTTGTTGAAACCAGGCTGAGGTGTCATAGGCACATTTTACCTTGATGAAGCCCAAGTAAGATTCATTCCATGATGTTGGGGCAAGGTGACAAATGGTCCAAATCCTGTCCAAAACAAAGGCATAGCAAATGGTTAATCGCCTTTTATTTTTTTTGATAGCTGCAAATAAACTTTGACAGTGAATATTACACTAGTGGCTAAAATTGAGGTATATGCACAGTCTTGCTATTGTTTGTGACAGAATTTTTTTTTTTAATGGTGTGTTAATATTTTAAGTGTGGTCTGAAATAATTAAATAAAACTAATAGTTGCCCCCCTTTGATTTAGTTATAATTTGGTGTGTCTTGGTTGTTAAAATGGAATTTAGTGGAGAAACAACGGTTCTTATTGTGAGCGTTAGTTCTGTCTCGTCACCATTGCCACCGCCCACGACATTTTCACTTCTATGAGAAACTCTTTACTAGAATTAGTTTCGAGTGATTCATTCCTAAAACTTGTCCTTTCATCTCACCGATACATAGGGACCCCCCTCCCCCCAACCCCTTTTATAATTTCTTACCCTTTACATAGGCAAATTCTCCTCCTAGCCAGTGGCAATTGTACCAGTTGGCCAGAAAAGATAGAGATACTGAAATTCATATTACATAGTGTAAGAATTGACTGAGGTCGCCGTAAAATTTTGTGGCTCGCCCCACCTTAAGTACCTACATACGACATTGCTACTGGTAACCTCCAATATAAGAAGGATTTAAAGAAACGACACATGTACATGTTCCATTAGATATATCCGCTCCACAGATCAGAGTACGACTATATTGAGTTTGTCCCTAAATACCGGGGTCGTGTGATTTCACCTTCCACACTCGTGGGTCAAGGTAACTTTGGCCATGTTAGATATGAACAATAAGCTTGTAGGGTGACAGTCATTAGACTCAGTTGGGGGGCATTTATCCTTTTCAAGATGTTATCATTTGAAATATGAATAAATGGTCAACTAAGTTTAACTATTGTAATACAAGAAAAGGGTTTATACCTGCTATTAGCAGGTCCCCGGTGTCCACAATGAACAGTAATTAGTTTGGTTACTTGGGAAGCTTGAGATCCACGGGCATTAAAATTGACAAATTGGTTCACAACTTGTTTGGCACTATATTAATCACGCACCTCCCCACTTCCCGTAAAGTCCCGAATGTTCACAACAAATTCCGACCATTTTTAAGAGGAGAGGTGCGTAACTAAAACAGTGCCGAAAATTTGTTTGGGGGAAAACCATTACAGTGATTTGTCAATGGTCTTATTAACACCCAACAGTATAACATACGGGTTGACATGGTCTTATTTTTAACACCCAACAGTATAACATACGGGTTGACATGGTCCTATCAACACTTAACAGTAAAAAATACGGGTTGACATGGTTTTATTAACACCCAGCAGTAAAGCATACGGGTTGACATGGTCTTATTAACACTTAACAGTAAAACATACGGGTTGACATGGTCTTATTAACACCCAACAGTAAAACATACGGGTTGACATGGTCTTATTAACACTTAACAGTAAAACATACGGGTTGACATGATCTTATAAACACTTAACAGTAAAACATACGGGTTGACATGGTCTTATTAACACTTAACAGTAAAACATACGGGTTGACATGGTCTTATTAACACTTAACAGTAAAACATACGGGTTGACATGATCTTATTAACACCTAACAGTAAAACATACGGGTTGACATGGTCTTATTAAAACCAAGCAGTAAAACATACGGGTTGACATGATCTTATTAACACCTAACAGTAAAACATACGGGTTGACATGGTCTTATTAACACCCAACAGTATAACATACGGGTTTAATTGTGGTGTAGACTAGATGCTCAAAGATATGGATCGATTAAGAGATCTTTAACAGATTTCTAAAGATCATCCCTAACATTCAATCCAATGAGTTTCTCGACAGCATAAGAGATTTGACTCTTCGTTCTAAACTCAGTTAATCTTACTATACTAAAAGACGTTCTTTAAAGGGATAATAGGCGTTAAAACGAACATAAAATTTTAATTTCACTCAAATTTGGACAATAACAGTATATATCCATCAGTGGACTTACCTATACATCAAAATCCCTCTAAAATCCGGGAAATCCCCAAAATAAAGTAGTTAATCATAAAACGCTTGAGCCATCCATCAAGCGATTTTCAAATCGTGTAAATATAAAGGGAAGTAACTCTAACATGTGGGTTTTCACGCGTCCTTGACCCCTACTGTTGAATTCCACAATGATGTTTTAGCGTTGATTTACCAGACGCTTTTATTCTCAAACTGAATGGAATCGTCGCTGGCTCACTTTTTTTTAAAATTCCGAATATTTTTTTATTGTGGCTTTTTAAAATTTGGTAAAGTGTTTAACTAATAGTCAATATGAAACACAAATATAAGCCGTAGGACGAGTGTATTCTAACGCCTATTATCCCTTTAACAGAATACACCTGTATACTTGGGCCTTGTGAATTATTGGCGCTTATTGTGAATTTTTAGCGTCGAGTCTAAAGTTTTTATCCGAGAACCAACTGACATGGTTGGCTGGTCCATATTCAAGGTCGTGAGGTCGTGTTTAATATACGTTAAAGTATATAAGTATTGTATTATAATGGATTATAAATTAAACGTTTAAACTTAAAGGGTTATTGAGTACATTTTGACTGTCTCTAACCATCCCTTGTCGAGTATAAAACATTCACGTCTATAACAGATGCTGACAGATCTATTTACGAGCTGTTTAACTTTTTATTCTACATGTAATTGGAATAAACGTCAATATCTTACTTGAAAGAAAAAATATACATGTGGTATGACAGTATGCAAATTATATTTATAGAACACGACCGACCCTAGCAATTATAGATATGTAACATTGTGGTAAACAGTTGTTACGAAATCACAGGCACAGGCATGTTAACATAACATCCAATGAGAAAGTATTGTTGGTGGAGTAAATTAAACAATTGAATTATATAAAATAAAAATAAAATATCCCCTCGGTTTAGTCCTATACATAACGTTTTGAAATGAAATGAAATAAATGGAGTTTTACGTCCTACTCTTCGATGGCGATTTTAAAAAAGCGTACAAGGATGTATGCTCATATACGTTTTAGGCCAGTCAAAATAAAATGAATGGAGTTTTACGTCCTATATACCCTTCTGCACTCAATGAGAGATGGAGACAGGCAACGCCATACAATGTGCAATGAGGGAAATTTTGCCAGGACAGTGACATTAGCCTACTCTCGTTGTGATTTCCAACTGTAGGGGTTTAGGTTCCTGGTCGAACTAAAAATAATAATAACTATCAAAGTCCAACTATAGGACTACATGTATATCAAATTTAAAATCCATGAGTCGTATATACCGTGCTTTATATGAAATAAAATAGAGATCCATTTTACTGATCGGTATAAGATACGAATACCAAGTCATTTTAATGAATTACTCAAAAGCACATCAGTCAAGAGGTTTTGTGAGAGAGTTACAGTTTTCACAAACCCACATTTTGTAATGAAAACATGAGATGGAGAGTGTACCCACTGCCTTATTGACTTTATTCAGTATATGACTCAATCACTTCTATTTTTAAACGGTCCTTTAAATCACCCGGTTGGGAAAGAGAACAGCGTTTCCTTAAATCAATACTATAATGTATTAAACAAGATCTAGAGTGAATTTAAAGGGATAAATCCGTAAGATCTTATAATTTTTTTAGTAATGGTTTTGATAACTTTAAGGGATATTTTAGAAGTGTCTTGCTTTTGGGGGGGGGGGGAGGGGGAGGGGGGTAAAGGGCATTTACTTCTTTGCCACTATAAGTAAGTAGAAGAGGTCTACGTTAAGATACACCGAACTCCACAATATACTGAAAGTAATCTCTAACTTAACTATAACATTTATCTAATATGAGGTTGAAAATTCCGGTCAACTGATTGGCCAATCAGTAGGAATCGAGTTATATTTACCAATCAGATTACTGTATTTCCTAAACAAGAATGGAGCGTTTGACTACTCGTATGCAATTACCATCTGGCGAGGAATCTATGCTATATTTTACAAGGATAACAACTTAGGATCACAAGTCCGCTGTGACAGAGATTCTTACTACCAACTGTTCCTTGGCCAAACCACTTGGCATTAATAGGATTATCCGTACCTATTTACAGCTGGGTCGAGAGAAATTTTGAGTGAAGATGACTTGTACCATATAACCAACGCTCTAACAGACTTCTTTCCCCTGTTTGATTTTATTATATTAGAGGAAAGCTGCCCTTTAATAAAATATGATATAAACCTTTATAATAGGTGAGATAATGAGCTGTGTTGCTGTAAAAAAAGAAAAATATTTGCTGTTCTCACGCTGAACCCATCAATAATCACCTGGTTTCCTGGATTAGATATAATGAAATAAATTATATTAATAAGAGGTTTGAAATAAACACACAGTCGTGTGACTATTAGTGCAAGCGATGAGCCAATGTACTTTTACTCTAATGCAAGTCGTATCCTGTATTTCATAATATAGATAATACAGGACCTAACACAAACTACGTACTGTCTATTGCAGTCAAGGTATAGGAAACCGTTCGCAAAATTTTGACGAAAAAATGTCTTCAAAAAAAAAAAAAAAAAAAAACCAAAAAAAAACAAACACGTAAAATCGATCATAGTGAGTCAAGGATAGACATCTTGATTTTGTAAGATGACGATAGGGTCTATGTATAGGGGTATTTTTACACTGACTAGCAATCTCAATTTTCTTTGATTTTACCAAAAATATCTTTTCATTTCATTACATCCGAGTAGTTCTGGCGAAATGATTTGCATGATTAAACTGTAGAATCTCTATCTTCCACCATCCCGTTACATTGAAAGAAGGAAAAACACCTTTTACAAAGATAATTATTTAACATGCATACAGAATAATTACGCTAATTATGCCTTAATTAGGGACTTGTGAGACAAACTTGTACTTTTCCCGATTAGAATATCTTTACTTTCGATTGATATAAGTTTTATCCGTCCAATTATGGAATATATAATAAATGATTATAAGGGAACCCATGTTCCTTGGGATTCTTGTCTGCAAGCTGGTCCTTGGCATAAAACTCTTAGGTTTTTACTAAATACGACTGAGTTAATAGGTAATATAATCAGAAACTGTAATTCTCTTGGACGCCCCCTCTGTTCCCGGAACAGTCGGAACAAGAGAAAGTAATTCATGTTTAATTTCTCTGTCAAGCAACATGAATATTGTTTATCTTTATAATTATTATCACGGAGTAAAAAGATGGGCAAGGATTGTCGATACTTTACAAAAGGAAATTTTACCTTTTACTCTTTTCTGATCTACTGTTTATGTATACAAACATAACCATCACGATTTCCGAGTTCACTTCATCAATAGAACTTTTATAGCTTTTCAAATAATTGTTAAAGACACATTGAAAGGATTGGTTAATATTTCAAATAAATCATTCAAACATAAAAAAAAGTTAAAAGAAATTGTATGTATTTATAAAATACAGTATATAATATATTATATCCCACCAACTCGCTAGCTAAACTTTACAAAATGTCCTATTTATAACCAGTCTGACACCAAACAAACTGTTATTGAATCTAAACAGTTTAGTTATAGATAAAGGCACCTGTGTCAACGATTTCAAGTTAAATCTTAACGATTACATGTAATTGATTAGAAAGTTATAAAAGCATAGGGCGATTTTATCACATGGAATTGTGAAAATGATCCCAATCACAAAAGAATGTAAGGTAGGCGGAAGGGGGGGGGGGGTCGGTCCAGTGATTCAGGGGGCACTATTGATGACAAGAACCAATATTAATTAAAACAATATTTCACTATGGCCAATGTCCATTTTTCTATTGTGAAATGATATTACTATTGGGATACCAATCAACAAGAACAACCATGATCAGAACGAGTTTGGAAGAAGATCGAAAAACTCACGTCACATCATTCAGTGCCATGTAATTCGACCAGACCAGATCTCAAGATTTATCAACAACCAAACCAAATGCACAGAATCGTCCAATTTGATCCAATCCAACTATTACGAATACCAACAACTACCTAGTTTGCGATATCAGCATTTGCTGGAAGCGAACGTTAACTTGTCATCTACCAACAACTACCTAGTTTGTGATATCAGTATCCATTGGAAGCGAACGTTAACTTGTCATCTACCAACAACTACCTAGTTTGCGATATCAGCATTTGCTGGAAGCGAACGTTAACTTGTCATCTACCAACAACTACCTAGTTTGTGATATCAGTATCCATTGGAAGCGAACGTTAACTTGTCATCTACGAACAACTACCTAGTTTGTCATATCAGTATCCATTGGAAGCGTACGTTAACTTGTCATCTACCAACAACTACCTAGTTTGTGATATCAGTATCCATTGGAAGCGACGTTAACTTGTCATCTACCAACAACTACCTAGTTTGTGATATCAGTATCCATTGGAAGCGAACGTTAACTTGTCATCTACCAACAACTACCTAGTTTGCGATATCAGCATTTGCTGGAAGCGAACGTTAACTTGTCATCTACCAACAACTACCTAGTTTGTGATATCAGTATCCATTGGAAGCGAACGTTAACTTGTCATCTACCAACAACTACCTAGTTTGTGATATCAGTATCCATTGGAAGCGAACGTTAACTTGTCATCTACCAACAACTACCTAGTTTGTGATATCAGTATCTCATTGGAAGCGAACGTTAACTTGTCATCTACCAACAACTACCTAGTTTGTGATATCAGTATCCATTGGAAGCGAACGTTAACTTGTCATCTACCAACAACTACCTAGTTTGTGATATCAGTATCCATTGGAAGCGAACGTTAACTTGTCATCTACCAACAACTACCTAGTTTGTGATATCAGTATCCATTGAAAGCGAATGTTAACTTGTCATCTACCAACAACTACCTAGTTTGTGATATCAGTATCCATTGGAAGCGAACGTTAACTTGTCATCTACCAACCAACCAACTACCACCCGTTATTAAAAGTCAGGCAGGTATCTAATAGCAACTAAGAGCGACAAAACACTTGCCAATTCTACAAATAAAGAGGTTTTCTAGTTTAAAAATGTGGTGGAGTTTACGTCGTCTGTATTGAGTCATAATCATAAAACTCTAGCCCAAGCTGTAATTTGACGAGTGTATACCTTTAAATACTAACCGAACATAACGAGTAATATCAATAACGATATCTCTATCTATCTTACCACAGTGTCAACTGTCACCAGTAAGACATATGACATGTCATGTTTCTTGTACAAAGTAATCGGTCTGTTGACGAAGGGTTTTTACAGTCGCAAGGTTTTTACAACTGATTTCAATTCATTCAAAGTTTTTTTTCGTTCCAGAATGAAATTCGTGGAATGTGTAAAAAAAACATGAAACGAAATGAAAAGAGTTATAAAGGTGGAGCCGCGGTGGCTCAGTAAGTTAGATGCTTGTTGATATTAATCCGGTTTCGTCAAGTCTTCCATCGTTTGGATGGATCATTAAACCGAGACCCCATGTGCTACAAGCTGTACACGTTAAAGATCTCTCTACAATTGGAGATTGCAAAAAGGGTAGGCTAATGCTGCTGTCCTGGTAAAATTTTCCTCATAGCATCCTGCTCTTCTTTATTAATCCACTAAATTGATAAAAGAATGACGTAAAACCCATTTCATTTCATATTTTGACCAATTAGAAGACTGGAATATTAAAACCATTTAAAGTTTTAAAGAAACTGGTCCAGATTCAAAACTATAGTTAAGGCTAATGAAGGCCTACTGGAAGACCCAGAAATAGAAATACTATTATCTGGTTATGATTGATTTGAAATAAATTGACAGTAAAATAAATTATTTTAAATAGACTCCACCTTATTTCTAAATCACGGTGAATTTAGAAAAAAAATCCATTCAATTGAAAATATGTTTGATTGATATAACTACACTTTTTTACCTTTTTTTTTCTTTTGATGAATTATATATGCATATTTCTAGTGTGATATTTTCGTGTGTGTATTTTTACAAAACAAAACGGAAGTATAGGTACGTGTAAAATCCTTGATTGTTACAAATACTTTTTCACCTTTTTTAGATGTTTGAAATGGTGATTGAATAAAATATATCTTATCCGATATTTTCATTGATGTCTCGATGTAAGACTAACAAGTGTTGAGCGTGTGATAATATTTATGAAACAAGTAAATCTGGCTATACGTGCATGCGTGTGATTGGTTGGGTTGAAATCAGGTTTCATTATGAATATTGATAACTTCCGTTGCTACTAGGTACCTGTCATAAATAATATATATAAATTATAATAATGATTTTTTAAGAGCATTAATTTCTTTTCACCTGTTATTTTTATCTTACAATATTATCTTTCGTGTATATGTTTTGATCTGCGTACCGTATTTCTATCAACTTTAATATTCCCT
The DNA here is from genome assembly GCA_030562195.1 of Nipponacmea schrenckii. Classification (NCBI taxonomy): domain Eukaryota; kingdom Metazoa; phylum Mollusca; class Gastropoda; family Lottiidae; genus Nipponacmea; species Nipponacmea schrenckii. The sequence continues at coordinate 2,319,234 of CM060199.1, forward strand.
AACATATTTTGTCTGTCGATTAGAAATTAATATTTGTATGTTTCCATCTGGATAGGACTTATAATGCTGCTGTCCGTGCAAAATTTCCCTCACTGCACAATCCATTGCGTTTCCCGTCTACTTTAACCCATAAGGTGCAGCAGAGTAGGACGTAAAACTCCATTCATTTCATTTCATTTTCATTTGAACAGGACTTCACTAAGATTTCGAAACTTCCGTTTGATTCTTGTCAATAAATGATTTTTAAATCATGACCTGTTAAGAAGTGATGTCTAATCAAACAGTGCGACTTGTCATGAATGAATGAATCAATACATATAAAAGCGAGAAAAAGAATATCTATATTAAAACGTCTGAAAATACTGCAGCTATTAGATATGTTTATTAGGCTACAACTTTAAATCACTTTCATAATTCAGACATAAACATGTTCCGACCGTTCCCTGATTTGAGTGACAAATGATGCAGTCGTTATAAATCTAGATTAAATGTTATTTTCCTGTTCATATCAAAGGGTTATTACGTCTTAGCATGAAAATAATTGTAAGTTCTCAAGAATGGTCAATATAAGTATATATATTCATCAGTGAACTTTCTTGATGTCATAAAGTAACAGAATCCCTTAAAATCTCGAAAACTCACAAAACTAAGTCATTTTTGAAAAACGCTTTATCAATTTATTTAGCGTTTTTGTCAATATCAAATGCATCTCTATGGATAATTACTTAGTTTTTTGAATATTCATTTATTTGTTTATGTTATTTATGGCAGCAGGTATATCTACTGATGCATGTATACCATTATTGGAAACGTTTTAAAATTTCAAATTTTATGTTCATTCTAAGACCTATTATCCCTTTAAAGAGATTGTTCAGTACAGTTTTGATTAAAGGTGTGTATATTAATTATATAAACCCTAGTCCGAAACATCTGCCTTTATTCCTGCCTCGTATAACTTTTCTGAAAGTCATGGGCTGGTGCACGCTCGATCTACATGGTCAGATAGCTAACTAAACGATGAATGTTGTTTTACCTAGTTGTAGGGGAAATGGGAAGACCGTCAAACAAACTACCAGAGGCTGGAATAGAAACAGACTCGGACTTATAAACCTGGTGATGTACAACACGTTTTAAGACAAGCCACTAATTAATAAGGCTTTAATCACTGACAGTTCCGTAAGTCAACTTTCATGTTCTCTGGTACAATACAGCTTGTTACTATCCAGTTACCATCCGGGTGACATGATAGTCTGGTAAAATTGTAGAGTTAGGTAATAGAGGTTAAGAGCCGACGACATGTGTAAGAATTCGTTATGACACCATCCAACATTCCATTGCCTTGGGTTCGAACCTAGAGCACGTTTTCGCCTAGTAAATGAAATGAAATAATGCATTTTTATGTCCAACTCTTCTGCACCTTACGGGCTAATGAAACGGGCAACGCCATGTAGGTTGCAATGAGGGAAATTTTGCCAGGACAGCGGCATAATATGGTTGAAAAATTCAAAAGTTCACGTCGACCTTTCACATCTAAATCACTAAGCCACCGCGACTACCGTGCTCGCCTAGTAGACTGTGGCCCAACTCGGTCCATACGTGGAAAAACACGATGTGAAGTTTCAAGGAAATTGAAAAGACGTTGATCAAACATTGCCCCCCCACCCCACACACACACTCACACGCCATTAATTATGTTACCTTGAAACGACATCGCGTATTGCGCAATCATTCTTCTAATAAAAGTCCTAATATATTCGACATCTTTTTTTCCTTAGGAGTGTTATCATTGCAAATTGTATTTTAATTTTGTCAAATGACGTAAATATTGTCTCAAAGAAATAAAGTCAGATTTACAGATAAGTACAGACTTTGTTATCCAGCAATATGATCTCATATTTCAATAGACTCGGTCATCCAGAAAAACAAGGTTTTGGTGACCCGCTAAGTTAAATCTTTACCTAACTTGACGGCTACTTTGATGTTTACCTGTGTTGACGTCACGTGACTTCCTGACTTATATATCATAATATATAGTAATATTCAAGGTGTTTATGTCAAGGCAAGAGATTTGAGGTTTATTTTCATAATACCGGGACGATACAATAAATTAAAACATAGATATACTGTCAGTGAGGTTTATCTGTAACGACAATTGTCGAGAGACGGGGAATATTTAAGATCGAAGGTAAGCTTAGAATTTTTTTTAAATCTCTTTAAAACGATAATAAAACGCAACAGCGAAAACTTTTCCTAGATTCCAAAGTTAAGTTAAGTTGATTTATACAATTTGGTAGTGTAATCAGGTATTTAGGTACTCGAAAATATACCATATTATTCTTAGGCTCTTATCTGGGCCGTCTGACACTTACGGATTGAAGAACTGATGCCTAAGAGTTATTTTATTCTAGAACGAACTCTTATTTGTGTTCGCTTTGGGCTTTGTTATATCAAATATTATAATTTTGCGAGTAAAAGCGACAAATGGAACATTGTTTTTCGAATAGGGGATCATGCAATGCCTTTATGAGATACTCAGAACGAAGACCTTTTAGTAATTTTAAAAAGTTGTTGTTGAGGTGCTATATTATACTATTGTCTGGTATTAATACAACAGTAGAGTAGATTCCACACTTCAGACAAATCTTACTGAAAAACAGTTTGAGGAAATGTGCCTAAGTTTGCGAGTTCTCAGTTAAAAAGTGTCTGTGCATTTACAGAATTCTCAGTAAAGCAGACAACAGCTTATGGATTTGTTACCCAGATAAATCGATTAACGTCATATCTCTATGTGTTAAAACTGCCTTTCATCCATCTGTTCGTGCACCTGTTCTTGCACCAGGAATTTGTCCAAGGGTCGTGTTTGTTTGTCCTCATATAAAAGGTCAAAATAAATCAATTTGAAAGTAAAAATAATCTATATGATCAGTGAGGTGCTCGTGGAAGTGATCAATCAAATATCACCGTACCTGTTCATCATATTAGATATATTATCATAAAAAAAATACCTTTGAGCAATGATCGATATTGGTGACACAGTACGATTAATAACAGCTTTTATAATACTGTATACTCCCAAAGAAACTAGCCTTAAAGGGCAAATACAGTCAATAATAGTCTTAGAAAACAAGGGTTGTCAAATTGTTAACAGTCTGTCTGTCGAGGGTTAAGATTGATTCTATATACAAGCGTACAATCTAAATCAAATTGCTACATTTTCAAACTTTAATATTACAAGAAAGTGGCTATGGTAGTCAAGGTATTCAACACAGTTTGTAATAGATTGACATTGTGACGATGTTGCTTTGATAACAGAAACTGCTATCGTCGAAACAGAGATTCGAAATTAAATGAAATGGATAGAGTTTTAACTCCTCTCCTGCACGAACAGAGATTCGAACTTCTGCACTAAAAGAGTCTAAAGCAATCGTGTTGACAACTTATACAGCAGTTGCCAATCATGAATATATACACAGAAATACACCTTAGCAACCCTTTTCATGTGTGCTTTGAATTAGATATTGAGAAACCCTTGTAGAGACCTCTGTAGTTGGGACTAATTTGTTGTGAAAGTCGATGGCGTCCTCCCAGTGCCTTTCATTTCAACAGAGCTGATGCTCCTAGGGCACATAAGTTGATTGAGGCTCATATATCCGACAGCTATATTTGGTACATTTTGGTTTCGTGGTTGCTCGGGTGATCAATGTTGTCGGGTGGTGTACCATTCGTTGCCTACACTATCCTGTCTGTCTACCTACCCACGCGATTGTTAAATGCAGAAAGAACACTTGACTTGACATAAATAAACCCTTATTTTCAGCCCACGGTATCTCTTCACTTGTCATTATTGAATAGGGTTGGTATACCTAGCGCCCTTTATCACCGCGGTATATATCACCCATTATACAAGGTAAGCAATACGTCCATCTTCAATCTCGCAGTGTCTACCATCAGGCCGCTTATTGTCGAAACTTTTTTAGGTTTCGGAATTACTAAGGTCTTAACACTGTTTCTGGGATATCCTATGCTACGATCATTTTGAAAATACGTTACCAAGATTTTTGAAAGATCCCATCAAGTTTAAAAGTGTACGATTATAAAGTCGATTAACCCATAAAGTTCACCACTGTTTGTACGGGGTAAGACCTGTCCTCTTCTAGAATATTGTAGAACAACTTTGACAATATTCAAGCATTAAAAATACAAAATTTTTTATTTTTTATTGTTTAGAAACTCTGTTTCAGCGATTGTAATTACTTTGTTCATACAGGTTAAGTACCTATTTTAGCCTAGTGTGTAAAAGGGGTTCCCAAAACACCTTCGGGAGAGCTCTTGTCTATTACAATTTGGTAAATTTTGGAAGTTTTGTTGGTTGAAGTAAATGAAAAGAAAAAAATGAAGTTTTACGTCCTACTCTTTGTCGCACATAGGGCTTCAGCAACACGCTCTTCCCATATTCATGCATCACTACAAGTAAAATCAGAAAGTTCGTCTCGACCTTTGCTGGGATTGAACCCTGGACCCTCAGCTTATCTAGCAAACTCTAATTCGTCGAGAAGTATTATCCACCAAAGACAGTTGCTTTGTTCAACTTTCTGAGATCTGATCGTCCACATAAGCAGTGGGAAACCACCCATTGATCACAGAAAGCTTAATTGCTTAATTGCCTAGGTCACAGAGCAATAGATAGAGGCGAGTTTCAATGAAAGCACATGCCTAGGTTGCAGAGAGCAATAGATAAGCTTATCAATTACTGTATTTGAAAATTAGACGTTAGTATGACACAACAGACACGTCCACTGTAAATAATATTGGCACCAGTCCTGAAATAGTAAATTCCTGGAATCTAACACGGTGATTAATCTATTGATATCTAACTATCACGATACATATATATGATCAGTGAAAGTTCACTTATTACTTAATATACAAACAGCCGGGGCGTGGTATACAATCAATGACTTTTGGACTGACGCCCATCGCGCTCGGTCTAACGTTTGTTTATGACACAGAATTATTCAAGGGTAGCATAATACCAACTGATTGGGTATAAAATCAATCACACAGAAATATATATAATAATACATAATCGATTTGATTATAAAAATATCGATAAAAATTTGGGTGGTATCCATATATATTGTATAGGCAATAATCAAAATGGAGTTTCCCGTCCTGCAATTCTACAACTTATGGGCTAAAGAAGACGAACAAAGCCATGCAGTGAAATTTTGCCAAGACAGCGATATAAGCCTATTTTTGCGATTTCGAATTGTGAGGGATCTTAAACGTGTACAGCCTGTAGCACGCGAGGTCTCGGTTTATTGTCTCATCCAAACCGAGAGAGCTTGTTTAGGTCGAGACCTTTTGTAAAGGTTCCACAAACCGTGGGTAGCGCATATATGGTCTGTCTCGTACTATCAAGGTACTCTAGGACAGGGAGTAGAGGCTTGGTCAAGCCGACGAACCAATATTTTAACGCTCTTTACGTCACCTTGGTGTATGTATTTGATATAATAAGATAAAGGGGATTATAATGAAACGAAATATATTAATACAGTAAGGTTATCTACTGTACATGGTAAAACACTGTTCATAAACTTGTGTTTACTGATGACATACACTATACTTTCTAATAAAGGGATTCCTTTGATCATTTCGGATCGCAAGTGGGTTCAAAAAACTTTTTTTACAATCGATAGTTAATTCGGCAATTCTCGGTAGTTTCCGTAAAGCTCAATCTGTGTCGATCTGTAGTGAAACTTTGTAAATGGGTCTACTTTCGTTTTTCTTCCAAATAAATGTTATGCGAAACACGATTCTCTATGCATGTCTATTGTTATAATAGAAAATTTACTATGTTAAAAGTGCATCTATTGGTTTATAACCTAGGCCAGTGCTTTTATGGAGACTTGCATCAATACACCCTTTTAATACTTTGTAATGAAAAATAATAATAAATTCATTATTTGGCTAACAATTAGGCATACAATTAAGCTCAAACATTGAAATAACAAATATTATCAAATATAAAACACAAATTTAAAATATACACAATACAAAATTATGTAAAATGTACATAAATTCAGTGTATATTAAAAGATTTTGGTAGATATTTTCAGATTAAATTTGATTTTCAAATTTTTATATCATCATATTGTAAGTAAATTAATTTAATTGTTACTACAGGTTACAGATAATAACCTAGAGACACTCAGACAACGAAAGCACAGGCATGGGAATGCTCTAGTGAGAGTGTATTGATTGTGTAGTAAGTTTAAATGATATGATATAAAAACCCACAATCTTCAGACCTTTGTTTAATTATAGTCTATACATGTGACCTAGGTCAGATCTGATTTTAACTTTCTATTTTCAATTTTCCTTATTTGGTTTGAAAACTAGAAAACAATCTGCTAAATTCAGATGAAAATAGTTACTTAAAATATCAACAAAAAATATTCCAAATCTAAACTTTTCCGTCTTGATTTCTTGTGACCTTGTTCAGTGCTTCAATTTTTACGATTACAGAAATTTTCAATTAATCTACAGCTTTTTTTCAATTTAAACTTTTATAAAATAAAGAATATTCTTAAACTGTAATTCTAATTTTCTTTAAAAATATAGAAAACTTTAAAGCGAAACATTTGCTTTGCATAGTCAAGACAATGAAATTGTTACGAAATCGTACCTAAATCATTCTCTCGTAAAACCAAAACGGGGGCAGTATGTTTGTATTTAGTGAAGGCTTATCATATATTCACGCAATCGTTTATCATTTGATACGCCTTCAAAGACTTGCGACCAATTTTACATGCGATAACGTAATTAGGCTTTAAGTGGAAGTAATAAAGATTTAAATTGGCTGGCTTAATCCAGTCGAGTCTATTTTAATTCATTACAGGTAGTGTAGCTACTATTTACTGTTATTTTCTCATTGATTATAAAACTGTCAACAATATAAACCCCCTTTATTTACCTTTGGATTAATTCGCTTCATATCTTGTAAGGGGAATATCACAAAATAAACATCTTTTAAAATCTGAAATAATCTTATCTTCCATCGGCTCTTTAACAAAAACTAATCGATATCGTTCTCTTTATGCCCAGAAACTAAAAAATGCACTCGTCCTTTTACGGTTGGCTTCCGTCTTTGTTACAGTCTTGTCAATAGCGATAGGCACGATTAACTAGCCATAATGATTAGTGTATTAGTGAAATTATTGTACATTAAATGTGAAGGGTCGATCGAGACTACATGTAAAGTCTTGATACGATTGTGGCCTATTAGTCTCGCTCAGTAGGAATTATAAACACCGTGATGCTACAACGGACAAACAAGAATAGAGGCATGGATGGAAATTAGTCGCTAAATTGGGATAAATTTGACACTTTAAAGGTTATGAGGATACACTTTTAAACAAGGTAAGAGTTTTTATATCAAAACAAAATTATTGTTGAAATTTGTAGCTTGATTTTATCAAGTTCCCGATACTTCTCACTTTTATTAAGCCAACCGAAACAATTAAATCATATTATACCGATGAATATATATTTTTAAGAGATTCATAAAACATGCAGAAACGTTTCACCAGGGTTTTCGCTTCAATTATCTATTTTTCGTATATAAGACTTTTTCTTGTGAATTCTTTTACAAAACATAAACTAAGTGGACATTATCATAAGCGTTATATCTGCAATAGTTATATCGCGTTGATAAATAAAGTTCCAGAGTCGTATCAGTTGTTCCGAAATGAGGTGCAAGCTCCAATCTTAGTCCTTGTAAAGATAAATTTTAATTCATCAACTGCCTATGTTTTAAATTGATTTAAGTAGCTAAAAAGACAAACGTTTGCCTTCAATCATCACAAACTCTGTAGCGTATTTGTTGTGAGGTTTGTTTAATATAACAAGGACATGCAACGATGGCTTATGTTGTATCCTATGCACCGAACAAAAAAGTTAAGTTTGTCTGCACCTTTCTCCAGCCTACACTACAAGAACGATTTGAAGGGTTCCACTACTGTACTAACGGTAAAAAAGGGCTTTTCTTCGGTCTACACACAAGAACGATTGGAAGGGTTTCATACTGTACTTAAGGTAAAAAGGGCTTTTCTTCGCCTACACTAAAGAACGATTAAAGGGTTCCACTACTGTAACGGTAAAAAAGGGCTTTTCTTCGGTCTACACAACAAGAACGATTTGAAGGGTTTCACTACTGTACTAACGGTAAAAAAGGGCTTTTCTTCGGTCTACACAACAAGAACGATTTGAAGGGTTTCACTACTGTACTAACGGTAAAAAAAGGGCTTTTCTTCGGTCTACACAACAAGAACGATTTGAAGGGTTTCACTACTGTACTAACGGTAAAAAAGGGCTTTTCTTCGGTCTACACGACAAGAACGATTGGAAGGGTTTCATTACTGTACTTACGGTAAAAAAGGGCTTTTCTTCAGCCTACCCTAATAGAACGATTGGAAGGGTTTCACTACTGTACTAACGGTAAAAAAGGGCTTTTCTTCAGCCTACACTACAAGAACGATTAGAAGGGTTTCACTACTGTACTAACGGTAAAAAAGGGCTTTTCTTCCGCCTACACTACAAGAACGATTCAAAGGGTTCCACTATATTGTTCTAACGGTAAAAAAGGGCTTTTCTTCGGTCTACACGACAAGAACGATTCGAAGGGTTCCACTACTGTACTAACGGTAAAGGAAACACGGGTATATATTTATAATACACGTAGTATAATATATCTTGGTGTATGTAGAATTATATGATATTTAATACGGTATTAATATGACAATAATAACTTTGATATGATTAAATACACGATAAAATCACAGTATTAAACAGTCACTAACTTTTATAACTTTCCCTGTACTTACAGTCTTATAAATGAAGTGAAAATATTCCGAGATTCATGTACAGGGAAGATTCTGAGAATCACTGATTATGTCTAAACATGGGAGCCGGACCAGCCTTGTTCTGGGGGAGAGGGCTATGCCAACCCCCTGGCCTCCCCCCAAAACCTTTAACACGTCATTGCTGATATGTTAGCTTAGTTATCTTACTGTAGCCAACGATTGCGATTGAAAGATGTTAATGTGACTAATAACGCTCACCAACTTTTATTATCGATATGTTCTCTCTCTCCCTCTAATGGATAGCAATCAGTTAGGTTTGTCGATTGCTTACTAAAATGTCCTTTGATTGGTTACGTCGCGCATATCGCGGCTGTAGGTTTCGATCTCAATCGGCAAATGCAAATCCGATGACCTTGAAAAAGTCCTCTTCGCTCATAATTCAAGTCGGCCGAGCTGAAAATGGATATGGATTATCCGGAAAAAATCAATGCCAAATCTAATACCTCTCGCTTGTATATTCTAATTATTTTTTTATGCATTATTTCGAAAATCTTCCAAACATCTTCTCAGGTATCCCTTTTGGTGTTCGAATGTATTCCTTAACACCCCCTCCCCAAATTTTCCATCAATACCGCCTATTGGGAACCATGTGTTTAAGTCTCAGATAGCGAAATTGAATAGCTAATATGATTAAGAATTACGTCATGGCCAGTCATCGATGTATAAGTTAATAGGTATGCACCGACTGTTTATAAACATCTGGTCTATTTCCCTCCCTGATCGATCTCGTATGGGAATTACTGAAAATTGAGTCAACATGGCGTTAATCTGAATCATTGAAGTTTTGTTAGAAAGAGAATTGAAATGGAGCTCTGTGACCCTTAGTATTTGAACCGTGCTGGGATAATGAAGCGATCGATAATCATTCTGCGTACTGTTAGAAAGTAGCCCAACTGTAGTCAATTTTTACAGGAGAAAGAGTTCACAATGTGTCGATCCGAACCACTGATGATTTCAATAGAAAGGGAAATGAAATGGCGCTTTGCGGAACTTAGTTTGAATCCTTTCTGGGATAGTGACAACTCAAGCATTGCGTTATTTCTCTGTCTGTGACGTGACATTTCTTTAAATTTTTCTGGAAATAGAACCACAATGTTTGTAACCTAAATGAATCTACTTTTGATTACAAACAAGCACACGCTTGCTTAGCGCCAGTTCTTTGGCCCAGCATCTATAGTTTGCTCAACCCCATGTTCCTAAAGCAACGTTTGGATATATACATGACCAACATGTGTATATGTCCAAACGTTGGTTTAGGAACATGGCTCCACCCATGCTAATGGATGAATTAAGAAGCAATTTAATTTCGTGTTAATATGCTTTCTGTTGAAAATTAGCCTCACTTCTTCAACTCCTCCAACCTTGAATACCGACGTTAATATATTCTCTAAGTGACTCACAGCGTATCAATATATTTACATGTATAATGTTACTCAATAACCTAACGGGGGCGTATATCACAGGCTAATAAATATGAGTGTGCATTACGTTGAATAATTTCTTACAATTTAAACAAAGAATTGATTCCATTGTTCTAATAGTGTATGTTTGATGCTGTTTGTATTCAATCCTAGTGATACGAATTGGAAGCCAACTCCAGACTGACTTCCGTATGCACTGGCAGTGGTATCGAAATATTGTAGGTTTTATCACTGAACATTGAAAAAGTCATATTATAATCCTGGAGAAGAAGCTATTTGGTAGCAACTTTTAACAAAAGAAATATGAATCTGAGTAATATTCTTGTACATGGTAGATTAGATCCCCTTTATTATCTCTCTGAAGTAAATCTCTTTGCATTGTAAATACCCAGGTGATAGATTATAAAGACAGAAGAGCCGTTCTGTATTTAAAATGTACTTTGGCCTTAAATAAGATATTGACCAGCGAAAGGGCTGGCTATGGACGTGTTTATTACGTTGTGAGATGACATTAGGTTTATTTGGAGGTGACTTATATTTCAAGATTTTATGACATAATACAGTAATTTTAAACAACTCCAATTGTAAAATACAAGATTCACTTGTGATTGACTTTGAATGGGATATACATGTTCACTAATTATTACTTCGTTTTGTGATACAAACAGTTATTCCGAAATATTAGTTAACCGCAGAAAGATACGAAACGAAATAAATCTTTTTTAAATAAGTAAAAAAGAGAAAAAGACAGAACGTAATCTTCTTTGAATCTTCACCTTTGAGGGTAACTCTGCGACAGTTGTCGCTAAATATAAACCTACACATGAAAAATATAATTTATTAGCACGAACGCATCTATGTGAACTATATGCAGTTAAAGGTTCTAAAAGGGTAGGTTATATGACAGTAAAGGACGTGGTTAGGGTATAATGATCTAGGTAAGCCGCACCCTAGTATCAGGGCACATTGAACCGACCCTGAACCTGCCAAGCCGTAAATTTATAAAGCTTATCGGATGTCTAATAATCAGGTTCGTATGTTATTATATACATTAAGTGTAGGAGCGAAGGTAAACATTTAAATATATAGATTCTGTAATTAAGGACAGGGCTTGAAAAGAAAAGTTTTTTTATTTGATATCGGCTGGTATCATAGTAATGTTATATATCTATTGTATCATGTGATATTTGATTTATTTAAATAAAAGTATATCAACGAACTAAAAGCACCACAACAGGATATTCTCAAACTCCCTGAATAATCAGTTGTACGGTTATTACCTATTAAAGGTATACTTCCTTTTTTAATCTTGCCAAAAATGAGTTTTTGATCATCGGTCGACTTACCTGGTCAAAACTATAGGACAGAATCCCTTTATAATTCAATAAATCCATAAAACTAAACAATAATCTATTAAATATTGAATAATTTCAATAATAACTTAGTTTAATAGATATATCATGTTATATAAAGATTCTATTCTTTAGTTATGATACCTGGTAAATCTAACTGATGAATATATACCAAGTTTAAGTTAGAATTTTTTTCAATAATTACTTAGTTTAATAGATATATCATGTTATATAGATATTTTTATTCTTTAGTCGTAGTAACTGGTAAGTCTCACTAAATATTTACAAGTTTGAAATTTTAGACATGTTAAGAGTAAGCATACCTTTAAGAATGGCAATAAATACCCAATTTTTATATTTCCGTATGATATTGTTTTCCATTTGACTTATTTACCTATGATCTGATTTGGAACAGTGTGACCTATTTACGATTGACCTGGACAATATGGATATGTATTGGCCTATATTCTATATAATGCACATGTAATATCAATTCATTATTAACGAAATCGTTGGTATATACATGTATTTATATCGCCTATCCTATTCAATTATAGTTTATTTATACCCATGCTTTATTCGAGCCTATTCATATTGATATATCATACATGTAAGTGTGTATAAAACTTCTATTCATTAAGGATTTATTTCTAAATATACACTTCTAAGTAAGTTTGTTCTTTATACATATATGATTTCTCGATTTTGTCTTGCTGTCGATTTTTTATTTTGTTGAATATTTAGAACTAACGTGCCAAGATTTGTATTGTTGACCAATTATTTGGTTATTATGACATTTTGAAAGTTCATGTGTACTTGAATTTTGTGTTTCCGGGATTCGATTTGATTTGGTTGAATGGTTAGAGATTGGGATGGTTGATAGGTAACAAGTTACTATTTAACAGAAAGCACTGGTTCAGGGTTACAGCAGTGTTCACTAATTGTAGAGATTAGGGTGGTTGAAAGGTAACAAGTTACTATTTAACAGAAAGCACTGGTACAGGGTTACAGCAGTGTTCACTAATTATAGAGATTAGAGTGGTTGAAAGGTAACAAGTTACTATTTAACAGAAGGCACTGGTACAGGGTAACAGCAGTGTTCACTAATTGTAGAGATTAGGGTGGTTGAAAGGTAACAAGTTACTATTCAACTGTAAGCACTGGTACAGGATTAAAGCAGTGTTCACTAATTTAAGATTAGGGTGGTTGAAAGGTAACAAGTTACTATTTAACAGAAAGCACTGGCACAGGGTAACAGCAGTGTTCACTAATTTAAGATTAGGGTGGTTGAAAGGTAACAAGTTACTATTCAACAGAAGACGGCAAGGATAAGCAGTGTTCACTAATTTAGAGATTAGGGTGGTTGAAAGGTAACAAGTTACTATTAACAGAAAGCACTGGTACAGGGTAACAGCAGTGTTCACTAATTTAAGATTAGGGTGGTTGAAAGGTAACAAGTTACTATTCAACAGAAGCACGGTACAGGGTTAAAGCAGTGTTCAATGAATAAGATTGGTGGTTGAAAGGTAACAGTTACTATTAACAGAATACACGGTACAGGGTTAAGCAGTGTTCACTAATTTAGAGATTAGGGTGGTTGAAAGGTAACAAGTTACTAATCAACAGAAAACACTGGTACAGGGTTAAAGCAGTGTTCACTAATTGTAGAGATTAGGGTGGTTGAAAGGTAACAAGTTACTATTTAACAGAAAGCACTGGCACAGGGTAACAGCAGTGTTCACTAATTGTAAGATTAGAGTGGTTGAAAGTAACAAGTTACTATCAACAGAAAGCACTGGTACAGGGTTAAAGCAGTGTTCACTAATGGTATAGATTAGAATGGTTGAAAGGTAACAAGTTACTAATCAACAGAAAGCACTGGTACAGGGTTACAGCAGTGTTCACTAATTGTAGAGATTAGGGTGGTTGAAAGGTAACAAGTTACTAATCAACAGAAAACACTGGTACAGGGTTAAAGCAGTGTTCACTAATTGTAGAGATTAGGGTGGTTGAAAGGTAACAAGTTACTAATCAACAGAAAGCACTGGTACAGGGTTAAAGCAGTGTTCACTAATTGTAGAGATTAGGGTGGTTGAAAGGTAACAAGTTACTAATCAACAGAAACACTGGTACAGGGTTAAAGCAGTGTTCACTAATTGTAGAGATTAGGGTGGTTGAAAGGTAACAAGTTACTATTCAACAGAAAACACTGGCACAGGATTAAAGCAGTGTTCACTAATTGTAGAGATTAGGGTGGTTGAAAGGTAACAAGTTACTAACAACAGAAAGCACTGGACAGGGTAAAGCAGTGTTCACTAATGGTAAGATTAGATGGTTGAAAGGTAACAAGTTACTATACAACAGAAAGCACTGGCACAGGGTAACAGCAGTGTTCACTAATGGTATAGATTAGAATGGTTGAAAGGTAACAAGTTACTATACAACAGAAGGCACTGGTACAGGGTTAAAGCAGTGTTCACTAATTGTAGAGATTAGGGTGTTTGAAAGGTAACAAGTTACTATTCAACAGAAAACACTGGTACAGGGTTAAAGCAGTGTTCACTAATTGTAGAGATTAGGGTGTTTGAAAGGTAACAAGTTACTATTCAACAGAAGGCACTGGTACAGGATTAAAGCAACTTTGTTTTATTTTATGTGACAATTCGATTCTCTTCGTCAACTTACTGTGAATGATAGACAACAATGGCAGTAATTTTCTTTTGAATAATGATATGTTTGTTTCTGCATGTTCAAGACAAATAACAAATCGTCTTTTGTGGGATTTTCCCATATTTATTTATTTGTGTACACAAGGATATAACCTATAAGTGTTTGCTTTCTTATGCAAATTCCCCAAATCACTCTATTCAACTTTAAGAATGAAACGTAGGCGTGAAAACATAACAATACCGTACAAGAATGGACAATCTTTTGTCCTGAACAGGAAAATGTTTTTTTTATGTCTATCGCATTACGATTCTTTAACATTTGAAGATACTTGGTGCATGTTTCTATGGTACATACACAGATTTGAAAAGGGCTATGAACGTACTCCTATGCTAATCATTTGTAAGATTCAGTTAATACAAATTGAAAAGGGTTACGGTGCTAAGATGAAGCTTATGTTAATCCGTCGCCTAAATAGTTTACCTGGTGTAAGTGGTCAGGTGTGCCCTGGTGAAATGAGCAGGTGTTAAAAACAGAGTGCTTAGAGAGTGCTATTCTATAAGACACTTAAAAAGTGCTATTTTATTAGCCCACTTCAAAAGTGCTATTCTATAAGCCCACTTCAAAAGTGCTATTCTATAAGCCCACTTCAAAAGTGCTATTCTATAAACCCACTTCAAAAGTGCTATTCTATAAGCCCACTTAGAAAGTGCTATTTTATAAGCCCACTTCAAAAGTGATATTCTATAAGCCCACTTCAAAAGTGCTATTCTATAAGCCCACTTCAAAAGTGCTATTTTATAAGCCCACTTCAAAAGTGCTATTTTATAAGCCCACATCAAAAGTGCTATTCTATAAGCCCACATCAAAAGTGCTATTCTATAGGCCCACTTCAAAAGTGCTGAGTCGCCTTTACAATAACCCGATATCACATTAAAAATCAAAAGCTCTAACATATTAACTCCAAAAACCGTGAAAGAATGAATCAAAATGACAAATAAAATATGCTTCTTATTTATGGTTCATTTTTACCTTGTAAAGTGGTAGGTCCACTGGAAACTAGTTTGAAATTAAGATGGATCATGAGAGGCTAGTTATAATACACTTCAAGTGCTTATATCTTGTAGCCCTTCAAAATGCTATCTATGAAAAAAGTATTCATAAACCACACTTACCAAATCTATTATAATAAGCTCACTTAGAAATTATTTTAATTTAGACTTTCAAAAGTGCTAGTCGAAAATAACCGATATCAGTTTAAATTAAAAGCTTACATGTTAACTCTAAAACCGTGAAAGAATGACAAAAGACCCAAAAATATAGATTCGATTATTAATTTATGAGTTTTTTCATTCAAAGGAAGTGTGACATGTGACAAGTAGTGGGTGATTATTGAGAATTAATTTATAACGGGGTTACAATTCGATACGTTTCTTTGTGTCTAGTATTAAAGGAAATTATTTGATATTTTCTCAAGTGATTGACCCAAATTAAGACTTAAAATGTGTCAGGTGTTTTGTGGGTCAATTAAAACACGAATTGATTGAGAATTAATGAAACGAAAAAGAGCATAAGAGTGAATGAATGAATGAATGAATGAATGATGAATGAATGAATGAATGAATGAAAAATTTTTTTTCTTTTTGCTGAATCATCTTTTATTGAGTATGAATTATACCAAAAAAGTTATAATTTAAAAATGAAAATATTCTAAAAAAAATTCCATTATTTTCTTGTATGCATCTTCTGGATCAAGTTTTATAAAAATCAGCGTGTTGCTTTTCGCTGGGAAAAAAACATGATGTGGGATAAAATGGACAATTTCATTTTGAAAAAATCATCTGAGTAATTAATTTCAAGACAAAAACTGTATCCCCACCCTAAAGCCAATTATGACATGACATCCTTACCCCCCATAGATGTTGTTACAGAAGTTGTGGGTGGGAGTTATAATAATAACGAATTTGTCATATCGCGAGAAGTCATAATAATGACATTATGACGTAAAGTAGATGACCGTATTATTTGAATCGTATATTATATCTGCCTTCGAGGTAATGAGTAAGTTGTCAACCACTGTTTTCTGACAAGCGGCATTTTTTGTCGTTACTGTTTCATACATAACGAACACTTAATTACGTCTTGGGGCATTTAAATATGTTCATTGTTGGGCAAACATACTATGTTTTGTTTTAGTATCATTTTGATGGGATCTTTGATTTGATCGCCAGGCTCGGATTGTTTATTAAGGTTTCTAATCACAGGTAGGAACTGACATGTTTTTATTTCGGTTCGGTTTTCTATCATTATTTTTTCGTTCTTGATAAAGATTCTTGGATGTGAATTGAAACTTTAAAAAACACTTTGGACTATCCATAATAGCAAGAGAGAACAATTATTATGGGTATCGACTTCTATATGATCATGTGAAAATGTTACCAGTATGTGTTATGAAACGTTGTGTTTAAAAGAATAAATAGCAGTCTATATCCATAACAATTGTTGACTCAATGTACGCAGTTATACTTCTTAATGTCGTACAAGGATTATATCTATAATAGTCTTCTAATTCATGTTATGGTTCACTTAAAATGACATTAGTATTAAAAACAAGAGGACATTTGACTGAAAACGCTACTAATTTTATAGATTTACTAACGAACTTGTCTGACCTGTATATCCGTTATAGTGATATACCTTATCAATTTATATTAAAAAACGTCTAGAAACATTTTGGGCTAGTTGACTATTTTGATGTGAAAACGCCTAATTAATCATGCGTTTAGCCTTAATTACCTCAAGTTAATCAGCTTTTCTTAAGTCTTAATTGTATGACGTTGGTAGTAATAGTATACCGTTGGCTGTAATTAGTGTTTCTTGCATGTATGATCGAATTATTCTGAATAGGTGGACTTATTCTTATTTACACTAAACTGTCTGGTATAATTAGGATCGATTGCCTTGTATTTTCTCAAATTCTGGGTCAGTATATAGATCAATTTTCAAATCAATATTATTTTTGTAACCTTTTAAAGTTATTGAACTGATATGGCGTACGATATAACATGTGGTGCATGACTACGATATATACAACTAATGAACTTTTGCTCTGTGACCTAGGCCAGTGCTTTTCTGAGACTATGTTACCATCCAAATTTAGGCCTTTGCCTTAATTTAGAGCCGTTTCTAAATTTTATTTCGTACCCCCGATTTATATTTATCTATGATTATCATTGCGTTTCAAGAAATATGTCTTAGACTGCGAACTATTGAAAGTACATGTATTCCCTGGGTGCAATTTTTACGTTTAATTCATTGACATAGTGGAACCCCGTTTACTCGGATGCCGATAATCTGGCAACCCCGGTATCCGCATGTTATTTATTGGTAATGAATAAACGAGGTTCCCACTGCACAACGCAATTTGTAGTACCGACGTGTTCCCTTCACACGCCTGGTGGCACATTAAACATGAATGTGTATGCGTGCGGCTGTTTCCTTTGTATATTTCATCTGCTTACACGTGGCGCGACTTGTTATTCATTGTTGCATATAGTGGTGTTCATGTTTTTTCTTACAAATGAACATATATTGCAATATGGTTCCTTTTTTTTGTACGGAACAAAGAGTAAACATGGTAATACAGTACCTATTATTGTACGGAACAAAGACTTTTGATGTGACGTCACAGCCTGTTAGTTTCAAGCTGTTCTGAGCTTTGTTAGTCCCAGTGGCACGTGCTGAGATTCGTTTGACCCCATTGATATAACGTGATGCTATTATCAATTAAGTTATTGATGGAATCGGGTTGTTGGTGTCTAAGATCAGAGCGGTATTTATTCCTTTGTCTATAACTGGAATAGTTCCTGATTGGGACCTTAATATCGATATCACAATCCATGGTTAGTAACAGATTTCTCATTTTTAAGCATACCTATATGGGTATTTTTGTGTGTTCTATTTACTTATAGACCCAAATCAAATGTAAGCGACAATGTAACATATTTCTAATATTTAACCAATAAGATAATTGCCTTGCCCATTCGTTTTCTAATCACTAACAGACTCACATCAAATATAATCAATATAATCCAAAGAGGTATCTGAGTCATGTTGTATTAGTATGTCAAGTCCAATGTGTTTTTAAAAGTACAGTCAGGCCCTATAGCCATTTTGTTTGACACTCGTTTTGTAAAATAGACCATACGTCATTCACAAACGTACTTTTAAAATCGACTATGATTGCCAAGTCTATGCCTTTGATTCATTTCGATTTAAACATTGCATAATCTCTTTGTATTTACCGTTTGCACAGTTCATAAAACACCCGGAAAAACCCATTACACTTTCTTTTGTTAACTTAGTCATTCAAACACATAAGATCCTATATTTTATAAGCTCATTGATTTCGTTTTCTCATAGCCCTAAGTGATATTAACGTTACTAAACCCTTTTATGTTCTAATATTTGTTTTGGTAATAGTAATATTTGACGACGATAAAATAATATTAATAATTCATTATTAACAGAGTTTGAAGACTTATTCATAATCACATCAAAGGCCTTTCTAACATCATCAAACTTCGATTGGTAAGTCGTTTTTCTGTTAATGGTACTGTGGTTCAATACAGAATGGTAGTTGATTTGAATTATTCATTAGGAAATACGTTTAAGTGGTCATTAATATTATTTTCCCTATTATGGAATATGCAAGAGTTTGTTTTATCCCAAGAACGATCAAGTAGCAAAAGGTTAGATTTTCATATTATTATTTTTTAGTATTTAGTTCTGAAACTACACACTCTAGGTCTAACTAAAAGAAAAAAGGAGGGGGGGGGGTTAAAAAAAGGAACTTTATTCCTGAAAGAATATTCTATTTTTACAATAGTAAGAGGACATATTTCCAGAAAATATATTTTTATTCTCGGACCTTTAGGTAGTTGGGAGAGGGGTGACTTGGTCCACTTTACCCCTCCGCCTTTTGAAGGAACACCACTGTCAACTAATTATCGTGTAATCGCATCATATTATCGGTATATTATGCAGCAATATTCACAATTAACAGGTACAATCTTCTTGACGTTCAAGTCAAACCTTGACTTTTTATTTTTTCTATTTTCGTGGCGATTTGGAAGTGAAGGTAAATAAGATTGATGTATGGTATTATTAGGTCAATATTGATATAGTGTTAGTTTACTTGACACCTCATACCGTCTATAATAATATTATTAACAATAAGTTTACAATGATCGGTTTACAGTGGTTTGTTTACATTAAAACTTTTATCAGGTGAGGTGAGTTTGACCCGAGGTGGAGAGGAAGGCGTTCGGTCTGAATCCGAACGTAGCTAAATCTCACATCACTTACCAAACACTAAAACTTTTATAAAGCTTGTTATAGCGATTGTTAAGAGGTTATCTATATTTTGTATGTATCAGGAACACAGATAGCATCAATTTACACTATTCCAATTTTCAGTCAGACGTCTGTGGTTCCTTCAATTTCACTAAAAACAGCGTTTTATGACGTCATTGTCCGTGTAAGTGACGTGATAAAATGATTCGAATAACAAGAATGACAGACGACAGACGTCTGATTGAAAACTAGAATGGCGCTAGGGTATTCATTGACGTAGAGGATGATTGGTAATGGTGGTCATTGGTCAAAGGGGGTTACTAGTTGGCCTATTTGAGAATGTACCTGAAAAAAACAGGTCTCTACAAGGTCAATAGTCTTCTGTGTAGTTTAATGACCTAAAAACAATTTTAGGTAACCTAAATTGGACAAAGAAATCTGAGATTTTATTTTGGCAAAAATCTGACCATTCGTTAGATAAACAATGTAAACTGGCAGACGTCCATTCTAACATTCTCAACTTTATCTCGCTCTAGTTAATACTTCTGACTAGATCTGGATAGTTCTAGAATAATTTTTTTACTATAATACTATCTGCAGTGTTAAGCGATATGGTTTTATAATGTCTGTTTTTTATACGTTTACCAGAAAAAGATTCTGAAAACAAACATATTACATTTCATATTCCCCATTTTACCACGAAACGAAATGAAATGAAATGAATGGAGTTTTACGTCCTAGTCTTCTGCACCTTATGGGCTAATGAAGACGGGCAACGCCATGCAGTGTGCAATGAGTGAAATTTTTGCCAGGACAGCGGCATTAGCCTACTCTTTTTTCGATTTCCAACTGTCGAGGGATCTTTAACGTGCACAGCCTGTAGCACACGGGGCCTCGGTTTATTGTCTCATCCGAACGACTAGACGCTTTTTCCATGTCAGTCCCTCCGACCTGCATCACTGCATTTCCCCCGGGGAAACCGGGCTGAAAAATCCGAAAGTTCATCTCGACCTTTGCCGGGATTGAACCCTGGACCTTCAGGTTAGTGAGCAAGCGTCTAACCCACTGAGCCACCGCGGCTCCCTTACCACGAAACGGTGTACTGTTTGATCTATTGTATTACAGTGCCAAAATCATGAATTAGATCAGAAAAAAAAACTTTAATACAATTGAGTCAACCAGATCATATATACGTCTGATCGAAACTCGGCGCGGGGAAAATTGTTCCTACTCGTGTTCCCGTTACACTTAAACATTTTTAATAACGTCTTCGTAACCGCTTTAATACTTTTACTTTTTACTATAATAGAAACAAAATTCCATTTTTTGGCAAATTCCTTGCGTTTATCAGGAAATGTAGCTTAACTGACACAGTAATTTGCGGACAACGTAATAAAAACTGAAACAGTTGATACAGGCCGACATGTTAAAAAAAACCTCAGTTCGAGACCCTCCGTTTGTTTGATGATTGGATTTCACTTTAAAATGAAAACATTCTTAATTCCAGTTCAAACATTTGACATAAACTTTGTTCACCCTGTAAAAACTGGTTAAAACTCGGTCCTTACGAAGTATTTACAGCTTCCAGTAAACCACTCCGGTTGTGTTTTTAAATTATTTAAAGGGATTGTGAAGTGGTTTAGAAATTGTGTATGCGTATTGAGAACGCTGCAACATTTCAATCAGACGTCTGTAGTTCCTGGTATTCCACTAAAACATCTTGTAACGTCACTGATCGCGAAGATTTTATGTTGCTTTAGCGAATAGAGACGTCATTGAACACTTGCAGGAACCACAAGACGTCTGATTGAAAATTTGAATGCTCTCAGAGTCCCTTGTAAACGTACAAAATTATAAAACCTCTTTACTATCTCTTTCACCACCATGCAGCTATAACTTCATAAACTTTTTGAATTTTAAATGGACCCACATAATATATTTCACCCCTGAAATGGTAAGTGGGGTGTTGAGAAAAGGACTAAGGCTTCTCTGATGAGTCCAGTTACACCTCACCGTCTCATAATGACTGGTTTTAAATCATGCTTTTATTTTCGCCCTGAAGGAATATTCGCCCTATTGCTCGCTGATGATTTTATAATTCCCTAAAGATGCGAAAGAGTCGGATAAAAAACTCAGTTTCATTTTGTTTTAAATGCATACAATGTCGTATTGTTCTCTAAGGCAAATACGTGTACGTTTTTTGTTGTTTTTTTTTGTGTCGATTTTCTCAAAGTTAAATTTTCTTTCCATATCTTTATGTCTAAAAATGACGGAATTTCCAAGTCGAAAACTAAATGCAACTTGGCGTGTGAATCATAAAGATTTAAAGGGTTGACATCACTGCCTGATGATTAGGCTAGGTTGTCTATGATATATATATAATATAAGTTGATACTCGCCCCAGGCAATCTATATCTTTATTATATTGTGTAATCAAAACATCTTCTAACTTTTATAGAGCATATAATGCACAGTTTAGTCTGACAACACTATCTCTAATTTACTCCAATTTATTCATTTGACTGACTCCTTTAGTGTTGATTTGTAGGGTTATTGTAGGGTTTGTTAAACATGATAGGGCCTAGATGTGATGAGTTATTTTGACCCCCTTTTGATCAATTAATCAAAAAGAACCTATGTCTGTCCCGGTAAGCTTGTCACCATCGAACATCACTGTGCTCTTTGATTTATCTGACAGTAGCACAGCCACCTTTTTGGAACTTGGGGACAATTTATTGGACGGACTGACTTAGAAGGGAAATACAATCTGGAAAACTAACAGAAATAGGTAACTATTGAAAAACGCTTTATCAATTTATTAAGCGTTTTTCAATAATCAATTGCATTTTTATTGATCAATCGGATAATATAAGGATTCTGTTATGTTATTTATGACAGCAGGTATATCTACTCATGAATGTTTTTGGCTAATTTTAAAATTTAAAAATTTATGTTCATTGTAAACCTCATGTTATTGTTGTATACCAAACATAAGTACGAGTGTTATAGTACATGTATTATAGAATATAGACTATACACGCTTAAACACAACTTCAGATATACAGGTGTCTTTTCATAGAACTTGAATATGATTTCGTTGAAAAGCTTATCATGTGATATCTAACTATCCTAAGATTTTAATAGGGTATTTGTCGATCAAGGTCTATAGTAAAGGAAGTATTGGTGAGCATTATTAATATTTATAGATTTTGAAGTTTAAAGGGGAATTGTTATCTAGATATTGATGAAGAGCCAATTCAACTATCCGCATAACTATGTAGATGGAAATTTTATGTTTGGATGTTCCGTCTGCAAAAATCGAAACGACGGCATAAGTGACGTAGGTGGCTCGTTTATTTTATTCTTGTGTACATTTATTTCATTTATGACGTCAAGTACGGAAGTAGCCGAAATTGTACGAAACCGAATAAATAAAGGAATACTTCACTTTAATATTCATATCTCCTAAAAGCTAAAGACATGTATTATACGACCTTTCGCCAGGTTTAAACCTTCTGTTTGTGATTTTAGAAACGTAATATTTCCTTCTTGGTGTCAAATTATTGTTTGTGATATATCGCTTATCATAGCTTAATGCTCAAGATCACCGAGGCTTACAAGTAAGATGATGAGCTTAGGTGAAAAGTGAACGCGTTTTATATTGTGCTGCGTCAGCTAGTTAAGCAAATAATTTGACTACATTATCTCCCTAGGGGTTCCCTCCTTACCATCCTATTGATGTCCCTATCACGTGATCTGATGTAGAGGAAAAATCATATAGGATGATCACAAAATTCAAATGTTTATTCTTGGCCACATCCTGTATCACACAGAACTTCGACTTATTGTCTCGTTCTAGATGAAATGAATGTAGTTTTTACGTCCTGCTGTTTTACATGTTATGGTACTGTCCCATTCGAACAACGCTATACGCTTTACCATGTCATGTCAGTTCTTCCGACCTGCATCACTGACAGGGGAAACCGGGTTGAGAATATCGAAAGTTCATCTTGACTTTTGCTCATATTAATCATATTGAACCCTCTACCCTCAGGCAAGCATCTAAAACTTTCTGAGCCACCGCGGCTCCCGATAACATCACAACAATTGTTTTTCAATAGCTGCATTTTTATGCTAAGTCTACTGATAAAAATCTTTTCTAGACCAAATATTGACCTTTTTTTATATTTTAAATCTATTCTAAGAGGCGGTTAGGATTTGAACGACATTAAGAAGTGTAAATTATGTCGGAACGTTATGTGTTATAGAAGTGTGTTATACCGTAATATAGTCCCATGTGATTCTTGTAAGATAGTGTTTCTTTAAAACCAAACCCGCGTATTATTGTATAATATTACATCCCGTGGTATATCTATATCACCACCCCTGTCAATTAGCCTGAGTTATAATACCCAGTGTCGACTTCTAGGGTCGAACGGAGCTAATAATTATATATCATTATAAACAACAAGTCACGCTCATGTGATTCGAGTTAAGGATTTTTTAAACACTCTCATAAGAATAAAAACTATTTTCTTTGTGCTAAATATTATAGATAAATAAGATTGTCCCATTTATCTCGTTGTTATAAGACCAAGTTTTTGTTTTCCATGTCAGCCCCCCGCCCTCCAACCTACATTACTGGGGATATAACCTTGGAGTAAGCGTTGATAGAGGTCACTAGTAGAGATCATATTTAATAAGAAATTTAGAATGATGTATCTGTATGGAGTTGGACCAGATATTGTTGAGGAAGTAGTTTTAACGACGAGATGGTGTTGACGAGATAGTGTTGACGATATAGACGTTGACGTGATGGTGTTGACGATATAAACATTAACGAGATAGTGTTGACGAGATAGTGTTGACGAAATAGTGCTGAGAAGATAGTGTTGACGAGATAGTGTTGACGAGATATTGTTGACAAGATACTGTTGACCAGATAGTGTTGACGACGAGATAGTGTTGATGAGATAGTGTTGACCAGATAGTGTTGACGACGAGATAGTGTTGACGAGATAGTGTTGACCAGATAGTGTTGACGACGAGATAGTGTTGATGAGATAGTGTTGACCAGATACTGTTGACCAGATAGTGTTTACGACGAGATAGTGTTGAGCAGATAGTGTTGACCAGATAGTGTTGACCAGATGGTGTTGACCAGATGTTGTTGACTAGATAGTGTTGACCAGATATTGTTGGACAGATAGTGTTGACCAGATAGTGTTGACCAGATAGTGTTGAACAGATAGTGATGACGACCAGATAGTGTTGACCAGATAGTGTTGACCAGATAGTGTTGACCGGATAGTGGTGACCAGATAGTGTTTACCAGATAGTGTTGACGAGGAGGTGTTGAAGATATAGACGTTGACCAGATAGTCTTGACGAGATAGTGTTTACCAGATAGTGTTGAACAGCTAGTGTTGACCAGATAGTGTTGACGAGGTGGTGTTGACGATATAGACGTTGACGATATAGACGTTGGCGAGATAGTGTTGACCAGATAGTGTTGACCAGATAATGTTGACCAGATAGTGTTGACGAAATAGTGTTGACGAGATAGTGTTGACCAGATAGTGTTGACGAGATAGTGTGACGAGATAGTGTTACATATTCTAGTTTACTAAATACGCTAATGTGTAGGAAATAAGAAAAATCTGCCATTAGTTATGCACCAATAAACCAACATAAATACATTAACATGGTGTTGTTTGACCGAGCTTCGTATTCAAGCTGTATCATTTATCGTGTGTTTTAGTAGATACACCATTTAGTATACCTATACATGTAAAATGAGCCCTGGAAATTAATCCTTTTTATTACTGTAGGCATATAAGCATTTAATAATATGTGGTAAAGATACAGGTTAAATGTACTGTGTTAAAGGGTTATAAAACTCCTGACTTGCTGGATTTTACCAGCCTCAGATAAATATACAAATGTACATTAGGTTCAGCACTGTATTAGGTTCAGCACTGATACCGAGTCTGAAACATTAGGTAATCGTTAATTGCTGCATATGCAAACTTAAGACGTTTTAAATTCTTTATTAACCCAAATGTGTACAAAATTGTAATGATGGATAATCCAGCAGTTTAATACCACTGTGTTATTCTAAAGTTATTTCCAAGTCATGTAAGTGGTTATAATTTATTCCATAAATGGCCTACCCACTGTTTTACGGAAAATTTCGAGAACATCCGAGAAGTGTCGAGTGGTATTTCACTATAAAAGTATATACAATTTATGTTTATTTCGTTTTTCTTAATTTGCAATATCAGCTTCTGCTGGAACAGGACGTGTACTTCTCATCTACCACTACATCCATGTCGTTTTTCTTGTGTTTTATTGTGGCGCCTAGTCGCACCAAAGTCTTTGTTTCTGTTAATGATTTTATTTAACTTTGACAGTAACAATGTGTCGAAAATAAACAAAGTTATTTGTTATTGGAGCATCCATATCAAAGTTTGTTGAAACAGCAGAGTTATTGCCCTTGTCAATACAGAAAGAATTGTTTTGTATGCATTGGTGACTGTGTGGCAGGAACTTCACATATCAAGAAAGGTGACGAAGTACGTCTTCAATTTACTGAAGAAGATTTGTGACACTCTTGAAATGTGTTTTATTATTAACCCGTGAGATCAGATCGCGTTCTTTGAATATCCAAATATTTGAAAGTT
Source organism: Nipponacmea schrenckii (assembly GCA_030562195.1). NCBI lineage: Eukaryota > Metazoa > Mollusca > Gastropoda > Lottiidae > Nipponacmea > Nipponacmea schrenckii. The sequence goes on from CM060199.1 coordinate 2,345,636, forward strand.
AAACGAATACTGCATCTTAGAAGGAACATAAAATTTGAAATTTTTAAACTTAGCCTGTAAGACAATTAAAGCATATATTCATAGGTAGATATACCTGCTGCTATAAATTACATAACAGAATCCTTATATAATCTGATAATCTTCGTAGTTATCCATAAAAATGCAACTAATATTGGAAAATATTATATGTCCATTCGAAGACGCAGCATCACTTTACTGCTTTTCTAGATTTTGGTTTATGTGAATTATGGACATTCTTATAACCGTCTAATATGACCTTTCTTCCGGGTATTTGCAATAACAAAGTCTAAAACAATTAGCTTTGGTAGAATTACAAATCCCACAGACAGCAAATCGATCTTCCGAACACGTAAAGTTTAAAAAAAAAACCTTGACAATCCTTTTAAGTAAATCAAATTAAGATGCTTGCTATTATAGTTTTTTTCAAGCTGCACTAATAAGAAAATAAAGCGACAAATTCACAAAATAAAGTGGGGTTTATTCACAAATACAGCCTAGAGTACGATTATCTAATTGAATTGAAGTTAATCTTTTGAGATCTCTGATAAATTTACTAGGTTTAAATCATTCTTTGTTGCATTTTATTTGATTTTCAAGAAATGACTAGAATGTTATGCCAGTGTTGAATTTTTGCTCGAAATAGAATATTCACCAAAAGTATATAGAACTTGCAATTTTTATTGAAAAACAACCGTAGACGAAAATGAAAAGTGTCACGAAACGTAGAAAGAAGTAGCAAACTTAATGGAAAAATCCTCGTTGACGAAAATGAATCATAATATTCAAAACTTTTCAATAATAATTTTTCAGAAAATAATCCGTTCAACGAAAATGCACGAAACGTATACAGATTTGCGATTTTTCTGAGGAAAAATCTCGTATACTTTTCATTCTTGGGATTACAGCCGAACCAGGTAAACAATCTCATTTCGTCTGTAAAACCATAAATACCTGAGACAGTTCAGAAAATACACGATAAGTCGAATATCTACAAGCTAATGTAAACGTTACATTTCTTAAAACATGCTGGCTGCATTCTCACTGCGTTCTGTATCAATAATTCAGTAATCTGCTCAAACGGAAGGAAAATGTGGGGGAAACATTGATGGGTGCTGAGACATTTAATTTCGTAATTTCAAATCGCGCCAAGAGTGAGAATTTCAAAAAAGAAAAAAAGGAAAATCTCTGAAACTGTATTGAAATCCGATTGGTGAATACCTTGAATGATTGATATTTAAATTGTTCTACAAATCTACCAAACTACATGTACTTCTTTTTTCTTTTTTCTTTCTTTTTGATTTTGGACAGTTTCCTACCTTAACCGCCAACCCTTCGACTTTACCCTTACGATAACTGGCCAATTTCAAAAGATATGTTTATATTGGTGCATTCCTCAGATAGTTACCACTAGAATTGTTCTACAAATCTACCAAACTACTTCTTTTTTCTTTTTTCTTTCTTTATGGTTTTGGACTGTTTTCTACCAACCAGTCAACTTAATTCTAACGATAACAGGCCAATATCAGAAGATATGTTTATATTGGTGCATTCTTCAGATAGTAACATCTAGAAAGTTCTACAACCCTACCAAACTACTTATTTTTTCATCTTTTGGACAGTTTTCTACCTGAACCACTAACCACTCGACATAAACCTAACAATAACTTGCCAAAAATCTTAATACCATATTTGATAATGTGAAAGATGAAACAAAACAAAAACAGACTGACCTCAAGCCTTGTAACTACATGTACTTTATTTCACGATAACAAACTAAACCTTATTTCTTTTGCGATAACGCCACATTCTTAGAAGAGACGCTCGTATCTATGTGCAATGTTTAGAAACAGTCGTATATGCAGTTTTTCAGTAGACAAAAACAAGTTTCCAAGAATCTTAAATATATTTGTTACTGTAACTGTTCACCAGACTTGATTTTTCGAATGGGTGGCAACCACGGACCTTCTTTAAACAATGGACATAATTTTATGGACAATTACTTTTTTAAGTAACTGGCGAAGTTTCAACGTTAGTTTGATAAAGACGAGAGTATCCTCATTGAAACGTCGCAAATAAGTTGAGTAATTGTTATCCATAAAATTATGTCCAGTTGTTTATCAACGAATTACCAAATGCCACTTAAAGGAATACTGCATCTTAGCTTGAACATAAAATTTAAGTTCTCAAGAATGGTCAATATGAGTATATATTCATCAGTGAACTTACCTGGTGTCGTAGACTAACAGAATCCCTAAAAATTTGGAAAACTCCTAAAACTAAGTCATTTTTGAAAAACGCTTAATCAATTTATTAAGTTTGAAATTTTCAATGTTTATGTATAAAGAGGTTACTGAATAACTAATCGTACTTATTGACCCAATGGTCAAGTAAAATTCTTATCCACTTGTAACCTGATAACAAAATCTTAACGATTTTAACATTTCAAAAGTGGTTTTGTAAGAGTGTCTATATTAACAGTTTTAAGGGTTTGAAAATGTTATTAGTATCTGCCCACTATAATATTGAGTACCCTTTGACGCGTTATCTACCCCAAACCAAACAATATTTTTATTTAGACGATTGAGACCGGTTTTGAAAAAAAAAATGAGTTTTAGATCCTTTCTCTCTTTATTCTTGTTTGTTATCCTTATTTCATCAATTCGGTTATAAAAAAACATAAATTTTCACTGTGTCATTTTAACCTTTAGTGTTGTTTCTGTTTTTAAAGTTTTTCAATAAAGTACGCTGGCTTGTCATAAAAATATAAAAAGTTCGACTCTTTGTCAGACAAATCTACATCGACTTCTGTCAAACTTGAATGCATTCTGTTCTTTGTTTATTTAAAATGTGTAGTTTCTTTGTGAATTTTCGATGCATGAATTCAACTTCTATTGACTAATTTCTATTACTAATTACAAAATCATATCCTTATTCAAAATAAATAAAACGGCATAATGCAGGGGGAAGTGTTATGGCCAATCTTTTTCTAGAATAGAGTCAACAACTTTTTTTAAAAACTGGTTTTTTTTTTGGCATAGGTTGTCCCTAGTTTCGAGTATCTCAATATTTCACTTAATTTAAAAACTGAAAAAGCTTCATGATATATTCGCCACTGTTTGTTATTTTCATATACATGTATTTTCAAATGTTAAAACATTGACACTTATTTTCCAACGCCCCAATCCTGGTCATAATCGTTCACGGAACTTCACATCACGTGTCGAAGACAATTGCACATATTTCTTTTTAAAGAGTGAGTTACGGTCTTTAACTTCGCCAAAATTATTCTTTTTGAACAAATTTGGTCTGCACTTTGATTTTATTGACGATACAGTTAGTTAATCATCGACTTTATAAACATGAAATATGAAATTTTCGTCTGAGAAATCAAATATTTTATCGACAATGGAGTGTTATATTTGTGGTGTTTCTCAGCGAAAGATGGGAGATATTTTCCCATACAATTTGTCATAAAGCATTTTATTTGTACATCAGTTATAAAAACGAGGGGTTTTGAAAAGGTGATATCGTGATATTAATATTTTTCATTCAGGTAACAAGGTTTTTATTTTTAATAACGTTCTTTGTAACGTGATGTATCCGTAACGTTACGTTATATATCCGTACGTAACGTCACGTGATGTATCCCTTGTCACGTAACATAACCCAATTTATTCGAACTTATTTGTAACTTTGTAACGTGATGTTCGCTAATCTTTTTTTAAACTTTTACGTAACGTAACATGGAACCAGAACATTGAACCATTATTAGGCTTTGCTTCCTGGAGGATCTCCCTTATATGTCGTCGTCCAAAGCACGTGCTATATATAATTATTGCTTCGGGGCATGTAGTGCGAGAGAAGATTCTCTCTACCAATGAGTTTTTTTAAAGTATATATTTATTTAAAAGTTACGAGCGTGTTTTAATAAGTCTAAGATAAACATTATAGTTGTGAAATACATGATGATTATAATTAATGGACGTGAAAGGAATAATGTCAGTGTTATTGTTCAAATGTTGATACATACACATATATCTGTGGTTTTGAAGTCAGAAAACGAAAGTAGTGGCCATATTTTACGAGGATAACAACTTGTGATTTCTAATCTCCTCTTTACTGGATGAACATTCAGGATTATACATGGTGTTCAGTATTTCTTCACTAAATAATATATATACGACCCTAATGCAGTTGTGGTAATTACATTCAAACGTTAAGTGTCAAGTGGTGTAGCCTATACATTGTGTGTAATTCCCATGCATAGAAAAACGTCTTTGTTTATCATTGATTTTAAAGTAGATATTTTAGTCTTATGAAATATTTTTCTTGTCTTTTTCAGGATTAATTAAAGAAGAATTGTTCAGTCATACAGTGTTGTAGAGCCTGGAAATACCAGCAATCGAAACCACAAAATGTCGTTTTTAAAATTATTTAAAAAGAAAGGGAAAGACGATGCTCTAAAGCGAGAAGAGGACGAGGAACAAGAGAAGAGACGATTACGTCACACCCTTTCTATATCGCGATCTGGAAGATTCAAGCAGAAAAAGCGAGAACGATCCGGGCTACTCGATAAACCCGAAATCTTTGATAGTCCCGAAAACGAACAACCCGAAGAAAGTAGTCCCAAAGCTCACCAACGAACCGGACATTCCACGTCTCCTAATAACTCTTGTCGAGAAGCAACTAAACCCATGCAACGAGTTGCTCTTGGACCATCCATCGTGTCGTGACCGCGTCGTGAAACGAACGCAGCCTTATCTTAAAATGTGATTCTCGGACTTTGTTCGATTGTTCTGTATTTAATATTGGATTTACATTCATGTACAGATTAACTATTTTTACAGGATAATCGAGGATTTTTGACTGGATAATTGTGGATTATTTTACATGTTGGATTTGTAACCATCAAATGGATTACCGCCTTTTATAGTATTCTTATAACCATGGGGATAATAGGTTATAATCATGGTTCTTTTAAATTAAAACGGAAGTTATAATTATGATTCATTTCCGGTTGGATTAAAAAGATGGAATGACTAATAATCGAAGAAAAAACTAATATGATGTGAAAGTATTGTTGTCGACATATCGGCCCGAATACAATAAAATGTGACGAATGTCTAGGTTAGACAGTGTGTGTGATTGTGAGAAATTGTTGTTTATTGAATTGATCTAACGGTGATTGTCAACTATTAAATGTCAACACACCGGACACATTTGACATATTAACTACCCAGGACTGGCGTTAAAGGGAATTTTTAGGCGAAATAATATATTTTAGTTTTGAAAGAAAGAGAAATCAATTTAGCATCAGCAAGAACAACATTTGATATATTACTGGATCTCTGATCTTAAATTGTGCAAAAACATGGTAGGCTACATAAATTAAACGATAGCAAAGTTCATACTTTTAGTGGTTCTTTTCAAATCGTTCCAAATCTTAATATATTATCTCGCCGAAGTTTCTCTTTAAATGGACTTTTTAATAACATATCCTAAATTTTATTGTGTTCTGTAAATTATGGTGAATTTTCTACTTTTCATATGGCATCGTGTGTATAGGCTTTATAATACTATTCTATAATTCTTTTACTCTGTTGTATATGTTCTGGACTTGTTAAGATATTGATTGACTTGGGTATTATGTGCCTGGGCTATGAAAAATCTTGGTCGTTTCTTCCCCGACCCCCTACTTAAATTCCTTGGGGTCCTAAAATTTGGGTTTATCAACTGATAAAGTTAATAATCAAGCAGCTTTATTTCTTGAAACAATTACGTTATATACGCTATAAAAAACAGCTTTTCAAATTGTTAATATCAAGGCGCTTGGATATCACCATGGGAGATCTATAGGGCCTGCACTTTATGTCGCCATTTTGTGGTTTTGCACTGATAGTTTGATGTTATATAATCATGCTGTGAAACCAAGGAAACCATCAATCCATAAAATAAGCTCAAACAGTCCGGTTAATTTAAGTATGAAATAATTAGGACATAAACAATGATCAGAGGTAATGTGAATGAACCCATTAAATGATTATTGATAGTTATGGAAATATTCGTATATAGTCCGAAACAACCTTACTCTAATCTGTGAAATGAAAGGAAATGAATGGAGTTTTACGTCCTACTCTTCTGCACCTAATGGGCTAATGAGGACGGGCCTACTCTGATCTGTGAAAGTTATTATTGACAGAGCCCAATCTCAGAATTCACCATCAGATGTTAAGACGTTCAGAGAAACAAGATTCTCCCCAAGGCTGTGGATGAAAATGCTTTAATTTTTACCAAGTTTCGTTTTTTTTTCATTCCATTTTTAGCTCCCAATTTCTATAGTATTTATTATTCAATGGATCTCGACAACACAAAATGTTGCTTTTTTTCCTTCGTGTCTCATATTGTCCCTAATCACAAATTCATTCGATTACCATCGTGTTATTTGTCAGTGGCAATAATAGAATTGTTTTTCAATGTAAGATTATGTAACAAAATACCTATATCTTTTATATGCCTAAATAAAAATTGAATTCTCTGGCCTTGTTATACCAGGCATAGTCAACTCTTGTTCCTTCTGCTCTATAAATAACCCGATATATCTGACCCTATCTGTTTCTCGAGTGTGATGTGTCGATATCCCATCTGAATATCAGATCTGAGGAACAGACAGGGTCGGATTAATCTGTAATAGAAAACAGAATTATGTGATGTCTTAAAAATCTTGATAAATATAAGTATATAAAGAAAATGTAAATCCCTTGCAATATTGTTTAATTTGTATAAAAATAAAAGTTGTAAATATTTTTATTTTTCTGTCTTATTTGTGTTGTCTATTTAGATTTTGGGAATGGGAGGTTCCATTAGCCATTCCCCCTCCCCAGCTCCCCCACTGAAACTGTGAAGTTTATCATTTTACCTACGGACATTGAGCAAGTTGCTAACATGACGTAATGAATGAAACGTCACGTCACGGTTCTGGGTTTTGACGTCATCAAATCTAAATCCCGAATAAAGGGAGGGAACTCATTTTAGTTTATTAATTTCCAAAATGCATTACATGATTTTAGACTCTGTTTTTAAGAAATAATAGTCACAATTATTTTTCTATAATGTACTACATACATATTTCTGTCAAAATATAATATATTAGGTTGAAATGATCAGTAGTTTGGTTTATTAATAATTTCTAGAAATAATTTTGAAACCATTTGGAATATTTCTAAAAAAATAATGAGTCAGATCTCAAACTTCTTTCATTATTGAAAAGACTAATTTACTCTTTTAAATATCTCTAGAGGGAAACGTTAGTTTCCTGGAAAACAAACGAAAAGAATTCAATAATCCAAGACGAAGAAATGCCCATGATAGGATTATATTATATAATTAAAACAAGTTTGGTAAAAAATAAGTAATGATAAAATTAAGATTTGTGATTTTTAAACAAAGGAACGAAACTATTTCGTAGAGTGCAATATTTGATGACGTCTGTAACACGGAATCAATTTTTTTTAAAATGAAACGAAATAAATAGTTATTTATTTTATTGCTTGGGTATATTTTTTTTATAGTGTGGCCTGTTGGTGTAATTTAGGGTTGAGATTTGCTTCAGTCAAAGACAAATTTGGTTAAGTTTTCCTTACATCATTTCTACCTTTATATTCCAATGTAGAAGATGGTGACAAGGTCTAAAAAATATATAACGTGTCTTGATTTTTAAACACACTTATCATTAAATTATTAATCAGTCCCCGAAATTTTTACCGAAATCGACCTGAATTTTGGATTGAAAATTTCCCTCTGTAATTATATTTCCGATTTAATTTTCAGCACCACCCCTCCCCCCCTCCAAAAAAAGTCAAAGGGAGCTTACTCCTTTTAACAATAATAATTGTATTCAATAAGATAATTCCTATTTTTTTTTTTGTCTGTATAACTGAAGAAAAGCATTCGATTGAATAAAAATATTTAGTATAATAAACATACGTTAATATCAGTGTTATTGATATAAATATATATTTTAATTTTATATTTTGTTACAAACTTGATTTAAACCAATGGAATTATTTTCATAGAAAATTGTAAAGTATTTCTCAACCGTTAAAATGACGAAAAGACTTTATTACTCTTTTAAATATCTCTAGAGGGGAGCTCTCCAGCTCTCTGGCAAAAATATCAAAAAAATTCACTTATACATATATATATATATTCAATTCTCTGTGAGCTGCATTATGTCTTAAGTCCAGATCTGCTTCTTGGTTGGGAATGTACAATTGGGACTTCATCGTGCCGATTTATATACACTTCTGTTGTCGATAGGTCATGGGCCGTGCGCACATGTGCTTCTAGGGTTGGGATCCTTGCTAGTAAAATGTGATTGACTTAATCTAATTTATAAATTTATATACATAAATCAGGTGATCGATATCGTCTGCTATGAAGATGTGCCATTAAATATTTAATTCAATTTATATACCACTAAAGGGAGGTAAATCATTTTATGGTTTTATTTAGTCAAGAAAAAATCATAAAACCTCATAAAATCCTTAGAAGAAAAAAGCTTTAATTTTTATTCTAAAATTTACACAAATTATTGCAATAAAATAATCAAAATAAATTTAGTTTACTTTTAAGACCCTACGGAGCTTATTGGCTCCCCGGTTTTAAAAAATTAAAAGGTACACCCCTCGTACATATAGCAACAATTCCGCCAGCTTTCTGTTGCCTTAATCTCACTCTTACGGCGGAAAGAGCCTTTTTTATATTCATAATATATATTATGGTCTCTATCTATATGATTTGGAAGAACCAGCATGGTGGCGGGGTCGGGGGTTAAATTGGATCGTTTTACTGTATCTATTGTATCCACATTTGCGAATGTGTCATGTGTTTCCACCACAAGGCGTGTTAACTTTTGTATTTATCATGTCTTGAGAACATATCAAATCCTATTCTTGTGAAAAAATATTTCGCCAATAAGCTGTTTTCGATTTCGAGGTTCGTTTGGCGGCTTAGATCGTCACCACACGCCGCATTTACATGTATATCTATCTTAAGAAAAGTGAAAGGGTTATTTATTTCTTGTTGCAAGCCATGAACTAATTGAAGGGAGCTAATCCATTTCTTATCTTTGATTTGGGGAAAACAAACTTCAAAAGTTTCTTCAAAAGTTTCTAATCTCTCATATAAAAAAATGAAATAATATTCTGGAAGTTGCACATATTGGTGTTTTGTAAAATCGAATTGAAGGGATTTGATTTTCTGTAATATTTTGAATTTTTAATTCATTTCTATTGATATTTTAAACCACTCTAGTTTTTTTTTAAAGAAAGTGATATAGGAAATATCAACTAGAAATTGGATCGAAAAGACTTTTTTACTCTTTTAAATATATCTAGAGGGGAGCTCACCAGCTCTCTGGAAATAAAATCAAAAAAATTAAATCTCACGAGACAGTAAAACACCGACCACACCCCATTTTACAGAAAGTATTATAAATTTTAAGTTTTCTTTTTATTAGCTTAAAAGTTAATTAAAGCCACTAAGGTAAGGGGGCAAAAATCGGTGCTCTTCAACATTCATTACAATAGTCTTCTGACCTGACCTGATGATCTCTCTTTAATAAAGTATTTTTAACTGCTTTTTACAGGTCTTCTTTCCACGTTGGAAGAGTCGTTGGTCCATATTCAAATCACTCTCAATATTATAAGGTAGACAACTCTTTTCTAAATAAGTCAAATACAGACTATAATTAATTATATAACTCCGAAACGGCATTTTTGTTTTTAGGTGTCCCATATTTGTATTGCGGTCAATATTAAGCGGATCAATCATTTTTAATCGCAATATCATCTACAAATTATGACTGATCGAGTCGTTAATTCAGCGTCCATCATGAATAACTTAACATTTTTAATCGCAATATCTCATCTACAAGTTGTTTTTACTTCAGAAGATGATCTTGAGAATCACAATCTCATCTACATAGATATCATTTTTGCATTAAAATATATTTTTATGAGAATTCTCATTTTTTTTCTGGATTCTCCGAAATTATATTGTAAAAACAGATTTAATAGCATAACAATCTTGACTCTCCTAGAAATATGGGGTTTTAATAAACCCACGCACTGTAGTGATATTGCCCTCAGTATATCTACACATTGGGAAAACCCTGGTTGTGCAGTTTCAAATGTGGGTTTTTCTTTAAAAACCAAATTTTGACCGAAATGTACAACTGGCTTTCTTTGAATACATGTTTAGTACAGTTAGAAATGATATAAGAATTTTGAATATTAAAACAAATTTAGACATAGTGAATATTGATAAACTTATTATATAATATGGATATTATGACGTCATGGAAACTGAATAACGTAACATAATGTGAACATAAATCATTATATTGTAAGAAATAATATACCTTCAGAGAATTGGGTCATATTATTAAGAATAACACAAGATCCGGGATAGATAACCAGTGAAGGAAAATAGAGCATTACTTCCTTCCTTTTCTGATTGGTTCAGATGTGACAATAAACCGAGGCCCCGTGTGCTACAGACTGTACACATTAAAGATCCCTCGACAGTTTGAAATCGCAAAAAGAGTAGGCTATTGTCACTACCCTGGCAACATGTACCTAATTATACACTGCATGGCGTTGTCCCTCTTCATTTATCTCATAAGGTGGAAAAGAGTAGGACGTAAAACTCCATTCCTTTAATATTGGTTTGAAAGAAAGACCAAAGGTTATATAAATTATTTTATTGCAACGAATTACTATCAAAAATAACAAAAACAATTTTTTTTCATACATTTAGAAACGAAATAAAATTGGTGGTCCTCGTACAAAAACAAATTGTAGAACTATCGATAGTTTCCGAATATAAGTAAGTAGAATGTTTTTGGTGACCAGCTGTTGTTAAAAATTCACGTTTCCAACACGTAGCCTACATAAATGGTTTATTTTATTAAAGCATATATATATTGTATTAGAAAAATTAAAGCAACAATTCTTTGGTAGCTTTCTCTTTCTTCGTAGAAAAGATTTTTTGAATAGAATAATTTAAATAATAGTAAAATCTTTTGATGTAATGCCATTTTCATCTAACCTTAATTCGCATTAGAGGTTAAAGTTTAATTCTGCCATTATATGACTTTTGGCACATCAAGTGAACTGAACTATTTCAAAAATAGTAAATTTATCAAAAATTATTTCATCATCAAAATTAGATTTTGATAGAATGTTTTTAGATGAAATATAAACACAGAAGTATAATAAAATTTAAAAAATATATATATATATATATAAATATGAGAATATTGCTAACTAATTAACATAAATTAAATATTAGGATAAAATTCTATCACATCTTTTGATAACTATGAAAAAACAAATGTAAAGCCGTGTGCTTAATTATGCAAAACATAAGAGCATGTCCTTAAAAAATTGCATATCAAATTTTCAAAAGTAACATATTAATAATTTTGGACTTTTGAATATTGAAACAAGTTGAGACAAAATGAATATTGATATATTTTTTTATGATATGGGAATTATGACGTTATTGAAACTGAATATGTTTATTATATGAACACATTGTTGTATTATTATATTAATAGAAATAATATACTTAGATATACAGTTTACAACATCTTCACAATATCAAGCTATATGTATTAAGATAGGTGTACTAAGTAATACAGTGTTAAGTATGAATTTTGTTATAGCTTGACATTGTAAAGATTTATAAGATGAAGTTTGTAATAGCTTGACATTGTGAAGATGTATAAGATGAAGTTTGTAATAGCTTGACATTGTGAAGATGTATAAGATGAAGTTTGTAATAGCTTGACATTGTAAGATGATAAGATAAGTTTGTAATAGCTGACATTGTGAAGATGATAAGATGAATTGTATAGCTTGACATTGTAAAGATGTATAAGATGAAATTTGTAATGGCTTGACATTGTGAAGATGTATAAATGAATTTGTAATGCTGACATTGTAAGATGTATAAGATAATTTGTAATGGCTTGACATTGTGAAGATGTATAAAATGAAGTTTGTAATAGCTTGACATTGTGAAGATGTATAAGATGAAGTTTGTAATAGCTTGACATTGTAAAGATGTATAAGATGAAGTTTGTAATAGCTTGACATTGTGAAGATGAATTTACAACTGTAGCTCGCTGCCATTCTACATAACAAAAACAAAACAAAAAATTTAAAAATTCAACATTCAATAAAATTGATAAAGTTAATCATAACAGAAAAACAAGATAAAAAATTGAAAAAATGGGGGTAAAAATCACGATTGCAAAAATGAAACATTGCATAGTGAATTAGAGATGATTAGTGCTCAAGATAAAGATAATTGGTTTTAAAAATATCATAGAATAACCAAGCGTTGAGTAAATAGGTCGATATAGTAAATACAATGGTATCTAAATACAGTTATAATATTATACACACAAAAAGCTTTACAGGTCGATGAAAATATAGGAGTAGAAATATTGCAAGGAATTTCAGATATTATTTATCAGTTGACAGGTAGCTAGGACGTATATTATAATCTTTAAATAGTACTTAGTAAAGGTGTTGGATAAAATAAACCTATTCTTATGGAATACAATTACTAATTTTAGTGTTCTCTGGTCTTAATCAAGTAATATGGATTCCATTTACTAACTTTATTTGAGCGACGTTTCAACCACGTAGATTATAGTTGAAGCTATAGTTAGAGCTATATCTTGTACCCTGACAACGGTCTGTTGATTTTAAGTTAACTGATCCAATAAACAAAGATATAACATTTAAAATGTGATGGAAACTCCCATCGAAATTACTGAACCATTAAAATAACTGCTTGTTTTTTATTCGGTTACCACTCGGCTACTTCCGTAAATTTCCGTAACTCCAGTTTAGACAAAATACGACCAAGATGGGCCGTGTGTATGATTTTAGGTTAAGAAATGTACATATCGCCTTGATAAAAAAAGGAAACTAATTCGTCACTATGCACACATTGTGTGATTCAGTCCCTTTGTCATATTTTCTATAACCACATATTTATCTTGATATTATTTTTAAATTTATCTTCCTGTTTAATTCGTTATCAAAAAGATTCTTGACACCCACCTACACATAGATATGTTCTAAGAAAAATGATTAATTGGTCTACAACGAAACTTTCGTAATAAAAAAAAATAGCAAAATGAATAATGGCCGAGTTTAGATTTCGAATGAACATAAAATATTAAACTAGCAATAAAAGCATATATTCATCACTAGATAAACCTGCTGCCATAAATAACATAACAGAATCCTTATATTAAGTTCCTGAAGGATTTTCTAATTAGTAGTGCTTAAAAAACTAATCTAAGTATTATTTCAATCGAAATATCAAAATCCAATACATGAACTAAATGGCCATTTAGCTCAGCCACTGCTTCTCGGCTTCATCTTAATCCTTAAAGTTCGAGACTTACACATTAAATAATGATGTATTTAAATTTTGTGTTTCCAAGACGATTCCTCGAAACTCAGACATCTTGTCCCCTTCACAGTGACAGCAAACATTCGGGGCGAACCCCCGATTAGAAGGAATTCCCCCACTCTTTGACAAAATAACCACCAGACCTCCACTGGACCCAGGGCACGTCCTAGCGGTATGCAGTAATTTTGTCATGCAGCCCTCTTCTTTTACGTCAATAATCTTACCGAAAGTAATCATCTTTGGTCCGCCATGAGGATGTGCTATGGTCACGACAATTTTTTCCTCTCTGGGAGACAGCATCAATGCCTTCTGCATCTTCTCTTTCACTTCTGCGAGAAATCCTGGTAGGGCTTTTACCTTGACGAACACCACCTTCTCTTCGGTGTGGCTGATACCCTCGTACTCGACAGGGTGAGGCTGCCCTTCAGGATCCTTTATAAAAATATCACATGATTGAATATCCCTCAGCCTCTCCTCGTCCACTTCTAAACGATTCATTAAAATATAATGTCCGTCACGATTTACTTGTGGGAAGCCGAGGTGTTCGATTGTAGTGCCATCTGTGTATGTGACACTCATAACTGCCATTAAACTTTGATTGTTATACAAATTTAGGTCCTGGATTCGTTGAGGGATCGGGGTAAACTTGAAGAAGCACCTATCTTGTACATTTGAACCACCCTTGAGCTCTGCTCCTCTACTAGCTTCGACTCCAGTAAAAACTTCCCCATCATAAAAAAACTCAACAGTAGTATTCGTAGCCTGGTCTGCGTTCTTTACAACATGGTCGTTGGTGAGTACAATGTATTTGTCGTCGACCCTATATACGACTCCGGAACCGTAAAAGGATCTGTTCTGATCCCCTCTTACGGTTAATCTCACCACAGTTTGTCCGAGATACTTTAAGTAGTCGTAGATTTCTTCCGTCCGAATGGATTGCGGCAAATCCTCCAGTTTGAATGCATTAAATCGGATGAACGGAGCTTCATGGTCGTCGTTTTTTGGACAGTTTGTGACGTCCGTTATACTGTTAAAAGCCTCTCTTGCCACTTCTCCCATGACGAAACACAGTTAGTAGTTACTAATGGTTACACAAGGAACAACTTTGATTTTTAAGATTCCAAATTACATCAAAGTTACAGTTGACGTTCCCAAGTAGTACAAGAATTAAACATGCGTTACAAATAACACTTCGTCAATAAATGTACTCCAAAAAATATCAGCAAACTCCCAATATATTATGCACGAAAAGCAAATAGTCTTTTCTAATGCCTTTTATTGTTCCCGCATCCATACATTACCTAACAATGTCGACCACTACCGTGTAAGATATTTTTATATCAAGTCATTGACAACGATAGCTAGCTATGCTAGAAATAGATCAAAATATTATGTCATATGACAATATCATAACGTAGGCTACTCTAGCTTGAAATTGCGAAACAGCGGAAAATACTTCCTATATGAATGTGACTGGGTTTTTCTTTTAACTTGAATTTTCTAAATACTGAGAAGGGATTTCCCAGAAATTGTGTTTATTTATAGATAGTGTACACTGAAACACTTAATCGATATGTTTCACTTTCGTGTTTCTAGGAATAACTGACATTTTGGGTCATATGAAATCTCCTGCACTAACTACCGAGTAGATTTGAAATGATTAAGTAGATATTTGACAAATTTCTTGTCATTGCATATTCTCCAAAATCAATTTGGTAAATTTTGATTTCACGATCACTGGCTAAAAAACATTATTAAAAACTGTGATTGGAAATACCATGGTTATGAGGTAACAATGTTTGTTGTCTTGAGGATTTATCAGGGACCTGCTTCACAAAATTTTAACAAAGATACAATCAAGAAATACAGTAACCTGATTGGTTAATAAAAACTTAATTTTAGTGATTGACCAATCTGACCATGGGAACACTGAAATCATCCTAAGTTAAGTTTTCGTGAAACAGGCTCCATATACTGGTGGTTTTTGAAATTAAAGAGAGTGCATTGACTCCACGTATCAGGTTCGGTACACTTTGACTAAGTGCGACGCCATTGTACGTATAACGTATTACACTGTCCGTGCCCAAGATCGGGAATTGCCGTAAAGCAATTATAGTAATATCTGAGAGAGAACATTATAATACTTGTGTAATAACTTACACAAATAATTTATAATCAATGCACCGTTAAGAAAGTTGATATACATGTATATTTATACAAATCCATTGTGTTAAATTGTTAAAGGGATACTGCGTCATAGAATGAACATAAAATTTAAAAAATTAAGCTTGGACAATAAGATTATATATTCATCAGCGAATATACCTGCTGCCACAAATAAGATAAAAAAGTAAATAAGTATCCAAAAGTAACTTTTCAGTAAAGATGCATTTGATTATTGAAAAACGCTTAGTGAATTGATTTAGCGTTTCTCAATAATAACTTAGTTTTACAAGTTTTCCAAATTTTAAGGGATTCTGTTACTTTATGACACCAGGTAAGTTCACTGATGAATAAAGACACATATTGACCATTCTTGATAACCTAAATTTTATGTTCATTCTAAGACACAGTATCCCTTTAAAGATAGTTAATATTTATTCATACAGGTAAATAGGCTACTAGAACGAACTAACCAAAATGTACGTAGGCCGGTCTTGTCTTTTTTTTTAACTGAACAGGATGAGAAATCATCAGACTTTAATCTTTATCTATGAAACCTAATCAGCAACGTGGTTTTGGGTTGTTTTTTTGTTGATTGTTGTATTCACCAAAAATTGAAGTTCCACAGAAATTACAAATGAAATGAAATGAAATGAATGGAGTTTTACGTCCTACTCTTCTGCACCTTATGGGCTAATGAAGACGGGCAACGCCATGCAGTGTGCAATGAGGGAAATTTTGCCAGGACAGCGGCATTAGCCTACTCTTTTTGCGATTTCCAACTGTCGAGGGATCTTTAACGTGCACAGCCTGTAGCACACGGGGCCTCGGTTTATTGTCCCATCCGAACGACTAGACGATTTTTCCATGTCAGTCCCTCCGACCTGCATCACTGACAAGGGGAAACCGGGCTGAAAAATCCGAAAGTTCATCTCGACCTTTGCCGGGATTGAACCCTGGACCTTCAGGTTAGCGAGCAAGCGTCTAACCCACCGCGGCTCCCTCCACAGAAATTACGCGAAATGCCCCAGACCGACTGATACTGGTGATAAGATAAACAAACAAATTAACATATAAAGTCACTAAAAACTCAAGAAAAATACAAAAGGGGGCAGGGGAGAATTAATATTTACAAGGGGTTATTTGCGAATTTACCTTATTGTACCTGAGTAGCGTTTATATCAACATCCGAGGAACAGTAGCGGCACGAGCATTCTGGAACAGGGGGTACAAATAGGGGTCAGACTGACTGGATGTTCGGAGGGGGTAGAGGATGCAATTGTCGGGATTAATTTACCAAACAAGGAAATTATTACAACACATAATATACAGTATAGAAGTTTCAGTTGTAAATACAGGTCATAACAGTATAAATACAGGTCATAATCAGTATAAGTGGTTACCCAAGATACTACATATTGTATCAATCGGCAATCTTCGGCAGTTTCCGTAAACCATTTTGTTGCAGAGCAAGAGCGTAACTTTCACGGAGGCCGTTTGATATTGTATTAGTCGAAAACCGTTAGAGTTTATATTAGTATACTGTTTGTACTTACATTGATATAGCCCTGGAATGATAAGCTTTATTTAATACCATTAACATTAATACTGTTTCTTAGAATAGAAATAAAATTTCAATCCCAAGAATGGCCAATATGAGCATATATTCATCAGTGAACTTACCTGGTGTCATAAAGTAACAGAATACCTTAAAATCTGGAAAACTCACAAAACTAAGGGATTATTAAAAAATTGCTTAATCAATTTATTAAGTGTTTTTTAATATTCAACTGCATTTTTATGAATGATTAATTTTTTTTAAGATTTATCAGATTATATATAGATTCTGTTAAGTTTTTTTATGGCAACAGGTTTATTTTTTATTTTAATAATTTATGTCCATTCTTAAACGCAACTTTCTTTAATCAAATATACCACTAAATCACACAAATGCTGACAGGGACCAACCTCTGTCCTCTCCCTTCTTTCCTCTCCTATAGTCTTACTTGTGTCGCCTCTGCCGAGAAACGTAGATATACATAACGTATTGACACACTGAAAGTGACACCGAAAAGATTGTTATCAGGTGCCCTAATCATGTCAATGGTGTTTAGTCGTCTTCATTTCTCGATATACTTATAGAAACACATTTTACGGTGGTCGAGTCAAATAGCTGTGGTCTTAGTTCTATAATACAGAGTTATGTCCCTTTAATGGTAGCTTTGATAGCCACCTGATTTAGTCAATAATCTCAAAGATGAAGTAGTATATGGTTTATATTTAAAAGGTACGAGGCTTGTATGTATTAATATTCTATTTTGATATAAGCCAGGCTAACAATAAATGAATTTATTATTTATTATCATACTGTTATAGCGGGCTCTATATAAAGCAGTTATTTGATTGGCTAGTATTTTAAATCTAGGTATTCTATTGGTTATTATTAATAGTATCATGTCTATTTTCTAAATATAGAGCATCTGAAGGTAATATATAAACATAATCGAAGGATGATTGGAAATTATTCATCTGATATTCACAATTCGGCTCGTTTGGAAAAACAGGACAGAGAATATAAGGTAAGTTTCAGTTTATCAATTACAAGGACTCTGATTAGAAAGGATGTGCACACTCTAGATCCCTTGACTATGCTGTATTAGAAACAACACAAAGTAGGTTAGTGAAGTAGTAGTTGTAATATATGAACCTAACCTGAATTAGGTACAAGCCCATGTGCAGACACATTCTAATTAAGCATAGATATAGATGGCGTACGGCTGTGCATACCTCAATAAGCATTTACGCATGGCTGGTTAAGAGTGTTATGAGAGATGCTCTCCTATAGAAGCACCGCTGGTATGAGATGGTTCCCCAGTTGTACATGGTATGCAGTGGCGTCTCTGTGCACCATTAGTTGAAAAAATGGTGGGGTGGGGTTCACAGAATTGTGCAGGGAGACTCATAGTGCCAGGACTTTAAATGGTCAATGATAAGAGTGGGTTGGGGTATTTGGGTGATTACGACCCAACTAGTCTCTGATAGCAACTGGGTGGAGGTCTGAAACATGCTCTGTGTCTGGCCTCTGTGTAGTTGAAGCAATCTGTGGTCAAGTGGAGCAAGTCTTTGAGTAATTTCAAACATTTTCCAATACATAGGATGGTGTTGACGGACCTTGGTGGAAGCCCAATGGTGGCATTGAAAGTAGTGGTGTTAGGTGATGGAGCAGTGGGGAAGAGTTGTCTTCTGATATCTTATACTACCAAGTCGTTTCCCGGGGACTATATACCTACTGTGTTTGATAACTACAGCAGTAACATAATGGTGGACGGTACCACAGTTAATGTCTCTTTCTTTGATACGGCAGGGCAGGTAATTCAATTTCACTCTCTTCCTTAGGTCTGTGGTGTTCAAGATGATATGTAATGAAACCACAAAAGCACACACCAAGGGGGTATTCAACATTATAGGCCAACCCACGAAGTCATGCTGAGTTTACCCAAATATTAAAGATGGCGTTCAACATAAGACACAATCATATAAAATTACTGACAGTTGGTGATAGTTCAGCTGGCAAGAGTTGTCTCCTCTTGTCGTTTACAAATAGAACTTTTTCAAAAGACGACGTTTCGCCCATTGCTTACGTCGGCTACACTGATTGTTATACGGTTGATGAAGATTATGCGACGGTCTCTTTTTATGACACAGTCGGACAGGTATGGTTATCTAATCCATTTAGCCTATCAATTTGTAACCCTTTACCGTCTGAGAAGCTGGAAAACTTGAAAATCGGTCTCGGGGTTATTCAGAGAAACTTAACTCATGATGATTTTACTACTGTTTGGTCAATCACTAAAATCGATTATAAACTTTTATGGTCCAATCAAGAGTCTGTTTCACGAAGTCTTAACCTAGGATGATTTTAGTGTTCCAATGGTCAGATTGGTCAATCACTAAAATTGAGTTTTTATTAACCAGTCAGGTTACTGTATTTCTTAAAGTCTTGATCGTATCTTTGTGAAATTTTGTGAAACAGGTCCCTGATTACCCCCATTTCTTTAATATCTGGATTTTATCTTAGTTTTTAGATTAAGCTTCTGCTTTACAAGTCCAACAACCAGGCTACTTACTGCCTTGTTAACTATTTAGTTATAGTCTTGAATTTGTTTTAGTAAGACCATGGATGTATATAGTTGTGTTGCATCTTTAACCCTTTCAGGAAGATTATGACAGACTAAGACCACTGTCCTATCCTGGTACCGACATCTTTTTACTCTGTTACTCAGTTGACAACGCTGATTCCTTAGAAAATATCAGAGAAAAATGGATACCGGAAGTAGACCATTACTGTCCAGGCGTACCAAAGATTATGATTGCTTGTAAAGCAGGTAAATGATATTTTATATAATTACATGGCTTGACAATATTACGACGGATAAAGAAGCACAATATATTTTACTATTAATTTACTATTATACTATTACTATTATACTATTACTATTATACTATTACTATTATACTATTACTATTATACTATTACTATTATACTATTATACTATTACTATTATACTATTATACTATTATACTATTACTATTATACTATTACTATTATACTATTATACTATTACTATTATACTATTACTATTATACTATTACTATTATACTATTACTATTATACTATTATACTATTACTATTATACTATTACTATTATACTATTATACTATTACTATTTATTTACTATTATACTATTACTATTATACTATTACTATTATACTATTACTATTATACTATTACTATTATACTATTATACTATTACTATTATACTATTACTATTATACTATTACTATTATACTATTATACTATTATACTATTATACTATTATACTATTATACTATTACTACTATTACTATTATACTATTACTATTATACTATTACTATTATACTATTACTATTATACTATTACTATTATACTATTACTATTAGTTTTATACTATATATTCTATTTCTGCATTTATTAACTCTATGTTTCACATGCTCATACAGGATCATACTGGCAGCGTTATCTAAAGAATTATTGATAAATATACTCTTTATATAGCAGCATAATCTCCAGGGCTTGCAATGGAATGAACAGCCCCTTGTCTTTAGCTCACTGTCTGTTTGCAATAGTCACTAAGGAGCCGATAAGCAGGATGTAAAACTCCAATGTCCAAATCAATTTACTTCAGATTTAAGATACAGTAGCCGGTCTGAACGGACAATACCGGTAGCGAAAGGAGTCGGAGAAAAGATGGCGAAGGAACTTGGATTAGAACATTATACAACCAGCGCTCTGACATTACAGGGTGTGGACGTCGCCATGCTAGAAAGTGTAAGTATTGGAAATTAGTTTTAACGGGATTGTAAAGAGAGATTATAAACTTCTTGAAGTGTATCAGGGATACTGATAGCATCGCTTCATCAGTCAGTCGTGGCAAATAACATAACACTGGGCGTTTTATGACTTTACGTTTCGTGATCGTCATTTTGATTAAATTAAGAAGCTCTTCCGATAGTGAATGAATGTGACGCTTAGTTTTAGATCAATTGTGAGAAATATAACTATAAGCAAGCCGTTGTGATAACCGTGTCCAACTTTGCTGAAACTCCAGTGGCTAAAGGGGCTCGACTGACGCCACTTGACTTGAGGTCAATACGACCTCTTCAAAAGGTTTCATAATGTAAATTATTGAGATGTGATGCTTTAAAACCTTACTAGCATAGGATTCGTTTTTTGCAGTTTCGGCTGGGAATAGCTGACAGGAAGAATAATAAACACAGTAAAAGCAAGGGAATATTTGGTAAACTTTCCAAGAAGAAAGATAACAGCCCTGTTCCACCGATCATGCCGCCAGCAGGTTTGAATTCTTACATTTGGGATTTTGTCAAATAACCCCTTTTCATAACATGCATATAAATCTTAAACGTGCAAAACGAGTGGCTCTTTCACATAAGTCTGTAGTTCCTGCAATTCCACTAGAACTATGTTTTTATGAAATGGGAATCGCAAAGGATATACATTGCAGCGTATGTGATAATGACGTTATACACGGTAATACACGTCATTATAGAAAAACAAAACTATACTTCGGGTTCTTGCATTGAATAAACATCTTTTCAACAAAGACTTCAAATCATATAAAAAGCCAGTCAAGATCTTTGAATGTGATTTTAAGGCATAGATGGAATATTAATAAGTTAAAATGAAATTCCCTCTGCAGTTTCTTAAGTACAGGAACAACATACTTAGGCCCTATGTCTAAAAGGGAATTAGAATTGTGAAATGAGAAGCCATATATGGTCCTTGAAAGTCGTAAACAATTTAGAAAACCTCTTTGCAATCACTTAAATTTTACAAGAAGCTATTAACCATTATTTCAGGTGAAGCACCAAGAATTGAGATTCAAACTTCAGTATTCGCTGATCAGCTTTATCAGATGTTTGTTGATGCTCAGTTCACAGATGTTGAATTCGTTGTTGAAGGAAAACACACAATACAGGCCCATAAACTGGTACTGTGTTCGGCTTCTCCCCATTTAGCCAAAATTCTGGGCGTTTCGTCAGCTATTCAGGTAAGTGTCGTGTGACTGATACAATCTGGTGAAAAAAACTCATATTAAGTTGGCTGCAACTTTCGATTTTCTTTGCCAAACCTTTTGCAAGGTGAGGTTCTACAGCACAGTCTGTTAAAGCTGTGGAATTTACATGACGCAATTAGCTTGGTTACCTCGAACAAACGGTGGGTGGGGATTCCAATCTCGATCATAGTGTGAAAGTTCGATGACCTTGAATATGTCATCTTCACTCACAATTCCAGTCCACTCAGCTGTAAATATTTAGCGATAATCCAGGAAAGATCAATGTCAAGAGGTTTGGAGAAGCTCGTAAAAGGATCCTTAACTGTGAACCTAAGTTGTTTTCCTTGTAAAATATAGTTGTTTCTTTCTTTCCTCCTATCATTTCCATTTTCATAGCCATTATTTTATTTCATGAAAGCGTAATCAAACCATTTGCCTTTTTCCAGAATCCTCAAAGTCAAACCATAAACAATATAGAAAATTACAGTCTGGATGATTTGAATATGGGGACTACTCCTGGTATTGCTGCTGCGTTCTATAAAGAGGATGAGACTGGCAAAACGAGGCTAACTGTTGAGATCAGTTCTGATATAAAAGCATCCACCTTCCTAAGAATGGTTGAGTTTCTCTATACAGGTAAAGATGATTGTTAACTATTACCTTTTGCAATTCTATTGTATGAAAAATACACCTTATTCATAGCTAGGTATGGAAATATCGAATGCGAGACGCAAGTCACGCCATCTATAGGGTATAAGATGGCGGAGTCAAAATGACGATTGAACTGAAAAGCAAATATAACGTCACATACGAACATACCGATAAAAATTAACGGACAACGCCAGTACATTTTCTGTGGTCAATAAACTCTACTGCTTCGTTTTCTTAATGGGCTAACACTTTTTCACGGTAGACCGTTTTCTTTTCTAGGTCTACCTAGACTACCAGAAGACTACCCGGAGAATGATCTGAAAGAATTACTACGAGTGGCAGAAATATTCAAATTGGATCAGTTGGAAACAATTTGCATGAATTATGGAAACGAGGAGGAATTCCTCAATCCAAGTATTGGAACGTTCCTCAATGATCAAACAGCGTCCAAAATCAAAACGATGTTCCTCAACAAGCCGGAAGGTGCTGACGTCATATTCAACGTCGAAGGTACAAGGATTTATGGACATAAGACGGTGCTTCGGTCCAGAAGTGACGTCATGAACGCCATGTTGTGTGGACATTTTACTGAGTCTGCTCAAGCTCTGTCAGAGGTAGGTTCACGCAATACTCATCCTTTATAGCATCGTTCATCACACATCATCAGTATCAGCATAATAACCACATGCATCACATAGCATTCCATAATTATTAAACTACATTTAGGGTAAGGCATTAAAATTGTGTTCCTTGATTTAATTACTCATATGCATGACGCATCGTCATCACCATCTGTAACATCAGAAGTAACATCACCGACCGTCATAATCATCACTCATCGTCAACATTATCAATTTCATCATCCTCATCAGCAATAACATCAGGTCTCCCTTCAGTGACGTTTCTCTTTTCCTTTGATTCTTCGGGGCAAGAGAATCATCATCATCATCATCACCATCACCATCATCATCATTTAGTTTAAAAACCTACATACGATCCTTAACACAGCTACTGACCCATTCTCTTCTATTTCCTTATTTCAGGTCTCCATTTTAGGAACTACACCGGAAGTATTTTTAGCTTTATTAGAATACCTTTACACCGATCATTCACCAATAGAAGACGTTGACTCAGTGGGACTACTTATTTTAGCGAATGAATACAATGTGATGCGGCTTGTTAATTTATGTGAATTATATATTACTAAAGAAGTTGATAAAAGTTGTGTAAAAAATATCGAGAAAATGGACATTGACGTCATCAGCTTGCTTATGACTGCTCAGGTAAGAAACTGACACCGAAATACTTTCCTACCTGTTTTGACACGTACCAAGATACATTGGCGATTTCTATGATTCATTGGGTAGAGGGGAGGTGGTCGCATAATTTCTTAGCGTAGAAACCGCTCCAAACAAAATTTGAAAGAGCGGGCGATAATAGACCGGTCCTGTTTCTGGGCAGGTCTATGATGGATTGGTCCGGATTTGTCCCCTCTTTAAACACTCTTACAATTTGACTCGAGAAAAGTTTGATTGTAAGTTTCTGTTTCAATTATGTGGCCCTCCTCGGCCCGGAGGTTGGGTTATCTCTTTTTGTATGTTATGTATTTAACCCACCCAGTCGTTTCTATTTCAGATCCATAATGCTGATCAACTAAATACATGGTGTTTACATTTCATTGCCTCAAACCACATCGCGTTCAAGGAGAGGGATGAGTACAGACTATTGGACGGTGAAAATAAGGAATATATCGAGACCAATCAGTGGCCTCCATTGTCATACTTAGCGGAGGTCGAGGAATATGAGAGACAAATGAAGAAAAGGGGAGAGAAGTGTGCCATTATGTGAGGTGGTGCTGACTATAAAGGGACGTAATTGTGCATTTTTACGGACCGCTGTTCAGGTTCCCGAAATTAAACGTTCGATTATTTCTAGATAGCACTTCACATCAGAGGCGTTTGTAAGGGGTGGTTCATTGGAACCTCTTCCTCCGTTTCATGACTTTGCTAAACATGCTCTGTCTTGTATGTATTTTAACCTGGTTTATGTATAGACAAGATGTTCGTATTTGTTATATTCAACTCAAAGGGTTTATTGATTCAGCTCAATGATGTGTTTCTAAAAAGTTATCTGTGTTCTGTTTGTGCTCATGATTTTGTAAATATATTCTCGTTTAATATTTGATACATGTTTAATAAATAATCTTTTGTTAAGTATATATCCTAATATAAAGTGCCCGTGGGTCGTTGAGTGTTTGTAATATATCCCCTGACCCCAGTTCCATATACCAAAAACATACTTTATATGGTGCTGTGTTATCGAAATAAAGGAACCCTCAAAAGTACCATGTGCACTTATTAATCAAAAAAAGTACACAGAAACCAGTAAACCAGTTTCGGTGGTGTTTGGGTTTTTGCAGAACTAGTGATGACCGGGCTCCATACCCTACCTCCTCTTTAATTTGTTATTGGTTGTAATCTCCCCTTGATAATTCTCTTGCGCCGGAGAATCCAAAGATTCAGAGAAACGTCAAAGGAATTTGCCTGCAGGTCTCATAGATCAAAAGTCATTTCTGCAGGGTGTTCTCGTATCATATCAGTGCTATAAGAATCTCCTTTTCTCACTCACAACCTCTGAACTGTCGGTCAGGAGACGTCTCTTTTCATCTTGTCAATCTAGTTTCAAGTGTCGGCATTTTGTCATTAATTAGCCGGAAAACACATGTCACATATCACGTGATGCACATGCACGAGCAATGATGTATTTTGTAGAAAGCGAAAGTGTGAGTTATCACAGATCACGAGGCAATTAATAACCTCCCTTTCTTTTGTAATTACATCAAATATGCACCATTATATCACTCTTGACTAGTTAATTATTCATACGCCTTGACTGCGATATAGACTGTTTACATCTGTCATCTTAGAGAGATTCCTCCGCAATGGAGATCAACACGGAAGATAATGACAATACACTTTGATCTGAATCATTTCATTCCAGCAAGGTTCTTTCTCTTACAGTGGGTCTTTTCCCTTAGGTCTTTTCTCTTAGAAATAAGTAAAAGTCTGTGCGTTCTAGACAATTAGTTTCAGCTTAGCAACAGATACCATCACTTCCGGTATAAAGTTTGAGAGAATTGTAAAATGAAATGAATGGAGTTTTACGTCCTACTCTTCTACACCTTATGGGCTGACGAAGGCGGGCAACGCCATGCAGTGTACACTGAGGAGAATCTTGCCAGGACAGCGGCTTAAGCCTTCTCTTTTTGCGATTTACAACTGTCAAGGGATCTTTAACGTGCACAGCCTGGAGCACACGGGGTCTCGGTTTATTGTTGCATTTTTATGTGTATCAGGCACACTGATAGCATCAATTTACATCGTTGTAATTCATATTCAAATGCCTGCCTATTGTCCTGCACTTACACTTAGTGTTTAATGACGTATCATATCGCGAAATAATGCTAGTATGACATTAAGCGTTCACTGAGTGAACATTTAGTCTTAGCCTTTCGATGATTCGTCAATTGATATCGTCTTTACGTCAATATTACTCGTCTGAAAAGGACAACAATTGGTTTTATTGGATTTCATTTTGACACTACTTGGTGTTTCTTTCATTGATTAAACAACAGATGTTTCTCACTGACTTTTTTAGGTTTTTAATCTTCTTTTTTTGTAATAATTCAATAAAACAAAGATAGCCTAGAACGTGTTGGAACTCGTGTAACGACGTGAAGAAAGGTTAATGCCGGGTGAAGGGAATTCTAACCGCAATTACATTTCTAATTATAAAGGGAATGATAGGAATATTATATTTTTTTTAGCTGTTCGAGCACAGAGAATGGATAATTTTCTAGAATTGTAAACTTTTACATTAGCTGCTACCAATGTACTGCCAAACAGTAGTTATGGATTTCGGGTTTCCTTTAGCGGTTCGGATCGTTCGTATATGGGTTTTGTTTATTAGCCTAAAAAGCCTATATGGCGTTGTTGATACAAGTAAAGCAAATCCGGAATCATTTATTCATTCATTCTTCTATAAGTAACCAGCTTTGAAAGAACAATATAGCCCAGGCTTTTAGTAAGGGGAGATAATCGGGCGTAACATTCCCTTTAACTCATCACACATCCCTTCAGTTCAATTTTAATTCCAAAACAAATACCGAACCAGATGATAATCCTGGTGGCATTTCTCACTTGTTACGTGCCATTCTAATTGCCCATTGTTTCACATCTCCAGAAATACTCTATGGCTGATACGAACTTCGTCTGATACCTTGGCTTCAATAGCCACCTTTCTTGTATTACTATTATAATTTTCGCACTTGGTGAATACAGCCAATCAGAGCCTTAACAGATAGATTGGCTATTGGTTGGAGTACAATCCAATAAATCGGTGCTTTTCATAATACATGGCAGGTGACTATTACAGTATAAATCGAAGTTTGCAATAGCTTGATATTGTATATATATCTCATTGAGTTGAGTACAAGAGATCGTGAAGGAAGTTTCCCTAAGTGACCTTAAAAGCTTTGGAAACCCAGTTTTAATACTGAACGTAAATTCATGAAGAATTTCTTTTGTATATTTTAATCAAAATATAAACCTTGAATATTGGGCTGGTTATTCTGACCACAAAGTTTTGAGATGTATGATGTTCGAGTGGAATGAGGATTTGAAAATACAATTTTCCTCACTGCTCACTGCATAACATTGTCCGTCCTCATTAGTATGAAAGTGAAAGGATAGTAGGAGTGTAGAATCGCAACCCAATTCTTTTCATTTCATTTTTGCAAAAAGAGTCGGCTAATGCCGCTGTCTTGACAAAATTTCTCTCATTGCACACTGCATGGTGTCCCTCGTCTTCATTATCCCATAAGGTACAGAAGAGAAGGACGGAAGAATCCATTCATTTAATTTTGAACTTCACTTTTAAAGAACTATGTCAGATCTATATTGCAATGAGTAGAGTCAACCGCATAAAAAATAATTCTACATAGAAAAATGAAAGGAGATTTTGATTGAATGATTGAAAGAAAGGAGTTTTACGTCCTACTATTCTGCACCTTATGGGCTAATGAAGACGGGAAAGGAGATTTTGATAGTATTATTGTAATCAGAATGTAACTAGAATGAATGTATAGTAATTTATAAATAGCTCACGGTATTTACTACACCGTTATAATCTAATTTCTAAATAATGAAAATTTAATTTTATTATTAGGCGAAATAACTCAAGGCAATCAGAAACAGATGTCTTTTTGTTACAACTACAAAAAGTCTTCGAGTTAAAGCCATAATTATTTTCTTGTGAACCCTCTAGATATTGGCCTTGTACAGCAAGTGACAGAATTCACAAACACCAAAGAAGCCGTATTTAATACCGCTCGCAGAATTGTCAACGATATAACGAAATATTTCTGTATTTTCCCTTCTGTTACGTGTTTGTGTCATCTTTTACAGCGGAGGGTTGGGATTCAAATTTGTTTTTTAATATAAAAATATAAGAAGTTGTACTGAAAGCGTTTGTTTTGTTATTTTTTTTTAACCCTGTTTATATAATCACAGTGGTGTTTATACGGTATACTGTATTTTATGGTATCCCAGAACTGGAGCTAACCTTGCATAATCTATCAATCCCACTTTTGTAGTGAGCCCCCCTTACCAGTTCTGTGTCCCCTATCCGATTCCCTCGCCTACTGATTTATAAAAAAACACTTTAATACGAATCAGATTTCCTTCAGTCCAATAAACAGTAGTTACAAAAGTGTGTAACGTTTCTGTATAGGTAGCCGACATAATGAATTGTAATACAAATAGTTTTAAATCAGCAGAAACTGTCAAGTATATGTGAATGATACTGAAGAAAATCGCCGTGTAAGTTTAAAGCACCCTGACATTCGTCGTGTAATATATACTCATATATAATACAATGAATTAGATTGAACCTAGACAAGATAAAATAACAGAGACAGTTGTTGGGGGTAAGGAATCGAGTTTGATGTAAGTTTAAACCACCCTGACATTCGCTGCTGTGTAATATAATAATGGTGTATACAATGAATCAGATTATAAACTAGACAAGATAAAAAGCAGAAGCGATTCTATGTGGTGGGACAGGGGGGGGGGGGGGGGGGAAGAATAGTGTGTGGTAGAGATGTGAGGTAGAGGAGGCAGGGTGCTTCAGTTCAGAGCATCAGGTGTGAACCACCTTCGACCGTCTCATTCAGTCCATTCACCATATGATCCATAGAAACGCAACAGTTTAAAAACAGAAGTGGGTGTATTTCAGGTCCTGATACTCGTATTGCTGATGAAATCATAAGGAATCTTGAAACTCTGTCAACTGTCAACTAGACCTGGACGCAATGATTCTGTGTTTTAGCCTTCTACATGGAAAGCGGTGCCATTCGCTCTCTTTACTAGATTTCGACTGTTTGGATACATGCATAGTGGATTTAAAATTGTTAACACCATTTAGTTTTCTATCCTCCTTTGTTCAAAGCAAAAGGCGTGAAAGTATACTTGTAGTGATATCTTTGATTTATTGACAAAATCTACATTACTGGGGCATAGAAATTTGTGATTTTTATGTGAAGTTGCAAT
Organism: Nipponacmea schrenckii; assembly: GCA_030562195.1. Classification (NCBI taxonomy): domain Eukaryota; kingdom Metazoa; phylum Mollusca; class Gastropoda; family Lottiidae; genus Nipponacmea; species Nipponacmea schrenckii. Next base: position 2,375,191 of record CM060199.1, read on the forward strand.
TTGGTTTGCGAGCACAATCCTGATGGTATAATCTAACCAGAATACCAGGATGACCGCAGTCCAAGACCCTACATCCATACCCCCGCTCCCCACGTTCCCCCATCCTATTATAACATTAAGATACATCGTACCACGTCTGTACCTTGCTAATAAATAACATACAGGTAAAATATACAGAAACAATCTTATCTCCAGTTCTTTTCTATAGAACACGACAGATGTAGAAGGTTGGCCTCAAGGTAACTGAGAGAACATTATCTTCGTGAGAACCGAGATGAAATGGTAAACTCGTGCCGAAATAGATAGTCTTTATATTTATATAATAGTAGATACTAATTCTACTTTCGTTTTTAATTATTATTTTATGTAAACCAATAGTGACTATAGTATACATGTTTCTAATTTACGATTTACGAACTTACAAGTAAGCTGGGGTGCTTCTATCGAATGTGATCCAGTCAGAATACCCTGTTCTCCTTTTTTAAATTACCATTTTCTGTTCACAACAATGAATGAGAAATTGTTGCATCATTTTTATAATATCAATATACCATTTCAAATTTTTTTGTCAAAAATGCAGAGTTTGGAAGCTGTCAATTTTTGTTTAATGTGTAGTGTGGAACAAACAACCCAATGCCAATGGGATAGAGACTGAATTGATTCCAAATTTTTAGAACTGGAACCATTAACATAAATGAACTGTTTCACTTATTCAGCAGGTTATTGCTTAACTCCCTTTATTGCATGTATGAAAATGTCACCAGCCAAAAGCTCGTGAAGGCTATGTTACATATTGGTTTTAAAGATTTACCAGGTTGTGGTATGAAGAAATTTAACACAAATATAATGCTTATATATTTGTTATATCTGAAACATTTCCAAACGAAACTAAAGCACATTATTTCTTAGAAAACCTTTTATGAAATTCGAACACTGCAAGCACATTTTTGCAATCGTTGTGATTGTCAAGCACTTTTTTAGCAATTGCAAAGCACTAATTTACTTTTTGCAATACTGTCGAGCAGTTTTGTTTTGCATTCATCAACCTTCCTTCTTGCAATTGTCAAGGACTAATGGAATTTCTATTAATTCTTTGCAATTGTAAAGAAATATATTTTACAATTGGAAGCACTTCTTTCATAGCAAACTGAAATAATTTTCATAAAGCTCGTTTACAAGTATATAAGGTTTCACTATAAAAGATAAAAAAATCTTAATATAAATTCCAAATAATAACGGTGCCTGGCTGAGGGTCGAAGGTCAAATTGATCTACTTTCTACCGGTTTTACCTGTGCCATAAATATCAGCGAATTCATCACGAAAGGCTAATTTTATCAGCGTGGGAAAGTTGTAGAATTTCTCGTAATGTACTGTTCTGCAATCAACGCTCTGCATTCCACAGATTCTTAACATAGAGTTTAAGATAAAAACACAGGTAATTTCTTAAGATGTGATAATACTTGAATAATAGAGAGAAGAAAATAGGTAGATTTATAGAACTGGTTCATATTGTACGATGACACATCCAAAATATACTTGATGTCTTTTACAGATTCAAATTTTTGTCTCTGTACAAATTTTAACAAAGGCAATAATATAAGAAGTCCAAAACTCGAACGATATAAAGTTACAAGTTGACAAACACAAAGAAAATATATGCAAAAAAGCCGAAAAAGCAATAATATGAAATGTATAAAACAGAAACGCATACGGTTAATTTTAGAGGTTGACGAAAACAAAGAAACAATTATGCAAAAAGCCATTGGGCTGTCAAATGTAAAGATGAAACCAATCAAAGGCTGGTCGAATGCAAAGAGCAAATCAAGAAGAGGGATGTCAAATATAAAAAGCAAAGTAACCAAAGGGTTGTCAAATATAAAATACAAAGCAATTAGAGGGCTGTCAAATATAAAGAAGCAAAGCAATCTGTAAAAACAAAGGGTTGTCAAATATAAAATACAAAGCAATTAGAGGGCTGTCAAATATAAAAGCAAAGTAACCAAAGGGTGTCAAATATAAAAAAAGCAATTAGAGGGCTGTCAAATTAAAAGAAAGCAACCAAAGGGTTGTCAAATATAAAATAAAAGCAATTAGAGGGCTGTCAAATTAAAGAGCAAAGTAACCAAAGGGTGTCAAATATAAATAAAAGCAATAGAGGGCTGTCAAATATAAGAAGCCCAAAGAACCAAAGGTGTCAAATATAAATTAAAAAGCAATTAGAGGGCTGTCAAATTCAAAACAAAGTAACCAAGGGTTGTCAAATATAACAAAAAGCAATTAGAGGGCTGTCAAATACAAAAGAAAGCAACCAAGGGTTGTCAAATATAAAACAAAGCATAGAGGGCTGTCAAATATAACATACAAAGCAATTAGAGGGCTGTCAAATGTAAAGAGCAAAGCTAACCAAAGGGTTGTCAAATGTAAAAAGTAAAGCAATAGAGGGCTGTCAAATATAAAGAAGCAAAGCAACCAAAGGGTTGTCAAATGTAAAATACAAAGCAATTAGAGGGCTGTCAAATATAAAGAGTAAAGCAATCAGAGGGCTGTCAAATATAAAGAGAAAAGCAACCAGAGGTGTCAAATGTAAAAAACCAACCATAGGATGGTCAAATGTAAAGAGCAAAGCAACCAGAGGGCTGTCAAATGTAAAGAACAAAGCAACTAGCGGGCTGTCAAATGTAAAAACCAAAGCAACCAGAGGGCTGTCAAATATAAAAAGAAAGCAACCAGAGGGCTGTCAAATATAAAAAGCAAAGCAACCAGAGGGCTGTCAAATATAAAAAGAAAGCAACCAGAGGGCTGTCAAATGTAAAGAACAAAGCGACTAGCGGGCTGTCAAATGTAAAAACCAAAGCAACCAGAGGGCTGTCAAATATAAAAAGAAAGCAACCAGAGGGCTGTCAAATGTAAAAAGCAAAGCAACCAGAGGGCTGTCAAATGTAAAAAGAAAGCAACCAGAGGGCTGTCAAATGTAAAAAGAAAGCAACCAGAGGGCTGTCAAATGTAAAAAGAAAGCAACCAGAGGGCTGTCAAATGTAAAAAGAAAGCAACCAGAGGGCTGTCAAATGTAAAAAGAAAGCAACCAGAGGGCTGTCAAATGTAAAAACAAAGCAACCAGAGGGCTGTCAAATGTAAAAAGAAAGCAACCAGAGGGCTGTCAAATGTAAAAAAGAAAGCAACCAGAGGGCTGTCAAATGTAAAAAGAAAGCAACCAGAGGGCTGTCAAATGTAAAAAGAAAGCAACCAGAGGGCTGTCAAATGTAAAAAGAAAGCAACCAGAGGGCTGTCAAATGTAAAAAGAAAGCAACCAGAGGGCTGTCAAATGTAAAAAGAAAGCAACCAGAGGGCTGTCAAATGTAAAAAGAAAGCAACCAGAGGGCTGTCAAATGTAAAAAGAAAGCAACCAGAGGGCTGTCAAATGTAAAAAGAAAGCAACCAGAGGGCTGTCAAATGTAAAAAGAAAGCAACCAGAGGGCTGTCAAATGTAAAAAGAAAGCAACCAGAGGGCTGTCAAATGTAAAAAGAAAGCAACCAGAGGGCTGTCAAATGTAAAAAGAAAGCAACCAGAGGGCTGTCAAAGGAAAAAAGAAAGCAACCAGAGGGCTGTCAAATATCAAATTAGATGTCGTGGGTCCGAATCCTCCCTAAGGTGAGAAACTTTCTGATTTCACGACCCACGACCGATGCTTTCGAAAGATCGACCCGGTGTCGGCTTTTACCCTCTCTCGCCCTGATTGACATGTACTAACTTGATAACATCAGACGACATGTCCATATTTAGATAAAGAATTCCAGCACGAGGACAACAGTAACAACTAACAACTTTTTGTTTCCCTGTTTATTTAACTGTTGAAGTTTAGAGTTAATACCAAACGCGGGGTTTGTTTTTGAAATAGTCGTAACAATAGGGTTTTGTCGAGTTCACCATGAGAATGGTGAATTCCCACGCCCAAATCTTACTTCTATAGACTTACAAATTTTGAATTATTTGAAATATTTTAAGATCAAAGCAATCAATATTGGGTTTTTAAAATGTCAATTCGAACTGAAAATTGCATTTTATATGATGTAGTTTCAAATGATTTTGTTCGCCAAATTTTTGAAGAATACTGGTTTGGCAGCTGGGATTTATTTATCGGAATAATTTTTTTAATTTAAGCTCAATTAAATCTAAGCTTTTTGAGCTCAATCACTAAGAACATTACTATGGAGCAAGACGAAGAAATTTGGGGACAGTACAACTCTGCAAAAGAGAAAGAAGGAACTACATTTTACAAGGATAACAACTTAGGTTCACTAGTCTGTCGTGACAGGGAACCTTTCTACCAGCTGGTCCTTGGTCAAACCTCTTGGTATTGATCTTTCCTGGATTATCCGTACCCATTTCCAGGTAGATCTACAGAACTAATGAGGATAGATGGACATTCATAATGGTGGATCAGATAATCAAACCGACTCTATCTCAGTGTCCCTATCACATGACCTTTGACCCTCAGAGGTCAATTCGATTACTGTGGTCAATCTTGGAATTTAATCAATTAACCAATTTTAATTTTGAGACAAATTTCGGAATTAGTAATTGTTGCAGTGAATGAGCACGACCAATCGAACACGTATTGACGCCATCTTGAACAAGTTATCCTGCCACAAAACGTGTCATAATCATAATTATCCGAAGAACATTTGGCTAATATTGTTCATCGTGCCTCAAATTCCGATATTACGCCATTTTTCTAAAAGAAGAGTCAATATTATCTTTGGTTTGTTTACTGTTCTTCTGACAGTGTAATTTGTTCAATGCACTCTTGGTTTTAATATCGGCTCGTCGTCTTATTGGTTCTAGAACTCTTGACAGTAAATCATTCGCTACTCTCTACAATTGGAAGGAAATGCTGGTAATTTACTGAAATAATTTTAAAACAAATTGAGTTTTATGCCCAAATATTCTGCATAAAATTTGTTTAGGTTAAGAAACGTATATTTATGACGAGCACATGAAAGGGTGGGATTTAAATTCGAGCCGCCAAACCTCTCCAACCGGAAATACGAAAAAAATGCATTTAAATTGTTTTTTTGTTTTTTTAAGATTTCATACTACGAAACGCAATTCATGTAAACATATTAAGAATGGATCATAAAAGAGTGGGTTTTAAATCCATACCTCCCAAGCCTCTCAAAACGGATATAAAAAAAAGAATGCATTAAATTTTGTGTTTATTTTATAGATGACAGATTTCATACTACAAAACGGAATTATACAATGTGGCAGTTGTTATGGAAGTACACAGCGAGAAGGTCCCAAAACAACAGAAACTAGTCGCCAACTTGAACTAATTGAGCAACGTCGACGAGTTCTTGAAGGGTAGCTTTGCGTAACACACCATAGACAATCATCCTGGAGATCTCTACAGTCTAAGTAACCCTGCGACATTGTTGGAATTCAGACCCACGATGCATATTCACCCACCATGCTCGCGACAACTAGTATCAATTATAACCTAAATATATAAACCTCTCCCATAGCACCATCGTAAAAACTGAAACACACGGCACCCATCACGACAATATACCAATTGGTATCAAATATCAGTTAATAGGAAAGGCGTGGAAGTATTAAACCATAATTAATTAGAGAGAAAGATTACCAAGATTTCCTCTGTATTGTCAACCCTCTTCACTTCAAACACTTCCTTTATAACACATCATGTTTGACATGCACACGCTCTAGCACGTGTCGTGGTTCTACACACTTCAACACTTGTTAAAGAAAACTTGTTGTGTTGAGAGCCGGAGTTTCTTAATAAGATGATATTCCTTTAATTGATTTATTCGGTTTATTTAGCCAAGAAAATTATATTCTTTTGAAACATATATTCCGTCGCTGATTCACATTATAATTCCAGTTTACCCAACTGTTAATAGGTACAGATAATCCCATCTTCACAGCGTCAAGCTTTCGCGAAATACGAAGTTATATCTTGATATTGTGAAGTTGAAATAATCCGGGAGATCGTATGCATATAAATGAACTCGTTTCATCGGCGAATTTTCGCGCATATCGAGGCTGTCAATACAAACGATGATCCGTGCGATAAGTCGCAGTGGTCGTGGTCTCGCTCAGTATAAATTGGCCTTTTAGACCAAGGTAAAACGGCATTGTGATCTTGTCATAAATGTCGGCATTTTTGAAAGTTTTCTTGAGAGTACGCTATGAGAATGAGTCAGTTCCGAAAATGTGAGGTCCGTTGTATTGTGGGTCCATTTTGTCAAAGTCCGTCTTGGCTTTTACCGTCTTTATCATGTCTTTAAAAATAAACTAAAAACTCAACTTCAGTTGAAAGAAATATTAATTGTAATAAATATTCTAGGTTTCATTCATTTATTTGCGGTTTGAACTCATCTGTCATTGACATCTGTTACAGCCTTAATATTACAAAATATTTGAATCTGGACCGGTTTCGGGCATAAATAACGATTTTTCTTCAACCCAGAATTCGGTCAAATATTTGGTTTACGTATGAATCTGTCAAATTATTGATTTTTCGTCCTTTTTTTTTACAGGAGAAACAATTTTTTTGTCAGGTGCATGGCTATTGCAGTTAAGGTATAAGATAAATTTATAATAACTTGACATGGTGAAGATGCAAGAAAGGTGTCTATTGCAGTCAAGGTATTGGACCAAGTCATAGCTTGACATTGTAAAGATGGACACAAGGATTACGTGCTATTCAAATCAGTTATTTTGAAATATCGCAAGTGTTCCTTCCTTTTAGTTATATCACTTCGTACCAAGTTAGATGTTATGATATAACATACACAAACGATTGAGGTGAATATTTTAAAAACTATTTCGGTTAGAAATGTGCATCTGAGTACATTCACTGACAAACATGCATGCTCTCACGTGTACGCATGATTCAAAATGTCAGGCCCCGAAAGTGCCATAATTTATAGAATTTAATTGGCAAATCGTTATTTCTAGGGTATATTCCCCTACACCAATATCATATAAAATATTTGTATTTATTTTCCCACGATTTCCTAATCATTTATATTAATTGTATTTTTCACATGTGCTGTGTTTTTTTCTTAACGTATTCATATGTTTCACTTATGACGTTCAAGTGCACGTGCAGGCGAGATATGTGTCACATATGTGCAGAGATATGCATTGTTTGGATTGCCACCATATTGCACGTCTTTGATTATTTGTCTGTTTATTGAAAATAGAATAAATGAGCATACCCACGAGTAATATTAGAATAAATTAGCTTACTAATATGATGGTAACGGGATGTCAATCTACAACATAAATTTAAATGTTTAAACGCTTATAGATTTATAAACAAAATGTAGACGCCTATAGCTTTTTATTATTAGCATTATTTGCAGAATTCTGTGAATCTTTTCCCTGATAATCCAAACTTAATAATATTCTTTCATTTTATATCAACGTAGAAAATTTTTTTATAAATTTTGTCAGAAAGATGAATGTTTTTTAAACAGTAAAAAAAGATTCGAAACGTTGCTAGAAATTAAAGAGAAGTAGTATATCTATGATAGTGGTCTTATTTATCTAGAGTTACTATATCTATTATTGTATAACTTGATAAAGATTCCTGTATGTGAATTGAAACGTTGCAAAAATTAAAGAGAAGTAGTATATCTATAATAGTGGTCTTATTTATCTAAAGTTACTATATCTTTATTGTATAACTTGATAAAGATTCCTGTATGTGAATTGAAACGTTGCAAAAATTAAAGAGAAGTAGTATATCTATAATAGTGGTCTTATTTATCTAAAGTTACTATATCTATTATTGTATAACTTGATAAAGATTCCTGTATGTGAATTGAAACGTTGCAAAAATTGAAGAGAAGTGTACATATCTATAATAGTGTCTTATTTATCTAAAGTTACCATATCTATTATTGTATTACTTGATAAAGATTCTGTTGTAATTGAAACGTTGCAATAAATTAAGAGAAGTAGTATATCTATAATAGTGGTCTTATTTATCTAAAGTTACTATATCTATTATTGTATAACTTGATAAAGATTCCTGTATGTGAATTGAAACGTTGCATAAATTTAAGAGAAGAAGTATATCTTAATAGTGTTCTTATTTATCTAAAGTTACTATATCTATTATTGTATTACTTGATAAAGATTCCTGTATGTGAATGAAACGTTGCAAAAATTAAGAGAAGAGTATATCTATAATAGTGTCTTATTTATCTAAAGTAACTATATCTATTATTGTATACTTGATAAAGATTTCTGTATGTGAATTGAAACGTTGTTAAATTAAAGAGAAGTAGTATATCTAAATGTGGTCTTATTTATCTAAAGTTACTATATCTTTATTGTATTACTTGATAAAGATTCGTATGTGAATTAAACGTTGCAAATTAAAGAGAAGTAGTATATCTATAATAGTGGTCTTATTTATCTAAAGTTACTATATCTATTATTGTATAACTTGATAAAGATTCCTGTATGTGAATTGAAACGTTGCTTAAATTAAAGAGAAGTAGTATATCTATAATAGTGGTCTTATTTATCTAAAGTTACTATATCTATTATTGTATAACTTGATAAAGATTCCTGTATGTGAATTGAAACGTTGCTTAAAATTAAAGAGAAGTAGTATATCTATAATAGTGGTCTTATTTATCTAAAGTTACTATATCTATTATTGTATTACTTGATAAAGATTCCTGTATGTGAATTGAAACGTTGTTAAAATTAAAGAGAAGTGCCATATCTATAATAGTGGTCTTATTTATCTGATAGTAATAAAGATATAACAATAAGCAACCGAAGTGGGTTGGTACCTTTAAAAAGATTTATACTGAAAGATTAATAATAATTTGAAATAATATGATTAATGATAAAGTATGAATAAAGATATTATTAGAAGAAATATAAAGATATTATTGTCTGAATATAGAACTATAATTAAAGATATTATAAAATAAGAATGATATCAGCTTGTGTTTGATTGAAGTTTATCAATCGATTATTGTTTGTCTTGGTTTGTTTATTAAATTGATAAAAATATTGTAAGACGCTTGTCTTTTATCCTTCATTATTTATTAATAAACTTTAGTACCATGCGACGGTCGTCCGAATTCAATATTTCACAGTTCAAACTTCTGGTATTATTAACAAGTATTGGAGTAGCAATAGAATGGAATATGCAGTTGTTCTATTACTTTAATAATCAGAAGACAAATTTTCAATTTATTTCGCAACGATTTCCATATTAATAGGAATTTTTTTTTGAAATATTAAATGGTACTGCAAGAACGTGGTTTATTAAGTGAATGTTTTTCTGTTATAGAACCAGTAGATTGTTGCTCTTATTCTATTGTGTGTTCTTTGGATAGAAATCTTATTAGAATATTTATTTGAAACTTTTCTGTTATTTAGATATGTTGACTGTATACAGTATCATGTATATGGTATATAAACATGGTTCTGTTTAATTGGATAACTTAACTAACTAGCTACAATATGAATATTATACATTCGTTATATTAATATATTCGAAATATGAATTTCTATTTCTCTCATAAATAAAAGTTTGGCACCGTTACACCTTTTTACATAATTCAAATTTCTCTGTTTTATTGGGTTTATTTATGCTGCTGAAGTTGTTTCGTGGAATATTGTAAAATTATCAGCGTGGTCTAAAATAAGTGTCTAAATCCTTTCGTTACATATTTAATTGAGATAAATTACTTATTGAGTTTATAAAGAAATTTGTGACGATTTATAGAGAATACGGTTCATATATACGGTGTATTCTATGTTCCTATGATGCCATGTTATTACATGAAGAATATTTCGATATCTGTTTAAGCAGTAGTGTAGTTATGCAGATGTATTATTTTTATTCAGTATAGAACATCTTTTGCAGTTTTTATTAAATTGTTATCTGCAAAATTCGATAAAAGGTGCATATGAAGAATTCTAGAAATGTTTGTGAATTTAGTGGAAAAGTGTAGAAAATGATTAGATTTTGGTTTGATGTAAAAAAAAAAATTCTCTCGTGACCTTGAGTTAGCCAAACACGCGCAACCGGAGTTGAGGCATTTCATAACGTAGTAAAGCGCGTGCCGTTAACGTAATGTTATAGTACTCTTGTTTTTAAAATCTTTTACCTGGCCTGGCACACGACCTCCTGTTATGATCACGTGATATAGGTATTATAAAGGTATATTATTGATAAATAGTACGTAATAATCAATAGGTCTTGTGAATTACTGTGGTATATTACCTTCATATACCATAGTATTGGAATTTATTAGTTATTATCGGACCACTGTGATATTAAGTGATGATTCCTGCAACTATCGGAGCCAATTAATCAACTTCTAGCCCCTTTAATTGGAAATTATGCGCATGCGTGTTAAAAGAGCGGCTATTTGTCAGTGAAGATTGTAAAGGGGTTTAGTAGCCGTACTATACCCGCGTGAAATCAGCTGTTACAAACGTAACTTCTACAAACTTTGAATATACCTGGATTTAACTTAGATATTTTAGACTATGTGGTACAATGGAACTTTATTCTATGGAATTAAGGCACGTGAAAATGGGTAGAATTTCTGGGGAAATGTAGACTGGAACTAAAAAGTTTTCCACTGTTGAGGAATGTGAATGAAAAGAGCGCATTTGGTTTGCGTTCAATGGGAGTTAAATGAATTATGCTCGATGAAAGTTGAATTTGTTTTTCTTAGAAAATCTGGAGGCGGAATTTCATCAAAAATATGTTTCCATTGCATTTTTGCATTTTTCTTGTAATTGTTAATTTGTGTAATGGATCTGGATATTTTCATTTACAAGTTAATTCTATATCCAACCCGAGGGGAGAGATAGCGGATGGGTCGTGCTGTAATGGGGGTAGACATGAATTTAGGGGCACCTGCTCCGTAAAGTGTAACACATTTTTCCGAGTCTGTCTGAAGGAATATCAGGAACGAGTGACCACCACGGGCACCTGTACGTTTGGCAATCAGTCTACGGAGGTCCTGGGTGGAAATTCCTTTACTTACAGAAGTGGAAATAGCAGAGCGATGCTGAAATTACCGTTTGAATTTGCTTGGACGGTAAGTACATATATATTTAGTATTTCGTTAAGGGGGTCGGGGTATGAGCAATCGATCACGAACGTATGCGCCTTGGGGGTCAATATATATTTTTTATACTGACCATTTTCAAATATTAAAAAAATTATTTTTTCCCTATTTGGTTTGTCCTGGAGACAAAATAAAGAAAATATTTTTTCGATCACGGTAATCCGCTAGGAAATCTGTTAATATCCAAACACACAAAAAATATTTTCTGATATCATCGGAATTTTGGATTATATTGCAAATAGCGCATCAAGAGTATGGAATCTATTAACGGGTCATAAATACGTTTTCAAATTATTTTTTGTTTTAGCCGTTTTTCTTGTAACAAAAAAAAAAAAACTGTGCGAAAAATTCCTGACAGCGTGAGAATTCTGGTGAACAACATAGCATGATTTATAAGAATTTCACCGTTTTATGTACAAAAGGTTTAGTTTAATAAAAACTGCAGCAATTAAGCGATTCTTCACAGCCTTTTCCCCTACCTTGCTCAATAATTGTTGTCAGGAAGAAATCTTGTTTCGTTTCACATAAATATTAGTCAATTAAATCATTCGTCGCAGATTTTTTAATTTTCATATTGATAATGGTGTCAAAATTTGCGAGGTTGTTTCTGGCCCCTGGAACCAATTGCATCAAGGAACCGGAAATATTACCATGGTAATCTTATCTCCTAATTCCGTAATACACTATCCTGTACTTTTAACCTTGACCTTTTAACAAATGACCTCAATGGAGCTCCATTCTTCCGAATTCTGGTAATTTTTTTTTCTTCTGGGTACCAACTTTTGTCACCAGTTATTTTTTTACTTAATCCTTTTATCCAGTAGGAGGGGGAGGGGAGGGGGGAGGTGACCACATTAGCCCCTACATACAGACACCCTTACTGGGTGCAACTTATACATGGTTCTCATTACATGAAAACGGAAATACTGGACAATGAATAATCTTAGCTAATTATATATTAAGTAAAGTTACTGATGTTTGTTGATTTTGGTGAAGACTGGCTCAAATTTGACATGGCTGAAAGGAAATCTAGGATTAAATATGACTGGAAATTGCTAACTCAGATTTAACATCTGATTCTTAAAGATAAGTTGATGGGTGTCAGGTAGGTGGAGTTAGAAATACTACCCATGTTCAGCATAATATAAAGTTTAACCTTGAAATCATGAAACCCTATAAAAGGGGCCAAAACCAAATTAATTGATATTTGATTATATTCATTAGAATTTTTTTAATTTTGAAATATGTTGGTTATCACTCTTTTCAAAGGAATACTGCATCTTAGAATGAACATAAAATTTAAAAATGTTAAACTTGGCCAATAAGAGTATATTATATTCATCAGTAGATAAACCTGCTGCCATAAATAACATAAAAGTATCCTTATATAATTTAATAAATCCAAAAAACTTAGTAATTATCCATAAAATGCATTTGATTATTGGTTTAAGGTTGATATGGGATTATTCATTTGGTAGGTATCCTTTAAAAAGATATTTAATTGTAAAGTCGAATATTGTGACTATAATACACCACTATATCTTTAGTGGTGTCAAATACTATCTGGGGTACCACCTTTAAAAAGATATTGTAGAGTGTGACTGGAATGTACCCAGGTTCTGATATGATGTCTATATACTATCTGGGGTACCACCTTTAAAAAGATATTTAATTGAAAAGTGTGACTGGAATGTACCCAGGTTCAGAAGTTGGTCACAGATGTTCCTCAGGGATTATAGAGGTCAAGAAGTTCAGTAACAAAAAATAGAAATTTCAAGTTGGTTCAAGTATCATACAGTCAGTAGTTTATTTCCTGGATTTCCTGGAGAGAATTATGGTAATTTTGTCATGTAATATTTGTCATTGACTCACAATGGAGTTTTACTTCCTACTCTTCTGCACTAAATAGATATACAATACTGTGATTGCCAAAGTAGGCCTATGACATAATTGAAGATAAGCTTGTCAAAAAATTTAGATTTATTGAATATTTTTTTGGGGAAAACCCCAAATATACTGTGGTGTAATTAAAATTGTTTGGAGTAACTCTAATATCTTGTTTGGAGTAACCTCTGAATATCTTGTTTGGAGTAACCTCTAAATATCTTGTTTGGAGTAACCTCTAAATATCTTGTTTGGAGTAACCTCTAAATATCTTGTTTGGAGTAACCTCTAAATATCTTGTTTGGAGTTATCTCTTAATATCTTGTTTGGAGTAACCTCTGAATATCTTGTCTGGAGTAACCTCTAAATATCTTGTTTGGAGTAACCTCTAAATATCTTGTTTGGAGTAACCTCTAAATATCTTGTTTGGAGTAACCTCTAAATATCTTGTTTGGAGTAACCTCTAAATATTTTGGATCTTGACTAAGACTTAAACTTATCTTAATTTGACAGTACCTTTTTAAAATTTTTGAATCTTGATAAAGAGATTCTATATTGACTCTTAAAAAAAAGTAACAAATTATAAAACTTGTTCTGTTTTCTGACCTGGAAAATTCTTGATTAATTTTTCCTTTTTTTTATATTGACTAGTGAAAAAAAATTTTGAAAAATTTTATCAAAATCTTTGAAATCTTAAAAATAATCTAAACAAACCTGACAGAGTGTTTTATTAATTTTTTCCTTTTCTTTTTAGACAAGTGATTTAAGAACGGTCATTTTATTGAATTTGCCAAAGTGATTTAAATTATAACACTATTAGAAATATTAAAACATAATCTAAAACAGAACCTGAAACATGTTGTTATTCAGAGTTTCACAATTATGTACATTTTCAGACAACTGATTTATTTTAGCCTGTGTTTGTACTGAAGTTTGCTAAGTAGAGATCAATTATAGAGCACTATTAGAAATATTAAAACAGAACCTGAACCACAAGGGCGCGGGAACAAATTTAAGGGTGGGGGCAAACTATTTCAAAGTCAAAAAACTGTTATCATTCATATACCTTTATTTCAAAATTAATCGAATTACGGGAGATAACTCAAAAGACAACAATTATTATTTATTCAAATAATTTGATCGTGATTGAGAAACTTATATTCTTGTAATACAGTCAATTATAGAGCCAAGGAATTTAAAAATGAAGACAATTACATATTTAGGCTACCCGGTACATATAATTATTTTATTTCAATTTTGGGGGGCTTTGCCCCCCTGCAGCCCCCCTGTTCCCGAGCCTATGCTGAACCATGTTGTTATTCAGAGTTTCATAGTTTGCTATCTTAAAAGACAACTGATTTATTTTTAGGCCAGTGTGTCCCAAAATACTATCGATTCACAACTGCTTCAGAAAAAAGCGAAAAGTATTTTCCACTGTCATGCAATGCTTTGACTCTTTTTTACATTTGTATCAACATCCCTGAATGGAGCAATTATTAAAAAAAAATAGTACTTATGATCCAAACCACATGACAAATCTGAGAATTGCCAGTACATTGGTAACAGCAAATGAACTTTACGTTCAGCCTCATATTGTGACATAAACCACATCATGGTATCAAACACGAAAAGTTGCACAAGTTCAAAACTGCACCAATGATCAAAGGGTGAAAAATGATTTCGATATGATCCAGAAAGTAATTTGTGATGATAAAGAAGATAAATCACAGAAAATGGGAATAATAAAAATGATATTAGGACCTGTATTAATAGTCAAACGTGAAATATCACTTTATAATTGTTACTAGTATTAAATATAGATTAATCATCCCTCGTTAGTCTCCAATATCTTAATTAATTTTTAATTAATACATCAAAATAACTAATTGTTTTTATGAATGCTTCAAATTTTTTTTAAAATTGACTGATTGATTTTGAATAGAAATGAAAGATTAAAAAGCTTCTTTTAAATTTTTTTATTTTAGTTTGGGGGTAAGGTCAGGTTCATATAGCCTTATTGATAATTCATACAGCCAATTAGAGTCCTTGACATAAACATTATATAGATTATTGTATACAGATTAAATGTCAAGGCTTCCGATTGGCTGTCCTATGTAAGTTGACTGATGAATGTATACTCGTATTGACCATTCTTGAACTTAAATTTTTAATCCATTCTCAGACGCTGTATCACTTTAGTTTTTGGTCTGGTGTGCAGCTTTCCTAGAGATTCTTTAGGAACCACATAACGAATTATGTGTATTATTCAAATTTTTTTCAATATTCCATACAATACTGTTCTTATTTACTCAACTAGTCAGTTGGTTGATGACAAGTTAATATCAGCTTCCAGTTAACTGATATCACAGATTACTGCTATTATATAGAATCTAGTCATGTATATACCTTTCAACTTGGAACTTAATGCACTAACAATGTTCAATGCCCTTCCAGTATATTGAAATCAATAATTTAAAAATAAAGATATGGATGATAAAAAGTAATATTTAAACTATTTAATATTATTGATGTAATATTAATTAAAATACCTCGTTATGACTCCTCATCTAACGACGTATTTCATGTTGTTATTTTAATCTATTGATGTCTTAAGCCTACTTAAGTTGTCTTCATTGATTAGCAATATTAATTATTGTTTCAACAAAGACACATGTCTTTCTTCCAAGTGGTTCTCCTTTCTTAATAAACTTGCAGGAAATTAGAGAATGGTGCCAATTGATTCCTGCAATAAAAGAGAAAGTAACTTTTGCTGTTTCTTATTGACCATATGAGAAAGGTTCTTGTACTGTGACATGCAACTGGTTTTTAACTTATGTGTAACAAGAAGCATTTATTATGATATAATATGTAACATTTAAAATAAAATGAATGGAGTTTTACATCCTTCTCTTCTGCACCTGATGGGCTAATGAAGACGGGCAACATCATGCAGTGTGTAATGAGATAAAATTTGAAAGCACAGTGCATAAGCCTACTCCTTTTGCAACTTTCAACTGTTGTGAGATCTTTAATATGCACAGCCTGTAGCACACGGAGCCTTGATTTATTGTCCCATCGAACTAGACTTGAGCTAATGTTTCCCAAAAACGAATGACTCACAAGTATTTCAGAAAAATGCGAATACTTTTCCATTGTCATGCAACGCTTTGATATTTTTGGACATTTGCACTGCCCTATCAGACATGGTATGGCAAACAAACAGCTGTATCAGCATCCCTTAATGAACCAATAATCAAAACAACAGGACTAAACCTGAAATCCATCACATTGGATTGCAAATACCTACATTGGTCTAATGAAGACGGGCAATGACATGCAGTGTGCATGAGGTAAAATTTGAAAGGACAGTGGCATAAGCCTTTTCTTTGTGCATTTTTTAACTGTCGAGAGATCTTTCAATTTGCAGCCACAGAAATTGAATATAGATTTCAGAACTAGGAGGTATTTTAAGTCTAACATTAAATGTTCATCAATATATTTGAGTTGTTCATTAACCTATTCTTTCAGTGCACTCATTCACACCATGATATAAGGTGCAGTTTCACTCAGCACTGGATGACCAAGGTTGAACCAAGCCTAAAAAACAATCCTTCAAATCTGAAGAGAGATGGTTGGCATAGATTTGGCAAATATATTATATTTAATATTCATGATGAGCTTGGTCCAAAGTTCATTTACTTGAGAGATACTGATATACATATAGTTCATTTTGCCAGTCATGTGTGAATTAAGGCCCAATTAGTCTGACTGCCATGGTCATTGTTAGGGCCATTTTTCATTATTGATTAAGTTGAATGTTTTTTAGAAGATAAAAGAAGTTTAATTTGAGAAAAGTTAAATGTAGTTTGAACTAATTTGAAAAGTTTTGTAAATTATTGTTTCAAAAAACATTTTTGTGAACTTCACAAAATATATTACATGTAAACTTAAAGTGATAGCAAATTGATTTTATGTTTTTTGGACACTTTCATTATTGTTTTGTCCCAATTCAATTTCAGTCAGGTGTCTCAGGTTCCTGCAATTCTCCTCGAGCCGAACCCCTTTCACCTAGAATTAAATTAGACACATTTGTTGATATATAACAACAGTCAATCATGCATGAGAAAGCATTTCATCCAAATTCTAAAATAATTGTCAGAATTGAAGAAATGTTGGCAAAGATTTGTAATTCTCGGCATAAGGATAAGCTTCATTATCAATTTACAAGTTGTTGATTAAACAGAATTCTTTGAGTTATTAACTAATCAGAATTGTCATTGTTAGTAGCTGTCAGTTACTAGAAATATTAACAGTACAAGAAGGTCAAACATCTTTTTTTACAACCTAGGTTCATCAGTTAGTGAGGCAGGTGGGGTGATTTGGTGCTGTATTGGAAGGAGAATTTAATTTAGGGCTTTATTGGGACACTCTGCAAATCTGGTTGTTACTATTGATATAGTATCTTCATTTGAATAAACATAACTCTTGTATAACTCCTTTGAAGTTTGTTATTACACAAGTAATAGATGAATGCAGGTGTCCTAGCAAAGTTTTCCTCATTGCACACAGCAAGGCTTCTCCCCTCTCTATAAACAAAGACCAGCACAGAAAAGTAAAATGTGAAAAAAATGATTGTACCACATTCGAAAAATTTGGAGTACAGAAAGGTAGTAAACTTGTTAGAAATACAGCAAACTTGGCAACAAATTGAGAAAAAAAAAATGAAATAAAACACGTGTTTTTTTTTTTGTTGAAATCCATTATGTAATCAACCTGCCATGATGGCAACCTTATTTCTTATGTCAGAGACGCAGGGCTCATACATTCCTTCTCTAAGTTCAGGTATGAAAAAGTTGAAAATTTGAGTTAGAAAAGGTAGCAATATGGAGGAAAAAAAGATAGCAATATGGAATAGAAAAGGTTGCAATATGGAGGTAGAAAGGGTGATAATTGGGGGTAGAAAAGGTAGTATTATGGAGGTAGAAATGGTAGCAATGTTGAGGTAGAAAAGATAGCAATATGGAGGTAGAAAAGGTAGCAATGCGGAGGTGGAAAAGGTAGCCATGTGGAGGTGGAAAAGGTAGCAATGTAGAATAGAAAAGGTTGCAATATGGAGGTAGAAAAGGTTGCAATATGGAGGTAGAATATGGAGGTAGAAAAGGTAATAATGTGGAGGTAGAAAAGGTAGCAATGTGGAGGTAGAAAAGGTGACAATTGGGGGTAGAAAAGGCAGCATTGTGGAGGTAGAAAAGGTAGCAAATATGGAGGTAGAAAAGGTAGCAATGTGGAGGTAGAAAAGGTAGCAATATGGAGGTAGAAAAGGTAGCAATTGGAGGTAGAAAAGGTAGCATTGTGGAGGTAGAAAAGGTAGCAATATGGAGGTAGAAAGGTAGCAATATGGAGGTAGAAAAGGTAACAATGTGGAGGTAGAAAAGGTAGCAATATGGAGGTAGAAAAGGTAGCAATATGGAGGTAGAAAAGGTAGCATTGTGGAGGAAGAAAAGGTAGCAAATATGGAGGTAGAAAAGGTAGCATTGTGGAGATAGAAAATGTAGCATTGTGGAGGTAGAAAAGGTGGAAAATTGGGGGAAAAGGGGTAGAAAAGGTAGCAATATGGAGGTAGAAAAGGTAACAATGTGGAGGTAGAAAAGGTAGCAATATGGAAGTAGAAAAGGTAGCAATGTGGAGGTAGAAAAGGTAGCATTGTGGAGGTAGACAAGGTAGCATTGTGGAGGTAGAAATGGTAGCAATGTGGAAGTAGAAAAGGTAGCAATATGGAGGTAGAAAAGGTAGCATTGTGGAGGTAGAAAAGGTAGCATTGTGGAGGTAGAAAAGGTAGCATTGTGGAGGTAGAAATGGTAGCAATATGGAAGTAGAAAAGGTAACAATGTGGAGGTAGAAAAGGTAGCAATATGAAGGTAGAAAAGGTAGCAATGTGGAGGTAGAAAAGGTAGCATTGTGGAGGTAGAAAAGGTAGCATTGTGGAGGTAGAAAAGGTAGCAATATGGAAGTAGAAAAGGTAGCAATGTGGAGGTAGAAAAGGTAGCAATATGAAGGTAGAAAAGGTAGCAATATGGAGGTAGAAAAGGTAGCAATGTGGAATAGAAAAGGTTGCAATATGGAGGTAAAAAAAGGTTGCAATATGGAGGTAAAAAAGGTAGCAATGTGTAGGTAGAAAAGGTAGCGATATGAAGGTAGAAAAGGTAGCAATATGGAGGTAGAAAAGGTAGCAATATGGAATAGAAAAGGTTGCAATATGGAAGTAGAAAAGGTTGCAATAAGGAGGTAGAAAAGGTAGCAATGTGGAGGTAGAAAAGGTAGCGATATGGAGGTAAAAAAAGGTAGCAATGTGGAGGTAGAAAAGGTAGCAATGTGGAAGTAGAAAAGGTAGCAATATGGAGGTAAAAAAGGTAGCAATGTGGAGGTAGAAAAGGTAGCAATATGGAGGTAAAAAAGGTAGCAATATGGAGGTAAAAAAGGTAGCAATATGGAGGTAAAAAAGGTAGCAATGTGGAAGTAGAAAAGGTTGCAATAAGGAGGTAGAAAAGGTAGCAATGTGGAGGTAGAAAAGGTAGCGATATGAAGGTAGAAAAGGTAGCAATAGGGAGGTAGAAAAGGTAGCGATATGAAGGTAGAAAAGGTAGCAATGTGGAGGTAGAAAAGGTAGCGATATGAAGGTAGAAAAGGTAGCAATGTGGAAGTAGAAAAGGTAGCAATACGGAGGTAGAAAAGGTAGCAATATGGAAAATAAGAAATAATGTGAAATGAACTAGTTGGCTATGAGTTGAATTCTGACACCAGAAACTGGGTTTTCAGGTTGATGAAAAGCTTGGCAATAAAACCTTAATCAAGTTTTAGCTTTTTTTCATTGTAATTTTTTTTTAAAAATTTCTGTTCAGCATGAAATTTATGTTGTGTTAAACTGTAAGGAGATCATTGTCTCATAAAAACACTAGCCTGGGTCACTAAGTAAAGATTCACCCAACAAGTTTAAGTGTCAAAGGTTACAATAAGTAGAGAGTTAACCAGGGTTGTTGATTTGGCAATATATACCGGTCATGACAGATTGTATGTCTAAAATGACTGATTGTAAATAGGCAATGAGAATATATCTTTTAGGACTGGTAACATAATCCTATTAAACATTGGAATCATATCATTGTTTGTGTTTATGTCTAACCATGGTGGTTGTGAACTCTAATCTTGGGTGAAAGAGCTGACCTTGAAGAAGTCTTCTTTTCTCAATATTAGAGTTGAATCAGTTGGGTTTTTTTCTTCTCTTTTTTCTATCCGAACATTTCATGATGTTGGTAATCTATTTTTAACCTTTTAACTGCAGGTGTGAATTCCATGATCCAAAATCTGATAAAATGATGAAAAAGTATAATCAGTTTTGTCATGCTCAATAAAATGTTGGCCTCATGTGGTAATTCCTTTGTTCAAGATATCCTTATGGTATTTGGATTGAGGTAGTTGAAAAAATAACAAAGCATCAAAAGATCAAAAAGATTCTGTAATCTTAATTACCAATAACTAGACTGTTTTATTCTATTTAATGCATTGTTGACAATTTCAGTAAAACACTCCTGCTGGCATCGGCATAAAAAATACCATCACCTCTTCATGTTAATTCTTACTATAAAATACGGTGCCAAAAAACTGGCAAACTCTTCGTTCAAATCTGATCTAGATACGGTTGCCAAGTTCTACATTCTGTTCACCCATAGTAGAAAGGTAACGTAAAATGTGTAAGCTGTATTTTATTTCTCCCAACATGAAGCCAAGTGAAAGAAATTGAAAATGGCATTAATTTTGACATAAAATAGATTTTGTTTCTTTATTTTGGCACTGGTGGTTTTAAAGAGATAAAAAGAATTGTTGAGATAGTGAATTAAGGTGAGTTTTACTCAGATAAACTGGTCGGTAATATTAAACAATATATTATAGGTCTATTAATTATTTGTTGATATTTTATTCAAATATAGTGGCGATCACCATGGTTGGGGTCCACAGTTGGTGAGAATTAAGCTCCAACAATTGTCCTCAGTTAGCAGAGATATTGATTAACTCACAAAAACCAGAAAGATGAACATTTTAATTGGGATTTTGGCACCTCGGAATCAACAGAAATGCATTCTCTGCCCCCTGGCTTCTATATTTTTTAAGTTTTCTCAGGGAGGGGTAGAACTAGGACAAAAGATAAAAGTAAGGACTCCAACACGAATTCAGTCCCTGGCAACAGGGCAGATGATTGCAATGATGCAAAGCAATGAAACAATATTATAAAACAGGACCACATCTCAAGTGACCTATTAAAATCAGCTCAGATAATGACAATAATAGCAAGATAAGAAAACGAGTCTCATGATGATGTCATTGATGATGTCATAGGATGATAACAGAATTTAATGGCGGTGTGCAGCAGATGATTGTATCAAGATGTTTTTTCTAAAAATTTGATGATAAATTGTGTTTGAGGTTATTAAAGGGATAATAGGCTTTAGAACGAACATAAAAAATTAAGTTCACTCAAATTTGGACAAAAACAGAAATATCCATCAGTGGACTTACCTGGTGTCATACCTATACATCAAAATCCCTCTAAAATCCGATAAATCCCCAAAATAAAGTAGTTAATCATAAAACGCTTAAGCCATCCATCAAGCGATTTTCAAATTGTAAAATGTAAAGGGAAGTAACTCTTAACATGTGGGTTTTCACGTGTCCTTGACCCCTACTGTTGAATTGCACAATGATGTTTTAGCGTTGATGTACCAGACGCTTTTATTCTCAAACTGAATGGAATCGTCGCTGGCTCACTTTTTTTAAAATTCCGAATATATTTTTATTGTGGCTTTTTGAAATTTGGTAAAGTGTGGGATGCATACTTATTTAACTAATAGTCAATATTAAACACAAATATAAGCCGTAGGACGAGTGTATTCTAACGCCTATTATCCCTTTAAACCATTGTGTAAGTTAATTTACTGGTGGCCAACAAAATCTTTACCTATAATATAAGTTTGTCTTTTGTCTAACATTCAGCCCATGGGGACTCTTTATTTTACATGGGTCAGAATTAGGTCCAATATACAAAGACATGGTTCCTGTCTAACATTCAGTCCATGGGGACTCTAAATTTTACATGGGTCTATCTTGTGCTGTATAGTTGTCAATCATTTTACTTGATAACTTTACCTGTATGTTCTTGATCATAACGTTACCTGTATGTTCCTAATGATAATGTTACCTGTAATCACCACCCCAGTAGAGACATGTACATGTAAAACAATCCAGTAATGATAACTGATTAATGAATATTTAATCACAAGAAGGATATTACATGAGGTCTGATGACCAGATTGGTATTATCTGATAATAGTGTTGTATCATATCCTAATGATGTTTTGATCTGTCCCCTGAGACTAGTTCTACATCACCTCGGAGGATATTCAATATCTTTCCACCTCTTATCTCCTTACACTGATTTATTAGGGTTAACTAGAAATATTAGAACAAAATGTCAGAAATGAATTGGTTTTCATGTGTTCTTTCAAGGACCAGCTGGTAGAAAGGATCCCTGTCACTGCGGACTTGTGAACCTAAGTTGTCATCCTTGTAAAATATAGTGGTTTCTGTTGTTGAGGTCAAACAATGCTAGTAAGTGTGCAATGAAGGAAATTGTTACATACTGATATGTTAAGGTCAACTAGAAATGTTAAAAAAATCTAGTAAGTTCTTACTCAGAAATGGAAAGAAATGGAAGTATTGTCATTTTTTCTGCACATGTGTAAGCTTAAGACAAGTCCCTGTAGTGTGCAGTGAGAGAAATTTCACCAAGATAGATAGTATTAGCCTTATCTTTTAAGTAATCTTCAATGTAGAAAACTTGTAGTTTCAGGCTTCAGGTTGCAGTTGTCACAAGAAAATTTCAGGTATTATTGCATTGCGAAGTATATCAGGGACACTGATAACAATGATTTTCACCATTCTACTAATTAAAAAAAAACATTTTTTGATGTCACTATTACAAAGGTCTTTAGATATCAGAAGGTGATTTGAGAAAATAAAATGAATAAAGTTTTACATCCTACTCTTCTGCACCTTATGGGTGCCGATTTTGCCAAGACGGCAGCACGAGCCTCTAGCACACTGGGTCTCGGTTTATTGTCCCATCCAAACGACTAGAAGCTTTTTCCATGTCAGCCTCTCAGACCTGCATCACTGACAGGAGAAAGCAGGCCAAAAATCTCGATCTTCGGCAAGATTGAACTCTGGACCTTCAGGTTAGCGAGCAAGCATTTAACTCACTGAGCCACTGTGGCTCCACTATAGGAGATTTGAATCTTGTGTTTTATAAATAGGAGATTAAATGAAAGCCATGTCATAAAACATTTAGATTGAATATTCTGTATCTTATGCCAATTTGAACAAATTTGATGTTTTCAATCATAGAAAATTAGACTTGATCTGCTTTCCATCAAACCTATACTTCAGTGATTTTCAGAGCTTCAGTATCAGAATCATATCAAATCATACCTGATTGGTTCTGATTGCTGTTTTATTAGGAGTGTTTTATGTTTACATCCTAATTAACTAAATTAATTGACCGATAATGTTGGTGGCTCAATAACTGGACTAGATTGTTGCGTAATTTCTTTAAAAAAAATTTTTAAAATCACTGATCTATGCAAATGACTAACTTAGCTTATTTTTAATCGGTCATTGTTGACATACAATTGGTCATGACTGGCATATATGGTCAAATCAACAGCCCTGGTTTTCCCTAATTATCATCATTTAAGAATTTTCAATTTAACACATTGCTACATAACCTAGATCTACCAGTCATGTCTGATTAGATCCAAAATATTATTATTGTGAAAAATGGCTCAAAACAGATCAACATAAGGAAAAGTTGCTCAAGCAAGATGGTTCCCTAATCCTATTATTTAGAGATATTTTATTCAAAATTTAGAAAATACACAAAGGAAGATCGTTATTAACAAATTCAATTCAAATATTTAAAGTTCTAGACAGACATGACTGGCAAAGATTTTTTTCAATACAAAATTTTGTAGCTCCAATCAGAAAATCATGTTGCAAAGAAAAAGAAAGAAAAAGCAATATTTTACAAGGATAACAAGTTAGGTTCACAAGGATCCTTTCTACCAGCTGGTCCTTGGTCCAACCTCCCAGATTATCCATACCCCACCCGGTTGGGTCAACTGGAATTATGAAGGAACATCATACTGTCACACACTGATTCGGTGGAGAACCCACAGCTGCCATTTGTTTAACGTAACCAAGCAAATGACGTCATGTAAATACCAACGCTTTAACAGGCTGTGCTGTAGAACATCACCTTGCAAAAATTTTGGCAAAGAAAATTTGTATTTTGAAGCCAACCAAAATTTACTATAATGTTTTTATTGGATTAAAAATATTTGTTCAACCTTGACTGTTTTTTAAAACTTTTATCTAAAGAACTACGGTAATTGAATTTGGTTGTAAATCGGTAATTTTATCAACTTTTTGTAATACACAATTGCCAGCTCATTTTTTTGAAATTCAATGTCAGACTCTTCTAACTTAATTCGGAATTTGGCAATATAAATTGGATTTTTCAAAAGTTTTTAGTGGAATATTTTACTCATTTGTTTTGATTTCAAACATAGATGTGTTAAATCTAGGAGAGAAAATGAAGGTTTTTATGCGCATATTTAATAAATTTTTCTTCCTTAAGTTTTTGCAGGATTTCAAAGAGTTTATCTGAACTTCAGAATTTAGGGTTTCCCTATTGCAAAGGCATTTAAATATAATATTGTTAGCTGTTTATGTTAAAGTGATGAACTTAAACGCTGATTTTAAGAATTACAGATTGACATATTTCAAATCAGTTCTATCTGTTTCTCTGAAACATGAAATATTTTCAAATTTCTCTACAATCACTTAAGGTTAAGACTAATCTAAGACCTTACTTAACCCAGAAAGGTCATCTGGCATCTATTGAAAAAAAAACCTTGGCCTTACCAAGGTCTTTTCCAGAATGATCTATAGAGGTAGTGTAACTTGCATGGTCTGTAGTGCCCGAAAGCTTAGTTTTGGTGCGATCCGAAACCACAAGATCCCTCTTCCTTAAACACCTCTCGGGCGTATCTGACCTGCAACTTTGACCCGAGGAAAAGATTTATGGGTGATGATATCATAGAAACCAAAAAATATTAAAATATTGACTCTGAGCAAATAGTAATTTAGAACTTGGGGGAATTCAAACGGAGAAAACGGTGGAAAAAAGGGAAACAAAATTCTCATAAATTCTTGTGAAAGTTGTTATATTGTTTAAAAACCAATTAACAAGTACTTGAAGCCTGTACATCAATTTGTTCCACCATGAATATAAATCTGAAGACATCATCTCGGAAACTTTAACGATACTACAGGTTACTGGATGATCAGTGATTAGGATACTAATGGTATCTCCTTTCAGTAACTCTTCAACCTAATGAACACTGACATTCAGCTGCCGCGGCGAACGAAGCAGGCGTATTAATATTTTATTACATGAAAAAAGCTAGAATGATTGTGTGGTAAGGGGAAGATGATTTGCAGGCGGTATCAATGGCGGAGTGATGGATGAGATAGAAATTAGTTGATTAAAGATTTTGACTAATTTCTCTTCTCATTTCAATCTATTTAACTCGTCACATTGACGTGGAGCAAACTTGAAGTTTTTATTAATTTGATTCGGCCGTGATGAATCTCTCCTCTCAGTTTTTGATCATTATAAAACTAATTTTCATGCTACTTTGAGAACAAAGTATGAAATTTACAGAATTTGGAGTACGATTTGATGTCAGATAAATTCCGAAAACCTGCTTGTTTTATTTCGCTGCAGGAATGAAATATGAATTGCAACCTTTAAAGAAAGGATAAAAAACAAGAGATCTGCAGACACTGATTAGAGTATAGCCCTGTTGCCAGGACTCGATTGGTACTGGGCTCTTTTTTTTTTTTGTCCTGTTCTCCCCACCCCTAGAAGATTCTGAAAACTAGCCCAGAAAATGTTTTTGTGGGGAATCAGAGATGCCAAAATCTGAATCAAAATGTTCATCTTTTTGTTTTGGGTTAATTAATAAATCTCTGCAGTTTTTGAGAGAGGAAAGTTGGTGCGGCAAAATCTCACCAGCTGGGGCCCAACCTCCCTGTGGGCTGTTTAAATTTATGTTTTGTTTTTGTTACTGATAAGCAAGTTTCTGAGGTGAGGAAGCCCTGGTTACTTTTCTAAAATTGTTTGTGAACATTCAAGTTATTTTGATATTTTTTCTAAGATATTGTTAAAGTATATGTTCCAAGGACCCAATCACTCATTTTGAGGCTGAAATGTCATATGACTGGCAAAAACAGTCAAATCAATAACCCTGCACTGACTTAGATATTTCTTTGCCTTTTCAAAGTTTGTATCCCCTACACATTTACATATTAAGCAGATACGACAGTCACGTTACAGAATCTTATTAACTTGTAAGATTTGTAAGTCACATAATTTAACCGACTTTAAAACGAAATAAAAAGGTTAAATTTACGTTTTCCAACTAATTTTAACTCTTCTCTTGTGTTCATTGATTGTAGAAAAATTGATTGTTGGGAAGAAAGGTGTCTTTATCTTTAATTATTCAGGAAATAGTAACTACTTTCCTCATTGTTGTTTATTGCCTAGTTTGATATTGTTGTATTATTGACAATAACTAGTTTGATATTGTTGTATTATTGCCTAGTTTGATATGTGTATTATTGCCTAGTTTGATATTGTTGTGTTATTGCCTAGTTTGATATTGTTGTATTATTGCCTAGTTTGATATTGTTGTATTATTGCCTAGTTTGATATTGTTGTATTATTGCCTAGTTTGATATTGTTGTATTATTGCCTAGTTTGATATTGTTGTATTATTGACTAGTTTGATATTGTTGTATAATTGCCTAAATTTACAGATAACAAACCAACACCTTTGGTCATATTTAATACTTTATAAAAGCAAATTAGGTATTCAAAATCAATAATTTTTTTATAATCTGTAAATTTGACTAGTTTTTGATCATTTTAGAGTTCGATAAACCAAACTAATATCATTTATTTGGACATTCTGATCGATATGCCAAGTTATCAGACACAGTTGGAGTGGGGCATCGGGTGTCCAATCAGAGTAAACATGCTCTACCAAACCTGTACTGGAAACTCTATATTCTAGAATTGATCTGTTGTTAAAATGTAGTCAAGGAGGTATTGAAAATACCAAGAGTTTCTCCAATATTTGCTGTTTTCAGTTTCGTTTCACTCCAGATTTCTGAAGAACCAGTGTCTAAGATTACTGATTATTTTGGTCATTGATGAAAGTTGTCAAGGAGTCCAATGACAAGGATCTTGATTCGTCAGTGTGATTTTACACCAACTTGAGTTTATTAAGAGTTGGGAAATTCTCACTAGTTTGTCAAATACTTGAGGTACCAACTTGATTTTGAAGTACTTGTCAAGATCAGGAATTTAGAGTTTTATTCAGAATTTATTTTTGAAATTTGAAGTGCGAATGAAAATTAAAATTTAAGGAATTAAAATTAAAAGCATTTCCACATTCAAAGGACATGAAATTGGATGGAAACAGACCTCTTAATGTACATCAATATTATTGTTGATTTTATAAAACCTTGGACCAAACTTTATACTATCAACATAGCTTGATGAAATATTTGTAATTATTTTCTTTGATTATCATTTCTCAGCTTTTTTTTCAATTTCTCAGTTTTGAAAACATATTCTTTTGTAAATTCAGACACATCAAAGTGTTGGAAAAATATATTTTTCTTTATTTGAATTTTTAGTATGAAAACTCAATTGGCAATCAATTTTATCAGAATTTGCTTCAATTTCTTATATTTTTTTTTAGAAATCTGAAACAGAGTGTGGAAAAATTCAAGTGATTTTTCATTTTTTTTTATTTATTAGAAATGAACTCAATTTAATTCTAAAATTTTTATCAGAATATTTGTTTTTAAGGATTTAATTTTCAAAATGTTGGAAATTTATTGGTCATTTTGTTTATTACAAATTTTAGTCAGATTTTCTGAAAATTCTTTCAGTGTAAAGTCTTTATCGACCGTCCACAATACTTCAAATAATAAATTCTCAATTTCCATTGATAGTTGACTGTTGAAAGAGATTATTGATAAAATTTCTATGGCAATATTTTCTAATGTGACAAAGTGACATTGAAGACGGAACAAAATATTAATCTTTAGTGTTGAGCAGAATAAAAACAGTACTAATTCATCAATTTTCACAATATTGACTCACAAGACGTTCGTAAAATACAATACAAGTTATAACGTGATGACGATGGTTGAGTTTTAACGGAGAATATTGATTGGTTATCACCAGCTGTTTAAACATTCCTTCATCCAATCAGAATTAAGCTTTCTGTAAACTGTCTCCATCTGTCAATGTAATTTCGTTAGTTAATTAGGTACGACACTACAAGTTGTTTTCTTAATTTTCTACAATAATTCCTTCATTTAAAACAATTACAAATTTTTAGATAATTTCTAAATTGTTTAAATACACGAATTTTTAAATTTCCAATCTTTATTTTGACTTTGTTTATATTAAAATATAATATATTAACTGAAATTTATAATATATTCTTAAAAAAAAGTTTCAAATTTTCAATCATGAATATTTTACATAAATTCTTTAATATTACTATAATGATGGTTTCTGATAGATCTGTATTATATCTAACATTTAATTTCTTTATTTTTAAACAATTTAAGTTTCCTTTTTTTAGATTATTGTCCTAAAACTTTACAATTTACATTTCTTTGCTATTCATTGTATTTATTCCATGGTTAAATAATTTTAAAAAATGTAAATTTAGTTTTAAAAAATATAACATTATGTAATGGGATGATTTTGTGGCTTGTGTTACAAGATTTACTACAAAGGGCAACCTAGCCCGAAATGTTGTTGCATTAAACATATACAATAAACATATGGTTTGACTCTATTCAGTTGGGCAATCCTGTCAGAACCTGTGCCCCTACCAATTTTTACCACCCGTATCCTATATCTTTACCAAATTGTACCCAGTACCTGGTTTTTCCGAACTTAAAAACCCCTAACCCTTTAAAACGTGGTATTTAAGCCGAATTAAATTAAGATTTTAAACTGTAAATTTTAAGTCTCAAAGTCCTAATTAGGTATGTCTTTTTTTAAAAACAGTAAATTTATGTCACTGTCAAACTTAAATTTTTTCCAGAAATTTCCCCCCTTCCGGGTTTTATTTCCCTCTTCCCTCTACTTTTTAATCCTTTTAAACAGAAAACTTTTTTCATGTCATTTCTTTGATTTTAATATATTAGTTATTTTCCACAATAACAACCTCTTTACTGGTTTAAATTTCTCTCATTAACTCTGCATGACATTTTTAAACCCTTCATTCTTTCTGATTTAAAGTTAAAACTGATTCTTCAACCAATTCTTCATTTAATCTTGTAGTACATAATTTATCAGTTGCAAAACAATACAACAGAAGTCATTGAACTCTGCAGGGTCTTGCCAGAAACCTTCGTTTTATTTCTGATTTGAAGTACAAACGTATTTTTCAATCTAATCTATTAGAATATAATTTATTACTCTCGATAACAATGTAACAGAACTCATTATTCAAGGTTAAAATTAATCAGACTCTGTCACAGTGGGGGACCCAGGGAAACTTGAAAAGACACTTTACCCCCCTCCTACCAGCCTCCGATATAATTTAATATATCATTCATTTTATATCAAATGATGATTTTATCTTCGATTTATCATCAAATTTAACTTCATAATTTATTATCACATTGTATGTTGGAGATTATCTGTATTTAAAGGGATACTGCGTCTTGGAAAGGACATGAAATATAAGTTCTCAAGAATGGTCAATATGAGTATATATTCATCAGTGAACTAACCTGGTGTCATAAAGTAACAGAATCTCTTAAAGTCTGGAAAACTCACACGACTAAGTAATTATTGAAAAACTCTTAATCAATGTATTAAGCATTTTTCAATAATCAAATGTATCTTTATGGAATTACTTGCTTTTTTGAATATTTCTTTATTTTTTGTTATTTATGGCAGCAGGTATATTTACTGATGAACAGAGCTCTTATAGACCAAGTTTAGAATTTTCAAATTTTATGTTCATTCTAAGATGCAGTATCCCTATAAATTGGTTTGTTAATCTTAGTGAGTGATAGAACTGTTTGTTGAAGTTAAATTAATCAAATCTGGCATTTCATATTGTTACTTTGATATTCCTTTTTCATTTCTGTTCTTGAACTTGCCTTTTTTTAAATGGAATTGTTACTCCCCTATGCCAGTTTCTATCATAACTGAGAATCCAGTTTGAAACAGTAAAAGGGCTGTAGTAGAATTGTTTTCATCTGATGACTAGGCCTACACATGTAACTTGTGTTGAAACATTGTCTATTAAAGAAGTTTGAAGTTTATCCCATAATTATAATCTTGTGTGGCATAATCCTACTAAAACATACACATATCTTAAGAACTAAGAATATATGGATGTAATGAATGCTCTATAAGAGCTCTGTTCATCAGTAAATATACCTGCTGCCATAAATAACAAAAAATAAATGAATATCCAAAAAAGAAAGTAATTATCCATAAATATGCATTTGGTTGTTGAAAAATACTTAATACATTGATTAAGAGTTTTTCAATAATTACTTAGTTGTGTGAGTTTTCCAGATTTTACAGGGATTCTGTTACTTTATGTCACCAGATTTAGTTCACTGATGAAAAATGACATTTTTACTTGATAACGTTACCTGCATGTGTTTCGAAACGTAGTATGTAATAAATTCAGAGGTAGTACATCCATATATTCTTAGTTCTTAATGTAGTAATCCTACCTCTATATGTCTTATAAAGAATACATACACATATCATTTACATGTACGAAAAAATTCCAAAATAAAGCCAAATCTAGGAGAAAAATTATTCCAAACAGCATAGTTTTAAAATCGTTTTGTTGTGTTCTGCTATAAGGGTTTTAATAATAGATAAAACTATATTCATAGGACACGATAGGTACTTTTATTAGCCATTTTACAAGAGAGTCTTTTATCTTGAGATGGAGGCTGACATCATCTTTTCGTCACTAGGTCACGTGACTTCTTAGTGGAATTTACCGTAAGCATACTTAAAGTTGATACACTACAGTTTTCCCCAGAAAATTCTAATCCAGTCAGAGTCTAATATTGCTTGTTTAGTCGTCCCTCACTTGAATCATACGCAAAGTTTTTAACGGAATTATGCCTTATGTTATATATTAATGGTGATATATAAGGGTTGGGTTTAGTTTAGGTATACTTTACCTTGGTTATTCACGAACTCAAGTGGTACAGGACAGTAGGATGTAAAACTTCACTTCTTTTTCTTCAAGTCCCATATACACAGCTGAATCCACCAATATTAGCAACTCAAGACAGCAGGGGAATGTAGACTCATGTTGGTCATTTTTGATGTTTTGGCTTCCATGGGGAGCTCTATTCAGACAGGGGGTTTAAATCTGGTGCAGTGGATTTTTTATTGGCTGTTGGGAGTGGACACGAAGTTGATTTTCACTCTGGACTGGTGCTCTGTAAATTACACAGTGAACAGTTCCCAGTTGTCTTCCAATGTAAATTAATGTTCACTTCTGTAGATCAGTTAACAATGAACTCACAAAGTGAACTGTCTTCTGATGTTTCAATCTCCTTGATACTGAATTTTAATCTATTGTTGTAGCCATCTTGTTTTAGTGAACAAAAGTTGCTAAAAATAGGATTTAAAATTCAAATCATTTCATTCCCTTTGTGTCAGTGTAGAGAATAATTATCAATCAGTTAATTAGAGAAGGTTAGGATCAAGAGATTTTAATTGACTCTAATCATTGATTAATAGGTAATTATGGTGTTAAGTGTTAATGATAAAGAGATACCATTATAGAAGCATTGGCCTGGGTCACTGATGGGGAGATTGACGAGTGACCACTCGTTCACATCAGATGATCAAGGTTTGAGATCTTTATTAGTCTGTTGTTCACCTGACCTTGTTTGACCTTCAGGGCTAAATTAACATGTCATTGAAGACTGCTTTATTTTCATTGAGCAACTACAACCTATTCTGAAAAGAAATAAAAGTTGTTTGTTACTTGACTATTGTTTTTTCCAATGAACTTTTTATGTGTGTCAAGGACATTGACATCATCAATTTTCACCCTTTCAATTTTCAGTCAGACATCAGTGGGTATTTCAATAACACTATAATGTTAAAATAGTATGACATAATACTACATTTCATTGATCCATGGAGTGGTTAAGACAGGTATGTCAATCTAATTGATATTTGATACGTAACCTGTGATCACCAGTTGATCCGAATGCATCAATATTCTGTGTGAACCAAGCAGATGACACTGGCAGAATTAAATATACTTTATCTCTAAGAGTTATTGTTTATGGTTATTCAAGATGTCCCTGTCAATATTTGTAGAAAGGAATTGTTCAATTGGCACCATGTAGTCCTGTCATTAAAAATGGCAGAACTTTGTCAATATTGTGTCATGGAATCATGCCGAGTCCGGAATTTATTAAGTTCTATTGTGTCAATATTTGAAAAAAATTCTTAAGCAAATTTATTTATTTTCAAAGGCTTAAGAATTTTTTTTAAAAACAGAACAAATGGTTATTTCACTCATGGCTCAAGCCTTACTTAAGAAAATTTGATCTGTATTTTCTTATAAGCTGTCCAGATGATGTTGCTTTGTCAGAAACAAACTAACAGCGAGAGGTAAGCCTTTGACAATAGGTGACCGAGTTTGAGGGTGGCTATCGAGTATGAGTGCTGGGTTAAAAAGTACAAAATGGAGATCTAATTTCTGGTGATGTGTGAAAGACCTTAGGAATAAGTTATCTCTCCTCATTATTCCAGTCCACCTAGTTGTTGATGGACTGCTAATCTGGGAAAGATGTATGTCAAGAGGGCGGAACGAGGACCAGCCATTAAAAAGGATCCTTGTGAACCTAAGTTGTTATCCTTGTAAAATCAATACCAAGAGGTTTACCCAAGGACCAGCTGGTAGAAAGGATCTTTGTGAACCTAAGTTGTTACCCTTGTAAAATCAATACCAAGAGGTTTGACGTAGGACCAACCAGAAGAAATGATATCATGTGAACCTAAGTTGTATCTTGTTATCCTTTTAAAAAATTGTTGTTTGTTTCTTTTTTATGACTGGTAAATACAGTCTAATCAACATCCCTGCATGGAATAACAGTTACAAGGTTAAAACATTAGATGTGTGTTTATTATGAATGTTGAAGTTATAATGGAGTAGATATATAGGTACCATATTGCCTGTGTTTGTACCAGTGATGACTGGCAAGTACTAGCTAATATAACAGTTACCTGTATGTAATATGATATCTGTGAGAGACTTGATAACAAATAACACTCATCTTTCAACTTATAATTCTACTGTGATTTTAGTAAGATTAACATTTCCTATACCTGCTGAATTACATGGGGTTAGGGAAGGGAATTCTTAGGGGGTGGGGCTCTCTGTTGATCTCGTTGATCTCGTCCAATGTTACTGTGGTCCCAGTAAGACTACCGTGAGAATACTTTTCTCATATCACCTTAACACTACCATTTCTAATACATGCTGAATTACATGGTGGAAGGGAACTATTTGGGGGGGGGGGGGTGTTGTAGTGTCTATTTTTTGTTTCCACTCCATAATTTTACTTTCCTTTTGTATGACATACCCTTTCTTCTGGGGTATGACATTTTAAACTCCCAGGAGGGGGGAAGTGGGGGGCGTATATTGTTAGCATTTGACCATCTAGTAAAATTCTAGTAAACCTAGTAGAACAAATTTTTTATACAAGGGTTTTCACCCCCAAAAGTCTTTTTAAAGTGATAACCACCCATCTTGAGCCCTAAAATTTAAAATCAGCAAAATCAAAAAATATATAGTATGAGTTATTGCCCTTGTTCTTGAAAACGAGCGTTCAATTTACCTCATAAACTATTTTAGAAAGCACAATTCTTGACGGATTTTGATTAAACTTTTTTTTTGCATTAAAATACTTTGGGGCTACTAAAAACATACGTTTTTATTTCAAATAAAAATGGTCGGTGGAAAATAGTTTTACTGAACATCTTTTCATTCTTCCAATGTTTTTTAGTGTTTTGTGAATTAAGTCTGAAGATTTAAATATATTAACCAGGTCTGTTGGTAGTAGCAACCTGTTATTCCACTAAGTTTTAACTGCTTTCATTAGCATTCTAATTACCATGTATACTGAATGCCAGTATAATGGGAAATTAATGCTATTTTTATCTTAAATCATTGTTTTCTTCCCCTCAAAAAATTGAAGAAAAAATGTGAATTTGAAGTGGGAAAAAAATATAGAGAATGATACAGAATACTACTACTATCTTTAAACTGGAAATTGTTGTCTGTTGTTTCTATTAAAAAGATAAAACTTTCAATCAAATCCACTTAGGTGGTATTTTATTATTTATATTATACGGGAGTGGTTGTTGTTTGAGGCCAGGGGTAGTATCCTTGTAGATGCTGCCAGTGGGAGTTATTACCCCTTTAGAATAATAGACTGTAAACCCCCGCCACCCCCTACTCAGTTGTAATAGTGTCGTACAGTGTTTGTTGTTTGAGGGTAGGAAAAACCCTTCTGGCATTACACCATTCAGACTGTCTTAGCTTGTGAAACATAATTTTGTTGTTGTTGTGGGTGGTAAGTATTTCCCTAAGAAACCCTGGCTTTAAATATTTGGTGCTAGCTTTCCTTTTTCTTAAGACAGCTCAAATATATAAGTTTATAAGAACTATGGACATCACTGGACTCTGGGGGTTATTCCAGAAGTTGAGCTACTGGTTTTAGCTACTGTATAACATTCATTGATCACCATTGTTTTTATATTTTCAGAGATCTTACACTCTGATGGTGGAAGCTTGGGACCACTCCACTAATAATGGTAAGGATATTTTATTATATAATTCATCAGGGAGGAGGATTACCATCCATAGA
This sequence comes from Nipponacmea schrenckii, assembly GCA_030562195.1. Classification (NCBI taxonomy): domain Eukaryota; kingdom Metazoa; phylum Mollusca; class Gastropoda; family Lottiidae; genus Nipponacmea; species Nipponacmea schrenckii. Next base: position 2,410,370 of record CM060199.1, read on the forward strand.
GTCACTGGCAATGGCATCAGACGTGTGATTTTTTAAAGGGATACTGCGTCTTGGAATGAATATAAAATTTTAAACTGGGCCAATAAGAGTATATATTCATCAGTAGATATACCTGCTGCCATAAATAACAGAATCCTTATATAATCTGATAAATCTAAAAAATTTTGTATTATCCATACAAATGTAATAAATTTTTGAAAAACATTAAATATATTGAATTGATTAAACGTTTTTCAATAATTACTTAGTTTTTGTGAATTGTCCAGATTTTACAGGGATTCTGTTACTTTATAACACCATTCTTGAGACTTAGATTTTACATTCATTCTAAGACGCAGTATCACATTCAAGAAAACAGTTTTTACTTTGCCCTAATCAACTAGCAGGTGACAATAAACATAGCCATAAATATTCACTATAAAATGCATCCTCTCGCAGGAAATTGTTTTCATTCAAAATATAAAATTAAAAATCTGTATTTTTCTATCGATCTGACAACATCATAATACAAATTACATGGATTTGAAAATACTATTTTCAACATTTGTGAGGTACCATGCTAGTAGTATTTGTAATTTTGGCAGAGTTTTGGATTTCGTTTTTCACCCTTTCAAATGTGATATTCTGTTTCTTCTCGTAAAAGAATTACAAATAAACACGACAGAAAAAAGAAAGTGGGTAGCCTTTCTGAATCGGAAATAAAAACGTTGATCATGAAAAGAAGATGTACTAGCATGTGTAACAAATAATTTAAAACTACTGAAACTAGAGTCATATGTTAATAAGATGAATACAGATGACTTGTGTTAAGGAATGTGAATTTAAAAAAGATACATCGTTTGATAGAACGAAAAATACACTTAAAAACATGTGAAAGAAATTGCGTAAGTAAATAATTGTTGAATAAGAGAAAATATGGAACTTGTGGTGGGCATATGTTACCTTGCCTAGAAATATATATATACAGTAAAAACTTTATTAGGAGACCCCTCAAGGGAATAACAAAAAACTGTCTCTTTCTGGTGGTGGTCTTATTGGAGAGAATTGAAATAAAATGAATGGAGTTTTACGTCCTACTCTTCTACACCTAATGGTCTAATGAACGCGGGCAATGCCATGCAGGGTCCAATAAGGGAAATTTTGCCCTGACAGTGCTCTTTTTGTGGTGTCCAACTGTTGAGGGATCTTTATTGTGCATAGCCTGTAGCACACAGGTTTATTGCCCTATCTGAATGACTCAACTCTTTTTATCATTTCCAACTTTCCATAGTAATGTTCAAGCTATCCACTAGTGCCCCTAAAAGGCCAGGGTTTCTACTAACATGCAAAAATATCAACCCCTAATGATTTAGGATCTGTTTTATCCATAGACAAAAATATAATAATTATTCCAACTAAATATTACCGTCTCCAGTAGCCCATAAGGTGAAAAAGAGTAGGACATGAAAGTCCATTTGTCCCGTCTCTCTCGCCCACATAAAACCAACAACCAAGTTGATTGATAATGGCCATTTATTTAAATGACAAAAATAAATATATATAAATGTGCAAAACCATTGCACATAACAATTGTAGAAACAGCAAAAATACAACAATAATATAAAACATTAAAATACAACACTATTATGGATATACTACTCCTTCCTTTAATATTTGCAACGTTTCAATTCACATACAGGAATCTTTATCAATTTTACAATAATACATATAGTTTTAGAATATAAGCCCATTGAAACCCTAAATTTGCAACTTTCAATTTACATGAATCTTTATAAGCAATTTTTGTATTGATAAAACTGTTTGAATTGAAACAAATATTAAAGGAAGGAGTAGTATATCCATAATAGTGTTGTACTTTAATGCTCGATCTACTTCTAAATGTCATTCAAAGATAATAATATAAAACATATATACAAACATTATTAATACTGATAATGGGGGGGTCACTAAAGCGCCACAAATGAACTCTTGATATTGTGCCTTCAATCTGAAAGTGCAGCAATCATGATTGTCTGATCAAGAATGAATTCCCCCCATCACAGCCATTTCTAACTTAAATTTTTACTAATAAAACTGTACAGTAAATAGTTATAAAATATAATATCTAATAAAACTGTACAGTAAATAGTTATAGAATATAATATCTAATACAAACTTTACAAACTCTGGTAATCTGGTGAAATGATTATAAACTGTGAATTATAACTTGTCAAATTTCTTGTTGGTGCCATAAACACTGGGCTGTTTGGAGAGGTGTATGAAACTAACATATGTTATAGTTGAGATATATAAAACAGGTACTGTTATAGTATTATTTATTATAGAGGGATTGGTTTATATCAATAACAGGTAGTCTACTATCTACCAATAGTCTACCATCTATCATAGTGCTGTATCTTTCATGGACTAATTGGTGGCTTGGCCACTGCTTTTGAGAGTCATCCTGGTGTCAGCTTTCTTTACAACAGTCTTTAAATTCATGGTGCCTTCTCTGTCATGGGGCTGTTTCTTTCATGGACAAATTGAATCCTTGGCCACTACTTTTGAGAGTCATCCTGGTGTCAGCTTTCTTTACAACAGACTTTAAATTCATGGTGCCTTCTCTGCCATGGGGCTGTTTCTTTCATGGACAAATTGAATCCTTGGCCACTACTTTTGGAAGTCAACATTATGTCAGCTATCTTATCAACAGTTTTCAATCTGGTGCCTTCTCTGTCATGGGGCTGTTTCTTTCATGGACAAATTAACTCCTTGGACACTGCTTAAGAGAGTCAATCTTGTGTTGGCTCTCATACATACCAAGAGACTTTATCTGTGGCCATAAATTTCATGGTGCCTTTTCTTCCATGGTACCATAACTTTCATGGTGCCTTTTCTTTCATGGTTCCATAACTTTCATGGTGTCTTTTCTTCCATGGTGCCATAACTTTCATGATTCCATAACTTTCATGGTGTCTTTTCTTCCATAATGATTTTTCTGCCATTGTACAATTTCTGTCATGATGCCATTTCTGTCATGGTGCCTTAACCTGCAGTAATTGAGATGTTTTAGGTGTCCACATATTGTAGAGATTAGGGTGGTTGAAAGATAACAAGTTACTAATCAACAGAAGGCACTGGCACAGGGTTACAGCAGTGTTCACTAGAGTTAAAGCAGTGTTCACTAATTGTAAAGATTAGGGTGGTTGAAAGGTAACAAGTTACTATTCAACAGAAAGCACTGGTACAGGGTTAAAGCAGTGTTCACTAATTGTAGAGATAAGGGTGGTTGAAAGGTAACCTGGAAATATTTAACAGAAAGCAATGGCACAGGGTTAAAGCAGTGTTCACTAATTGTAGAGATTAGGGTGGTTGAAAGGTAACCTGGAAATATTTAACAGAAAGCAATGGCACAGGGTTAAAGCAGTGTTCACTAATTGTAGAGATTAGGGTGGTTGAAAGGTAACAAGTTAGTATACAAAAGAAAGCAATGGTACAGGGTAAAAGCAGTGTTCACTAATTGTAGAGATTAGGGTGGTTGAAAGGTAACATGTTACTAGTCAACAGAAAACACTGGTACAGGATTTAAGCAGGGTTCACTAATTGTAGAGATTAGGGTGGTTGAAAGGTAACAAGTTACTATTTAACAGAAAACACTGGTACAGGGTTAAAGCAGTGTTCACTAATTGTAGAGATTAGGGTGGTTGAAAGGTAACAAGTTACTATTCAACAGAAAACACTGGTACAGGGTTAAAGCAGGGTTCACTAATTGTAGAGATTAGGGTGGTTGAAAGGTAACAAGTTACTATTCAACAGAAAACACTGGTACAGGGTTAAAGCAGTGTTCACTAATTGTAGAGATTAGAGTGGTTGAAAGGTAACAAGTTACTATTCAACAGAAAACACTGGTACAGGGTTAAAGCAGTGTTCACTAATTGTAGAGATTAGAGTGGTTGAAAGGTAACAAGTTACTATTCAACAGAAAACACTGGTACAGGGTTAAAGCAGTGTTCACTAATTGTAGAGATTAGAGTGGTTGAAAGGTAACAAGTTACTATTCAACAGAAAACACTGGTACAGGGTTGAAACAGCGTTCACTAATTGTAGAGATTAGAGTGGTTGAAAGGTAACAAGCTACTATTCAACAGAAAACACTGGTACAGGGTTAAAGCAGTGTTCACTAATTGTAGAGATTAGAGTGGTTGAAAGGTAACAAGCTACTATTCAACAGAAAACACTGGTACAGGGTTAAAGCAGTGTTCACTAATTGTAGAGATTAGAGTGGTTGAAAGGTAACAAGCTACTATTCAACAGAAAACACTGGTACAGGGTTAAAGCAGTGTTCACTAATTGTAGAGATTAGGGTGGTTGAAAGGTAGCAAATTACTATTCAACAGAAAGCACTGGTACAGGGTTAAAGCAGTGTTCACTAATTGTAGAGATTAGGGTGGTTGAAAGGTAACAAGTTACTATTTAACAGAAAGCACTGGTACAGGGTTAAAGCAGGGTTCACTAATTGTAGAGATTAGGGTGGTTGAAAGGTAACAAGTTACTATTCAACAGAAAACACTGGTACAGGGTTAAAGCAGTGTTCACTAATTGTAGAGATTAGAGTGGTTGAAAGGTAACAAGCTACTATTCAACAGAAAACACTGGTACAGGGTTAAAGCAGTGTTCACTAATTGTAGAGATTAGGGTGGTTGAAAGGTAGCAAATTACTATTCAACAGAAAGCACTGGTACAGGGTTAAAGCAGTGTTCACTAATTGTAGAGATTAGGGTGGTTGAAAGGTAACAAATTACTATTCAATAGAAAACACTGGTACAGGGTTAAAGCAGGGTTCACTAATTGTAGAGATTAGGGTGGTTGAAAGGTAACAAGTTACTATTCAACAGAAAACACTGGTACAGGGTTAAAGCAGTGTTCACTAATGGTAGAGATTAGGGTGGTTGAAAGGTAACAAGTTACTATTCAACAGAAAACACTGGTACAGGGTTAAAGCAGGGTTCACTAATTGTAGAGATTAGGGTGGTTGAAAGGTAACAAGTTACTATTCAACAGAAAACACTGGTACAGGATTTAAGCAGTGTATAAAAGTGTTAATATTAAAGTGTTTTCAGTGTAAATCTGTTTTACAAGTGTTATACTATATTTCATTCACTACAGATTGCATTGAATTCAAATTACTTTTACTGGTACATGGTTTCAGTGCCAGGAATCTTAAACCTTGGAAATAATTTAAAAATATTGGGAAATTGCCAGTAACTTGGCCCAGAATCAAAGTCAAACTAGATCTCTGTAGAATGTAATGTTAACAATGAATGTTTGTCAGGAATGGAAACTTAATTACACAAAAATATAATTTAAGAAATTAGAAAAAATTTACAGGATTTTAAGAACCTCTATTTTTCTCAAGATGAATTTTTAAAAAACCCAGAAGATTTGAACTTTGATGTGAAAAGGCATTTGAAGAATGATTATTAGCTATTTCTAGTAGTCACCTAATATTACATTTTGATTATGATATACTTCATGTGAAAAGTTCATTTACTGCTCCTAAAAATTTGACCAACTCTTTGGGATTTTAAATTTAGTTTTGCGCTTGGATCATTTTTTATGTTCTAATCTATTATATATGATTTCAGTCTCTTCATACCTTAGAATATTCTCTTTGTTGACTCCTCTCTTATGTTCAGTGAGTTTGCTTACCTTTCCGCAATTCTGTTTAATAATAATAATAAACTCTTTATTTTACATGGGTCAGAATTAGGCCCAATACACAAGGACATGGTCCTGTCTCACATTCAGCCCATGGGGCAATACAAAAAAGAAAAAAAAAAAAAAAAAGAAAAAAAGAAAAAAATCGAAAATACATAATATCTCAATATACAATTCGTCTGAAATACTAAAAATACACAAGTACATGTGTATCAAATGGACAGATCTATGTTACGGCGATCAAGTCCATGACCACAAATAAATATACAATACTCCACGTACAATTTGTTTAAAAATACACAAGTACATGTGCATGAAATGGACAGATTTATAAAATGGATGTAATATATAGAAAAAACTCTATACTTACTGCCCTGATGGAGATGGTTTATCCAAAAACAGTATTCTCTTAAATAAATAAAGGTTCAGCATAAATCAAAAACATTTTACATCATATTTTGTTTCAGAATGAAATTTTGTTTGCCGTAAAATTATTTTTCTTCTAATGTGCAAAAACTATAAAACATTTTAAAAACGAGCATATGCAATTTTTTCTTTTGATATTATTTTCAGAAACATTAAAAAGATCTCTTCATGAATGTAAAAATCTTTAAAAAAAAATCATAAATTATGAAAAACGTTTGTTGTTTGATGTCTAAAACTATTTTTTCATTAAAAAATAAAAATAAGTTGCGATTATCTAAATAGATTAGAAAAGGTAAAAATAAGATTTATTTTGTTTACGTCAATGGTGTTGTTGTTTGTTAAAACAGAAATTAAAATACATCATCCTTTTTTTACGCGTACATTTTATTTTTAGACTTGTGTATTTTCATTAATGAATAAGTTGGTTAATACTGAATATGATGCTAGGGGAAAGAGTCTGGAGAGGGGGGGGTATAGAATTACTGCTTTAGGAGAGGACCGATAGGTTTCCCTCTAAAACCCAACCCCTATCGTTACTCAAATTTTCAATGAATTTCAAGAAACAAAAATTAAACAATTTGTAGCTCCCTGAATCCTTAGTCAACTTGGCTTTAAGAAAATTGTAGGTGAAACATAAAAGTTGTGTTTTGTCCCTCTAAAAAGGTGTGTTCTTATTCCAATTTCAGTCCACTGGATAAACTAGTCTTATATTTCGGGGAATACATCTTTTGTTCACAGAATCCCAGTGCTAGAGGAGGGCAGAGATTTGATTGGTTAAAGCAGAGGGATAACTGTTCAAGAGTGTCGTCTTTTGATCCTAACTATAATGCTTTCATTATAATTCAAAGTTACAGGAATGAATTCATTAAAAGAATACTGTGGCTAAGAATGAAAATAAAATTTTAAACTTGGGTATATATTTATCAGTAGATATACTTGCTGTCATAAATAACATAACACAATCCTTATATAATCTAATCCAAAGAATTTAATAATTATCCATTCAAATGCAATTAGTTATTGAAAAATGTTTAAAAATCAATTGATTAGGCGTTTTAGATAATTACTTAGTTTTGTGAGTTTTCCAGAACTTTTGTGTTCATTCTAAGATGTAGTATTCCTGAATTTAAAGAGTGCCGTTGTTGACCCTAACTAAATATAAATAAATATATTTATGTAATACTATTACAGGTATGGATTCATTAATTGAAAGAGCAGCCCAGACTGGAATGATACTACCAGGTCAAGACTGGCATACGATAATTCATACGGGACCCACGGCCAGTTTGGTTTATAAAATACAGGTTATATGTGATGAACATTATTATAATACAACCTGTACCAAGTTCTGTCGTCCCCATAACGATAGGTTCGGCCATTATACCTGTGATTCTAATGGTGACAAGGTTTGTTTACATGGTTGGATGGGGCAGGAGTGTGAAACAGGTGGGCAACATTCAACTTTTTAACTTTTTTTCTAATATTTTACTCCTCCATTGTGATCTAAATATCTTTGTACTGCAGTCCAGTTCAAATGACACTGCTTTAACCAATCAAAGTATTTCGTATAGAATCCAATTTTTTTGATATTTTAATACAGTGTCAGATAGCAAGAGGGTTTGCTATATTGCTATATTTAGCGTTTCACTATAACTCAACTTAATAGTAGGAGGGGGTGCATAATATTCATCCAGTATTTGGCTCCCTGTAGAATGTTTAAGAAAAGACTTCTCTGCTCAGTATATTTTTTGAAAGATATCAACCCACAATGGTCGAGGGCTATTAACACTGGTCCGAATGTGCAATCATATATTTTCTTACCTTGAGGGACTTTAACCAGGGCTGTTGATTAAAAGAATTCCCAACCGGATAAAGGATAAAAATTACAGACATTTCGGAACTCCAATCAGACATGACTGGCAAATACAGTTAAATCAACAGACTGTTTAACACCCTCTTCACCTGATCCCCTAGCAGACACCGACTGAGCTAGACACTTATAGGGCTAATATTGAGATATTATATTGAGATATTTTGGCAGTGGTTATTAAATATAATATGACTATATAAATGATGAGACTGTTTTGATATCCCACTCCCCTGTAGCTCTAGACAGTACCATAATACCATTCATTACACTTGGCAAAAAATATATTTACTGGACCTTTCACCCCCGGGGAGGTTAATATAGATTAGGTTATGGGTTGTTTAGTCTTAGATAAGTACCTGAGGAGCGGCTCAGTGAAAGATTCTTGTGGGTCTAAGGTTAAATTTCTCTAGAAAGGTTGAAATAGATGAGGAACTGAGTCTGGTACAGTCAACTTTGCGGGATTATTGTTAACAATGGAAAATAAAAAAGCAAAAAATACACTATTCTACAGGGCTGTTGATTTGGTCATATATGCCAGTCATGACCGATTGTACTTCTAAAATGATCATTCTAAAATAGGCTCTGTCAGACATCGAGTATAGGTTAATGACATTGAAAATAAAGATCAAAACTGAATTACCCAACAATCAAGTTCCGTCAAAATAGTATTCTGTCTGAACCAATACTTCATATGAGCCCTTTTATTTCTCTTATTCTTGGTTTAAAAATTTTGAATCTTCAAAAGTATGTAGTATGTTAATCACAGAATAACTTCATGGTTTGTAGTTGATTTCTGTATATTTTCAGCTATCTGTAGAACAGGCTGCCATGCTGTTCATGGTTCTTGTGAACGGCCTGGAGATTGCAGGTAATATTTTCAGTTCTTATTTTCAGAAATTCTCCTTTGCTTGATTTTTCATTCTTTATAAAAAAGAACAGAAAGAAAGAAACAACTATATTTTATAAGGATATCAACTTAGGTTCACAATTCCACTTTGATAGGGATCCTTTCTATACCAGCTGGTCCTTAACCAAACCTCTCGGCATTGATCTCTCCCTGATTATTTATACCCAATTATTGCTGGGTGGACTGACATCAAATGTACTTTGCCAGATATTAAAGCTCAATTGAAGCCATCTGTAACACTTATTAAAGTTAAAATTCCATGTCTGGTTATTCTGCAATTCAACAAGATGGTGTTACCACCACCATAGAAAACCACAGCAGTCAGAATAAAACTCATTTCATTTCAGTTTAACCCCCACTTCTAATATTCACTTTGTACTTTTTTAGATGTGCATTTGGCTGGAAAGGGTTAATGTGTGACGAATGTATTCCATATCCGGGCTGTAGTCATGGTTCCTGTAATGGGTCGCCATGGCAATGTGTTTGTGATCTGAACTGGGGCGGTATATTATGTGATAAAGGTAAGTATATTTTATGGTTAAAATCTTAAATGTGATCAGTAAGTCTCACTTCTTATCCTTTTGGTAACTGAGAAAGGGTGTTTTTGGAGAACAAAAATCCCCTTTTTCTACATTGATTCATTTTTATGAACACTGTACTTTTAAATATTTTTGCACATTTTTTTTTTTAGATCTAAACTTCTGTGGCAGACATCATCCGTGTAAAAATGGTGGAATTTGTAGAAACACGAAACCTAACGAGTATCAATGCTCCTGTCCTGAAGGTTTCTCTGGTAAGAGTTGTGAAATAGGTAAGTGTTGGTATTAACAATGTGACCATGTTGTCCTCGTCCTTTTAAGATCTGCTGTGGCTCACAGTGATTGGGACTTCGTAATTTGATAGACCCTGATTAGGTTTGGGTCTGTTATTTCTATGAAGTAAGAACGACGTTATATTTTCGAATGCTACCAGGATTGTGGGATTGTAACTGGACATTATAGTAATGTAATTTTATACCCACACTGTAAGGCTTTCAAACTGTGTTTTGGATACACAATTCCCACCAGGACAGTTAGATTGAATATGGTTTAATATCCAATCTGTGTTTCGGATACACAATCCTTACCAGGAATATTGAGAATAGAGATAATATTAATGTATTTTGTAATACCCTAACTGTGCTTTGGATAAACAACCCCTACCAGGACAGTGGAATGTAATTTAATACCCACACTGTTTTTATTTCAGCTGAAAGAGCGTGTTCCTCCAACCCCTGTCAACATAACGGAATGTGTGTGGATATCGTCAGTGGTTTTGCATGTAATTGTCAACCGGGATGGACTGGAAGAGCTTGTGAGACCAGTAAGAGTTTTAGAATTATCTCCCTTTAGTCTCCAGCTTGTGATACATTAGGGATTAAAAACCCCAATATAGGGTGCCTAACAGAGATATATATGTATAAATGTATCCAATTATAAACATCAACAAACTCGCTGGTAAAGAAAGTAAACAAAATGAAAAATTTAGTCAGTAAATACAAGGAATAAGCACTAGTCAGGGTCTGGGTCACTAGAGCTGGGCCCTTAGCTAGTGAGATTAAGCCAACTGCCTTTTCTTCTAGTAAGCAGAAGATTGATTATATTTACAAAATAACAAAACGATGTATGATTGGGATTTGGACGCCTGTAGAACTGTCAGACATACATTCTGTCAGGGTTCTAGTTTTAAAAATTTCCAAGAGTAAGATGATAGAACCAGGACAAATAAGTACAATTTGTCCTGGCATTTGAGTGTAATAGGTTCATTTAGCAAAAGGGAAAAAAATGAAAGAAACAAAGGTACTATATTTGAAAACTTTTATTATTTTGTAGATGTAAATGAATGTGAATCCAATCCATGCCTTCATAATGGTACATGCCTAGATAAAGAGAATCGGTACATCTGTCTGTGTCCGTCTGGTTGGCAAGGTCCACATTGTCAACTAGACGCTAACGAGTGTAGTGGTAGTCCGTGTGTTAATGCCTACGCTTGTCAAGATCTAACTGGAGACTACCATTGTGACTGTCAACCTGGATGGTCAGGAAAGAAATGTGATATTAGTAAGTATTATATATTTATATTCCCAGTTTTAAATAATCTTACCATAAATTTGTTCGAGATTTGAATTTGTTAAATTGAGCAATAACGTGATTTAGAGATAAAGTGATTGTATAATTCTCTAAAATCAGGAACCAGTCTCAGAATTCTCAAAAAACCTTATTTCTCATTTTTTATTTACAACAAATTTCTTAATTTTGAGCATCATCAATAAGGGCATATCTTCATAATTTCTAACAGGGCATTATTACTGGGCATTATTACTGGGCATTATGACTGGGCATTATGACTGGACATTACAACTGGGCATTGTGATAGGGAATAATTACCAGGCATCATAACTGGGCATTATGACTCGTCTCAGGGCATTTTGATTTGCACAATAGTATTCTAGAGTTTACATGTATGGTGTTATATCCATTAAATATATCAAATGTTTTTAATGTTAATTTATTTATAAGTGTCTATTTTCATAACATTTAGTTATGATAATAGTTATCAAAAAATTTAGTTCCTAATGAGTATTTATAACATAATTTTTACATTTACGTTCTAGAATACGAATAGGCTTCAAACAGTTCCGTAAATTCTTTTAAGATATTATGTATTATGTTCTATAATATAAGTACTGATATCCATTGTAATATTTGGTAAGAAGTGAGATATTGATATAGAATACACTAGGGTATAGAAAGTTATCATAATCTCTTTCTTTCTTATTTTAACATTCATGTGGTGCGCATACTCTTTATCAAAAACACTTGTACAATAATTCTTACAGTGTTTGGTTTGTGATTGTTTAAAAAACTTTCTTACATAAAATGTCATATGGCAAATGCTGTATATTTTTTGCAAAAATGTGAAATATATTAAAGTGATTCTGCCTTTTTAGAATGGACATAAAACTTAGGTTCTTTGAGAATGGTCAATATGAGTATATATTCATCATTGAACTTACTTAGTGTCATAAAATAACAGAATCTCTGTAAAATAAAAAATAAACACTATTGACCTTACAAAATTTATTGTAAAATGCTTTATTTATATACATTTTTAAATTTTGTGCAGTTCTGCTAAGAGTAATCTTTTAATCCTTTAATGAGCTGGCTGTGTAAACAGAAAATTAAGATTTGAACATAGTAATGTTCAGTATAGTTTTCTTTTAGCTTTCCTTCAGCCTATTATTGAAATAATATCAGTAAATTGGTCCATGTTATTTAACCCCAACTCCCAATAAAGGGTCCGTGAGCAATTTTTAAGGGTTAATGTAATAAAATTTTATTTTAGATATAGATGATTGTAAAGAAGTAGAATGTAAACATGGTGCTTCTTGTGTGGTAAGTTAACAACACTATATATCTAATAGGTAAAAAGGTGCAGGGAGTTCACAAGGTCAAGATGAAGAATTTTGTTAATGCCAAGTCTATGCATCAACAGTGGATTCAGTACAAATATCACATGTTAAAGTTAATATGTAAGGGGTGAAATTGGTTAGGGGGTATATCTACTGCCCGTTGATTGTAGGGGGCATGATGAATACAGGTACAATTGTGTTAAAATTAGAGCTCTCCCCCTTCCCCCACTCCACAGCCAAAAAAGGACAAATATAGATATAGAAAATAACAGGTATTTATATAAGTTTCTCTATTTGTATTTAATATTTTGTGAAAACACTGTCTAACTTTACCACAGGGCTGTTGTTTTGACCATATATGCCGGTCATGACCGATTGTACATATAAAATGAGCAGTTGGTAATGGGATCTATCGGACATTAAATGTGAAAAAAGAATTGAATATTTAATTATCCAACATTGAGCCACCAAAAACTTTTGGTCAATTAATTTAGTTAATTAAAACAATGTCTGATTGAGAAAAAAATAAATCAACACCACAGCACCTGCAGTGTACCACACACTTCATTCTTGTGACGTAAAAAAAAATAGGCAAATTTCAAAAATGCTGAGAATGGAACTCCATTTCCCTCTTACATCAAATTGATTCCTGTTTTTATTTTCAGGACCTAGTGAGTGGGTACTATTGTTCCTGTCTGCCAGGTTATACAGGAAGTCTGTGTGAGATTGAAATTAATGAATGTGCCAGCAATCCCTGTAAGAATGGTGCCACTTGCCATAACCAACTGGCATCGTATCAATGTGAATGTCTAGCAGGTTACACAGGCTATAATTGTCAGGTAGGTAGTGTATTTCTAGTGTTTAATCTATGACAGGGTCAGCTATTGTTGAATCAACCAGTTGTTAAAGGAAGGAAAGGAAGAATGAACAATGTTCTTTGGTTTCCACTGAGATAGGAACTAAGGATACTTCTTATCGGATCTTTCAACTTGTAAGAAGCTGTTCAATCACCAACAAAAGAAATTCGACCTATTTTATTGGCAGGGAGGTGAGGTTAATGAAGTTCCTCTCCATCCTTCAAATCTTCAACTACCATATGACGTAACAAAGCAACAGATGTCCTGTATAGATTCCAACTCATTAACCCAGTGTGATACATCCTGTCAGCCCTGTCACTAGGGTGGAGTTCAAGTGGGCTGGGCTCCCCACTAGTGAGAATTAAGCCCCACCAATATTCTCCTTTTCTCAGTTAGCAGAGATTGATTAATTAAGCCCATGTGCTATATATAACAGCAGGACTTAAAAACGAGGATTCCTGGTAAGCAACGTTCTTCCAACCTGTTTTTATATCCATTATAGGTAGATATTGACCCATGCAATCCCAATCCGTGTCAACATGGATCCAGTTGTTTCAACATTCAGGGAGATTTTTATTGTCACTGTCAACATGGTTTTGAGGGTAAAGATTGCTCAAGAAGAAAAACAACTTGTGATTCTGACACTTGTGAAGGTAAGTTTTTAAAGTTTTCAATGTGTTCATGCATTTGTGGCGTGCAGAAAGCTGCAGGCTTTTTGGTTGAGTTCTGATTGACTAGATGTTATATGCTGCAGATGCATCTTTTTCCCAAAAATCCCACCAGCACAGTTGTATTGGAAATGGGGTTAACCCATAAGGGGACCCAATTTAGTGAAGTCAAGTGAAGTCACTGAGTGAATTCATCCCCCCATTCAAGGTCAAACAAAGGTTTTTTAAATGCTTTTCAATGACTGTCTGTGGCCTGGTGAATTGTTCATCCTTTATTACAGGATGGAAATCAAAAAATTTTAAAATTTTCAACTAAAACCAGATACCTGATTTTCTATAACTTAGTTTTTGATAAAAAAGGGCCCTTTTGGCTTGAATTTCCAATTTAAATCCTGAAATTTTAAAAAATTATTAACAAAGGCTGTACGGATCCTCCAAAAATTAAATATTCCAAAATTTTTTATAATCTTAGGATTTCGTTTGATTCCCATTAATCGTTTTTGTTTGTTATGACATGGGCCTCTCCATTCCCTCGAACCAAGTCAGGGGTTTCTCTTGTGGCTTTGTGAATCAGGAACCAACAGGGAAAAACCCCTACTGTCATGAAAGTAAGTAGATTCTGTTTTAAAAATCTTAAAACAATGTAAAGAGGGGTAACTTTTTATGTGTATCAGGAACACTGATGACATCATTTTATACCATTCCGATTTTCAATCAAATAGAGGTGGTTCTTGCAATTTCTCAAAAGCTAAGACTTTTAAGATGTCTCTGATATAACAAGCTGGACAAGTCTAGATCATCCAGTTCTTTAGACAAGTTATATGGATGTGAGATTTAATGTAACCGTGACGATTAAACATCTGTATATAAGTCTGAGCTACTGGGTAGAGCCAGATTAGTAATTTTACAGTATAACCATATAATTTAGCGCCACTGAATAGACAGTGTTTCTATTTGTAGATATTGATGACTGTATCAGCAACCCCTGTCTCAATCAAGGAACTTGTATTGACAGTGTGAATCATTATCAATGTATATGTAAAGAAGGCTGGGAAGGTGCTCTATGTAATATCAGTAAGTATCACCAACTCTGTCCTGAAATGATTCAAGGAATGAGAATTGAAGAACTATTTCTGAAGTTTAAACCTATCTTACTTGATTTTGTGATTCCTGATTTGTAGAAGTTCTTTTTCTCAAAATTTCACGATAATATTGAGGCACATAGCTTGTCAAATTTCGGAGAGGGGAGGGGCAGAAATCTTTCGTAGGCTGAACTATATGACTTAATAGATCAGTGAAGATGTACAATACATAAAAAAGCTGTAGGGGCAGAAATCTTTCGTAGGCTCAACTGATCAGTGAAGACATTCATATAGAGCTGCAAATTTGGGTCTAGAAGGGGTAGCTACATATCTAGTGTGGAAGGGTGGTGGGAGGTGTTTATTCTGCCCTGTCTAGTTTGATATTAATGTAATATTTTAACCTCCAGATAAAGATGACTGTAGTCCCAACCCCTGTCGTAATGGTGGACAATGTATAGATTTACCTGCTCAGTTTCTTTGTCAGTGTAGAAATGGTTGGAAGGGAAAGACCTGTACACTACGTAAGTACAGTAATGTAGTGAATAGAGCCCGCCCCCTCCTGATCTAGAGTACCATATTTCTTAGAGTAAGGTATGTCAAGCATACAGTGCCTATCCGTTACACCTAGAGTACTGTAAAGTTGTGAAAATAATGCACATTTCCTTATCTAGAGTAAAATAAGAAACGTGAAATTTCTCTGTCACCTTAATAATTGGTATCTTTTCTAGAGATTAAAAACCAAAAGGTGCAGAAACATTTATATCATGAGCATTTAATACATGTGTTCAAGGACATCAATTTCCTTTGACCCTAATTTCAAGGTTTCTTTTTGGTTTTTCAGGTAACAGTAACTGTGAAGTAACAACTTGTGCCAATGGAGGAACATGTGTAGATTTAGGAGATACGTATACTTGTAGATGTCCCAGTGGCTGGACTGGAAATATGTGTCAACTAGGTATGCTACATTCTTCTTTATCCATAAGATTAGAATTTAAAACAGATATTAAATGAAACAGTAACTGCTGCCTGGGGTGTTGGAATTTACAGATGTTTTAATGTGAAAGACCAATGACCTTGAATAAGTCATCCAGTCCACCCAGCTGTAAATGGGTACAGATAATCTGGGAAAGATCAATGCCATGAGGTTTGGACAAGGACCAGCTAGTAGAAAGGATCCTAATTGAGAACCTTTTGAGGGAGGTGGGGTGCCAATAAAAGTGATCGCTAAAGGTGTTTAAAAATGGAGAAAGTCTTGTATATAACATGACCAATTGGGGAAAAATAAATCAACACTGCTGTTGTAGCCTCTAGAACTCTATAATATTGTCTCTATGTTTTTCCAGCCTCTATCCATAGTTGTGATTCGTCACCGTGTCAGAACGACGGTACGTGTGTTAACAGTGGAGATAGTTATACCTGTATCTGTAAAGAAGGCTACGAAGGCAATGATTGTCATATAAATATTAACGATTGTAATCCGTTTCCATGGTGAGTATCCAGCCTCATCACTCGCCCTCATGAACTATATCCAAATCTATCGCTTTGTTCTTATGTCATATAGTTAACAGACGAGAACCTAATTGGAGTCCATTTAGTTACAACGCTAAAGTGAAAGTAAGCAACATTGATTATGAAGCAGCAATATCTAGCGATAGGTTAAAATTAATCCCTGAAACAGTTATAAAGCAGTATTGAAAGTTGTGAGATAAGATGAATCTTGAACTCATTTCATAAATTTCTTATGACATAAAGTACTCGTTCAAGATCCTCTATATATTAATGGCGAGAAACTTATCTTTGTTGTTGTGAATATTTGTGTGTATATTTGTAGCTATAATGGAGGCCGATGTATTGATGGTATTAACTGGTATGTCTGTGATTGTGCAACTGGATTCTCAGGTCCAGATTGTCGTGTTAGTAAGTATCTTGTCCCGTCAAATATTTTCCCTCATTGCACACTGCAAAACATAGCCCTACTTTACATATCTTCATACCATTATATTATTTGATGTGTATTAAGCATAAATGTGCTGAAGCAGCAAGAGTTTTCAAGGTATGGATCTGGATTTCGGCAGAGAATTACCTCAGATAGTTGGCAACTTGCATTTCAAATTATTTTTTAAGCTTTATGATTTCCAAGGACAATATTGTATAGAGATATTTGGCCTTATATCTAACATGTGAGATCTGAGCATATTTAGAAGCAAGGACCACAAGATAATAATTATCGGATAAACACACTTCTTAAATACTGTAATACTACCCATCTATTAAAGAAGTGTGTTATTCCATAATTATTATCTAATAAAACCCTTGTTTATAATAATTTTATTATCCAGTCAGATGAAATGAATGGAGTTTTACGTCCTACTCTTCTCAACCTTATATAATATCCAGTCAAGAACAGACAACTAAACTATAGCCTAGTAGGCTCCTATTTGGTATGACACAGCAATATTGTTAAACGTTATGATATACTATCACTATGGCTTTGTATGATTACAGATGTCATACCTGTTTTGAATGATATATAATATTTGTATCTTTATTTTAGATATCAATGAATGTGCGTCTAATCCTTGTACCTATGGTTCAACATGTTTAGATGGCATTGGAGATTATAGATGTATTTGTCCCCCTGGTAGAACTGGTCATCGCTGTCAAACAGGTGAGATAAAGCCCAGGGTGGGGATTGGTGTATGTGTGTGGGTGAGATAAACCCCAGGGTGGGGACTGGTGTATCAGTGTGGGTGAGATAAACCCCAGGGTGGGGACTGGTGTATCAGTGTGGGTGAGATAAACCTCAGGGTGGGGACTGGTGTATCAGTGTGGGTGGGATTAACCTAAACCTACTAGCAGTGGTGGTTCTATCAATCTGTTCAGGATTGGCTGTAGGGGCTACAGAATTATCAAGCCTGGCTCCCAGGACCAAGTGTCTTGAAATCTATAATGTGGTTGCTTTGTCTCAGGTGATTGTATTTTGTTTTTTATTTTGAAATTATCATTGTTACATTTTTTAGAAAATAATTCATATTTTGTTTGTTTTTTTCTTTCAGTGATTGGTCAGTTACCTGCACCTAAATCGTGTTTACACGAGCGAAGAATTTATCAAGACAGCACCACCTGGGAGCATGAATGTAACTCGTGTGTTTGCAAAAATGGAAAAGTTTCTTGCTCAAAGGTAATTTAGATATTTCGATGTATATCGATATCAATAACCCAGTTACTTCAATACTGTATTGAAAACGGTTAAATCTCAGGAAATTTGAGATGAACTTTCAGATTTTTCAGCCCTGTTTCCCAGTCAGGAAACAGGGTTGTAGTTCCTGACTTGAAAAAAAGCGTCTAGTTGTTCAAATGGGACAAGATCCCTCGGCAGTTGGAAATCAAAAACAAGAGATGGCTAATGCTGGTGTCCTGGCTGTTTATTTTATTTACACTCAGTGTTCAAAGGGTTAAGGATATATGATGATTTATTTAAATTTACATCCAGTCAAGTTTTATTTTGTTCTGTGTTTAAAGAGTTGAAATACACTCCCATCTGAATAATAATGGACCTTTTTCTGTTTTCAGTTATGGTGCGGCCCTCGTAATTGTTTGCCCCACCCTAATAACAGTGAACCAGTATTTACCTGTCAACCTGAACAAACGTGTGTGTTACAGTCAGAGGAGACATGTTTTACCCCACCCTGTATTCCCTGGGGTCACTGTAAGACTTTAGAGACAATAACAGACCTGACACCTCAAGGTGTTCAAACTAAATGCATTCCAAATGTCGAATATCTCAGTAATAATTGTGCTAAATTAACTCTCATTTTTGATAAAGCTAAAATGCCAACGGTAAGTTAAATGGGCCTTTTTCTCTTGAATTTTCTTTTTAAATTTTATCAATAGTTCTCTGTGGAAGATTTCGATATTGTGTAATTTTTATTCTTGCATAGGTTATATATTTCAATTTTTATCCCAGTTTCCCACTGTCAGTGATGCAGGTCGGAAATTGATAAAACACATGTTATTGTTCCAATGAGCTCCCTAATCTTCTAATCTCTCGAGTCTGATCTCTAGACAGTGTGAAATTCTCAAATCAGATCTCTTATGCCACTAACCAGGCAAAATTTTCTAATTGCACAACCACCTTAATTAGCCCATTAGGTTCAATAGAGTAGGATGTAAAACTCCTTTCATTTCATTAGCCCATAAGGTGCAGAAGAGTAGGATGTAAAACTCCATTATTTTCATTTTATGTTGCGAATAGCATTATTGTATGTCATTAGCACAATCAAATGAAAAACATAATTTATTTAATTATTCGGTATAAATATTCGGTATTTTTCAGGGTGTATCAATAGAGAGGATATGTTCGACCATTCGTCAATTATCAATCGTAAAAAAACTATCTAATCAAAATCAGATGTATATATTATGTGGTATTAAAGTGAATCATTTAGATGCTGTAGAAGTCACTTTAGTAAGTATTCATCTTGCTTTTCTTAGCATTTGGAATCTGTGATATTGAACAATCTCCCTCTAACAAGAGAGAATAATTTTAGCTCTGTCCCCCCTCCCCACCCATTTTAATTATTCTACATCCACTGTTTATAGCTATTTTTATCTTTGGCTATTTGCACCTTTCTAATTTTCAGTCAAGCTACTGCAGTTCTCTCTAAAATTTACCATTTAATGACATCGCTTAAAACCCTTAGATATTATGACCAGTTGAAATAGTTGAACACATAACGTGCAGGTGGAATTGCAAACACCACATGCTGGTAAAGGACAAAAGTGACAAGATGCAAATTAATGCTATCGGTTTCCATTGATTCAGATGAAAAGTTTCAAAACAGTCTTTAAAATTTATTTAAATTGTACCTTATATTTTATTTTGTCCTGGTATATTTGCAGTCGACAGTAGATGAGAGTAGATCTAGAAGTTATACGAGTCCATCATTAAAATTAGCCATTGATAATGTAGCTGATATAATCAGTCATAAACAGAGTAATAGTAGTGCTCTAGCAGCTGTTATAGAAATACGTGTTGAAACTACTGTAGTTAGTAAAGCTTCTTCAGGTAAGATATATAATAATTATAGCACAGTTATCATCAGTTAACCCATTTAAAGCCTGAAACCTTAGCGTACCTTTACATGCCGTAAGAAATGAAAAAACAAAATTTTCAATAGTGTCTTGATAGACGCAATTTATTTAATTCTGGCATAGTTAATACAAAGTATGTTTGAAAAATTACCGTTCTTAGGAGTCCTTAAAAGTTGGGTTAATAACTATATCTGAAACACATTTGTAGCCTTTTTCATTTTATTGGGTGTGTCGGTTGTTCTTATAGGCTTCAGGGTTGTAACAGTTAACTTAAAACAAAATATTTATTTTTATTTTCAGGATCAGGTTTCATAATTCCATTAGTGTGTTCCATCATTATCTTATTAGGAATTGTCAGTATAATACTCCTTATATGGTGGCATTATAAACGAAAGAAAAAACTGCGTCTGCGACGAGACAGTTACCTTACAGACAATCGCACAAATAACGAAACCGAGGAAACTATTCGTCGCTATAGAAATCCATTATTTAGTCACGACAAGAGTCGCCCCACCAGTGGAGCAAGTGGGGGCTGCAGGGGTGCAACATCAAAATTAAATCAAGATACCGAACTAACTGATATCGCATTTGAAAAATACGAAAAGAGTCCACGGAGGACTGTGTCGTTAGGTGAATCGTCGACTGATTTTAATGACTTTCGTGAAAACACCCCACCATCAAAAACTCACAAAAAAGACATTAATATTCAACTTTCACGAACATTACAGTCAGAGCGAGAAGTCATTGTGTAGTCCAGAACAACAAGTCCATTAATTTATTGGTGCATATATTTATACTATTTATTATCATTTTCGATCATTTACCATCAGAATGCATTCATTCATCAAAAATGTAGAATTATCATCCAGACTTACATTGTATTGACATAATGTTTAATATGCTCATTAGTCATGATTAACCAGTTATCAAAATGTTCATAATTTATGATAGCTTTAGTAGTGCTATTTCCAGTGCTTTATATGTGACTAGTTATTCAGTTATGTAATATGTGTGTATGGGTGAACATTATTGTACGTATGGAGACAAGTTGTTTTTTAGTTTTTGTATGGTAACTGAATTGTGTTATAATTTTAACAAGAGCATAATCAATTAAACTCTATACCTGAAGTATTTTAAAAATTCACTCACCTTGTGTCAGAAATTCTTAGATTAATTGACAAAAAAAAAGAACATTCTGATTGGGATTTTGGCGTCTCAGAATCGTCTTGAATGCGTTCTCTGCGCTTCTAGTTTTCGATATATATCGGGGAGAGGAAGAACCTGGCGAGAGGGCTGGAAGATGGTCTGCATAAATATGATCCTGGTTGAGATGGAACTCTCAGTGGTGAAACAAATAGACAACTCTATACCTTCAAAGTGGTAAATTTGATGAATATATACCTTGAAGTACCAGGATATTATTATGTATAGTTCTCATGTAGTTGATAAGTTATTGCTAGTGTTGTTAGTGTTATGATATTTTAGGTATCTATGATTTAATATTAGTTATTCCTTTTAAGAATGATGTATTTTGTAGTCAATAATATTTTTTATTTAAGAATAGGGCATATTTAAAATTGTGAAATTTGCTCTGGAATATAACATTATGTAGAAAATCTTCTGTATCATGTTTTACATAACCAGGTATCAGTTCTTATTATACAGTATTTGACAATATCTTCATTCAAAGTAGACATATATACAAGCCATGAGCCAATGTTTACTGTCTTTTTTCGAGGACTGCAGTCAAGATATAAGAGGAAGTTCATAATAGCTTGACATTGTGAAGATTTAAACTAATTGTCTACCAAATTTATGTAAATATGTACATAAGCTTTATTTATTATTTATTAGACATTCAGTTTTAACATGAACCAGATACATATTGGTATTAATTTATTATAATTTATTCAAATTTTATGTTAATTTATTCAAATTTTACAATTGATATTTAGAATATTATTATATTTGTCAATGAAAATGTGAAATGGCTAATGATAATGAAATATTTTATGAAATATTGATGTACTGTAAATATTTGTACTTTTCTGAATGTTTTCTGATGTTTTCTCTCTTTTTCTATGTAATTTCTAGTCCCTCTGAGAACCTGTTAAAAGGGAAAATGTTGGGAGAATTCAATCAAGTTCCAGTATTGTGGTTCATGCTTATAAATGAAGGTATAGTGCTAAAATGAAAAACCATATACATATGTATTTGTAAAGTCACGGTTTTATGATAGCAAGTTGTTAATTTTTGGAACAATTTATTTTGAAAACAATTGTGAAGTGGAAAAATATTTTCTGAAATCAACATAATTTGAATAAAATTAATGATAACTCAAGTTAAACCTGAAATCAGCAAATATGTATTGAATGGATAATATAGTTTTTGCACTATTTCAACCTAGAGGGGCCCTCACACTACAGCAATTACAAGTTGCAAATAATGACAGTGGCCATGAATTGCGTTTCTGAACTTCTTAAATACAATTGATGATAGCTATAGTATGAGGGCTCCGTACAATCTGCATGTTTTAACATTTTTAAGCCTTTGCATGAATTGTGTTTATGTTTATTTATATATTATAATAGGCAGCAATTAAGATTATAATTATAACGAACATTGTGAGGTTCAAGACCAAAACTGCAGCAGCAAAATCTTATAACTATTTTTCTATTAGTCTACTTTTCCCTCTATGCAAATGAGCAATATCTTCGTATCTGGTTACTACGGTTACTAACTCCTTCTTTTTATTCTTTAACTCTTGAACTAGCTTTTGAATTCTATCATTGACAGGGCTGTTATTGTAACTACATGTATTACAGGTGAATTTAGATGAAATGGTTAAAGAATACTCCATAGCGATTTCTAGTTGTGTATGGTTGCCATTCATAAAACCAGTCATTAGGTAGATTATAACAGCCATATACTTCAGGTACCTTTAAACAATTACTATTTGTCATAGAAGCATTGGGTTTAGTATTTTGTAATAATCAATTTAAGCTATTTTCAGAATCAAAACTGAATTGTAGTTCATCTACAATCAAATCAAAAAGAAGTGACATCAGTTAAAATTGTTCTTATTCAAAACAGTGTCACTGTATGGGATAAGGACATCAATTCCTAAATTAAAAAAGAAATGACCAATAAAGGCCCTTTCATGATAGAATCAGCTTTTTAACTTTATAATTAATGTATTTTAAAGGCAGCATAGAAATTTAGGTGGTAACTGCTTATTGTCATATCATTTATATCTTTCATTCATTTTACTTGTAATATATGCTGGGTCAAATTTAAAACAGACATTTTTAATTCAACTGTAATTATCAATCTATGAAGTCCGCGTAATTTAATTTTTCAAGATTACGGTACCAGAATGAAGCTTCATCTATATTTTTAAAACTTGCATTTGGCTTGTAATACATGAAGGTTTTGTTCAGAAAGGATCTTCTCTCTACAAACTTCATTATCATCTCATATCTATTGATGTTTTCGCACACCAATAATGTTTAATGCTTCCTAAATATATTTGCCAATTATTTGTATCGATTTTATCATATTTCTTGTTGTTTTTCATCGTCTATCATAAATCTCTTCTCAACCGTCCTAAAATTCTATAAAAATATACCATTAATGCATGGAAATTTCGAGAATGGCAGCAAACTTAATTTCCATGTGCTAAACTGTTGAAAAAATGGCAGCATAAAAAAATCATCACTATTTATATTTTGTTGCACATTGTGACTCATTTCATCATATTTATTTCACCTCGCATAAACAGTGCGCGTTATCTACACAATTATACTGTATGTGAAGCCTGTTATTATCTTTAGGTAGCAAACAAATCTGAGAACTTTATATTAAAGCCCGCCTTCTGATCTGTTTACCATACAAAATTTCAACATCCTTCTTTAAGAATAGTTTGTATCATGCTTTTACTGGTGATGAAAATTTCCAAAATTGTCCTATTTCACAAAAATCTTAGGATCAATTTATCATCAATATTTTTTGAAGGATGCTAATCCTCAAAAAAATGTTAGCATCATTTTATGGTCAATATTTTTTTATGTATGGTTTTTCGCAACTGCGCTACAGCCTTGAACTTGACTCAGCATATATAGTATACATAGAGAATCTGAATTTAAATATTATCATAGACAATTTTACAATTATCATAATCATTGTATTTTCTGTATTAAAGAATTGATATTTGAATGTTGATATAGAATAGTTATTACTATTTCTTCATGTTTTTATCTCTCATTTTTCATCCAATATCATCTAGCATCTATTTCAATATCCATTTTCATCTTCTCACATAACTTGTAAATGCTTTCTTAGTGGAACTTTTCTTGAATTTTTGAAAACTTGTTTCTTCTCAATTAAGATATATTAATGTACTTTCATACCAATTGTTTGGTGTAAGTTTTCTGTAGATATCGTCAAATCTTTCTCTGCTTTGTGGCTTTTTGTTTAAAATTTAGACAAGAAATAATGTAATTATTAATGGGTATATTATCTTTAATCAATGTTCATGCTTTCACTTTTCAAAAATATTGAAATGAGTTCATTTATGGGTATAATAAATCAATTCTGATTTAATTGATAGGAAATTATCAATTAATATTAATTAAAGCATTTTCTATTTATTCATAGCAAATTACATTTTACATTTCAAATCACAATTTTATAATTTATTATTATTATTATTATTATACATATGCTCATACTTATTTCATAGTGCTGTTTATTTTTATCGAAAGTAGGACGTAAAACTCCATTCATTTCATTTCATTTATTTTTATCGAATTCACTCTATCATTTTCATTTCATTTTTCAAATTTCATAAGCTAAACATAATTAAATTTTTTATTTATTTCATGTTAAATTTTTTCATTTTTTCCATTTTTTATGCATTTTATTTAAATTTCACTTCATTCTTCATGGTCCTTTAAATTATTATTTTTTCATTTACACTTCATTTCATTTACATTTCATTGATTTGCACTTCATTTCATTTGCACTTCACTTCATCTGCATCTCACTTCATTTATTAAGGTTTCCATCAAATACATGTCATGTAAAATGTTGGAAGTATTTTCCACCCACGGAGTTTATAATTTAATCATACTGGAAGTTGTAATTGTTTGTGTATGTGGTGTGATTATTTCTATATATTGTACAACTCCAAAACTTGTAGAAGCAAATTATAAATGTTTGGTCATATTTGAGAAGTAAATACAAATAATGAAAGACTTTCGTTTTCTTTCTGTCTGTCAGTGGTTAATAATCAACCTGGAGCTATGGACGACGGCATGCAACAATTGAGGTTTAATAGTTGATCATCTGAACTTTTATTGACAGGCTTTGTAGTGGGGGTCCCACAGCCGGAAGGAGCCCCCATGGTATCAGTATTTTTCTTACCTTGGGGAGGAATCAAACCTAATTGCCTTGCGCATGACAATGCCACTGTGCAGTTCAGAGCAATAATTGACATGCTGGCACGTATATTTAAAGTCTGATGTTGGGTCACAAGGAAAGAATTATATTTTACTAGAATAACAACTTAGATTCACAGTTAAGGATCCTTTCTACCAGCTGGTCCTAGGCCAAACCTCTTGCTGGGTGGACTGGACGTGCTACACCCTAACCAACTGTGTTATAGAACCAAATAAACATTCTTTAAAAGAGTCATAGAGCTATTAATAAATATAAACTCTTTATTTACAAAACTTAAAAATCAAAATTCCATTTTTTTTAGTTACTAAGGTAATACTATGGAGTGAAGTACCCTATTGTAAATGTTTATGAAATAAAATAGATCTATCTTGGTACTGTGGCTGTATGGTGTTGGGTAAATACAGAAGTATAAGTTCCTGACCTATAGTAGCTACCATCACTATTATAGTCATTAGAATAAGATTGACAATTTCACTGGAGATATATGGGATGCACCACTTCACTTTATTTCCCCATGTTACAACTGAAATAACAAAAAACAATTCCATAGTCTTTTAATAATATCAATATAGACTTGATAACTTTCAACCACCCTTATCACTTCAATTAGTGAACCCTGCTTTAACCCTGGGCCAGTACCTTCTGTTAAATAGTAACTTGTTACCTTTCAACCACCCTAATCTCTTCAATTGTTAAACACTGCTTTTACCCTGTACCAGTACCTTCTGTTAAATAGTAACTTGTTACCTTTCAACCACCCTTATCTCTACAATTAGTGAACACTGCTTTAACCCTGTACCAGTGCTTTCTGTTGAATAGTAACTTGTTACCTTTCAACCACCCTTATCTCTACAATTAGTGAACACTGCTTTAACCCTGTACCAGTGCTTTCTGTTGAATAGTAACTTGTTACCTTTCAACCACCCTTATCTCTACAATTAGTGAACACTGCTTTAACCCTGTACCAGTGCCTTTTGTTGAATAGTAACTTGTTACCTTTCAACCACCCTTATCTCTACAATTATGAACCTGCTTTAACCCTGGAAGCCAGTACCTTCATTTAAATAGTACACTTCCGTAATACCTTAGATCAACCACCCTAATCTCTATAATTAGTGAACACTGCTTTAACCCTGTACCAGTGCCTTTTGTTGAATAGTAACTTGTTACCTTTCAACCACCTTAACTGTAAAATAACTTTATCAAATGCATAGAATTAAAAAACTAATGACACGTAGCTTGCAAGAATCTTTCCCTGTCTGAGAATCTGAAACTTGTAGCATTTTTCTTGACATACAGAAGAATATATAAAACTTTCTCACCTCTTAAAGCCTGTATATTGAAGCAGTAATAAATATCCTTCCTAATATTAGATAAACATAACTATAAGATGACCCCCATAGTAGGATTATTAATAGTAATGTTTTACCAAAATTCGATATAACTATAGACTTTACTATTAACTTACTGAAAATAGACAGAGAATAATTATAGTTCAAACTAGAGTTACACCAAGCTACTTTCTCTCATTCAGGTCCAAGTCAGATTCATATCACAAACAGAGGCGCTACTATAGATAAGATGCTCTACTATAGTTGTCCTGATGAAGTTAATATATTTTCAGCAACATATGTAATATTTAAATTCACTGCTTTTTTATAAAGAAAGAGAATAATTATAGTTCAATCTACAGTCCCACCAATTGGTCTGATTCAATAGATAGTCTGATAGATAGATATTGTGCTCTATTATAGTTGTACTTATTAAGGATTTTATATCCAAAATGTTTTCAGCAGCATGTGAAATATTTTAATAGTGCTTCTTGTTTTTAAGCTGATAAATTTCATGTATAAGTTTATTTTCACAGTATATATATTTTAACTATACTACCTATATTAAGTTATTCTGTAAAGATTAAAGTTGCTATAAAAACACCTAATGAACCTAAATGATACATTGTTAAGATTGTTGATATTCCACATGGATATAAGTTAATATCCCCAATTATAAACCTATGCCGGCAAATCTCTTTGATGTTGACAGGTAATTCTTATCGCGGAATGACCTCTCAAGAAGCTTAAAGTCGGGAGCGGCTTTGATAATGCACAGGGGAATTTGGGGTTAAACTTGCTGAAGACAGGTTGTTATTCTGTTTTAAAGACCTTAAACCACAGTAACACAGGCGTGTTCGATTGTTTTCTCTGAAATTTTTTTTATTCTTTTTCATTTTCAGTGTTTATTTTTATTGTAATTATGTAAAATAGAAAAAAGAAATGGAAAATTTGACGGTTTATAAGTTCCATAATGACCTCGGTCGCGTGTTTACTGGGATATAGAAAAACCTTGAGCTCGAAGTCGAGCCAAAAACCCTCAGGCTCCCCCTTCCGGTTTTTACACGGCTTGACTTCTCTCTCGTGGTTTTTCTATATCCCAGTAAACACTTGACCTCGAGTCATTATCTTATACATAATACACATCTTAAGGTTATAGTCACATTTTACCAAACCATATGATTGGATTTAAACTGAAAATTAGGTCGCAATTGCCTCTATTGAAATACGGGTTTAAAACTTAATGAGGTTAAGGTGTTAATTAATTAGTAGCATATCCAGTGATTAATGCAAGTTAATATCCCCAAAAAACTGAATCATATATAGAAATACTTACTAGTATGTGACAGAAGTATTTTTATTTAAAAATTTCTCAGTTATATAAATAAGACTTACTAATGTTGCTATATATACAAACCATTCTAAATACACAACAATATTCATACTTATAAATATGTAAATATAAATATGAACCAGTCTTCAACAGTGTCAGTAGAAATTGGATTAAACGTTTTTATATATTTGTATTCAAAGAAATTTAAGTATATTTAAATAAATTTCACTATTCTATCGAACTTATAGCATAAAAACAACTGGCCCTGGTTTTGGTCAAAGACCTTTCAGGATTCAAATTTTGATTAAGAAGTAAATAAGCTGAATCTTAGAAAAGCCACTCCAATAGAAGAAAATATTCCAATTTATGTAAATATATAAAATCAACAACTAACTTGAAGATGAAACTTACGACAAAAAGCAAGAAAATAATTCCAATATAGATCTATTTCCAAGGCAGCATAAAAGACTCGAATCGGTTCCAATCTTTCTGAATTTTTTTCTGCCTTTTCAAACTTCCATTTACTTAAAGCATCACAAGACAACAGTAAAATTATTAACTTTAATATTTCTAAGAACTGAAAAAGAGGATACGTAATATTCAATATAAATTGTTATGTCAATGTCTATAATGTCCACCAACAGCTTGACCAGCTTTAGAATGATTCTGCCATGTAAATATCAAATGAAATCGGAGTTTTATGTCCTATTCTTCTGCATCTAATTGGGCTAATGATGATACATTGCAGGGTGCAATGAGTCAAATTTGGCCAGAACAGTGGCATTAGCCTCCTCTCTTCCGATATAATTAATGTGCACATTCAGCCTGTAGTACTCAAGGTCTGACTTGGTTTTCAGAATCAGGACATGGAGATATTTTAAAGGTTTGACCTCGTCAAACTAGTTTTCTATACTGTAAAAAATATCATGACCCTTTACATCATTCAACTGATTTAGTCTGGTGTTGTAGTAAAATAACTACAATTAGGTTTGTATCTGTTATTTCTATGACAAGAACGCCACAATAGTTCCAGATCAGATTTTGCCAAGAAACACTGATATGGAATCTAAAAAGTCTTAAAAAAATTACCTTGTGTTGTTCATTTACTAGTATATGTCTATAAACAGGAATCTTTAACAACATGGCATCCAGATATATAATAGCTGAATCATATTCAATATATTTATCTACTGGCTTCTCACACTTCTTCTAAAATCAAACAAAACTAAATATTAGCAATTTAAAAAATTTAATAACTTAACATGAATTTTCTAATGATTTTGATGTGAAAGTAGGCAATCAATCCTTAACAAATGGAAGAACTCTTAGATAATTGAAATTAGTGACGTCTGTCTGAAAATGGGAAAGGTTAAAATCGAAACCCTTTGCATACCCCATACACATGAAAAGTTTAGAAAGACCCTTCACAAACCCCTCAAGGAAAGCTCATTTCATAGCGTCTCATTTTCGGATTATATCAGAGTGTTCTCGCTTATGGTAAAAGGGAGATAATCAAACTTCATAAAACAGAGTTGCATCCCTTGAACCACGTTAGTTTATTGCACCATGTAAACATCGAAATTAGTCGCAATAATATACAGAGATACTACTTACACAGTGAGTTATTTTGATAATGTTTTTATTTCCTAAGGTTTGAAATCTATTTGCCGCAGGTAAACCACATTCAATGCACTGAAATGCGTCCACTGAAGCCATTTCTCTAACCGTTCTCTTGGTCTTTTATTGTGGAACTCTGTCAAGAACAGACAACTCTTCATTATTGTTTTGATTAGTCCGAAAATTCTCGTTATATGTTGATTAAAATATCAATGGCATTCTGAATCTAAGATATCAGCTACTCCTATCAAATTAATTACAAAAGTTATAAAATTGTACGGTAGCATCGACGTATTAAGCAACTCCATTGACGGAGTGCCGAACTCAGTGACGGAGTGACGGCTCACTGACGTAAGTGACGGACTCATTGACGTGAGTGGCGAACTCATTGACGGAGTGACGGACTCACTGACATACTGACGTGTGAGGTAGCCCTTACTCCTATTTGAATAAAATGTTAACCTATTCTAATTAGCTTGGTCTACCAAACAACAAGCAAAAGTTTGATATTAATAACATGATATCAAACTCTTGCACAAAGGGCCAATATTTAAAATATATGAAATAACCATTCATTCAGCCAATCTGTGCGTTTGTCTTACGCCAAATGTTGTATAAAGATTTACTACCTCTAAGGATGGACTACAAATTGAATTGTTTAAGAGGTGGCCAAAATGAGTCTTTAATTGTTCATCAGTGGACTTACGGTACCTGGTGCCAAAACCGATGACTATTATACTCTTATTGTCCAAGTTTGAGACGTTTATGTCATTCCAGGAGGTAGTTACCTTTAACATCCAAGCCAACATCGTATATAGCTTTAGACGAATTTCCCAAGGTTTACTTTACTAATATATACACTATTATTTTACTGTAGAAATCAGATTGAAATGGCGACTGCGGTAGTCAAGTCGGAGAAAAGCCCGAAGAGAAAGTCGATGACAGATGAGATCAAAGATTTAATTGATAAAGAAGAATATATTTTGAGAAAACGGCTACCGCCTCGACTGCCGAAGAGAAAAAACGACGTGTACGTTTCAAAGAAAACTAACTTCAAAGCTCAGTTAGACCGGTGTCAAAAATTCTTGGATTCGGGAAACGAAGTTTTCGTGCACGGTTTAGGAAATGCTGTAAATCGGGCAGTGAATTTGGCCTTACAGTTAAAATCAAATGGGTGTGGAAGTATTGAAGTTTCCACTCATACCTCGACTGTGTCTTTGGTCGACGATTTAGATCCCGAAAATGACGATCTTGAACCTGATACCTCAATAAGATATAATTCATCAGTTCATATCCGTGTATATCGACCCGAACCCAGTGAATTAAAAACTGAACCACCCTGAATCCTGGCTTTTTGTTTTACTTTTGATAAATACAATATGGGGTGGGTGGCTATTGGGAGGTATGACGTAATTAAGTTCCTTTACCACAACAGCGAAATCTTCAAATGCCTGATGAGCGGGGGACAAAATTAAGAGATTTCACTCCGGAACCCATTGATCGTTCACAGTTCTGGAAAGAGAGGGGAGGGGTATAACCCAATGGCCCACCCCTTAAGTTGACTTGCTGCAAGACACATCGACGCAAAAAAGTGTCATCTTAGCTAAGCCCAATCTATGAAGGGTTATCGGACGCTTCCACTTTCTGTCGAGTCATCCTCATTAAGTGGGTTTTGGGAAAAGGGAGTGTCACATCATGGGAATTAGGCACAGACTAGTGTTACTGGTCTTCTCCTCATATTAGAGTCGATACTGCTGTAAAATTGCCACAGATCATCAGGGCTGAGATATTCACGTCTTCCTTGAGGTAGGCTATTAAAGGATATAATCATTGTTGCTGATATGCACATTGCTGTTATCCACTTTTTAGCTTAACCGATCAACGATTCTCTACTGAGGGCGGTGGGTGTTAAAAACTAGAACAAGAACCAGGTTGGTTTAAAGCTAAGGGTATTGCAGGGACTATCAACAAATTCAGTTGCCATGAAAAAAATTGGTCTAGACCCAAACATAAATGCACTTCGATAGCTATTATAAGTATACCATACAGTATACACTGTCGAGTTAACTCATTTTATAAACGAGGTAACTGTTGTCGAGTCTACTGAACACTTTTGATGTAGCTGTAGAAAAAGCGTGGCATTCTCTTACTCTGTTTCTAATATTTTAGCTGACGGAACGAACTACATAATAGTCTGCCAATTTTAGTTAGTTAGAAAAAAGCGCAGACGACATTAGGGCCTCAGTCTAAAATTATTTTTTACCCTGTGTAGAGAATTTTAAATCGGCCATAGCAACGAGTGAGGGTTGTAAGAGTAAGGTAAAAGGAGTTATTGGTTTTATTCACCATGGATACAATATACATACTGGATAACCGAGTAAAGGGCACCTGTTAAAGGGGAGGTAACTACCACAGCGCGTTCTTTCGTTGGCGACCAACATGGCGGACGGTTCGTTTGTTTATTTTCTATTTTCATTATATTTTCTTTTATAAATGTATTATTATCTCAAATAAATGGTCTTTTGTTCCATTTAGTTACATGGTTGTTTCTTTGTTCAAATGATGTCGGAGAATCGGCAAAATTTTTGATACTTA
The DNA here is from genome assembly GCA_030562195.1 of Nipponacmea schrenckii. Lineage (NCBI taxonomy): Eukaryota > Metazoa > Mollusca > Gastropoda > Lottiidae > Nipponacmea > Nipponacmea schrenckii. Next base: position 2,442,758 of record CM060199.1, read on the forward strand.
GTGAAAGCATGTAAACAAAGATTGAAAGTCAAATTTCCAGGAAATTTTTCGTTTGGTACGGACTGTGACTGAAAAACAGTTGACTTTATATAAATATAACCACCCATGCTTGCTAGGTCTGACTGAATTGAACCACTCCATTTTGTTTCAATAAGCACACATTGCTGGAAACTGGATTTGTTTCTGTTTGAAAGTGATAGAGTAGCCTACTTGACTTGTGATGACAAATTCAAGCGTAGATTCAATGAAGCAGATGTACTTAGTCTAAATCAGTTTTGGTTATAAGCTGTTTGGGTCTCATTCACCGCTCATGACTTTGCAGTTGAAAGCCTCTCATGCCTTTAATAGGTAGGCCAAAGTAAGCTTTATCACTGATCACATAGTTATACGTAGTTATACATATTTTTGTGTTTTCATTACAGATCAAACAATGGCATCTGTAGCAGTAGAATCAGTCAATGAACCAACAGAACCTGCCCCAGCGCCAGTAGTCACGGCAGCTCCTGAAATTCCAGATAATGTACAGGTGAGAAAAAGATTTGTATTTCTGTATTTAATCCATATTGTATACCGGTACATTACTGTTTTTGCTGATGTATTTATAGTCAGATTTTGCTGAATATTTTTAGCTTATTTTAATAGCCGTCTTTTCTTTACAGAAAATTATAGCAAGTGAAAAAGAAGCCACTGATTCACCACCATTGAAGAAAGCTAAAGTTGATTTACAGTCTCTACCTACTAGAGCCTATTTAGACCAAACAGTTGTTCCTATATTACTACAGGGCATGTCTGTCTTAGCTAAAGAAAGGTTGGTTAATGTTATTCTTATTGTACAGATTCAATCTGTGAAACACAGAAATAGTGGGGACTATTATATAGTTTCAAAATGTCCATCATATGTGATAAATAGACATCATTAGATCTTGATATTGATGGACTTAGATCTCGATATCTATGCATGATAAGTTCATATTTTGGACATACATCTTGTCTAGGAGTGTATGCAAAGTATTATCATTAACAACTCAACTAGACCCTCTGTACATCCGAAAACTATTTCTTAGTTCTTACGTCATAGAAATAACAGACCCAAACCTAATTGGAGTCATTAAATTACAACACCAGACTAAATCAGTCAAATAATGTAAACTGTCATGATTAGAAAGTAGTTTGGCGATGTCAAACCTTTAAAACATCTCCTAACTATCCTCATGTCCTGATTCTGGTAACTAGGTCAGACCCCTTCTCTATGCCTATATCTATCGACTAATGTTTTATGGTATTTGAGTATTTTATCTTTTTTATTTCAGGCCTCCAAACCCTGTAGAGTTTTTAGCAGCCTATTTATTGAAGAACAAGAATCAATTTGAATGAAATGGGTGGATGGAAACTTAATATTTTTTTATAAACAACGTAGTTATTTATTGTCTTTTCTAATCATTTCAACCTCATGTAAATATTTTTTAAAATATTCGGTCCAGGGCAGGTGAAGATGTTATTCAATGAAATATTTCTTCCGATTTCAAATACACTGGAGATGATATTATTTTTTTAATTTCTATCTCTGGGTTTTCATCAGCATTCAAACAATATTTTTAATATTACATTAAAATCAATAGTCAGTTTAGAAAGAAAGGTTTCAATTTGTTTTAAACTCTCTATGCAATCAGTCATTTGGTTTCGTTATCCCATACTTGGAAGATTATAAAAAAAAACCACATAAAATATGAGAAAAAGATGAATTTGTAATTTTAAGTAAATTGTGTTTGTATTTTATTGAGGATTAGAGATTATTCATGTGTTAGGGTTTAATTTGCTTTTACTCTGAATTGTATATTGTCATGTTTTTTAATCAATAAAAATTCCAATTGATAAGCCTTTACTATATTTTACATGAGTTGTTATTTAGTAGCATTAGTTTTGTCCTTTTACTTTCCTTTATTCAAATAACTCTTAGGTTAATATGGGACTGGGTGTGGCACTGGGACATGGTAGAATTTCTGGCACTGTCTTGTTAAGACTCCTAAATGGTT